>JALGQZ010000014.1:2017887-4417887 GCA_023105745.1 Austropuccinia psidii
TATTTTCCTTCTTTTTCTTCTTAAGTGAGTACTACTCCTTAAGAAATTTAGCTTAATGAAACTTCTAATTTTATTTTTTTCTAATTCTTTATCATAATCTAATTTCTTGAAGTTGATTTCTTCTAAAACAATTTTTATAAGTTTATTAAAAGATTCTTCAAATTTTTTAATCCCAATTCCACTCAAAATCAACCTTGATTAAATTTCTTAGTGGTCATTAAACTTGTGAAAATTTTTTAATAAACATCCTCAAATAGGCAAAAAAGTCCAAGAAAGCCTCTAATTTCCTTTTTTTTGAGAGGTGTTGGCCATTATTGATTCTTTTTGATATTTTGTTTTGTGATATCTCTTTTTTTTTTAATTATAAAAAATGAACTACTATGTACAAAGCTGGCACACAGAATTCAAGTTTTGATCTTGAGATGGTGAGTCCTGATTCTTCAATCCTAAATAAAATTCTTTCTAAGTTTATTGCATATTCAAATATGAATCTTCTAATTGAAGGGTTTTCTGATAGTTTTTCTTGTTTTTAAAGTGGTTTTGGAAATTTTAATCCTAAATAATAAATAAAACTTCCTAAACTTTCTAATATTTCTTCTTGGAGTATCCAGGTCATTTGGCCTTGGTAAAATCCTACTGAGTTGGTGGATCCTTGGGTTAATCTTGTGAGATGCATCCTTCCAAGGGGTGTTTATAAAAAGTGTTGAGGGATCTTGTAGTTAAATCTAATTATCTTTAATCATATCCTCCCATTATGTAACCTAATACATAGAGTTCTCTTCCTGAAAGTGCATCTAAAAATATTTTAATGTGAGTTGGTAAGCAAAAATCATTGATAGTGACCTTTTTGAGTTATTGAAGGTCATGGAAAATTCTGAGTTTCCCATTTGATTTGGCCACACAAAAGATTGGGATTTTGTATCTTGAAGTGGATTTATAATAGAATCCAGTCCTTATTATTTCTCTTATTAGTTAATTAAATGGAGGTAAAATTGATTTGGGTATGTGAATTGACTTCTTCTTCCAAGTTTAATGAGGTATTACTGGTATCTTGTAAGGAATTACATATGAGTGATTGATTAATCCTCTTTCTTCTTAACAGAAGGATATTTCTTTTTCCCTCAAGGAAATAGAATTTTTGAGTAAATTTATTTCTTCATCTGATAAACATCCTGGTGGGCCAAAATTTACTTCTTGCAGTCTTTCATGGGTGACCTTAAAGGTTTGGTGATAAGGGTGTTTCATAATGATGTTTTGAAAAGAGTGGCCTTTTTAGTTTGAGAAATTCAAGGTCCTCCTGGCTTAATACAAGGGCTTTTATTGATTCTTGAGCTCCTTTGGGCTCAATTTTGGATTCCACTTGATGTTTTTGTTTTATTCTTCAATATTCATGATTCCAATTTGATAAAAGATTCTTCTTGCTGTTTTGTCTCTTGATGAGGAATTTTCTTGTCTAAATTGATGGCTTGAGACTTAACTTTTTTTCATTTTGGTCAATTTTGATAATGATATATACCTTTGAAACCCCTTGTGCATTCTTACAGAAAGGAGAAGTTTATTTTCACGCTAAGGACAAAATGGTCCTTCAGAGCTTCTCCTGACTAGGAAAATACCCTCAAGCTTCTTGAATTTTTTTATAAGTTTTCCTGCCCAAGTCTACAGGGGAAATGGTTTAGTTTCATTCTGAGAACCTATTGAGTCTTCAATATAAAATTCCAAAGGAAATTTTATTTGAGTTCTTTAAATTATCTTTTTAGTTAACCATGTTAAATGAGCCATCCATCATTCCATAAATTTTGACCAGTGAGTATTGAAGTCCAAGTAGGTTTCAATGTACTCTGAATGTCCTTATTAAAGTAATGAATAAGATTAAGAATAACTATAATAATGAAGAAATACTATAGTTATGGCATTAAAATATTTATATTATCTTAAATAAATGAAATAATATAATAAATATATATATATTAATATTTAATAACTAATATATTTAAGGCAAGTTATTATTGTTAAAAAAAAATAATGAATGCATAAGATATTGTTA
This sequence comes from Austropuccinia psidii, assembly GCA_023105745.1. Lineage (NCBI taxonomy): Eukaryota > Fungi > Basidiomycota > Pucciniomycetes > Pucciniales > Sphaerophragmiaceae > Austropuccinia > Austropuccinia psidii. The sequence goes on from JALGQZ010000014.1 coordinate 2,019,932, forward strand.
CTTATTAATATTTTTTTTAAAAATAATATTACTAATATTTACCATTAACAAATTGGCTACACCTGAGAGCAGGTGCTCCATTTGGAAATCAGCTTGGACTAAACCTAGAATGAGCATGGACCCTTCCTGTGAACTAGTTTGGAACCAGGAATTGGATTTTTGTTAGTATTACAAGGTCTTCCAAGCCACTTGAATATTACAGAATCTCCAAGAGCTTCTTCCCTTTTACAGCTGGATAGAGGAAGTAGATAATATACCATATGAAAACTCTTCCCATTTATATTTTCATCTTTCTTGATTTATTACTTACTATTCTTTGGTTAAAATATCAATTCTTATTTATTCTTCAAAAGGTGGCTAAAAAATGTCAAAATCAGATTTCTTCAAATGAAGCCTCTTTGGAAGAAACTGGATTGATTGAGAATTCTTTTTCTTAAATTTTTCAGGTTCTGAGACCTCAGAGGGAACAGATAAAGGATTCAAAATATGTTTTTAAAAAATTATTTCCCAAAAAATGAAAAGAAATTTGTATGTATTTTGATTTTTATTGATTAGAATTCTTAGAAATGAAGTTTTTATTTTTTCATTTTCTCATTACTTTTGCATCATTAAAAATTATTATCAGTTTCTACTTTCAAAAAAAACATTTATATTTCTTGAAAAGGAATTTTCTTATGGCTCATTTGGAGGTGCTATCACTCAATTTAAAAGAGAAATAGTGGTCTCTGTGCAATACAGGACCTTCTATTGGAGTAAATAAACAAAATTCCAAGAATACTACAGTAAAGATCCTGTAATTGTGCTACTACGAAATTGTCGACAATCGTCAACAATCTTACATAACCAGCTATTACAGCTCCTTTACTTTAACAAAACTGAAAAATCTCAAACATATTACAGTAGAAGTCCTTGCAAATGGATGCTACTGTGATTTTTTTGAAAAACAAAAAATCTAAAGTAAAAGAAAATTATAACCATAATATATGAAACTCAGGAAAATGAAAGCAAAAAATAAAAAAATTATCAAAAAATCAAAATAAAATATCACCATAATAAATGGATTCAAAAACTTAGAAAAATGTAATAAAAAATAAAAAAATGTTTTATAGTAGTAGAAAGGAATTTTTTTCTATTGCTATTCTTCAAAAAATATGAAAGACACTTTATTGTAATTATGAAAGGAGGTTCAATTGAACCCTCATCAATAGTCTTGTACTTACTTGTTATGAGGTTTATATATCTATTTTCATGAATAATTTGTGAAAAGAACATTATTTATCATGTTTTTGTGTTTTCTGTGTTTATGTTTACACTTTCAACAATAAATTTAAATAATGTTTCTGTTTCAAAAACACATTTGATATACCAATAGGAGTATATATTCAATTAAATATCATTCAAATAATATTAATTACAAATGAAAAGTTTTTTTATTTCATGAAATATGGACCAGTTCACTTAATCTCCAAGAGCTAGCTTATCATAAACCATTTTATTATGTCAAAAATATATCAAAGAATTTGATTTACTTTAAATACTGTTAAAATATCTTTATAGTATATATTTATTATATTTTATTACATTTGTAGGGCTGAACAGAATTAGTTTTTTGATTTTAAAACAAATATATTTTAAGGTTTTTAACATATTATTATTGATAAAATCATCTAATTCATGATTAATTTGGATAGTTAATTCATTGGCTTAAGACTTTATGAATAGCCACTTTTAACATAATGAAATTGAAAAGCAATATTAAGAGTTTATATTACTTGGTAAATGTTTTATAATTTTATTTTAATAATTGAAACATGATTCAGATCATATTTTGATTATGAGTGGACATGGTCCTGAAATGTGATTCTTCCCACTCAAAGCTTAATTAACACAAGGGTCTAATGTAATTATTTGGAATTTTTTTGTTAAATATTACTTTGAAAAACTCTCTAAACCTCATATTAAGCATAAATAACATATAAAAACAAAAAATAGTGTTCCCTTATCTTGTAAAAACACTTGAAATAGGTGTATATATGATTTTATTAAATAAAATTTATAGATGGCTGGTTTTTCTAAATATATCATTATTTTAGGATTTATTTATTTATCAAAGGAATTGATGTTTTAAGAACCTACAATAAGACTTATAGATATGTTTTGAGAAATAAATTTTTGAAAAGCACCAACTTCTGCCAGTTGTTTTTCCTTAATATTATATAGAATTCAAAAGATTTGAAAGAAAAAAATTGATTTTTTTTATTTATTCATTAACCTCAAGTTTTCAATAATTTTAAAGGAATGTTATCAGCTCTTATTAGCTTAAATTACATTATTAATAGAGGTCTATAAAGATTTCCCCCACAAATTTGAAGAAATATTATTGTAGAGAAACAGGAAAATTAATTCCTGAATTGGTTTCAATAATATGAATTTCTTATTTTTAAGTATGTTGAAATTCAAAAATCTTTCCCTATACTAAAATCTTTGAACCCACAAAATTCAGGTATAACTTTTGGTTTTAAGTGCATTTAGGGCTCTATATATATCCTAATAGTTTCAAAATGAAACTAATACTAAGGAAATTGAAGTTAAAATGTAGAGGGCCTATATAATACTGAAAGTAAAATATAAAATAAATCAAATAGAAAACTATGTTGATAGAGTGTTTTCAATAGAATAAATAATTAAAGAAATTTATTTTTAGCCATATTCATACATGCTTATTGAATTCCCTAAAAAAAACAAATATTTTCATTCTTTAAGCTTCATTTCATTTCTTGATGCAGATACTACCTTAGTTTACTTTAAATAACACCCCAAATGATACTGGTTTTTCACATATTGATGTAACTCACTAGATAAAGATGGTTTGATCAGAATTTATAATTTCTCCAGAATAATATAAAAAATGGAGCTTCATTGGTATAAATTAATAAAATTCTTGAATTACCCAAAAATTCAAAGAAATTAATGTTTTATATTGTTATGAATATTCAAAATTCTTTTATTGACAATTTTTTCTATATGAATATTATATTAGTTAATATTTTACAATATATAATGTATAATAAAAAAGGTCCAAGATTTCATGACAAAATCCCAATATTCCACCTTTAATGTTCATATTATCTAGATATAAGCTTGAATTCCTCCTCCCAAGAATTTTTCAGGTTGAAAAGGGGGGTATAGTCTCTCAATATATACTCAGTTTTGTTGGCCTCTCCTTGAAATAAATTTTTCCCATAAATCTTGATAGCTTGTTTTGACTTTGATTGAAACCTTCCCTCAAGAAGAGGAAATGGTAGGAGATATAATGTCTCACCAAATACAAATTTCAACTAAGATTAAAAGAATGCATGTTAGGGTATGTTTCTAATAATATTTATGCATGAGCAAATTCCCAAATTCCCTAAGAAAGTTTATCCTTAATGAAAATCTGCTTTGAAGCTTGGAGGGTTTCAATTTCAATAATATTCATCTATAGGCTCCCATAAGTGAACTTTAAAAAGAATTAACATTGAAACTAAAATATATATTCATATATATATATCATAAAATACCCAAAAAGTCGAATTGTCTTTAAGTGAAATGATCAAAAGAAAGAAAAAAATATCAAAACAAAGGAAAAATTGAAATAAGTACTTCAATAATGTATGTTTGGATTATTGAGCTTTGAAAAGCCCAACTAATCTCTGCAATTGAGTCAACTGAATTGATAATTTGTGGCTTGAATATGTGGATTGAATTTCTTCCAAAACTTCTTTTTTTAAAATTAAATTTATATGCTATCTCCAACCTAAATCTAATCTATCTCCTATGTCAAATTCCAAATGCAACACTTGCTGTCAGGTGTAGTCATTTTGCTCATGGTGATTAAAGTTATATATTAATATAAATACTATTTATATTAATAAATAAATTATTAAAGATAATAATACAGGGATATTATTATAAAAAGAGAAAAAAAAACCTACTTTTAGAACTTAATTTAATAATTTTGAATAATTTTACTCCAAATAATTTAAATAAAACTTATTTAAATTTTATTTGCAAATAAAAATAAAAGAAATTAAAAAATATTCTTTATTTTAAATGGAATTAAAGATTTTAAAGAGAAATTAACAAGAAAAAGATTAAATATTGGTTTAATCACATCAAATTTAATTATTATAATAAAGATGAACTTTAGTATTTAATAATATAATAGAATTTATATGAAAGAATAAAGTTATTACCTTTGGATTTAATATTTTAATGTTTTTGATGCATCTGAGGGGGAAATAGAGGTAAAAAGAGCTCTATATATAGTAAAATCCCCCTTCCTAGAGTCCATAAGGCTTCTAGTATACATTTAATGATGCTATCCACTTGAATTTATCAGGATTTAAAGGTTTAGTAATGATTAAATCATAATTAAACCACCTTATCTCATTATTATGCCATTATTTAGAGTTATCACTATAACTCTAAGTTTGCTGACATAATAAGCTTGGCAGAAGGCTAAAATTGGTGGATTTTATTATTATTAATCATAATATAAGATTATTCACCAGATTTATCACTTATATGACTGTTAAACTTGAAATAAGATTACAGTGAGTGATCATAAATGATTGTTTTTAAGCTTAAACTTTCATCATTAATACCTTTTGAGTTATGCATGCTAAAGCCATCAAGAGAGTTGTTAATTCTGATAGCTTTGCATGTCCTTAATAATATTCCAAGATTATTTAATTACATAATAAAAACTCTATTTTTGATTATTTTTCTTGTAACACATCTTTTCTGTTGAAATTTACTATTTTAAGCTTCAAACCATGAGTTCAAGGGGTTATACCTTGAATATAATGATAAAAATTACATAATTCTTTATGTATGAGCTATTAGGATCTTTATATATACTTTTTTTAAGTTTGGACCAGTTTAACAACAAAGTGGTCAACAGCTATTGTTATTTTGCTCAATAAACCCTTGTAAGTTATAGCCTTGTTTATAGCTTTCCAAATAAAGATTAGATCTGTATTTATAAAGCTATTAGGTGGTAACTTTATTTTTGTTTAAAATATTTGTCATGCATATTTCAAAAGATATAAACTAAAAACCATGAATATATGTGCTGATCATAAAAGTGCATATATTCAGGTTATCTCAGTAAGTATTGACTTTTAAGATATGAAATAAAAATTTTATATGTGGGTTTTTTCATTGGGAATCCAATGGTATAATTAATTTGAAATTCTTATTAATTGGTTTCCGAGATAATCAAGGTTTTATGCCTTTTTATGGAAATTTTACTTATTTTAAGATAATAATTTCAATTCTTATTATTAAAATAAGTATTTCAAAGTTGTTTTGTGACCTTTTTAGATATTTTGTCATATATAAAAGTCTCACATAAATTAAATAGTTCTTTAAGGAAAATTTTACAGTAAATTTCTCATGTCAGTCAATAAGAAACTTTCTCTGTGATATAGACATCACATGGAAGCAAGTTACCAATATTGCTTCATAATGAAATAAGCCCAATCTATTGGCTCAAAATTCTAACTTTGTGAACTTTAAAGGGATGGAATTCAATAAGAAGGCAATATTTGTGGATTAATATGGCTCTGATCTTTATTCAAGAAGAAGTTTTGGTTACTCCCTCAGTTATTTTTGCTTGAATCATTTCTTTTATTATTATTATTTTAATTTTTTTCTCAAATTTTCCTGTAGGAAAACCTTCTGTTATTAGTTTGGTCCCAAAAGTAAAGAAAATAACACTCATTTAAGAAATCTCAGATGAGGGTTTTGTCTATCAAGAAATACTCAATTTTAATGGTCAGATGATAAAAGGTGTTGGAAGTGATGAATTTGTACCATTTTAACTTGCTCTTCAGCTCCAAATTATAAATAATTAAATAATCATTATTGATGATTCACCCATAAATCAAAGAAGGCTATTTGATGAAATTAAATCAATTTTTGAGTTCTCAAAGAGAATCAAGTTGAAGTTTCTCTCACCATATTCCCTATTTCTTAATCCTATTGAGCTCAGCTTTCACTGTGAGCATGAAAGCATGAAAATTCTTACATGCTACACAAAATCCAATAACTTTCATTAAATTCTCTTTATATTATTTCACTTCATATGTGTAAATTAAATATCAAATTTTGTTTTCATCTATTTTTTGCTTCTGACTCACTCATTTAAGATTTGTTGCTATAGTCATCTTGTTACCAAGTCAAATATTCAAGACTTGTAGTTATAGAAATATTGTTTCTATAGCACCATTTTACTTTGTTGATATAGTAACTTTGCTTCTATAACAGCCATATATATTTTTTTATATATATTGTTACTGTAACAATACTCTTTATGATAAAAAATGTATTAGTCTATTTTTGTTTTATTTTGATTTTGTACCTAAAGCATATAAAGAGGAAAATTCTGCTTGAGAATGATTCCTCAGAGATCTTAGAAATATATTTTTTTCACAAATAAATACATAACAGTTTATTGCTATTAGATCTCTCAAATATAAGTAGTTACAAATTACTTTTAGTATTTTTCATATTGGTGAAGCCCATTCCACCAATTAAATACATTTTTAATAGTGACGCCTCTATTAATTTAGCTTAATATTATTTCAATGTTATTTTAGTTTATTAAAATTTCTAGTAATTAGACTGGAAGCCACGTTAGAGGCCCCAGGATAACATTCACTCCCTCAAGATGTATGTGTGCTCAAAAGAACCAAGATTACAATCCAAGCTGTTCAGAGAAATTCATAATGGTTTTACAGAAGCCATTACACTAAAAAAAAGTAGAAATTTTATTTTACATTGTTGTAAATTCTATAGAAGCTTTTTAGAAATTCAACCTATTAGTGGTTCACTTTGAGCTGCACTTTGCTATTTACTAAAAAATTCCAAAAAAAAAACAATAATAAATAGTTTTTAAGAAATTTACAAATCTACTGTTGTTTGTATTTTAAATAATTTCAAATATTCGAATTGAAGATTAGTACAGTTATCAAAATCAAATATCATTACAGAAATTAGAATTGACAAATAGTACAACATTGCCTTTTTGTAAATAAAAACATATTTTTTACCTGCATGGCTTAATTTTTTGAAACTAGTCAAGCAAGACTTGATGAATTACTGTTGTACATTTTCATCCAGAAAAACTTAGTTTTGAATGTTGCCAAGCCTGCTTTGTAAGCAGACAGGCACACTCTAAGCATTTTGGGCCCATTTGATCACTTGCCTAGCTGAACCTGATAGACCATAATTAATTAAAATGATATTTGTATAAATGGAAAAAATTTCCTTAAGTATTGTATAAAAATTGATTTAAGCTAAGAAAAAATTAAATTAAATTAAAATAATACTTCATCATTTTGATTTAAGTGACTTCTTTTTTCTTTGAATTTTAAAAGATTTTACAAATTTAAAAAGGAATTTTGAGGATTTAAGTATGAAATGAATTAGTTAGATTTGAAATCAATTATTCTCAAATAAAATTATCTTCCCTTTTCTTTTTTGGTTAGCATTTTATGATAATCTTAACAATATTTTTTTTATTTGATTTTTAATCAAAAAATAAATAAGAAACTTTTCCAATACTTTTTGAAAATGATAATAATTTGATTGTAATTAAGAAAGGGACAAATTCCAGTAAACATATGATAATAAATTATTTTTAAAAATATGTAAACATAGCAAAAACTATCTTTTTTAATTAATTTACTGTAAGTCATTAAAGCAAAAAAGATATATATCAACTTTCTTGATTAAGTTTTTAAATAAGCTGATTCAAAATGTTTTTTTTTGAATAATATCAAATTTCTATATAAATAAAAAAGCCAATAGAATAATTTATTTAATGTTATGTAAAAAAACAGACTAGTATCACATGCTCCGACTATTCATCAGGCTGAATGTGATAATGAGTGTTAAGGTCCCATAAGTACAGATTTCAAACAAGACAAACTCTGATGGAGTTGTTTAGGGTAAAACTGGTGTTTATCATAGCTAAAAAAAGGTATGACAGAAATGACTATTTATGAAGTAATCGTGGTTTTGTTGACACGTATGAATATGACTACTTGCAAGTTTATAGGATACATCCAAATATTTGAAGGCGCATGTCCAAATTATTGATGAAATCTAAGCTTCAAACTTGAATAACCTCAATTTCGCCGACTTGATTTGAGCGAAAGCACCAGATATTTGCTTCATATTTAATTTCTGGATTGAATCTTGAAATACTAGAAAATCATTAACTGACAATCTTCAGCTGACCAACTCAGAGTTGAATGTATTTCAATTTCATTATCCATGATGTTTAGTTCTTCTATGGAAAGGAGCTAAATCTGTGAGATTTCGCAGTTGAGCTTGAAGGCAAATTCAAGAGTGAGAACGTGAGAAAAAATGTATAAAAATATGCTTTCGGCCATTCCAACCCAGGAAATCTGTAGAAACTGCGTCCAAAAATTTAGCGTTTTCAAACAAGTGTTTAATGTAATGTCTATGTGTATGGTAAATTGAATTTACTAGCTCAACATGAAGAAAGGCTTGCAATTTTTATTTTTGAAGTAAAAGACAAGAGCTTTTTAATAGGCGTTATCAATTGTTTCCTTTTGATTGATTGTTAGTTCGGTCTCCTAGTCTCTTGTCATTTCCTTCTTTGTATTGATTGTTAATAGATTTCCCTGCTTTTCCATTGTTGATATCACCGTCCTGGTGCTTATTTCTGAATCCTGACTGACTATTCCTTTTTCCTCTGAATGAAGAGCCACCTCGGCATTGGTTCATGTGCATCTTTGGTTTATTATGGCCCGGGGGTTTTGGCCGTTGACCGGGATTTGTACAAATAGGAATGCTTTTGAGATGTTTCATGATTGAATGAATGACCTCTTGAGTGATGGGATGAGGAATTGGGATGATCCCATTCTGATTTTTCCAGCAGGAATTCGGAACCACCACAAGATGACGATCAAATCCCTAAACCATGACGGCGAATGAAACGTTGCTTTGAGCTAAAGCAAGAACTCGTATGTAAGTGTTCAATGCTCCTACGCACCTCGGATAAATGAGGTGAGACCCACTGTCTTAGGACCGTTTTTAGAACTGCCCTTCCTTCTCCAGCCGAATGTATAGACTCATGTCCTGTTCGAGTATCCAGACGCCTCAAGCATTCCTGGTGGTAGTTTTCAGTGGTTGACAAATTTAGTTAAGGCTTAGTTTGGATTGAGTCTACCTACGTCTGGTGGGGTGTTAAACTCAATCAGATCAACCTCAATTTTCGTTTGAGCTTGATCTTGAAATTCGTTGGCAATCTTGATCCAATGAGCCCTTTGAGAGATATCAAAATTTTGGCGATCGATAATGATTGATTTTCCCTTTTAAGGTGTTTGTTTAGTTATATTTGGGTGAATGTGAGGTGCAAATCGTTAGGTTCTTTTTTGCTTTTAACTACACAAGTGGGACCTTTCATTATCTGACTGAAGATAAAAATATTATTCACTTGAGCTAAGAACTCTCTCGCCAACTTCTCGCAGGCTCGTCGATCGCCTAAGACATCCTGCGATATTCGAATAAAATCCTGTGGATTGCGTCCGAAGAAACATCAGTCGAAATATAATCAAAGATCTCGTCCTGTTGTGTTCTTCATAATCCTATAGTAGTGCACTGCAGTCTAGGGAAGACTCAACATTTTCAAAGCTTTCCAAAGCTATCGCAAAGCTTGACTTGCCACTGCCACTACATTTACTCATCACATCAGTCATTCTCTTCTCACTACTAAACGAAAAACGTCATCGAATCGACCTGATAGTTTGCTCACACTGTTCCACACAGAATTAAAACCGTTAGAGCTCCAGCCGTCAAATCACTAGAATTGCCAAGCTGGGTTGGAATTGACATCATTAAAAAGGTCTTCAATTGAAATACAATTATTCTCTGCTATTAATCCAATAGACAGCCGAAAACATTGGATGGGAGTTTTCGGAGTTTATTGCCAACGATAGCTACCCAGCCGGGCCAGACCTCCGGAAGCCCGTACATGACCGTCGGGCTTTCAGACCGGTCGGAGAATGACACTCATCAAATTTTTATTGTCAAAAAAAATAAAAATCAAATAAAAGGTATTCGAAGATGTAAGTAATTTTTATTCTTGCTTGATTTGTCTAAATAACTCACTTGAATTGACAAAGCACTGACTCATGTCACATTAATCAGCGTCAATCCAGCAAAAGTCATGATTCCACCACGATTGGCGTACTATTTACAGACACTTATCACTCAAAAGGTTGGTCTCATAAATTGTAAAACTGGAACAATCAAGATAAATCACAAATGACATCTTCTCTCTTGTAAGCTTCTAGAATCACCCGCATTCATCAAAGCCGTAGGCAAGATAGATGGTACACTTGCTTCTTTCAGACAGGGTATATCCGAAGGGTGGCAGGAGGCAGGTGAGGAAATATTGCGAAGAAAAAACTATTCAAAAAGCACCCGAAATCATTCATCTTCTTCTTCCTCATGTACGTCAAAGATCTCTAATACTTTCTTTCAATCAATCAATCAAACTAAGTATCTCGTCTTTAATTTCATGGGTTTAGCTTCGCCATTCTCATCTAAGGCTACTTCCTATTCGAGCCACGAATCTCAAAATTCACAATCAAATAACCATACTCAAAGCAAAAACCATCAAGATTTCTTAAAAGCGCAAGAAAAATTCAATGAAATCCTAGAAAAACTTCGAAATCAACAAAAACAATGAAACACCAAACTTAGTGACGCCTTTGCATCATGATTCCCATAAACGTCTCAACTATTCACTCCAATTCGTGTTTTCATCTATAACCCATGATGGAATTCACATCTTCGTAAAGATGGAATGACTGGCAATTCTTATCAAAATCATGTCTCTAAGTGATTTATCCTTACAATCGTCTCATCCATTCACTATTTATGAATTTTCAATAATGTCGTTTGTACACAATTTAGAAAATGTAATCATCCCTTAGTTTCTTGCCTTTCAGCATGTGCACCTATTATTGTACAGTACGTAGTTAAATACCTCATATTGCATAAATAACTTGATACATGGAATGTGAGTCAATTGGGGGATTCAAAGAAAACGAACACTTATTCTTAAATGGTTTTTCACACTGAAAAGAAACTCTTGTCTTGGGAGCTCAAAATTGCAAATAAAATTGGTTTAAATTAACATTATGAAAGCATATACTTTGCTAAGTCGATTTGTTTCCTTTGTTAAGGGGTGCTGGACGGAAGAAAGGATTGAAAAGCAAACAGCTGTATAATGGTGCATGAGGAAGATCTAGTCTGATGGGAAGGAATGCAACACAAGAAATTTTTAATTTCAAAAGATTAAGTGTCTCCTGAAGACAACATTTCATGTAGAAAATCTTATAAAATAGTAAAATCGATGGTTTATTTTTAGTGTGTCTTGAAGCTCCAAACAAAAAAAAACTTTTTTGAGTAAATGTTAATGAACTTGCAAAAAAATAAAAAATAAAAAAAAACCTAAAATAGATTTTATAATTTCAATTGTTTCTTCAACTTATAATTATTTTCTAGTACTAGTAGCAGTATCATTAGTATTGTATTCATACCAAAAAGAAAAAAAAATGGAAAAAAACGTTTCTGTTTTTTTTTTGAACAACCGATAAAAAAATTGAATTTTGTAAAAAAAGTTTTGTTTTTTGGTCAAAAAATTATGATGAATTGTATATCAGGGGTTTTTCTTTCTTTCTTTTTTAAAAAAAACATAATCCTGAACCCCTTGATTTTCTAATATATATCTATTTCTATAATAATAATAATAAGGGGGAAATTAAACCTCAAAAACTTCCAAATTAAAAAAAAAAAAACCTTTTTTTTTTAAATTCAAAAATTCAAGAAATTTCTTTAAATATTAAAGTTTTAAATGTTATAAATACTATTTATATTATAGAAATAATAATTGTTGAAGTTTTAAAGACAAATGAATTATAAAAAAGAAAAAAAAATTACATTTGAAGATCAAAATTAAAAAAATTAAGAGATTTTACACCTTAAACAGTAAATAATTTTTTTTTAGCAAGATTCTATAAAATAAAACAGAAAAATGTTATACACTATAAACTTATTAAATTCAAGGAGTAATATCTTTTTTTCTTTAATATTAAATGATTTTTAATACTTAAATAATAATGCTTTTACCTTGAGGATCTTAGTATTTAGGTTATTTTGTGACATCTGAGGGAAAGATAGAGGAAGGAGGAGTCCTTTTATATTGAATAAATTTCTTCATTATGATCATAAGAATTATAAAATATTTTTAAGGATTTTTCCCACTAATATAAATAAATTTTTTAGGCTGAGAGGTGATTACATCAAAATCACATCATATTGCCTCATTATAATACAATTCTTTGAAGTTAGCTCTTTAAGTTCAATTTTGCATATTTTAGTATTTTGAACATTAAAATACTAGTTTTAGCTAATATTTTCTCTTTGAAATCTTTCAAACTTGATTCAAGATCATTTTTTGATAATTCAGAATGATATTTTTGTACATTAACTTTGCTCCTTAATATCTTTCAAGTTATTGAAACCATCCAAAATCAGATGGTGAATTCTTATACGTTGGAATATCTTTACTAATTTTCAAAAGGAATTTCATTACATCATTAAAACTCTATTTTGAATTTCTTTTTCTTCCAAATAGTCTTTTCTTTCAAAAGCTACTATTTTTAAGCTATAAGCCATGATTAATCAGGGTTCTACCCTGATAATAGTTACTAGAATTGCATCATTCTTCACATACAAGCCATCATAATTTAAATTTAGTATTCATATTAAGTTTGGACCACTTTATGTTATTAATGGTCAAGTAGTATGATAAATTTTCATTAATATCTATTAATTAGTCTTAAATTTACTTATAACATTCTAAATAAAGATTTTGAATGTATTCTCAACATATTTATGTGGTAAGTTTTGATTGGATCATTAAGTTATCTTCCATAATTTTATAACTATGAGCTAAAACTCATAAATAAATGCACTAATCATTGAAAGTGCATATCTCCAGGTAATTCAGTAAATATTAGGCTTAAAGATATTCCATCCAAGGAAAAATCTATGTAAAATTGGATGTTTAATCCACTTTTTTTAACTCATTTAACATGTTTATTCAAAAAAATTGATATGAGAAAGATTTTGAGCCACTTTTTAATATATATTACACTGGTATTTCCATAGCTTAGAGTCATTTTAAATTATTTTGAAGTAATTATTGTAAGAGTTCAAACTGAAGGTGAATTTTTTTAATACAATAAATGATTATTTTCCAGAGAAGATTTGCATCTTCCATTGTGTCATTGTCCATCACTTCAATAAACACTGATGGATCGATCTTACTGGAAATGAAGCTGATAGCCTCACAATTGGATTTATTCCATTTGTTCACGGAAGTAGGAGTTGAATTGGCTGGTGCTTGTCTTAAGCAAATGTCCAGTAGGTCTTTTGACTTGAGATAGATACAGGTGCACCCATACCATTCACTATAATTTAATCTGTTCAGGATTGGAATATTACTACTGTCCTTGGTTTCATTATTTTTGTCAGACATCTTCCAAGGAATTTTGTTTTCCACCTTTTTTTTTCTAGAACCTTGAGACTGTAAATATTTAAGAGTTCAAACTAAAGGTTGATTTCATCAATACAATAAATAACGGCTAAGAAATAATGATAGGCTGATCTACCTAAAGGTGGACAGAAAGCTGTAATATAGCAATTTTAGTGAATTGTCTTATTAAAAATATAAATGATAAGATCTTTTGAGTAAATTTTAATACTTCAGTAGCTACAAAAAAGATAGAATAAGAGGCATTACCTATTAATTCTTCTTTTGAAGAGGTCTAAATGATTTACAACAAGGATAATGTTGGCAAGAAAAATTGATCATTTATTATAAGAAGAATTAAATTATAAAGTATAAATGAGGAACTGAGTTAATTGTCAGGAGATGTCACTCCTTTTATAGACAACATAATCATAATACAATTGATGATTGATTAAATCATGGTCAACAGTCATTCTTTGTTTAAGAAGAGAACATTAGTCATGAAATCAGCAAGCATGCCATGTGTCAGAACATAGATGACCCGTATTTTCTTCTGATGAAGTGAAGTTGAATCTCAATGTGCTTCATTCTCCAATTATTAGAATTACTGTAACTGTTTGCCATGTTGATACATGCCTGATTGTCATTAAAAACTTCTATCAAAACATCAATCAGACCAAGTGACAATTCCTGAACAAATTGCCTGAGCCAGAGTAATTTGGTGGTGAGATCTGTAAGGTCTTTGTACTCTGCCTCTGCAGTAGACAAGCAAACAGTTGGTTGTTTCCTTGTCTTCCAAATCACCAGGCAATCATTGAAAGTGATTATGAAGCCAGTGAAAGACCACCTGGCTTGACAACAGTTCCCCCAATTGGCATCAGAGTAGGATTTTATGCCCAAACTTCCTTTTGCGGGGTACACCAGAATCTAATGTGATGTGCCACTTCGGTAATGTAAGACATGTATAAATGCCTTCCAATGTTTGATAACAGGAAGTTCTAAGAATTGGGATAGAGAGCTCACCACAAAGGAGATATTGTGTCTTGTTTCTGTGCTAAGATAGATCAAGCTTCCAACAGCACTATGATAATTGATCTTCAAGTTTTTGAAAGATTCTTGCTTATTCAATTATTCTTCTTCCAGATGGAGGCCTGGCACCATTGGGTAACAACAGGTCGACAGTCCTCCATACCATACACAGCCAGCAAGGATTCAATGTAATCAGCTTGAAAAAGCACAAGTCCCTCAGGCACTTGAACCATTTGTATGCCTAACATTAATTCAGCATCACCCATATCCTTTACATTAAATTAAGCCTTTAATTGACTTCTGAATGGATCCAAAGACATTCCAAATACCGCACTGTCCTAAACATGGAAGAACAACCAAATTGGAGAACCCGTTGAACAATAGAAGACACATGGATCGGATAATGAGGCAGTGAAGCCTACATTGATTAGCCAAGCAGTTAGTCTATTGTACCAGGAAAGAGGAGCTTGTTTGAGGCCATAAATTGCCTTTTTGAGCATTAGAAAATGCTTCTTTTTGCTAAAATTAAAACCCTGTGGAATTCAAAGATAGACGTCTTCTTTCAACTCCGCATTTAGGAATGCACTTCAAATGTATAGTTGCTGGAATTTCAGGCCATTAGTCACTGAGAATGAAATGAGGGTCCTCAGAGAGTGAATTCTTCCAGTTGGTGAAAAGGTCTTGGAGTAGTATTTGCAAAAGGTTTGTTCAAAACCTTGGGTACATAATCGTTTCTTATACTCTGTTTGGGAAGTAGAGACTTTATTCTTTCTTTTTAAAACCCATGTGGTTCCAACTACCTTGTAGTGCGGTTCAAGCTTGACAATGTCCCAAACCTCAAGATTTTTCATCATCTCCAGCTCTTTCTCAATGGCAGAAACCCAGTGAAAGGAATCTTTTTGGCCACTCACAGCTCTAGAGTACAACAACAGATCAACATCTTTGATTCTCATGAGTGCTTTTGATCTACAGGGAGAAGGCAAGATGTTTTTATGGTCTATATCTCCTCTGATTAAGGTGGGGTGCCAAGGACCAATGACTTTTATTTTTTGAGGATTGCTTCAAAATGTATCTTGATAAGATTTTTCAGTCACATTTGGTGGAGGAGATTCTTGAACTGTACTCTCATGAAGTTCTTGAGGAGAGCACTCAATATAAACATAATCGACTGTAACTTCATCACACTCAAAGAATACATCTGTTTCATCACCAGTGTCCACCCACCTAGAGCAATCAGTGGGAAAAGGCTCTTTATCAAGAAATGGAAAATTTTCTTCAATAAATAAAGCATGCCTTTTGACTAAACATTTCTTGTTCCACAATGAAAGAATCCAATAGGATTAATTGTCATTTTTAAAACCCAATGATATTCCCTCTTTGCTGGTAGGAGAAAGTTTAAAGTCTATGTCTTTTCTCTGCACTGGGATGAATGTTTTGCAACCAAATGTCCTTAATCTTTTCCATAAAGGAAGTTTTGAGGCTCACAAGATAAAAGGAAACTTATTATTTCTGGAGAAAGCTGGAATTAGGTTTGACAGAAAAGTAGCTGTGTTCACAGCCTTGGCCCAGTATGACTGTGGAAGATTTAATGTAATAAATAAGAATATAGCTTTGTAAAGAATAGTACCATTAGCCCGCTCAGAAAACCCATTATTTTCAGAGGTTTCTTTTGGAGAAAAGATATGAATAATGCAACATAATGTTTCCAGATCTTTGAACCTTTTGTTTTCAAATTTTCCCCCTCTGTCACTGACCAGTTTTTTGATTTTGGTGTTGTGAAAGTTTTCAAAGAAAGCTTTCCATTTGACAAACTAATTAAAAACTTAACTTTTAGCTTTGAGAAACACCACTTCCTTGAATGATGTAAATTTATCTACAATGGTAAGGAAATATTTAAGTTCATTGTTTGAACTAGGACTAATAGGACCAACAACATCTAAATGGACGCAGTCAAGTGGGTGTTGAACATTATCAAAGCTTCCAGAGAAGGGAATAAATCATGATTTCCCAGTGAGAAAAATCTCACAAGGGTCAGACGATGAAGGTAATCAAAGCATTTTTATGATTTGATTAGATGGATGACCAAGTCTTTGATGCCACAGGGTTCAAATTGAAACCAAAGCCTTCACTGGCTGATATAGAACTGTAATTGGCCAATTTGAAATTTTTCCAGAGAGAATTTATTCATTGGAACTTTTAATTACAAATCTCCTAAATGGCAATTTTTTGATTGTGATGGAGTTTTTAATTAAATCAAGAAAACTAATGAGATTATGAGAGATTTTGGGTACCAAAATAAAATTCTCTGATATTAGTGTTTTTGCCTTCTATCAAAATATTGACTGACCCAACACCTTTGGAAAGCAGATTGCTAGTGGGATTCCCTGTTGAAATGATAAAAGGAGAAGACTCCTTGAGATTTGTAAACATGGACCTTTCACTGAACATATGGTGAGTTGCTGCACTGTCAATGATTATCAGTGTTTTCTGATTGTTGACTCCAGTGCTAGTTACTAATGCTCTATTTGACAAGAGATGTGTAGATGCAGCCTTATTATCATTTTCCTTATTTTTTGGTTGAAGGTGTGAGAATTATATTTAACACCTGCTGAGCTTGTGAGAAGTGTTCATTGGATTATGTACTCCATTAGCACAGTAGTAGACTAGTTTACTAGGATGAGATGAACTAATTGTGAGCAGAGAAGTTTTTGAATTCTCTTCAACCAAGTCTTTTTGATTTTATCCAAGATGTTGTGTATAGTTTTTTAGTAAATTTAGAGTCACAGTTGGATTTTTGGTGGCTTCAGCTCTCATTGAAAGACTGTCTGCCAAGTGATACATACTAGTATTTTCACAGAGCTTTCCCAAAATCATATAAAATAATTTTTTTTGATAGAATTTTGATTTTTACTGAGGCTAAGTCTACTAGATCCTTACAAAATTTCTTGATGAAGTCATCCAGATTCCCTTTAT
The DNA here is from genome assembly GCA_023105745.1 of Austropuccinia psidii. NCBI lineage: Eukaryota > Fungi > Basidiomycota > Pucciniomycetes > Pucciniales > Sphaerophragmiaceae > Austropuccinia > Austropuccinia psidii. Next base: position 2,037,558 of record JALGQZ010000014.1, read on the forward strand.
AGGTGATAGATACCCAATCCATAACAAATCTTCCATGATTTATTGCCATCTTGAAGGCATATTTCTCATTTCTTATTTCCCAGGAAAGCTTTTCATTTTCCATCACTTCAATGAAAACTGATGTATCAATCTTACCGGAAATGAAGCTGATAGCCTCACAACTGGATTTATTCCATTTGTTCATGGAAGTAGGAGTTGCATTGGCTGGTGCTTGTCTTAAGCAAATGTCCAGTAGGTATTTTGACTTGAGATAGATACAGTTGCACCCATACCATTCACTATAATTTAATCCGTTCAGGATTGGAATATTACTACTGTCCTTGGGTTCATTATTTTTGTCAGACATCTTCCAAGGAATGTTGTTTTCCACCTTTTTTTTCTAGAACCCTGAGACTGTAAATATTTAAGAGTTCAAACTAAAGATGGATTTAATCGATAAAAAAATAAAGGTTAAGAGATAATGATAGGCTGATCTACCTAAAGGTGGACAGAAAGCTGTAATACAGCAATTTCAGTGAATGGTCTTATTAGAAATCTAAATGATAAGATCTTTTGAGTAAATGTTAATAATGGAATAGCTACAAAAAAGATAGAATAAGAGGAATTACCTATTAATTCTTCTTTTGAAGAAGTCTAAATGATTTACAACAAGGATAATGTTGGTAAGAAAAATTAATCATTGATTATAAGAATAATTAGATGATACAGTATGAATGAGGAACTGAGTTCTCCAAGGGGACGGGAGTTAATTGTTAGGAGATGTCACTCCTTTTATAGACAACATAATCATGACACAATTGATTATTTATGACGTCATTGTAAACAGTCATTCTTTTTTTAAGAGAAAATGTCATTAATGATAGTCACACAATATTAGTTTTCCAGTCAATGCAATTTCATTTATCAGTCATGTTAATTTCAAAAATTATATAATAATAGCTTTTGATATAATTACTTGTATGATAAATTAATTAAGTTATTATGTAAATATTGATTATTAAATGAATAATTTTAATTTGTGTTCTTATACTCAAGATAATCTAACAAATTATTTTGAAATTTTTTCATATGTGGTCATATCTCAAAGGATCACAGCTAAAAATTACAATACTTAGAAATAAATTATCAAGAACCAAAATACGTTTAAGATAAGAAATTACAGATTAAAACCAGAATTACACTCATGGTTTTCCTAGAACAAGTTGAAGTTTTTCTCTGAATACTTTTTCAATTCCTCTCCAATTCCTTTTTTGGGTGACTCTAGCTCCTTGCTGATATTCCACCCCAGCTTTGTCAGTTGATCATTATCCAATGGTATCCAGCTTTTCAAGTGATTTTTCAGAATTAATTTTTTCTCTTTGATTGAATTTCATGAAACATTTCCCTTTCTTGAGAATAAAGATAAGGGTGTTGTTTTTTTTGCCTGATAAATGATGAACATATGAGAAAAAGAAGAACAAAAAGAAATTCTTTATAAACCTTAATAATAGAGTAAAAATATGAGAAAGTAAACTTTTGTGAACATAGTGAGGGAGAATCTTCCAATATAAGCTGTTTCAGAATTTCTTAGGATCAACATCAGCTCATTTTGGGAGTCTGGGAAGTTTAATGTTCTATTATTACCAAATAGGATAAAAGATATTTTTTCACAGAACATAATTAAATTTATTTAAAATGAAAAAAACAAATGGTTTCAACAGAAGGAATTTCAATCTCTCTAAGACTTTAGTCTGAGTGAAAAAATCTACTTGAAAAATCCACAATGTTATCCGTAAAGCAAAAATATTTTGTTTTAACATAATTTACAGCTTGTGAATTCAAACAAACGGTAAAAATCAAATAGAAGAGGATTTTTATTTCATTAAAAATTAATTTCTCACAGAAAAATTGAGCCAATGAAACTACTTACTAAGAATAATTAAGAATGAGAAACTTAACAAAAACTCTAAAACAAAACATAGATCCATATATTTGAAATTGAAATGTAATAATTAGAGCTTAAAAAACCTTTTTTGGAGGAAGAGGGCAACTTTTGTAAAGTTTTGATATGGAAATTAATTAAAATTATCCCATTAAAAAGGGAAGGTTTATATAGAAAAATTTAATTCCTTCTCAAAAACCTGAGACTCAAATATTTTTCAAGTTAATATTAATTTAACAGGAAAATTAATATTTGTAATTATTTTCAATATTTTTGAAGTTAAATGTATTTATTTCTTTGATCTTTTTACTTAATATTAGTTAATGATCTCAATAAATTAACTATATATTCTTCATCTGATAATTTAGTGAGATTCTTAGAATCAATTTATTCCAAAAGAAATTCATACAGTAAATGATATCCAATAACAAAAATATTAAATGGTTAAAAATGATGAAGCAAAAATGGCAGAACATGAATAATTTAGTTTTCTCCCTTTTAAAACATAAAGAGTGGAAAATCTAGTTATTCTAAGCTATAATTAAATATAACTTAAACAGAAAGAAAAACAAAACATAAAAAACATGAAGAACAAAGTTAGAGAAAGAAATTTTGAGTTTTTTGAATCAAAATTCATTTATTTATTTCAGAAGAAGCTAATAATTGTGTTATGAATACAGTTACTTGATAGGATATAGCTTATTTAATTTCCCAATATTAGATGATCATTTCTGTTCTTGATGTTGAATAATATATTGATGAATTTTTTAGCTTTTAAGATCAAAATAATGAAAGACTTTTTTATTTTTTTTCAATGTTTGTAAGTAAATTGAAAATTCCATTTGGGACATTAATTGAATTGAAAATGTAATTTATGGCATTAATGGAATTTAAAATTCCATATATGGCATCAACAATGACATAATAATTCCATATATGGCAACACAGTGCTATAAATGGCATAAAAAGTGCCATAACAATGCCATAAATGAAATTAACAGTGAAATTTATGTTATTTATGGAATTATTTACAGTTACATAAATGGAAAAACCAACCTAATAGCAGTTCAAGCTATAGAATTAACAATTACATTGAAACTCCATAAATGGCATCAAAAGTAACATAAAAGTGCCATAAATGGCATCAACAATTAAATGGAAATACATAAGTGGGGTTATTCCCAATACAGGGTTTTTTTTAGCTAAACTTCAATTAAAAAACACCCCTCATGTGTTTTTACTAAAAACCTACATGTTTCTACCAATTTATGGAAAAACACATAAGGGATTACATGTTTTTACCAACAACCTGCAGCTAATCTATCTACAGAATTACACTAATTTTTCATTTTTTCATTTTTCTAGGAAATAATATAATTTTGATATATATGAATATAGAATTTAAACAGAAAGGTCAATTCAAGAAGAAATTATTCTTCTTAGTATTTATTTTTTCCTTATAGAGATTTCAACATATATTGGCCACCCTCAATGTGGAATAATCCTATGACTGTTACAATGCTGTCTATCAGACCTCAAAAAAGGGAAGACTCGTCAAAAACGCTATCAAACCAGGTGAGATACTGGTTAATACTGGAGATTTGTATATCACATCCCACTATGGGACAGTAGCCATGGAGATAGGCAGGGGAATTACAAATCAATTTTCATTGAAGATATTCCAAAATTCAATCAGCAAGGGGATGTCATGGAATATTTACCAAATACAGTTTCAAATATCAATAAAGTTCAATACAGGATTCACCAAATATGGGCCTGTCCTCAATACAAGTGAAAATACATTCATTGGATACACTAATGCAGGTTTCCATCTCAAATATAACTTCTTCAAGAATACAGCCCATGGTTTCTCAGCACTCAAACTCCAGGCTGGTATTTTTCACATATACCATCCCCCCTTCACCCACCTGGGTGTTTTTCCTCCAGTTAATTGAAATATCAGATTTATTATTAGTATTATTTTATTTCTCACTAAGAGGTATTATACTATCAATCTTTAAGTAAGTATTAAACTTCCCTCATCTTCTCAGTAGAGTCTTGTTGGTCATATCCTAATCCATCCTTCTATCCTTTTTGAAAAGGTTTGAAAAGTGATACAGGATTATTTGTGGCTGGCTCTTTATTATTTTTTTTGTTTTCTTTAATGTTCCTTAATTGAATTTTCTTTATTAATTATGAATTCCACCCTTTTATTGATTGCTCTTATCATTTTAGTATTCCTCTCTGAGCCCTCCATAAGTAAGTCTATTCACTGAGTGCCAGAACCTCCCCACTTAGAAGATCCCCTGTAACATCATTTCAATTAAATTACAATTTATTCTTTCTTTTCATTCATTTCTCTGATTAATCAATTATGATATCTTCATCATTTTATAGTTTTCATGACTTTTTATGATTTATGATTATAATCAATTTTTATTGCATTCATTTTATTCTTATAAAAATTAACTTATTCTTTCTCAATAATTTCTGAGCACTTCACTATATCCTAAATTTGTAATAATTTTGAAATTATCTCTTTTGTTTGATATTGAGGTCTTATCAGGGTTTTAATTTGATTGGTTGATTGATTGGAATTAGCTATGATAATTGATTCAGAAATTAACGATTCTGTTTTATTGTATTGGATTGATTATTGATTCATTTTGAATTATTGAAGAAAACTGATTAATAATTAAGAAATTATTTTTATTGACTGATTTTTTTAACCCATAAAGACATTGACATTATTTCTGAAGATATTTATTTATTTATTGATTCCCACAAGAACTTGATCCTGATTTTGAAGAAATTTATGGATTGATTTATTGATTGATTTAATTCTCCAAGACTCCATTTACATTTTAGTTTGGATTTACTTGATTTTACTGAATTTATTTATTTATTGACTGAATTTTATTTGATAAATTCAATAGTTTTGATTTGTTGATAAGATTTTGACTTTGTCATTTTAATTCCTCAAGAATTTTTCACATTTATTTCAATTCAAGACTGTTGATTGATTCCTCAAGTTTCATCAAGATCCTCATCTTATTTGATTTGGTAAAGCTTTATTATTATTCTCAAATTATCATCAATTTTCATTCTCTTATTCTTCAATAATTCCTGTTCAGAATAGCCCTCAGCCAAGAAGACCAGATCCCAAAGAAATAAAGCTTTTCTCACTTCTACAGCAAGGGCTCCTCTTAATCACACACAAACAGTTAATCAACTGAGTGAAAATTTGTACAGAGGGCCACCAATCAAAGAAGAACCCTCCAGAAGAGGAGGTGTGAAGTCTAAACTATCAAGATCATTCTCTGGCTTGTTGGGTGGCTACCCTGGAATTTCTCAAGGGCCTAGGAGAAGATTGAGAGAAGATGAAGATAAAGAGAGGGAGGAGTCTGTGGAAGAGGAAGATTATGAGAAGACTAAAGTAGCAGATGCCTTAAAAGATGTCCCTGAATATCCTCACTCCCCAAATCTAGTCCTTTCTAACCAACCTCTTGTCTCTCAAGCTGAACCAAACTTTCCTAAGATGATGGAGCAAATAACTAAATTCATGGGACAACTTACTCAGACAGTTTCTCCCAGGGACAATACAAGATCCCATCCATGAAGGCACCTGATTCTTTTGATGGTACTCAAGATCATGAATTGAGAGGCTTTATCCAAACCTGTCAATTAATTTTCCATAATGACCCAGAAAACTTCTTCTCTGAAAGGAAGAAGCTTCTTTATTCAACTTCTTTCTCAATGGTAGAGCTGGAAAATGGATTGAAACATACCTCTCAAATATCTCCAATGAAGATTAATCTTATCTCCTCAATAACTGGCAGTTTCTTTAAACCAAGTTATTCACTCTGTTTGGAAATCCTAATGAATTAAGGAAAGCTGAACAAGAGTTGGATAATCTAAGGATGAAGGAAAGTGATCATGTTTCTTTTTACATTCATTATTTCAGAGTCCCAAGGGAAATAATTGGAGATTTGGTATAAAGGGAATATATTCATGTTTATAGAAGAGGCTTGGCATCAATGATATTGTACCAATTGGCTTCTCACCCTGGTAATTTTTATAGTCTTCAAGAACTCATGAACATTGACTTGGAGCTAGGTACCAGGTACCATGAGAGGCAGAAGGAAAAGGGTATTAAGGAAGAGAAGAAGCCTCCTGTCACTGGGTATAATTCCTTCAGGCCTCCTCAATATTCACTTTCTAAGAATCCTCATCACAAGAAAGATAAGAAGGGGAAGAATTTTCAAGTTTCTAAGGATAGGCTTCATGCTGATATCCTTAATAAGGACAGCAAATTGATTGTTTCTGAAAAGGATAAGAGAATTAAAGCAGGCTTAAACACTTATTGTGGTGGAAAGAACCCAATTGAAAGATTCTTCAAGACGCCTCAGAATAGGCCTGGGTCATCAAGAGGTTTCCCTAGAAAGCAGAGAAAAGCCTTAGTGGGAATCATGATGTGTTCAATGGTTCTCACTTGTTTCCTTCAAGAGCACAAGTGTGCACTCTCAATACTACTGTCAAGAAATATTTAAATTTTATTATTTTCTCTTCTGTCTCTGATACGTTTTATAGTATTATAATTGATTCTGGTGTTACAAACTCCTTCATTGAAAAGAATTTTGTTCTCAAGTACTCATTGGCCATTTCAGAGTTCCTTGAAAATATTTCTCTTTCAATTTTGCATTCCAATAAATCCACTTTCTTTTTCATCACCCATTATGCCAAGTGGGTTGTTGACTTTCCTTCTTTCACAAGCTTTGAATGGGACTTTTCTATCATATAATCCCTCAAGGGAGAAGGCCTCATATTGGGATATTATTTCCTTCACAATTTTAATTCCATTATTAATTGGAAGAATGGATTTATCACCTATGATTCTAGTGGTATTATTGCTTCTACTAGTAATTAATTTTCCCCTGCTGTCAAAAGTGTTTCTCTGGTTGGTGAGATTAAAACACCTTCCCTTTCTTCTTCTGTCCATATCCCTCCCATAATTCCCTCTTAGTCATTACTTCCATAAAAAGATAAAGTCCTCAAATAGATAAAATATTTTGGAGAAGATGTTGCTATATATTCACTCCATCTCTTCCAAGGGGATAGTGACCTTCCTCCCTTATCTTCTAATGCCTCCCTATATGAGAAGTGGGATGAGGAGGAAGAGCCAGAAGAAATTTAAACTTTTCTGAAAGTAGTCCCTTCTGCATATCACCAATACTTTGATTTATTCTCCTAGGTGAAAGCAGAGAAACTTCCTCCACACTGCACCTGTGATCATCATATTGAACTGCAGGGGTCTCTACCTCCAGTCAGTTTTATCTACTCCTTATCAAATCATGAGTCAGAAACACTACAGGCCTAAATTTCAGATAATGTAGAGAAAGGTTTCATCAGTCCAAGCTCCTCTTAAATAGGAGAAACTGTCCTTTTTTGTCAAGAAAAAGGATGGAGGCCTTTGATTGTGTGTTGACTCCCACAAGATGAATGCTGTCACTAGGAAGAACAGATACCCTGTTCCTCCAATGAACCAGCTGCTCACCATTCTCAATTTTTCCACTATTGTCTCCAAGATAGATTTGTGTGGTGATTATAATCTCCTGAGAATCAAAGAGGGGGATTAGAGCTTAACTGTCAGCCTGTGACTCAAAACCAGAGCACAAGCATGACAGCCAAAATACCATAAACCAATGGTATAGCCAAGATACCACCAAAACATGGAGCTGAGCCAAATTAGCTCAAAAGGTATCAAAAGAAAGAGGAAACTCACCTCTTTCTGAAAATATAAGTCTCATCACCATAGGACAAGGAATAACAAAGTTATTCCTGCTCAAAGTTATTGCTGAGCATAAACCTTAATTTTCACCTCTCATCTAAAATCTAGAAGGAGAGGCTTAACCCCATCAAATGGGTACTCAAAATGAAGCTCTAAGCCAGGGCTATCCAATGGTACCAGCCAAACTGAGCTAGCACCAGTACTACTTGAGTTATGGTCAAATTCAGACCAAATAAGGGTGAACAAAACATTCACCTCTCATCTAACTTTTACAGTTTTAGTGTGAGATACTTAAAGTGGGGTCTTTTTGGAAAGAGCACAATCAGGGCTATCTGATGGTGCCATCCATTTCCTCATAACTAAACTACAACAGAAGTTACTGGCCAAACAAGCTTAATACAGCTTTTGACCAGACCACGCCAATGTACAAAAATACTTGTACATGGGATAACTTTGTCATATTTAATGATAACCATGTCAAGTTGGGTACCATTGTGTAGAGCTCATATAGAGCTATTCAATGAACCAACTTTGAGCTTGATATCTTAAAAACTGACAGAGGTATGATCATTTCAAGGTCAAAATCCCACCTGCTGTCATATACAGCCTTACCATGGGATAACACCCCATAATCATGAATATGAGGTGTCAAATAGACGAAGGAGCATGTTTTTACTTCAATACCTCATATGTCAGTCAATACTGGGGTCCCATACAGCTTCTGTACAGCATTCTACGCGTCATACACGTCAGAATCAGGCTGTGAGGTCCCCAGATGAAAATTTTCACCCTGTATTGGTGAAAACTGCCCAGATGTGGTTTCAAAACCACATCTGAGCCCAATACAGGGTATACAGGCTGTTTGCAAACCACAAGCCTGTCATAGAGAGTGAAAAATCTTCACTTCCTCTACGTGGAAAGGTCTAGCAGCCTTTCCACCTCAATTTCAGGATAAAAGGAGGGCTTTTCACAGCCAAAAACCTTTCCTCATCCTGCTCTTGAATAACCTACGTAGTAAACTGTCAAAAACAGTTTTACTCTTGGTTGAATAATCAGGTATACTCTTAATTTAAAGTATTGTAGTCTTTATTATTGTAATTCAACAGGTAAAGCTGCACCCAGGGCTTTCAACAGCGCTCACCACCACTATATCTCTATAGTAAAGCCCTTTAAATCTTAAATTAAATCATTTATTATTAATCTTATCATCTCTTAAAACCATTTTTACCGTGTCACAGTCATAGTTAAAGCTTGTAAATACTCATATACACCTTTATCATAGACTCATCCTGACATTAACTGCCTTTAGAAATAAGTATGGTATTTATGCCATTTGGCTTGAAAAATGCTCCTGCTTGGTTCCAAAATCTTGTGAATCATATCTTTTCAGATTTATTGGATATTTTTTCTGTAGTTTCTTTAGATGATATCATAGTCTTCTCAAGATCTTAGGAGACAAATTTCAAACATGTGGCATTTGTCCTCCAAACACTTAGGGATAATAATCTGTTTTCTAAATCCTCAAATTTTGTATTTCATGCCTCAAGTGTGGAATACCTTTTCTATTTTTTTAAGTGATGGCATCAAGATGGATTCTTCAAAATTTTAGCAGCTGCTCAATGGGCCTCAACCCAAGAACATAAAGGTACTTAAATTATTTCTTTTCCTTGCAGATTTTTATAATTTTTTAATTAAAAATTACTCTAAAAAATCACTTCTCTCACTTCCCTTCTTAAAAAAGACTCTCATTTTATTTTCAATGAGGAAGCTCTTAGTCAGCGTCAAGTGCTCAAAGAAGCTTTCACCACTTCTCTTATCATTTCTCACTTCAATCCTTCTCTACCAAATATTTTAGAGAGTGATGCTTCTGATTATTCCTTGGGTGTGGTACCAAGTCAGGTGAATGACTCAGAAAATAATTTCATTTCATTTAATAATTAAAAAGATTCTACCATCTGATTTCAACTATTAAATTCATTACAAGGAGCAAGTTCTGGAGAGTGTTTATTCTTTCTCTTTCCAATCCTTTTGAATTCTTGACAGACCATTCCTCTCTTCAGTATTTCATGTCTTCTAAAGTTCTTAATCTCTGTCAAGCCCATTGGGCTTAATTTCTCTCAGAACTCCATTTCACTATCACTTACCACCTAGGAAGGCTGGCCACTTTACCAGATGCCTTGTCATGTTGGGACAACATATACCCAGAAAGGGGTGTGGACTTAATCAGAAATAATTCTAAAACTTTTCATCAAATTCTTCAGAAAGATGACATTCAAGAATCAATATTATTCTCAATAAAGGCTTAATTTTCCTCAGATTTAGTGGATAAGATTAAAAAAATTATGGCAATATTAATACTATAAAAGAATACTCATGAAATCAGCAAGAGGTGAATCAGTTTTAGGTTATTCTCTCTAACCTCAACCAAATCGCTAATACTTAAAGATAGAGTGGTTACCCCAAGAAATAATGAAATTAAATTGAACATTCTTCAAAAGAATCATTACTCACCATTGGCTGGCCATTCTGGTCAGGAAAAGACCTTCAAGCACATAAAGAGGGATATTTACTGGGCTTGAATGAATAATGTCCTCATGTAAGCAATGTTCAAGAAACAAGAACATTCACCATGAGGATTTTGTATTATATGAGCCTCTACAAATTCCATCTGCTCCTTGGAATTCCTTATCAAAAGACTTTATCACTCAATTTCCCCTTTCAAACAACTTTGATTCAACTTTAGTAGCTGTGGAAAGATTCTCAAAAATGGCAATATTCATTCCAGCTTATTTAACAATTATTTCCCTGGACTTAGCCCAAATCTTCATCAGCCATGTCTTTTCCAACCATGGACTCCCAGTCAGTATTTTCAGTGATAGAGGTTTCTTATTTTTTCATAATTCTGGACCCAATTATGTCAGCAACTCAAGATATCAAGAGATCTTTCAACTGCCTTTCACCCTGAAATAGATGAACAGGCATAAAGTCTAAATAAGATTCTGGAACAGTAGCTTTGGATTTATGCCATTTAACATCAAGATGGCTGGCACATCTGGCTCCCTCTGGCTGAATTTTCCTACAATAATGCAGAACACTCATCAAAAAACAATCAGCCTTTTTCACCATTTATAGAGGAAATCCCAGTTTTGATTCATTTCAAATTTCCCAAGACACAACTGCTCAAAATTTATCAACAAAACTCCAATCAGTAAAGCAAGTTTTGAAGGAATATTTAGAGTCAGAAATAAGGTTTTTTAAGAAGTATGCAGATAGAAATAGGACAATCCCACCTTATTTTCAACCTGGGGGCAAAGTATGGCTAGCTTCAAAGAATATCAAGACAACAAAACCAACCAAAAAACTCTCATAGAAATGGTTGGGACTATTTGAAGTATTGAAGAAGACTGGCAGCCATGCATATTACCTCAAGCTTCCCCAACAATGGAAGTAAGCTCACCCTTTTTTCCATGCGTACTTATTACAAACAGTAAAAAAAACAACCATCTCAAATGACCATAGATTCCCACCACCACCAGTTATAGTGGTAGAGCAAGAGTAATGGGAAGTGCCTCAGTTTCTGGACTCAAAACTCAAAAGATGTAAATTATAGTATCTTTTATAGTGGAAGGGATTCAGTTAAGACCCAGAAAGAAGAAATTTGGAGCCAGCTTCAAAACTTTCCAGCTTCCCATACCTTGTCAATGAATTAAACACTTTGTATCCTGACAAGACTGTCCCAAATGCCTCAAGAGTTTGATTTTATGGTGCTTGGTTGGGAGTAAAAGTTATGAAAGTGAGTTCCTGTCCCAGAATTCACCTTCAAAGGGGTATTCTACCCAAATTTGTTGTAAGAATCACCTTTTCCACTTTTTGAGGACTTTTCAATTATTTTGACAGATTCAGAAGGCCTTTCAACATCCATACCCTTAAATTTGGACCTCTTCTTCAAGATATGGCCAAATTCCTTTTTTTATTTCTTTTCTTATTCATTCCATAAACCATTACTCAATACATTCCTCAAATGAAGAAATTTTATGAAAAGGATTCTTTTCTTTTATTTCATCTCTCTTTGTGGGGAGTGGAACTTATGAAAGTAAGTTCCATCTCCTGGTATGCATCTCTGAGGATTTCTACTTCTTGTAAAACAACACCTTAGCCACTCTGTGAGCATCAATTTCTTGTTTTTTCATCTTCCAGGAGCTTTATGGACAAAATAAAGCAACTAACCTCAATAAGGACACCTCTCATAAGTTCCTCTTATTTCCTTTTCTCTACTCTCTTTATATCTTTATTCTTTTTTTCATTATCCTTGATTTTCTTTACTTTTATCATTCTTATTTTTATTTCTTATTTGAAAAGCAGAAGTCATCCCTCCCAGATCTTGTATTGTGAGTTCAATTAATTAAATAATTAAAGAGCAAAAGCACTAGTAATAATCAAGATCAACTACAGATAATCTTCATAAAAATTTCTTAAATGCTTCTTTCAATTTGACAACCAATGAATCTTCAGAAGAAACTGCCTCCCTGGCCAAAGACCTAGTGGCTTCACCTGGAACAGCACTCTCCATATATCTATAAAGAAACCTCATCAAGAACATCCACATCTTCAAAAAATAATGTGACCACTCATCTATTCATCTTCTTTTTATCAGTAAAAATTATAGTGATATTCCAGCAGAAACAGTGGTCAAAGACTCATTCAGGCTCTGGAGACATTGGGTCTCTAGAGGCTCTGGTCATGGGTGGTTGAAAAGTGGTGGAGGTAGAGGCAAGGTTTGATGGCCTGTTTAGAGATCCATCTGGAGGTTGAGGTGGTTTGGGGAACCTCATCACTTCATGGGTGGTGGTAGAGACTTGTACAGGGGATATTGAGGTGGATTGTATTCTTCTGCTTTGGATGGGGGTAGTTACTACAAGTTATTCTCCATCTATTTCATCACTACCTTCAGAATTAGTATCAACATCATCTTGGACCACTATATTTCTCTTCAATTTTCCAAGTCTTCCATCTTTCTTGGTTACAAAAATAGGAACCTCTTGGACCACTCCAATGGGGTTGCCTTGGGGGTGAATGGGTCTCCCAATTTTGGCTCAGGGACTGGTGGTGTTATTCCATTGTTGAGCACCTCTAACTTTGAATCCAGTCACTGAAGTAGAAGAAAATAAGACCATACAGTAAGTAACTCAGCAATTATTTGACCAATGAACTCACAATTGGAGCTACCAGAGGTGGAATCAGAGGTTGGGGGCTCATATATAAACGGGAGCTTCTAATCCAAATCTTCCACCCTTGTTAATGCTTCTCCATAATATTCTGAGATTTTCTGGGAATCTATTCTTGGCCTTAGAGAAATTTCTTTTGCCAAGGTTTCAGAATTGTCACCTGGTGGACCTAGCAGTAGCAGATTCAACACAAGAAACCCCCTTCTTCTGACAATTTATGCAGGGTGGCTCAATAAATCTGACAGATTTGAGCCCATTATAGGTTTTATTAATGTCAAGAATCTCTTTAGGGGCCATAGTTTCTTCAGAAATATCCCTCAAGTTATCAAAAACACCAGGACCATACATTAAAGAAGGTGGGGAATCAGAGTTATTGGAGTCATATAGGAAATTCAGCGTTAAGCTCATCTTCAAGGTCAAAACTCAAAGCCAATACAAAGGACATTATGGACAAATCCAAGTAAAAAAGTCACTTATGGCAATTGACCCTCAAGAATGGGGTGAGGGAGAATCTATTAGAATAAAAAAAATGTTTAATTTATAAAATTATCCTTTTTTATGCATTTAGACAATTTGTGCAGTTTTGTTCGATTTGCGCAAATTCACTCCATTTTATCATTTATCACCTGCAAGACTCTTCAAGCCTCCAGAAGAGTAGTTGGAAACAGCCTCAGCAGTCAAAATATTCCATGATGTGCATTTGCTCATTTTTTCACATTTCTTCTGTTTCTTATTCAAAATATCATCAGAAAAGTTTAATACATGCATCTTGATGCATTTGCAAATTTTTCGCAAATTTTCACACTTTGCGCATTTTGGAGAAAATGGCCAAAAACCCAGAGACATAAAATTAGGGGTAAAACTCTGGACTTTCTGAAACAATCCAAAACTCAATAATTGGCCAATTCTGGCCCAATTTCAAGATGAAGAAAAACAGTCAAATGACAGTGAAATTTTAGGATATAAATCTGAATCACACATTTAAATTTATCCATGAGGACTCAAAATAAGTTAAATAAAGAATACTGAAGAATAAATTTAAATACAGAAAAATCATAAAGAAGAGGAGAAGAACTGGATTCAGGTGAAGCAGAAGTACCTACAGGTGTATGAAGATGAAAGGGGATTTTGGGGTTTTTAATTGATGAAGAGGAAATATGAGAGGATGGAAATTGTGAAGTCAAGGGAAGGAAAATTTTGATTGTTTTTTGACCTCATCAAGATTCACCTATCTTTATGGTGATCAGAGCTCACCACTTTCAAGAGGGGGATAATTTCACAGCCATGGAGACAGGAAGGGGCATTACAAATCAATATTCATTGAGGCTCTTCTAAAACCCAATCAGAAAGGGAATTTCATAAAATATCCACCAAATATAGTTTCAGACATTAATACAGTTCAATCCAGTGAAAACCCAAATACAGGATTCACAAAATACAGGCCTGCCCTCAATACTGGTACAAATACCTGTAGTGGATACACCACTACAAGTTTCCATCTCAAATACAGCTTATTCCAGAATACAGCCCATTGTTTCTCAGCACTCAAACTCCAGGCTGGTATTTTTCACATATACCAGCCCCCTTCACCCACCTGAGGGTTTTTCCCCCAGTTAATTAAAATATTGGATTTATCATTAGTATTATCTTATTTCTCACTAAGAGTTATTATATTATGAATTCTTTAAGTAAGTCTTAGCCTTCCCTCACCTTTTCAGTAGTCTTGGTGGTGATATCCTAATTGATCCTTCTCTCCTTTCTGAACAGGTTGAAAAAGTGATAAAAAATTATTTTTGTTTGGAACTTTATTATTGCTTTGGTTTTCTTTCATGTCCCTTCATTGAATTTTATCTATTCATTGGGAATTATACTCTTTTATTGATTTCTCCTATCATTTGATCATTTCTCTCTGAGCCCTCTGTAAGTAAGTCTGTTCACTGGGTGCCAGGCCCTCTTCACTTAGAAGAGCCCCTGTGAAAATTACCAAAATTCCCACATTCATTTCTTACCAAGTACCACAATTAGTATTTTGATATTTCACCACAAAAACTCTCCAGTTCCATGGCTCCTTTTTTATACAGATCAGCCAACATTGAAGCCCCAAAAGTTTACTTTCAACTTTTCCTCCTGCTAAATTAAAATATTACTTTTTAGCCTCAAAGTCTACTCCCCTGAGATATAAGCTTCATAAAAAACTACTCATAATTATATTCCAAAATTTCCCATAGTTTATAAACACAAAATTTTCATTTTATTTATTTTCAGCCAAAATGAATATTTCATGGATATTGAGACATATTTATAGCTTAAATAAGGAATATTGACACTTTATTAAGTTAATCAAAAGCAATATTCAAAACAATTTAAAGCACAAAATTTACCATATACTTAATTACCCATCAATTTGGAAAGCCTGCAATATTTGGAGTTTGAGAAATAATTCCAAAAAACTCACTATAAAATTGAAGAAATAATAAAAGAATTATTAATGAGATAATATCTAAGAATCAAGAAGATATAAAAGATCATTATATTTTCTCAATGTTTGGTATTGCTAAGGCTACAGTAATAATACATACAGAAATTTATATTATGAATCTTTTGAAGAATCAATTTTCTTCCTTAGCTTGGCCCAAAGATTATTAATTAATTAAATTATATAATCAAATTGAAAAAGAGAAATAGCTAGCTTTCTTTGGGTTTATTTAGGTAAGCTTGGTTTAATTATTTTAAAATCTACCAAATTATGCAGAGAAAAATATTGATTAAAATAATATGTCTGTTATCTAAGCTATGTAACCCATTAATTTATTTTTCTATAATGGTAATATTATCTTGAAATATATTGAAAGTCAATTGAGCTGGTTTTTGATCTTAAAAATCAAGGAGGGCCTTAGATTTTTGCCTTCCTGGTTCAGTATATGATTCCAGAGTAGCTAAATACATGAATATTTACAAAGCAACAGAGAAATTCTTCTAGAATAATTCATAATATCAGGTAGATTTATAAGATAAAAGCTATTTTTTTCTAAATATACATCAAACATTAATAGATTTACTTATCATCAGAAATTATAATTTTGTCTGGGACAAGGAAAGGTTTATATTTTGCATTGATTTTTAATTCTTAAGAGGAGTTTTTCTAGCTTAAAAAACATTCTCTGTCAAATGGAGGAAACAGAATAAGCTCAAAGATTTTCTTTTTTTGTAATGAAATATATACTTTATAATATATTTGCAAAAATAATGCTACAATTTTGTGATGTTGAAGACCCACTAGAGATAAAATGATTTTCTGTGGGACCTGATAATGTGTGAGCCTTAGAGGTAATTTCATATACCCAAAAGACCACAAATATAAAAAATAACATATTAATATAAATAAAAGAAATTTATTTATATTATTAAAATAAAAATCAAAATATAAATATAAGATTATATTAAAAATGAAAAATTAATTACATTTTAAAAATAAAAATACATTAAATTTTATAAGTATAAAATTACATTTATACTTGAAAAAATTAGGTAAAAATGAAATTTTAACAAAACTGTGAAAAAATAAATAAATTTGGAAAAAAGTTAAATAAAAATTATTATAACTTTTTATCCAATAAATAAATACATAAAAATTATTTCACCATTGGATTCCTCATGAAAAATCAGGTGGGGTCACCTCTGAGTGAAATTCTTGTAGCTCAACTCTAAATAAGCTTAAATTAAGTTTTCAGTATTTTCAATACAAAAATTGAAAATCCTCAAAACCTTAATTTAATTCACACCACATGTGGTGTTAACCATCAAATTTTGTGTTAAAATTGAGGTGTTGTGTTTAGTTTAAAAGTTATGAGGAATTGAAGTATTTTCAGTTGAATTCAATTGAAATGTCAAAATGTGCGCGTGTATTACATAAGTGAACTTTGATTTACATATGAGGTGTCAATTATTACTGTATTGTACTGTACAATTGAATTGAATTACATATGTAAATTATAAGTATAATACATGATGAGGAATTAAAGGAAAAATAAATTGGAAAGATTAAATTTGGGGGGGGAAAGGAACTCCAGCTCTAAGGGGGAGCTAGACCCCCAAAATCCTTGCTGACAGGCGTGGGATGTCAAAATTCACACAAAAGTTCATCACTTTTGGCCTGGAATTGAGTCACAGGGTCTGTGGACTCAATTGATGATGAGGTTTTGATACCAACTGGGGTAGTTTTAGCTGTTGCCAAGAGGGTAAAACTACCCTTAAGATAAAACAATCATAATAGAAACAGTTTTAACTGGTTTTTACGCCTCTGACACACATTCTGACGTGTTTTGAAGGCTCTAGGCCTGGTATTGCTATAGTAATGGCTGATTTAAGGGTCTAAAATGGCTAAAAATGGCTTAAACCAGCCCTTTTTGGTCTAAACCAGGGTTCAATGATGCCATAATTGGCTTTTCTGTTGTCAGACTGTTTTTCACTACTGACAAGAGTAAAATTTACTTTTGTAGTAAGAGAATTGATGGCTATAAAAGAATGTCTTCTTTGCCCCACTTTTCTCTTCATGTTAGAATCTTTTCCTTTTATTAATTAGTTTAAACACTGTTAAACCAATCAATCAAAGATTCCAACCACCATTTTTAAATCATTTTAATCCATTTAACGCCGTTAAAAAATCATTATAATCATTGTTTGTAACTCTTATAATCATTTTTACCCCTGAACCACCCCAAAAGTGAATTAAAGCATCTTTCATCACTGTTAACTTTGTCACTTTGTTTCCAAATTCACTCTGGTCACTTTTGGGCGTGTTTACTCTTTAATATTCTTTTTAAAGACTTTGTTCTTTAATTAATTGCTTGCAGTTCTTTGCTCAATTAATTCCAATTGAAATTGCTCTTGAAGAAATTTCTTTTGTAGCCTTAAAATATCTCTTGTAGAGTATTTTTTTTGGATAAATTTTTATAATATTATTGTTTTATACTAATAAAGTTATAAACAGTAAAATTGGTGTGTTTTCTCTTAAAAATAATATTTTATACTATTTTTAACTGAATTTTACCTTATACAAATTTAGAGGACAGGAAAAGTACTTGATTTTTAATCAAAGTTTAATATCCACACCTTACATTTGGAGGCCCAGCCGTGATATTTTACCTGTGACATATTTTTTTTACTCTTTTTAAATCTTTTTTTCTTATATTGAAAAATTTAAAAATATATAAAAAATACTTATAATCCAAAAAATCCATAAAAAATAATTTTTTTTCATATTATAAGTGAGGCTTATATTTTATTTCTTTTTTTGAAATAACCTTTTTTTACTTAATTAATTGGCTTTTTCATTAATTTTAGTGTCTGACAACGTGGTAAGACAAGAAAACATTGAAACAGCCTCAACAGTAACCAGCATTATCCCTGCCAGTACTGTTAATTCTGATCATAATAGTACTGTTATTGTGACTCAAAATAACCAACCTGAACCAATATCTTCTGAATTGATTAACTTGGACATAAGTAATACCCTTCAGAAAGCTAAAAATTTGGCCAATAGTAAGTTTTTGACGTAAAAATACTATTTTAAGCCTTTTTAACCATAATTATGCCTTCAACCAGGTCAGGAGCCAGCTACAACCCCTCTAGCAGCTCCCAAAAAGGTAATAGACGTGATTATGGCAGAGGCCAATCAGGTACAGAAGGAAAAGGGTCAGTTGATGACTTCCAAACAACTAAAATGGGTTATTCTGAAGCTGATAATACCATTTTACCTTCAAAAAGAGCTGACACCGCCACAACAAGCCCCTGTGGACATATACAAAGCCAGCCACAGTGCATACAACAATGCACTTCAATTCAAGGAGTACCAGATCCTTGCAGACCTGTGGAAGAATGGCATGAATTCTTACCTGACAGTAATAAAATTCTTGGGCCATCCCAACACTTGCAAATTGCTCAATGGATGGCATCCATTGATGGAGAAGAAAAACATGATGCTTTTGACACTAGAATGGAGGAAAAACAACCCTCCACCACCCAAACCAGTGCCAAAAACAGCCCCAGTGGCCAGCAGCAGCAATTCCAATGTGAAAAAGCAGCCACAAACTCCAAACAAGGGCAAAGGGAAGGCACCAGCCCCAAAACCTTACAGCCAGGGCTACAGAATCCCAAAGATTCAGCAGGATGCCATGGAAAATGTATTTCAGATGGCCAGAACCATGATGGAATTACAGAAGAAGGAGGAAGCCAGATTAAGGTTCCAGAAATGATTTCTGACATATTTGATTCCATCCCAGAGTTGTATAATGCTATCAATGACGTGAAAAAACATCTTTCTGATAAAAATGAAACCATTTGTAACAACATTAAAACAAACAACCTGAGTCTGTGCCAAATTAATGAAACACTTATGTGTTTTGAAAAAGTTTTAAGAACAATTAAAAAATTCCAATAATGATAATTCTTCTAATAATAAAATAAATGAACAATCTGCCATTATTAAAGAATTAACAGATAAATATTCTAAATTCAATATTGATGACATAATTGAAACAAGAATTAAACAAGCCATAAATATTATCAAAACAGATAACAAGAAAGTCCTTGATGACATTTCAAATTCATTTACTGAAGTAAAGACATATACCATTGCCTTGAAAAAGTGTTTTGATGCTTCACAAGAAGAAGTATCAAAATTATCAATGAAATTGAATCAAGTCACTTCTGATAATACAAGACAGACAGAGTTATGGCAAGAACTTACACATAAAGAAGACATGTATAAAATTGAAGTAATAAATTTAATACAAAGCTTACAACATGAATACAGAAATTCCCAAAGGTGTAGCAACAGTAAAATGAATGACATTGAACAAATACTGAACACCTTACCAAGAATGTCTACACCTCTAAATCAAAATGAGGGCACAAAAATTCCAAATCCACAAGTATTGGATCCTGATAATTCACAATTAAAAAATGAATTATCCACTTCTTTTCATAACTTGGAACCATCAATGGGCCAAGCACTCTTGAAAGAAGTTCCAAAACTTAAAGAATGGCCTCACTTCAGTGGTGAAGGAGAGTATGACCATATGGAATTCATTAGAGGTATTGACATGATCAAAGAGGATTTTGAATTACCAGACAGATTGGTAACAGCCAGGTTTAACACCTTGTTTACCAGATCAGCTCACAGATGGTACTTTAAAATAAGACAAGCACATGGACACCAGAGTTGGACTTGGTGGAAAACCCAAATCATCAACAAATGGGCAAATGATGCTTGGAGGTTTAAAGTTGAAACAGCCTTTGAATCTGCCAAATTTAATGCTGATAAAGACAAAGCTTTACCATGGTTTTGCCAACAAAAGGACAGATTAACAGCATTATATCCTGACATGTCAGAATTTATGATCCATAGAAAAATTCTGAGACAATGTGGAGGTGACTTAGAGCATGCTGTCAAAAGCAGGACTACTGAACAATATTCAGCAGAGGATATTATCAATATACTAGAAGAAGTAACCACCAGAACCAAAATTGGTTCTAGTAGGGTGAATCTCAAAACAAGGTTTAATACACCTTGGAAATATTCTGTGGACAAAAACCCCAAAGAAAATTCTAGTAATATTAAATATAAATCTGCAGATACAGTCAGAAAATGCCATATTTGCCAAAGCACCACCCATTTAGCCAATACATGTCCAAAAAGGGGGAAAATCAATGAAATTGACATTGAAAAAGGACCAGATGTTGAAAAAGAAGACATAATTGAAGACAATTCAGATGATAAGTCATCCATATTTTCTGAATCTTCAAAAGATATAGAAAATATTAATGCCACTTTTGACATCATGGAATCTTATTCCCACTTACCACAATTGAGCAATGGTCAAGTTGATTTATCAAAAGTTCAAGATGCACAACTTATGAAGACAAAACCAAACAGAGGAAAAGGTTATACAGCTGGTAACTCCTGTATAACGGAAGTGGTGATTGACAACAAGCCCACCAAACTTTTGCTTGACCCAGGAGCCTTCTGCTCTTGTGTTGGAAAATCCTTTCTTAAGACTTGTGTACCAAATTTTGAAGACCAATTGTTACCAATTGATGGTATAAAATTCAACAGTGCAAGTAACCCAATGAAAGCATTAGGAATCTTTGAGACCAATGTCATATTCCCACACATAAATGGGAATTTAAGGATCACAGTTTAATTTGTTGTTATGGAAAATTGCTCTAGTACCCATTTTATATTGGGAAATGACTATTTAATCATGTATGGGATAGATTTACATAATAACAAGGACAGATACTTTACAATTGGGGACAATAAGCGCCAGAAATTTGCCTTTTTACCATTTAAAAGACAAATTACAGTAAACAAAGTATCACCAGTCAACTTAGAGTTAGAAAAATTCAAGTCTGAACAGTTAAATGAGGCTGAAATAAGCCTTCATCTGACTGATAAACAAGAAAATGAACTTTCTTCCCTCTTGTATGACCACAGAGAAGCATTTGCTACAGACAAAGAACCTCTGGGAGCAATTATTGGTCATGAAGTTGACATCATTCTTAACATTGAAAGACCTTATCCACCACTCTTAAGAAGACCTGCTTATCCAGCAAGTCCAAAATCAAGAGAAGCTCTAGAAATTCATATCAAAGAACTTCTGGACCTTGGTGTAATAAGAAAAGTAGGCCACAATGAGGAAGTAGAAATAACTACACCAGTTATAGTGGCGTGGCATAATGGAAAATCCAGAATGGTTGGGGACTTTAGAGCTCTGAACACTTACACTGTCCCAGACAGATACCCAATACCAAAAATTCAAATTGCCCTTACTCAAATATCTCAAGCAGTGTATATAACCACTATGGATGCCCTTAAAGGATTCCATCAAAATGTGGTAACACCAAGAGCAAGAAAATACTTGAGAATTATTGTTCATTGTGGAGTGTATGAATACTTAAGGATGCCCTTTGGTATCAAAAATGCACCTTCACACTTCCAAAGAATGATTAATGAAATCTTCCCTGAAGAACTCTCAGAGGGATGGTTAATCATTTACATTGATGACATTATTATCTGTTCAAAGACTTGGGAAGAGCACATGTACAGATTATCAAGGGTTTTGACAAAAATCCAATCATTAAACATGAAAATCTCCTTGAAGAAATGTCATTTTGGATTTAAAGAACTTAAAGCACTAGGACATGTTGTATCTGGTTTGTCCCTTGGAATTGACAAAAACAAAGTTGCAGCAGTATTGTTAAAACCCATGCCTCAGAATAAGAAGGAAATTCAGTCATTCTTGGGTTTTGCAGGATATTACAGGCAACACATTAAAGATTTTGCATCCATAGCAAGACCACTTTATAAGTTGTGTGACAAAGACACAGTGTTTGAGATGACTGTTGACAGAGTCAAAGCTTTTGAGTCTCTAAGAGAAGAATTGACCACTGCTCCACTCTTACTGATGCCAGACTTTAAATTGCCTTTCAAACTTTATATTGATGCATCAGGAGATGGACTGGGTGCTGCACTTCACCAAGTTCAGATCATAAATGATAAGCCTGTAGAAGGACCCATATGTTTCATATCCAGGCAAATCAAACCAACTGAAGCCAGATATGGAGCAAGTCAAATGGAATGTCTATGCCTTGTCTGGGCCTTGGAGAAATTGAACTACTTCTTAGAGGGATGTGTTTTTGAAGTGATAACAGATTTTACAGCTGTCAAATCACTTTTGAACATGAAAACACCCAACAGACACATGCTCAGATGGCAAATAGCCATACAAGAATACAGAGGCAATATGACTATTGTTCATAAGGATGGGGATATTCATAAGAATGCAGATGGACTAAGCAGATGGCCATTACCAAATAATATTGATAATCCTGCTTATGTGCCAGAAGAAGCTTCACCACAAATTCCAATAGAAGGAATAAGTGTTACAGACTTGAACACCACCTTCTTTGAAGAAGTCAGAAGCAGCTACACTCAAGATAAGAATTGTAGCATCTTATGCCAATTACTTAACAAAGACTGTAAAGACAACTCTCTAATACATGCCTTGGATGAAGTATGGAGAAAATCTTATGATGAAGGAAGATTTCACCTACTGGATGGTATAATTTACCACAGAACCAAGCACACATGTGTAATGACAGTTGTAGACAGGTCATTAATCAATCTTGTACTGAAAGAATGCCATGATAGTCCCTTTTCAGGACATCTATCTGAAGACAGAACAAGAGAAAAAGTAAAGACCTGCATATGGTGGCCAATGTGGCAGAAAGATGTTGCAGAGTATTGCAAAACCTGTGACAGATGCCAAAAGGCAAATAAATCCACAGGCAAAAGACTTGGAAATATGATAGAAATCCAAGAACCAAACAGACCTTGGGAAATTGTCCATATGGATTGGGTAACTGGCCAACCACCAGGAGGTGACAGGAGCTATAATGCTTGCCTAGTAATTGTGGACAGATTCAGTAAAACTCCAATCTTTTTACCATGTCACAAAGATGATACAGCCATGGATACAGCTCTTCTGATATGGAATAGAGTAGTGTCATTAACTGGGATATTTACAAATATCATCAGTGATAGAGATCCCAAATTCACTTCAGCACTATGGACAAATCTTCACCAATTATTTGGCACTAAACTGTCTTTCTCTACAGCCTACCACCCACAAACTGATGGCCTGGCTGAAAGGATGATCCAAACCTTAGAGGACATGGTGAGAAGATTTTGTGCATATGGCCTTGAATTCAAAGATTGTGATGGATTTACCCATGATTGGTGTACTCTGTTTCCAGCACTGGAATTAGCATATAAAACATCAATCCATGCCAGTACCAATCAGACTCCTGCTATTCTAGAAAAAGGATGGAACCCCAAGTTACCCCAAGATTCCTTGAGGAAAGACTTAGTTGAAATACATCCCACTTCTGCTAGCTTCAAAGGAATGCTAGACAAAGCTAGAAAGCATGCAGTAAGATGCATGGAGGACTCTTTTTCATATGCTAAAGATAAATGGGATAAATCACATGCAACTCCAGATTTCAAAGTGGGGGACCTAGTACTTGTATCCACCACTAACTTCAATAACATCAAAGGATGTAAAAAGTTAAAAGACTCCTTTGCAGGACCTTTTGTGATTAAGGCCCTCCATGGAGAAAATGCTGTTGAAGTAGAGTTATCTGAAGAGCTTAGCAATAAGCACCCTACATTTCCAGTGAGCTTAATAAAGCCATATAAATCTAGTGATGCTGAGAAATTTCCCTTGAGAAATAAGATTCCCCAAGTTATACCTCCTATTGAGACATCTGGTGCTAAGAAAATTACCAAAGTTCTTAAAGAAAGGAAATTAAGAACAAAGAAAGTAAGGGAATACCTTGTTAGGTACAGTGACCCAACTTGTGAAGATGAATGGTTAGAAGAAAAAGATATACCAGAAGCTACCAAACTCTTCAGAAGATTCAGACACACTAGAAACACCAATATTACAAAGTAATATTCTTTTTTAGGGGGAGGGAATGTGAGCCTTAGAGGTAATTTCATATACCCAAAAGACCACAAATATAAAAAATAACATATTAATATAAATAAAAGAAATTTCTTTATATTATTAAAATAAAAATGAAAATAAAAATATAAAATTATATTAAAAATAAAAAATTAATTACATTTCAAAAATAAAAATACATTAAATTTTATAAGTATAAAATTACATTTATACTTGAAAAAATAGGTAAAAATGAAATTTTAACAAAACTGTGAAAAAATAAATAAATTTGGAAAAAAGTTAAATAAAAATTATTATAACTTTTTATCCAATAAATAAATACATAAAAATTATTTCACCATTGGATTCCTCATAAAAAATCAGGTGGGGTCACCTCTGAGTGAAATTCTTGTAACTCAACTCTAAATAAGCTTAAATTAAGTTTTTAGTATTTTCAATACAAAAACTGAAAATCCTCAAAACCTTAATTTAATTCACACCACATGTGGTGTTAACCATCAAATTTTGTGTTAAAATTGAGGTGTTGTGTTTAGTTTAGAAGTTATGAGGAATTGAAGTATTTTCAATTGAATTCAATTGAAATGTCAAAATGTGAACGTGTATTACATAAGTGAACTTTGATTTACATATGAGGTGTCAATTATTACTGTATTGTACTGTACAATTGAATTGAATTACATATGTAAATTATAAGTATAATACATGATGAGGAATTAAAGGAAAAATAAATTGGAAAGATTAAATTTGGGGGGGAAAAGGAACTCCAGCTCTAAGGGGGAGCTAGACCCCCAAATTCCTTGCTGACAGGCGTGGGATGTCAAAATTCACACAAAAGTTCATCACTTTTGGCCTGGAATTGAGTCACAGGGTCTGTGGACTCAATTGATGATGAGGTTTTGATACCAACTGGGGTAGTTTTAGCTGTTGCCAAGAGGGTAAAACTACCCTTAAGATAAAACAATCATAATAAAAACAGTTTTAACTGGTGTTTAAGCCTCTGACACACATTCTGACGTGTTTTGAAGGCTCTAGGCCTTGTATTGCTATAGTAATGGCTGATTTAAGGGTCTAAAATGGCTAAAAATGGCTAAAAATGGCTTAAACCAGCCCTTTTTGGTCTAAACCAGGGTTCAATGATGCCATAATTGGCTTTTCTGTTGTCAGACTGTTTTTCACGACTGACAAGAGTAAAATTTACTTTTGGAGTAAGAGAATTGATGGCTATAAAAGAATGTCTTCTTTGCCCCACTTTTCTCTTCATGTTAGAATCTTTTCCTTTTATTAATTAGTTTAAACACTGTTAAACCCATCAATCAAAGATTCCAACCACCATTTTTAAATCATTTTAATCCATTTAACCCCGTGAAAAAATCATCATAATCATTGTTTGTAACTCTTATAATCATTTTTACCCCTGAACCACCCCAAAAGTCAATTAAAGCATCTTTCATCACTGTTAACTTTGTCACTTTGTTTCCAAATTCACTCTGGTCACTTTTGGGCGTGTTTACTCTTTAATATTTTTTTTAAAGACTTTGTTCTTTAATTAATTTCTTGCAGTTCTTTGCTCAATTAATTCCAATTGAAATTGCTCTTGAAGAAATTTCTTTTGTAGCCTTAAAATATCTCTTGTAGAGTATTTTTTTTGGATAAATTTTTATTTTTGGTAAAACAATAAATTTTTATAATATTATTGTTTTATACTAATAAAGTTATAAACAATAAAATTGGCGTGTTTTCTCTTAAAAATAATATTTTCTACTATCTTTAACTGAATTTTACCTTATACAAATTTAGAGGACAGGAAAAGTACTTGATTTTTAATCAAAGTTTCATATCCACGCCTTACATAATGGGCTGATACAAAAACTTTGAGAAAAAAAATCAGACTAAATTGTTTCAGTACAATCATAAATTGTAAATTTATCAATTGATTGACGTATTAATTGATAAATTTTTTCAAAAGTACACCTAGAAGATATTCCTTATTGATTAATTTAATTGCTATTTTTTTGAAAGAGGTAATATTTTTTTTCCAAAAATAATTTAGTTTGTGTGAAAAAGACAAAAAACTTTTTTTTTGGTTATATGTTGTTTTTTCAATTTTCCAGTTTCTCCAAATTTTTGCATCATGTTTTTAATATTCAATTTCAAAAGAAGAAATCTTCATACATTTGTCTTGCTTTTATTGTTTGATTTTTTCCTTTTTAAAGTAATTGATAGAAACAAAAAAGTGATTATCTTATTTACAATCTCCTTTGAATGTTTTTCATCTCCTTAATTATCAAGAAAATCAATAGTCTTTATAAAAGCTTTTTTTTTAGAAAAAATAAAAAAATTCCTTCCTTTGATATTTGTTCTTCACTTTTATCTGTTTTTTTGTCTATTAATTCAAAAAAGAGTAAATTTTGTCTTTGAAAGCAAAAATAACTAATTTTTTGAGATTTTTTCTACTTTTTTTTGTTTCAAAGAGAAAATAAAACTAATCTTTTGTTTCTTTTTATTGTTCTTATTTTGTTTTTATCTTTGTGGTTTTGTCCAAAAAAGTCAGTTTTTTTGAAAACCAATTTTAAAGAAAGCAACTTATTTCCTTTTTATATTCTTAAATAATTTTCATTTTTTGATACCTTAAGCTTTCATATAAATAAAAATGATCTTTTTTCATCATAATCCCTTTTTAAAAACATATTACCAATATATTTCTCACTAATATATCATTTCTCTTCATTTTTTAAAAATTTTCAGTTATTGAAAATATTTTTATTCTTTTTAGAGCTATGATTATCTTATTAGAAAACTTTCTTTTGTTTTTATTGCTCAATTTTTTTTCATTTTAGTTTAAAAACCACTTTTTCTTATTTTCAAAAAAAAATTGATTTTTTATATTTTTTATTTTTACAACTTTTTCATTTTTTCAGATATTTTTTTAAAAAATTAGGGTTTTTTTTTGTTTCATATTACTTTTCTCAAAATAAAAAAACCAATAATTGTTTTATAATTTGAATTATTCATTTAATTCTTTATTTTTTCTTAAGAAATAGGTAATTTATTTTTTTAAAAAGCTCCATTTTCCAAAAAAGAAAGATACCATATACCGATGGGTTCTTCATTATTGTTAAATTTAGTATTTTTTGAATACATTTTTTTTATTCAAAATTCAAAAATTCTATTTTTCTTTCACATATGAAAAATATAAAAGCATAGAACGGGATTGGAATAAAAAATAAAATATCAAAGGTATATTTTTGATATGAATAAAATACTTATATATTAAATTCAATTTAACTATAGAATTATTTTATAGATTTTAGTGGTCTCATACTATTTTTTTTAACATTTGATATACTGGAAGTTTTCATATTATTAGTGTTTCACCTTAAATGATAAGATAGTCTTCCACTTTAATTTTGATTTTATTTCAAAATAACATACAAATTTACCATTTTTTTACTTTATTTGATATGAAATTGATTATTATAAGAAAAATTTAATCAAGATGTCAGCAAGAAAGAATGATTTAATGATAAACATTATGATTCATAAGACTTACCACCAACTAAAGGAGCTAAAAGAACAACATAAAAAGTCACAATGGTTGGTAAAGAATTTCATCAATCCTGGATTTTCAGGATAATTCTGCTTTATGATAAATAATTTAATTATTCACATAATGTATTCTAAACCAAAAATTTGAATTTTCCCAAAGAATGATTTTACTTTTTATAATTATTCTAATCCCCTTTTACACTCTTCCTAAGAATAAATTCAAAAATTTAATAATTTAACAAAGACCCTATTCCAAGCTATGCAATATTTAACAAAAGTAACTTTCAAAAACTATTCTTTTTTATTTAAAAGTCTTGTTATTTATAATAAAATTATTGGACCTAATTAAACCAAAATAAAAATAATTGATAAACTTGGTAATTATAAAAATTGGACAACAAATTTGGAAAGACTTGGATGGAAATCTTATGAAAGATTTCATAATAAAGAAGGGTAATAATTTCAATAATAATGAAAGATATTCACAAAAATCAACTCCCCTATTTATCAGTTATAAATTTGATTATATAAATTAATTTTATGAATATCTTACCTTTACAAAAAATAAATTCTCAAATTATTCACATAGACATTATTATTCATCAATGGTTTCTTCTAGATGATGGGAGAAAGTCAATAGATATACTGGTCAAATGAAGAAATTTTCCAATGACAATTTTATTTCTCCCAAAAAATAATTGTGAGTTTATCTCTATCAATTCAACAGTATCTGAAGAATTACTTGGTGGTCCAAAGATGTAACTCATTTCAATAAACTATTAACTCATAATATAATTCATAATACACTAGGAATCTCCACTCCGGTAGCAAGAATACCTCCTAAATTCTTTACCTCAAATAGAATTAATCCTGATAGTGTGTGGCACTTATATTAGGTTTCTACGTTTATTATTTTTATTTTAATTCCCTCTCAATTTATGTTCTATATATATTTGATTATTTATCATTATTAAAAGTAAGAAAAACCTCATCCATATTACATATTATTAATCAACTGTCAAAATTTCCCTTCCTCCTCCTCAAGTCAAAAAAATAATATTAAGCTCTGAAATTAATAAATCTATTGAGATTAGATTATGAATCAAAATGATCCAACAAGCTATTTACTATTAATTTAATACATTATATTTTTTAGCTTTACAGAAGAGTGATTTAGCTTTATAATTTTAGTTTTCAAGCTCATTTTTGTTTTTTTCATTCTTCAATTAAAATTGAAATTGTATTTTGATTTCCTCCAAATAATTAACTGTCTCGAATATTATTTCTTTAAATTAAAATTGTTCCTCTTTTTGATCCCATTTAAAATTTATCTTCATTTTCTTAATGGTTTCTACTTGCACATTCTTTTCTATGTTTGAACTTAGTTTTTGTAAAATTATATGCCTAATTGTAGATATTGATATACACTAGGACTATATATAAGTAAATTTGGAATATAATGTAATGAGGTGTAACTGGAATAATCAATATTCTTTTAATGCCTTAAATACTGATTAATATGATGATATAGCATAAAAATCCATTTTTATATTTGAACCAGGTTTTGGACGGAAGTTCTTAACTTACTCACATAAAAAAATACTTTTGGATTGCATTGGAAACCCTCTTTTTGGTAGGAAGCCATTTTTCCCTTCGTTGATTGTGACTTCATCGGTTGTATCCATAATGACCACCAGATAAATATGTTAATTAATTAAATGTGCACATTGATTCCACTTATTTATCTATGCTAAATTAAATAATAAATTCATGCATTATTTTCCAAATGATTAATTCTTACATTTTCATAATAAAAGTTTTGCATTTTTACGCTTATTTAATCAATTTTTACAATTATATTATCACTTAAACTTCTCATATCAGGGATATATGGATAATTAAATGATTATTTGAATGACTGCAGATGAATTTTGAGCTTTATTATCAATATGCTATGATATAATGATTTCATAGCTCACTATTCAGAAAAAAAAGAGGGTTTAATAGTTTCAGTTGTCTTCTAATCAGAAATATTAAAGCTTACCATTGGTTTTATATTTGGTTTACTACTTAATATCTTACTCCTATTTGATAACACGTGAAAATGATTTCTATCTTTTGAAAAATTGCATTATTAAAGTAATATAGTCAGCTATTTTAAGATTCCCTGAATCTTTAAGGTAAGAGCTAGAGTTTTAATTTGACGAACCTAATAATTTCCTGGTAATAATTCCTTTAATATGAGGTTGAAATAAGATGGTGAGAGTGATGATGAAGATAAAGATGTGAGCTAAGTGAGTATTTTATCTAATAGAACTTTTCTTTTACAGTGGAATTAGTCATGTTTCTTCCTAACATGATTTAATTATTTTACAAAATTCCTGACTTGAGTTTTTTTGATAAAAGAAAATTCAAAGTTGAATCATGTGTGGTACTTTGTGGCAAAAAGTGTGTTTTTTATCAAAATGAGTTTTGGACCAAAATACTTAAATACATTATGGTGTTTCCTTTCAAGAATAAGAAGAACTATTTTATATAATTAGATTTTCTAGAGTTTTGTTTATTTAAAAATTTAAGTTAATAAATTTCTCTTGTTTTAAGATTCAATATTTCAATATAATATTCATAGAAATTATAATTAATTTTATTTTTTAAAAAATTATATTCAAATATATATATATATCTTCAAGTATCAAATTAAGGATTATTGAAGTATCTTTTTTGATAACGTTATAGATAATGAAACAGAGATATTTGTATCTTAGATATATACTTAAATAGCAATTATTCATACCAAAAAAGAATAATTAAACAAACATTTCTTATTTTTATTTAGTCCTAATTTCTAAGAATTGTTATATATTCCCATTTTTCGATTATTATAGATTACAATAAATTCTTTCTTTATTCTTTTTTATGCTTAATATAGCATCAATTTGGTTTCATATTTTTAAATAAAAATGGAAATGTACCATTTCATTTATGATAATCCTACTAGCTTATATAATCAAAAAAGGTGATGACTTAATTGAACTTCATTTGGGCTTTATTCAAGCTCTTTTTACAATAATTAAATGGTTAAAGTAATCTTTATTCAACAAATTAGCATTGGAATATTGATTTAGAGGCTTACCAAAAAGATGATTTGAGCTTTTGAAAATATGAATTTATGGTAGAAACAATGTGTTTTATTATTAGTATTAGTATTATAATCCTCAATGATTTTTATCACCAACACTAAGCTGTTTTGATTATTCACAATTTCTCAGGGCTTATTCTACAGGGAACTTGTCAAGACTGCCATATGATTGAGAAGCTTATGAGAATTCCACAAAACTGACATGCATAAGCGCAAATTTTCCCTCAAGGAGGGAGCGACGGACTCAAGATTAGTATCTAAACAACTTTTTGCTACGAGAAAGTGAATGCTTTCACTTGGGCCACAGCTGAAAAGACATTGACATGTTCGAGCATAAAGTAACGCTTATACAAAGGACTGCTTGCACCAATGCATCTGGCGCTTTCATTTTACAAAATCAAATCGCAAGTTATTTTTGTGCTAGACATTCAGTTGGACAGCTTCAACTTAATTATTATTCATATTGCAAAGAGCCATGGTTTCAGAACAGACTCATGAGCAATCAAGGCTTTCTTGATGGGATTTTCTTTGCTTTCTGCCTGTGAAAGCCATGGTGGGAGCGTAACAGTCTTGACTGTCATGTGGAAAGCAATAATTTGACTTGCTTGCTTGGTATAAACTATCATGTCATAATAACCTGATGGGTTGACATTTGAGGATTCAAAAGGATATAAGGGGGAACAGGGGCCACGATTGCCTTGTGAAAAAGATATAAAACACCCTATGAGAGTTAAGACGATTAGCTTGAACAAGATAAGGGAAAGAATATGTTCAAGACAAGTCTAGCGTAAGGTTTGCTTCGTATTTCTGTCCGCAATCGAATTTTGGGCCATAGCAGGTTCCTGGGTCAAGGACACTCAGATTGAAAAGTGACGACATATACACCAAGAGACGCAAGTCCAACAAGTCAGGGGCAACAATTATGGGGGCTTAAATCACTAGCAATTGTTTATTGAGAATATAGATCATTTAAGCAACAGTTTTTCGGGTAGCAACAGTGCCTTCTCTGAAACCATTCTTGAATCTGCGAGGAACATCTTTGAGATATCTCATTCGTCCTGTGCCTGTTGTATGCCGGCGTTTTGCCTAGTGGATTTTTTTTAAAACAAAAAACTTTCAGAACTGGGGGACCAGAATTATGCTAGAATGGAGGGAAAGGCTACCAACTTTTTGGCCCCATTCGTAGGAACGTGTCTTGGCTGATGGATAACCGCAGGCAGCACAAGCTAAAGGATTAATAGAAAAAGGGACACATGGTTAGTTTCAGCATGCGTTTCGGTTTGAAGGCCGGTGATTGATGAGGAAACTGACTTTTCTTCTGCTTATGGAAGGCTCTCTTACCGCATCGACGGCAAAGGGTGTGAGTCTTGCTGTGACGTTTCCCAAAAGAAGAAGTACCTTTCGTCTGGGGGGATCAATTCAGTGAGCAGATGTCAGTAATTCCACCCTAGCCAATGAATGATTAGTTTAGAGAGGCCTTCGAGATTTCCGTTGATGAGTCTGAATGATTTAAATGATTGAAATGAGAAGCCTACTTACCATACTGGTAGGTTAGCCGATTGAATGAATTGTCGATTTTTCCCTTGTCCTGATTGATCGACCAAGTCTTTGTTGATGATTTCGTCCTGCCTTCGTCGTCGGGTGCAGCGATGCGATCCTTGGCGAGTACTCAAGCCTGGCTGAGTGGTCGTTTTGGTAACCCTAACTGCGCTCGGCGCGCTGCCCGCGCCGCAGTGCGCGGTGAACCCTAACAGGCTAGGTCCCTATCATCATCTGCCGCCGATTCTTAACTATAGCCACGAAGCCAGGCAAAGTCTGCGGGGGAAGTTGCGGTTGACCGCCAGTTTGATTCATTCCTAGGACCTCTCTTTCGACAGAGCAGGAGTCTGATTGGCAAGATGCAAATTTTCGTAAAGACGTCAGTACATTTTAACGCGATAACCCTACTCATCCCTTAATGGCTAGGCTGACTTGTTATCCATCACACGTAATGCGTACCATAGCCTAACCGGAAAAACCATCACCCTCGATGTTGAGGTGGATGATTCAATCGACAATGTCAAGCACAAAATTCAGGATAAAGAAGGCATTCCTCCGGACCAACAGCGATTGATTTGTTAGTCGCTCTCGAGTAGCGTTTTGCTGTCAAGGACGTGTCTTACTCATCTTTTAATTGGCATACAGTCGCAGGAAAACAACTTGAGGATGGTCGTACTCTAGCTGATTACAATATTCAGAAAGAATCTACCTTACACCTTGTGCTACGTCTTCGTGGTGGTGCCAAGAAACGCAAGAAAAAAACTTACACCACGTAAGTCCACAATCCAGTCATGGTGGGCCTGTTTCTGTCATCCTTAATGGTTCTGCCTCCACTTCTTCCAGCCCCAAAAAGAACAAGCACAAACGCAAGAAAGTCAAGATGTCTATTTTGAAATATTACAAAGTCAGTCACCCGCCCTCATTGGTTAATGCTACATCTGCTGACCAGACGTCTCGCTTGGCTTCCACCTATGCTGCACAGGTCGAGAGCGATGGTAAAATCAAACGATTGCGCAGGGAGTGTCCCGCCCCGTAAGCCCCTTTTGCTATTCCATATGTCTTTATTCCTTAGCTGCGGATATTGACTGGTGTTTCTTTTAGCTCTTGCGGTGCTGGTATTTTTATGGCTTGGCACTTTGACCGGCAATATTGTGGAAAATGTGGTCTTACTTACTTGTTTGGTGATTCCAAATTATCGAAACCTACTTAATCCACCGGTCCAAGTCTAGTATGCTACGAAACATTATGCCACCTCAGTGAAATTTAAAAGACTTCATACAAAGATGTCTCCTTCCTATTATCCACCTACACAAGTGAATTTCATTGGGGTCTTTCTTGCCAGTCCACATCTGGTTGCGATTAAGCAACCTTGATGTTCTGCAAGCAAGTGGCCCACGATGTGTCTTTCAACTTGTCTTGACGCGCAAAGTTGAGCGTGTGAAAACATGTTCCCCACCCGATAAATACACGCATTGTGACCAAGTCCCTTGAGTATATCATTATGTTGACGCCGTACATGCATGCCGTGATAATGCACTATTTAGTACCATCGCCCCCTTTATACTTCTCACTTGAGGTCGCACTACATGTTAAACCGATTGGCTAACGCCAAACCTAGTTACGGACTCCACAGCTACTTATGCTCAGTCTTCCTCAAATCCATTTGTTGATGCGTATCAACCAGTTGATTGACCTCCCAAATAGTTAAAGGCCTCTCAAATCATCTAGCATAAATGGTTCTACGGTAAGCTCACTTGGTGTAAATTCAATCATCGAGGCCTGCTTAAATCCTACAGCCAATTGAACTATCTTAACTTTGTTGGTTGGCCACGGTTTTCGGCATGAGGTACGCCAATGGTGACTCTGGATCACTTAAGGGCACGCCTTAGCAAGGTGCGACTGAGGCGCGCCTTCCATGTATGAAGGGAAAGGGAGGACTCAATTTTTTTTTGAAAGTTTCATATATTTATTTACTCAAGTAGACATGTGGCAAAGGATAAATGCACCAAAAGAAATAAAAACAGTGAAACAAAAGAAAAACAAGAGAAAAACTAGCCATCAGAAAACCATATTGCAAGGTTCCCATTCAGATGTTGTTCCACATATAGTAGCAGTGATAGTACTCCTTGTATTTGGAGATTGAATGTTTGGGGTTCCCATAGGGAAGAATCAAATAA
Organism: Austropuccinia psidii; assembly: GCA_023105745.1. Lineage (NCBI taxonomy): Eukaryota > Fungi > Basidiomycota > Pucciniomycetes > Pucciniales > Sphaerophragmiaceae > Austropuccinia > Austropuccinia psidii. Next base: position 2,072,421 of record JALGQZ010000014.1, read on the forward strand.
ACTATCCATAAAAGCACTGAATTGTGAAGGGAGTTATTGAATTGGATGACAGACCTCCTCTTCAAATTTCTCAACTTCAAGTGGAGAGTTGAAAAAGTCAAAGTTGATCATTTGGTCATACTCACAATATTTTTCCAATTTGGGCTCTGAGTTTTTTTGATTTCTGAAGACAGGTATTTTTGAATCAAATGAGGCTTGATTTGTTCAAGAATTCACAAATCAAATGGTTGAATTTGATTTTGTGACTTTGTCTTGATTGTTGACGATTTGGATGAGAGCCCCTCTACCCCACTCACATGAGGAACTACTTCACAAATCCTTATTGTGATTTTTTTGAGTGGTGTTGTTTTTCCAGCCTCAGAAATGCTGATCAATCACTCGATTTCCCAAATTGTTCCATCACCTGGAAGGTGTAATCTGATAAGAGGCTTAAAAATTGAGTAAAACAACTTACCAGCACTTTTCCATCTTATATGATGAGTTTTAATCATAGTATTGATTAATTTGTTCAACCATGACTTTGGGAGACTCTTTGAAATACTTAAATTGGCATACAAGTACCAGAAATTTGAAGATAATGTTTTGTTGAAAAAAAAATGAAATAGGAATAATTTAAGAAACACCAATATATATTCAAGGCTGAATATCTTTGGTGTAAAACATTAATACAAGAATATTTAAAAGGTTGGTCATAATTGTAAATATTGACAGAAAGGATTGTAAAATACACATAGAAAAGCCCTTGGCAGTTATTTTATAAGGAAGTGTATTGTTATTCCAAATGGGAAATCCTAATAATGGGAAGCTTGAGAATATTAACTAAAACTTGGCTTGAAACTAAATAATCACAGCTCTTTTTAAGAGTGAATTCTTCCTTTGATATCATTTGTATGCCCATTTGTGAGTTTTTTGGAATTAATAAACACTTCTTGAAGCACTGTTCATGCTTTTTAACACCAATACAAATTATGTGTATTGAATTCCACTATCTTTTGAAAATTCTTTAAAGTGGATGAGGATTTTTGTATTCTTTTTCCTATTTTGACAAGCTCTTGGATAACAATAAATATTATGGGAAGCAATTAAAAGCTATGATTATACCTTCAATAATATAATCAACTTATGGATGAGTGATTTGGTACTTTGAAATTTTATTGAAGGATTTAAGAGTACAGTGTGTCTTGAACATGTCGCAATATCCCTGAGCTTATAGTGTCTAAAATAATGAATCAGTAAAAGGATGTGTAAAATTACTATAGAATATGGACTTGATTAAAATGAGACCATTAACAAAGCTTCATCAGCTACAACTACCCATATGGTAGTCAAATAAATATTTTTCTTGTTCAATCTATTAAGAGTATTTTGCTTTCGGTGAAAATACAGTACATACTTGACTTTATTGGTGCTAAATAGTCATAAGATGGCATAATATAATGTTTCAAAATATATATCAAACCCTCAAGAGATAAGGTAGGTCCTTTTAGTGGGTTGAATAGAAAATTTCTTTTCATATTCATGGAATTAAGCTTTGGGTTAATGCCATCAGAGAGCTCATAGAAATATGGCAATTTGTATGGATAATGAACCAATCCTTTTTTAGGGTTCTATAAAAAATAGATTGTAATTTTTGAAATGATATAATCTTCTAAGAGAAGCTCATGCAAATCCTCTGTACCCACTTTTGTAGCTTAAAGAATTAATGAAGGATGGACGAAGTATTAAAAAATGGCACCAAGGTTTGTGGCATTTTTAGAATAAGTGGGTGTTTTGGCATGGCAATTATTGTTGAACTGGTTTTGGAAAAAACTGGGACATATTCAAAAAATACAGAGGTGGCTATTAGTTGGAGTAAAACATTTTTTTTTTGTTTTGTTTATGTGAGTGATATTTGTAAGAAGTTGTATTTGATGGGGAAAAATAATCAATGTGTATTTGCATCTGTTAAAAACAAATTACAATAATTACACTTGGATTTCAAAAAGAAATATTTTTTTAAAAAAAATTGAGATGATATAAGAAAGTTATTCCAATTTGGATCAGGATTATTTGTTTTATTTTTTGATTTTGTGTTATCCTCAGACATCTCTAAATAATGATAATAATAAAGGGTTACAAAATATTGTTAAAATCAAATAAAACAGATTTTTTTTAAAAAAAGGAATAAAATTCAATTGAAAGTATTAAAAAGAAGTTAGGGGAAGAATTGAATAAAGAGGAGGGGAAAAGAACTGCTTTTGAAGCTTGAAAATGGAGGTTCCATAAAGTCTATTGAAGTTAGAGAATTCCATGAGAACCTATAGATAGGCATGAGGCACAGGTGTGGGAATTCCGTTAAATTTTTTACAGTAAATCTCAGCTTAAATATAAGATGTTACTGTTTTTTACTTTTAATATAAGGACATAGTTCAATATAGTTTAAATTGAAAAACTACTAGGAACCCATCAATTGAATGGATGATAGTGTCTCTAGCACATATAAATAAGTGCTGATTTGTTTTGTGAAAAATATAAGCTTAGTGATTTCAACCATTTAAAAATATGGTTAATATTGAATTCCTGGCTTGTAGTCCGGTTTTGAGTGTTTTTTTTTTTTGAATTTTGTTGAAATGATAAAGTTAATTTAATTTTAAACAATAATAATTCTGTTAAAATTTGAAGTTTTGAGAAGGAAGAGCTCATTTTATTTGAGCTCAAATCATAATGTAAACATTGATTTATCTTTTATATTCCAAATGAAAATTTCAATTTGCAATTATTAGCATATAGGCATCATTAATTATTGTGTTTTGGAAAAAAGTGGAAATGAAAATATACCAAATTTTCACACATTCAGCTCGACCAATCCCAGAAAGAGTGACTAAATTGATTACAAGAATTCAGAATGAGACACAAGCTACTTTGAGAAATATTCCAAGTCAATATACAAAAATAAGGCGCAAGAGTATTACACTCATAAAGAGAATTCCATTCAAAATAACTAGAACATGATGTCTCTCTTTAAAGACAAAAGAAAGTAAACTATAACATCAATTCTGAGGTCCAGTCATCACAGAACGTCAAAATATGATCGGATATTAAAGAGAGTCAGAAGACCCATAAAACAAAATGATTATGAATTAAAGAAATTACAAAGGCATCATTAGAAACGATAATTTATTTTTCAAAATCTTAAAAACTAATTCAAAAGATTCTCTCCCTTGGTCATGATTCTTCAAAAATGATAACAATCACAATAAAAATGATTCACAAATGAAGACTCTGTAATTTAAAACTTTGGATTGAAGAAAAAATCTTTGATGATTAGCTACAGGTCCTCATCTGGGTTTTAACTTATCGCTTTCCTACTGATTCAGACTCATGTTATCCTTTGTGAGGCGGAGAATTCTCTATGTAGCTGCAACACCATCATATTAAAAGTAAGGTATATAAGTCATTAATAAAAGGGTTATATAAGATCAAAAAACTTAATAATTCAGTGATTTTTGAACAGATTCAAGTGTAATTGAATATGGGTTCTCTTTTCAGCCATCAAAAAGAAGAAAATATGATACAAACAAGGAGTTGAAGGTGATTAAATTGAGGTAAAAGACCATTCAAGAAGCATTAAATAAGCCTCTCGAATTGGAGAGCCTAATAATAAATTTAGAATTTGAATAATAATGAGACTCAGCATAATTTAGGAATTTATAAAAAAGTTTAAAGTTCTGTTGGATCAAAACAGCTTCAAAATACATGAATTAGTCAATATTAAGGCATAGTTTTTTGCGAAATTCAATTGGAAATATTTCAAAAATTGATTTTTGAATGGAAATTTTTTCACCTTCAAATAAAATGGCTAAAATTTGATTTTTTATTTAAAAAAAGGATTTATCTTAAAAATTGAATGTAATATTCTAGGAAAGGTTTTTGAAAACAACCCTAGGCTTGCATTATCATTCCAGATTTAAAATAACTTAGCTTTTTATTATAAAAGCTATAATAAGGAATTGGGAAAGTAAAATTAAATTGATGATAAAAATAATCATTTGAGAGATAGTAGTAATTAATATAAAATATGTTATTCACTTGTATAGTTTTTTTATATATTCACAGAATCATAACTTATTATTATTTGAAAATTCATTTGGGCTTTAGTTATTTGATAATTTTGGGAGTGTAAATTTCAAGAATTAAATAAAGTGCTGTTCCCCATTATTAAATATATGAGCTAATAATAAGACACTTGTGGTCGTAAATAGATGATTGTATTAACTAAAAATTTGAAAAAATTATTCAATATTATTATTAAGGATTGATTCAAGAAACTTATGGGAAATTTAATAATTATTATCACAAGTAAGTTATTAAATTTTTGATAAGGAATTCCTTAACTAATTAATAGCTTATTAATTATGACAATTATTGATTTCTTAATTATTGCTATAAATCATTAGTTTTGAGATGATGTATCAATTGTTTTTCATAAGTAATTTCTGTAATATTATTACGTTTAACATACTAATCATTATAGTCAGACAATTTACTAGGGCTATAAGCAATTCATTAGTTCTAATTATAGTTAAATATTTAAATTTTATTATTAGTCCTTCAGTAATTATTACAAGGATCAATTTTTGAATTCTTATCATAATTATTTAATTTACAATTTCTTAATATAATGAGCTAATTTATTAATTATTTTCAGAACTAATCAAATTTGTAATTATTATGATATTGGATTTATTTATTCCATTAATAATTAATTCATTAATTATTATTATGATTTATATTTTTCCTGATAGCTATTTTATTATTAAATCACATGGTATAAAGTTAATAATTTCTCATTTTCACTCATTACTAAGAATTATTATATCCAATTTATTGATTTTCATCATCATTCATTTATTTACTATTAGAATAATTACTTAATTAATTTATGAAAATTAATGGTTTCAATATTATTATAATTTATTTATAAATCCTTCTGTATAACCACCCATCTTGATATCATAATTAATTAATAAATATAAGATTATAATTTTCATCATTATTGATCAAATTATTAATTATTATATCTGATTAATTCATTACTCCATATTGTTATGAATAAAATAGTTTTTTTTCATAATTAATTCATTGCTTATGAGCATGATTATGCCTTCAAACACAATCTAGTATTATGAATAATCAAATATTGTTCTATTTAATGGATCAATAATTGATTATTATCAATATTATATGTATTAAAACTGAATTTTTCATTATAAGTTATACATTCTAATTATTTTTGAGATAATTCATTTCTTGATTGTGATCATAATTAATTTATCAAGACTAAATCTCTTAGTACTAGTAATTTATTAAATAATTTTTTTTATTTATTTATCACTACCATGAATTTATTACATTATGGGGTATTGAATAGTTTTTTCATATAAAAAATGAAATTTTTCCCTTATCCATTGAAACTCCTGCACATTTCACAGCAGGTGTATACCCATTTAGAGTTTACTAATTCAAACAAAATAACATATATTAGAAGTATTTTGTTTGAAGGTGGAAGATTTTTTTACCTACTTAAAAAAAGTATCTACAGACTCCCTCTTCTTTCCATATTTCAAATTCTATTCCAAAAAACCTTTTTTACACAATAATTTCCATCAAGATATGTGAGATTATGGGAGCTTTATCATTTACAGCCCCAGATTAAGAAATGGAAATCATACTTCCTAAGTTCTCATCCATTGAAGCTTTCTTATGCCCTCTACCAAGAATCTCTATGTCTTACTCTCAGGAACCTGCTGATTTTGAGCATCAATACTTTTCTAAAGAATTGAAGCAGTTTGAACAGGAACATGTTTTTGATGACCAAAAAGATATATTGTTTTCTCAGAGGCAAAACTCTGGGCTTACTCCGAAAGACATTCTTAAAATAGATAAAGATAAAAATAGAAAAATATTTAATTTACTATAAACTTGTAGAGTATAGCTCTAAAATTTATTCTACAAGATATAAATAAAGCTACATAAAATAAAGAGAAATTGATAAAAAATAGTAATGGTAGTTGCCCACTCAAGCCCAAAATTGGTTCAAAATTAGAAAAAAGTATATATTTGAGTTTTAATAGCTTAGAAATCAATAATAATATAATTTTTCTCATTATATTCAAGGTATTACCTTCTTAAATCATGTTTAAAGTTTGAAATAGTAAATTTTGACATAAAAGATGACTCAAAAGACAAATAATAAAAAAAGTAGTTTTGATTATGTAATGAAATGATCTTGGAACCCTAGTAAGTACATTTAGAGCTATTGAAATCAAGATTCTTAATTGAAGCTGGAAAAAAAACTTGAAGGTTATCAATTATTAAAGTTAAATCATAGAATGCATCATTTTTAATCTCCAAATATAATTACAATTTAATTTTAACCATTTAATAAGAGATAAAATTTCTTTATATTGGTATTTTATGATTTAAACTACCTTAATAAACCAAATTCAATCATTTCCAAGCTTCTGATGTCAACAAATCAAAGATATAGTAATCAATAATGAGAAAAAAGGGTTTAAGATAACCTTTTATCAATATGAATAGTATTCATATCAATCTATAACTTTAATATTAGTAATATTTTAGCTATAAATTCTTATTAATTAATTAAATAAAGGATTTTATGCAATTTTTATTTGTTGGAAAAATACAAATTAGCCATAATATATCAAATATTGAATTATTAATATATTTATTTCATTATAGAATTCATATTATTCAATACCCATAAATAATAGCATATATTTTAGGGCATAATCACAATAATATTAAATTATTGTGATTATTTCAATTCATATTCTTTGTTATTATGAGAAAATTAAGAGTACAATAAGTAAGGATATTAGCAATTTTAACTTATTGTTTGATAGTCAAACCTTACATTTGGGGGCCTGGACATGAAATTTAGCTAAAACACCTTATTAAAAGATGAAATTTTACTTATCCAAGAAAAAATATATTTATAATCCAAATTTTATATAATAAATCTATAATTGTTGTATATAATAACTATTGAGGCATTTGGAAAGTGACTGTATTGTCTTAAATTCGGTTTTTGACATCATTAGACTTGCAAGAACTTTCTTTGAGTGAATCTAATACTTAAATAAGATATTCATAAATAAAAATTATACATTTATATTGGAAATTAATGAAATAATATTATTATATTTTTTTTTTTTTGAAAAATTAAAGATGAAAACAAAATAAAAAATTCATTTTATTTCTTTTTCTCACTTATTCCTCTTATAAAAAAGATATAAGAAATTTTTAACATGGAAATTGCCATATATTTTCAAAAATACACTTTAATAATAAGACTTATAGTAATTTGTATTTTTTAGTGTTTGAATACAATCAAAAATAGGAAATTCAATTACCTGTTGAAAGATTTTTTAAAGTTCTTCAACACCAATCCCAATTAAGAAAAAAAAACTCAAGAAATTTGTTTTCCAATGACCCACCATTCAGCAACATGAAGGTAAATGCCTCTTTTAAAAAATTCAGAATGAATTTTCATTATGGTTCAATTTTTTTCTTTATTTATTCCTATGACTACCAGAAGAGGTTTCCAATACTCGATAAAATCAGATAGAGGTATACTCAGAAGTGGAAATTATTCCATAAAAGGGAAAAGAAAGGAAAAAATCCCCAGTAGAACAGAATCCACACAAGAAAAGTCATTGAGATGCCTATTATTTCTGAGCGAGAATTGGAAATAAGTATGAATCCTTCAATTAGAAATGAATAAAATTTAGAAGGCTCAAATAGAAATATATGTGAGCCAATAAAAACAGTATTACACAGTATATAAAGATAAAGATTGACAAATGTTACCCCAAATCCACATAGGCATGATGAACTCTTGGAACATTCTCAATGAATTAATTCAAGAGGAGCAAATAGTAAGATTATCCAATGTATGGAATACAATATAATCCAAACCTCAAATAAAAAAAATAAAGGAATACAACAACAAAAAGAGAGAGGAAAGAAAATTAGAAGCCGCAGTAGCTTATACCAGAAAGCATCAAGTCAACAAAACTCCCCAAGAAGGGAAGAAGAACAAGAAAAGGAGCTTGCAGAAACCATACTAAACCAACCACAGGATCCCCAGAATCCAAAACAATTCCATGGACAATGTTTTAAACATGGCCATAACCTTGATGAAATTTGAGGACAAAGATAAACAAAGAATGTGACAACCATCTTTCCCAAAGAAATAACTTTGTCTCCTGATGTTTTAAATACTTCATCAGAGAATAAAAAGAGAATATCACCACTAAATGACATTAAAAATACTTTATTATCATTAGAAGAAATAAATAACAGTCTATTATCCTTATCCCAAATTTTTGTAAAAAATAAGAAAGAAATAGACAATATCAAATTTGTGGTTTAAAATAACAAACCAAAGAATTTAATTAATAATAATAAGAAATTAATAAAAAGAAAAAACGAGCTCTATATACATATCAAAGAAATTAAAGAAACAATATAACAATAAATTATGACCAGATTATAGATAATTTTACAGAAAAACTAAACAAATTATCAATATCTGTTCAAGGATTTTTAGAAAAGACTTCCTGTCAGGATGATACTATGATAAAGGTATAACTAGGCTAATTACAACTTTAACTGTGTATGTGACACGGCAGAAAATGATTAAAAAAGATTTATAAAGGTTTTATAATAAGATAAAAGGGTTCTACTATTGAGAAATAGTGGTGGTGAGCGCTATTGAGAACCCTGGGTGCAGGCTTTATCTGTTGGATTACAATAATAAAGTCTACAATAATTAAAGATTATAATTATACCTGATTATTTAACCAAGAGTAAAACTGTTTTTGACAGTTTACTACGTAGGTTATTCAAGAGCAGGATGAGGAAAGGATTTTTGCTGTGAAAAGCCCTCCTTTTATCCTGAAATTGGGGTGAAAAGGCTGCTAGACCTTTCCACGTAGAGGAAGTGAAGATTTTTCACTCTCTATGACAGGCTTGTGGTTTGCAAACAGCCTGTATACCCTGTATTGGGCTCAGATGTGGTTTTGAAACCACATCTGGGCAGTTTTCACCAATACAGGGTGAACATTTTCATCTGGGGACCTCACAGCCTGATTCTGACGTGTATGACACGTAGAATGCTGTACAGAAACTGTATGGGACCCCAGTATTGACTGACATATGAGGTATTGAAGTAAAAACATGCTTCTTTGTCTATTTGACACCTCATATTCATGGTTATGGGATATTATCCCATGGTAAGGCTGTATCTGACAGCAAGTGGGATTTTGACCTTAAAATGGTCATAACTCTGTCAGTTTTTGAGATATCAAGCTCAACGTTGGTTCATTGAATAGCTCTGTATGAGCTCTACACAATGGTACCCAACTTGACATGGTTATCATTAAATATGACAAAGCTATCCCATGTACAAGTATTTTTGTACATTGGCGTGGTCTGGTCAAAAAGCTGTATTAAGCTTGTTTGGCCAATAACTTCTGTTGTAGTTGAGTTATGAGGAAATGGATGGCACCATCAGATAGCCCTGATTGTGCTCTTTCGAAAAAGACCCCACCTCAGGTATCTCACACTAAAACTGTAAAAGTTAGATGAGAGGTGAATGTTTTGTTCACCCTTATTTGGTCTGAATTTGACCATAACTCAAGTAATACTGGTGCTAGCTCAGTTTGGCTGGTACCATTGGATAGCCCTGGCTTAGAGCTTCATTTTGAGTACCCATTTGATGGGGTTAAGCCTCTCCTTCTAGATTTTAGATGAGAGGTGAAAATTAAGGTTTATGCTCAGAAATAACTTTGAGCAGGAATAACTTTTTTATTTCTTGTCCTATGGTGATGGGACTTATATTTTCAGGAAGAGGTAAGTTTCCTCTTTCCTTTGATACCTTTTGAGCTAATTTGGCTCAGCTCCATGTTTTGGTGGTATTTTGGCTATACCATTGGTTTATGGTATTTTGGCTGTCATGCTTGTGCTCTGGTTTTGAGTCACAGGCTGACATACCCTCCCTCTAAAAAAGGCTCATCATTGATGAGACTGTTCAGTCCTCCTAGAGGCTCTGAATCTCCTTAAATGGAGGTTCCCATCTGGTATGGCATCCTCTGCCAACCATTTGTCTTTGTCAGCTGTCTGGTTCTTGAATCTGACTAGATATTGTCTCTGATCTTTCCCATTAAGTCTGATTTTTCTGGCCCTGATGATTTTACTCACAGGTCCAGGAGAGTCTTCTACTTCCACTATTTCTGGTGGAGTGGTGTTCTTCTTCCTGGAGGGGAATTTATCCTCCTCTGTTTGGAAGTAGGGTTTGACCAGGCTCACTGGAAAGACTGGGTGTTTCCTAGAAAACTCCTCAGTGAGCTTGACCTCTACTGCATTCTTCCCTATCAACTTAATGATATTGAAGGGCCCTACAAATGAGTCTCTCATTTTCTTGGGTCCTTTGAGATTGTTAAAGTTCAGTGTAGACACTAACACCTGGTCCCCTTCCTTGAAGTCAGGTTCCATATGTGATTTGTCCCACCTCTGCTTATTATACTCTTTGGCCTCAGCTATGCATTTGGCAGCAGTATCACAGGCTTTCTTCCAAATATCATGGAAGTCTTTGGCTGTGGGGTGGATGGTCAGAAGATTTTTCTTCAAGTGATCCACAGGTAACAGGGGATTCCACCCTTTCTCTACCAGTGCAGGTGTTTTTCCTGTGGTAGAGTGCTGGCTTGTATTATAAGCCAGTTGGACTGCTGGTAAGAGGGTGACCCAATCATGGGTATATCCCTCATGGTCCTTGTATTCCATGCCATAGGCACAGAACCTCCTGAGGATGTCCTCCATTGTTTGGATCATCCTCTCAGCTAGGCCATCTGTTTGTGGATGGTAAGCTGTGGAGAAAGCAAGCTTGGTGCCAAGCATGTCATATAAATTGGTCCAAAAATCAGATGTGAATTTTGGGTCCTTGTAACTGATTATGATCTTAGGGACTCCACAGGTGGATATGATGTTATTCCAAAATAACAGAGCAGTGTCCATGGCTGTGTCCTCTTTATGGCATGGTAGACATCTCATGATCTTGCTGAACCTATCAACTATGATTAAGCAGGCATTGTAGTTTTCTTTGCCTCCTGGGACAAGTCCTGTGACCCAGTCCATGTTGATGGTTTCCCATGGGTGCTTGGGTTCTTCTATGTGTTGAAGCAACCCATATTTCTTCCCATGCTTTCTATTTGCCTTTTGGCATCTTTCACAAGTGTTGATGTATTCACTCAACTCTTGCTCCCACTTGGGCCACCAAGCTGTGCTTGCTACCCTCTCTTTAGTCCTGTCCTCACTCATGCCTCCCATGTAGGGGCAGTCATGGCATTCCTGCAGGATTAAAGAGATGTGGTCTCTGTCTATCACTGTGAGTGCACTGGTGTGCTTTTCTCTGTGATAAATCAGGCCATCTATAAGGAAGAATTTATTGTCCTTATAGGCCCTCAACCAGGGTTCCTCCAGCTGGGTTTCCAGTTCTGGGCTCCTGTATTTTTGTTGAAGGAGTTGGAGTAGTATGCTACACTGTTTGTGTTTAGCATAAGATTTCAGTACTGCATTGAAAAATTCATTGTGCAATTCTGAGGAACTTATTCCCAGTATGGGGGTTTCTGTCCCTTCTGAATCAGTGTTTCCACTGTCAAGGGTACCACTACCTGGTGCCCATTCAGAGAATCTGAAGTTTTTCTTCCTATTTATTTCCATAAAATGGATAGGAATTTTTGCAGCAACTTCAGGGTCATAAGCTGGATTGCTTTTGACATTGTCCAGTGGCCATCTGCTAAGGCCATCTGCATTGGTATGGCTTTTACCTTCCTTGTATATGATGGTCATGTTCCCTCTATACTCCTGGATGGCTATTTGCCATCTCAGCATGTGTCTATTAGTAGTCTTCATGTTTAGTAAAGACTTCAAGGCTGTGCAGTCTGTGTAGACTTCAAAGACTGCACCCTCCAAATAATAATGGAGTTTTTCTAGAGCCCAGACTAGACATAGACATTCTGTCTGGGTGGCCCCATACCTGGCTTCTGAATCTTTCAGCTTCCTGGAGATGTAACATATTACACCTTCTCTTGGTTCACCATCCACAATTTGTCTTTGGTGAAGGGCTGCTCCCAAGCCTTGGCTGCATGCTGCATCTATATATAACTTGAATGGTAGTTCAAAGTCAGGCAAGATGAGCACAGGTGCATTTGTGAGTTCATATTTGATCCTCTCATATGGGTCCCTCCTTTCCTTGGTTATTTAAAAAACTACATCCTTTGAGCATAACTTGTATAAACTACTAGTTATGTGAGCAAAGTTTTTGATGTGGTTTCTATAGTAGCTAGAAAATCCAAGGAAAGATTGCATCTCTTTGATGTTCTTTGGTACTGGCTTTTGCAGTACTGCTGCTACTTTGTTCTGGTCAATTGCCAGACTAAGGCCTGAGACTTTGTGTCCTAGAGCTAGTAGCTCTTGTTGGCCAAAATTACACTTTTTAAGTGAAATTTTCAGATTGATGGGTGTACATTTACTTAGCACTCTGTCTATGTATTGTACATGGTCTTCCCATGTCTCTGAGTATATAATGATATCATCAATATACACTACCATCCAGCCTTCCATTATTTCTTCTTGAAATATGGTGTCCATCATCCTTTGGAAGTGGGCTGGTGCATTCTTGATGCCAAATGGCATCCTGGTGTACTCATATATGCCCATATGGCATATTATTCTGAGTAATTTCATGGAGTTTGGTTTAACTCCATTTTGGTGGAAGCCCTTCATACAATCCATCTTGGTTATGTATTTGGCTTTGGCCAATTTATCCAAGGCATGAGGTATCCTTGGTATAGGATACCTGTTTGCTTTTGTGTAGTTGTTCAGGGCTCTGAAGTCTCCACACAATCTAGACTTGCCATCATGCCAGGTGATTAGGACAGGAGTGGTGATTTCCACTATTTCATTATGTCCAATCTTCCTAATGACATCCATGTCCAGGAGTTCATTGATATGTTTCTCAATCTCTTTCCTGGTCTCCAGACTTGCTGGGTAAGGAGGTCTCCTTAACATGGGTGGATAAGGCCTTTCTACATCCAGATATAGTTCTATATCATGTCCTTTGATCTTGCCTAATGGTTCTTCACCAATGGCAAATGCTGGTCTATTCTTCCTCAGCATCTTCAGTAAACTTAGCTTTTGTTTACTGGTGAGGGTAGTGCTAAACTGTCCCTCTCTGAATTCTTTCAGAAGTTCTTCCAGTGGGTCCTGAGAAGATATCTGGTATATATCAAGAGAAAATTTCTTTTCCTTGTTAGTACCAATGGTAATATGCCTATTTTTACTGTTGTAAATATCTATGCCATACATCCTCTGGTAATCTGTTCCCAGTAAAAACCCTTGGATGTGGGCATCTTCAAGCACTACAAACTCTGGGTTGAGTCTGATATTACCTTTTCTGTGGGGTATAATTATCTCTTTGATAATTGTCCCAATAGAGGTCATCTTTCCAGATGCACTCTTAAAGTTCTTTGCCCTGGTGGGCAAGAGTTCTTTTTCCCAGTTTGGAAAGTGGTTATCCAGATAATTTCTGGCCACTATGGAGCAGTGTGCTCCACTGTCAATGATCAGTGGGTGCTGAGCATTGTCAATACATACAGTCATTTTTGTGGCTGTTCCATGTATATATGCCATTCCTTTGGTTGGTGTAACCAGGAATGTTTGTGCATCTTGTGTATGTTTACACAAGTTCTTGTTGGAAGTGTCTTGTGGCATGCCTGCTTCCAACTGTATATCCTGGATTTCTAGTGGGGTTTCCTCTTGGTATTCCACTAGAAATTCCTCTCTTGGGTCTTGATCCTCATCAGATGGTTCTCTAATGGCATCACCCATAGAGTCTGATTCAGAATCCTCTGTTGGAGGTTCTTCTTCAGGGACTTTTTCTATAGCATAGACTTTCTTCCTTGCTTTTGGACAGTTGTTGGCATAGTGGTCTGTTGAACCACAATTGTGACAAGAATTCTTCTTCTTTGCCACTTCTGCCACTCTTTCTCTGGGTTTGTCTTTAAACTCTACCCTGAAAGGTTGTTTCTCTTTGAAACTATTGCTTCTATATGGGGTGAATTTCCCTATATTAGTCCTTTTCCTTATGTCTTGTAAGGTATTGGCTATATCATCTAGAGTGCAATTTTGGTTGCATCTGCACTTTACTGCATGCTCTAGTTCTCCTGGCAGTTGTGTCAGAGGTTTATGATTCCTCATTTGAATGTTCATTTGAGGATCAATGGCTTTAAGTCTTTTAGACTGTCTAAGACACCACTCATATGGATCTTTGTCCACAGAGTATTTGTCATTTTCAAATGACATGGTCTTTTGCCATATCCAAGTTCCATTACTGTACTTTTGGATTATATGACTCTTCCACCATGGCCAACTTCTTCTGCCATAGATTTCTTTCATTTCAGTGTACCATATACTTGCATGACCTTTAAATGCAGTATTCAGTCTAGCAGTAATCCAGTAATCTGGTATGCTTGGTACATCAATGAAGAGTCCATCAATATAATCTATGAGCTCCATATGATCATATTCTCCTGATCCAGAGAATTTGGGCCAGTTTGAGGCCTCAGGAAGCTGTTTCAAGGCTTCCTTCTCTGAATAAGACATGCCATCTCCATCCTGGCATTGTGATGGAGATCTTGCCTTATTCAACAACATGGCATCTGGTTTGATGTCATCTGGTTGATATGGATTCTCCATAGCTTGGCCTTGTGGTTGGGGCTTTAAGCTATGGTAGGCATCAAACAATTTGTTGATGTCTTGGTTCAGACACTCCCTGTCCCTGCTGCTATGGTGTTGTTCTTCAGAGACTTGATTCAGTCTCTTGTTGGTTTCTTCAGAGGCTTTGCTTAGTTGAGCATATACTTCCTGAAGGTTTTTAATTATCTGCTCCAATGAGGCTTCAGTTTTTCTCATCCTCTCTTGGGCAGCTGCAAATTCTGCAGCCTGCTTTGCAGATTGCTCAGCATATTGGGACATTTGCAACCACAGTGTGTCACTGTTGATGTTGCTCTCAGATGTGATAATGTTATTTTCAGTCTGAGTGGGGGTAATGTTTCTATTACTAGGACTACTGATTCTAGGGTGGTTTACAACTACTTCTGGTTCTTGTGTACTTCTTTTACCAAATCTAACAGCTTCTGGATCATGGGGTCTGACTCTTTCCTCCTCTGGTTGAAGGAGGCTTTGTTCTTGCCCTTGTTGCCTTGTCTTCTCCTGGAAACTTCCTGGAATTGTGAAGAATGGTGACTCTTGGCCACTGATCTGCTGGTTTCTGAATGGTGTGAAGCCACTGGAGAGCTGATTTGGCTTGCTCCTTGTGAACCTGAAGGAATCTGAGTAGGCCCTGTCTGGGTTAACTGTTCTTCTATAGCTTGGATAGTGGCTTGATTCTCCCTTATCCTCTGTGCCCTTGCCTCCAGGAGTCTGTGCTGCCTGGTAGGGTTCCAACCCTTGGTGATTACCATAAGGTCCTTGAAGTCTATCTCTTTGAGACAGATCTTCTGGCAACTTGATCCCAGTTCTGCCCAGTGAGTTTCTAGGTTGAACCTCTTGTTGTCCATGCTCCATTGAAACAAATCTTTGAGGAGTTGGTGGATTTGAAGAACTTGATCCATATCCTTCCAGTCCTCTGGTTTGAGGTTTCTGTTGAATTGGAGTGTGAATGGCAAGGTTGATATTATCTCCCTCATTGTTTTGCCATCCACCACTGTGTCCAATGTGTCTTCTTTCAGGTCTTCTGGTTCTAGACATTCCTGCTCTATCCTCTGGCTGGTTCCTTTGGAAGCCAAGGTCTCTGAGGTATGCAGGGGACATATCAGTGTTTGCAAGCAGTCAAAAACTTTATGTTCTTAGGGTATTTACCTTTGACTGTGCCTTGTAAAAATTTGTTATCTGCTGATTTGGGCAGTTTGCCTTTGGAGGTTACAACTGGGTTAATAATTGTAATCTTCCCTGTACAAGTGGTTAAGGTTGGTTTACCTTGTATTGAAGCAGAGTTTCGTGGTTTTCTACTCCTCTGAGTGGCTATTGGTGTCCACTTCTTGTCTGTAATGAGGCCTTCACTAAGCCTTTTTCCTTTACCCTTTCTGCCCTCTGGTTCTGAGGGTGTCACTGGTGTGTTGGCCTGTGACTGGGTTTCAAGTGGGATGTAGTTTTCTTCCACTGAATCAAAACAGGAAAAAGAGGGCTTATGTCAGTTAAGACTTCTTAAAAGGCTGGTTTTGCACGTCTAAGAATGGCCTCTGGGCTTGTATATTATTACAGTATGCCCTTGTATAATGACAGTGTAATTGAATTAACAATTTCACGTCAAAAATACAGCTTATGGTGTCCTGTCACACTGTTTGTGTGTCAGTATCCCTCAGATACACTTGTGGTTTGCAAGTGTATTCTGTAAAAAGTGGTTTGTATACAAGTGTTATTGAATTAACAATACACTTGACCACGCCTCAACTGATGGTTTTTCAGTCAAGAATACAGGACTTTATTAGTGGCTTATGTGTTTTTATATGCAAAACACGCCAAAAATAATAAATTACTGTGGGTGTTAACCATGTAAAAAATACTCTTATAATATGAGTATATATAAAAAAAAGGTAAAAATATATAAAATATATATTTTTAAATAGAAATTACGCCTAAAAAGGATAAAAAAATGGTTAATAAGTCTTAAAACAGAGAAAAGACTTACTTGTAAGGTCCAAAAAAAGTCAAAAACACGGCCAGGCCCCCAAAATGTCAGGATGATACTATGATAAAGGTATAACTAGGCTAATTACAACTTTAACTGTGTATGTGACACGGCAGAAAATGATTAAAAAAGATTTATAAAGGTTTTATAATAAGATAAAAGGGTTCTACTATTGAGAAATAGTGGTGGTGAGCGCTATTGAGAACCCTGGGTGCAGGCTTTATCTGTTGGATTACAATAATAAAGTCTACAATAATTAAAGATTATAATTATACCTGATTATTTAGCCAAGAGTAAAACTGTTTTTGACAGTTTACTACGTAGGTTATTCAAGAGAAGGATGAGGAAAGGATTTTTGCTGTGAAAAGCCCTCCTTTTATCCTGAAATTGGGGTGAAAAGGCTGCTAGACCTTTCCACGTAGAGGAAGTGAAGATTTTTCACTCTCTATGACAGGCTTGTGGTTTGCAAACAGCCTGTATACCCTGTATTGGGCTCAGATGTGGTTTTGAAACCACATCTGGGCAGTTTTCACCAATACAGGGTGAACATTTTCATCTGGGGACCTCACAGCCTGATTCTGACGTGTATGACGCGTAGAATGCTGTACAGAAACTGTATGGGACCCCAGTATTGACTGAAATATGAGGTATTGAAGTAAAAACATGCTTCTTTGTCTATTTGACACCTCATATTCATGGTTATGGGATATTATCCCATGGTAAGGCTGTATCTGACAGCAGGTGGGATTTTGACCTTAAAATGGTCATAACTCTGTCAGTTTTTGAGATATCAAGCTCAACGTTGGTTCATTGAATAGCTCTGTATGAGCTCTACACAATGGTACCCAACTTGACATGGTTATCATTAAATATGACAAAGTTATCCCATGTACAAGTATTTTTGTACATTGGCGTGGTCTGGTCAAAAAGCTGTATTAAGCTTGTTTGGCCAATAACTTCTGTTGTAGTTGAGTTATGAGGAAATGGATGGAACCATCAGATAGCCCTGATTGTGCTCTTTCGAAAAAGACCCCACCTCAGGTATCTCACACTAAAACTGTAAAAGTTAGATGAGAGGTGAATGTTTTGTTCACCCTTATTTGGTCTGAATTTGACCATAACTCAAGTAATACTGGTGCTAGCTCAGTTTGGCTGGTACCATTGGATAGCCCTGGCTTAGAGCTTCATTTTGAGTACCCATTTGATGGGGTTAAGCCTCTCCTTCTAGATTTCAGATGAGAGGTGAAAATTAAGGTTTATGCTCAGTAATAACTTTGAGCAGGAATAACTTTGTTATTTCTTGTCCTATGGTGATGGGACTTATATTTTCAGGAAGAGGTGAGTTTCCTCTTTCTTTTGATACCTTTTGAGCTAATTTGGCTCAGCTCCATGTTTTGGTGGTATTTTGGCTATACCATTGGTTTATGGTATCTTGGCTGTCATGCTTGTGCTCTGGTTTTGAGTCACAGGCTGACACTTCCCCACACCAAATATTCCTTTTGGAGCATGTTGAAAAAAGTGATGAAGCAAGAAGAAATCTTAAAGATGACATCAAAATGGAAATTGAACTAATTACCAAGAAAATGGATAATATAACTGAGGATAACTCAAATATTTCAAAGCTAACAAAACCATTTTCCAATATAATAAGTCCTGTTAATATAAAAGTAGAAAAACCAAATACCTTTATGGAATAATCAAGCTAAAATGAAAATAACCAACTTTTAATGAAAGAAGCACCTGAGCTCAAGGAATGGCCAAAGTTTACATGAGAAGGTGAATATGACCATATATCATTCATCAAAGAAATTGATATTATGAAAAAACATTATGAAATACCAGATGAATTGATAGCTGCAATGTTACACTAATTATTTGAGAAATCTGCAAAGAAATGGTATTATTGCATAGGACAGGCAAATTGAAATAACAACTGGCCTTTGTGGAAAAAAGAAATTCTTACCAAGTGAGAAAATGATTCCTGGAGGTATAAAATGGATAATGAATTTAATAATTCATTTTTTGACTCAGATAAGGACAAATATTTGACTTCATTCCAAAAAAAAATCTGAAATGCTGAATTCCCTATATCCAGAAATTTAACAAAAAATGGTACATATTGAAACACTCAAGGAATGTGGAGGAGAACTGAAACATGCCCCAAGTAGTAAATGCATTGAACCATTTTCCAAATAGGAGTACATTAATTCAATAGAAGATATTGTGAGAAGAACAAAGACTTTAAGAACATGGAGTAAATTAGACATAAAGATTCCCAATAAAACATTTTTAAAGCAATATAAACACAGAGAACCTTCAAAGCCCAATAATACTAATGAGCAAAGGAAATTCCATGAATTTGGTATTATTGCACACTTTGCCAAAAATTGTGTTGAAGAAGAAAATTAATGAAAATGTGGAAACAAAAGACCACAATGATAGAAGAAAAAGAGGATGAGGAATCAGAAACTTCTTAAAGTGAATAAATCAATATAATTAATCATCAAATTAATAATTTTGATTTAATACATGAAGTATAATATTTCAACTTCGATTTGAACAAGTGGAAAAATCTGATACATTATCTAAAGAAATACAAGATTCCAAACATCCTAGAACCAAACATTGAAAATGAATGGGTTATACAGCTTTGAGGTCTATTATAAGAATTTTTATGATAAAAAAGAAAGAGGAAAAGATAAATTTAGACACAGGTGCATACTGTATGTGTGTTGGGATAAATTCTCTGAATACACCTATATCAGATTGGGAAGAAAAACCTATACCAATAAAAGGGGACAGATTCAGAAGTGTGAGTGAAAGGATGTAACCCCTTGAAATTATTAGTTTGACATTAATATTCACACATCCATCTCAATGTATAGGACTAAAAGTAGATTTTTCATTAATGGAAAACTGTACAAGTAAACACTTCATACTTGTAATTGATTCCTTATTGATTTATGGGATGTATATCTAAAGCCAAAAAGATAGGTATTTTAACATAGGAGATAATAAAAGACAAAAAATTGGCTTCTTTAATAATAATAAACAAATTAATTTCATAAAAAATGAATAATCTATCCCAAAAAAACACTTATTCATAAGCTAACTGTGAGCCTTTGAGATATGACCACATACCCAATAAGGTCACAAGAGAGACTCAGAATAATTATACCTTTAAGATAATTATACTAAAATTACTTAGAATAATTATAAATTAAAAATAATTACTTTAAAAATACAAAAATACCATAAATTGGTACAAAAATTGGTTTAACTTAAAAACCAATGAATCAACATGTGAAATAAATCATACCATTGGATTCCCCATGGTAAAATACACATATACCATTTTTATGGCATATCTGTAAAGTCAATATTTAATGAGTTATAAGGAATAATACCTTATAAAAACCATAAATCCTTATTTATTTCCAGAACCAATGAAGCAACATGTAAAATAAATTGTACCATTTGGTTCCCCATGAAAATTAACACATAAAACAATTAATGAGCTAATTTCCAAAGTTAATACTTAAGGAATTAACCTGAATATATGCACTTTTTTGGTCAACACATATATTCAAGGATCATAGCTAATATCTCTGAAACTATACAAGATAGAGTGATGAACCAAAAATAAAGTTACCACGTAATTACTGTAAGAACACAGATATAAACTTTATTTTACAAATTATAATCAAGGTTAAAACCTATGATGAAATATTGATAAAAATCAACAGAGCCATTGATCACTTTGTTGTGAAAGTGGTCCAAACTTAAAAAGAAGCACACAGTTGGATTCTACTAGTTTATTAGTGAAGAATGATGTAATTTTTATTATTAAATTCAGGGTACAACCCCCTGAAATCATGGTTTGAAGTTTAAAATATTGAATTTCAACAGAAAAGATGAGTTACAAGAAAAATCATCAAAATTAGAGTTTTGATGATGTAATGAAAAGCTCTGGGCAGAATAATAAGGTTATGTCAGGCTATCAGAATTCACTCTCTGAATTTCTGTAGCGTGTAAAACTTAAAAGTTATTCAACATCAAAGTTTGAGCTTAAATTGAGCAGTTATGATCACCTACTGTAACCTTAAATTAAGTTTAACAGTCATATGAGTGATAAAATTAGTGAATACTATTATTTTATGATTAAGACTAATAAAATCCACGAAATTTGGGGTTCTTCCAAGCCTCTGATGTCATCAACTTTAGAGTTATAGTGATAAATCTAAATAATGGTGTAATAATGATGCAATATGGTTTGATCATGATGTAATCATCTCCAAACCTTAAAATATTGATCAATTCCAGTGGATATGATCAGTACACGTCTACTAGAAGCCTGCTGGACTCTAGGAGGGAGGTATTTACTATAAATAGAGCTCTTTTTACTCTATTTTCCCCTCAGACGCATCAAAAACATTAAATCAATTAAATCAAAGGTAATTTCTTTATTCTTTATATATAAAACTATTATATTATTAAAGACCAAAGAACACCTTGTTGTAATCATCTATTTTGACTTGATTAAATCATTTATTTAATTTTTTTTGCTAAAAATCTCTCTAAAAACTCATTTCCACGTAAAAATCTAGAATATTAGTAATTTTCTTTATTTTTATTGTAAATACAATTTGAAAAGGTTGTATTTATATTTTTTGGCGTAAAATATTACAAAATTATTATATTAAGTGCTAAAAGTAGGCTATTTTCTCTTATTACAATAATTTTCTCTTTATTATCATTTTAATAATTCCTTAATTAATATAAATAGTATTTATATTAATTTATAGCTTTAATATTGGTAATATTATTGTTATTAATTGTTTTTTATTAATAAAAAACAATTTTTTACGCCTTTATTATTTGTTTGTAACAATAATAAAGAGCTTTTAAATATATTAATTATTTCATATTAATATATTTATTTTATAATATAAATTATATTATTATAATTTTATTAATAATATAATTATTTTTACGCCGTAATTATAATAATTCTTTATTATTATAATTATTTTTATCTTATTTATTTCATTCATAAGGACATTCATAGTACAATAAGTAAAATATTAGTAATTTTTACTTATTGTTTCATAGTCAAACCTTACATTTGGGGGCCTGGCCGTGATATTTACTTAAAAGACCTTTTAAAAAGATTCTAATTGGGCTTATCCAATAATAAATTATATTTATAATCATAAAATTATATAATAATTTTATATTTTATTGATTTTAAAAGCTATTGAGGAATTTGGAAAGAAATTGTACTGTCTTACACGTGGTTTTTCACATCCTTAGACTTGCAAGAAATTTCTTTGAGTGACTCTAGTGATTAAAAAAAGATATTTTATAGATTAAAAATAATTTTTTATAATTTAATTTTCTAAAGAATCATATTCATTTTTTATTTTATTCTTTAAAAATAAATATAAAGAATATTAAAAAATATTAAAAACCAATAAAAAAGTTATTTTTATTCATTTTTATTCATTTCAATTTTTTAAAAAGATATAAAAGCAATTTCTACGTGGAAAATTGCCATATATTGCCAAAAAATAACACTTCTTATAAAAGACTTATATTTATTTGTCTTTTTTAGTGTTTGAAGATAACCCAACAGAAGACAACAAAGCTACTGTTGAGAGATTGGTGGAAGAAACTTGTCAAAGTTCTCCAACACCAGTTATCACCAAAAGAAAGAAAGCTAAGAAATTAGACTTTCCAGGACCCACCATTCAAGACTCTGAAGGTGAGCACCTCTTTTATAATTGCCATAAAAAAGAATTTTTATTCTAAAATACTTTTATTTTTCTTATTCCTTAAACTATGACTACCAGAAGAGGTTCCCAATACTCCATCCAATCAGATGGAGCTGGACTCAGAGGTAGAACTGATCCCTCAAAAGGGAAAAGAAAGGGCAATATCCTCAGTGGAGCAGAATCCAAACAAGGAAGTGCCTTATCCCAAAGGCAAGTCCCAGAAATGCCCATGATATCTGAACCTGAATTGGAGCTAAGTATGAGTAACTCAAATAGGTACAAATCACATTCAGAGGGCTCAAATAGACATCTACATGAGCCAGTACAAGCAGTATTACACAGTGTACAAGGACAAAGATTGGGAAATGCTGCCTCAAATACACCAAGGAGTGATGAACTCCTGGCACATCCTGAAAAAGTTCCTCAAAGAGGAGGAGATAGTGAAATACTCCAATGGATAGAATCCACTGTCATCCAAACCTCAAATCAAAAAAATCAAGGATTACCACACCAAAAAGAGGGAGGCAACCAAGGAAGAAGCCCCAGTAGCTTCTACCAGCAAGCCCCAAGCCAACCCACTTCCCCAAGAAGGGAAGAAGAACAAAAAAAAGAATTGGAGGAAACCATATTCCCCAAGCTACAGGATCCCAAAAATCCAAAAGGATGCCATGGAAAATGTTTTCAACATGGCCAGAACTTTGATGGAATTCAAAGACAAAGAGGAACAAAGAATGAGACAACCCCATTTCCCAAAGAAATAACCTTGTCCCCTGATGTTGTAAATACTTTAACAGAGCTTAAAAATAGTATTTTACCTCTTAAAGACATTAAAAATAGTTTATTATCTTTCCAAGAAATAAATAATAGCTTATCATCTTTAACCAAACTTGTTGTACAAAATAAGAAAGAAATTGATAACATAAAATTTATGATTGAAAACAATAAACCAAAAGTATTAATTGACAATACTCAGAAATTAATACAAGGACAACAAGAATTGTACAAATACATAAGTGATATCAAATAGAAAACTTTGACAATCAATTATGATGTGAATATTGACAATCTTACAGAAAAATTAAACAAATTAAGTATTTCTGTAGAAAAATTTGAAGAAAAGACTTCATCACACCAAAAATTACTTTTGGACCATGTGGAAAAAAGTGATGAATCAAGAATGCATCTAAAAGATGATATTCAAAGTGAAATAAGGCTTATTACTGAAAAAATGGATAAAATGAATGAGGCTAATTTAAATATGCCAAAGTTATCAACTCCATTTTCTCATATAAGAAGCCCTGTTAAAACAAAAGAGGAATTGACAAATCCTTTCATAACAGACTTGAGTCACCAAGAAAATAACCAAGTCTTAATGAAAGAAGCACCTCAGCTGAAAGAATGGCGAACATTCACAGGAGAAGGTGAATATGACCACATGTCATTTATTAAAACAATTGACATGTTACAAGAAGACTATGCCATACCAGATGAATTAATCACTGAAAGATTACATTCATTGTTTGAGAAATCTGCAAAAAGATGGTATTATGGCATAAGACAAACAAATGGCAAAAATACCTGGTCTTGGTGGAAACAAGAAATAATCACCAAGTGGGCAAATGATGCCTGGAGGTACAAAATAGAAAATGCATTTGAAAATTCTTTCTTTGACCCAGATAAAGATAAAACTTTAACCTTGTTCTTAAAACAAGTTGAAAGACTTAATGCATTGTACCCAGAAATGTCACAAAAGATGGTGCATATGAAAATACTCAAGAAATGTGGAGGAGAGCTAGAACATGCCCTAAGAAGCAGGTGTATAGAACCATGCTCCACAGAAGAGTACATTAATGCACTGGAAGACATAGTGACAAGAAAAAAAATTGGCAGGACTTGGAAGAAATTGGACATGAAAAGCCCAAACAAACCATTTATCAAAAAAGATAAATCAAAAGAATCCTTCAAGCCCAATACATCCAACAATAATGAGCAAAGAAAATGCCATAAATGTGGAGGTATTGGACACTTAGCCAATAATTTCCTAAAAAAGGCAAAAATCAATGAAATTGTGGAAACAGAAAACCACAATGACAAAGAGGAAGAATCTGACTCTGAAAAAGAGACAGAAGAATCAGAAACTTCTGAAAGTGATGAAATCAATATAATTAATGCAGAAATTAATAATATTGATATAATTTATGAAGTACTGGATGTCAACTCAAACTTACCACAAGTTGGAACATCTGACACAAACCTGACAAATGTGCAAGATGCCAAACTGTACAAAACCAAACCTGCAAGAGGAATGGGGTATACAGCTGGAAAATCAAGTATAAGTATTGTCATGGTTGATAACCAAGAAGCAAAGGTGAACTTGGATACAGGAGCATATTGCACCTGTGTTGGTAAAAGTTATTTAAGTACAATTGTTCCAGACTGGCATGAAAAACTTATACCAATCCAAGGTGTCAAATTTAGTAGTGCAAGTGAAAGCATGATGCCCCTTGGAATAATTGACTTAACACTTATTTTCCCTCACCCTTCACAATGTGTCAGAATTAAAGTGGAATTTGTGGTAATGGACAACTGTACCAGTAATCACTTTATCCTGGGAAATGACTACTTATCAATCTATGGTATAGATATCTCTAACCAGAAGGATAGATATTTTACTATAGGAGACAATAAGAGACAAAAGTTTGGCTTCTTAAATAACAAAAAACAAAATACAGTTATTAAGAAGGAAGAAAAGATTCCAGAAAAGGAACTTTTTATATCTGAACAACTTAAAGAGGCAGAATTCAATCAAGAATTAACAGAAAAAATGAAAGAAAAATTGATTAACCTCTTATTTAAGTACAAAGATGCCTTTGCAACTGACAAAGAGCCACTAGGTGCTATAATTGGGAATGAAGTAGACATAATTCTTAATGTGGAAAAGCCTTACCCACCCTTACTGAGAAGACCAGCTTACCCAGCTAGTCCAAGGGCTAGAGAAGCCTTAGAGGTACACATTAAAGAATTAATGGACCTTGGAGTATTAAGAAAAGTTGGACATAATGAACAGGTAGAAGTTACTACTCCTGTCATTATAACTTGGCATAATGGAAAATCAAGGATGGTAGGAGACTTCAGAGCCCTGAACACCTATACCATTCCAGATAGATATCCAATACCTAGAATCCATGAGACATTGACACAATTGTCACAAGCTAAGTTCATTACAGCTATGGATGCCTTAAAAGGTTTTCATCAAAATGTCTTAACAGACAATGCCAAAAAACTACTGAGGATAATAGTCCACTGTGGAATTTTTGAATACTTAAGAATGCCATTTGGGATAAAAAATGCACCTTCCCATTACCAAAGAATGATGAATACCATATTTCCTGAAGAATTATCAGAAGGATGGCTAATTATCTATATTGATGATATCATAGCTTGCTCAGAAACTTGGGAAAATCACCTTACAAGACTAGAAAGGGTACTACAAAAAATAGTCCAAGTGAATATGAAAATTTCCTTGAAAAAGTGTCATTTTGCATATAGTGAATTAAAAGCACTAGGACATGTTGTATCTGGACTTAGTCTAGGCATAGACAAAAATAAAGTGGCAGCAGTACTACTTAAACCAATGCCTCAAACCAAAAAAGAAATGCAATCATTTTTAGGATTTGCTGGTTACTAAGGACAGCATATAAAGGACTTTTCAAAAATTGCCAAATCCTTATATAAATTATGTGACCAACAAACAGTTTATGAAATGACTGAAGAAAGAGTCAAGGCATATAAAGAATTGAAAAATTCACTAACAAATGCCCCATTTCTTCTAATGCCAGATTGGAAACTACCATTCAAACTATACATTGATGCTTGTGGAGAAGGACTAGGAGCTGCACTTCACCAAACACAAATTATCAATGATAAACCAGTAGAAGGACCAATTTGTTTTATTTCAAGGCAGATAAAGCCAACAGAAGCAAGTTATGGAGCCAGCCAAATGGAATGCTTATGCTTAGTGTGGGCTTTAGAAAAACTGCATTATTATTTGGATGGCACAGTATTTGATGTAATCACAGACTGTAATGCTGTGAAATCACTATTAAATATGAAGACTCCAAATAGACATATGCTGAGATGGCAAATTGCTATCCAAGAATACAGAGGAAATATGAATATTGTTCATAAATCTGGTAATATCCACAAAAATGCAGATGGTCTTAGCAGATCGGCTCTAGAAAATACCCCTGACAATCCAGCATGGGTGCCACAAGAAGAACACCATATAGAAGGAATATGTGTTACAGATATTGGCACAGAATTCTTTAACCAAGTTAAAGAAAGCTATAAGATAGACAAAAATTGCCATATCTCAAGCCAACTTCTAATGAAAGACTGCAAAGACCCATCACTTTCATCAAAACTAGATGAAACATGGAAAAAGGCATATGATGAAGGAAGATTCCACCTCCTTGATGGAATCCTTTACCATAGAACAAAACACACATGTGTTATGGCCTTAACAGATAGAACCCTGATAAACACTATTTTACATGAATGTCATGACAGTGTTGCAGCTGGACACCTTTCAGAAGATAGAACACTAGAAAGGGTGAAAACCTGCTCTTGGTGGCCAAATTGGAAGAAAGATGTTACAGAATACTGCCAAACCTGTGACAGATGTCAAAAAGCCAACAGAGCCACAGGAAAGAAATTTGGAATGATGATCCAAATCCAAGAACCAAAATCCCCATGGGAAATAGTTCATATGGATTGGGTAACAGCCTTAGCTCCAGGAGGAGACAGGAGTTATAATGCATGCCTAGTGTTAGTTGACAGATACAGTAAAACTCCCATGTTCTTACCATGTCATAAAGATGACACAGCTATGGACACAGCCATAATGATATGGAATAAAGTTATTAGCCATACAGGCTTATTCCAGAATATTATAAGTGACAGAGACCCAAAGTTCACTTCAGCATTATGCACAAATCTCCATAACTTATTTGGGACAAAGCTATCATTCTCAACAGCTTACCATCCCCAAACTGATGGTTTAGCAGAAAGAATGATACAGACCTTAGAGGACATGATCAGAAGATGCTGTGCTTATGGACTAGAATTCAAAGATTCTGATGGTTTTACCCATGATTAGTGTACACTAATACCAGCTCTTGAACTAGCATATAAGACATCAATCCATTCTTCTACTGGCAAAACACCAGCAATGCTAGAAAAAGGTTGGAATCCAAGACTTCCTTATGACACCCTCAAAAAGGACTTAGTGGATATACATCCAACAGCAAGCAGCTTTAAAATAATGCTTGACAAGGCAAGATACCATGCAAACAGATGTATGCAAGATTCTTTCAAATATGCAAAAGAAAGATGGGATAAAAGTCATAAGCCACCTGATTTCAAAATAGGAGACTTGGTACTAGTATCAACCCTTAATTTCAATAACATAAAAGGCCCAAAGAAATTGAAAGATTCCTTTGCAGGACCATTTATGATAAAAGCACTTCATGGACCCAATGCTGTGCAATTAGAACTCACAGGTGAACTAATGAACAAACACCCAACTTTCCCTGTAAGTCTGATAAAACCTTACAGTTAAAGTGACAAGGAGTTATTTCCACTAAGAAATAAACCCCCACTTGAAATTCCCCCCTTGGAAGAAGGAGAGGAAAAGAAAATAGTAAAAGTCCTTAAAGAAAGAAGGACAAGAAACAAAAAAGAAAGGGAATACCTTGTAAGGTATAGAAATTCAACTCAAGAAGATGAATGGCTACTTGAGAAAGATTCAAAAATTGCTGATAAACTACTAAGAAGGTTCAGACATGAAAGAAAGCCTGAAAAATAGAAAAGTTAAGCATTGTTGAGCTTCAAGACTAACAAAGTCTATTGAAGAGGTAGGACAGTGGATGATACCCTAATTACACATATCAGATTGTGGTACAATCTTTTTTGGTGGTAGGAAATGTGAGCCTTTGAGATATGACCACATACCCAATAAGGTCACAAGAAAGACTCAGAATAATTATACCTTTAAGATAATTATACTAAAATTACTTAGAATAATTATACATTAAAAATACAAAAATACCATAAATTGGTACAAAAATTGGTTTAACTTAAAAACCAATGAATCAACATGTGAAATAAATTATACCATTGGATTCCCCATGGTAAAATACACATATACCATTTTTATGGCATATCTGTAAAGTCAATATTTAATGAGTTATAAGGAATAATACCTTATAAAAACCATAAATCCTTATTTATTTCCAGAACCAATGAAGCAACATGTAAAATAAATTGTACCATTTGGTTCCCCATAAAAATTAACACATAAAACAATTAATGAGCTAATTTCCAAAGTTAATACTTAAGGAATTAACCTGAATATATGCACTTTTTTGGTCAACGCATATATTCAAGGATCATAGCTAATATCTCTTAAACTATACAAGATAGAGTGATGAACCAAAAATAAAGTTACCACGTAATTACTGTAAGAACACAGATATAAACTTTATTTTACAAATTATAATCAAGGTTAAAACCTATGATGAAATATTGATAAAAATCAACAGAGCCATTGATCACTTTGTTGTGAAAGTGGTCCAAACTTAAAAAGAAGCACACAGTTGGATTCTACTAGTTTATTAGTGAAGAATGATGTAATTTTTATTATTAAATTCAGGGTACAACCCCCTGAAATCATGGTTTGAAGTTTAAAATATTGAATTTCAACAGAAAAGATGAGTTACAAGAAAAATCATCAAAATTAGAGTTTTGATGATGTAATGAAAAGCTCTGGGCAGCATAATAAGGTTATGTCAGGCTATCAGAATTCACTCTCTGAATTTCTGTAGCGTGTAAAACTTAAAAGTTATTCAACATCAAAGTTTGAGCTTAAATTGAGCAGTTATGATCACCTACTGTAACCTTAAATTAAGTTTAACAGTCATATGAGTGATAAAATTAGTGAATACTATTAGTTTATGATTAAAAATAATAAAATCCACGAAATTTGGGGTTCTGCCAAGCCTCTGATGTCATCAACTTTAGAGTTATAGTGATAACTCTAAATAATGGTGTAATAATGATGCAATATGGTTTGATCATGATGTAATCATCTCCAAACCTTAAAATATTGATCAATTCCAGTGGATATGATCAGTACACGTCTACTAGAAGCCTACTGGACTCTAGGAGGGAGGTATTTACTATAAATAGAGCTCTTTTTACTCTATTTTCCCCTCAGACGCATCAAAAACATTAAATCAATTAAATCAAAGGTAATTTCTTTATTCTTTATATATAAAACTACTATATTATTAAAGACCAAAGATCACCTTTTTGTAATAATCTATTTTGACTTTATTAAATCATTTATTTAATTGTTTTTGCTAAAAATCTCTCTAAAAACTCATTTCCACGTAAAAATCTAGAATATTAGTAATTTTCTTTATTTTTATTGTAAAGACAATTTGAAAAGGTTGTATTTATATTTTTTGGCGTAAAATATTACAAAATTATTATATTAAGTGTTAAAAGTAGGTTATTTTCTCTTATTACAATAATTTTCTCTTTATTATCATTTTAATAATTCCTTAATTAATATAAATAGTATTTATATTAATTTATAACTTTAATATTGGTAATATTATTGTTATTAATTGTTTTTTATTAATAAAAAACAATTTTTTATGCCTTTATTATTTGTTTGTAACAATAATAAAGAGCTTTTAAATATATTAATTATTTCATATTAATATATTTATTTTATTATATTATATTTTATAATATAAATTATATTATTATAATTTTATTAATAATATAAATTATATTATTATAATTTTATTAATAATATAATTATTTTTAAGCCATAATTATAATAATTCTTTATTATTATAATTATTCTTATCTTATTTATTTCATTCATAAGGACATTCATAGTACAATAAGTAAAATATTAGTAATTTTTACTTATTGTTTCATAGTCAAACCTTACATTAACAGTAATTCAATGAAGAATTAACAGAAAAAATGAAAGAAAAGTTCATTTTTCTCCTTTATGAATACGAAAATTCCATTGAAACTGATAAAAAACAATCAGTTTCTACACTTGGACATGAAGTAGACATCATACTAAATATGGAAAAGCCTTATCAACCATTTCTGAGAAGACCATCGTATCCAGCCAGCCCAAGAGCTAGAGAAGCCTTAGAGGTCCATATTTAAGAGTTGAGAGACCTAGGGGGCTTGAGTAAAGTAGGAGATAATGAACAGGTAGAGGTAACCAAACCTGTTATTATAGACCAGGATAATGGTAAATCAAAGATTTTAGGCAATTTTAGAGCTTTGAATACGTACACCATGCCTGACAGATATCCAATACCTGAAATCCATGAGACTTTGAAAAAATTGTTGCAGGATGAATTAATCACAGCCAAGGATACCCTGAAAGCTTTTTCAAATGAAACTTGAAACTTGAAATTATTAACATATAAGCATCATTAATTATTGTCTTTTGGAAAAAAATGGAAATGAAAACATACCAAATTTTCACACATTCAGCTTATCAAATCCCAGAAACAGTGACTAAATTGATTACAAGAAGTCAGAATGAGACGCATGCTACTTTAAAAACATTCCAAGTAATTATTCAAAAAAAGGCACAAGAGCATTACACTCATAAAGAAAATTCCATTCAAAATAACTATAACATGATGTCCCTATTTAAAGACAAAAAAAGTAAACTATAACATCAATGCTGAGCTCCAGTAATCACAGAATGTCAAAATATTATCGGATATTAAAGAGAGTCAGAAGACTCATAAAACAAAATTATTAAGAATTAAAGAAATTTCAAAGGCATCATTTGATACGATGATTTATTTTTCAAAATCTTAAAAATTAATTCAAAAGATTTTCTCCCTTGGTCATGATTCTTCAGAAATGATAAAAATCACAATAAAAAGGATTCACAAATGAAGAATATGGAATTTAAAACTTTGGAATGAAGAAAAAATCTTTGATGATTAGCTACAGGTCCTCATCTGGATTTTAACTGTATCATTTTGATACTGATTCAGAATCCTATTATCCTTTGTGAGGCGGAGAGTTCTCTATGTAGCTGCAACACCATCATATTAAAAGTGAGGTATATAAGTTATTAATAAAAGGGTTATATAAGATCAAAAAACTTAATAATTCAATGATTGTCGAATAGATTTAAGTGTATTGAATATGGGTTCTATTTTCAGTCAACAAAAAGAAGAAGATATGATACAAAAAAGGAGTTTAAGGTGAGTAAATTGAGGTAAAAGACCTTTCAAGAAGCAATAAATAAGCCTCCCGAATCGGAGAGCCTAATAATAAATTTAGAATTTGAATAATAATGAGACTGAGCATAATTTAGGAATTTATAAAAAAGTTTAAAGTTCTGTTGGATCAAAACAGCTTCAAAATACATGAATTAGTCAATATTAAGGCATAGTTATTTGCAAAATTCAATTGGAACTATTTAAAAAATTGATTTTTGAATGGAAATTTTTGTACCTTAAAATAAAATGGCTGAAATTTGATGTTTTTTTAGAAAGGATTTATCTGAAAAAGAAAATGGAATATTCTAGGAAAAGTGTTTGAAAAAAACCCTAGACTTGCATTATGATTCAAGATTTAAAATAACTTAGCTTTTTATTATAAAAGCTATAATAAGGTATTGGGAAAGTAAAATCAAATTAATGATAAAAACATTCATTTGAAAGATAGTAGTAATTAATATAAAATAGGTTATTCACTTATATAGTTTTTTTATATTTTCACAAAATCATAAATTATTATTATTTAGAAATTTATTTGGGATTTAGTTATTTGATAATTTTGGGAGTGTAAATTTCAAGAATTAAATAAAGTGCTGTTCCCCATTATTAAATCTATGAGCCAATAATAAGACACTTGTTGTCGTAAATAGATGATTGTATTAACTAAAAATTTGAATGAATTATTAATTATTATTATTGAGGATTGATTCAATACACTCATGGGAAATTTAATGATTCTTATCACAAGTAAGTTATTGAATTTTTGATAAGGAATTAATCAACCAATTAATAGCTTATTAATGATGACCATCAATGATTATTTATTATCATTTGGGATTATGTATTTTTTTTTTCATAATTACTTTCTCTATTATTATTATTCTTAACATACTAATCATTATAGTCAGTCAATTTATTTGGGCTATACAAAATTCATTGGTTCTGATTATAGTTGAGTATTTCAATTCCATTATTATTCCTTTAGTAATTATTATAAGAATTAATTTTTGAATTTTTATCATAATTTTTTAATTTATAATTTCTTAATATAATGAGTTAATTTATTAATTATTTTCAGAACTAATTAGCTTTGTAATTATCATTATATTTGATTTATTCATTCCATTCTTTATTAATTGATTATTATTATTATGATTTATATATTTACTGATAGCTATTTTATTATCAAATCACATGATATCAAGTTAATCATTTATCATTTTCACTAATTACTAAAAATTATTTTATCCAATTTATTGAATTTTATCATAATTAATTTATTTACTATTAGAATAATTACTTAACTAATTTATTAAAATTAATGGATTCAATATTATTATACTTTATTTATAAATCCTTCTGTATAACCATCCATCTTGATATAGTAATTAATTAATAAATATGAGATTATAATTTTCATCATTATTGATCAAATTATTAATTATTATAATTGATTAATTCATTATTCCATATTGTCATGAATAAAATATTTTTTTTCATAATTCATTAATTGCTTATGAGCATGATTATGCCTTCAAACACAATCTAGTATTATGAATAATCAAATATTGTTTTATTTCATGGATAAATAATTGATTATTATTAATATTTTATGTATTAAAACTGAAATTTTTATTATAATTTATAAATTCTAATTATTTTTAAGATAATTTATTTCTTGATTATTATCATAATTAATTTATCCAGACAAAATATCTTATTACGAGTACTTAATTAATTAATTTTTTATTCATTCATCACTAACATGAGTTTATCACATTATGCGGTATTTAATAGTTTTTTCATATAAAAAACAATATTTTTCCCTTATAAATTGAAACTCCTTCACATTTAAAAGTAGGTATATACTCATTTAGAGGTTACTACTTGAAACAAAGTAGCATATATTAGAAGTATTTTGTTTGAAGGAGGAATATTTTTTTTACCTTCTTCAAACAAAGTATCTACAGCCTCCCTCTCCTTTCCATATTTAGAATTCTATTCCAAAAAATCTTTTTTACACAACCATTTCCATCAAGATATCTGAGAGTATGGGAACTTTATCATTTACAACCCCAGATTAATAAATGGAAATCATATTTCCTAAGTTCTCATCCATTGAAGCTTTTTTATTATCTCCACCAAGAATTTCTATGTCTTACTCTCAGGAACCTGCTGATATTGAGAATCAATACTTTTCCAAAGAAGTGAAGCAGTTTGAACAGGAACATGTTTTTGATGACCACAAAGATAATTTTTTTCTCAGAGGCCAAACTCTGGGCTTACTCTAAAAGCCATTCCTCAAATATATAAAGATAAAAATAGAAAAATATTTAATTTGCTATAAAATTGTAGAGTATAGCTCTAAAATTTATTCTACAAGATATAAATAAAGCTACAGAAAATAAAGAGAAATTGATCCAAAATAGTAATGATAGTTGACCACCCAAGCCCAAAAGTGTTTCAAAATTAGAACAAAGTATACATTTAACTTCTACAAGCTTAGAAAGGAATAATGATATGATTTTTCTCATTATATTCAAGGTATCACCTTATTAAATCATGTTTAAGGTTTGAAATAGTAAATTTTGACATAAAAGATGACTCAAAAGAGAAATAATGAAAAAAGTAGGTTTGATTATGTAATGAAATAATCTTGGCACCCTAGTAAGTACATGTGGAGCTATTGGAATTAAGATTCTTAATTGAAGCTGGAAAAAAACTTGAAGGTTATCAATGATTAAAGTTAAATCATAGAATGCATCATTTTTGATCTTCAAATATAATTAAAATTTAATTTTAACCATTTAATAAGAGATAAAACTTCTTGATCTTGGTATTTTATGATTGAAACTACCTTAATAAACCAAATTAAATCATTTCCAAGCTTCTGATGTCAACAAATCAAAGATATAGTAATCAATAATGAGATAAAAAGGTTTAAGATAACCTTTTATCAATATGAATAGTATTCATATCAATCTATAACTTTAATATTAGTAATATTTTAGCTATAAATTTTTATTAATTAATTAAATAAAGGATTTTATGCAATTTTTATTTGTTGGAACAATACAAATTAGCCATAATATATCAAATATTGAATTATTAATATATTTATTTTATTATATAATTCATATTATTCAATACCCATAAATAATAGCATATACTTTAGGGCATAATCACAAGAATATTCAATTATTGTAATTATTTCAATTCCTATTATTCATTATTATAAGGAAATTCAGAGTAAAATAAGTAAAAATATTAGCAATTTTATCTTATTGTTTGATATTCAAACCTTACATTTGGGGGCCTGGCCATGAGTTTTAGCTAAAAGACCTTATTAATAGACTAAAATTTTACTTATCCAAGAGAAAAAATATCCCTAATCATAATTTTACATAACAAATATATAATTATTGTATTTAATAACACTTGAGGCATTTGGAAAGTGACTGTATTGTCTTACATGTGATTTTTGACATAATTAGACTTGAAAGAGCTTTCTTTTAGTGAATCCAGTACTTAAATAAGATCTTCATAAATCAAGATTATACATTTATATTGGAAATTAATGAAATAGTCTTAATTTTTATTTGAAAAATTAAAATGAAAACAAGATAAAAAATTCATTTTATTTCTTTTTCTCATTTATTTCTCTTATAAAAAAGATAAAAGAAATTTTTAATGTGGAAATTGTCATATCTTTTCAAAAATACACTTTCATAATAAGACTTATATTAATTTGTATTTTTTAGTGTTTCAAGACAATCCAAAAGAGGAAATTCAATCCACTGTTGAAGGGTTGTTGAAAGTTTTCCAACATCAATCCCAATGAAGAACAAAAACCAAGAAATTTGTTTTCCAAGGACCAACCATTCAGTAAAATGAAGGTAAGTCCCTCTTTTAAAACTCCAAAATGAATTTTTGTTATTTTTCAATTTTTTATTTATTAATTTCTATGACTACCAGAAGAGGTTTCCAATACTCCCTCAAATCAGATAGAGGTATACTCAGAAGTAGAAATTATTCCACAAAAGGGAAAAGAAAGGAAAAAAAACTCAGTAGAAAATAATCCACACAAGAAAAGTCATTGAGATGCCTATTATTTATGAGCCGGAGTTGGAAATAAGTATGAATCCTTCAATCAGAAATAAATCAAATTCAGAAGGCTCAAATAGAAATATATGTGAGCCAATAAAAACAGTATTACACAGTATATAAAGAGAAAGATTGAAAAATGTGACCCCAAATCCACCAAGGCATGATAAACTCTTGGACAATTCTCAATGAATTACTTCAAGAGGAGAAATTAGTAAAATTATTCAATGTATTTACTCCACTATCATACAAACCTTGAATCAAAAATATGAAGGAATACAACAAGAAAAAGAGGGAGGAAAGCAAGGTAGAAGCCCCAGTAGCCTCTACCAGAAAGCATTAAGTAAACAAAACTCCTCAATAAGGGAAGAAGAACAAGAAAATGAGCTGGAAGAAACCATAATCCCCCAACCACAGGCTTCACAGAATCCAAAAAGATTCCATGGAAAGTGCTTTAAACATAGCCAGAAACTTGATCTAATTCAAGGAAAAAGATGAACAAAGAATGTGACAACCATCTTTCCCAGAGAAATAATTTTTTCTCCTGATTTTTTAAATAATTTAACAGAGATTTAAGATAGAAGTCTACCAGTAAATGACATTAAAAATAGTTTTCTACCATTAGAAGAAATAAATAACAGTTGATTATCCTTATCCCAAATTTTTGTAAAAAATAAGAAAGAAATAGACTATATCAAATTCATGGTTTGAGTTAATAAACTAAAGAATTTAATTGATAATAATCAAAAATTGAGACAAGGAAAACAAGAGTTGTATATAAATATCAAAGGAATCAAAGAAAAACTCTAACAATCAATTATGACCAGATAATTAATGATTTGACAGGAAAACTCAATAAATCATCAATATATGTTGAAGGATTTTGAGAAAAGACTTCCTCACACCAAATATTATTTTTGGAACATGTAGAAAAAAATGATTAAGCAAGAATGAATCTTAAAGAAGAAATTAAAATGGAAAAAATGGATAATATAGCTGAGGCTAACTTGAATATCCCAAAGCCAACAACAAAATTTTCCCATTTAAGAATTCCTGTTAATCCAAAAGTGGAAATAACAAATGATTTTATGGAAGAATTAAGCCAAAATTACAATAATCAAATTTTAATTAAAGAAGCACCTGCACTCAATGAATGGCCAACATTCACAGGAGAAGGTGAATATGACCATATGTCATTTATTAAAACAATTGATATACTGAAAGAAGATTATGCAATACCAGATCAATTAATAGCTGAAATATTACACTGAATATTTGAGAAATCTAAAAAGAAATGCTATTAGTGTATAGGAAAGGAAAATGAAACAAAATCCTGGCCATTGTGGAAAAAAGAAATTTTTACCAAGTGATAAAATGATTCCTGGAGGCATAAAATGGAGAAAGCATTTGAAAATACATTTTTGGACTCCAATAAGGACAAAAATTTGACTTGGTTCCAAAAACAATCTGAAAGGCTGAATTCCCTATATCCAGAAATGTCACAAGAAATGGTACATATTAAAACACTCAAGAAATGTGGAGGGGAACTGAAACATGCCCTGAGTAGTAAATGCATGGAACCATGGTCACCAAAAGAGTACATTAATTCAATAAAAGATATTGTTAGAAGAACAAAGATTGTAAGAGCATTGAGTAGATTGGACATAAGGAGTCCCAATAAAACATTTTTAAAGAAATATAAGCACAGAGAGCCTTCCAAGCCCAATAATACCAATGAGCAAAGGAAATGCCATGAATTTGGTATTATTGCATACTTTTCCAAAAATTGTGTTGAAGAAGAAAATTAATGAAAATGTGGAAACAAAAGACCACAATGATAGAAGAAAAAGAGTCTGATTCTGAAAAAGAGGATGAGGAATCAGAAACTTCTTAAAGTGAATAAATCAATATAGTTAATCATCAAATCAATAATTTTGATTTAATACATGAAGTATAATATTTCAACTTTGATTTGAACAAGTGGAAAAATCTGATACATTATCTAAAGAAATACAAGATTCCAAAAATCCTAGAAACAAACATTGAAAATGAATGGGTTATACAACTTTGAGGTCTATTATAAGAATTTTTATGATAAAAAAGAAAGAGGAAAAGATAAATTTAGACACAGGTGCATACTGTATGTGTGTTGGGATAAATTATCTGAATACACCTATATCAGATTGGGAAGAAAAACCTATACCAATAAAAGGGGACAGATTCAGTAGTGTGAGTGAAAGGATGTAACCCCTTGAAATTATTAATTTGACATTAATATTCACACATCCATCTCAATGTATAGGACTAAAAGTAGATTTTTTATTAATGGAAAACTGTACAAGTAAATACTTCATACTTGTAATTGATTCATTATTTATTTATGGGATAGATATCTAAAGCCAAAAAGATAAGTATTTTAACATAGGAGATAATAAAAGACAAAAAATTGGCTTCTTTAATAATAAGAAACAAATTAATTTCATAAAAAATGAATAATGTATCCCAAAAAAACACTTATTCATAAGTGAACAGTAATTCAATGAAGAATTAACAGAAAAAATGGAAGAAAAGTTCATTTTTCTCCTTTATCAATACAAAAATTCCATTGAAACTGATAAAAAACAATCAGTTTCTATAATTGGACATGAAGTAGACATCATACTAAATATGGAAAATCCTTATCCATAATTTCTGAGAAGACCATCTTATCCAGCCAGCCCAAGAGCTAGAGAAGCCTTAGAGGTCCATATTTAAGAGTTGAGAGACCTAGGGGGCTTGAGTAAAGTAGGACATAATGAACAGGTAGAGGTAACTAAACCTGTTATTATAGCCCAGGATGATGGTAAATCAAAGATTTTAGGTGATTTTAGAGCTTTGAATACCTATGCCATTTCGGACAGATATCCAATACCTGGAATAAATGAGACTTTGACAAAATTGTTGCAGGATGAATTAATAACAGCCATAGATTACCTTAAAGCTTTTCACAAAAGTTTCTTAATAGAAAATTTGAAAAAAACTACTAAGGATAATAATTGAATGTGGTATATATGAATACCTTAGAATGCCATTCGGTATAAGAAATGACCTTTCCACTTATCAAAAAATAATTAGTAAAATATTCTTCAGGGAACTGTCAGAGGGATTGTTAATAACATATATTTAAGATATAATAGTCTGTTCAGAAACATGGGAAAATAACTTGAAAATAATAGAAAGAGTCTTATAAAAAATTGCTAAGGTAAATATGAATATATGCTTGGAAAAATGTAAATTTTGATATAGTGAATTGAAAGCACTTGAATATCTAGTATCTGGACTAAGCCTTGCAGTTGATAAAGATAAAGTAGCAGTTGTGTGAGCCTTAGAGGTATTTTCAAATACCCAAAAGATCCCAAAGAATAAAACAAAGATACAATTATAAAGAAAATAAATTTATTTATATTATCAAAACAAAAATTAAAATATAAGTACATATTTATACACAAAATTTGAAATTAAAAAATAAAATTACATTGAAATTGAAAATTGTGAAAACATATTTTTGCTTGAAAAAATTAAGTAAAAATGAATTTTCAACAAAAATACCAAAATTGAAATATTTTTGAAAAAAAGTTAAATAAAAATTATTATAACTTTTTATCCAACAAATCAAGATATGAAAATTATTTCACCATTGGAATCCTCATAAAAAATAAGGTGGGGTCACCTCTGGGTAAAATTTCTGTAACTCAACTCTAAATAAGCTTAAATTAAGTTTTTAGTATTTTCTGTAAAAAGGTTGAAAATCCTAAAAACCTCAATTTGATTCACATCACATGTGATGTTAACCATTAATTTTTTTCAAAAAATTGAGGTTTTTTATGTAGTTTGGAAGTCATGAGGAATTTAAGTATTTTCAATTGAAATGTCAAAATGTGCGCGTGTATTACATAAGTTAACTTTAATCTACATATGAGCTATTAATTATTACATTGGTTTACTGTAAAAACTAACTTGAATTACATATTTAAATTATAAGTATAATGCATGATGAGGAATTAAAGAAAAAATAAATTGGAAAGATTGATTCTGGGGGGGGAGGAATTATGGCACCAAGGGGGAGCCAGAGCCCCAAACTCCTTGCTGAAAGGCATGAGATGTCAAAATCCACGCAAAAGTTTATCACTTTTGGCCTGGAATTGAGTCACAGGGTCTGTGTCTCAATTGATGATGAGGTTTTGATACCAACGAGGTCAGTTTCAACTGTTTCCAAGAGAGCAAAGCCAACCTCAACATAAAACAAACATTTCAAAAACAGTTTTAACTGGCTTTGACATCTCTTACACACATTATGACGTGTTTTGAAGGCTTAAAGCCAGGTATTACTATAGAAATGGCTGATTTGAGGGTCCAAAATGGCTAAACCAGCCCTTTTGTGGTCTAAACCAGGGTTCAATGATGTCATAATTGGTTTTTCTGTTGTTAGAGTGTTTTAAACGACTGACAAGCACAAATTTTACTTTTGGAGTAAGAGAATTGATGGCTATAAAAGCATGTCTTCTTTGCCCCACTTTTCTCTTCATGTTAGAATAATTTCCTTTTATAATTAGTTTAAACACTGTGGAACCAATCAATAAAATATTCCAAGGACACTTTTTAAATCAGTTCAAACCTTTTAAAAACATAAAAGAATCATTATAATCCTTTTTTGTAACTCTTATAATCATTTTTACCCTTTAACAACTCCACAAGTGGATTAAAGCATCTTTAAACACTGTTAACTTTGTCACTTTGTTTCCAAATTCACTCTGGTCACTTTTGGGTGTGTTTTCTATTTAATGATATTTTTAAATAATTTGTTCTTATATTAATTTCCTGCAGTTTTTTGCTCAATTAATTCCAATTGAAATTGCTCTTGAAGAAATTTCTTTTGTAGCCTTAAATATCTCTTGTAGAGTATTTTTGGATATATTTTTATTGTTGGTAAAACAATGAATCTTTATAAAACTATTTGTTTATACTTATAAAGTTAAAAACAATGAAATTGGGGTGTTTTCTCTCAAAAATCCCATTTCATAATATTTTTAATCAATTCTTACTTTATAAAAATTTTGAGGACAGGAGAATTAATTTATTTTTAATCAAATTTTCATATCCACACCTTAAAAGCTGTAATACTTGAACCAATTCCACAAAAAAAGAAATAAATGAAATAATCCTTATAGCTTTCTGGATACCTAAGACAGAATATAAAGGACTTTGAAAAAATTTCAAAATCCCTTTATTAGCTTTGTGGCCAACAAACAGTCTATTAGAGGACACATGAAAGGGTGAAAAAATATGAGTAAATAAAAGATCCCTCAAAAATGAACCTTTTCTCTTAATTAAAGATGTTGAATTACCTCTCAAAATGTATGTTAATACTTGTGGAGAAGGATTAAGTACTGCACTACACCATAAAAAAATAACCAATGATAAACATGTTGAGGGACCAATGCTCTTCATCTCTAGGAAAATTAAATCAACAGAAGACAGGTATAGCACAAGTAAAATGAAATGACTTTTCTTAGTATGGGCTCTAGAAAAACTAAAATATTACCTGGATGGGAAAATCTTTGTTTCTATTACAGATTGTAATTCTTTAAGATCATCTCTAAACATGAAGACACCAAAAAGACATATGCTAAGATGGCAAATTGCTATCCAAGAGTATAGAGGAAATATGAATATTGTACAAAATTCTTCAAATTTTCCCAAAAAATGAAGATGGCCTCAGTAAGTGGGAAATAGAAAAAAAACCAGAAATCCCTGAATGGGTACCAAATGGAGCATAAATGTATATAAAAGGAATATGTGTCACAGACATTGGCACAGAATTCCTCAACCAAGTCAGAGAGAGAGATAAATTGGATAAAAACTTCCATATCTTATGCCAACTATTAATGGAAGACTGTAACGATACATCATTATCTTCCAAATTAGATTAATTATTGAAAAAAGCTTATGATTAACAAAGATTAAACCCCCTTAATTGAACTCTTTATCATAGATCTAAGCATAAATGTGCTATGAATCTAAAAGACAGAGATTTAATAAACACTATTATACATGAATTCCATGATATTTTTGTATATGGACATCTCTAAGAAGACAGGAAACCAGAAAGAGTTAAAGATTGGTTTTGGTGGAAAAATTGGAGAAACAACTTTTCAGAATACTGCCAAACTTGTGAAAGATGTGAAAAATAAAGAGTCACAGGTAAGAAATTTGGAATTATGATCCAAATCCAAGAGCCAGAAACCTCATGGGAAATAGTCCATATGGACTGGGTAACAGCACTACCCCCAGGAGGAGACAGGAGTTTTGATTCTTGCCTTGTTTTTGTAGACAGATATAGTAAAAACTGTATGTTCCTACCCTATAACAAGGATGAAAAAGCTATGGATACAGCCACAATGATATGGAATAAAGTAAATAGCCGCACAGGCTTATTCCAAAATATAATAAGTGATAGAGACCCTAAATCCACTCCGGATTTATGAACAAATCCTCATAAACTGTTTGAAGAAAAATTATCATTCTCAACAGATTATCACCTTAAAGCTGATGGCCTAGCAGAAAGAATGATCCAAGCACTAGAAGATATGATTGGAAGATTCTGTGCTTAGGGACTATAACTCAAAGAATCTTATGGTTTTACCCATGATTTGTGTACCATAATACCAGCTCTTGAGCTGGCATATAAGACATCAATTGACTCCTCAACTGGGAAAACTCAAGAAATGTTATAAGAATTTTGGAATCCAAGAATACCTTATGAAACTCTGAAGAAGGACTTATGTGAGCCTTAAAGGTATTTTCATATACCCAAAAGACCACAAATGATAAATTAAGATACAAATATAAATAAAATAAATTTATTTATATTATAAAAATAAAAAATTGAAATATAAATACAAATTTATATTTAAAAATCAAAATTTAATTATAACTTAAAAATAAAATTATAATAAAAATTAAAATTATGAAGTTACATTTTTACTTGTAAAAATTAAGTAAAAATGAATTTTCAATAAAAATTACGAAATTAAAATATTTTTGGTAAAAAAGTTATATAAAATATATTATAACTTTTTATCCAATAAATAAAAATAAAGAAATTCTCACACCATTGGATTCCTCATAAAAAATAAAGTGGGGTCACCTCTGGATGAAATTTCTGTAACTCAACTCTAAATAATCTTAAATTAAGTTTTTAGTATTTTTGTGTAAAAAAGTATAAAAATACTCAAAAACCTTGATTTAATTCACACCACATGTGGTTTTAACCATCAATTTTTGTGTTAAAACTGAGGTGTTGTGTTTAGCTTAGAAGTTATGAGGAATTGAAGTATTTTCAATTGAAATGTCAAAATGTGCACGTGTATTACATAAGTGTACTTTAATTTACATATGAGGTATCAATTATTACAGATGTGTAATTAAAAACTAAATTGAATTACATAGACACTCTAGCTCTAAGGGGGAGCTAGACCCCCAAAATCATTGCTAACTGGCATGGGATGTCAAAATCCATGCAAAACTTCATTACTTTTGGCCAGGAATTGAGTCACAGGGTCTGTGACTCAATTGATGATGAGGTTTTGATACCAACCAGGGTAGTTTTAGCTTCTGCCAAGAGGGTAAAACTGACCTTGAGTTAAAGCAATGTTAGTAAAAACAGTTTTAACTGGTTTCTACACCTCTTACACACATTCTGACGTGTTTGGAAGGCTCTAGACCAGGGATTGCTATAGTAATGGCT
The DNA here is from genome assembly GCA_023105745.1 of Austropuccinia psidii. NCBI lineage: Eukaryota > Fungi > Basidiomycota > Pucciniomycetes > Pucciniales > Sphaerophragmiaceae > Austropuccinia > Austropuccinia psidii. Next base: position 2,116,242 of record JALGQZ010000014.1, read on the forward strand.
GGCTTAAGGGTCTAAAATGGCTAAAAATAGCAAAAAATGGCTTAAACCAGCCCTTTTTTGGTCTAAAACAGGGTTCAATGATGCCATAATTGCCTTTTCTGTTGTCATAATGTTTTTCACGACTGACAAGAGTAAATTTTACTTTTGGAGTAAGAAAATTGATGGTTATAAAAGAATGTCTTCTTTGCCCCACTTTTCTCTTCATGTTAGAATAATTTCCTTTTATAATTAGTTTAAACACTGTTAAACCAATCAATAAAAAGATTCCAACCACCCTTTTAAGATAACTTTAAACCTTTCAACCACGTGAAAAAATTATTATAATCATTGTTTGTAACTCTTATAATCATTTTACCCCTTGAACCACCCCAAAGGTGAATAAAAGCATCTTTCATCACTGTTAACTTTGTCACTTTGTTTCTAAATTCACTCTGGTCACTTTTGGGTGTTTTTTCTCTTTAAATATCTTTTTAAAGACTTTTTTCTTTAATTAATTGCTTGCAGTTCTTTGCTCAATTAATTCCAATTGAAATTGCTCTTGAAGAAATTTCTTTTGTAGCCTTAAATATCTCTTGTAAAGTATTTTTGGAAAAATCTTTATTATTGGTAAAACAATAAATTTTTATTATATTATTTTTTTATACTTACAAAGTTAAAAATAATGAAATTGGCGTGTTTTCTCTTTAAAAATACTATTTCTCACTATTTTCAAATAATTCTACCTTATACAAATTTTGAGGAAAGGAAAATTACTTGATATTTTATCAAATTTTCATATCCACACCTTACAACTTATCTGATATTAACCCAAAAGCAAGAATATTTCAAACAATTATTGATAAAGAAAGAAATAATGCAAATAGATGTATTCAAGATTCTTTAAAATATTCAAAAGAAAAGTGGGAAAAAAGTAATACACCTGCATATTTTAAAATATGAGACGTAGTCCTAGTATCAGCTTATAATTATAATAAAATTGAAAGGAAAAAGGGATTAAAGTATTCCTTTACAGGCCCTTTTATGATCAAAGAACTACATGGCCCTAATTCTGTGCAGCTAGAGTCAACAGGTGACATAATTAATAAACACTCAGCATTTCCTGTTAGCTTAATAAAAACTTACACTCCAAGTGATAAATAATTATTTCCCCTAACAAATATACCACCACTTGGAATTCACCCTCTAGAAGAAGGAGAAGAGAAGAAAATAGTAAAAGTCCTTCAATAAAGAAGGAAAAGAAACAAAAAATAAATAGAATTTCTTGTGAGGTATAGAAAAATAGCTCAAGAATATGAATGGATACTTGAGGAGGATATAAATAATGCTAAAAAATTTCTAAGAAGGTTCAGGAATGAAACAAGACAAAAAGAATAAAAGCAATTCACTAACTATTAAACTTCAAGACCAAAAAAGTCCATCAAAGAGGTAGGACAGTGGATGATTTCATAAACAGCTATATTAGATTTTAGTATAATCTTTTTTTGGAGGTAGGAAATGTGAGAATTTTAGGTATTAATAAATATCTAAATAGATCAAAAAAAATTGAAACTTATTTTAATAATATTAATTAAAAGCTAATTACTAAGAATCTATTAAAATAAGTAGAAATTCCATGGAAGAATAAATTATTCATTATCTCAACACAATGAATAATCATGTGAAATAAACTAAACAAATGGAATCTTCATCCAAAAGTAGATATATGACTCCTTGATTCAATATATTTAAACCCAATACTTATTGAGATACCTGGATATATGCACTTTCATGATCAGTGCATATATTTAGGGCTTTTAGCTCATAGCCTTTGAAATACACATGATAAAGATATTTTTTGAGATTGAATCTATGTCAAAATAAGTGTAACAGTATAGCTATGAATAAAGCTATGTACAATAAAGAGAAATTGATCAAAAATAGCAATGGTTGCTAATAAGGCTACTGCCAAAACCTGTTCTTTAAAGTATTACCTGTGGGAACTCTCTTTGGGTTTGGGAAATGGGATTAAAACAATAATATCCCAACAGGGATCCCAAAAGATATATATTACTACTATTAGCAGCCAACAAACACATAAGTGAGAGAAAAAATACAAAAAGTGTTAAGGGCTAATCAAGAGAATAAATTGGACCAAAAATTTGTCCCCAATCCTTTACACAAGCAATCTGCTCCACATGCATACTAGGGAGAGTTGATCTCTAGTATGTCACTATTTTTCTCCTGGAAGAGAACACTAATTCAGAGGGGGAACTGGTTGCTGCAATTTCTAAGTATTTTCATGCCATATTGGCAAGTGTTGGAAATACTGTACCTTGTTATTTCCAGAATAGAAGTATATCTGTTTCTTTAGACTCTGGTGGTTCAGAAAGATACCTCTGTACTTCTATTTCCACTTAATTTCCCTCAGATAATGAAAGAGGGTTCATCTCCTCAAACAAACCTTTGCCAGAATTATTATGGATGCTTTTCATGGTCTGGGAGCTTGATAATGTGAAGTGGTTTCTGGAATCTTCCTCAAAAATTGCAGCTAACTTGAGTGATGAAATATCAAATTGAGCAAGGGTTTCTTCATGAGTTGAGAAAAATTTTAATTTACAACGTGGGTGCAATATTGTTGCACAGACAACTGGGTTCTTAATAAACAGCTTTTTAAGGTATTTTGTTAGCTTCAAATTCATTACCAAGGCTGCAGGTCCACGTGAGGTCACATAATATTGTGCAAAAGCCTGAAATCAACATTAATATTAGCAGGAGGCCCATGAATAAACACCTAATAAGAAAGGAAAATTGTCCACCTGTTCAATTTATTTAATCAATAATATGTATAGTGGTAATTCTTGATTAATGTTTGGGTAAGAGGATCCACAAATGATATTTTTTGCTTTGTAAAGGGGCTGAAGGAATTGGACTATGGCTGAAAGATTTTCCCACTCATTTTTGGTGAGTTGATAGGCTTCCATACTTGCTTACATGCATCCTTCAGAGTCAGTTCTTGTTCGAGCATATCATATGTTGAGGTCCATCATATTGAAACAGGTCTCAAATGGGCTTTTGCATTGGTTGTCTGTGTTCCATCATATAAGAGATTTACAGTTCCAATGAGCTTTTATTGTCTCTGGGGACTTTTCTTTATGTATGAAGCAAGCCAAGCAATGCAAGAGATAATTGAATCATACCTCATATTTTGACCATCAGGTGGATTGATGAGATTGGATATGGCCATTGGAGCAATGAGCTCAGCATATTTTTGGTTTACTTCTATATCAGCAGACACTCCATGACCCAGGGCTTTCAACCAATCAGGTGCAGCCAGGTAGATGATGTGAGCCATGCAGCCAACTGCATGTGTCTCAGCCTTGAATGTTGGGCTAATGATTTCTATTTCCTGAACCATTTGGTTGTTAATGGAGGAATTGTCAGTAGGTATGCACATCATAGTATTTTCTGTTTTATATTGGTGAAGGATTCTTATGAAGTGATGAGAAAGTGAAAGACCAGAGTGATTTCCTGAAATAAATGGTCATCAAATGAGTACAAAAAAAGTCCACATCAACCTTCAATTTTGTTCAAGCCCAATATAATTGACTTGATATTGAAGTTGGAATCCATAAAATGGCAAGTGACAGCCATTAATGCTGTGACATTTGGACTGGTCCAGGCATCAGTTGGAAATGAGACAAAGCCAGAATTCTGAGAAATGCTATTGAGGATATGTTCTTGATGAAAATAAAAAATGCTCAATAGATGGCCTGTGAGTGCAGTGAGCCATACAAGGATTTTTAAAATGGAGGGATTACAGAGCTCCAAGAGAACACAAAACAATTCAGATTCAGTGATAGATAGTGGGAGGTCACAGTCACTAAGGAAATATACCAATGTGGTCTTCAGTGATTCAGAGTTAAGGTTCTATTGATGAAGCAATTTGTTAGCTCATCATTAGTAAATCAACCAAAAAAATAAAAAAAAACTCACTTTCTTCAAATTACAGGGCTGCACAAACTTATCCAATGTGACAGAACTTGCAATTTCAGCTGCATTGCCACTGGGTTTGGTTATATGATGTATGTGATTTAGATGAAGACCCATTGATTTGGTGCTACCAGTGAAATCAAAATGCTTCTTGAAAATTTTGCCAAATCAATTGGTGACATTTAATTGAACATGACTCTCATCAAAATCTGAAAAGTACACCAATACCTATGAATGTTGAAGTGAATGGGGTGGTTCACTGATTGATGCTTGAATTGTTTCTTCAGCTTGATCTGGGGTTGAGGTACATGATGATGCTATGAGCGACATTGGATTACTAATAGGGGTAATATTAGATATATAAAGCAATGGAAAAAAATAAAGAAAAAAAATTTGAGGGAAATGATGATTTTGTAAAAAAAAGAAGTAAAGAGAATACAAAAATGGGAAAGGAAGAGGGGAATCGAAAAAATCATGAACCTGTTGGGGATTTGGTGGTGGAAAAGAAGATTTTGACTGTCCCCTAAAGATCCTAAATGCCCTGGGGTAAGTGTGGTGCAGGGAGGAAAGAAATTTGCAAAAATCCCTGCGGTTTTGGCTAGGGTTGGGAACGGGGTCCTAATTTTGGATTGGGATTACCACAGGAGGCACCTTTAGTAGCCAACCACTCAAACCCAAAATTGGTTAAAACTTAAAGCAAAGTATGTAATTAGATTATAATATCTAATACATAAAGAATTACATGATTTGTATCATGATATTCAAGGTATAGCCCTATGAAATGATGTTCAAATTTTGAAATAGTAAGTTTTAACATAAAAGATGACTCACAAGAAAGATGATCAAAAATAGAGTTTTGATGATTTAATGAAATGCTCTTGAACATTAGTTATAAAGTATCTAGCTATTAGGATTCACACTTTAAATGTCAGCTGTGTAAAAAACTTAAACTTTATTAATTATTAAAGCAAAAGCATAAAATGAATCATTTTTTATTGTTGAATATAATCTTAATTTAAGCTTAACAGTTGAAGAAGATATAGGATCTTGGTATTTTATTATTGAAACTGCACTAATACACAAAGCTAAATAATTCTCAAAGCTATGATGTCAACAAATGAAAGCCATAGTGATAGCTTCAAAATATGTCGCAATAATGAGATAAAAAGGGTTAATAATCATGTAATCATCACTAAGAGCTTAATAAATAATCATTTACAGCTGATATCATCAGTTAAAATGTTCTACAAGGTATCTGGTCACTATAATAAAGTATCTTTACTATATAAAGAAACCTTCTTCCTATGTTTCTTGCTCAGACACATCAGATCTAATGAAATATTAGATATAAAGGTAAAAGAATTTTTTTCTTTCAAGTACAACTATTATATCTTGAGAAACTAAAGTTATATCTTGTATCAATCTATCAATATTTGGTGATTATATTAATTTTTTGTTAATATTCTTTATATTCCCTCAATCCACATGAAAATAGTAAAATTGTATTTCACTGTATTTTTTATTGTAACTACACTCTAAATAGATTTTAATTACTTCTATAGGTATAAAATAATTTAAAATTAATTCATCAAGTTTTGAAAATGGGTTACTTTTATTTATTTATAATATTTCTTTCTTACAATTTCCATAAAACATCTTTTATCAATATGAATATTATTTATATTTATTTATAACTTCAATGTTGGTAATACTTAAGTTATCAATTTTTATTTATTCATTAAATAACAATTTTCACACAATTATTATTTGTTGGTAACTTTGATTCTTGAGGTATATTTTACATACCCAGATAGGCCACAACTAATATTAAAATAAATTCTGAAATATGCATTAGATAAGTCATGCGTACATCCAAAATTTATCATTTTTTGGTTAAGAAAAGATGAACTCTTTTTTGAGTAAGTAAATCCATGAATTTAAGGCCAGATTTGGATTATACATAAAAACTGACCTAGCATATCTCAATAGGGTTAATAAGCTTAAATTAACTCCATGAGGTGGTAATATGGAAAATACTTCAACACCACATCATCAATACCACATAAAAGAGTTGTAAAAAATTTTGTTTTTCTCAATTTCACACCAAAATAATGGAAATGTGAGAGCTCCCATGTTACATATACACTAACGATAGTGTTATTCATGTTTAGAGAGCTTGAAATCATAGTATTCTTACATACAGTTTTGGTAAACCCATGGTGGATATCAGTCTTGAAGCCTGAATTACTATTTTTGATGTGAAAATAGCCAAAGGGGAAAAATGACATCAAAGAGAGCCAGGGTACCCAACTTGTGAGGCCTATGAGGTTTTGATAGCTCTAAATCTTCTATCCATGGCTTATAATGACCTAATTAGTGTACTAAAACCTTTTGGGAGCTTTGTTACCAAGTTAAAGTCTCATTAAAACATAAGAAAACGGCAAATAAGCTGCTATTTTGATGTGACAAGGAGGTAATGAGCAGCTTTGAATCCTGTAACCATTTCAAGCAATATTTACTTTCCATCTATAAGCCTTGAAAGAGTAATCAAAGCAATTTTTTTACTAGTATCCATGAACTTACATCATAGCAACCAGCAATTACTGTGCTATTTGCAATTCTGTGTAGAAATAATGTAAAAAATTCAAAAATTCATTAAAAATAAAATTATTGATTATTATTTTTGAAGATTCCATGACCAATGGAGAAAGGTATGATTCATATAATAATTAAAAATAATCATTAATTCATAATTCAAACTAAAAGCTTTACTTACAGTCCATTTTTGAGGATTCCACATGAAACACTGAATCTTCAAAAATTCACAGACAATACAATCTGTGATGAAATTTCCAATAACATTTATTAATTTGAGAAATTAATGATTATTTTTAAGTAAAAGAATATTTACAGTTTTTACTCCTTTATTTATTAATCATAAATAGGTTGGTAGTCATGTGAAATGCCTTAATTAAGCAATGATGATAATCTTACATGACAACAAGTGATAAAACCAATCATCAAAAAAGAACTAATGGTTTCTCCCTCACTGGTTTGACATTTTTCTCCATCCAATACTTCTATGAGATTTTTTTGAGTTAAAAAAGGCTTCCTCTTTCTGTTTTTTTCAAAATCATCTTATTATTCAATCATATCTTTAGTACCAACAAGTAAGTATTAGTCAATTCTTTTCTTAAGTGTTTGAAATATTTCCAAATCAATAAGAAAGACATAAAATACTATAAATATACTATTTCTAATAGTTTTTAGCTCTTATGTTGCTATATTATTGTTATTAACAAAATTTTATCTTTTAAATCCACAATTAAGCCATAAAATAACTTTACCAATTCTTTCCAAGGTATTATTGTATTATTAGTGAGTTTTTTCACTTAATTCTTAAAGTTTTTTTTTAGTAATAGTTTTCTTCAAGAATTATATTGATACTTATTCTTGTGAAATATAATTCTAAATTAGAATAATTTTATATTATTTTAATAAGAAGTTTTATTATTAATACTTCTTGTAATTGAGTCTAGTAGACAATTACTGCTTACTGTTATAATCACTATTGTTGTATAAGAAGTAAAAGAAATAATTGAGTAATTAATTATTTAATTGTTGTTATAATAAATTTATATATCATATTCAATAAGAAAATTCATAGTACTCTTGATTAATATTAATATTATCAAGAGTTTCATAGACACATCTTACACTAGGAGTGTTCATCATCATAGTCTGTATTGAGATTATTTTCCACATATTATCCCTATGGTGTTACCCTAGATGAATGTTTTTTTGTAATCCCAATATGGCCCTAAATCCATGGATTTATGTACTAAAAGAGGAAGTCATTCATACCTTTCTATATCAAAAAATGAAAGTTTTGATTACACACAAGTCTTATTGGTTTTTAATATACTAAAGATCATCTCAGAGCTATTTGTGGCCAATTTGTATATTTAAAACATACCTCAAGTCTCACAATTCATCATAATGACATAATAAAACTTGAGTTTCTGTGCACAGCACATTAATCAGATTTTACCTCATATTCTTAACTCTCAACTTATTTATAATTAATTTTTTTTTCTTCTATTTACATTTCTTTAATTTAAATTACAAGTCACATTGTTATTATTAAATAGAAAAACTAGACAGCCTTTCTTTGGCTAAATCTTACCAATGCCCATCATCTATTGCTGCCTTTTGCAGAGGTGAGTTTTTTTACTTTGGCATAAGCTCAAGGGTTATTGTTTTTTATATATTATGCAATATATTGAAACCAAAGTGAATGTAATAATATTAAGAATCCATCAAGCTTCTCCCAGATATTAAGCCATTTCTGAGCTGAGTGGAATCCAGTTGACAACTTTATATGACACAATGGTGAAGTCTTATCATATTGGGACAATCAATACTCAATAAAAGTTAGTCCAGCCAAAAATCTTCAAGGGTAAATATTTAAAACAGCTCAATATAAAAAACAGATGTGGTTGTTGTCATATACTATAATAAGCTATAGAATTGATTTCTTTAAAGTTTTTTAATGGAACAATCCAATGAAAAATCCTCACAAATCTCCCAAAAAAACTTACCTCTTACCTCAATCTTTCAAAGCTTTACTCACCTTTTCCAAGGCCCACATCAACTGGATGATTGATTACTTGACCTGCGTTATCTAAAAAGATTAGCCCTCCTTTGAACTTGGTAAGCTATTTTTTTCCCCATTATCTTCTACTAAACCCAATCTAATTTCAAAGGTAAATAAGACAATAAAGCTTTTGTTTGTAGAACAGAAAGTGAGAATTGTTTATTAGAGAGCTTGGCTGTAAACCCCAAATTGAGGAAACATTTGGTTCTGATATGGGGAGGAATATGTGCTTCCAAAAAATCCATGGCAGCCATTTTCAAAGGAGGCCTGACCTGAGCCAAAACAATTTTCCAAGCTTATTGTCCATCTCTTAACCCCCTTTTGACTTGCATTTATTCAAGGTAGGCATTGACCGAGATTCATAGAAGACAATGGTTTAATCAAAAACAGCTGTCCATCTCACTCACCTGATCTCAACTTTATCAAATGTTTATGGAATATTATGAAGATCAACATTGAAAAAATTTTATCAGCAATATAATATCAAAGGATTAAATCAATTTATTTAATTTTCATTGGAAAATTCCCCTTGAAGCACCTTATATGACCTCCTCTTGTCCAAGAAACATTGAATGAAAATTATCATTGACTAACAAGGTGGCCAGCCCTACCTCCTACTGATTTGTGAGTGTTTTTTTTCACCAGTATCCTTTTCTCTAATCTAATAATTACTTATTAAATTATTTTCAAGAACTATTTCTTAATTTTTCATATTTTTTTTCAATAATTGTATTCCTTTTTGTATTTTTTGTCTCAAAATATTTTTTTTCAAGAAAAATTGAAAGATTCAAAGTAAAAAAAGGAGCCTCATATGAGTGTGAGAAGACACTGATTTCTTTAAAAACAAATCTGAGTTCCCTGCCTGTAATTCTTTTAGTATACATATAATAATTTATAAGGAGTACATCTCCCTTCCAATTGTATGCAAACACGAAGCTCATACAGGAAGGGTCCTGTACAAAGGAAAATCTTGCAGAAATTATTTTTGAAACTGGGTCTCACTTGGGAAATTAATAAAAAAACACAAATTGTGAGTGATTTCAATCCAGAGCAGAGGTAACAACAGGTAACAAAGACAACAAGACAAGGAATAAGTTTAAAAGAAATCAGTGGTCCCAATATGAGGTTGGACTTCCATTCTTATTAATGACCATCTTAATCATTCTTGGCATTTATTGGAGGTAGTTATTTAATATTACATAGTGGATCTCATTACAGGAGGCCTGAATTTAATGTTTAAATTCATCCAGAGTTTGATATTGGCGGAGCTTTGATATTTGAATTCCAAAAATTCTTGATCAGATTGAGGTCTGATGAATGTTCCAGCCACTTAATCTTGACTATTCCATTGGTTAGTGAAAACAGAAATATTTATTGGCATGTTTTTTTTTCATTTGCAGGAGATAATGCCAAGATCTTATCCAGGTTGCTTGCTCCATTTTTCTCAACAAAGGGGCAAAGAGCTGCACAGTAGACATTTTGGGACATTTCTTTCTTTGCAATTAATCCATCTTCCCAAGAAAACAATTTCTATATAGCTAGAAGTTCATAATACAACCCAGATCATAACTTACTGAAAACCAGATCAATGGTGGATAGCAACATTTTCAAGTATCCACTTCTTGCTTGTGGTGTTCCAGACTCAAACTTGATCAACCCATTTTCCCATCTTAAAAGCAAATTTGTTAGTTCGAATAACTTCTTCCCATTTGTTAATTTTTCAGTGCCTATGAGCCTGGGAAAATTCTAGCCAACATTTAAAATCTCATGGTCATAAGTATGGCTTGTTTGGGGTGATCAATTAGTTTTTCCTGAATAGTTTTGTTTGAAACAGGTGTATTCATTGAAGAAGTTACTTCGAAAACTGTAAGTCATCAACATTGAGTAATGATACAGCTGAGTTGTTTCCAATCATTCTCATTGAGTTTCGTTGGTTGTCCTTTTTTTTGCATCATAACAGTTCCTATCTCTTGGTACTTTTGGAAGGTATTGTAAGCAGTTGTCACAGGAAGATTTTTCCACTCTGCAATTTTCCTAAATTAAACTACAGCATGGTTTATATGAACCAACTGGCCTTGGGCTTCCACATGAAAATACAAAATCCATGGTGTGTAACATAACATGATTAATGGTAATAATTCAAAGAAGAAGAAAAAATAAAACTCACCTTTTGTACAATTGGAAAAATTTGATGTTTTAGATTTGGATGATTAAGAAAAAAAGTGTGTTTGAGAAAGAGGAAGTAAATTAGTGAGTTGAGTATTTTCCAAAGAGATAGTGATTGATAAATACTGTTGGAGACAGGCATTGGTGGAAGGTTTGGAAGAATAAGTTGATGATGAAAAGATGGAATGGTTAAAAAAGAAATAAAAAATATAAAAAAATGATTACAATATGGCATTGTTAAAAAAATAAATAATATAAAAGATGATGTTAAGATGGAAGGGGGTGAGAAACAAAAGAAATTGAATTAATGAGGCTCACAGTAAAGGACTGACAAATGATAGTGGTGAACTGGTCAACATGCTGCGTGTACAGCCATATAAAGATACAATGCCCTGCCTGTGTTTACATACAATTGGCGGGGAGTTTTACTGAGATGTATTTAGTTAAAGAAATATATCTCCTGCACATCCCAAAACCATTCCCCACCAGTGTTTCCATTTGGAAGTATTTTTAGCTCCATCGCTAAATATTCCCATTGGGTTTCCAAATCTAGCAACCCAATCCCTCCCCAAAATAAACAAAATCCCTTTTAAATTCATTTCATCCTGCTAGTTCTACCAAATTTCTAATTTTTTTTATCATAAACTTTTCTTTAATTGTTATTTTTTCAATCTTTTCATACCTAAAGCTCAATGGCCCTCATCAATAAACAATGAATTAAAAAATGGACCCAAATCTCTTTTCTGAAGATGAAATGTGAGCCCTAGAGGTATTTTTACATACCCAAAAGACCACAAATGACAAAATTATGTTATTATTGTAAATAAATAAATTTAATTATATTATACAAAAAAATTAAAATATAAATATAAAATTTATCTGAAAAATTAAAAAATTTATTTCAATATACAATTAAAATCACATCAAAATTTGAAATTGTTAAAATACAATTTTACTTGAAAAAATGAAGTAAAAAGAAATTTGCAACAAAAATATTAAAATTAAAATATTTTCGGAAAAAATTTATAAAAAAATAATTATAGATTTTTTCCAATAAATAAACTTATAAAAATTATTTGACCTTTGAATTCCTCATAAAAAATAAGGTGGGGTCACCTCTGAGTGAAAATTATGTAACTCAACTCTAAATAAGATTAAATTAAGTTTTTAGTATTTTCTGTATGAAAATCTGAAAATACTAAAAATATTGATTTCATTCACACCACATGTGGTGTCAACCATAAATTTTTGTGTTAAAATTGAGATGTGGTGTGTAGCTTAGAAGTTATGAGGAATTGAATTATTTTCAATTGGAATGTTAAAATGTGTATGTGCATTACATAAGTGAACATGAATTTACATATGAGGTATCAATTGTTGAGGTTGTGTACTGTAATTCCTTATTTAAATTACATATTTAAATTTCTAGTATAATACATGATGAGGAATTAAAGAAAAAATAAATTGAAAAGATTAATGCTGGGGGGCAAAAGGAATCTTGGCTCCAAGGGTGCCATACTCCCCCAAATTCCTTTCTAAAAGGTGTGGGATGTCAAAATTTGCACAAAAGCTCATAAATTTTGTCTTGGAATTGAGTCACAGGGTATGTAACTCAATTGATGATGAGGTTTTGATACCAACCAGGCCAGTTTTAACTGTTGCCAAGAGGGTAAAATTACCCTTAATTTGAAAAAACATTAGTAAAAACAGTTTTAACTGGTTCTGAAATCTCTTACACACATTCTGATGTGTTTTGAAGGCTTGAAACCAGGAATTATTATTTAAATGGCTGATTTAAGGGACTAAGATGGCTGAAAATAGCAAAAATGGCTAAAACCAGCTCTTTTTGGTCCAAACCAGGGTTCAATAATTCTGTAATTTGTTTTTCTGTTGTCAGAGTTTTGCTAACTACTTATTCAATTAAATTTTACCTTCTTAGTAAGAAAATTGGTGGCTATAAAAGAATATCTTCTTTGCCCCACTTTTCTCTTCATGTTACAATCTTTTCCTTTTATAATTAGTTTGAAAACTGTTAAACCAGTCCATAAAAGATTCCAAAAATCATGTTTTAATCATTTTAAAACTGGTAAGCATGTGAAAAAAAAATTATAATAGCTTTTTGTAACTCTTATAATCATTTTTACCCTTGAACCACCACAAATGTGAATTAAAGCATCTTTCATCACTGTTAACTTTGTCACTTTGTTTCAAAATTTACTCTGGTCACTTTTGGGAATGTTTTCTCTTTCATATTATTTTCAAAGACTTTTTTCTCATATTAATTTCCTGCAGCTCATTTATCAATTAATTCCAATTGAAATTTCTCTTGAAGAAATTTCTTTTGTAGCCCCAAATATCTCTTGTAGAGTATCTTTGGATAAATTCTTATTGTTGGTAAAACAATGAATTTTTATAATATTATTGTTTCATACCAAAAAAAATTGGAAAAAATAAATTTCACATTTTTTATTTTAAAACTCTTAGAATTTGCTATTCTTCTTCAAATTTTATCTTATACAAATTTTGAGGACAGGAAAAATACTCGATTTCTAATAAAACCTTCATTTTCACACCTTACCTGAACCATCCTCTTCAAGAAGATCAATAAATGCTGATTATTTTTTTAAAAAAACCACCTTCTTTGTTTTTTTTTCAGTGAAGTTTCTCTCTTAATTCATATTATGAATTTTCATGTCATTTTAGTGTTCAAGATAGATAAAAAAACAAATTCAATAAGAAAACTAAAATGATATGGAAGATATACAGCTGTGAAAATTTTGAATTGAGGTTTCATAGCACCCATGAACTGTAACTGATAAGAGCAACAGCACCTTCTAGGAACATGTTTGCAAAAGCTATCAGCAGGGAACCCCTCATATTCAATGGATTTCAGTCAGCCTTAAGAGCTTCTGGGGTGCCCTTAAAAATTCTCTTAACAAACTTAGTGAATGTATTCAGAAAATTCAACAAATAAACCAAATTTAAGTGACTCATCATGACCAAATTTCAAAATCAAAAAAATATATTGCAAGCTTTATAAAAAGCCCTTTGTCAATATGTCAGTAAACAACATACCATCAAATGTGCCTAAATGTAATAATGACATGAAATATGTGGAGAAAACCAGCTTAAATTGCAAGAAACCAAAAGGTTAAATCCAAGAGCCATTAGATATGTAAATTCCAGTTGAATATGACACATCACAACCCATTGGACAAAAGAAAATGAGGATGCTGCTTTCTGAGTCCAAAGCAAGCCAATTCAGAATTACTATTGAATCCCACAATAGAATTTATGAAAACTCAGAAAACCAAATGAAATTTCTGGCTGAGAAAATAGTAGCACTCAAAAAAAATTTAAATAAATCATTATGAGTAAATAAATAGAAAAAATGGATGATTAGAAGCATTATCATTACAAGATGAAGCAGGAGATAATACTTAAGCAAAAAAGATATATTTATCAAGACTCAGAGATGGTTAGGACACAGAGTAACTTTAGTTCTTATATTCTTTTTTATTATGATTAAGTTTCTTGGCTTTTAATTCCTTTGTCATAATTAGTGATGCTTTACTGATTTTAAGAGGTATTTGTTATTGTTGGGAACAAAAATTCTAATTAAAATAACAAATTTTTTTCAAATAAAGTCATTTTGGATCTAAAAAGTAAGGTTCTTATTGCACTTTAAATGTTAAATATTTTTGAATGAAAAATTTCCCATTTTAAAATTATGACACTTTTGAGTTAAAAATCTTCTTTCTTTAAATTCTTTATGAGAAAATTACAATAAGATGTGAGAGAAATCTTACTCAATTTATTAAAATTATTTTTTCAAACCAGTTTGATTTCCTAAAAGCCAAAATCCTTAATTCTTTGAAAGAAGATAAAAAAATAAATTGAAAATAATTAAGGAGATTATTGAAATAAAGAGAAATAATAAATAATAAACAAATAACACAATTTAAATCAATTAGATAACTGAAATAAAATTAAAATTGTTTTTAATGATGAAAAAAGTAAAACAAGTTAAGGATACAATATTCCAAATAATAAAACAGATACAAAAATAAATAAAGTTAAATTAATAATATAAAGATATAATTAAATCAAGAAACAAAATTAATAATTAGATTAAATAAATTAAAATTTATAAAATAAAAAATATATGTCAAATATTCTCAATTAAATCATCAAAATTAATGGAACTAATAAATAAGATAAGTCACTCAGATATAATATTCAAATGAAATTAATCAAAGTTCCATAATAAAGTGATCATTTTCAAGATTTTATTATTATGATAAGAGAAAATTGAAATTAAGATATTAAAAACTTTATCATTGAAAAAACAAAAAGTATATTGTTAAAATAATAAGAATTTCATTATTAAAATAATAACGAAAATCTTATTAATAAAAACCATTTAATTTCAAAAATAATAACAAAAATTTAATTATTGGAATAAAAAAATCTTATCATTTAAATATTAACTAAAAACTTCTTATTATTTCAATAATAATTTTATTATTATTTTTAATAATAACTTTACGAGTATTCTAATTATGATTTCATTATTAATACATTAAAAATGGTATTTTTAAAATAAGAACCACATTTTTTTTAATAAAAAGGATTTTATTATTAAAATGATAAAAATCTAATTATTAAAATAATATAAAAAAAATAATAAAAATAAAAAAAAACAAGTTTATCATTATAATAATAACAATTTTATTATTAAAAGCAACCTTTTTCTTCAAATGATGAAAATTTTTATTCTGTAAATAATAAAAACGATTTCATTATTAAAATAAATAACAACAACTTCATTATAATAATACTAATAATTTTATTATTGAATGAATAAAATTTCTATTATTAAAATGAAAAAAAAAATATTAAAATAATAAATTCTTTATTATTATAATAATAAAAAATTTATTATTTATATTGATCATCTATCAAATTTTAAATTGAAATATTAATATTTTAATTATAAAGTACTTTAACATAACTAATTTTCAAGATTTGAAGAGAATTTCATTCTAATTAGCTTTTTTTACTAGAATTTTCTTTGTAATTTTTGAGATTTATCCTTAAAAATAATCAGTTGTCTCAAAAGAATTCAAATTTAATTAATTTCATTCAAAATTTAATATGTTTGAAATTTCAAATGTTTCAAAATATTACAAAATTCCAAATAGTTTGATTATTAAAGATTTAAGCTCTCACCTCTTTGTTACCACGGGTTAGAAATAAGATCAAGCTTGAGAGCCTGATGTGCTTTTTCAGCTTGTAGGTGTTTGAGTAAATTGACATAATTAGAAAAAACTTCATTATAAAAGTTACATCTAATCTCAACCTCAGATAAGCACTCTTCGAGCTCTAGGCCTATTTCGTATTTTGGAGGATGATACGTTCTTGCATGATATTATTAATTTTCTTCTGGTACCATCCACATTCTGAAGATTTGATAATTGAAAATCTTGATTATAGAACTCCAAAGGATCTCTCAAAATATTTTCTTGATGACTCCTTCATCTTTGCAAAGTAATATTAGGAATCAAGTATTAATTAGTAATTGAAGAAAACCATAATTAATTCCAATACATACCTGTCTTTTGGCCTCTTGTGGCTGACTGATGGTCTTTACTAATTTGGCCCAATCGGGGTAAATATCATCAGCAAGGTAGTATCCCATTTTTTAGCTGGATCTGTTAATGGTATATCGTCATGGTGGAGAATTCCCAGGTGAAATTTGACCAAAGAGTGGTGAGAAATTGAGAAAATTGAGGTCATTGTGAGATCCTGGCATGCCAGAAACATAAATCCTGTGAGAAAACTGCTTCAAGTATCAATTTTGGTGCCTTTTCATTGAAAGTAATTAGGCAAGGCCGGATAAAATCCAAAGCTATTGAATAATGACAAACCCCTTCTTTTCCTTTATACTGTCCTTCCCAAGCACAAGAGAAATTTTTCCATACCCAATGCATAAAATCAACAGAACAAAGCATTCCAGGAACTCCTCTCTTCTCCCCCATGTTCATCAAGTTCTAAATGTTGTTTTTATTTGGTTTTAAAAGGTATTCTGGTCCATAGAGTTTAATTATGCTTTTACAGTATTGGTATAAGCTTCTGATTGACATTGTTTCAGATAATTGCAGGTATTCATCCACTTGGTCTTCCAAAACACCATATGAAAGCTGTTGCTTGGCAAAAGTAATCTTCTGGAAGTTAGTTAGTCCAAATTTTCCAGCTTCATTTTTTCCTTGTTTGAAGTATGGATATTTATTTTCCAATACTGATACAATTTTGAGAAATAAAGGTAATTTCATTTAAAACCTTCTTTGAAAGAATTTATTGTTATAGAGTGTATCTTCACTCAAATAATCCCTGTACAGTCTATGAGCAAAACCAACATGATCACAAAACTAATTACTATGTTTTTCAGTCTGGGATCCTCTGTGAAAAGATTGGTCATATTCCTCTAAATAAAGAATGTTAGATAATTTTAGATTGGTGAGAAAAACTTGGGTTGTTTTTGTTGTTGTTGAAATAACTTGAATTATTTCTAAATTATTAATTTGATTGAATTATTTTAAGAACAAGGAGTGAGAAAAATGAAAAAAAGGTTGAGGAAAAAATTGATAAATAAATAAAGATTCTTATTTATTTTATTTTATTTTATTTTATTTTATTTTATTTTATTTTATTTTATTTTATTTTATTTTATTTTATTTTATTTTATTTTATTTTATTTTATTTTATTTTATTTTATTTTATTTTATTTTATTTTATTTTATTTTATTTTATTTTATTTTATTTTATTTTATTTTATTTTATTTTATTTTATTTTATTTTATTTTATTTTATTTTATTTTATTTTATTTTATTTTATTTTATTTTATTTTATTTTATTTTATTTTATTTTATTTTATTTTATTTTATTTTATTTTATTTTATTTTATTTTATTTTATTTTATTTTATTTTATTTTATTTTATTTTATTTTATTTTATTTTATTTTATTTTATTTTATTTTATTTTATTTTATTTTATTTTATTTTATTTTATTTTATTTTATTTTATTTTATTTTATTTTATTTTATTTTATTTTATTTTATTTTATTTTATTTTATTTTATTTTATTTTATTTTATTTTATTTTATTTTATTTTATTTTATTTTATTTTATTTTATTTTATTTTATTTTATTTTATTTTATTTTATTTTATTTTATTTTATTTTATTTTATTTTATTTTATTTTATTTTATTTTATTTTATTTTATTTTATTTTATTTTATTTTATTTTATTTTATTTTATTTTATTTTATTTTATTTTATTTTATTTTATTTTATTTTATTTTATTTTATTTTATTTTATTTTATTTTATTTTATTTTATTTTATTTTATTTTATTTTATTTTATTTTATTTTATTTTATTTTATTTTATTTTTTTATTTGTTTGTTTTTTATTTTAAATTTTAAATTTTAAACTTTTATTTTTCTTTTAATTTTTTAATTATTTAAATTGAATATTCAAAAATTTGAAATTACAAAAAAAAAATTATTTTGTTTCTTCTCTTTTTTTTTTAACAATTTCTTCAATTTTTTTATTTTTTGAATTCTTTCAATTAATTTTTTTTTTAGTTCAAAATAATAATAATTAGAAATTTAAAATTAAAAATATATGGTGAGATTTTTTAATTTTATCTTTTTATTCTTTTTTTTATAAAAACAATCAATTTTATAATATATATTACTATTTTTAAAATTAGCTATATAATATTAAAATTTATCTTTTGATTTAAAAAAAAGTAAGCTTTTCTTTTTAGTCAATTGAGATGGGAGTTATTTTTTTTATCTTCTCAATAACGATAACGATTTCAATTCATTTTGATAATTTTACTTATATTCTTACTCATATTATCTTTATAGATTTAGAAACGATGACCCAAAAAAGCCCAAATCCAAAATCAAAACGCGTTAAGCCTAACAAATCCGAGATTTTGTCATCATCTACGTCTTCATCCTCTGGTACTGATGAACATCTTGAGCAAGATATTTCACCAGCCGAAGCTCAAGAATCATTTTCAGATCGACTGAAAAACTTAAATCTTCAAAATAATCCTTCTAATGATCAAGAATTTTCTCAAGATGAAAATTCTGAAAATGAACCAACCAATGAAATGAAAAAATTGAGACCTAGGGTTGAAGTTTCACATCATGGAGATTCAAATCCTATCATGCCAGTTGGCTCACTTGCTCAAACTCTTGTTCAAGCTCTTAATTCCGATGATACAAAGTTATTAGAAACTTGTTTTTTCCAGTCCAATAAAAATTCAATCTCAATTACTCTTCAACGACTTCCTAAGCCATTAGTGCACAATTTAATTCAACATTTGGTACTATGTCTTAATCGTAAAAAACGTGGCGCAGGTGACGGATCTACCGTTCCATCTGTTCGACGGACCAAGGTTTTGATTGAGTGGGTTAAACAAGTGCTCTCAATCCATATGTCATACCTCTTGACTGTGAGTTTTAGTATTCTAGGCTTTAAAAAATCATCTTTGCAAGGTTACTAACTATTCTACTTTTCAGATTCCAATGCTTTCTAGCCAGTTAACCGTTCTTCACACTTCTTTACAAAAGAGATTAAATCTTCATTCCAAATTATTAGCCTTGAATGGTCGATTAGAACTTGTCTTGAATCAAATCGACTTGAAAAGAGAGGTGAACTATTCTCAGCGTTCGAATTCGATAACTAGCGGGATTCAGCAATCCAAGTCAAAGGTCAAAAAAGTTACATCTCAAAATGAGCCATATCGTTATGTTGAAGGCCAAAGTTCAGCATCTGAGGAAGAAGGCGAGCCAGGAACGTCAAATAAAGATAGTGACAGTACTAGTCAAATTAGCAGTGAGGAAGAAACTGATGAGGATGAGGATGAAGAGATGCATGAAATAGGGTCAGGTGATGAAGGAAGTGTAGAGGAGGTAGTATTTGGAAATGAAACAGATGAATACTCTGAAAGTAATGATGAGGACGAAGATAAGATGACGAAGGGTGGGATGAAAGATAAAGAAGATTTACTTGATTTGGAAGCTGATGAGAGTGGAAGTGAAGTCGGGCAAGACGAAGAAGAAGAAGAAGAAGATGATGATGAAGAAGATTCTATGGATGGATTTATTGATGATGGTACGGAGGAGAGTGTTGAAGAAACAGACGAAGAATAAAACCAAATAGATTGATTCAAAGTTGAGATTTTTCAGTATTTTCTTGACTTGACGATTTATTTAGTAAAAGGTTCTCTTTAAGTATAGTATACCATTTTCGTTTTTTCTTGTTATGAATGAGTCCTTGCTTGTCTTGTTTTAGTTATTAGCTTGATGAAAATTTGAGGAACCTACAACAGAGTTAGTATGAGAATTTTTGGAGATTTGATCGTTATTTTATCCAATAAGTTTATATATATATATTCATAATAGTCATTCATCAATAACAATTTACCCCAAACAGTTTAATTTTTTTGTGGATGAATAAGGCCTTTTGAGGCTAAAAGGACTAATTATGACATGATTACAAGCCAATTGAAGGAAGCTTGTAGTGATATATTTTGTTAGATTATTTTGTTGTTTAGTGTTTATATGGCATTAACAGCAAATAAATCCAAATTTAATAGGCGCATTAATTTGTAGCGGATGAATGTTAAGTAAGATAGCTGGTTGGTGACAAGATAATTAATTTCAAAGCCACTTGAGTAAGTTACTAGAGATTATTGATTAAAATTTTAATTTTTTTGCCAAATTGATTTACTTAATCCACCAACTGATTAATTTCAAAGAAAATTTACAATTAATTTAAGATTTTATTAAAATATTTTTAATCATCTGAGATTCTTGGATTAAGATATTAAGATATTAAGATATTAATAAGATATTATGAGCAAATTAGATTAATTATTTTACTTTTTAGAATTAAGTAAGTTTTTTACAGTAGATTAATTTTTTAAATTTTTAAGATTTTTTGTTTGAAGAAAGAATTTTTTTTTAATTGAATTTTAAATTTTAAACTACTTTACTGAAATTTAAGACTGCAACTTGAGAAAAAATTATTAAAAAGATTATTAACTTATTAAAATTACTCCACAGGCCAAAAGGTTAGCCTCTAGCTCTAATTTAATCTATGATAATTTGGTAAGAGGAGTAAATAAAAATTTATTTAAATCAAAATTTTAATCCTACTATTCATATTTAATTAGACTCACTCACATTCAAGATAATCTGACCTTATCAAGATAATCTCAACTCACTTGAGCTTCATTAAAAATTATAGAGCATCTATAGTCTATATCTATCAATTTAGATAAGAAGATCATTGGTATGGCTCAAAATTTGTATCTTACAGTACATCAATTAACATCACAAAAATTTTAATTAGAGTACATAAATTCATTGGAGTTTTAACTCAAATTTCTTGAAAAACCTATCAAGATAAACAAGTTGAATCAGTTTGATAACTCAAGACTAACTTTCATTAAATCTAAAAATATTCAATAAAACTTATTTTTAAAAAAAGTAATCATAAATTTTAACTTTTTAGCCTCCACCACTCGGAGTTGGTATTCCTCCCTAACAATCTTGAACTTATCCTCATCAATTCACTTTTACGTTTAAATCCTGAATTTAAACTTAAGTTTAATTAAAATAATAAATAATATAAAGAAAAAGTTAATTCTCTCAAAGTAAATCAGATTTTAGAGATAATTCCAAGTTATTGAAAAAAGATCAAAAAAACAATTTGTTGAATTCTTGTTTTGTTATCATTCCTAATTTTTTTTTCAAATTATCCCTTATTTAACTTAATATAGATTTAACAGATTAAATTATATTATTATTTTCATTTTAATAAAAAAACTTAATTCTATTATAATATCCTTATTTTTATTGGTATCTTTTTAATCAAGAAAATAAATTTCTTGATTCAAGATTGAAAGATAAATTTGAAATCACTTGAAAAATAAAAATTAAAAAAATTAAATTTAACATCATTTTAAATCATCAAAATAAAATCTTTTCTTTGTTTTTTGAAAAAAAAATTAGACTTTATATTTTTTTTAATAAAATTAAATTAATCAATTTGATATCATTGTTTTTTTTAATTCAATTTAATAATAATATTTTTTTTCTTTCTTTTAAAAGGGCGAAAAAGATTTAAAATTCAATTTTACTAATTTAATTCATTTCAAAAATAATAATTCAATTTTATGAAAAAAAAACATTAAATTGAAAATAAATAAAAATATCATGATTAATTTTTAATTAAATTATAAATGGAGATAAAGAGAGAAATTTTTATGTTTATTTTTTTAATTTATTAATTATGTATATAAAATATTGGGGGGGGGGAACTCAAAGCGCACCCTTTAAGATGCTGATGCACCAGTGAAATTTTAGCTTTCTGATGACTAGAGTTGAAGGCCCATAACCTAGCCCCAAGGAACCTTTATAGATAGCTTAGGATTTAGCTTGCACATAGCTTGTGGATCTGTGCTCAGATGTGCACACAGACAACCTACACAGATCCATGACCATCAACAATTCTTCCTCCAGCACTAAATCTTTTTTGTGAAGTATGGACTCATCCCAATGCATCAATTTTTGAAATTTTTAATATTCTTCCATTCTTTATTCATCAAACAACCTTATTTTTTCCTATGATTTTTGATAGACAATTTTCCATAAATTTCTACTTTATCAAGGCCCAGGGGAGCTCTAAGTGATCAAACAGCCTCCATAGCTTTGGATTTAAACAGAGAAATCCCTAAGATCACTGAAGAGTTGGGTGTTTTGAATTAAAACTATTTATTCAATCATAACCATTGGGAATTCAATTCCTTGAGAATTCAAGCCAGTGAGACCATGCTCTAGATCAAAAAGGCAAGCCCATGTGGATCACCAAAACCAATAAAGGAATCATTTTACTAAGGATGAATTGGCAGTGAAAAAAGGCTGGAAGATATCAAAAAAATGGGAAGGGATAAAAAACAGAATAGGAATATTCTTTGAGAAAAAACCTCTTCCATATTTGTTCACTCTTATTTTGAAAATATTTTCACTCAAAGTGAGGATCCAAAGAATTATTATGGTATTTTTATCAGAGGTGTTTTTATTTTTAATATTTTTACTTATACAGATTGAATTAATGTAGATATATCTTTAAGGTAAACCAAAAGCAATCCTCACTGGGGGAAACAACATTGACTTGAATTCAAGCTTTTCAAATATTTTCAAGAAATCTCAATTCTCACCATGTGAAGGCACTTTGAGGCCAGACGAGAGGAAATTACAAAAACATTGGAGAACATATAAAATGAAGTACATAAAATGTTCAAAAAATTTGACTATCTTTCCATCATCTAATACTACTTTTCAGTTTTTTTTCATTATAAATATTGATCAGACCAAATCAAAATTCTTACTTCATTGGTAAAAGCTCATTTTCATAATTTTATTCTACACAAGCATTAGTAAGATTTTGGTTAGATGCTTCTGAAACATTATTTTTCAGAGTTGAATCATTAGCTAGAACATTCTCCATATGTTTCTTGAGATCTAGCTCCTCACATCCATCCTTCAAATTGGATAGTATATTTTGGAAAAAAATTAAACAATACACTATCTTAACTTATTCAATCTCTAATACTTTATTTTTGATAAATTTAAAAAAATAACTCATTTATAAATTTTGACCTAAATTTTCATTACTAATTTAGAATTTTTTTAAGAAAGAATTGAATTGAAAACCAATATTTTTCTGTTTTGATGGAGATTTTTAAGAAGGAATAAAAGAGAAGTTAAATTAATATTCTTAATTAACCAATAAGTATTGTTCTTTTCAGTTTTATAAGACTTGATATTATTTATTCAATAGAAAAGAGAAAAAAAAAACACCTTTATCAAAATAATGGTCAGGATTTTTGTAGATATCCATAATTTTAAGGTTTGACTATGAAACAATAAGTAAAAGTTACTAATATCTAACTTTTTGTACTCTGAATTTCCTTATAAATGAAATAAATAAGATAAAAAAAATTATAATAATAAAAATTTACTATAATTGTGGAATAAAAATAATTATATTATTAAATAAATATAATGATATAATAGATAAATTTATTGATATATTTAAAAGAACTTTATTATTGTTACCAATAAATAATAAAGGCATAAAAAATTGTGTCTTATTAATAAAAATAATAATAACAATAATATTACTAATATTAAAGTTATATATCAATATAAATACTATTTATATTAACTAAAGAATTATTAAGAGTAAAAATAGGGAGAAATTATTATAATAAGAGAAAATAACCTACTTTGAACACCTAATGTAATAATTATGAAAGATTTTATGCCAAATAGTGTAGATAAAACTTATTCAAATTGTATTTACAAATAAAAATAAAAGAAATTTCAAATATTCTTGATTTTACATGGAAACAAGATTTCTAAGAGAATTAAAACAAAACAAATGAAAAATTGGAGTAATCAAAAAAATATTGATGATTATAATAGGTATTACCTTTGGTCTTTGATAATATAAAAGATTTATATATAAAGAATAAAGATTTTACATATTGATTTAAATGTTTCATTGTTTTGATGCATCCAACAGGGGAATAGAGTAAAAAAGAGCTCTATTTATAGTAAATTTCTCCCTTATAAAGTCCAGTAGGCTTCTATTTGACGTGTAATGATGTTATCCACTGGAAATGATCAGTGTTTTAAGGCTTAGTGATGGTTACATCATGATCAAACCATCTTATCTCATTATTATGTCATTCTTGAGAGTTATCACTATAGCTCTAAGTTTGATGAAATAATAGGCTTGGAAGAAGCCTAAACTTTGAGAATTTTATTAGTATTAATCATGATCTAATAGTATTCATCAGTTATATCACTTATATAACTGTTGAAGTTAAAATAAGATTACAGTGAGTGATCATAAATGATAAGTTTTAAGCTTAAACTTTGATCATTAATAACTTTCAACTTACAAAGACTACAGCTATTCAGAGATTAAATTCTTATAGCCCAGCTTGTCCTTATCAAGCTTCTAAGAGCATTTCATTACATCATCAAAACTCTATTTTTGATAATTTTTCTTGTATCTCATCTTTTCTGTCAAAATTCAATATTTTAAACTTCAAACCTTGATTTCAGGGGGTTTTACCTTGAATATTATGATAAGAAGTACATAATTATTCATACATTAACTGGTAGAGCCTGAGTATCTACTTTGTTTTAAGTTTGGACCACTTTTACAACAAAGTGGTCAACAGCTCTAGCAATTTTGTTTAATAAACCCTTACAAGGTATAACCTTGTTTATAACTTGTCAAATAAAGTTCATATCTGTGTTCTTACAGTAATTATGTGTTAACTTCATTTTAGGTTCAAATCTCTATCATGTATATTTCAAGAGGTATCAACTAAAAACCAGGAATGTATGTACTGACCAAAAAAGTGCATATATTCAGCTTAATTCCTTAAGTATTGACTTTAGAGAAATGACATAAAATTGTTTTATGTGTAGCTTTTCATGAGTAATCTAATGGTGAAATTGATTTCACATGTTGTTTCATTGGGATATGAGCTAAAGAAGATTTTATGTCTTTTTTAAGGTATTCTTACTTATTATTCAGTAATTATTGACTTTACAGATATGCTATAAAAATGATATATGTGTATTTTACCATGAGAAATTCAATGGTGTAATTCATTTCCAATTTTTACTCATTAGATTCTGAGTTAATTCAAGGTTTATGCCTATTTATGGAATTTTTACTGGTTTTAAGATAATTATTAGAATGTTTTCTTGTGACCTTTTTGGATATGTGGTCATATCACAAAGGCTCACATTCCCTACCACTAAAAAAATGTTTTACCACAATATGATATAGTTAATTAGGGTATCATCCACTGTACTACCTCTTCAATAGACTTTGTTAGTCTTGAAGCTCAATAATGCTTAATTTTCCATTCTTTAGGTCCTTTTTCATTTCTGAACCTTCTTAAGAAATTATAGGAATTTGTTATATCTTTCTCAAGTGGCTATTCATCTTCTTGAGTTGGGTTTCTATACATTACAAGGTATTCCATTTGTAAGGTTTGACTATGAAACAATAAGTAAAAATTACTAATATTTTACTTATTGTACTCTGAATGTCCTTATAAATAGAATAAATAAGATAAAAATAATTATAATAATGAAGAATTATTATAATTATGGAATAAAAATAATTATAATATTAAAAATTAAAAACTAAAATATTACTAATATTAAAGTTATTTATTAATATAAATACTATTTATATTAATTAAAGAATTATTAAGAGTAATAATAGAGAGAAAGTATCATGATAAGAGAAAATAACCTACTTTTGACGCTTAATATAATAATTTTTGAAGAATTTATGCCTAATAATGTAAATACAACTTATCTAAATTGTATTTACAAATAAAAAAAGAAAATTACAAATTTACTTGATTTTAGGTGAAAATGAGATTTTTAAGAGATTTATAACAAAACAATAGTACAATTGAAGTAATCACATCAAAAGTTATGATTATAATAAAGATAACATTTGATCATTTGATAATATAAGAAATTTGTATATAAAGAATAAAAGATTTTACCTTTTGATTTAATTGTTTAAATTTTCTGATCTGTCTGAGGGGAAAATAGAGTAAAAAGAGCTCTATTTATAGTATATACCTCCCTTCTAGAGTCCAGAAGGCTTTCAGAAGACATGTAATGATGGTATCCACTGGAAATGATCAGTTTTTTAAGGTTTAGTGATGATTACGTCATGATCAAACCATCTTATCTCATTATTACGCCATTATTTAGAGTTATCACTATAACTCTAAGTTTAATGACATCATAGGCTTGGCAGAAGCCTAAACTTCATGGATTCTATTAGTATTAATCATAATATAATATTATTCACCAATTTTATCACTTTTATAACTGTTAAACTTAAAATAAGATTACAGTGAGTGATCATAAATGATCAATTTCAAGCTTATACTTTGATAACCAATAACTCTTAATTTATACATGCCACAGCTATTCAGAGAGTGAACTCTGATAGCCTGGAATTTTCCTATTAAACTACCAAGAGAATTTGATTACATCACCAAAACCTTTTTTGA
The DNA here is from genome assembly GCA_023105745.1 of Austropuccinia psidii. Lineage (NCBI taxonomy): Eukaryota > Fungi > Basidiomycota > Pucciniomycetes > Pucciniales > Sphaerophragmiaceae > Austropuccinia > Austropuccinia psidii. The sequence continues at coordinate 2,143,254 of JALGQZ010000014.1, forward strand.
TGATTTTTCTTGTAACTCATCTTTTACACCAAAATTCAACTTTTTAAACTTCAAACCTTGATTTCAAGGGGTTATAACTTGAATATTATGATAAAAATTCCATAATTATTTACTTATAAACTATTAGAATCTGATTATCCATTTTTTTAAGTTTGGACCACTTTCACAATAAAGTGGTCAACAGCTCCAGTGATTTTGTTCAATAAACCCTTACAAGCTATAACCTTGTTTATAACTTGTGAAATAAGGTTGATATCTGTGTTCCTAAAGTAATTACGTGTTGACCTTGTTTTTGGTTTAACTCTCTATCTTGTATATTTCAAGAGATATTAGCTGAAAACCATGAATATATGCATTGACCAAAAATGTGCATATATTCAGCTTAATTCATTAAGTATTGACTTTAGAAAATTTTGAAATAATTTCTTTATGTGTAGTTTCCTATGGGGAGTCCAATTGTTCAATTCATTTTACATGTTGTTTCATTGGTTTCTTAGTTAAGTAAGATTTTACGTCTTTTTTTAGGGTATTATTACTTATTCTTCAGTAATTATTGACTTTTCAGATATGCCATAAAAATGACATAAATGTATTTTACCATGAGGAATATAATTATTTAATTAATTCAAAATTTTTATCCATCAGATTATGAGTTAATTCAAATTTTGTGCCTATTTATGGTACTTTCACTAGTTTTAAGATAATTATTATAAGTATAATTATTATAGAATTTTTCTTGTGACCTTTGTGGATATGTGGTCATATCTCAAAGGCTCACACCATTTCCTTTTTGTCTCTTGTCCTTCTTTCTTTAAGGAATTTTAAAATTTTCTTTTCTTCTCCCTCCTATAAAGGGGGGATTTCAACTGGGGGTTTATTTCTTAATGAAAATAATTCCTTGTCACTTGAGCTGTAAGGTTTTATCAGACTTACAGGTAAAGCTGGGTGTTTGTTCATTAATCTACCTGTGAGCTCTAGTTGCACAGCATGAGGTCCATGTAGTGCTTTTATCATAAATGGTCCTGCAAAGGAATCTTTCAATTTCTTTGGGCCTTTTATATCACTGCAATTTAGAGTCGACACTAAGTCCAAGTCTCCTATTTTAAAGTCAGGTGGTTTATGGCTTTTATCCCATCTTTATTTTGCCTATTTGAAAGAATCTTGCATACATCTGTTTGCACGGTTTCTTGCTTTGTCAAGTATTATTTTGAAACTACTTGCTGTTGGGTGTATATCCACTAAGTCCTTTTTGAGGGTATCATAAGGAAATCTTGGATTCAAGCCTTTTTATAGATTTTCTGGTGTTTTGCCAGCTGAATAATGGTTTGATTTTTTATATTCCAGCTCAAGAGCTGGTATTAATGTACACCAATAATGGGTAAAACCATCAGAATATTTGAATTCTAGTCCATAAGCACAGAATCTCCTGATAATGTCTTCTAAGGTCTGTATCATTCTTTCTGCTAGACCATAATTTTGGGGGTGGTAAGCTGTTGAGAATGATAATTTTGTTCCAAACAGGTTATGGAGGTTTGTCCATAATGCTGAAGTGAATTTTGGGTCTCTATCACTTATGATATTTTGGAATAAGCCTGTATGGCTAATAACTTTATTCCATATTATTATGGCTGTTTCCATAGCTGTATCATCCTTGTGACATGGTAAGAAAATTGGAGTTTTTCTGTATCTGTCAACTAATACTAGGCATGCATTGTAGTTTCTGTCTCCTCCTGGAGGTAAGGCTGTTACCCAATCCATGTGAGCTATTTCCCAAGGGGATTTTGGTTCTTGGATTTGGATCATTATTCCAAATTTCTTTCCTGTGGCTCTTTTTGCTTTCTGGAATTTGTCACAGGTTTTTCAGTATTCTGCAACATCTTTCTTCCAATTTAGCCACCAAGAGCAGGTTTTTACCCCCTCAAGTGTTTTGTATTCTGAGAGATGACCATCTGAAACACTTTCATGACATTCATGTAGTATAGTGTTTATCAGAGTTATATCTGTGAAAGTCACAACACATGTATGTTTAGTTCTATGATAGAGGATTCTGTCAAGGAGATGGAATCTTCCTTCATCATATGCTTTTTTCCATATTTCATATAGTTTTGATGAAAGTGATGGGTCTTTACAGTCTTTCATTAGAAGTTGGAATAAGATATGGCAGGTTTTTTCCACTTTTTCGCTTTCTTTAACTTTGTTAAAGACTTCTGTGCCAATATCTATGACACATATGCCTTCTATATGGTGCCCTTCCTGTGGTACCCATGCTGGATTTTCAGGTGTATTTGCCAGAGCCCATCTGCATTTTTATGAATATTACCGGATTTATGAGCTATAGTCATATTTCCTCTATATTCTTGGATGGAAATTTTCCATCTTAGCATATGTATATTCAGAGTTTTCATGTTTAATAAATATTTCACAGCATTGAAATCTGTAATTACATCAAGAACTGTTCCATCCAAATAATAGCATAATTTTCCTAAAGCCCACACTAAGCAATGGCGTTCCATTTGAATTTCTTCATACCTTGCTTCCTTTGGCTGTATTTGTCTTGAAATGAAGCAAATTGGTCCTTAAACAGGTTTGTCGTTAATGATTTGTGTCTGGTGTAGTGCAGCACCTAGCCCCTCTGCACAAGAATCAATGTATAGTTTAAAGGGTAGTTTTCAATCTGGCATTAGAAGAAATGGGGCATTTGTTAAGGGATTTTCAAGTTCTTCATATGCCTTGACTCTTTCTTCAGTCATTTAATAGACTTTCTGTTGGTCACAGAGCTTATACAAGCATTTAGAAATTCTTGCAAAGTCTTTTATATGCTTTCTGTAATAACCAGCAAAACCTAGAAATGATTGCATTTATTTTTTGGTTTGGGGCATTGGCTTCAATAATACTGCTGCTACTTTGTTTTTATCTATGCCCAAACTTAGTCCAGATACAAAATGTCCTAGTGCTTTCAGTTCAATGTATGCAAAATGACACTTTTTCAAGGAAATTTTCATGTTTACTTGTGCTATTTTTTGCAAGATTCTTTCCAGTATTGTTAAGTGACTATCCCAAGCTTGTGAGAAAACTATGATATCATCAATATATATAATCAACCATCCTTCTGACAATTCTTCAGGAAATATAGTATTCATCATCCTTTGATAATGGCAAGGTGCATTCTTTATACCAAATGGCATTCTCAGATATTCAAAAATTTCACAGTGAAATATTATCCTCAGTAGTATTTTGGCATTGTCTGTTAAGACATTTTGATGAAAACCCTTTAGAAAATCCATGGATGTGAGGAACTTAGCCTGTGACAAATGGGTTAATGTCTCATGGATTCTGGGTATTGGATATCTGTCAGGGATAGTATAGGTGTTTAGAGCTCTAAAGTCCCCTGCCATCCTTGATTTTCCATTATGCCAAGTTATAATGACAGGTGTAGTGACCTCTACCTGTTCATTATGTCCTACTTTCCTTAATACTCCAAGGTCCATTAATTCTTTAATGTGTACCTCTAAAGCTTCTCTAGCTCTTGGGCTAGCGGGGTAAGCTGGTCTTCTTAATAAAGGTGGATAAGGTTTTTCCACATTAAGGATTATGTCTAACTCATGTCTAATTATGGCACGTAGTAGTTTTTCAGTTGAAAAGGCATTTATATATTTAAATAAGAGGTCAATCAATTTTTCTTTCATTTTTGCTATTAATTCTTGATTGAATTCTGCCTCTCTAAGTTGTTCAGCTATCAAAAAATCCTTTTATGGCTTTCTTCTTCATTCTTAATAGCTGTGATTTGGTTTTTGTTATTAAAGAAGCCAAATTTTTCCCTTTTATTGTCTCCTATAGTAAAATATTTATCTTTTTGGTTAGATATATCTATGCCATAAATTGACAAGAAATAATTTCCAAGTATAAAATGGTTACTAGTGCAGTTTCCCATTACCACAAACTCTACCTTCAATCTGATACATTGTGAAGAATGAGGAAAAATGAGTGTTCAGTCAATTATTCCAAGGGGCTTCATGCTTTCACTTGCACTACTAAATTTGACTCCTTGTATTAGTATAAGTTTTCCTTCCAAATCTGGTACCTTTTTTTAAATAACTCTCACCAACATGGGTACAATATGCTCCTGTATCTAAGTTGACTTTTGCCTCTTGGTTTCCCACCATGAAAATACTTATACTTGATTTTCAAGCTGTATATCCCATTCCTTTTTCTGGTTTGGTTTTATAAAATTTAGCATATTTTATGCTTTTCAGGCTTGTGTCAGATGTTCCAACTTGTGGTAAATTTGAATTGACATCCAGTACTTAATATATTAAATCAATATTATTAATTTGTGCATTAATTATATTAATTTCATCACTTTCAGAAGTTTCTGATTCTTCAGTGTCCTTTTCAGAGTCAGATTCTTCTTCTTTGTCATTGTGGTATTTTGTTTCCACAATTTCATTGATTTTTGCTTTTTTAAGGCAATTATTGGCTAAGTATCCAATACCTCCACATTTGTGGCACTTTATTTTCTCATTACTGTTGGATGTATTGGGCTTGAAAGGTTCTCTTAGTTTATCTTTCTTAATAACTGGTTTATTTGAACTTTTAATGTCCAATTTCTTCCAAGTTCTGCCAGCTTTTGTCCTTGTTACTATGTCTTCTAGTGAATTGATATAATCTTTTGTGGAGAACGGTTCTATACACCTTCTTCCCAGGAAATGTTCCAGTTCTCCTCCACATTTCTGAAGTATTTTCATGTGTACCATTTTTTGTGAAATTTCTGGGTACAGTGCATTTAATCTTTCAACTTGTTTTAAGAACCAAGTCAAAGGTTTATCCTTGTCTGGGTCAAAGAAGGAATTTTAAAATGAATTATCTATTTTTTACCTCCAGGAATCATTAGCCCACTTGGTGATCATTTCTTGTTTCCACCAAGACCAGGTATTTTTGCCATTTGTTTGCCTTATGACATAATACCATATTTTTGCAAATTTATCAAATAGTGAGTGTAATTTGGCAGTTATTAATTTATCTGGTATGGAATAATCTTCTTGTAAAATGTCAATTGTTTTAATAGATGACATATGGTCATATTCACCTTCTCCTGTGAATGTTGGTCAGTATTTTAACTGAGGTGATTCCTTCATTGAGACTTGGTTATTGTCTTTATGAATCAAGTCTGTTATTAATGGATTTGTTATTTCCACTTTTTGGTTTGACAGGACTTCTTATGTGAGAAAATGGGGTTTATAGCTTTAGCATGTTTAAGCTAGCCTCACTTATTTTATCCATTTTTCAGTAATAAGTCCTATTTCACTTTGAATGTCATCTTTAAGATTCTTTCTTTCTTCATAACTTTTTTCTACATGGTCTAGAAGAATCTTTTGGTGTGATGAAGTATTTTCTTCAAGTTTTTCCACACAAATACTTAATTTGTTTAATTTTTCTGTAAGATTATCAATACCTACGTCATAATTGATTGTCAAAGTTTTTTCTTTGATATATTTTATGTATTTATACAATTCCTGTTGATCTTGTATTAATTTATGAGTATTGTCAGTTAAAACGTTTGATTTATTATTTTCCACCATAACTTTTATGTTATCAATTTCTTTCTTATTTTGTACTACAAATGTTGTTAAATATGATAAGCTGTCATTTATTTCTTGTAAATATAATAAACTGCTTTTAATTTCTTTAAGAGGTAGAATACTATTTTTAATTTCTGTTGAAGTATTTAAAAAATTTGGAGACAAAGTTATTTCTTGGGGAAATGAGGTTGTCTCATTCTTTGTTCCTCCTTTTCCTTGAATTCCATCAAGGCTCTGGCCATGTTGAAGACATTGTCCATTGCATCTTCTTGGATTTTTGAAATTCTGTAACTTGGAGAATATGGTTTTCTCCAGCTCTTTTTCTTGCTCTTCTTCCCTTCTTGGGGCTTGCTGGTAGAAGCTACTGGGGCTTCTTCCTTTGTTGCCTCCCTCTTTTTGGCATGTTATTCCTTGATATTTTTGATTTGAGGTTTGGATGATAGTGTATTCCATTCATTGGAATATTTCACTATTTCCTCCTCTTCAAGGATGTGCCAGGAGCTCAGCACTCCTTGGTGGATTTGTGGTAACATTTCCAAATACTTGTCCTTGTACACCATGTAGTACTGCTTGTACTGGCTCATGCAAATGTCTATTTGAGCCCTCTGAATGTGATTTATACCTGTTGGAGTCACTCATACTTAGTTCTAACTCTGGTTCAGATATGATGGGCATTTCTGGGACTTGCCTTTGGAATATGGCACGTCCTTGTGTGGATTCTGTTCCACTGGGGATTTTTCCCTTTCTTTTCCCTCTTGAGGGATAAATTTTAATTCTGAGTCCAGCTCCATCTGATTGGATTGAGTATTGGGAACCTCTTCTAGTAGTCATAATTCAAGAAATAAGAAACAAAAAGATTTTGGGAAAAAAATTTCTTTTTATGGAAAATTCAAAAAGGAGGTACACACCTTCAGAGTCCTCAATAGTGGGTCCTGGAAAGATTAATTTATTAGCTTTCCTTTTATTACTGACTACAGGTGTTGGGGAACTTTGACAAGTTTTTTTCACCAATATTTCAACAGTGGTTTGGTTGTCCTCTGCTGGGTTGTCTGAAAACACCAAGACAACAAATAAATATAAGTGTTTTTATAAAAAGTGTTATTTTTGACAAGATATGGCAATTTTCCACATAAAAATTGCTTTTATATCTTAGAATAAATGAAATATATAAAGAAATGAAGAAAAATAACTTCTTTATTGGTTTTTGATATTTTTATTTTTAAAGAATAAAATAAAAATGAAGATGATTCTTTTATCAAATTAATTTATAATATGAAATTATTTTCAATTTATAAATATCTTTTTTAACTACTAGGTCACTCAAAGAAAGTTCTTTCAAGTCTAAGAATGTGAAAAACCATGTGTAAGACAGTACAATTGCTTTCCAAATTCCTCAACAGCTTTTAAAATAAAGAAATAAAAATTTATTATATAGTTTTATAATTATATTTATAATTTATTATTGGATAAACCCAATTAGAATCTTTTCAAAGGTCTTTTGAAGTAAATATAACAGACAGGCCCCCAAATGGATGGTTCCACTATGAAACAATAGGTAAAAATTACTGATATCTTACTTATTATACTCTGAATGTCCTTATAAATGAAATAAATAAGATAAAAATAATTATAATAATAAAGATTTATTATAATTATGGTGTAAAAATAATTATATCATCAAATAAATATAATAATATAATTTATATTATAAAACAATGATATGATAAATAAATATATTAATATTTAATAATTAATATATTTAAAAGCACTTTATTATTGTTACCAAAAAATAATAAAGGTGTAAAAAATTGATTTTTATCAATGAAAAACAATTAATAACAATAATACTTTTAATATTAAAGTTATATATTAATTAAAGAATTATTAAGTGTAATAATAGAGAGAAATTATTATAATAAGAGAAAATAACCTACTTTGAACATTTGATATAATAATTCTGAAAGATTTTATGCCAAATAATGTAAATACAACTTATTTAAATTTTATTTAAAAATAAAAATAAAAGAAGTTACAAATATTCTGGATTTTACCTGGAAATAAGATTTTTAAGAGAATTATAACAAAAAAATGAAAAATTGGATTCATCATGTCAATATTGATGATTATAACACAGATTAACTTTGGTCTTTGATAATATAAAAGATTCATATATAAAGAATAAAGATCTTACCTTTTGATTTAATTGTTTTATTGTTTTGATGCGCCTGACAGGGAAATAGAGTAAAATAAGCTCTATTTATAGTAAATTCCTCCCTTCTAGAGTCCAGTAGGCTTCTATTAGATGTGTAATGATGGTATCCACTGGAAATGATCAGTATTTTAACATTTAGTGATGATTACATTATGATCAAACCATCTTATCTCATCATTCCACCACTATTTGGATTTATCACTATAACTCTAAGTTTGATGAAATCATAGGCTTGGAAGAAGCCTCAGCTTTGTGGATTTTATTAGTATTAATCATGATCTAATATTATTCACCAGTTATATCACTTATATAACTGTTAAACTTAGAATAAGATTACAGTGAGTGATCATAAATGATCAATTTTAAGCTTAAACTTTGATCATTAATAACCTTTAAGCTATAAATGCTACAGCTTTTCAGAGAGTGAATTCTGATAGCCTGGCCTGACCTAATTAAAATTCCAAGAGCATTTAATTACATCATCAAAACTCCATTTTGATGATTTTTCTTGTATCTCATTTTTTCTGTCAAAATTCAATATTTTAAACTTCAAACCTTGATCTCAGGGGGTTTTAACTTGAATATTATGATGAAAATACATCATTATTGACGTATGAGCTGGTAGAGCCTGTATATCCACTTTGATTTAAGTTTGAACCACTTTTACAACAAAGTGGTCAACAGCTCTAGCAATTTTGTTCAATAAACCCTTACAAGTTATAACCTTGTTTATAACATGTCAAATAAAGTTCATATCTGTGTTTTCAAAGTAATTAGATGTTAACTTTATTTTTGCTTTAACTATCTATCATGTATATTTCAAGAGATATCAACTAAAAACCATGAATGTATGTACTGACCAAAAAAGTGCATATATTCAGCTTAATTCCTTAAGTATTGACTTTAGAGAAATGACATAAAATTGTTTTATGTGTAGTTTTTCATGAGGAATCCAATGGTGAAATTAATTTCACATGTTGTTTCATTGGGATATGAGTTAAAGAAGATTCTATGTTTTTTTAGGGTATTCTTACTTATTATTCAGTAATGATTGACTTCACAGATATGAAATAAAAATGATATATGTGTATTTTACCATGAGGAATAGAATGGTGTAGCTTATTTATCATTTTTACCCATTAGATTCTGAGTTAATTCAAAGCTTATGCCTATTTATGGCATTTTTACTGGTTTTAAGATAATTATTAAGAGTATAATTATTAGAAAGTTTTCTTGTGAAATCTTTGGATATGTGGTCATATCCCAAAGGATTACAATTACTCTATAAAAATGGCCATCAGAAAATGACCCTGGCCAACACTCTATTAAGCTTAGAATTTTCAAATTGAATTAAAAAACAATTTGACAATTTAAAGATTAATTTTACTTTTGATCAAAATGAAGGTTTGAATTAATAATTGAGACTTTATAAATTGGAAATTTTCCTTGAATAAAATCAAAATAACCCTTGAAATATTCATATTTAATTAATTGAAATATTTAAAGGGTGTTGGTAAACACACGTAAGCCCTTACGTGTTTTTACCATAAACTTATGTGTTTTTACCAAATTATGGCCAAAATACGTAAGTAACCTAATTTTTTTATAAAAATTCCTCAGGCTCATTTTTGAGAATTTTTAACATTTTTTTTTGCCATATTTTTTCCGACATGGGATGTGAAGGTCCCCAAATTTTTTCAATTTTTTTTTTTGCCCAATTTTTCTATTTTGGGCAATTTGGTAAAATGGCCCATTTTTTTGAAAAAATTCATTAAAAATGTTCCCACTTATGAATTTCAATAATTTTTTTTTTAAAATGAAGGTGAGAATGTTGAGAATAATAAACCAAAAGCCCAACATTTTGGTATTTTTTTTGAAAGAACATTTGTAGGCCCAAAAAGTCCATGTTTTTTGATGTTTTTTTGTTCATGTTTTTAATTAAATTGAAAATGCCATTTATGACATAAATTGAATTCAAAATGTAATTTATGATGGGTGGAGGTTAAAGTTTGATTTTTGGCATTAACAGTGCCATTTATCACATCAAAAGTGCCATAAATGGCATCACTAATGACATAATAATGCCATAAATGGCATCAAGAATGACATACAGATGCCATTTATGGCCAGAAAATTGGCATAAATGGCGTTACAGCAATGCCATAAATTGAATTTAATGGCCTTGACAATGCCATTTATGAATTTAAAAATGCCATAAATGGCCTTAAAAGTGGCATGAATGGCCTTAACATTGGCCTTAAAAATGGAATTAATGGCCTTAACATTGGCCTTAAAAATGGAATTAATGGCCTTAACTATAACATAGATGGCATCAAAAATGCCATTTATGGAATCAAAAATTCCATTTGTGGCATTACATAAATGGAATTAACAATGCCATTTATGGTGTTACATAAATGGCATTATGCCATTTATTGAATTGATAATGCCATTCATGGAATTAGTAATGCCATTAATGGCATTGTTAATGTGGCATTATCAATGCCATTTATGGCATTAATGGCATCAGAAATGTTGCATTTTTGATGCCACAAATGGCATTGTTGATGCCATAAATGTCATTAATGGCATCAATAATATTTCATTGATAATGCCATTCATGGCACAGTTGATGCCATTTATGACACTGTTAATGCCATTTATGACACTGCTAATGCCACTTATGGCACTGTTAATGCCATTAATGGCATTGTTACTGCCATAAATGGCATTGTTACTTCCATAAATGGAATTGTTAATGCCATTTATGGCACTGTTAATGCCATTTATGGCATTTTTGATTCCATAAATGGCATTAATGGCATCAGAAATATTTCATTGATAATGCCATTAATGGCATTTTTAATGCCACAAATGGCATTAATAGCATCATAAATGCCATAAATAGCCATATTTCATTTAAAAACCATCCCTTACGTGTTTTTACCATAAAATTACGTGTTTTTACCAATTGATGGTAAAAACACGTAAGTTTTTAGTAAAAAACCCGTAAGCTCTTACGTGTTTTTACCAATTTGCTTATGTGTTTTTACCAATACCCTATTTAAATCTTTTCAATATTGATTAAAATGAAAAAAATTGAATAATTAAACCTAAAATTGAATTAATTGATTTCATCATTACTTTAATTAAAAAAAATATAAATTAAAAATCCTCATTTAATAAATTTCTCAAAAAAAAAAAAATTTTAAAATATAAATTTTTGAATTGAGACAAGTTAATTAAAAGGAAACTTAATTCTAATTAAGTTAATATAATGATCTTTATTTTTTTATTTTATTTTTTTGTTAAAAATTTAATAAAAAAATTCAAATAATTCTTGATTTTAATTTATTTTTGATTCATTATCATTAATTTTTTTTCTTTTTTGAAAAATTTAATGAAAAAATAAAAAAATTGCTGATTTTAATTTATTTTTAACTTATTATAATTATTTTTTTTATTTTTGTTTATTTATTTATTTCATTTTACTTTATCTTATTCCATTTTATTCTATTTTATTTTATTCTATTCTATTTTATTTTATTTGTTTCATTTATTTTATTTATTTTGTTTATTTTACTTATTTTATTTGTTTTACTTATTTTACTTATTTTATTTATTTTATATATTTTATATATTTTATTTATCTTATTTATTTTATTTATTTCATTTATCTACTTATTTATTTTTTTATTTATTTTAAATCTCCTGATAAAAAGAATAAATAAATTAAAATTCTATTTTTTTTCTTTTGATTTTATTTTTTGAAATTTGGGATTTTTTTTGAAGACAAAAAAAAGAAAATTATTTGGTAATATCTTTCTAATTAATTAATTATTTTTGTTTTTATTTTTTGAAATATTTGAAAATTCTTTTTTTGAAATGTACCCTTACCTACCCTTTTCTGTTCTTTTTCAATATTAATGATTCAAATTAAAATGATTTTAATAATAATAAAAGAAACCCTTGTTTTATTTTTGATGTTTGATTTTTTATGTTTTTAATTTTTGAAATTTACAAATTTAATTGAATAAAAAATAATTTTTTTAAAATCATTAAAAAATTGAATTCAATTTATAATTCAAATTTAATCTTAGTTAACCTGTTTTTGAGCTAACCCAATTTATTATTATTATTATTATTATTAAATTTTACTTAATTAATTATTGTTTTAATTCATCCTATTCTTATATAAACAAATAAATAACAATGATATTGTTTTTATCATGATATCACTTTATAAATTTCTCATTAATTTTAAACTTAAAAAAGAAAAAAAACAAAGGTGAGTTAATATGTAAAAAAAATTTCAAAGAAGTGTCTAACTAAATAAATTGTTATATCAGGAAAAATTAAACCTTGAAGTGTATTTTTTTTGTGTAAGTCAAGTCAACTTTCAAGATTTTTTTTTTCTAGTCATCACATATTCTTTTTAAATATGTAAAAAAACTTTCATATCTCAACTAGAACAGAAAAAAAATATATATCCATATAAACCCCCCCAAAAAGAAATTTATTTTATTTTCTAATTTTTTATAAAAATAAAGTCCAATTATTTTTTTGTATTTTTGAAAAAAAAGATATTTTCAAACATCTTTCTTTTTTTCTTTTTAAAGATTTAATCTCTAATTGAAGAAGTGGTCTATAAATTAGCTCTTTAAGCTTCTTCACATATCAAGACCCACAAAATTTAAGTCAAGATCTTATCTCAAGGAGTATATTCAATACAAGTATTGATCAAATAAAATTATAATGAAAAATCAAGTCAAACCAAGGAGTTTATTCAAGGAAGAAATCTTATTTAAGACTTTTTAAAATTCTCAATAATTAAAATTTAAATTAACAATTATTATATGATAATTTGAGTCTAATCTACCAATTATTTTTTCTAAAATACTAAATATTGAAAGGTTTTTGAAGAAATTTAGTAACCTCTTCTTTATTAATTTTGCTTAAAATACAAAAAGGTAAAAAATAATGCTTCTAATTATTGATGTAATAAAATAAAAATACAAGAAACTCTCTCTAGATTTCAATTTATCATTGTATAAAATTGAAGCTCTTACCATTAATCCCTTTGAGGATTGAAAGCCAAAATCCTAAAAATCCTATAGATTATCTTACCATCGTAATATTTTTTTTGGAAAGAAAGTCAAAAATTATAGAACTTATTAAAGGGTTTTTTTTATAGAAAAAGAAAATTCTATTAATTTGACAAAGTAACACAAATATAATAATAATTAGATTCATTTCAAATATTTAATAAGTTATTTTAAAAAGAAATTTGAAAATTTAAGAAATCAAGTGATTGAAAAATCAGATGAAGTAATATATAGATTCTTATTTCTTATTTTCCTTATATAAATAGATCAATACTAAACATTAATGATTTGGTTTTTTTCAAAAATAAAAAACCTCTTATAGGTAAATGATTTACTAATACTCAAAACAATACAAACTCTTTAATAAAAATTAAATAAAAATTATAATATAAAGATATTTTGAATTAATAAAAAAAACAAAAGTAACTATATCGAAATGAAATGTATGTTTTTTTTCCTTTTTTGAACAAAAAAAACATTCTCCTCATTTAAGTTGATCATCCAATTATATTTTTCTTTAAATTGAAAAAAATAAGGATAAGTAAATTAACCTGTAATTTTCCATTTTTTTCATTGTTTAAAAAATAACCATCAAGATATTAATTTAAATTGAGAAAAATTCTTTGAATGCTTTTCTTTTAAAATAAGGATTTTTTATATGAAAGAAAAAATAAATAAATTGATTAATTTAATATTTCAAGATTAAAAATAAAGGAATGAATTTCTTAGTTTATAAAAAAAATATAATCTATGATTGTTTTAATTGATTAATTGAATAAAAGTTAATAATTATTCAAAAAAAACCATAATAAGTGAATTACCAAAAAAACTTCGAAATGTATTCAGGTATATATATAAAATTCATCATTCAATTTGAATTTAATTTAATTCAAAAGAATTCAATATTGCAAAAATAAAAGAAAAAGAATTTTTTATATATATCTATTTACTTCTTATCATCATAGCTAAAAAGTTCCTCCTTTTCATAATATATATATATATATATATATGTTTAAATTAAATTTAATTAAGAAGTTTTCATTTCTTAACAATTAAATAAAGAAATAATTGTTAAGAATTAATGATAGGAAAGAAAGAATAAAAATACTTATTATATGAAATATTATCATTTATTTAAGAAAATAAAAAGAAAGGGGATCATAATCTAATTTGATTTAATTAATTTTCACAATTCTTCTTTTTTTTCAAAAAGGAGGAAGATCACCAAAAAAATAAAAATATAAGAAAAATATTTTCAGAATTTAAAACCATCAATTTTTAAAAGGAAAACAAGTTAGTTATCAAAAAGATACTACAAGACAAACAAAAAATAGATTGAGATTGAAATTTACTATTTAAATTTTTAGTTTAGTATTTAAATAAAAGGTCAAAAAAACACAATTTTCTATAATATTAAAAGAAGCCTTTAATTATTAAATCTTCAGATTAAAATTATAATTTCAAAAAACTTAACAATAATTAATAATTAAATAATAAAAAATTTTGAATCAAAGAAAATATTAAAGGATTTAAGAGATTTCAACTTTTTTCAAATAAAAATTAGAATATTGAATTCATTTTTTAATTAGTATTACTTATTTTAAAATTATATTAGATTATCTCTCAATTCTGAAGAATTAATTTTTTAAATATTTCAAAAAAACATTCAAGAGATTAAAAAGTTTCCAAAAAGATAATAATTAATAATCTCATACATTTCTTAGTAACTAAAAATGATTATAAATGATTAATTGAAATTCATTTTTTTTTCAATATTAGGGGGTGTCAAAGTCACTGGATACCAAAGTAAAATAACATGGGATTTGGTTTCCAAATACCAAGAGTAAAGGCCAGGTTTTCATGTTTAAATTAAATGATATTCTATGTGAGTCAGCTGGTATTTTCACCAAATAACATGCATCTGGGATTTCAGTTTGAAAACTAACCAATATGAGTATTCAAAATTCATGATTAATAAATGTACAACATATCCTTCCACAATCTATTTTTAAAAATCTGATCACTTTATATGTCTTCAACCATATCATAATTCCTTGAACCAAGGTACAAGAAATAAAGTCATACATGAAGACCACCTTGAGCAACCCTCATCCATCAGGTCATTTAATACATACAGATTATTTAAGAGTAGTTAATTGGTTTTCAATTAAATAAAGTTTAGAGTCATTGTCAGCCTGTGACTCAAAACCAGAGCACAAGCATGACAGCCAAATACCATAAACCAATGGTATAGCCAAGATACCACCAAAACATGGAGCTGAGCAAAATCAGCTCAAAAGGTGTCAAAATAAAGAGAAAACTAACCCCTTTCCAAATATCTAAGTCCCATCATCATAGGACAAAGAATAACAAAGTTATTCCTGCTCAAAGCTGTTGCTGAGCATAAACCTTAATTTTGACCTCTCATCTGAAATACAGAGTAAGAGGCCTAACCCCATCAAATGGGTATGCAGAATGAATCTCTAAGCCAGGGCTATCCAATGGTACCAACCAAACTGAGCTAGCATCAGTATTACAGAAGTTATGGTCAAATTCAGGCCAAATAAGGGTGAACAAAACATTCACCTCTCATCTAACTTCTACAGTTTTAGTGTGAGATACCTAAAGTGGGGTCTTTTTGGAAAGAGCAAAATCAGGGCTATCTGATGGTGCCATTCATTTTCTCATATGCCATCTAGAACAAAAGTTATGAGGCAAATAAGCTCAATACAGCTTTTTTCCTAAAACACAAATATGTACAAAAACTTGTACATGGGATAACTTTGCCATATTTAATGACAACCCCATAAAATAAGGTACCATTGTGTAGAGCACTTAAAGGGCTACACACGGAATCAATTTCCAGGCTGATATCTCAAGAACTGAAAAAGGTATAGCTGTTTTAAGGTCAAAATCCCACACTTTGACCAATACAGCCTTATCATGGGATAATATCCCGTAGCCATGATTATGACGTGTCAAACTGACAAAGAAGCTTGGTTTTACTTCAATACCCCATATTTCATTCAATACTGGGGTCCCATACAGGTTCTGTACAGCATTCTATATGTCATACACGTCAGAATCAGGCTGTGTGGTCCCCAGATGAAAATTTTCACCTTGTATTGGTGAAAACCGCCCAGATGTGCTTTCAAAACCACATATGAGCCAAATACAGGCTATACAGGCCTTTTGTAAGCCACAAGCCTGTCTTAGAGAGTGAAAAATCTTCACTTCCTCTACATGGAAAGGTCTAGCAACCTTTTCACCCCATTTCAGGATAAAAAGGGGGCTTGTCACAGCCAGAAAAGCTTCCCTCATCCTGCTCTTGAATTCCTATGTAGTAAACTGTCAAAAAAAGTTTTACTCTTGGAAAATAATCAGGTTATACTATAAATATTAGTATTGTAGCTCTTATTATAGTAATCCAATTGGTAAGACTTCATTCAGGGCTTTCAGCAGTGCTCACCACCACTATCTCTTGACAGTAAAGCCCTTTTATTTTATTAAATACCCTTATTATCTTTAAAATCTTTACTCTAAGCTTTTTTTCTGTGTCACAACCATAGTTCAATTGTAATTAGTCTATTTTACACCTTTATCATAGTTTCATCCTGACATTTTGGCGCCCGGTCATGTTTTTTTGAAATCTTTTGGACCTTAAAAGTAAGTTTTTCACTTATTTATTGCTTTCTGACAATTGTTTCTATATTTTTTAGGTGTATTTTTTCTTAAAAATATATATATTATATATTTCATATTGTTAATTCATCTATATACCATTTCATCCTCATATGATAAGAGTACTTGTCACGTGGCTAATAACCACAAGACCTTTATTTTTGGCGTGTTTTACATATAAAAACACTTCAGCCATTAATAAGTCCAGTATTTTTGACTAAATAAGGACACCTCTGACTGTAAAACCAACAGTTGAGGCGTGGTTAAGTGTATTGTTGACTCAATTACACTTATACAGAACAAATTCATACAGATTGTACTTAAAAACCACAAGTCAATAGGGGGAATACTGGCACACAAATAGTGTAACAGGTTACCAACAGCTGTAATTCTGATGTGGGATTGTTGATTCAATTACACTGTCATTACACAGGGCAGATTGTAGTAATATACAAAGCCCAGAGGCCATTATTAGACATGCAAATAGCATTTTAAGAAGTCTTAACTGACATTAAGCCCTCTTTTTCCTGTTTTGATTCAATGGAAGAAAGCTATATCCCACTAGATACCCAGTCACAGGCCAACACACCAGTGACACCCTCAGAACCAGAGGGAAGCAAGGGAAGAGGAAAGAGGCACAGTGAAGGCCTGATTACAGCAAAGAAGTGGACACCAATAGCCACCCAGAAGAGTAGAAAACCACAAAACTCTACATCAATACAAGGTAAACCAACCTTGACAACCTGTACAGGGAAGATTACTATAATTAACCCAGTTGTAACCTCTAAAGGTAAATGGCCCCAATCAGCAGACAACAAATTTGTACAAGGCACAGTCAAAGGTAAATACCCTAAGAACATAAAGTTTTTGACTGCTTTCAAACACTGATATGTCACCTGTACACCTCCACCTTGGCTTCCAAAGGAACCAGCCAGAGGACAGAGAAGGCTTTGCTAGTACCAGAAGACCTGGAAGAGGACGCCTTGGACACAGTGGTGGATGGAAAAACAATGAGGGAGATAATATCAACCCTGCCATTCACACTCCAATTCAACAGGAACCTCAAACCAGAGGACTGGAAGGATATGGATCAAGTTCTTCAGCTCCACCAACTCCTCAATGATTTATTTCAATGGAGCATGGACAACAAGAGGTTCAACCTACCATCTCACTGGGCAGAACTTGGAGAAAGTTTCCAGAGGATCTGTCTCAAAAAGATAGACTTCAAGGACCTTATGGTAATCACCAAAGGTTGGAATACTACCAGGCAGTTCAGACTCCTGGAGGCAAGGGCAAACAGGATAAGGGAGAATCAAGCCACTATCCAAGCTATAGAAGAACAGTTAACCCAGGCAGGGCCTACTCAGATTCCTTCAGGCTCACAAGGAGAAGGCCAAATCAGCTCTCCGGTGGCTTCACACCATTCAGAAACCAACAAGTCAGTGACCAGGAGTCACCATTCTTCACAATTCCAGGAGGTTTCCAGGAGAACACAAGGATACAAGGGGAAAAACAAGACTCCTTTCAATCAAAGGAAGAGAGAGTCAGACTCAATGATCCAGAAGTTGTTGGATTTGGTGAAAGAAGTGCACAAGACCCAGAAGTAGATGTAAACCACTCTAGAATCAGTAGTCCTATCAATAGAAATATTACCCCCACCCAGATTGAACATAATGCTGTCCCACCTTCGAGTATCTTAAACAGTGATGCACTGTGGTTAAAAATGTCCCAATATGCTGAGAAAACTCAAAAGCAGCTTGCAGAACTTGGAGCAAGCCATGAGAGGATGGAAGAATTAACAGCATCCATGGATAAAATTGTTAAAACTCTTCAAGAAGGACATGCTCAATTGTGCAAAGCCTCTGAAGGTGCCAACAAAAGACTGCATATAGTATTTGAAGAACAACACCACAGAAGAAGGGACAGGGCTTGTCTGGACCAAGATATAAACAAATTGTTTAATGTCTACCATAACATGAAGCCCCAACCACAAGGCCATGTTATGGATGATCCATATCACCCAGATGACATAAAACCAGATGCCATGTTGGGAAATAAGGCAAGATCTCCATCACAATACCAGGATGGCGATAATATGTCTTATTCTGAAAAGGAAGCCTTGAAACAGCTTCCTGAGGCCTCAAGCTGGCCCAAATTCTCTGGAACAGGAGAATATGATCATATGGGACTCATAGATTATATTGATGGACTCTTCATTGATGTACCAAGCATACCAGATTACTGGATTACTGCTAGACTAAATACAGCATTTAGAGGTCATGCTAGTATATGGTACACAGAAATGAAAGAAATCCATGGCAGAAGAAACTGGCCATGGTGGAATAGTCAAATCATCCAAAAGTACAGTAATGGTACTTGGATATGGCAAAAGACCATGTCATTTGAAAATGACAAATACTCTGTGGACAAAGATCCATATGAGTGGTGTCTTAGACAGTCTAAAAGACTTAAAGCCATTGATCCTCAGATGAACATCCAAATGAGGAATCAAAAGCTTCTGACACAACTGCCAGGAGAACTGGAGCATGCAGCAAAATGCAGATGCAACCAAAATTGCACTCTGGATGACATTGCTAATACCTTACAAGACATAAGGAAAAGAACTAATATAGGGAAACTCACCCCATATAAGAGCAGTGGTTTCAAAGAGAAACAACCTTTCAGGGTAGAGTTCAAAGACAAACCCAAAGAAAGGGTGGCAGAAGTGGCAAAGAAGAATAATTCTTGTCACAATTGTGGTTTAACAGACCAATATGCCAACAACTGTCCAAAGGGAAAGAAAAAAGTCTATGCCATTGAGAAAGTCCCAGAGGATTCTGAAACAGACTCCATGGGTGATGCCATCAGAGAACCATCTGATGATGACCAAGACCCAAGAGAAGAATTTCTAGTGGAATACCAAGAGGAAACCCCACTAGAAATTCAGGACATACAGTCAGAAGCAGGGATGCCACAGGATACTGCCAACAGAAACTTGTGCAAACATACCCAAGATGCACAAACATTCCTGGTCACACCAACCAGAGGAATGGCATATATACATGGAGCAGCCACTAAAATGACTGTCTGTATTGACAATGCTCAACATCCATTGATCATTGATAGTGCGGCACACTGCTCCATAGTGGCCAGAAATTATCTGGATAACCACCTCCCAAATTGTGAAAAACAGCTCTTGCCAGCCAAGGAAAAAAACTTCAGGAGTGCATCAGGAAAGATGACTTCTATTGGTACAATTAATAAAGAAATAATTATACCTCATAGGAAGGGTAATATCACGCTCAACCCAGAGTTTGTAGTGCTTGATGATGCCCACATCCAAGGGTTCTTGCTGGGAACAGATTACCAAAGGATGTATGGCATAGATATTTACAATAGTAAAAACAGGCAGATTACCATTGGTACCAACAAGGAGAAGAAATTTTCACTTGATATATACCAAATCTCTACCCATGACCCAGTGGAGGAGCTACCGAATGAATTCAGGGAGGGCCAGTTTAGCACTACCCTCACCAGTAAACAAGAACTAAGTTTACTAAAGATGCTGAGGGAGAACAGACCAGAATTTTCCATTGGTTAAGAGCTATTAGGCAAGATCAAAGGCCATGATATATAATCATATCTGGATGTGGAAAGACCTTATCCACCTATGCTCAGGAGAAGTCCATACCCAGAAAGTCTGGAAACCAGGAAAGAAATTGAAAAACATATAAATGAACTCCTGGACATGGATTTCATCAGAAACATTGGACATAATTAAATAGTGGAGATACCCACTCCTGTCCTAATCACCTGGCATGATGGCAAGTCTAGAATGTGTGGAGACTTCAGAGCTCTGAATAACTACACAAAAGCAGACAGCTACCCTATACCCAGGATATCTCATGCCTTGGATAAACTGGCAAAAGCCAAATACATAACCAAACTGGATTGTATAAAAGGCTTCCACCAAAATGGGGCCAAGCCAAACTCCATGAAATTACTCAGAAGAATATGCCATATGGGTGTATATGAGTACACCAGGATGCCATTTGGCATCAAAAATGCACCAGCCCATTTCCAAAAGATGATGGACACAATATTTCAAGAAGAAATATTGGAAGGCTGGGGGGTGGTATATATTGATGACATAATTATATACTCAGAGACATGGGAGGACCATGTAAAATACATAGACAGAGTGCTGAGTAAATGTACACCCATCAATCTGAAAATTTCACTGAAAAAGTGTAATTTTGGCCAACAAGAGCTACTAGCTGTAGGACATAAAGTCTCAGCTCTTAGTCTGGCAATTGAACAGAATAAAGTAGCAGAAGTACTCCAGAAGCCAGTACCAAAGAGCATCAAAGGGATGCAATCTTTCCTTGGATTTTCTAGCTACTAAAGAAAGCACATCAGTAATTTTGCCCATATAGCTAGTAGTTTATACGAGCTATGTTCAAAAGATGTAGTTTTTGAAATTACAAAGGGAAGTAGGGATGCATATAAGAGGATCAAACATGAACTCACAAATGCACCTGTGCTTATATTGCCTGACTTTTAACTACCATTCAAGTTATACATAGATGCAGCATGTAGCCAAGGGTTAGGAGCAGCCCTTCACCAAAGACAAATTGTGGATGGTGAACCAAGAGAGGGAGTAATATGTTACATCTCTAGGCAACTGAAATATTCAGAAGCCAGGTATGGGGCCACCCGGACTGAATGTCTATGCTTAGTCTGGGCTCTGGAAAAACTCCATTATTATTTGGAGGGTGCAGTCTTTGAAGTCTACACAGACTGAACAGCCTTTAAGTCTTTACTAAACATGAAGACTACAAATAGACACATGCTGAGATGGAAAATAGCCATCCAGGAGTATAGGGAATATGACCATCATATACAATGAAGGTAAAAGCCATACCGATGCAGATGGCCTTAGCAGATGGCCACTGGAAAATGTCAAAAGCAATCCAGATTTTGACCCTGCAGTTGCAGCCAAGATCCCTATCCATTTCATGGAGATAGATAGGAAGAAGAACTTCAGAATTTCTGAATGGGCACCAGAAAGTGGTACCTTTGACAGTGGAAAAACTGATTCAGAAGGAACAGAAACTACCATAATGGGGATAGGTTCCTCAGAACTGCACAATGAATTTTTCAGTGCAGTACTAAAATCCTATGCCAAACACAAACAGTGTGGCATCTTACTACAGCTCCTTCAACAAAAATACAGGATCCCAGACCTGGAATACCAGCTGGAAGAACCCTGGTTGAGGGCCTAAAAGGATAACAAGCTCTTCCTTGTAGATGGCCTGCTTTACCACAGAGAAACGCATACAGGTGCACTCACAGTGGTAGACAGAGATCACATCTCCCTGATCCTGCAGGAATGCCATGACTGCCCCTATATGGGACACATGAGTGAAGACAGGACCAAAGAGACAGTAGCAAGTAAAGCTTGGTGGCCCAAGTGGGAACAAGAGTTGAGTAAATACATCAACACTTGTGAAAGATTCCAAAAGGCAAATAGGAAACATGGGAAGAAGTATGGATTACTTCAACACATAGAAGAACCCAAACACCCATGGGAAACCATCAATATGGACTGGGTCACAGGACTTCTCCCAGGAGGCAAATAAAACTACAATGCCTGTTTAATCATAGTTGATAGGTTAAGCAAGAGAATGAGGTGCCTACCATACCATAAAGAGGACACAGCCATGGATACTGCTCTGATATTCTGGAATAATACCATATCTACCTGTGGAGTCCCTAAGATAATCATTAGTCATAGGGACCCAAAATTCACATCTGAATTTTGGACCAACTTGTATGACATGCTTGGCACCAAGCTTGCATTTTCCACAGCTTACCATCCACAAACAGATGGCCTAGCTGAAAGGATGATCCAGACAATGGAGGAAATCCTTAAAAGGTTCTGTGCCTATGGCATGGAATACAAGGACCATGAGGGATACACCCATGACTGGATTACCATCCTACCAGCTGTCCAACTGGTCTATAATACAAGTCAGCACTATACCACAGGAAAAACACCTGCACAAGTTGAGAAAGGGAGGAATCCCCTGTTGCCTGTGGATCACTTGAAGAAGAATCTTCTGACCATCCACCCCACATCCAAAGACTTTCATGATATATGGAAGAGGGCTTGTGACACAGCATCCAGATGCATAGCTGAGGCCAAGGAATATAACAAGCAGAGGTGGGACAAGAGACACATGGAAACTGACTTTAAGAAAGGGGACCAGGTGTTAGTGTCTACACTAAACCATAATAGTCTTAAAGGACCTAAGAAAATGAGAGACTAATTTGTAGGGCCCTTCACTATCATTAAATTGATAGGGAAAAATGCAGTAGAAGTTAAAATCACAGAGGAATTCTCCAGGAAACACCCAGTCTTCCCAGTGAGCTTAGTCAAGCCATACTTCCAGACCGAGGAGGATAAATTCCCCTCCAGGAAGAAGAATCCCACACCACCAGAAATAGTGGAAGTGGAAGACTCCCCTGGATCAGTGAAGAGAATCATCAAGGCCAGGAAGATCAGACCTAATGGCAAGGATGTCAGCCTGTGACTCAAAACCAGAGCACAAGCATGACAGCCAAAATACCATAAACCAATGGTATAGCCAAAATACCACCAAAACATGGAGCTGAGCCAAATTAGCTCAAAAGGTATCAAAAGAAAGAGGAAACTCACCTCTTCCTGAAAATATAAGTTCCATCACCATAGGACAAGAAATAACAAAGTTATTCCTGCTCAAAGTTATTGCTGAGCATAAACCTTAATTTTCACCTCTCATCTAAAATCTAGAAGGAGAGGCTTAACCCCATCAAATGGGTATTCAAAATTAAGCTTTAAGCCAGGGCTATCCAATGGTACCAGCCAAAATGAGCTAGCACCAGTATTACTTGAGTTATGGTCAAATTCAGACCAAATAAGGGTGAACAAAACATTCACCTCTCATCTAACTTTTACAGTTTTAGTGTGAGATACCTAAAGTGGGGTCTTTTTGGGAAGAGCACAATCAGGGCTATCTGATGGTGCCATCCATTTCCTCATAACTCAACTACAACAGAAGTTATTGGCCAAACAAGCTTAATACAGCTTTTGCCCAGACCACGCCAATGTACAAAAATACTTGTACATGGGATAACTTTGCCATACTTAATGATAACCATGTCAAGTTGGTTACCATTGTGTAGAGCTCATACAGAGCTATTCAATGGACCAACTTTGAGCTTGATATCTCAAAAACCGACAGAGTTATGACCATTTTAAGGTCAAAATCCCACCTGCTGTCAGATACAGCCTTACCATGGGATAATATCCCATAACCATGAATATGAGGTGTCAAATAGACAAAGAAGCATGTTTTTACTTCAATACCTCATATGTCAGTCAATACTGGGGTCCCATACAGTTTCTGTACAGCATTCTACGCGTCATACACGTCAGAATCAGGCTGTGAGGTCCCCAGATGAAAATTTTCACCCTGTATTGGTGAAAACCGCCCAGATGTGGTTTCAAAACCACATCTGAGCCCAATACAGGGTATACAGGCTGTTTGCAAGCCACAAGTCTGTCATAGAGAGTGAAAAATCTTCACTTCCTCTACGTGGAAAGGTCTAGCAGCCTTTCCACCTCAATTTCAGGATAAAAGGAGGGCTTTTCACAGCCAAAAACCTCTCCTCATCCTGCTCTTGAATAACCTACGTAGTAAACTGTCAAAAACAGTTTTACTCTTGGTTAAATAATCAGGTATAATTATAATCTTTAATTATTGTAGACTTTATTATTGTAATCCAACAGATAAAGCCTGCACCCAGGGTTCTCAATAGCACTCACCACCACTATTTCTCAATAGTAGAACCCTTTTATCTTATTATAAACCTTTATAAATCTTTTTTTAAATCATTTTCTGTAGTGTCACATACACAGTTAAAGTTGTAATTAGCCTAGTTATACCTTTATCATAGTATCATCCTGACAAAGGATCAGAGACAGTACTTAGTCAGATTCAAGAACCAGACAGCTGATAAAGACAAATGGTTGGAAGAAGATGCCATACCAGATGGGGACCTTAATTTAAGGAGATTAAGAGCCTCTAGGAGGACTGAACAGTCTCATCAATGATGAGCCTTTTTTAGAGGGAGGGTATGTCAGCCTGTGACTCAAAACCAGAGCACAAGCATGACAGCCAAATACCATAAACCAATGGTATAGCCAAGATACCGCCAAAACATGGAGCTGAGCCAAATCAGCTCAAAAGGTATCAGAAGAAAGAGGAAACTCACCCCTTTTCAAATATACAAGTCCCATAATCATAGGAAAAATAATAACAAAGTTATTCCTTCTCAAAGCTGTTGCTGAGCATAAACCTTAATTTTCACCTCTCATCTGAAATACAGAGTAAGAGGCCTAACCCCATCAAGTGGGTATGCAAAATAAAGCTCTAAGCTAGGGCTATCGAATGGTACCAACCAAACTGAGCTAGCATCAGTATTACAGAAGTTATGGTCAAATTCAGGCCAAATAAGGGTGAATAAAACATTAACCTGTCATCTAATTTCTACAGTTTTAGTGTGAGATACCTAAACTTGGGTCTTTTTGGAAAGAGAAAAACCAGGGCTATCTGATGGTGCAATTAATTTTCTCATATCTCATCTAGAACAAAAGTTATGAGGCAAATAAGCTCAATACAGCTTTTTGCCTAAAACACGCATATGTACAAAAACTTGTACATGGGATAACTTTGCCATATTTAATGATAACCACATAAAATAAGGTAACATTGTGTAGATCACATGAAGGGCTATACACAGATTCCATTTCCAGGCTGATATTCTAAGAACTGACAAAGGTATAGCTGCTTGAAGGTCAAAATCCCACACTTTGACCAATACAGCCTTATCATGGGATAATATCCCATAACCATGATTATTAGGTGTCAAACTGACAAAGAAGCTTGTTTTTACTTCAATACTGGTGTCCCATACAGGTTCTGTACAGCATTCTATATGTCATACATGTCAGAATCAGGCTGCGTGGTCCCCAGATGAAAGGTTTCACCCTGTATTGGTGAAAACCGCCCAGATGTGCTTTCAAAGCCACATCTGAGCCAAATACAGGCTATACAGGCCTTTTGTAAGCCACAAGCCTGTCTTAGAGAGTGAAAAATCTTCACTTCCTCTATATGGAAAGGTCTAGCAACCTTTTCACCCCATTTCAGGATAAAAAGGGGGCTTTTCACAGCCAGAAAAGCTTTCCTCATCCTGCTCTTGAATTCCTACGTAGTAAACTGTCAAAAACAGTTTTACTCTTGGTTAAATAATCAGGTATAATTATAATCTTTAATTATTGTAGACTTTATTATTGTAATCCAACTGGTAAGACTGCACCCAGGGCTTTCAGCAGCCCTCACCACCACTATCTCTTGATAGTAAAGCCCTTTTATTTTATTAAATACCCTTATTATCTTTAAAATCTTTACTCTAAGTTTTTTTTCTGTGTCACAAACATAGTTCAAGTTCTAATTAGTCTATTTTACACCTTTATCATAGTTTCATCCTGACCTTTTGGGCCCTGGCCATGTTTTTTTGAAATCTTTTGGACCTTACAAGTAAGTTTTTCACTTAATTATTGCTTTCTGACAATTGTTTCTATGTTTTTTAGGTGTATTTTTTCTTAAATATGTATATTATAAATTTTATATTGTTAATTGGTCTATATACCATTTCATACTCATATCATAAGAGTACTCTCACGTGGCTAATAACCACAAGACCTTTATTTTTGGCGTGTTTTACATATAAAAACACTTCAGTCATTAATAAGTCCAGCATTTTTGACTAAATAAGGACACCTCTGACTGTAAAACCAACAGTTGAGGCATGGTTAAGTGTATTGTTGACTCAATTACACTTATACAGAACCAATTCATACAGATTGTACTTAAAAACCACAAGTCAATAGGGGGAATACTGGCACACAAATAGTGTAACAGGGTACCAACAGCTGTAATTCTGATGTGGGATTGTTGATTCAATTACACTTTCATTACACAGGGCATATTGTAGTAATATACAAAGCCCAGAGGCCATTATTAGACATGCAAATAGCATTTTAAGAAGTCTTAACTGACATTAAGCCCTCTTTTTCCTGTTTTGATTCAATGGAAGAAAGCTATATCCCACTAGATACCCAGTCACAGGCCAACACACCAGTGACACCCTCAGAACCAGAGGGAAGCAAGGGAAGAGGAAAGAGGCACAGTGAAGGCCTGATTACAGCAAAGAAGTGGACACCAATAGCCACCCAGAAGAGTAGAAAGCCACAAAACTCTGCATCAATACAAGGTAAACCAACCTTGACAACCTGTACAAGGAAGATTACTATAATTAACCCAGTTGTAACCTCTAAAGGTAAATGGCCCCAATCAGCAGACAACAAATTTGTACAAGGCACAGTCAAAGGTAAATACCCTAAGAACATAAAGCTTTTGACTGCTTTCAAACACTGATATGTCACCTGTACACCTTAGAGACCTTGGCTTCCAAAGGAACCAGCCAGAGGAGAGAGAAGGCTTGTCTAGTACCAGAAGACCTGGAAGAGGACACCTTGGACACAGTGGTGGATGGAAAAACAATGAGGGAGATAATTTCAACCCTTCCATTCACACTCCAATTAAACAGGAACCTCAAACCAGAGGACTGGAAGGATATGGATCAAGTTCTTCAGCTCCACCAACTCCTCAATGATTTATTTCAATGGAGCATGGACAACAAGAGGTTCAACCTACCATCTCACTGGGCAGAACTTGGAGCAAGTTTCCAGAGGATCTGTCTCAAAAAGATAGACTTCAAGGACCTAATGATAATCACCAAAGGTTGGAATACTACCAGGCAGTTCAGACTCCTGGAGGCAAGGGCAAACAGGATAAGGGAGAATCAAGCCACTATCCAAGCTATAGAAGAACAGTTAACCCAGACAGGTCCTACTCAGATTCCTTCAGGCTCACAAGGAGAAGGCCAAATCAGCTCTCCAGTGGCTTCACACCATTCAGAAACCAACAAGTCAGTGACCGGGAGTCACCATTCTTCACAATTACAGGAGATTTCCAGGAGAAGACAAGGATACAAGGGGGAAAAACAAGACCTCTTTCAATCAAAGGAAGAGAGAGTCAGACTCAATGATCCAGAAGTTGTTGGATTTGGTGAAAGAAGTGCACAAGACCCAGAAGTAGTTGTAAAGCACTCTAGAATCAGTAGTCCTATCAATAGAAATATTACCCCCACCCAGATTGAAAATAATGCTGTCCCACCTGAGAGTAACTTAACCAGTGATGCACTGTGGTTAAAAATGTCCCAATATGCTGAGAAAACTCAAAAGCAGTTTGCAGAACTTGAAGCAAGCCATGAGAGGATGGAAGAATTAACAGCCTCCATGGATAAAATTGTTAAAACTCTTCAAGAAGGACATGCTCAATTGCGCAAAGCCTCTGAAGATGCCAACAAAAGACTGAATATAGTATTTGAAGAGCAACACCACAGAAGAAGGGACAGGGCTTGTCTGGACCAAGATATAAACAAATTGTTTAATGTCTACCATAACACGAAGCCCCAACCACAAGGCCATGTTATGGATGATCCATATCACCCAGATGACATCAAACCAGATGCCATGTTGGGAAATAAGGCAAGATCTCCATCACAATACCAGGATGGAGATAATATGTCTTATTATGAAAAGGAAGCCTTGAAACAGCTTCCTGAGGCCTCAAGCTGGCCCAAATTCTCTGGAACAGGAGAATATGATCATATGGAACTCATAGATTATATTGATGGACTCTTCATTGATGTACCAAGCATACCAGATTACTGGATTACTGCTAGACTAAATACAGCATTTAGAGGTCATGCTAGTATATGGTACACAGAAATGAAAGAAATACATGGCAGAAGAAACTGGCCATGGTGGAATAGTCAAATCATCCAAAAGTACAGTAATGGTACTTGGATATGGCGAAGGACCATGTCATTTGAAAATGACAAATACTCTCTGGACAATGATCCATATGAGTGGTGTCTTAGACAGTCTAAAAGACTTAAAGCCATTGATCCTCAGATGAACATCCAAATGAGGAATCAAAAGCTTCTGACACAACTGCCAGGAGAACTGGAGCATGCAGCAAAATGCAGATGCAACCAAAATTGCACTCTGGATGACATTGCTAATACCTTACAAGACATAAGGAAAAGAACTAATATAGGGAAACTCACCCCATATAAGAGCAGTGGTTTCAAAGAGAAACAACCTTTCAGGGTAGAGTTCAAAGACAAACCCAAAGAAAGGGTGGCAGAAGTGGCAAAGAAGAATAATTCCTGTCACAATTGTGGTTAAACAGACCAATATGCCAACAACTGTCCAAAGGGAAAGAAAAAAGTCTATGCCATTGAGAAAGTCCCAGAGGATTCTGAAACAGACTCCATGGGTGATGCCATCAAAGAACCATCTGATGATGACCAAGACCCAAGAGAAGAATTTCTAGTGGAATACCAAGAGGAAACCCCACTAGAAATTCAGGACATACAGTCAGAAGCAGGGATGCCACAGGATACTGCCAACAGAAACTTGTGCAAACATACCCAAGATGCACAAACATTCCTGGTCACACCAACCAGAGGAATGGCATATATACATGGAACAGCCACTAAAATGACTTTCTGTATTGACAATGCTCAACATCCATTGATCATTGATTGTGCGGCACACTGCTCCATAGTGGCCAGAAATTATCTGGATAACCACCTCCCAAATTGTGAAAAACAGCTCTTGCCAGCCAAGGCAAAAAACTTCAGGAGTGCATCAGGAAAGATGACTTCTATTGGTACAATTATTAAAGAAATAATTATACCTCATAGGAAGGGTAATATCAGGCTCACCCCAGAGTTTGTAGTGCTTGATGATGTCCACATCCAAGGGTTCTTGCTGGGAACAGATTACCAAAGGATGTATGGCATAGATATTTACAATAGTAAAAACAGGCAGATTACCATTGGTACCAACAAGGAGAAGAAATTTTTACTTGATATATACCAAATCTCTACCCATGAACCAGTGGAGGAGCTACTGAATGAATTCAGGGAGGGCCAGTTTAGCACTACCCTCACAAGTAAACAAGAACTAAGTTTACTAAAGATGCTGAGGAAGAACAGACCAGCATTTTCCATTGGTGAGAGACTATTAGGCAAGATAAAAGGCCATGATATATAATCATATCTGGATGTGGAAAGACCTTATCCACCTATGCTCAGGAGACCTCCATACCCAGCAAGTATGGAAACCAGGAAAGAAATTGAAAAACATATAAATGAACTCCTGGACATGGACTTCATCAGAAACATTGGACATGATTAAATAGTGGAGATACCCACTCCTGTCCTAATCACCTGGAATGATGGCAAGTCTGGAATGTGTGGAGACTTCAGAGCTCTGAATAACTGCACAAAAGCAGACAGGTAACCTATACCCAGGATACCTCATGCCTTGGATAAACTGGCAAAAGCCAAATACATAATCAAACTGGATTTTATGAAAGGCTTCCACCAAAATGGGCCAAACCAAACTCCATGAAGTTACTCAGAATAATATGCCATATGGGCGTATATGAGTACACCAGGATGCCATTTGGCATCAAAAATGCACCAGCCCATTTCCAAAAGATGATGGACACAATATTTCAAGAAGAAATATTGGAAGGCTGGGGGGTGGTATATATTGATGACATAATTATATACTCAGAGACATGGGAGGACCATGTACAATACATAGACAGAGTGCTGAGTAAATGTACACCCATCAATCTGAAAATTTCACTGAAAAAGTGTAATTTTGGCCAACAAGAGCTACTAGCTCTAGGACATAAAGTCTCAGCTCTTTGTCTGGAAATTGAACAGAATAAAGTAGCAGAAGTACTCCAGAAGCCAGTACCAAATAGCATCAAAGAGATGCAATCTTTCCTTGGATTTGCTAGCTACTACAGAAACCACATCAGTCATTTTGCTCATATAGCTAGTAGTTTATACAAGCTATGTTCAAAAGATGTAGTTTTTGAAATTACAAAGGAAAGGAGGGATGCATATAAGAGGATCAAACATGAACTCACAAATGCACCTGTGCTTATCTTGCCTGACTTTTAACTACCATTCAAGTTATACATAGATGCAGCATGTAGCCAAGGTTTAGGAGCAGCCCTTAACCAAAGACAAATTGTGGATGGTGAACCAAGAGAGGGAGTAATATGTTACATATATAGGCAACTGAAATATTCAGAAGCCAGGTATGGGGCGACCCAGACTGAATGTCTATGCTTAGTCTGGGCTCTGGAAAAACTACATTATTATTTGGAGGGTGCAGTATTTGAAGTCTACACAGACTGAACAGCCTTGAAGTCTTGACTAAACATGAAGACCAGAAATAGACACATGCTGAGATGGCAAATAGCCATCCAGTAGTATAGGGAATATGACCATCATATACAATGAAGGTAAAAGCCATACCAATGCAGATGGCCTTAGCAGATGGCTACTGGAAAATGTCAAAAGCAATCCAGATTTTGACCCTGCAGTTGCAGCCAAGATCCCTATCCATTTCATGGAGATAGATAGGAAGAAGAACTTCAGAGTTTCTGAATGGGCACCAGAAAGAGGTACCTTTTAAAGTGGAAATACTGATTCAGAAGGAACAGAAACTACCATAATGGGGATAGGTTCCTCAGAACTGCACAATGAATTTTTCAGTGCAGTACTAAAATCCTATGCCAAACACAAACAGTGTGGCATCTTACTACAGCTCCTTCAGCAAAAATACAGGATCCCAGACCTGGAATCCCAGCTGGAAGAACCCTGGTTGAGGGCCTACAAGGATAACAAGCTCTTCCTTGTAGATGGCCTGCTTTACCACAGAGAAAAGCATACAAGTGCACTCACAGTGGTAGAAAGAGATCACATCTCCCTGATCCTGCAGGAATGCCATGACTGCCCCTATATGGGACACATGAGTGAAGACAGGACCAAAGAGACAGTAGCAAGTACAGCCTGGTGGCCCAAGTGGGAACAAGAGTTGAGTGAATACATCAACACTTGTGAAAGATTCCAAAAGGCAAATAGGAAACATGGGAAGAAGTATGGATTACTTCAACACATAGAAGAACCCAAACATCCATGGGAAACCATCAATATGGACTGGGTCACAGGACCTCTCCCAGGAGGCAAATAAAACTACAATGCCTGTTTAATCATAGTTGATAGGTTCAGCAAGAGTATGAGGTGCCTACCATACCATAGAGAGGACACAGCCATGGATACTGCTCTGCTATTCTGGAATAATACCATATCTACCTGTGGAGTCCCTAAGATAATCATTAGTGATAGGGACCCAAAATTCACATCTGAATTTTGGACCAACTTGTATGACATGCTTGGCACCAAGCTTGCATTTTCCACAGCTTACCATCCACAAACAGATGGTTTAGCTGAAAGGATGATCCAGACAATGGAGGAAATCCTTAAAAGGTTCTGTGCCTATGGCATGGAATACAAGGACCATGAGGGATACACCCATGACTGGATTACCCTCCTACCAGCTGTCCAACTGGTCTATAATACAAGTCAGCACTATACCACAGGAAAAACACCTGCACAAGTAGAGAAAGGGTGGAATCCCCTGTTGCCTGTGGATCACTTGAAGAAGAATCTTCTGACCATCCACCCCACAGCCAAAGACTTTCATGATATATGGAAGAGGGCTTGTGACACAGCATCCAGATGCATAGCTGAGGCCAAGGAATATAACAAGCAGAGGTGGGACAAGACACACATGGAAACTGACTTTAAGGAAGGGGACCAGGTGTTTGTGTCTACACTAAACCTTAATAGTCTTAAAGGACCTAAGAAAATGAGAGACTAATTTGTAGGGCCCTTCACTATCATTAAATTGATAGGGAAAAATGCAGTGGAAGTTAAAATCACAGAGGAATTTTCCAGGAAACACCCAGTCTTCCTGGTGAGCTTAGTTAAGCCATACTTCCAGACAGAGGAGGATGAATTCCCCTCCAGGAAGAAGAATCCCACACCACCAGAAATAGTGGAAGTGGAAGACTCCCCTGGACCAGTGAAGAGAATCATCAAGGCCAGGAAGATCTGACTTAATGGCAAGGATCAGAGACAGTACTTAGTCAGATTCAAGAACCAGACAGCTGATAAAGACAAATGGTTGGCAGAAGATGCCATACCAGATGGGGACCTTAATTTAAGGAGATTCAGAGCCTCTAGGAGGACTGAACAGTCTCATCAATCATGAGCCTTTTTTAGAGGGAGGGTATGTCAGCCTGTGACTCAAAACCAGAGCACAAGCATGACAGCCAAATACCATAAACCAATGGTATAGCCAAGATACCGCCAAAACATGGAGCTGAGCCAAATCAGCTCAAAAGGTATCAAAAGAAAGAGGAAACTCACCCATTTTCAAATATACAAGTCCCATAATCATAGGAAAAATAATAACAAAGTTATTCCTTCTCAAAGATGTTGCTGAGCATAAACCTTAATTTTCACCTCTCATCTGAAATACAGAGTAAGAGGCCTAACCCCATCACATGGGTATGCAAAATGAATCTCTAAGCTAGGGCTATCAAATGGTACCAACAAAACCGATCTAGAATCAGTATTACAGAAGTTATGGCCAAATTCAGGCCAAATAAGGGTGAATACAATATTCACCTCTCATCTAACTTCTACAGTTTTAGTGTGAGATACCTAAAGTGGGGTATTTTTGGAAAGGGAAAAATCAGGGCTATCTGATGGTGCAATTCATTTTCTCATATCTCATCTAGAACAAAAGTTATGAGGCAAATAAGCTCAATACAGCTTTTTGCCTAAAACACGCATATGTACAAAAACTTGTACATGGGATAACTTGGTCATATTTAATTATAACCACATAAAATAAGGTACCATTGTGTAGATCACATAGAGGGATACACACAGATTCCATTTCCAGGCTGATATCTTAAGAACTGACAAAGTTATGGCTGCTTTAAGGTCAAAATCCCACACTTTGACCAATACAGCCTTATCATGGGATAATATCCCATAACCATGATTATGAGGTGTCAAGCTGACAAAGAAGCTTGTTTTTACTTCAATACCTCATAGTTCATTCAATACTGGGGTCCCATACAGGTTCTGTACAGCATTCTATATGTCATACACGTCAGAATCAGGCTGTGCGGTCCCCAGATGAAAATCTTCACCCTGTATTGGTGAAAACCACCCAGATGTGGTTTCAAAACCACATCTGAGCCAAATACAGGTTATACAGGCCTTTTTTAAGCCACAAGCCTGTCTTAGAGAGTGAAAAATCTTCACTTCCTCTACATGGAAAGTCTAGCAACCTTTTCATCCCATTTCAGGATAAAAAAGGCGCTTTTCACAGCCAGAAAACCTTTCCTCATCCTGCTCTTGAATTCCTACGTAGTAAACTGTCAAAAACAGTTTTACTCTTGGAAAATAATCAGGTTATACTATAAATATTAGTATTGTAGCTCTTATTATAGTAATCCAACTGGTAAGACTGCACCCAGGGCTTTCAGCAGCCCTCACCACCACTATCTCTTGATAGTAAAGCCCTTTTATTTTATTAAATACCCTTATTATCTTTAAAATCTTTACTCTAAGATGTTTTTCCATGTCACAAACATAGTTAAAGTTGTAATTAGTCTATTTTACACCTTTATCATAGTTTCATCCTGTCAGTTATGTTTTTGGTACTGGTGGCTCAACTTCAATAGGAAGGCCCCCTTTATCAAAGCAGCATAGATTTCAGCTTTTGAAAATTGAGATAAACAAAAAATCACATCATTTCATAAACCTTGGTTAAAGCAGCATTTGAGATCAATCACAAACATATATAAAGAAATATATGGCTTCTAAAAAATTTGAAAATTTAACTGCAGATGGACTAACCAAAGAATATGAGAGTAAAGTTTTCAAATAAATGAGTGAAAAGCCTTAAAGTATGTGTCCTTTCTATGTTGAAAGGAATTCACCCTTTTTCCACAAGCCCAATATCACTCCCATTGCAAGCTATGAGTCACAAGAAAAGGATAGTTTAAATAATGATGATCAAGATGAACAGTTAATGAATAAGGTATTTCATAATCACTTTTTTTGGCTTCCTGAGATGATGAAAGCTCATTTGAATCCAAAAGGGCCATAATATTTTGAATTCACCTCTCAATCTTAATCCTTTTCTTAATAAAGATGATGGGTTAGTTCAAGAAGAAAACCTTAATTATAAATAAGTAATTATGTTTAAACATGATATTTTTAAAAGGAAATTTTGATTATTTCTTCTACCACCAGCTAACTAAGTCTAAAGCTCATTCAACACAAAAGTGTAATCAAGAATTGACCCTCAAATGTAATGACAAGAGTGGATCTAAACTTAAAATTATTGTTACTATGCTGCAGCCTACTGAGAACAAATATGGTCCTTAGCCTGTGAATTGAATGAAAATCTTAATTTGAGTGGGAAAAGGAAAGGTGGTGTGAAGAGAAAGTGAGGAATATTGAATGTCAATGGTTTAAAGAAGTGAAGCTACAAAAACAAATGGAGTTTTATGAGAAACAAGAAAACATGAAATATGTTTTTTCAAAAGAAATTTGGACTCAGGAATTGGAGCTGAAGAAAAAGTAATTCCAGATTGATTTCATTATAGCAGAATTATCATTGAGAACACCAATATCTGATCATCAACGTATTCTGAGATTAATCAATAAGAGATAATATTTAATCATGATGTAATAGGTATAAATGATTTTTTTTGATTTAGTAATGCATAAATACAACATATCAAATATTAAATGGTGACAACGAAATGATAAATGCACTTATAATTTGAGTTCATGGCATGAATAAGTTGGTTATGACAGTAATGTATTCCCCAGGGTTTATACCACCTTTCATTTGGATACCAAAGAGTAATTAGCTTCCATTGTTTTTATAATAACTAGTAACCAAGATTTTATTTTGAAAAGCTGAATTTTGAATTTGAATTGAGCTTTTCTGCTGATTATAATAAAGTGTTAACTACTTTTCATTTTGGGGGATTGCTTAGGTGTATTTATTTCAAATTTTCTCTTTTGACAAAAAAAAGATTTTATTTAGAATTTCGCCAAAAATTATAAATTTGAAGTCTTTTTTAAATTCAAATTGAATATTTTTTAAAATTGGAATTTTGGAAAATTTTGAACTCAAATTTTAATTGCCAAAAATCAATTTAATTTTTTTTACAAATTCAAATGACAAACTTCCTCTTATCTCAACTTTTGTTTTTTCATAAACTATACATACAATTAACCCAACTTCATTTGAACCAAAAAACCTGGTATTTTTTCCTTTTCAATTATTCACTCAGAGAATTCTTAGTCAAACTCATTTGATTTTTTTTAGAAATTCCACTCAGGATATTTTTTATTATTTCTCTTTAACATCTGCATTATTCAAAGAGCAATCACCTCCACCATAATCAACATCAAAATATACCACCCTATTATCATGTATTAAAACACCCACAACCCATTCGCCCTTACATCCAACCCCACCGCCCACCTCTGAAGCCTTAAACACACCCCTCATTGTCAGTAATCCATCACCCACCACCATATCATCATTAACTTCAACCCAAACACCCACCCAGAGCCTCCCAATCATCACTCTGGGAGGTTATAGGCTATAAGAATTCTCAATCAATGTGAATTCATTTGGAAGACATCCCAAATTGCTTTGGGGCCTTTTTTTGAGTTTTACTCCCAATCACCCCAAAATCACTTTGGATGGCCTCCTGAAGCATCTGAGAGGCTATCTGAGGCCTGCCAGAATACTAATTCAATTTATTATCATTTATCTTTTTAATTATTTTTTATGATCATCCAGGATAATGATGATAATCTTTCTTTTTTTACTCTTATTGATCTAATTAATCACCATTTTTATTCTTTTATAGTTCTGATTTATTATTATGACACTTAATGTTCTTTGTTTTATGTCTTCATGATCATGCTGATTTATTTTTTTAATTTTTTATATATCTTTATGGTGATTTATGATGATGCTGATTATTTATTATTATTATTTTTTTATCTTTCAATTTTTTGTTAATACAGGGGTGGATAATTCATAAGGGTTTTATTTTTGCAGTTTCATTTCATACCAATCCCCTCCCTTCATCATTAAAATTTCAGAATCTTCTGCTCTCCTTCTCTCAAAACCAATCTGATGATGTGGCTACGAATGAACCAGATTCAGTACATAATCAGAATAGTTTTACAGATTATGAAAGTAATATTAGTACTCTTGATGTCATGATTAAGACTAAATCAAATATAGAGCATCATAAGCTTAATAATACAGATGAAAATAATAAAAGAAAACTCACCTGAAGCCAAAGACAACATATCCCTGATTCAAGAAAAAAAAACTCTCAACTTGGCCATTCCAAAATATCATATAAGTGTATCTCATATATATCAATTGATAAGGAAGTGGCCAATTTCACATGTTTAAAACTTCCATCAATAAATACTCCACCTCACCCTTATTTAATTATTGATAAAATCAAGAATCCTTTCTTACCAGTTGTAATTTATGAAATCAATTAATTTGACAATTATTCTGGAAACTTTCACATCTTCAAAGGTCCTATTTTTACTTTACTGAAATTATCCAAAAATATACAAGAAATAAAAACCAATAAAAATATCCTAGGGGGAATTATGAAAGGTATCAGCTTTTGTCCAGGTTCCCATTCTGGAAAATCTGCAGGTGTGTAATATTTTTAACTTTTTATATTGATAGATAGTAATTAATTTGAAAATCATAGGTGCTTGCTCCTGAAAACCTGGTTTGACAGCTCATTAAATTGAACAATATAATCTTCAATGGTTAGAAATTGAACAATATGAAGATTTAATTCATTATAGAATTTGTCATTTTTCTAAATTATCTTCAAATGAAAATCAAGCATTAATTGAAGCTTCTAAATTACCAAATTTCAGTAAAATTTATTGAACTTCAGCCAATAAAAAAGAAGAATCCAAATCATTTCAGATTTCATTGCCACTCAAGATAGATTTTGCAATAAGACATATCAATATTTTAATGATCTCAATTAATGGACTTATGGTATATTTTTGTTTGTGTCCAAAAATGATCTTCATCCACTTCCCACTGTGTTAAACCCAAATGGACATGGATTGAATTTCCCAGAATTGAAAATGGAGATTGTTTTTTAAAAAACTGGAATCATGGAGATTCTTTTGAAGACATAATCAATGGTTCATCATACATCAAAACCTCCTCAAGAGATTATCAATAATGAAGAAATTGCTCATTTTGGATGTTTCTTTCAAATGGACCATAAAGTATTTATTGTAGGTGAAAAAATTTCAAAATGAAACCTACTGAAATCAAATAAAAGGTCAATAGTTGAAAAGAAATAAGAAGGACCAAAAGAGAGCTAAAAAGTAAAAATTGTAAATAATTTCATTTTATCAATCACATATCTTCTCCATTGTAGGCCTTAAAATTAAGTAAATAAGCAAATTTTCATGATGAAATTCAGAATTCATTATCTTTCAATGACAAAGTAATAGGCTTAATTTTATCACACATATTTACATGAATTTACCCATTGTCTATATTTTACAGATTTTCTAATTGTGGTGGATCATCATCTTCATATAAATAAAATCATTCATCTCCAATTTGTGCTAACATATTATTTGAAATCATACAAGAGACAGCCAAACTAACAAAGTATTGGATTTCCTCATTATCCTCCATTTGATTTTGCATTTCCCTTAGAGAAAACCACCAATCCTTAAAAATTCTGATTTCATGCTCAATTCTGATCCTTGATTTTTCTAGACAGTAATTGTAAGTACAGTTGCCTTCATTCTGTGCCATAGCTGCTTTATAAGATGGAAAAACCCAAGGAGAGCTTTCATACTTTTAATTGGGTAGGAAGTACTAATATTCTTTATAAACGTACTGAGGCATTTGTGCTATTTTCATATGTTAATATACATTTGATTCATTAAGTGAGGCAGTACATCCAGAAGGTAGATAAATGAAATGTCTGTTTATATCACAAACAAGTTGTATTGAAATAGAATACCTCAGTTTTGAATAATCAGTCAAAATGGAAATTCCAAATCTTACCTCTTTTTATGATGAGAATAGGCTTCACCATCATTGGGGGGTTGCTATGATCATGGTATGATACTCCCATCAATAAATCAAAAGCACTTAGGGAGTCCTTAAGAGTTAATAAATTGTGAAATATCTCTGAATTTTTCTATTGTTGGCCACAAAATTGTTCTTCTCTTTAACTTCAGTAATATTCCAATAATTACTGAGTGTACAAAACAGTATCCCTGTGGCTAATTCCAAACAAAATTCCAATTTTCCCAAACCTTCCCCATTCCCATTAGATCCTAACATTGATTGTGCCATGGCCAATTGTATGGCAGGATTATTTTGCTTTTTTTGTGATGAATTTTGAAAGGTTTCTTTATATTGAATCTGTTTCACCAATTTTTTAAATGAGTCATGTGTTATGCAACAAAGTTGGAAAAACCTTTCAGATGATAAGGTGTTTAAATAGTTAAGTATATTCGTGTAATGTGAAGGATATCTTCTATGCGCATTGATATATATTTGTAATGCTATCATATCTAATAAGGTTATATATTCCGGGATATCTGAATCACTATCAGAGTCAAAAGCATCCATAAACTTCAGTGATTTTAATTTCTGAAGTAAAGGTAAACTTTGGGATGCCTTTCACATTGTAAGTGATGAAAATTTCTATAGTAGATGCAATTTGAAATAAAATGCTTGGATAAATTACGAGGGTGTTCAGCTTTTATGCAAGAGAAGGTAAGTTTCATGAAATTAAACATGCACTTACTGAGGTGTGTATCAAAAAATAATTCTTTTAGTGGAGCCAAAGGTCAGATTTTAGTATCCCAAAATGGGACTTGGAGGCAAAAAACCTGGTTTTTTGTACCTCCAGACACCACACCTCTTGAGGTGTGGGATTTCCCAAATCCCAAAAACTTAATTTTGAATTTGGGAAAAAAACATGGAATTTTGTAACTTTGACACCCCCTGTTTAAGCTATTATAAAATGGAGATATTTTTATTTTTGGAAAGCTATGAGAATTCAATTTCTTAAAGAAATTGGGAAGAATATAGAAAAAAAAAGTTTTATTCAAAATTCAAAACTATTTCATATAAATATTGTAAGTATTGTTTTTCAAAAATTAGAGTGATAATATACATTAGAAAAATAAATAAATTAAAATTGAACTCCATAATATTTTCATTTAATTTCAGCTAATTATTCATTACTTAGTTATATTTTACCACTTTCCCCCCATAATTTCTTTTTTGAGTAATTTTCACTTTCCAAAATTTAAAGTCAATATTAGGGTTTCTCAAACCTTCCAAATCCTACATTGAATATCCTGGTTTTATTTAAGCCAAATACCACATTTTAATTTTCATATACATGAAACTTATTATGAAATAAATTCTTGGTAATGATTAAATAGGGAAGAGATTTGAGATCATTGGATGTGGTCCAATTAGTTTTACCAAAGCTGGGAAGGTCTGCTTCATTCATAAGTTAAAGATTTTATTCATGGGAAAATTCGAATTAAGTTTGAATTCTGTATTGAAAAAAATTATCAAAGCTTCTAATATGATTCCATTTATGATTTTTGTCTTTGACTTATTTAGTGTTAAATCCTGGTTTTATTTCATACACCCCAGAATTTTTTCCCTCATAATAACCCTGTATAAAAACAATACCTCTCATAATAACTTCCTGAGACTTCTTCTTTTTTTATATCCTCTGTCTCTTTTTGACTAATTTCAGATTTAGTATATGAAGAAGCCATGAATTAGTAATGACAAGCTTGAACTATGACTATGACATATAAAATAGTATTATAAGATTAACCAAAACAGAATATAATATTTAAAAATGGTGTTGATGAGTCTGTTGAAGTCCCTGGTTGCCCCAATTATCTGTTGAGTTAAAATAATAATTGAAAAAATAATCAAAAATATGATTATATTTAATTTATTCTATGAGTTACTTCTGTGTAAGACATTTTAACAATGTAAGAAAAAGATAAGAAGATGATGGGGGGTTTTTCCTAAAGGGAAAGCCTCTTTTATTATCAAAATGGGGTGAAAAGGGGTGGATAATCTCTCAAAAAATTAATAGAGTGAAATTTTTCTCAAGTGGTTAGTATGTGGTCAACAATAAACAAAAAAACCTGTATTAGTGTTTAAATATAGCTTTAGAGCCACATATTTAACTTTTGTGCCCACATAAGGTAACATTGTTCACCAATGGAAGGTTCAGAAATTTTCTGACAACCAGAACATGGTAAATGGGGTAAAGATCACATCTTGGGAGACTTTATTACTCAAGCTATGATTCATCAATGTAAAAACACCAATTGAAAGGGTTTGACACTTCAAAATTCAATTGCGTGTAAAGAATTGCCACAATTGAAGTCAATAAACTCTAAAGTTGAACTTCAAAGCCTTTATCATGAGCAGTAAAAATATAAAAATCCTTCTAGTGGATTTGACACCTCATCATTTAATTATGGGGGATAATATCCCACAATACCACCAGGTGGGGGATTCTGTCCTTAAATCCTGTACAGCTCTGCCAATTTTTAAGAAATGGGGCTCAAAGGTAGCTCAAACTTTATTCAAGGATTTTCTCTACACAATGGTTACAATTGTTACTCAATTTGGGTTAATTATGCCAAAATTATACAGGCTCAAAGTATTTTTCTTACTTTAAGAGGAAAATGACAATAATGTTTGACATTTGTAAGATGAAGAGATAAGGGTTGCATATTTATGCAGCGCTGTTTTAGCTCCAATATAAAATGTTCTACAATATATTTCTCTCATCAAAGCCCTCAATTTTTGTTCATAGATGAAAAAATAGTATCACTTTTTCAAGTTTTTCACATAATATTTGTATGATAATTTCTGATCCAGGGGTGCTACATTCTTGAACGTGGTACCACTAGATATCCATCATTTGGATATCCAATGAAAGACCCCACTTGGGTGGTTTTTAGTACAGATCCTAGCTTCTGGATGAGAGGGGAATATTAAGTTTTATTCTCAGAAATAGCTTATAACCTTAACAACATGGTTATTTATTGATTTTTTCTGATAAGAAAAATATTTCATGAAAGGGGAAGACTTACTCTTTAGTATTATCACATTTGAAAGCTTTTATTTTTAGGCTTTGTTCCATGTATTTGTGGCCTTACTTTACCTTTCATTAGTTCATTGAGTAAATATTTTAAGTAAGCTTTCTTTAAAGTTCTATATTTTTTTATCTAGTATCTGTGAGCCTTAGAGGTATTTATATATACCCAAAAGACCACAATGAATA
The DNA here is from genome assembly GCA_023105745.1 of Austropuccinia psidii. NCBI lineage: Eukaryota > Fungi > Basidiomycota > Pucciniomycetes > Pucciniales > Sphaerophragmiaceae > Austropuccinia > Austropuccinia psidii. Next base: position 2,185,417 of record JALGQZ010000014.1, read on the forward strand.
AAAATTATATAATTATAAATAAAAGAAACTTATTTATATTATAAACAGAAAAATTAGAATAAATATAAAATTTATATACAAAATTAAAATTTTGATTATAGCTTAAAATAAAAATTACTTAGAAATTTAAAGTTGTGAAAACACATTTTTACTTGTAAAAATTGGGTAAAAATGAAATTTCAACAAAGTTATTAAGATTGAAATATTTTTGGAAAAAGGTGGAACAAAATTTAATGTAGCTTTTTATCCAATAAATAAACACATGATAATTATTTCACCCTTGGATTCCTCATAAAAAATAAGGTGGGGTCACCTCTGGGTAAACTTTCTGTAACTCAACTCTAAATAAGCTTAAATTAAGTTTTTAGTATTTTCTGTATGAAAATTGAAAATACTCAAAACCTGAATTCAATTCAAACCACATGTGGCTTTAACCATAAATTTTTCTCATTAAAATTGAGGTGTGGTGTGGTTTTTAGAAGTTATGAGGAATTGAAGTATTTTCAATTGAAATGTCAAACTGTGTGCATGTATTACATAAGTGGACTGTAATTCTCATATTAGGTATCAACTGTTACAATTGTGTACTGTAAAAAAACAATTGAATTAAATGTTTAAATTAAAGCTTTAGGACATGATGAGGAATTAAAGAAAAGATTAATTCTGGGTGGGAAGGAATCTTGGCTTCAAGGGGAGCCAGACCCCCAAGTTCCTTGCTGACTGGCGTGAGATGTCAAAATTCACGCAACTGTTCATTTACCTTTCATTAGTTCAAGTAAAGGTTAACTATGTGTTTTTCAATCTTTCTTGTGACCCATTTTTATGATAATTTTGGATGTCATGCTTGTTATCTAGCTGTGAGTGACAGGCTGACATACCCTTCCTCAAATGAAGGCACATAATTAATGAGACTATTCTGTCCTACTAAGGTGCATCTCTCCATCAGGTATTTAATTTTCAGTGAGCCACTTACTCTTGTCTGATTCCTTGTTCTTAAGCCTCAGTATGTCAGGCTGTGACTCAAAACCAGAGCACAAGCATGACACCAAAATACCATAAACCAATGATAGAGAAAAAATTCCCACTAAAAGTGACCTGAGCCAGAAATTCTCATAAAGGGGATAGAAATAAGAAAGAAAGTCTCCTCTTTGAAAAGATACAACTCTCATAAACACAGGATAAGGAATGACAGTTATTCCAGCTTAAAACAAGAACTGAGCATAAATCTTAATTTTCACCTCTCATACAAAATATAGAGGAAGAGGAGAAACCGCATAGAATGTTCTTTCAAATTGAAGCTCTCAGTCAGGGATATCCAATGGTACTGCCCAAAATGAGCTATAATCAAAAATACCGAAGTCATGGCCAAAATAAGGCTAAATAAGGGTCAATAAAATATTTACCTCTCATCTAGCTTCTAAATTTTTAGTGAGAGATTCTAAAGTGGGGTACTTTTGGAAAGAGAATGATAAGGGCTATCTGATATTTTAATCCATTTTTCCATAACCAATCCAGAACAAAAGTTATGGAGAAAACAAGTTCAATACAGGATTTGAGAAAAATCCATATCTGAATGATGGAAATTGAAAATGGTGTAAGCTTTCCATACAAAGTAATGTACAATTGTGTAGGCCTCATTTAGGGCTACAAAATAAACCAAATTTGAGATCAATATCTTGAAAACTGACAAAGATATGGGAGTTTCAAGGCTAAAGACCCCCAATTGGGTGAATACACCTTTACTGTGGGATAATTACCCATATCCTTGAATATGAGGTGTAAATTATACAAAGGATCTGTTTTATACTTCAATACCTCATAGCTTGATTAATATGGGGTCCCCATACAGGTTCTGTACAGAATTCTATGCCTCATACATGTCAGAAGAGGCCTGTGTGGTCCCCAAATAAAAGGTTTCACCCTGTATTGGTGAAAGCTGTGCAGATGTGGTTTTGAAACCACATCTGAGCCTAATACAGGGTATACAGGCTATGTGAAAACCACAAGCTAGTCTTTGGAAGTTAAAATTCTTCAATCTTCCTATGCAAACAGGTCCAGAGGCACTTTCCACCTAATTTCGGGATAAAAAGGGGATTTTTCTCTGCCAAAAAGAGAAGCCCCATCCTGATCTTGAACTCTTACATAGTAAAACTGTACAAAACAGTTATAATATTGGAAAATAATAAGGTTATACTTTATTATCAGTATTTTATTTCTTATTATAGCTAATCAACTGATAATCCATGCACCCAGGGCTTCCAGAGGGACTCATCACCACTATTCTTCATAGTAAAGCCCCAAATACTATTATTAAAAAACATTTTTACTATAAATTACTGTGTAACAGTCAGAATTTAAGCTGTATGTACCATCTGCTAGCTTTATTATAGACTCAGCCTGACAAAAAATCTGTCTCTAAAAGGTGAATTAATTTTTCTTAGATTCCAAAAATCCTCAAATTTATCTCGAGAAATAACCTTGATATAACATTATTGGGTTCAATTTTATATTTTTTTCCTTAAATATTCCAAAATCAGATATTTTGGAGATTTTGGAAAGACTAACTTTATAATAATTATGAGTTTAATTTTGGGTCTTAGCCAGACCAAAAAAAATACTAAACTAAAAATAGAAATTCAATAAATTATTAATTTTTTTAAAATTATGACAAATTTTGGTATGAAAATATAAGTACTTGTGTGAATTTTTGAAAGTATCCTATGGAATTACCACCTAACTTAACAAGTTTCAATTGAATATTTATTTGATTTCTTTTTTATTAAAGGAGTAACACTTTTAGCTTTTAGTTCTTTTATAATTTTAATCAAAGAAAGCACCAATAAAAACCAAAGAAATTCAAAAATATATTTATGCAACTATATCAAAACTTAAGTATTTATTACCATTATTTTCTTTAGTGAATTGTTTCTATAAGTAATTAAAGTTGCACCAATAAAATGAGAAAATCATACAAAATTGAATTAAGGTGCCTTAAAAATCCATGATAATGCCAAGGAATATACTCCATGCATGTCATGCACCTCAATTCCATCCTTGAGAATGAAAGTATAGATAGAATCTTCAAATTTATTTCTAAATTCATTTCTAAATGGGGAATGAGGCTATCAAGAAAAGAGAATGAAAATTATTATACCTTACATAAATATTGCTGGACCATTATTTGGATTTTAGTCATTCATTCTTGATAAATGGATAACTTGAGCGATATAATATTGATAATTCAAAATAAACAATTTTTTCAACACTTTTCAACATTCATAAATAATTTAAAGAAATTCAAAATTAATTTTTGTTTCATATTAATAGAAGAGAGTAAATATTTTTTTGTGAGACAATTTGATAAGATATTTTTCCTTTCTAAGACCTATCATGATATGTCTGAAGTAAATATTTTCATATAAATTTGGAAAAAAAGGGAAACACTGTTAGGTTTTTTGTCTATAGGCTATTAGGAGTGATGAAGTGGAATTATTTTACTTTAATATTATGTTAGATTTCCCAAGTCCTGTCAATTTTCTAAGCATCTGAGTCTGGCTTTTATTGAGATCCCTGTCAATATATGGTATCTAATTTTTACTGAACATTTTAAATAAGAGATGAAGCACAGAAATACAATCATTAATAATTCACTTCAGAGTTTATTTTTAGTGAAAATACTAATTCCCCAATTGAGGAAAAAAGCAATTCTCCATGTTTTTTCAATTTGCAAAATTCATGGCAACTTTCCTCCTCCAAAGCATTAACTTTCCCATTAATAAGTGTAAATATTATATTTTGAGATTACGAAAAAGGAAAATTATGAGATTTGATTATAAACAAACAATTATAAATTTTTAAGAACTATAGCTCATATAAATATAAGCTAAAAGTCAAAAAAAACTTTAAATTGTGAGAAGAAGACTTATTTTGAATTTAAGTGAGAAAGCCTGATAAGCTCAAATGGAGGAAATCATGATTTCTATGTAGAAACTATTTGACTATGTGATAAATAAGGCTATTCTTAATCTCATTTCAAGGAGAATTATCTTATTGGAGAATACTAAAGAAATCTTACATGTTTTTTTGTATTGGTGTACCAGTAGTGAGACATAAATTTATTTATTTATTTCTTTATATTGACTCTGCATTGGTAGTATACTGCATATTAGCTGTATATATAACTAAGAGAATGTGATATAAATAGTGAGAATAAAAGGTGTTACATAGTTACTTATTGGGCTGAGATGTAATAACCATGGCCCATTGAGAAATAAGAAATAAAACCTATTTTGATTTTTTTGAAATATCTGTTGCAATGACTATGAGCGTTTTATTCATTTACTAATATGTGATAGCTTGTAAGATAGATTTCTGAATTATCACTATTATATAATTGGAGATGATTCTGATTTAATTCATAATATAATATTATTATGGGGCTTGAGGAAGATATATTAGTGTGTATTTCATTTTCAAAAGTTGGGATAGGACATTGTACAAATATTATTGATTCTGAATTCTTCTTATCTGAAAATGGTGACTATATAATTTGGTGAGCTAATCCTTCTTTTATTAAGTGAAGAAAAAATGAGTAAAATCACTTGGATTGATTTTTATTAGGACCATGTCATTAGGAAGAATACATTAAAGGGTATTGTGAACACAAAAGTGACTAATTTGTGATACCGTATTTGAATTAATACATTTTTCAATTGGTTTTTTATTTATTTTAATGAGAAATAAGACTACCAAATTTCCAATAACTAAGTTCCATTTAAAATCTCGCAATCCTGGAGGAATCGCTGAATTTTTTTTATTTTGTTCTGAGTCTGACATGTAGTTTGTAATGTGCTTCTCAAATGGGAGAAAGCTGGTATCAATGGGTACAGCTATAGCTTTTTAATTACTCTGGGACTGAAAGAAGAGCAAAGAGATATATTCATAAAATATATTTTTCTTTAGGTGAGCACGGGGAACCCTGTTTCATCTAATATAATATAGCTTTCAGGTTAAATCAGAAATACAGAGGTTTGAGAAAGGGAGAGAAGTATTTTAGATATTTCAGGTGTAAATGAAAAGGAAAACATCGAGAGATTAATGGCGTTTTCGTCTTATGGAATTTTATTATATTAAAATGGACTTAAATTAATAATATCTTTGTTGATTTTATTTGTTTTTTTTTCCTAAATTCCACCATGAAAAGAGTATATATATGTTGGGATATCCTAATAATTTAAAAAAGATCTGGTTGAGACTTATAGGGAGATATAAAAAAGGCTTACAATTACTATTACTATAGATAAAAATATTTTCACTGTCATTGAGAAGGAGGATCCAATGTTTTGTTGGCTTAGGATTCTCAAAAGATAGATTAGGGCTAATGAGGACAGCATGAGTATGAAAGAGTCAAAAGCCATTACAAATGCGAAAATGGGCTCTTTGAGAGAAATTTATTTTACAAATGAGATAGTGTTTAGATTCGTATTTGGGGAAGTCAAGATAAAACATGATGTAATAATGTTTCAACATTTATAAAATCTCTGAGTTACTTCTTACTGAAATGTGGTAGACATTTATATATTGATATCAGGGCTGGAATTGCGGTTGGAAAGTGGTTTGTAGTATTACCACTTCAATTCAAATTTTCTTCAATTAATTCCGACATACAATGTAAGAAAGTATTTTCTCAATAAGTCGTACAACCATAAGCTTACTATTCAGTTCCAGTCCTAAAAGTAAATAATCAAGCGAGTACTCAATAAGAGTCAAAATTTCAATCAATATAGAATAGGATTTCATTTTGTAACAAAAACGTATTTGAATACAAACAATAAAGTAAAGAACCTTAAGCAGCTCAGTCAAAAGCATCTGACATGAGATAAGAAGAATTTCAAATAGGGAGTTTCTCATCATTGAGCCACTCCTTCAGGCATGTAAGATATGCAATAGTCCATATACCAATTCTTGCACGATATGGAAACTTGAGTTGTTCACCTTTAGGACAGAATTGTTCAGATTAATATGAGGATGAGGGGATTCTAAAATATTTCAACGCAATTTTCCCCAAAAAGGGAAAATTCCCTGTGAAAGTTTTATTCTGAAAGTGGGGGAAACCATCAGTGTTTGAGGGTGTGGCTTTCTTAAACTCTAGTAATTGGATATATGCTAGCCTCTTGACATTGGATTAAGGTTTCGGAAATAAGCAAACACCCCATCCTTGTGAGATTGTGGGGTTTCCTCATTTTTCTTAATGGGAGTTTTACCCAGGTGAAAAAGCAAATGATTTCTGTCAGCTTTTCTTATTTGATGAGATGAATTAGATTCCCCCTGTCCCTCACATTAAATGAATATTATGCAATTAATGGTGGCACATTCATTCACTAACAGGCCTAAAATGACATTTGTGAATGAGCATGGTACCTCCAAATGGGTAAAGATTCCTCCACAATATATTGGGTTGAGAAGATTTGCAATCAATTTATCATCTTTTTTGACCTCAAAATTTCAATATTTCTGAAGTTTCATTTGAGATTCCCTACACACCCGATTACAAGTGGCAGGAATCAGGAGCATAAAAATCCAATTTCTTCACTATCACACGATAATAGGACAGGAAAAAATGTTTAGATCGAGATTTAGTTTATAAAATATTACAGGATTTTTCAAAAATTAACAATAGGGGCTCTGTAAACTCTATAGAGATCCACATTTCCTTTCTCCTATAGTAGTTTCTTCCCTCAAGAGTATGCGTGTACAATTGGATGGAGAGATTCAGTTGTTGTCCTCTCTGAATCTGGCTTAAGAAAATATTCCAGCAATTCCTGGGGATATTGATTGGAAAAACATTTGAGTGTTTAATTTTTCACTTGAATGAAGAGGTCTCTTTGCTTTACTCCACCATGTATGCGAGAGAATAGATCTCTTAATACCCACACAATTGTTTGCACACCTAGGGTAAGATTAACTAAATATGAGCATGCAGATGATAAGGGGGCTGTAAATTAGTAGAAACATCAGTGTCATCTTTATCTCTGAATGAGATATTGCTTTCCATAACAGGGTTAATTGCTTCCCTCTTGTCTTGCGTTTCTAATGTTATTTTGTTGAAATCTTGATTTTCACAGTTTTGAGAGGACCAAGGCTGGGAATTACAAAATCGGTTGATAAAGTCTTCTTACATCAGAAATCTTGAATAATAAAGCATATTCAATAGAGAAGGAAAAAGAATTAGCTTGTAATTATTTGGCTGTTTGAGGTATTTCATTGTTGCTATCTGCAAAGTGTGCCCATTTCAGAGACAATTGGTCATCTAAGGGCTCTCCCATATATGATAAGAAGTGGCGTTCAACTTAATTGAGGACATTTCATGCACAAAAATGAAAGAAAGAATTTGGTAACCAATTGGTCTTGACTCTTTGAAATTTGCATGCAATGTTAATTGTGTCAGATGGTTGTATAGTAAAGGTAATCGAGGTAATATTTTGATTAGCAAGAACCACAGCAAACATCACGTCAATCGCTGGTAATTTACTTTGTGTCACGACAAATTAAATTTCCGGTCATGAAAAACTTGGCCTTTTTAAAGCACCAAGGCACTAGTAACCTTGGTGCTTTAAAGGAATAGGATTATTGGCATCTCTTTTCCCAATAATCCTATTGCTCTAAAGCACCAAGGTAACTAGTGCCTTGGTGCTTTAAAGCGACCAGGTCGTCCATCACCGCCAATCTACTTTGTTGTGAAACAAAGTCAATTTCCGGAAAATTATGCACCTTTTTCCATGGTGAAGGTTTCCTACAAGTCTTTATCTTCTGTTATTTATACTTTTTAGAATTATTTCACAATTTTTTTATTGATTTTGTTATCTATATTCATTTTTTAGCTGATATTTCTAACTGAAATCTTTTCTTGCATAATTTCAATCCTTTCCACTTTGTCTTTCTCATTTTTGTATTGTTATTTTAATTTTGTTAAATAATTTCTAAGATATTTCATTACTACTATACTAAGCCACATTAATATTCCCACAGTTGTTATTTACCAACATTTTTATTCATAAACATTTTCACAACCATAGAAAATCCCCCTCTTGGACCAATAGTGGCATATTAATGCCATATCCATCATTTTTGGCCAAATTGACCATATTCTCTTCTTTGGTATTTTATGTTCATTTAATAATCTGGGGCCAGCTTTCCCCCTTATCCATAATCAGGCCACTCTTGGCCACTTTTAGGTATTTTTAAGTCAACAGGGGAAACATAGCCCAAAAGGCTGTACTATGTGTTTTCAGCTTTAAATACAATTTGGCACATTTTGTGAACTTTTGGTAGATTTTTTTCATAATATTCCATTCTCCCAAAAATATGAAAGATATTCCCAAATGGAGATATTTGGGCATTTTGGGCTTGATTTCTGTATTTGAGAATTTTGCACATTTTTCACAAATACAGTTTTTAGCCTGTATAGGCTTTTTTCAGCCAAACAACCCAGCCAGCCTCTGAAGCAATCAAAACCAAAATTTCACAATTTTTGTAAAGGCCTTCTTCCAAAAGACTTATGTCTACCTTTTCTTTTCAATAGCCAGAAGTTCCATAAATGGTGTTATACACCATTATGCATATTTTTTAACCAGAAATCAAATGGTGACCAAATCAAGGGACTATAATTTAAATCCAAAAATACCTTTTAATCCCTTATGACATGATATTCTAGAGAGGATTAGTCAAGGCTCAATCTCAGCATATTCTTCAATACAAATCACCTCAATCATCATGTATTGGATCTTTTCAAGTATGCAGTATTCCCCCAAGGGAACCCTTGAAATTTTCATTGAAAGGGATCTTCAAGAGGCATTTCCAAATCAGTTTCCAAGTGTAAATGATCCATCAATCCACCTTTTAAACCCAATTCATTAAATAAAGTCTCTTTCCATAGAGGCTTGTATTTCAATAACAGACCTTGGGAGGATAATTCAAACAAGTTAACTTCCCAATTTGACAAGGTGGACATCTCCTCAAGGGCTCAATAGATCTCCAATAATTAAATAAAGAACAATTTTAACCTGAAGTATTAAGGATCTTAGCTTATAATATATACCATACTCTATTTTAGCCCCGGGAGTCTTTCCCCCCATTTAATAAATCTACTAGGAAGTATTTTTATCTTTTTTTTAATTCATCATTATAGTGAATACTGATATTATTAAGTAATTAATTTTTACGTCTTTTTGCTCCTCCCAGTGGATATTGGTGGTAATATCCTTCAATAATTCCCTTGTTTTTTCTGAAAGGTTGAAACATTGATAAAGGACTTACTTGGTTTTCTCTCTGGCCATTGGGTTTATTTCTTCTTTAAATATCTTTGTACTTGAATTTTCCTTATTGAAGAAATAGATTCATTTCCCTATCTCTTTAATTATATGCAGTCTTACAAGTGAGCTCTCTGCTTACTGAGTGCCAGGCCACTCTTTTTTTCCCAAGAGCTCCTGGGAAATTTGATTAACTAACTCATTATTCATTATTCATTCTTTTATTTTTCATTTTCATTTTAAAAAATCATTCATTCATCAATTGTAACAATGCAAGGTGTGGATATGAAAATTTCAATAAAAATCAAGTAATTTTCCTGTCCTCAAAATTTGTATGAGATAAAATTTGATTAAAAATAGTAAATTTTGAGAGTCTTAAAAGGAAAACACCAAATTTATTGGTTTTAAATTTTTTATTATAAAAACAAAACTAGAAAGATCTGTTTTTTTACTAACAATAAAAATCTATCCAAAATATACTTTAAAAGAGATATATATGGCTAGAAAACAAATTTCTTCAAGAGAAATTCCAATTTTAATTAATTGAGAAAAGAACTTCAGGAAATAAATATGAGGAAAGAGACTGCAAAAAGATTCTGAAGGAGAAAGAAAACCCAAAAGTGACCAGGGTAAATTTGGAAACAAAGTGACAAGCTTAAAATTGATGAGAGATGCTTTGATTCACTTTGGGGGTGGCTCAAGGGTAAAAATGATTATGAGAGTTACAGACAATAATTGGATTAATTTTTTCATGTGGATGAAAGATTTTAAATGATTTAGAGTTGGTGGTTGTACTCTTTTATTGAGTGCCTTAACAGTGTTTAAGCTAATTATTAAAGGAAAAGATTTTAACATGAAGAGAAAAGTGGGACAAAGAAGACATTCTTTTATAGAAAACAGTTCACCCACTATAAGAAGTAATATTTACTATAATGAGTCGTGAAAAACACACCAACAGTAGAAAAGCCAATTATGGAATCATTGAACCCTAGATTGGACTAAACAAGGGCTGGTTTTAGCCATTTTAGTCCTTTAAACCAGCCATTGCTATAGTAGTATTTCTTTTATAGCCTTCAAAACATGTCAGAATGTGTTTAAGAGACCTTAAGAACAGTTAAAAATGTTTTTACTAAGTTTTTTTTAACTTAAGGGTAGTTTTAATCTCTTGGAAACATTCAAGACTGCCCTGGTTGATATCTAAAACTAATCATCAATTGATTCAAAGACCCTATAGCTCAATTCCTGCCCAAAGTGATGAAATTTTGCATTAAATTTTACATTTTGTGCCTGTCAGCAAGAGTTGGGGCAGTCTGGAACGATTGGAGCCAAGATTCGTTTCTCCTTCCAAAATTAATCTTTATCATTTATTTTTCCTTTAATTCATCATCATGTACTATACTTAAATTTTACACATGTAATTCAATTGAAAAAATGACAGTACACAATTTTAATTCAGATTTTCATACACAAAATACTAAAAACTTAATTTAAGTTTACTTACAGTTGAGCTAAACAATTCCCACTCAGAGTTGACCCAGCTTGAGCTTTATGAGGAATGCAATGGTGAGATAATCTTAATAAATTTATTCATGGGAAAATTTTTTATAATAATCTCTACTAAATTCTTTCCAAAAAATATTTTAATTTTAATATTTTTGATGAAAATTTATTTTTGCTTTATTATTTCATGTGAATGTTTTTTTTTTTTCATTTTTTCATTTTAATTAAAATTTTAATTTTAATTTCTATATTTGATTGTAGTTCTTATATTCAAAAGTAAAAGTTTTATTTGAGTCATAAATTAATTAATTATTTATCATATTTTGGGTATATGAAAATACCTCTATGGCTCACAGACGCCTTCATGATCTTAATGACTCTTTCTTGAAATATTGAATTTTAAATCTCAAGCTTACATTTTAGAGTTCATTTTATTTTTATAAATTTCTTTCAATATTTATAAAATTTTTCTTTCTTAAAACATTTTTTTGGTTGACAATTTTTGGTCAATTTTTATTCCATTGAGTTTTATTTCAGGTCAAAAATTAATTTTGATTTTAAAATGGGTTGCAAAATTCATTTTATCAACAATTGTCATTCATAAAGGTTCATAGAATTTTTATTCACAAAAACATTTCATTTTATTCAAATTTGATTGATTGATTTGAAATCAAATTGATTGGCCTTAAGATTCCACTTATTTTTCTCAGGAATTTAATTTTATTTGATTGATTTTCCTCAATAATTTTTTATTTAATTACTCAATATTAATTGATTTATTCATTTACCTCAAGAAAGTATTGATTTTTGATTCTAACTGAAGATATTGATTTTTATTTGCCTTTAAGATTTCCATATTTTATTTACCTCAAGTTTCTCATATTCTAAATTTGGATTTGATTTTATTCTGAAATAACTCCTGTCAAACATTCACCTCCTGCAAGATAAGAAGCATCTTGGACCAGGACTCAATTTGTTCTCACTCTGACACCAAGATTTCACCTTTATGGGACCCCAGAATTTTCTCAACTGAGGGCCCATCTGGACAAAGGGCAAATTATGGAAAGAGAAAAATTATTCAGGAAGAACAGAAGAGGGACCACAAGATCAAGATATTTTTCAGGAGTTGGAGCTTTTCCTGGAAAGTAAAAGACCTGTTTCAAGGTTCTTGGTTAGGATGGTGAAGAAGGGGAGGATTTGGTGGAAGAGGAAAAGTCTGAAGGTATTAAAGCTGTCCCTGCTCCTGTGGGGGAATCTGAAGGTATTGTAAGACCAGCTATAGACCAATATAATAATCCTGTCTCTCATCAGTCTGACCTATTGTTATTGTCAATTATACAGCAGATGACTCAAAATGTAGCCACTCTTCAAGCAGATACTTCTTCTGAAGCTTCAAAACCACCAGCCTTTAAGAATCCCTTTATGAAGGCACCAGACTGCTTTGATTGGACTCAACCCTCAAAAGTAATATGATTTATTCAGTCCTGTCAGCTGATTTTCCATGATGAACAGGAAAGTTTCTCTGAGGGCAAGAAGAAATCTCTTTATACCACATAATTTTTTATTTTCAGGGCTGAAAAATAAACTGAGAATTATATTTACAATATTACCAATCAAGAACAAAACTACCTCCTCAATAATTGGGAAATTTGAATCCAAAATCTTTACTTTATTAGGGGACCCAAATTAAGTTGGGAAAACTGAAGCAGAGCTTGATTACTTCAGAATGAAGGAAGGAGGGAATTCCTTCTTATTGATTTCTGACTTGAGAGGTTTGGTGTCAAGAATTGGGGATTGGGGTGAAAGGGCTTTTATGCATCATTCGCCATGAGCTAAGTGGCTACACCTGACATCAGGTGTTGAATTTGGAATTTGACATGGGAGATGAATTGGATATATGTGGGAGCTAGGAAAGAAATTGAATTCAAAAATAGAATTTTTGGAAGATTTTCAAGCCACATATGCAAGCCACAAATATTTAATTGATTTCCATGAATACTATTTTTTTGGTTGGGCTGCCCAAGGCTCATTGGCTCAAAAACACATGTTAAAGACTTACTGTAATTCCCTATGTATTTTTATTTCTCATTATTGATATGATTAAGTTAACAGAGAAATTTAACCTTTATGGTCTGTATTATAGAAATTTACATAAATATTAAAGATTAATAAACTCAGTTACAGAAAAACATAGCAAAAGAATATTAACACTGTAAGCACCGTATTTTGAGATCTTCAATTAAGAATAAAGAGTCTCCAATACTTGATCATATTCTGAAAATATAGCTCTTATTAAAGAGAAACACTGAAATTAAATTTCCATCTTTTATAAAAGTATATATTGAGTGGAACATAATACACCTACTTCCATTCTCTTATTATTTTTAAATTACTTATTTAAAATTTAAAAAAGAACCTCAATATTAATGACAAAAAGTATATTTCATGGAGGGATTTGAAAAATATAGTACAAATTTGGTAGATATTTTCAGTATTTTAGCCTACACAACTCTATAGAGGGATCTTTTTCACTTATATCCACAGTGTGTGAAGATTTTTAGCATAATATCCTTCCCTAATTTTATAATTGCAAATCATTTGTATTATTCCACCCCAGGGTGTAGAATGAGGAGAATTATTTGTTTTAGAAAAGAGCCATGGAATACGAATAGCATAGTTAGTCTAATTTTCCTTTGAAAATCAGCTTTTATAGATTTATGTTGTGGAACTCCTTTTAGTGTGGGATTGGATAAGGCAGTCCTTGAGGGGGAAATCACAGGTAAACAGTTTTGAATTTCTGAATGATCCTGTAACCAAGGGTGCTAAGGTGTATTAGCTGCCCCTCTGAATTTACTAAATAATCTCCCTATAGAGCTCACAAATCAATTATTTAATTTTGTGGCTTTACAACTAGAGAAGACTTTCAGCAGTCTCTATCAGACCTACTCAATTATTAGATAAATAACTTTTATGATTACTATATATATATAATGGCTTAATGCCACTATTTTATAGGTTAAAGGTAATATTAAAATATAAATTTAAGTATTGATAATATATAATTATATAGATGTATGATATTTTAAGCTATATGTGTTTATTTATATTTTTAGGTTAATTATTGTTATGAGGTTCATTAACAGTATAATATATATAGTATACTGGAGATAATACTATACTATTTTTCTTTTATTATAGAAGGGTGGGTTTTTTATATTTATTTGTTTATATATATATTTATTTATTTATTTATTTATTTATTTATTTATTTATTTATTTTTAGCTATTAATATTAATTATAATAATAATAACTTCTTTGAGCAGTAATGTATGACTACTACTAATATTTATTATGACAATACTATTTATTCAATATTAAACTCTTTCATTAATACTGTAAATACTTTCTTTTATCAATAATTTATGACTACTAATGTTTGCTTCTGAGCTTTGCTACTGAGCTTTATAATTTTATTTTGCTAGTTATCCTACTAGAATAGGGATGGATGGATCCTTTAGATTGAGGATTAGATTTCCTTTTAATGTGGAAATACTTCCATGAGCATGGGGGAAAATGAGGGAGAAAGGCCCTCTATTTATATTCTTTGGGCCCTCCATAGAGGCACTCAAAAACAGGGGACTTAGAAAAACTTTACCTTGAGGTATTTTAGCTGGTGAGTGTTTTTGAAATGGTGTCATTTGATAAAGATATTGCACCATATGTTTGGATTATTGCATCATTCTGAACTTTGTTGATGTTCATGCACAGCCTTGAGCTAATTTTGCTGGTGAGTAATTTTGAGATGGTGTCATTGGATCAAGATATTGCACCATATGTTTGGTATATTGCACCATATTTTAGAACTTTATCTTTAATTAATTAAACTTTAATTTTATTATGCACAGCCTTGAGGGAATTTAGCTGGTGAGTAACTTGGAGATGGTGTCATCTGGTAGAGATATTGCACCATATGTTTGGTAAATTGCATCATTTCCTGAGTGATTATGTAATCTGAGGTGTTTTTGCTGGTGATTATTATGTTGGATGGTGTCATTTGACTTGATTATTGCACCATGTATTTGGTCAATTGCACCATTTTTCATTCTTTTGATTATGTAATATTATTAAAGTTTATTTGGTGTTACTTTGGGTATGAGTTGATTTAGTACAATTATTGTATCATTTGTTTGTATTATGTTTGGGCATTCATGGAATTCTTTCAAGCTTATATGGAACTTTCTATGCATGAAGTTAATTAAGGTTTGATTCAGTTCCATCTTTTTATACAATGGATGTGTATTCATACTTTTTTAGTTGATCTTATTACATAAAATCCATTTTGGTGACTGTAATTCTTAGTAATCTAATGTTTTTTGTGGCTTTAGGGTTTCTGTCTGTATTAAACTAAACTTTTTTTTGTTTTTGTGAAGGCTATTTGTAAGCTTTCCTGTATATATCCATATAGTTTAATCAATGTTTAATTATTGGATTATGAAAATTTTGAGGTTATTTCTCTACTGACTGCTAAAATCTTCCTTTATTCAATATTATCCATGTTACTATTTGACTTATGTAATTTTGAAAGTTTCTTTTGAGCTGATATATCCTAAATTGACAATTTAAGTTTTGATATTTTGAAATTTTCACCCTCAATGTGCTTGAAGCTGGCCCAGAAAGGTATGGAATACCACAATGTACGATAGAATATTTTTTCTAATGGAAATTTATTGATCAGTTTCTATATCTCTAATTTATAATAAGCTTTATATAACTAATTATCTTGATTTATTTCATATTTCAATATTTCAAAACCAAATATAATCGCTTTAAAAATGTTGATTTCTTGAGCTAGCATTTCGAAAAGTTCAGGGGAGAAGCTATATCAAGAGATATGATATAGCTCAAATAACTAATATTCATATAATTCATATGAATAAAATATAATTATATGTGCTATATTGAAGTTAAGCTTAATTCCATTTATTTATATTTTTAAGCTTAATGTTAAGCATTTTTTTTAAAATATGTCATGAAGCTCATATTCTATTTTGCTTCTCTTTGAATTGAATTTTTTGTATTTCATAGTAATTTCCTTTCCTTTTTATTCTTCTTCAGGATAAATAGATTTTGTAATAATTTGAATGTACTTATAACTCTCCATTTGTTGAGAAATATATATTTTGGTCTATTTAATGGCTTTTAGACCTAATTATTTCAGAGTAATTCTTTAAATTCTCCAATTTTCAACAGTAAAAATATTTGAATTAATAAAGAGCTTGAGGAATAAATTTTTTAAGTTCTCCAAATCAAATTTCTCCTAAAATTATGAAAAAAATCTATGTAAACTTTGCTCAAAAATTATATCAAATACAATATGAATATTGAATTAAAATTGGGAATAGTTGAAAAATCCTTATTTTATTTCTTCAATGTTATTCATCAAGAATCATAGAGTTCTATTACAATGAATTTATGATGATAAATCCTTGGAACCTAAAAAGATCCGTAAATCTGTAATAATAAGCAGTTTCAAAATTTAGTCAGTCGACTTAAATATTGATATATTTTTTCATATTCTCAAAAGAAAAAAAATAGTGTTCCTTCCTTTGTTTTCTAGTATTTATTTTGATTGATAACTTATAAAAATCATTCAATTGATATTTTTCAAGTGAGGCACTACATAAATAAGCTTGAAATTCTTTAGAAGAAATTTTTAAGTGATTGAAATATTACTTCTGTGAGCCTTAGAGGTATTTTCATATACCCAAAAGACCACAAATAACAAAATAAGATATAAAAATAAATAAAATAAATTTATTTATATTATAAAAGTAAAAATGAAAATATGAATACAAATTTATATAAAAAAATAAAAATTTAATTATAATTTAAAAGAAAATTACATTAAATTTTAAAATTGTGAAAATGCATTTTTACTTGAAAAAATTAAGTAAAAATGAATTTTTAATAAAATTAATGAAATTGAAATATTTTTGGTAAAAAGTTACATAAAATATATTATATCTTTATATCCAATAAATAAACTTAAGAAAATTACTTCACTATTGGATTCCTCATAAAATTTAAGGTGGGGTCACCTCTGGGTAAAATTTCTGTAACTCAACTCTAGATAAGCTTAAATTAAGTTTTTAGTCTCTTCTGTAAAGAAGTTGAAAATCCTCAAAACCTTAATTTAATTCACACCACATATGGCGTTAATTATCAATTTTTGTCTCAAAATTGAGGTTTTGTGTGTAGTTTAGAAGTTATGAGGAATTGAAGTATTTTCAATTGAAATGTCAAAATGTGCATGTGTATGACTTAAGTGAATTGTAATTTACATATGTGGTATCAATTATTACAGTTGTGTACTGTAAAAATCAATTGAATTGTATGTGTAAATTACAAGTGTATTACATGATGAGGAATTAAAGTAGAAAATAATTGGAAAGATTAATTCTGCAGGGGGAAAAGGTATTCTAGCTCCAAGGGGGAGCCATACCCCCAAAATCCTTTCTGACAGGTGTGGGATGTCAAAATCCACACAAACATTCATCACTTTTGGCCTGGAATTGAGTCACAGGGTCTGTGACTCAATTGATGACGAGGTTTTGATACCAACCAGGGAAGTTTTAACTGTTTCCAAGAGGGTAAAGCTACCCTTAAGTTAAAAAAGTCTTAACTGGTTTCTACATCTCTTGCACACATTATGATGTGTTTTGAAGGCTCTAGACCAGGTATTATTATACAAATGGCTGATTTAAGGGTCTAAAATGGCTAAAAATAGCAAAATATGGCTAAAACCAGCCCTTTTTGGTCTAAACCAGGGTTCAATGATGTCATGATTGGCTTTTCTTTTGTCAGAGTGTTTTTAATTACTGACAAGAGTAAATCTTACTTTTGGAGTAAGAAAATTGATGGCTATAACAGAATGTCTTCTTTGCCCCACTTTTCTCTTCATGTTAGAAACATTTCTTTTTATAATTAGCTTGCAAACTGTTAAACCAATCAATGAAATATTCCAACCACCCTTTTTAAATAATTTTAAACCTTTGAACCACGTGAAAAAATCATTATAGTCATTGTTTGTAACTCTATAATCATTTTTACCCCTTGAACCCACCTAAAAGTGAATTTAAGCATCTTTCATCACTGTTGACCTTGTCACTTTGTTTCCAAATTCACTCTGGTCACTTTTGGCATTTTTTATCTTTAAATATATCTTCAAATAATTTGTTCTTTAATTAATTTCTTGCACTTCTTTTCTCAATTAATTCCAATTGAAATTGCTCTTGAAGAAATTTCTTTTGTAGCATTAAATATCTCTTGTAGAGTATTTTTGGAAAATTTTAATTGTTGGTAAAACAATAAATCTTTAAAATATTATTTTTTTATACTTGTAAAGTTAAAAACAAAAACTTGGTGTTTTTTCTCTTAAAAATACTATCTCATACTATTTTTTAATTATATTTTACATTATACAAATTTTGAGGACAGGAAAAGTACTTGATTTTTAATCAAAGTTTCATATCCACACCTTACAACTTCAGAGCCATATCCATTAATCTTTAGAACATAGACAAAATTACCTTTCAAATATATTTATTTACTTTTTGAGAATTTCAAAAGGTATTTACTCAGATTTTGATCAGTTTTGTATGGTACTTTGTTAACCTTTCCCCATAAAAAATATGCAAGCTCACAAGGAAAATTATTTTTGGTAAAAATCAATTTATCATCCATTCAATTGATTTGTCATCAGCTGGTGTGAAGTAAAATACAATCAAAATTTGCAAAAATAAATAAATAAATCATAACATTGGTTTTAAGATTTGAAGAATTATCATAAAGCTCTTGATTTGAGTCTTGACTTCATTCAAACAGAATCACAGTGTGATAAAACTTTTGGAATACTATTTTTCTTAATACTATGAGAAGTATATTTGGATATCTCTCAGAGAGACAATGACTTGTTTCTCATCTCTTAAAATCCAAAATGATATTTAAATTTCAATTTAAGATAATAATTAGGAAATTCAATTTATAAATCACCTATCATTCCTTCCACCATTTTTTTTTTCTGAAATGGAGATTTCCCTTCTTTATTTTTCAAAACACACATTCGAAACCAAAAAACCAAAAAAAAGAATTAAAAGAGTTTTATCTCAAAAAATTTATGTCAGAGGATGAATCGACCTCAAAAAATGAATGATAACATGAACTATGAAAAATGGGCTTTGTTTTTCTATAATCAGAATTTGAATTATTTTGTCCTCTGTTTTGAAATAAAATCACTAGAGGAACTCTTATTTTTATAATTTAAAGAATTTGTTTTATTTATTGTAGTTCACTTTTTCAACTTTATTATCAGCTTTTTATGAAGGTAATGTTAGTTGATGATCTCATTTTTTTCTGTTTTTTACAATTTTTTTTTTTTTTGGGGGGGGGGGTTCTCTGATTTCTGTTTAATTTTTGCAAATTTTTTAATTTTGATATTTATATATATTTTCATTTTGAAATTTTATACTGAAGATTACAGTAGAAGCCCTGTAACACCTGCTACTGTAAAGTTGTCAACAATCATCAGCAATTTTACAGTAGTGGGCTCTGTTATTCCTTCTATATTCAAAATGATTAAATTGTTTTGTATCTTTCCCCCTTTTATCCTTCAGGATTTATATTCATAGAAATTCTGAATCCTTTTCTAATTGCAAGACTCAATCAATAGACCTCACTGATTTTTTCCCAATAAAAAGCAATTAAAAAGAATGAAATTAAGATCTCTCTACTGTTTAAAAAAGAATGATCTGAGATTAACTCAGAGGAAAGAGTGATGATATTCATTAATTATAGCCAAAATATAAAAATGAAATTAAAATCAAAATAATAAAGATATAAAGAATCTTTGGAGTAATGATTGAGAAATGATGTACTTTTTGTGCTTTTTTTCTTTGTGAATAATTCAATCAATGAAAATTTTTTGGAGTCTTATTTTTCTTTCTTTCAAATTCCAAGAAAACTGATTATATGAAAAAAGGAAAAATATTTTTCTTCTTAAGAAGAGGATTTTTTACAAGGCAATTTTTAAAGCAAAAATCTCAATCAATAGTACTATAAATCATGATAGGTAATGAAAAAAGTAAAATAAATGTTTCATTTATTTTGGAAATTGTATTTTACTTATGAATGACTTCAAAAAAAATAGATAAATTCAAGATATATATGTATGGTAGAATTATTATAGTGTGCAATCTATGCAAGAAGATGAGAATCAAGTGCAAAGCCTTTTTCATAAATGAAAATCTCTGAGGATTTTTCATACAATGTAATACATATTTATTGTATAAAATAAAAGAAATATTCATCTTGAAAGTTCTTTGATATTCCAGTGGCTTGGAATAACCTGGAATATCAATGAAGATTGGAAACCTGGTTGCAACCCAGTTCAGAGGAGAGGTCTAAGCTCATTCCATTCTGGGTACAAGCTAATTTCAAAATGAAACACCTGATATTAGGTGCATCCAGTTTGCTCATGGTGATTATAGGGAAGGATTTTCCTCCAGAATTCTGGATCAATTGGAATCCCATTCTTAAGCTATTGATTCTCTTCAAGACTTAATAGATGCTACCCTTGAGATTGATACCAGCTAAAATGAGAGGCAAAAGGAGACCAATCATTCCCCAGAAAGAAGTACTGAAGCATCAAAGTCAAGGTCTTCTCATCTGGAAAATTCTTGAAGCTCAAGTCACAAGAAGAATAGGAATTTAAATTTTCAAAAGATGGTGTGGGACGAAATAAGGCAGTACCTTGAGGGTGAAATTATTGGTAAGTCTGTTTTGAATTTCAGAATTGTCCAAACACATGGTTTCTAAGTTGTATTGACTGCCCCTATAAATAATACTGAATAGTCAGCCTACAGAGAATCACAAGATAAAAAGAGGAGGCTTTAACAGATAGAGAAGACTTATCAGAAGTCGCTAAATCAGACCTATCAATAACATTACAGTAAAACTCTGATTTAAAACTAAAACTTCTGATAAAATAAACACTAAGAATTTTTTATTTTATTTTAATAAAAGTGATGATAATATTTTTTTTTTTGGTTTTCTGTTATTTCAATAAAACTAATAAGGATTTTTTTTCAATAAGAATGATAAGACTATGTTGATTATAATGACTTTTGTGATATGAGTACTAATAATAATACTACTGGATTTGATTCTTTTAGAATTTTTTGATACTGAGTTTATATCACTACTACTTTTTTGTTAATAACACTGAGCTTTTGAGCAAGGCTACTAAGCCTTAACTATGGTTATACTACTATTTCTTTAACAATAATAAGCTACTGAGATTTTTAATATGGTTATACTACTATTATTCACTAATACTAAGCTACTGAGAAAGGCTATTGAGCTTGTTACTACAATTATACTACTATTCTTCACTAATACTAAGCTACTGAGCAAGGCTACTGAGCTTTTCACTACTAAAACACTACTACTATTCTAGATATCCTGCTAGTTCTGGGAATAGTGGTGATCCTGGACAGTGGGAACTTGTTCCATTATGCTTTTGGGAAAATGAGGGAGAGAGGACCTCTATTTATAGATTTTGAGCCTCCATAGAGCTTCTCAGAACAGGGTACTTAGAAAAAATCATAGCTGAGAGGTTTTAGCTGGAGAGACATGTAGTTTTGGTGGAGCAATGTGTTTGCTGAGAGAATTATGCTGGTGGTTCTTAATCTTATCAGAGTCATGTGACGTAATTGAGATAATTTGTCTGGTGAGAGTTTATTTATTCCAAGAAAGTGGATAAAATACAGCTTCTGACAATTGAAGTTTCTTCTAGCTATATGATATCTTTGAGATAATTTAGCTGGTGAGATTTTATTTTTTTATGAATTTTTTACGTACTTTCTGAGAGAATTATGCTGGTGGTGCTGTTTCTTATCAAAATCATTTGATGTGATTGAGATAATTTGGGTGGTGAGGGTTTCTTTATGCCAAGAAAGTGGATAAAATATAGCTTCTGACAATTGAAGTTTCTTCTAGTTATATGATATCTTTGAGATGATTTAGCTGGTGAGGTTTTTCTTTGAAGTGGGGAGAGTGGGGAAAATAAAGGTTTTTTTATTGAGTGCTCTGCCATTATATTTGAAAAAGGTGAGGAAATTGGTATTTTCAATTGTAATTGCATTGCTTCTGGTTGAAACTCTAATCTTCTTGATTATGCCCTAGGAATTCTTTACAGTTTGATTTACCTAGTTCCAGAGTTTTGAAATTTGATTTCCACCTCTAAAGTTATTCCCTAATTCCTATTTCCATTTGCGGAGCCATTCCAGCAATTTCATTTCCATTTTCAGAGCTATTCTTCAATATCTATTTTCATTTTCAGAGCCATTCCCATAATTTCGTTTCCTTTTGCAGAGCTATTCCACAATTTCTATTTCCATTTGAAGAGCCATTACCGCAATTTCTCTTTCCATTTGCACAGCCATTCCCGCAATTTTATGTCATTATTATTATTTTTTTAGCTATTTGGTAAGCTTGAGACCGGTATAATTGGTATGGAATACCACATCCCCCAGAATTCCAGTTGAAAGCTTGCCATTGTTAATCAGAGTATGTATAGTTTTCAATTTCTTATTCTTCTAATATTGAATATTCAAGTTCACTTTCTTCACTGCTTTCATTTCCTGATTCTGACTCTAAGTGAACTATCTTCCCCCTTGGGTAAAATCTCTTGATGTGACTTGCTGAAAATTTCCTTGTCAGTTTAGTACCATCCAGTTCTTCAAGTTCATAAAGTCCCTTATTAACTTTACTTATAACTCTAAAGGGTCCATTCCAATGGTTTTTGAAGAGTAATCCCCACTGTGACGCAAGTGTCTCATTGTAAACTAATAATAAATCCCCAGGTTGAAGTGGATTTCTCAGTTTGTATGCCAACTTTTTGTTCAAGTATTGAGCTTATTTCTTTCTTGAATTTCTCAATTGATCTGTGGCTTTTAATTTTGTTTCTTCTTTTGCTGAAATCTGTATTTCTCTTGCTTCCAATAGCTCTTCTGTTGTTGAGATTTTATTCCATTCTATGGCTAGGTATGTGTTTGTTTCTATGTCAATTGGTAAGACAGCCTGCTGACCAAACTGAAGCTCAAATGGTGAGTATCCTGTGGTTTTTTTTTTTACCAAAATTCTCTCTGCCAAGGTTACAATTGGTAAGTATTCTTTCCATTTTGATCCATTTTCACCACACATTCTTACAAGTGCATCCTTTAATTGCTTATGGCCTCTTTCAACCATTCCTTGTGCTTCTGGGTAGTAAGGTGTAGTTATTTTGATTCTTGATCATTCTCTTTTGACTGCTTCTTGTAGTTATCTTCCAAATTATGCTCTTCCATCTAGTGTGACTTCTTTGGGTTCTCCATATCTACAAATCCATTATGAATTAAACCATTCTGAGACTGATTTTGCTGTTAGCCTAGTTAATGCCACAGTTTTTGGCCATCCTTAAAACTCATCTCTTTCTACCAATAAATATTTCCACCTTCCTGCCTTAATGTGAGCCTTGAGGTATATTTTACATACCCAAATAGGCCACAATTATCTTAAAAAGAAATTTTGAATTATGCACAACTCATAAGTCATGCATATATCCAAAATTCATCATTTTCAATTTCAGAAAAGATGAATAACTTTTTATTGAGTAAGTAAATCCATGGATTTAAGACCAGATTTGGATTCTACACAAAAATTCACCTAGGGTAGCTCCATAGAGTGAATAAGCTCAATTTAAGTATTTGAGGTGGTAAAATGGAAAATACTTCAATACCACATGATTAATACCACATAAAAGATCCGTGAAAATTTTTGTTTTTCTTGATTTTTAGCCAAAATAATGGGAAAGTGAGAAATCCCATGTTACATATACACTAAGAATAGTGTTATGCATGTTCTGAGCACTTAATATCATGGTATTCTTACATGGACTTTTGGTACACCCATAGTGGATATCTCACTTGAAGCTTAATTTTCTATTTTGACGTGAAAAATAGGCAAGGGGGACAAAAGACAACAAATAGAGCCAGGGTACCCAACTTCTGAGGCCTCAGAGGCGTGGATAGCTCCAAAGCATGGATGCATGGCTCATCTTGGCCCAATTGGTAAACTAAAACTCTTTGGGAACTTGGTTACCAAGTTACAACTACTGTAAAACACCAGAAAATAGCAAATAACCTGCTATTTTGACGTGCCAAGGAGGTAATGAGCTACTTACACTCCTGTAACCATGTCAATTACCAATGACTTTCCATGGATAAACCCCAAAAGAGTAATTAAAACCCTTTTGGGACCCATATTCATTGATTTACCTCATAGCAACCAGCAAAATACTGCTATTTGCAATTCTACGTAGAAATGAGGTAAAAACTTCAAAAATTCATTAAAAATACAATTATTAATGAATCTTCCTGAAACTTTCAGGACCAATGAAGAACTGTATTATCTATGGTACAACCAAAAAGAATTATGGTTTTACTAGTAAAATTAAAAGTTTTACTTACAGTCCATTTTTGACCATTCTACGTGAAACACTGAATCTTCAAAATTTCACAGTAATTACAACCTGTGATGAAATTGGCAATAACATTGATAACTTTGAGAAATCAATGATTATTTTAGAATAAAAGAAGATTTACAGATGTTACTCCTTTTATTCTTAACCATATTGGGGTTGGTAGTCACGTAAAAGCATCAATTAAGTAATTATGATAATCTTACGTGACAACAGATGATGCAATCAATAATCCAAAAAGGTTTATTGTTTTCTCACTCACTGGTTTTTCAGTTTGCTCCATGGCACGCCTCTGTGAGCTGTTGTTGACTTAAAAGAAGCCTCTTCTTGCTGTTTTTTCCGTATCATCATCTTATAAATTTATTAAACCATTATTACCAACAAATAAGTATTAGTTCAAGCTATTCTTAAGTGTTTTAAATCTTTCAGAATCAATCAGAAGGACGTGAAATCATAGAATCCAACTATATATTGTTGTAATACTGTTATAAATCATCTTGATCCCTTAAATCCACAATTCTACGTCAGATTTCTCTACTCTTATCTTTCAATAAGTTCTTTGGAGTATTAGTGAGTCATTTATCTTTAATTCTTAAAGTTTTTCTCTAGTAATAGTTTTCTTCAAGAATTATCTTTATAATTATTCTTGTAAAAGATAATTATATATTAAAATAATTTTATTATTTTAATAAAAGAAGTTTTTATTATTAAATTCTTCTTGTAATTGATTCTTGTAGACAATTACTGCTCACTGTTATAATCACTAGTAGTGTATAACACGTGAAAGAAATAATTTTATAATTATTTAATTGTGGTTATAATAATTTTTATTATTATATTTCATAAGAACAGACATAGTACTGTTGATTAATAGTAATATTATCATCAGTTTCATAGTCACATCTTACACTTAATATGAACTTCATCCATGTTGACTCTTTCAAATAAAGTGGATGTTACAGATATCTTTCCATCTTCTTTTTTCTGCAAATGACTTCTTTTCCAACATTATTGAAATTATTTAACCCATCTCTTGACTATCTTTTTTCATTCCTTCCCACCAATATCTCTTCTTTATTCTTCTATATGTTTTATTTTCCCCTTGATGACCCAATGTTTTGTGCATTTTCTCTAGAATCTTTTTTTGAGATTTATCATTAAGCACAACTATTTGCGAATTCTCTTGATTTCTCCTTTTTAGCTACCCTCCTTCTATATAGAAATTTACTGATCTTCTTTGAATTCTCTTGAAGTATTCATCCCCAATACGTTTGGCTTTTTCAAACTATTCAAATATTCCTGCATATGTTTTCCAAATCCTTCCTGTTTTATTGGAAGTCAATATTGTTTTGTTTTGTTTCTTGACAATTTTCTTACTTTGCTTGTATTTACTTCTTTTATACCAAATCCTGGATGTGGTTTGATCCATTCTTCTTCTCATAAAAATCATCTCTTTCACTTTCATCTTCATTTCCCCCCTTTGGTCTTCTTGATTATCCATCTGGCAGAGTAAATGTGTGAGCCTTAGAGGTAATTTCATATACCCAAAAGACCACAAATACAAAAATAACATATTAATATAAATGAAATAGATTTATTTATATTATTACAATAAAAATAAAAATAAAAATATAAAATTATATTAAAAATAAAAAATTAATTACAATTTAAAAATAAAATTACATTAAATTTTGTAATTACAAAATTACATTTATACTTGAAAAAATTAAGTAAAAATGAATTTTTAACAAAATTGTAAAAAAATAAATAAATTTGGAAAAAAGTTAAATAAAATTTATTATAACTTTTTATCCAATAAATAAACTTATGAAAATTATTTCACCATTGGATTCCTCATAAAAAATCAGGTGGGGTCACCTCTGAGTGAAATTCTTGTAACTCAACTCTAAATAAGCTTAAATTAAGTTTTTAGTATTTTCAATACAAAAGTTGAAAATCCTCAAAGCCTTGATTTAATTCGCACCACATGTGGTGTTAACCATCAATTTTTGTGTTAAAATTGAGGTGTTGTGTTTAATTTAGAAGTTATGAGGAATTGAAGTATTTTCAATTGAAATGTCAAAATGTGCGCGTGTATTACATAAGTGAACTTTGATTTACATATGAGGTGTCAATTATTACTGTATTGTACTGTACAATTGAATTGAATTACATATGTAAATTATAAGTATAATACATGATGAGGAATTAAAGGAAAAATAAATCGGAAAGATTAAATTTGGGGGGGGGGAAAGGAGCTCCAGCTCTAAGGGGGAGCTAGACCCCCAAAATCCTTTCTGACAGGCGTGGGATGTCAAAATTCACGCAAAAGTTCATCACTTTTGGCCTGGAATTGAGTTACAGGGTCTGTGGACTCAATTGATGATGAGGTTTCAATACCAACTGGGGTAGTTTTAGCTGTTGCCAAGAGGGTAAAACTACCCTTAAGATAAAAAAATCATAGTAAAAACAGTTTTAACTGGTTTCTACGCCTCTAACACACATTTTGACGTGTTTTGAAAGCTCTAGGCCTGGTATTGCTATAGTAATGGCTGATTTAAGGGTCTCAAATGGCTAAAAATGGCTTAAACCAGCCCTTTTTGGTCTAAACCAGGGCTCAATGATGCCATAATTGGCTTTTCTGTTGTAAGACTGTTTTTCACGACTGACAAGAGTGAATTTTACTTTTGGAGTAAGAGAATTGATGGCTATAAAAGAATGTCTTCTTTGCCCCACTTTTCTCTTCATGTTAGAATATTTTCCTTTTATAATTAGTTTAAACATTGTTAAACCAATCAATAAGAGATTCCAAGCACCTTTATTAAATCATTTTAAACCTTTTAACCACGTGAAAAAATCATTATAATCCTTTTTACCCCTGAACCACCCCAAAAGTGAATTAAAGCATCTTTAATCACTGTAAACTTTGTCACTTTGTTTCCAAATTCACTCTGGTCACTTTTGGGCGTGTTTTATCTTTAATATTATTTTTGAAGACTTTGTTCTTTAATTAATTGCTTGCAGTTCTTTGCTCAATTAATTCCAATTGAAATTGCTCTTGAAGAAATTTCTTTTGTAGCCTTAAAATATCTCTTGTAGAGTATTTTTTGGATAAATTTTTATTGTTGGTAAAACAATAAATTTTTATAATATTATTGTTTTATACTAATAAAGCTATAAACAATAAAATTGGCGTGTTTTCTCTTAAAAATAATATTTCATACTATTTTTAATTGATTTTTACCTTATACAAATTTTGAGGACAGGAAAAGTACTTCATTTTTAATCAAAGTTTCATATCCACACCTTACAAAACATCTTCCCTGGTTTGTGTACCAGCTCAAAAGAAAGAAGTTGAGTAAAAGCTACCCATCTTGTCATTGGTGCATTTGGGAAACATGGTGTGTTGATCATTTCTATTAAAGCTTTAGCTTCTACTTGAAGCTCAAAGTGTTGCCCCAATAATATTGTTTGAAGCTTTTTGAGTATTCTTGAAACACCACACAATTTGAATTTAGGCTGAGAGTATTTAGATTCTAGTTGGGAAAAGGTTACTGATTCATATAGTACTGGTCTATCCTTTCCATTCTCATCCTCTTGCATGAGAACTGCACCAGCTGCAATATAACTTGAATCAATTGCTAATTTTATCTTACCAGACCCTTTTTAACAATTCAATTTCTTCAAGGTAATATCTTCTCCTACTATTTTCCTGAGTTTTTTAAAGGCTTCTTCTCATTTTTTATCCCAATATCAAAATACATCCTCCCTTGTAAATCTTCTCAATGGTGCTGCAGCTTGTGAAACATCTTTGATAAGCATTCTGACATATGCACATAGTCCTAAACATCCTCTAACTTCCTTCTTTGTTGTTGGTCTAGGCCAATTTTTTATGTTGTTTATTTTCTTTTTTGAAATCTTTCTTTCACTTAAAGATAAAACATGCCCTACAATATTCAGTGCCGGAACACAGCATGC
The DNA here is from genome assembly GCA_023105745.1 of Austropuccinia psidii. Classification (NCBI taxonomy): domain Eukaryota; kingdom Fungi; phylum Basidiomycota; class Pucciniomycetes; order Pucciniales; family Sphaerophragmiaceae; genus Austropuccinia; species Austropuccinia psidii. Next base: position 2,213,780 of record JALGQZ010000014.1, read on the forward strand.
AAATTTTGATCCTAAAGTTGTAAGTCCTGCCTCTTCTATCCTGAAAAGTATTCTTTCTAATGTTACTGCATATTCCCAAACAGATCTTCTTATGAGTGGATTCTCCTTCCATTTATTGTGCTGATATGTTGATCTGGGTCCTTTAATCCCTCCATCATCTATAAATATTCCAAGGTGCTCTGGTATTTCCTCCTGAAGTATCCAAGTCATTTTTGCTTGATAAAATGCCACAGAGTTTGTTGCACCTTGAGGTAGTCTAGTAAGCTGAAGTCTTCCAAGTGGTGCTTCGAAGGTTTTAAGGGGTCTTGTATTAATATCCAACTCTCTTTTATCATATCCTCCCATAATGTCCCCTAATCCATAACATGCTCTTCCTGAAAATGATCCCACAAACCCGTCAACATTTGGTGGTAATCCAGCATCATTGATTGTGACTTTATTGAGGCCTTGAAGATCATTCACTATTATAAGCTTTATGTTTGTTTTTGCCACACAAAATACTGGGTTGTTATAGCTTGATGTTAATTGTTCATAGAGTCCTGTACATATTCTTTCTCTGACTAGCTCGATAAATTGAGGTAAAATTGATTTTGGTATTGGTATTGGTTTCTTTTGCCATAGTTCATGTGATATAACTTGTATTTTATATGGTTTTTCATAAGAATTTTTAAGTACGCCTCTTTCTTCTTCACAAAATGCTATAGCCTTTTCACTTAGTAATATAACATTATTAATAAATTTGTTTCTTCTTCTGATAACCATTCAGATGGTCCAAAATTTATCATTCAAATTCTTTCTTCTGTAACTTTCAATGTTTCAATAAATAGAGGTGGGTTACGTGATAGAGGCGTTTCATATGGATCTCTTGATAATTCAGGTCTTTCCAAAGGTGGATTCAGATCTTGAGCAATAGCTTAATTTACTGGTCTAACCTTTTTGAGTACTGATTTATATTTTGCTGCATTGGATTAAGCTTCCATTCTTCTTCTTCTTTTTTCTATCCAAATTTTTGGTGAAAATGGAACAGTCTCTTCAGTATCTTCTTTTACTTTTGTTCATAATTAAATTTGAGCCTTAGTTTTAAGTCGTACAAGGACTTTACCTCTAGGTTGATAAAACCCAGTATATTAGGTATACCAAATCCTGCAGTTTAGAGTTGTACAAGGACATTTGAAAAACTTTATCCAGAATTACACAAGGGAGGAGTTGACTGTCTTACTGAGGACAAAGTGGATTAATGTTGAAGGTTTTATTTTGATTAAATATTCTTCATTATTTGCACATTGAAGTCTTCATTATTCTGTTGTTCACTTTTGTTACTTCTCTTGACATCTTCACTTTTTTTTAGTTTTCATTCTTCCTTGAGTTTACTTGCAAGTTCAGCCCTCCGGTGTGCTACCCCTGTAGTTTAAAGTCATACAAAGACTACTTTTAGCTGTCAGGTTGCTACCCTGTAGTTTAAAGTCTCACAAGGACTAATTTTAGCCTTCCGGTTGCTACCCTATAGTTTAGAGTCATACAACAAGTAATTTTTTCTGTCTTTATTCTATCTGTTCTTTTATCCTTTATATTAATCAATACTTCTTCTTTTCTTTATTTTGATTATTGTTATTGTTGAATTTGTTTTTTTATTTATGTTGTGAAAAAAACATTTTTATGTTAAATTTTTATTTTATGTTGAGACTGTTTTCTGCAGTAAAACTTGACTCTTTCCTTTTGATTTGTTTTTTAAGTAGTTAAATTAGTTCTTGTTGCATTTCCAACATTCTTTGATGAAGTATTTCTACATCAGAAATATCTTCTTGTCCTTGCATGGTCTCTTCATTTATGATTTCTTCTTTGGATTCATCCAGATTGTGTGGTATCTTTGATGATGATGCTGAATCCATATTGATATATTCTTTGTTGATTTTATGTTGTTCAATTTTATTTTGAGCTTCAAATAGTTCCTTGAGTAATTCCTGAAAATAATCTGTAACTATCTTTTGATCTTTCTTGGTTCTGGGTGTACCAACTGGTATACTATAATCTATAGGTGAGTCTCCTCCAGGTGGTGTTTCTCCTCTTTTTGGATAATAATAGTGAAATGATCTTTTTGAAAAACTTGATGGTGACAATGATTTAGAATTTTGTGGTTTTTCTGATTCCAGATTTACTTGATAGGCACTTGAAATATTTGATTGATAAAAGGCTTTTTTTTATGGACTAAATTTGAATGTTTTTTTTGATAATGGATGGATTATTGATGGTTGAAGCTGTTAGCCACTGTTGGGACACCAGATGTGGGAAATCCTTTTGGTGTGGGATGAAATAAGGCAGTAACCTGAGGGGAAAGTTATTGGTAAGTCTGTTTTGAATTTCAGAATTGTCCAATAAGAATGGGTGATAAGGTGTATTAGCTACCCCTATAAGCTATACTGAATAGTCAGCCTACAGAGAATCACAAAATAAAATGAGATTTTTGGCTTTAAAAGATAGAGCAGACTTATAAGCAGTCTCTAAATAAGACCTATCAATAAAACTACAGTAAAACTCTGATTTGTTACTAAAATTTCTGATAAAATAAACACTAAGATTTTTTTATTTTATTTCAGTAAAAGTAATGATAATATATATAATTTCTTCTTGGATTTGTGTTATTTTAATGAAACTAATAAGAATATTTCCTTTTTTTTAATAAGAATTTTAAGAATATATATTTTTTGATGGTTTTATGTTGATTATAATGATTTTTTTATTTGAGTACTAATAATAAGACTACTGGATTTGATTATTTTAGAATTTTTTAATACTGAGTTTATATCACTACTACCTTTTTGTAAATAAGACTAAGCTTTAACTATGGCTATACTAATATTTCTTTCACAATAATAAGCTACTTAGATTTTTACTACGGTTATACTACTATTCTTCACTAATACTAAGCTACTGAGCAAGGCTACTGAGCTATTCAATATTAAAACGCTACTACTAATCTAGATATCCTTCTAGTTCAGGGAATGGTGGTGATCCTGGATAGTAGGAACCTGTTTAATTATTTTCTTTGGGAAAACAAAGGAGAGTGGACCTCTCTTTATAGCTTTTGGGCCTCCATAGAGCTTCTCAAAACAGGGTACTTAGAAAGAATCATAGTTGAGAGGTTTTAGCTGGAGAGACATCTAGGTTTGGTGGAGCAATGTGTTTGCTGAGAGAATTATGCTAGCGGTTCTTTTTCTTATCAGAGTCATGTGATGTAATTGAGATAATTTGGCTGGTGAGAGTTTATTTATGCCAAGAAAGTGGATAAAATACAGCTTCTGAAAATTGAAATTTCTTCTAGTTATATGATATCTTTGAGATAATTTAGCTGGTGAGATTTTTTTTGTGAATTTGTCAACTATCTTCTGAGAGAATTATGCTGGTGGTGCTGTTTCTCATCAAAATCATGTGATGTAATTGAGATAATCCGGCTTTTGAGAGTTTATTTATTCCAAGAAAGTGGATGAAATACAGCTTCTGACAATTGAAATTTCTTCTAGTTATATGATATCTTTGAGATAATTTAGCTGGTGAGATTTTTATTTTGTGAATTTGTTAACTATCTTCTGAGAGAATTATGCTGGTGGTGCTGTTTCTTCTCAAAATCATGTGATTTAATTGAGATAATTTGGCTGTTGAGAGTTTCTTTATGCCAAGAATGTGGATAAAATACAGCTTCTGACAATTGAAATTTCTTCTAGTTATATAATATCTTTGAGATAATTTAACTGGTGAGAGTGGGGAAAATAAAGGTCTTTCTATTAACTGCACTGCCATCATATTTGAAAAAGGTGAGGAAATTGGTATTTTCAATTGTAATTGCATTACTTCTGGTTGAAACTCTAATCTTCTTGATTATGCCCTAGGACTTCTTTACAGTTTGATTTACCTAGTTCCAAAGTCCTGAAATTTGATTTCCACCTATGGAGTTATTCTTTGATTCCTATTTACATTTGTGGAGCCCTTCCCTAATTCCTATGTCCATTCGTAGAGCTATTCCCTAATTCCTATTTCCATTTGCAGAGCTATTCTGAAATTTATATTTCCATTTGTGGAGCCATTCCCGCAATTTTATTTTTATTTGCGGAGCTATTCTTCATGTTGTATTTCCATTTTAGGAGCCATTCCCACAATTTTATTTCCATTCGCCAAGCTATTCCTTAATTCCTATTTCCATTTGTGGAGCAATTCCCTAATTCCTATTTGCATTTTCAGAGTTATTCCGCAATTTCTATTTCCATTTGCGGAGCCATTTGCGCGATTTTATTTCATTATTATTATTATTATTATAGTTATTTGGTAAGCTTGAGACTGGTATAATTGATATCGAATACCACAACGTAATGGCCACTTTCAACCCCTGGCCTTTGGTAATCACCAGAGGCCACCAAGTCAAGCTTAGAAAGGTGCCCCTTCATTCAGGGGAAAGACTCCTCTTTACCAATGTACTCCATACCATGGATTCAGGAATGGTGCATATATGGTATAATATACCATTATGCACCAAATTTTCTCAGAAGTCCAATGGTGATGGTTTCAGGACCAAATTAGGCCATTTAAAAGCCAAGTATCCAAATCAATTACCCATTTTGAAGGAAGTCTTTTCAGTCATTCAGTCTTGCAATCCATGGCGGCTACCAGAAGACCATTTGAGGACCCCAACCACCTGGCCCTGCAAGAGCTGGGCTGTACTTTCTTTCAGGATGTTATCAAAGATTCAATGAGTTGTCAAGGAATCAAGCACTTCAATACTCCTTGGACAACTCAATTGGTCCATACAGGTTGTATCCAAGCAAGCTGTATTCCATTGACCCTTTTGGGCCAATTCATATTCTACTGTGGGAATTCAGTCACAAAGTTCAATTTTCAAGATGGCCTGATCTGTATTGACCCAAAACAGTCAATACAGCCAGGGATAAACCCTCCAGGATCAGTCTTTCAACTTTTCACATATACTGGCCACCTTTTCTTCCCTGGGGACTTTTTCCCCTGTTAATTAATATATTGGATTTATTATTATCCTTATTCTCTTTCCCTTCATTAAATTAGATACTGATCATCATAAGTCAGTCATTTGCACCTTTGTTCTTCACCTGTCTGTGGGTATTGGTGGTCATATCCCTTACTAATTCCATTTTTCTTTCTGGCAGGTTGCAAAAAGTCAATTGAGGATTCATTTGGTTGGCTCTTTGGATTTTGGCTTTCTTATTATCTTGGCCATTGGCTTCCTTTTCTTTTTATATTTTGGCACACTTGTCTTTACTCTTATTCTTCTTTAAAGAAATTTATTCCTTTTTCTTTCTTTATTCTGTTGGGGCCTTTTAGGTGAGCTCTTGATTCCTGAGTGCCAGGCTATTCTTGCTTCCATAAGAGCCCCTGTGACATAAAAGCACTGAGTTTGCAGTAATCAAAACACAAACATAGGCCACCATCCTTCTTTTGGACAAAGAGGACAGGTGCTCCTGTAGAAGAGAAGCTTGGCCAGATGAAACCTTTCTCTACATTCTCTGAAATTTAGGCCCTGAGTGTATCTGACTGTTGGTTTGATAGATAGTAGATCACCCCAACTGGAGGTAGAGACCCCTCCAGCTTGATATGATCATCACAGGCATGGTGAGGAGGAAGTTTCTCTTCTTTCACCTTGCAGAATACATCCAATTACTGGTTATAAACAGAAGGAACAACCTTTATCACAGTTTCTATTTATCCTGGCTCTTCCTCTTCATCCCATCACTCCTCCAGTGAGTCATGATAAGATGAAGGAGGGAGGTCCATATTCCCAAAGAAGAGATTAAGTGAAGATACAGAATTATCTTCTCCAACATCTTGAATCTCTTTGAAGACTTCATCTCTAGAGGTTAGTAATGACTGATGGGAATTATGGGAACAAATATGGACAGAAGATGGAAATGATGGTGTTCTAGAATCACAAACCAGAGCTGCACCTAATTTGGAAGAAGAAACGTCATTACTGAAAGATTTTCAAGGATCATAATGGTCCTTATGATCAGCATTAAAGGTGATCAGCCCTTTCCTCCAATCAATAGATGGATTGGAATGATTAAGAAATGCAAAGCCCAATATGAGGTCTTCTCCCTTGGGAGTATAAATGACTAAAAGGTCCCATTCAAAGCTTGGAAATGAAGGAAGCTCAACCATATATTTGGTATGGTGAGTCACAAATAAGGAAGGGGACTCAGAGGACTCCAAAATGATAAGAGGAATCTTCTCTGGGAGTTCTGAAATAGTCAAATAATATCTGTAAGAAAACGTCTTTGAAATAAATGAGTTGGTAGCACCAGAATCAATGAGAATACTGTAAAAAACATCTGAAAGAGAAGAAAAAAAAAGAATTTAAGAGAATTCTTGACACCAGTATTCAGAATGCAAAATTGTTCTCTGGATGGAAAACAGTGAAGACCATTGAACACAACATGATCTTCACCCAGGTTTTCCCTGGCTGGGAAATTTGCCTGATGATTGGGTAATCTTGTTTTGAGGCCTTTTGAAACAGGAATAAAGACTATGCTTCCCACCACAATAGGTACATAAACCCTCCTTGATTATTCTTTCTTTTTCAGAATTCATCAATTTGGAGTCTTTATTCAACAAAGAAGAATGGGGCTTGTCCCTCTTCTGAAAATTCTTCCCTTCTTTTGATTTTTACTTGAAGAACTTTGAGGCTGAGAAGAATTTGACTTTGAGGCTTCAGGCTTCTTCTCTTTTTGCCTCTCATGGTACCTGGTATCAAGCTCCAGGGTAATATCCATTAAGTCTTGAAGAGAGTCAATTCTTGAAGGATGGGAGGTTGACTGATCCAAAATCCTGGAGGGCAATCCCTTCCTGAAATGATGGATGAGAGCTCTTTCACCCCAGTTCCCAATTCTTGAGACCAAAGTTCTGAAATCAGCAATGTATAATAGAACATGTCCACCCTCTTTCATTATTAAGGAATCAAACACTTCTTCAGATTTTCTAACTTCATTTGGCTCCCCAAATAAAGTAAAGAGGTGAGATTTAAATAATTGCCAAGAATTGAGAAGATAGCTTAGTTCTTGATTGGTGAGATTGGAGAGATAAGGTTCAATCAATTTTTCAGCTCTACCAATGAGAAATCAAGTAGCATAAAAACCTTCTTTCTGTCTTGAGAGAAGTTTTCTGGATCATTATGAAAGATTAATTGACAAGACTGAATAAAACTTCTAACTCTGAAGGGCTGAGTCCCATCAAAGTATTCTGGTGCCTTCATAGATGGAGTATTGAAGTCTGGTGGTCTTGATGCTTCATAAGATGAAGCTTCTTGAAGATTGGCCATAATATGAGTCATTTTCTGCATGATGGCCAATAAAGATGGTTCAGACTGATGAGAGACAGGCTGATTAGACTGGGCTAGAGTCGGCCCTCCAGTACCTTGGGATGCCCCCACAGGAGCAGGGACACCTTCAGTACCATCAGACTCTTCCTATTCTACAGAATTCTCCTCCTCCTCTTCACCATCTTCACCAGGACCTTTGCAAGTGGGCCTTGAAAGTCCTGGGAATCCGCCAACTACTCCTGAAAAAGAATTTTATCTTCTGGGCCCTCTTCCTTCCTGGATGGATGGTGCTTCTCCTTCCATATGGGGTCCTCTGTCTAATTGGGCCCTCAGTTGAGGAACTGCTGGAATGCTGTCAAGCAGAGCTCTTGGAGTTGGAGTAAGAGCAGCTTGGGCTCTGGCCTGAGATCTGGTCTTTCTTGCAGGAGGTGAGTGTTTAACAGGAATTATTTCAGGAATAAAAATAAATTGAACTTAATAAAACCAGAAATTTGAATGTGAAAAGCTTGAGGAAAATCAACTGCAAACTTGAAGTCAAAATCAAGATCAATGTCTTGATGAAAATAACTTAATCAAAATGAAATCTTTTGGTAAATCAATCAATCAATGTCAACATGAAATCTTCAAGTCAATGAATCAATATTTTAAATCAATCAAAATCAAAATCTTGCATAAATCAGTCAATCAAATTCATTCTTGAGGCAAAAATCAATTTAATGTCAAAATTCTTGATGTGAAAAATCAGAAAAATAAAGTGAAATGATCAGATCAATCAATTTGCTTGAAGTCAATATCAATTATGTCAAATCAAATCAATTGCGTTCTACTTTCAAATAGAAATTTCTTGAAGAATGAATCAATATGAATTTTGATGTGAAGAATGTGTCTGAATAATTTGATGAGAAATTTAAAAATTAAATGAAATTTAAGATTATACTTGGATTTTGAATGAAATAAAAGTTGATGATTTGAGATAAGATTTCAAAAAGAGAAACAAAAAGTACAATTGGGTCAGATTTCAATTTTCAAAATAAAGAATTAATGAGAGAAAACTGAGGGGTGACAATGAATCATAACGTTCATAATCATTAGAGAGTCATAATTTCAATGGAATGAGTGAATGAAATTATAAAGAAAGAATGAACAGAATGCAAAGAAATTATGAGTTAATTAATATAATGTCACAAGGGCTCTTGTGCAAAACAAGAGTGGCCTGGCACTCAGGAATCAAGAGCTCACATGGAGGGCTCCAAACAAATAACAAAATAACAAGGAATATATTTCTTTAAGGAAGAATAAGACTAAGGAAAAGCATTCCAAAGATAAAAGAAAAGGGAAGAAACTTGCCAAGATAATAAAGAAAGCCAAAAGCCAAAGAGCCAACCAAATGAATCCTCAATTCTCTGTTTCAACCTGTCAGAAAAAACAATGGAATTAGCAAAGGATATGACCCCCAATATCCACTGAAAGGCAAAGAAGAAAAAGTTAAAAATGACTGACTTAAAATTATTAGTATTTACTTTAGTAAAATTCAAAGAAAATAAGCATAAAAATAAATGCAATATATTAATTAACTGGGGAAAAAAGTCCCCAGGGAAGAAAAGGTGGCCAGTATATGTGAAAAGCTGAAGACTGATCCTGGAGGGTTGATAACCTGGCTGTATTGACTGTTTTGGGTCAATACAGATATGGCCATCTTGAGAACTGGACTGTGTGGCTGAATTGGCCCAAAAGGGCCAAGACCATACAGCTTGCATGAATACAGCCTGTATGGACCAATTTAGTTGTCCAAGGAATACTCAAGTCCTTGATGCCTTGACAACTGATTGAATGATTGATAACCTCTTGAAATTACTCTTGGAATAAACCTGAAAAGAAAATACAACCCAACTCCTGCAGGGCCAGGTGGTTGTGGTAGCCACCAAGGATTGCAAGACTGAATGACTGAAAATACTTCCTTCCAAATGGGTGATGGATTTGGGGACTTAAATTTAAAAGGAATAATTTGGTCCTGAAAACATCACCATTGGAGTTCTGGGAAAAATTGGTCCATAATGGTATATTATACCAGATATGCACCATGCCTGACTCCTTGGTGCGGAGTACATTGGTGAAGCAGAGTCCTTGCCTGAATGGAGGGGAAAGATTTCTGGACTTGAGCTGGTGGTTGCCACAGGCCAGGGGTTGAAAATGGCCATTTTTGGGTATTTTGAGATCGGGGGCCAAAATTGGCTCAGGTGGGCCCACTTGTGGTTTGGAACCCACCTGGCCTTGAGGGCTGGTGGTTGGCCCCCTTGTCCCCTTTTGGCCAAAAGGGGCCTAAGGGTCCCATGGACCATGGGCCGTGGATTACAGCCTGCATGCTGTAGAGGCCGTAGGGGGTCTAAAAGGCCCAAAAGGCCATTTAGGCCTTAGACCCCATAATAAGAGGGGTGGGGCCGAAGGCCCTGGTAATGGCTAGAGGCGCCAGAAGCCCCTGGAAGTCCAGATGGACCCCCCAGGTCAAAAACAAAGGTATTGGCCTGGGGGTTGGTGAGGTGGAGAATTGACCAAAAAGGCCAATGGTTGCAAGATATGGCTTGAGGCCATAAGTGGCTAGTAAACGGTGGTATGTCCCAAAGGCCATAAAACACCAAAAGGGTCCAATTGGCCATAAAATGAGGTCAGGCTATATTTTCCACAAACACCCATTGGGGGAGTGATCACACATGGTTGTGACAATTGTCATTGATTATGGTTCTACATCCTCATTTATTGCAAAGACATTTGTTTGAAAGTATTCTTTGACCATGCCAGTACTCCCAGAGAAGGCTCCTCATTTTTAGCTCACCATACTATCTAAATAGTTTAGATCCCTTCTTTTCCAAGATCTTAATGGGACTTTTGAGTCATTGATAATCCCAAGAGAGAGGATGTCATATTGTTATTTGACTTTCTTAATCACTTCAATTCATCTAGTGATTAGAGGATCGGTCTTATCACCTTTAATCTTAATTACACGTACTTAGTTTATTCTTTTATTCCCTTCAGTCAAAACCTTTCCACTTCCACTACTTGTACAGATATTATCAGTTATTTTAGAACACCATCATTCCAAAATTCTGTCCTTACTCCTTTGTTGAATTCCCCCCATTTGTTTCTAATATCTAGTGAGTAAGTCCTCAACGATATAAAATATTATGGATAAGACAATTTTACAAATCCATTTCACCTGTCCTATGGGAATGTGGACCTATTTTTTTATCTTATCATCACTCCCTGGAGGAGCCAAAATAAATTGAAACAATGATGAAAGTTTTCAATTCTGCTTATAACTACTATTTATATGTATTCACCAAGGTGAAGGCACGAATATCTCCTGGTCACCGTGCCTGTGATTATCATTTGAGCTGGAGGGTCTATACCTCCAGTTGGGGTCATCTATGCTATATCAAACCAAGATTCAGATGCACTCAGGGCCTAAATACAAGAGGATTTAGAGAAAGGTTTTATAAAGCTAAGATACTCTTCACAGGAGCACCTATCCTCTTTGTCAAAAGGAAGGACAGTGACCTCCATTTGTGGGTGGATTACCAAAACCTCAATTATATTACTAGTAAGAACAAATATCCTGTTACTACTATTGAGGAGATTATCACTGTTTCTTATGGCTCTTATATATTCTCCAAAATTTTTCCGCTTGGTGCATATAACCTCCTAAGAATCAAGGAGGGTGATGATAAGTTGACAGCCTTTAGAGCTAAATATGGGAGTTATGAGTACTTGGTTATGCCATTTGGGCTCACCAATTATCCTTCCTCATTTTCAAATATTGTCAATATCAGGGTGAGTCTATGATGAAGATGAAATAAAGCTATTTACAACTTTAACTATGCCTGTGACATGGATAAGAGTATTTAAAAAAGGTTTTGATTAAAGATATAAAGGGCTTTACTAATGTGGATTAGTGGTGGTGAGTGCTGTTGAAAGCACTGGGTGCAGCTTTACCTGTTGGTTTACAATAATAAAGACTAAAATACTAAAATTTATCTTATTACCTGTTTATTTTCCGATAGTATAACTGTTTTTGACAGTTGTACTACATAGGAATTCAAGAGAAGGATGGGGCTTTCTTTTCTGGCAGTGAAAAGGCCTCCTTTTATCCTGAAATGGGGTGAAAAGGCTGCTAGACCTTTTCAGGTAGAGGAAGTGAAGATTTTTCACTCTCAAGGACAGGCTCGTGGTTTGCAAAAGGCCTGTATATCCTGTATTGGGCTCAGATGTGGTTTTGAAACCACATCTGGGCAGTTTTCACCAATACAGGGTGAAAGGTTTCATCCGGGGACCATACAGCTTGATTCTGAAGTGTATGACACCTAGAATGCTGTACAGAACCTGTATGGGCCCCCAGTATTGAATAAAACATGAGGTATTGAAGTAAAAAAAAGCTTCTTTGTCAGTTTGACACCTCATAATCATGGGTATGGTATATCATCCCATGGCAAGGCTGTATTGGCCAAACTGTGGGAGTTTGACCTTAAAGCAAACATAACGTTGTCCGTTTTTGAGATATAAACCTCAAAACTGGTTCCCTGTGTATCCCTGTATGTTTTCTACACAATGGTACCTCATTTGATATGGCTATCATTGAATATGGCAGCGTTATCCCATGTAAAACATTTTTGTACATATGTGTGTTTTCGGCAACAAGCTGTATTGGGCTTGTTTGCCTTATAACCTTTGTTCTAGATGAGATATGGGGAAATGAATGGCACGATCAGATAGCCCCCATTGTGCTCTTTCCAAAAAGACCCAACTTTAGGTATCTCACACTAAAACTGTAGAAGTTAGATGAGAGGTGAATATTGTATTCACCCTCATTTGGCCTGAATTTGGCCATACCTTTTGTAATACTGGTGCTAACTAAGTTTGGCTGGTACCATTGAAGAGCCCTGACTTAGAGCTTCATTATTAATACCCATTTGATGGGGTTGGGCCTCTTAATCTGTATTTCAGATGAGAGGTGGAAATTAAGGTTTATACTCAGCAATAACTCTGAGCAGGAATAACGTTGTTATTCTTTGTCCTATGGTGATGGGACTTGCATATTTGAAATGGGGTGAGTTTCCTCTTCTTTTTGATACCTTTTGAGCTGATTTGGCTCAGCTCCATGTTTTGGTGGTATCTTGGTTATACCATTGATTTATTGTATTTGGCTGTCATGCTTGTGCTCTGGGTTTTAGTCACAGGCTGACAGTCACTGATATTTTATCTAATCTTCATGATTTTTATGTTGTGATTTATTTTAATTACATTATGGCCTTTTACAAGCATGAGGAAGAACATGTCACACATGTGTTCACTGTTCTTGCCAGACTCAGAGCTAAAATGCTCTATGCTAAGGTCCTCAAGTACCTCTTTAATTCTTCAATGGTTAGAAATTTAGGATATATTGTTTCTTCTGAAAGCCTCACAATGGAAAATGAAAGTTCAGAAAATTTTGGAGCAGCCAATTTCAAAAAACCTGAAGGCTCTTCAATAATTCCTTGGCTTTGCCAACTTCTAACACCACTTCATCAAGAATTACTTAAGGACAACCAGTTCACTCACAAAATTTCTCAAAAAATATTCAGTTTTCCCCCTCAATTAGGAAGCTCTTACAGCTCAAAGAAGTATTCACCACAGATCAAGCTCTGTCACACTTCAAACCAGCTCTACTAAAAACTTTAGAAACAAATGCTGCTGATTATGCCTTGGGTGCTGTACCAAGTAACGTGACTGACTCAGTAATACATTCTATTGGAGTTTATAGTTGCAAGTTACTTCCAGAAGAGCTGAATTCTGAGATTAATGACAAGGACCCTCTTAGAATAGTATTGGATCTCAAGTGTTTGAGGTCTTTTCTTATTTATGTTTCCTCTTCCTATTAAGTTCTCACCAATCACTCTTCAGCTAAATCCTTTATTTCTGAGAAATTCCTCACTCACTGTAAATCCCACTGAGGTTAATTCTTATGTGAAACTTATTTCACCATCACTTACCATCCTGGCCACATAGCCACTCTTATAAATGTATTATCACATTGTAATAACATTTACCCAGAGAGCAGGTAGGATTTCATCAGCAATAATTCATTGCATTTTAAACAACTTATCAAGAAAGATTAATTTCAGCCCACAAATATTGTTGCAGTAAAGGTGAATTTCCTTCCAAATTTTGTTGTTTCAACTCAGAAGGAAGTTTCAAAAGACCCTCAGCAAAAATTTCTTCTTCAAGATTAGGGTCAAGGTAAATCTGTTGAAGATTATTCTCTTGATCCTTCTTCCCAGCTTTCTTTCCCCAACTATTGGGTGGTGGCTCCAAAGGACCCCCAAATTGAACTCAACATACTTCAAAATCTGCATGGCTCTCCTCTAGCTGGCTATCCTGGCAAAGAGAAGACTCTCAAGCTTCGAAAGTGGGACTTATGGTGGTCTAGCATGACTAAATTCATCAAGTATCATGCTTCATGCTATAAAAAGTGCTCAAGAAACAAGAGAATTCATCCAAAGAAGCTTGGATTACTCAAGCCTCTTCCAATTCCAAATGGTCCTTGTGTCAACTGGTTACTCCATAAAGAGCACCAGCATTAAATACAACATACCATAAGTAATGGTATAAACAGTATGAGAAAAACAGAGCCAATAAGGTTATTATATAAATAGGCAAGTTTTCCGAATATAAATATACCAACCCTACCCAAATAAGATAAGAAAGGACAAAGATATGCCCTTTCAAAGATAAGACCAAATAATAAAAACCCTTATTTTCACCTCTCATATAGATTATTCATATTTAATTGAAAACACGGCAAAGCTTTATTATTCTTGAATATCTCAAGGAGAGATATACAATGGTACCATCCATTTCTCTGTAGAATTCCTACTTCAGGAGATATCACAATACCAAATTTATTAACTAAGAGCCCCTCCAACATCCAAGAGAGCTTATACAAAGCCATATAAAAGTACAACCAAATCAAAGATTTCAGTGAGAGATTTAATTTGAGATACCCCTTACCCATGTACCTTCAAAATTAGAATAGGGATCTTGGATCACAGGCTTAACAAACCAAATATAGGTTTTCTGAAAACAACAATATAAAGAATCCCCTGTATCTTTGACATATATTCATAACAACTTACAGTGAAGTATACCAAGTTGTAGAGCTCATCAATCCCTGCAATTATTCATTATTCAAACTCTGATATCTTCCAAATTGACAGAGATACCTTGCTTGGAAGTTTATTAACACATATAATGATGTACAAAAATACATCAAAAAACTAGAAAACGTCATTGCTTTTGAATTTTTTTAGAAAGTTTAAAATAAAGCATAAAAAATTAAAGAGCTCATAAATTTCTTCAATCCTATGCTCTTGGATTCTTCATATATAAATAACTGACTGAGATATCTGGGTTGGAAGTTTGTGACCAATACTGTTCTGTACCAAACATATACCAACCAGTACTGGCTTAATACTCAAAATAATTGTTTTCTGAAGCTTAAAGCCTCCAACTATGACTAATATTATTGTGAACCTTTGAGATATGACCACATACCCAGAAATGTCACAATAAATATTTAAAATAATTATACCTTAAAAATAATTAGCTTAAAACTACAAAACTTCCATAAACAGGCATAAAACTTGGTTTAACTTGAATGCCAATGAATAAACATGTGAAATATATTACACACTTGAATTTCTAATGGTGAAATACACATATACAATTTTTATGGCATATCTGTAAAGTCAATATTTAATGAGTTATAAGTAATAACACCTTGTAAAAAACATCAATCCTTGATTATTTCAAATACCAGAAAAACAATATGTAAAATAAATTTTCTCATTGTATTCCCCATGAAAATCTACACATAAAACAATTAAGAAGCTAATCTCCAAAGTAAATACTTAAGGAGTTAAGCTGAATATATGCACTTTTTTGGCCAACGCATATATTCAAGGATTGTAGCTAATATCTTTTGAAATATACATGATAGAGTGATAAACCAAAAAAAAAGTCACCACGTAATTACTGTAGGAACAAAGAAATGAACTTGTTTTCATAAGCTATAAACAAGGTTAAAACCTGTAATAGGTTATTGATTAAAATCAATAAATCTGTTGACCACTTTGTTGTGTGTCAGGGTGAGTCTATGATAAAGGTGTATATAAGTATTTACAAGCTTTAACTATGACTGTGACATGGTAAAAATAGTTTTAAAAGATGATAAAGTTGATAATAAATGATTAAATCAAGATATCAAGGGCTTTACTATAGAGGTATAGTGGTGGTGAGCGCTGTTGAAAGCCCTGGGTGCAGCTTTTACCTGTTGGGTTACAATAATAAAGGCTACAATACTTAATTTTTGAAGTATACCTGATTTTTTTCCAAGAGTATAACTGTTTTGGACAGTTGTACTACGTAGGAATTCAAGAGCAGGATGAGGAGACAATTCTGGCTGTGAAAAGCCTCCTTTTTATCCTGAAATGGGGTGGAAAGGGTGCTAGACCTTTCCATGTAGAGGAAGTGAAGATTTTGTCACTTCCTAGTACTGGCTTGTGGTTTTTAAACAGCCTGAATAGTCTGTATTGGGCTCAGATGTGGTTTTGAAACCACATCTGGGCGGTTTTCACCAATACAGGGTGAAAATATTCATCTGGGAACCTCACAGCCTGATTCTGACGTGTATGACGCGTAGAATGCTGTACAGAAACTGTATGGGACCCCAGTATTGACTGACATATGAGGTATTGAAGTAAAAACATGCTTCTTCGTCTATTTGACACCTCGTATTCATGATTATGGGATATTATCCCATGGTAAGGCTGTATGTGACAGCAGGTGGGATTTGAACCCTAAAACAGCCATAACTTTGTCAATTCTTGAGATATCAACCTCAAAATTGGTTCTGTGTGTAGCCCTGTATGTGCTCTACACAATGGTACCTCATTTGATATGGGTATCATTAAATATGGCAAAGGTATTCCATGTACAAGAGTTTTGTACATTTGTGTGTTTTAGGCAAAAAGCTGTATTGAGCTTGTTTGCCCCATACCTTCTGCAGTAGTTGAGATATGGGGAAGTGGATGACACCATCAGACAGCCCTGATTGTGCTCTTTCCAAAAAGACCCCACTTCAGGTATCCCACACTAAAACTGTAGAAGTTAGATGAGAGGTGAATGTTTTGCTCACCCTTATTTGGCCTGAAATTGACCATAACTCCAGTAATATTGGTGCAGGCTCAGTTTGGCTGGTACCATTGGATAGCCCTGTCTTAGAGCTTCATTTTGAGTACCCATTTTTTGGGGTTAAGCCGCTCCTTCTAGATTTTAGATGAGAGGTGAAAATTAAGGTTTATGCTCAGCAATAACTTTGAGCAGGAATAACTTTGTTATTTCTAGTCCTATGGTGATGGGACTTATATTTTCAGGAAGAGGTGAGTTTCCTCTTTCTTTTGATAACTTTTGAGATGATTTGGCTCAGCTCCATGTTTTGGTGGTATCTTGGCTATACCATTGGTTTAGGGTATTTTGGCTGTCATGCTTGTGCTCTGGTTTTGAGTCACAGGCTGACATACCCTCCCTCTAAAAAAGGCTCATCATTTATGAGACTGTTCAGTCCTCCTGGAGGCTCTGAATCTCCTTAAATGAAGGTTCCCATCTGGTATGGCATCCTCTGCCAACCATTTGTCTTTATCTGCTGTCTGGTTCTTGAATCTCACTAGGGATTGTCTTTGATCCTTCCCATTGAGTCTGATCTTCCTGGCCCTGATGATATTACTCACAGGTCCAGGGGAGTCCTCCACTTCCACTATCCCTTGTGGTGTGGGGTTCTTTCTCCTGGAGGGGAATTTATCCTCCTCTGTCGGGGAGTATGGTTTGACCAAACTCACTGGAAAGACTGGATGTTTCCTTGAAAACTCCTCAGTGAGTTTGACTTCCACTGCATTTTTTCCTATCAACTTAATGATAGTAAAAGGTCCTACAAATGAGTCCCTCATCTTCTTAGGTCCTTTGAGATTGTTGAAGTTCAGTGTAGACACTAAAACCTGGTCCCCTTCCTTGAAGTCAGGTTCCATATGTGATTTGTCCCACCTCTGCTTATTGGATTCTTTTGCCTCAGCTATGCATTTGGCAGCTGTTTCACAGGCCCTCTTCCACATATCATGGAAGTCTTTGGCTGTGGGGTGGATAGTCAGGAGATTTTTCTTCAAGTGATCCACAGGCAACAGGGGGTTCCACCCTTTCTCCACCAGTGCAGGTGTTTTACCTGTGGTGGAGTGCTGGCTTATATTATAAGCCAGTTCGACTGCTGGTAAGAGGGTAACCCAATCATGGGTGTATCCCTCATGGTCCTTGTATTCCATGCCATAGGCACAGAATCTTCCGAGGATGTCCTCCATTGTTTGGATCATCCTTTCAGCTAGGCCATCTGTTTGTGGATGGTAAGCTGTGGAAAAAGCAAGTTTGGTACCAAGCATGTCATATAAGTTAGTCCAAAATTCAGATGTGAATTTTGGGTCCCTATCACTAATGATTATCTTAGGGACTCCACAGGTAGATATGATGTTATTCCAAAAAAACAGAGCAGTGTCCATGGCTGTGTCTTCTTTATGGCATGGTAGACACCTCATGCTCTTGCTGAACCTATCAACTATGATCAAACAGGCATTATAGTTTTCTTTGCATCCTGGGACAAGTCCTGTAACCCAGTCCATGTTGATGGTTTCCCATGGTTGCTTGGGTTCTTCTATGTGTTGAAGTAACCCATACTTCTTCCCATGTTTTTTATTTGCCTTTTGGCATCTTTCACAAGTGCTGATGTATTCACTCAACTCTTGTTCCCACTTGGGCCACCAAGCTGTGCTTGCTACCCTCTCTTTGGTCCTGTCTTCACTCATGTGTGCCATATAGGGGCAGTCATGGCATTCTTGTAGGATCAATGAGATGTGGTCTCTGTCTACCACTGTGAGTGCACTTGTGTGCTTTTCTCTATGGTAGAGCAGGCCATATATAAGAAAAAACCTATTGTCCTTATAGGCCCTCAACCAGGGTTCTTCCAGCTGGGTTTCCAGTTCTGGACTCCTGTACTTTTGTTGAAGGAGTTGGAGTAGTATGCTACACTGTTTGTGTTTGGCATAAGACTTCTGTACTTCACTGAAGAATTCATTGTGCAGTTCTGAGGAACTTATTCCCAGTATGGGAGTTTCTGTCCCTTCTGAGTCAGTGTTTCCACTGTCAAGGGTACCACTTTCTGGTGCCCATTCAGATAATCTGAAGTTTTTCCTCCTATCTATTTCCATGAAATGGATAGGGATTTTTGCTGCAACTTCTGGGTCATAAGCTGGATTGCTTTTGACATTGTCCAGTGGCCATCTGCTGAGGCCATCTGCATTGGAATGGCTTTTACCTTCCTTGTATATGATGGTCATGTTCCCTCTATACTCCTGGATGGCTATTTGCCATCTCAGCATATGTCTATTTGTAGTCTTCATTTTTAGTAAAGACTTCAAGGCTGTGCAGTCTGTGTAGACTTCAAAGACTACACCCTCCAAATAATAATGGAGTTTTTCTAGAGCCCAGACTAGACATAGACATTCAGTCTGGGTGGCCCCATACCTGGCTTCTGAATCTTTCAGCTGCCTTGAGATGTAGCAAATTACTCCTTCTCTTGGTTCACCATCCACAATTTTTCTTTGGTGAAGGGCTGCTCCTAGGCCTTGACTGCATACTGCATCTATATATAGCTTGAATGGTAGTTCAAAGTCCAGTAAGATGAGCACAGGTGCATTAGTAAGTTCATATTTGATCCTCTCATATGAATCTCTCCTTTCCTTGGTTATTTCAAAAACTACATCTTTTGAACATAACTTGTATAAACTACTAGTTATGTGTGCAGAATTTTTGATATGGTTTCTATAGTAGCTAGCAAACCCAAGAAAGGATTGCATCTCTTTGATGCTTTTTGGTACTGGTTTTTGCAGTACTGCTACTACTTTAGTCTGGTCAATCGCCAGACTAAGACCTGAGACTTTATGTCCTAGAGCCAGTAACTCTTGTTGGACAAAATTGCACTTTTTAAGTGAAATTTTCAGATTTATGGGTGTGCATTTACTTAGCACTCTGTCTATGTATTGCACATGGTCTTCCCATGTCTCTGAGTATATAATGATATCATAAATATATAGTACCATCCAGCCTTCCAATATTTCATCTTGAAATATTGTGTCCATCAACCTTTGGAAGTGGGCTGGTGCATTTTTTATGCCAAATGGCATTCTGGTGTACTCATATATGCCCATATGGCATATTATCCTGAGTAATTTCATGGAGTTTGGTTTAACTCCATTTTGGTGGAAGCCTTTCATACAATCCATTTTGGTTATGTATTTGGCTTTAGCCAGTTTATCTAAGGCATGAGGTATCCTAGGTATGGGGTACCTGTCTGCTTTTGTGTAGTTATTCAGAGCTCTGGAATCTCCACACAGTCTAGACTTGCCATCATTCCAGGTGATTAGGACAGGGGTGGTGATTTCCACTATTCCATTATGTCCAATCTTCCTGCTGACATCCATATCCAGGAGTTCATTGATATGCTTGCCAATTTCTTTCCTGGTTTCCAGGCTTTCTGGATAAGGAGGTCTCCTCAGCATGGGTGGATAAGGCCTTTCCACATCCAGATATAGTTCTATATCATGGCCTTTGATCTTGCCTAATGGTTCTTCACCAATGGCAAATTCTGTTCTGTTCTTTCTCAGCATATTCAGTAGACTTAGTTTTTGTTTACTGGTGAGGGTAGTGCTAAACTGTCCCTCTATGAATTCCTTCAGAAGGGCTTCTAGTGGATTTTGAGAAGATATCTGATATATGTCAAGTGATAATTTCTTTTCCTTGTTAGTACCAATGGTGATGTGCCTATTTTTACTATTGTAAATGTCTATGCCATACATCCTCTGGTAATCTGTTCCCAGTAAAAACCCTTGGATGTGGGCATCATTAAGCAATACAAAATCTGGGTTGAGTCTGATATTGCCCTTCTTGTGGGGTATAATTATCTCTTTGATAATTGTCTCAATGGAAGTCATCTTCCCTGATGCACTTTTAAAGTTCTTTGCCTTAGTGGGCAAGAGCTGTTTTTCCCAGTTTGGGAAGTGGGTATCCAGATAGTTTCTGGCCACTATGGAGCAGTGTGCTCCACTATCAATGATCAGTGGATGCTGAGCATTGTCAATACAAACAGTCATTTTTGTGGCTGTCCCATGTATATATGCTATTCCTTTGGTTTGTGTAACCAGGAATGTTTGTGCATCTTGTGTGTGTTTGCACAAGTTCTTGTTAGCAGTGTCCTGTGGCATGCCTGCTTCCAACTTTATGTCCTGGATTTCCAGTGGGGTTTCCTCTTTGTATTCCACTAGAAATTCCTCTCTTGGGTCTTGATCATCCTCAGATGGTTCTCTGATGGCATCACCCATGGAGTCTGAATCAGAATCCTCTGTTGAAGGTTCTTCCTCAGGGACTTTCTCTATTGCATACACTTTTTTCTTTGCCTTTGGACAGTTTTTGGCATAGTGGTCTGTTGAACCACAATTGTTGCAAGAATTCTTCTTCTTAGCCACTTCTGCCACTATTTCTCTGGGTTTGTCTTTAAACTCTACCCTTAGTGGTTGTTTCTCTTTGAAACTGCTGCTTCTATATGGGGTTAATTTCCCTATATTAGTCCTCTTCCTTATGTCTTGTAAGGTGTTGGCTATGTCATCTAGAGTGCAATTTTGGTTGCATCTGCATTTTACTGCATGCTCTAGTTCTCCTGGCAGTTGTGTCAGAAGTTTGTGATTCCTCATTTGAATGTTCATCTGAGGATCAATGGCTTTAAGTCTTTTAGACTGTCTAAGGCACCACTCATAGGGATCTTTGTCCACAGAGTATTTGTCATTTTAAAATGACATGGTTTTTTGCCATATCCAAGTACCATTACTGTATTGTTGAATGATTTGACTCTTCCACCATGGCCAATTTCTTCTACCATGGATTTCTTTCATTTCTGTGTACCATATACTAACATGACCTTTAAATGCTGTATTTAATCTAGCAGTAATCCAGTAGTCTGGTATGCTTGGTACATCAATGAAGAGTCCATCAATATAATCTATGAGATCCATATGATCATATTCTCCTGATCCAGAGAATTTGGGCCAGTTTGAGGCCTCAGGAAGCTGTTTCAAGGCTTCCTTCTCTGAATAAGACATACCATCTCCATCTTGGTATTGTGATGGGGATCTTGCCTTATTCATCAACATGGCATCTGGTTTGAAGTAATCTGGTGGATATGGATTATCCATAACTTGGCCTTGTGGTTGGGGCTTTAAGTTATGGTAGGCATTAAACAATTTATTAATGTCTTGGTCCAAACACTCCCTGTCCCTTGTGCTGTGGTGTTGTTCTTCAAAGACTATATTCAGTCTTTTGTTGGTTTCCTCAGAGGCTTTTCTCAGTTGAGCATACCCTTTTTGAAGATTTTTAACTATCTGTTCCAAGGAGGCTTGAGTTTGTCTCATCCTCTCTTGGCCAGCTTCAATTTCTGCAAACTGCTTTTCAGATTGTTCAGCATATTGGGACATTTGTAACCACAGTGTATCACTGTTGATGTTACTCCCAGATGTGACAATGTTATTTCCAGTCTGAGTGGGGGTAATGTTTCTATTACTAGGACTACTGATTCTAGAGTGGTTTACAACTACTTCTGGTTCTTGTGTACTTCTTTTATCAAATCTAACAGCTTCTGGATCATGGGGTCTGACACTTTCCTCCTCTGGTTGAAGGAGGATTTGTTCTTGCCCTTGTTTCCTTGTCTTCTCCTGGAAACTTCCTGGAATTGTGAAGAATGGTGACTCCTGGCCACTGATCTGCTGGTTTCTGAATGGTGTGAAGCCACTGGAGAGCTGATTTGGCCTGCTCCTTGTGAACCTGAAGGAATCTTAGTAGGCCCTGTCTGGGTTAATTGTTCTTCTATTGCTTGGATAGTGGCTTGATTCTCCCTTATCCTCTGTGCCCTTGCCTCCAGGAGTCTGTGCTGCCTGGTAGGATTCCAACCTTTGGTGATTACCATAAGGTCTTTGAAGTCTATCTCTTTGAGACAGATCTTCTGGCAACTTGATCCAAGTTCTGCCCCGTGAGTTGCTAGGTTGAACCTCTTGTTGTCCATGCTCCATTGAAATAAGTCATTGAGGAGTTGGTGGATCTGAAGAACTTGATCCATATCCTTCCAGTCCTCTGGTTTGAGGTTTCTGTTGAATTGGAGTGTGAATGGCAAGGTTGATATTATCTCCCTCATTGTTTTGCCATCCACCACTGTGTCCAAGGTGTCCTCTTCCTGGTCTTCTGGTTCTGGACAATCCTTCTCTGTCCTCTGGCTGGTTCCTTTGGATGCCAAGATCTCTGAGGTATGCAGGGGACATATCAGTTCTTGCAAGCAGTCAAAAACTTTATGTTCTTAGGGTATTTACCTTTGACTGTGCCTTGTACAAATTTATTGTCTGCTGACTTGGGCAGTTTGCCTTTGGAGGTTACAACTGGGTTAATAATTGTAATCTTTCCTGTACAATTGGTTAAGGTTGGTTTACCTTGTATTGAAGCAGAGTTTTGTGGTTTTCTACTCCTCTGAGTGGCTATTGGTGTCCACTTCTTGGCTGTAATTTGGCCTTCACTAAGCCTCTTCCCTTTGCCCTTGCTGCCCTCTGGTTCTGAGGGTGTCACTGGTATGTTGGCCTGTGACTGGGTTTCAAGTGGTATGAAATTTTCTTCCACTGATACAAACAGGGAAAAAAGAGGGCTTATGTCAGTTAAGACTTCTTAAAAGGCTGGTTTTGCACATGTAAGAATGGCATCTGGGCTTGTATGTTACTACAGATGCCCTTGTATGATGACAATGTAATTGAATTAACAATTACACGTCAAAAATACAGCTTACTGATATGTGGTATACTGTTTGTATGCCAATATCTTACAGAATACGTGTGTTTAGCAAGTATAATCTGTCAAAGGTGGTGTATTACAGGGTAATTGAGTTAACAAATGTGCCCAAACATGCCTCAACTGTTGGTTTATCAGTATGAGCTGTCTTAATTCACTTAATAATTAAGGCTGTATTAGTGGCTTAAAGTGTTTTTATATACAAAACACGCCAAAATACTAGTCTTGTGGCTATCAGCCACATGACAGATACTCTATAATATATGAGTATTTATTTAAAAAATTAAAAAAATGTATATAAAATATATATTTATAGAGAAAATGACGCCTAAATAAGGTAAAACACGTGTCAATAAATGATAAAAAAAGAAAAACTTACTTGTAAGGTCCAAGAATAAGTAAAAAACACGGCCAGGCCCCCAAAATGTCAGGGTGAGTCTATGATAAAGGTGTATATAAGTATTTACAAGCTTTAACTATGACTGTGACACGGTAAAAATAGTTTTAAAAGATGTTAAAGTTGATAATAAATGATTAAATCAAGATATTAAGGGCTTTACTATAGAGGTATAGTGGTGGTGAGCGCTGTTGAAAGCCCTGGGTGCAGCTTTTACCTGTTGGGTTACAATAATAAAGGCTAAAATACTCAATTTTTAAATTAAACCTGATTATTTTCCAAGAGTATAACTGTTTTGGACAGTTGTACTACGTAGGAATTCAAGAGCAGGATGAGGAGACAATTCTGGCTGTGAAAAGCCTCCTTTTTATCATGAAATGGGGTGGAAAGGGTGCTAGACCTTTCCACATAGAGGAAGTGAAGATTTTTTCACTTCCTAGTACTGGCTTGTGGTTTGCAAACAGCCTTTATAGCCTGTATTGGGCTCAGATGTGGTTTTGAAACCACATCTGGGCGGTTTTCACCAATACAGGGTGAAAGTTTTCATCTGGGGACCTCACAGCCTGATTCTGACGTGTATGACGCATAGAATGCTGTACAGAAACTGTATGGGACCCCAGTATTGACTGACATATGAGGTATTGAAGTAAAAACATGCTTCTTCGTCTATTTGACACCTCGTATTCATGATTATGGGATATTATCCCATGGTAAGGCTGTATGTGACAGCAGGTGGGATTTTAACCCTAAAACAGCCATAACTTTGTCAATTCTTGAGATATCAACCTCAAAATTGGTTCGGTGTGTAGCCCTGTATGTGCTCTACACAATGGTACCTCATTTGATATGGGTATCATTAAATATGGCAAAGGTATCCCATGTACAAGATTTTTGTACATTTGTGTGTTTTAGGCAAAAAGCTGTATTGAGCTTGTTTGCCCCATACCTTCTGCAGTAGTTGATATATGCGGAAGTGGATGACACCATCAGATAGCCCTGATTGTGCTCTTTCCAAAAAGACCCCACTTCAGGTATCCCACACTAAAACTGTAGAAGTTAGATGAGAGGTGAATGTTTTGTTCACCCTTATTTGGCCTGAAATTGACCATAACTCCAGTAATATTGGTGCTAGCTCAGTTTGGCTGGTACCATTGGATATCCCTGGCTTAGAGCTTCATTTTGAGTACCCATTTGATGGGGTTAGGCCTCTCCTTCTAGAGTTTAGATGAGAGGTGAAAATTAAGGTTTATGCTCAGCAATAACTTTGAGCAGGAATAACTTTGTTATTTCTAGTCCTATGGTGATGGGACTTATATTTTCAGGAAGAGGTGAGTTTCCTCTTTCTTTTGATACCTTTTGAGATGATTTGGCTCAGTTCCATGTTTTGGTGGTATCTTGGCTATACCATTGGTTTATGGTATTTTGGCTGTCATGCTTGTGCTCTGGTTTTGAGTCACAGGCTGACATTGTGAAAGTGGTCCAAACTTAAAAAAGGGTATACAGTCAGATTATACTAGCTCATTAGTGAAGAATGACGTACTATTTATTACAATATTCAAGGTATAACCCCTTGAAATCATGGTTTGAAGTTTAAAATATTAGATTTCAACAGAAAGGATGAGTTACCAGAAAAATCATCAAAAATAGAGTTTTGATGATGTAATGAAAGGTTCTTGGAAGTGTAATGAGGACAAGCCATGCTATCAGAATCCACTCTCAGAATAGCTGTAGCGTGTATAACCTCAAAGTTATTAATGATCAAAATTTAAGCTCAAATTGGATCATTAAGATCACTCACTGTAATCTTATTTTAAGCTTAACAGTCATATAAGTGATAAAACTGTTGAATACTATTAGAATATGATTAATACTAATAAAACCCACGAAGCTTAGCCTTCTTCCAAGCCTATGATGTCATCAAACTTAGAGTTATAGTGATAACTCTAAATAATGGCGTAATTATGAGGTAAGATGGTTTGATCATGATTTAATCATCACCAAACCTTAAAATATTGATTAATTCTGGTAGAAAGCATCAGTACACGTCTACTAGAATCCTGCTGGACTCTAGGAGGGAGGTATTTACTTTAAATAGAGCTCTTTTTACTCTGTTTTCCCCCCAGACACTTACTAAACACTAAAATATTCAAATCAAAAGTTAATTTCTTTGTTCTTTATATATAAAACTTTTATATTATTAAAGACCAAAGATAATCTTACTATAATCATCATCTTTGACGTGATTATTACATTTTTTTAGCTGTTTTGTTTAAAATTCTCTTAAAAACCTCAATTCCACGTAAAATTAAGAATATTTGTAATTTCTCTTAAAACGTATTGTAAATACAATTTAAAAAAGCTGTACTTACATTTTTTGGCATAAAACTATTCAAAATTATTATACTAAGTATTAAAGGTAGGTTATTTCTTCTTATTATAATAATTTTCTCTCTATTATTACTTTAAATAATTCTATAATTAATATAAATAGTATTTATATTGATTCATAGCTTTAATATTAGTAATATTATTGTTATTAATTGTTTTTTATTAATAAAAAACAGTTTTTTACGCCTTTATTATTTTTTGGTAACAATAATAAAGTGCTTTTAAATATATTAAATATCTTATCTTCATATATTTATTTATTATATTATTTTTTCATAATATAAATTATATTATTATATTTATTCAATAATATAATTATTTTTACACCATAATTATAATAATTATTCTTATCTTTTTTTATCTATAAGGACATTCATAGTCCAATAAGTAAAATATTAGTAATTTTTACTTGTTGTTTCATAGTCAAACCTTACATTTGGGGGCCTGCCCATGATATTTACTCTAAAAGACCTTTAAAAAGTCTCAAATTGGGTTTATCCAATAATAAATTACAATTATAATCATAAAATTATAAAATAATTTTATATTGATTGATTTTAAATACTATTGAGGCATTTGGAAAGCAATTGTACTGTCTTACATGTGGTTTTTCACATCCTTAGACTTGCAAGAACTTTCTTTGAGTGACTATAGTAATTAAAAAAGATATTTTATAAATTAAAAATAATTTTATATTATAAATTAATTTTATCAAAAGAATCATATTCACTCTTCTTATTTTATTCTTTAAAAATAAAAACATAAAAAATGATAAAAAATATAATAATAAAAACCAATAAAAAAGTTATTTTTATTAATTTTAATTTCCTTTCTTTATTTATTTTCATTTTTAAGATATAAAAGCAATTTTTATGTGGAAAATTGCCATATCTTACCAAAAATAATACCTCTTATATAAAAGACTTATATTCATTTGTCTTTTTTTTAGTGTTTGAAGACAATCCATCAGAGGGCAACCAAGCCACCATTGAAAGATTGGTGGAAGAAACTTGTCCAAGTTCTCCAACACCAATAATCACTAAGAAATTACACTTTCCAGGACCCACTATTCAGGACTCTGAAGGTGAGTACCTCATTTATAAATTGCCATGACAAGAAGTCCTGTTCTGAAATCCTCTTATTTCTTATTTCTTAGAACATGACTACCAGAAGAGGCTCCCAATACTCCATCCAATCAGATGGAGCTGGACTCAGAGGTAGAATTGATTCCTCAAAAGGGAAAAGGAAGGGCAATATCCCCAGTGGAACAGAATCCACACAAGGAAGTGCCTTATCCCAAAGGCAAGTCCCAGAAATGCCCATGATATCTGAACCAGAGTTAGAACTAAGTATGAGTAACTCAAACAGGTACAAATCACATTCAGAGGGCTCAAATAGACACTTACATGAGCCAGTACAAACAGTACTACACAGTGTACAAAGGCAAGGACTGGGACATGTTGCCTCAAACACACCAAGGAGTGATGAACTCCTGGCACATCCTCAAAAAGTTCCTCAAAGAGGAGGAAATAGTGAGATACTCCAATGGATGGAATACACTATCATCCAAACCTCAAATCAAAAATATCAAGGAGTACCATGCCAAAAAGAAGGAGGCAACCAAGGAAGAAGCCCCAAGCCAACCCACTTCCCTAAGAAGGGAAGAAGAACAAGAAAAAGAATTGGAGAAAACCATATTCCCCAAGCTCCAGGATTCCAAAAATCCAAAAGGATTCCATGGACAGAACCTTGATGGAATTCAAGGACAAGGAAGAACAAAGAATGAGACAACCTCATTTCCCAAAGTTTTGTAAATATTTTAACAGAAATTAAAAATAGTATATTACCTCTAAAAGGAATTAAAAACAGTTTATTATCATTACAAGAAATAAGCAATAACTTATCTTCCTTGACAAATATTGTTGTAAAAAATAAAAAAGAAATTGACAACATTAAATTCATTATTGAAAATAATAAACCAAATATTTTAATTTACAACACTCAAAAAGTAATACAAGGATGACAAGAATTGTATAAATACATAAAAGATATCAAAGATAAAACTTTGACAATCAATTCTGACATGAGTATTGAAAATCTCACAGAAAAATTAAACAAACTAAGTATTTCTGTAGAGAAATTTGAAGAAATGACTTCATCACACCAAAAATTACTTTTGGACCATGTGAAAAAAAGTGATGAAGCAAGAATGCATCTGAAAGATGACATTCAAAATGAAATAAGGCTTATCACTGAAAAAACGGATAAATTTAATGAGGCTAATTCAAATATGCCAAAGTTATTAACCCCATTTTCTCACAAAAGAAGCCCTGTTAAACCAAAAGAGGAATTAACAAATCCATCTATAACAGACTTAATTCACCAAGACAATAACCAAATCTTAATGAAGGAAGCACTTCAATTAAAAGAATGTCCAACACTCACAGGAGAAGGTGAATATGACCACATGTGATTTATCAAGACAATTGACATGCTACAAGAATATTATGCCATACCAGATGAATTAATTACTGCAAGATTGCATTCATTGTTTGAAAGATCTGGAAAAGATGGTATCATGGCATAAGACAAACAAATGGCAAAAGCACCTGGTCTTGGTGGAAACAAGAAATAATCACCAAGTGGGCTAATGATGCCTGGAGTTACAAGTTAGAGAATGCATTTGAAAGTTCTTTCTTTGACCAAGACAAAGACAAACCTTTGAATTGCTTCTTAAAACAAGTTAGAAGATTAAATGCACTGTACCCAGAAATGTCACAAAAGATGGTGCACATGAAAATAATTAAGAAATGTGGAGGAGGGCTAGAACATGCCCTAAGAAGCAGTTGTATAGAACCATGCTCCACAAAAGATTATATCAATGCACTAGAGGACATAGTGACAAGAACAAAAATAGGCAGAAATTGGAAGAAATGGGACATTAAAAGTCCAAATAAGCCATTTATCAAAAAATATAAATCAAAAAAAGCTTTCAAGCCCAATACACCCAACAATAATGAGCAAAGAAAATGCCATAAATGTGGAGGTATTGGACACTTAGCCAATAACTTCCTCAAAAAGGCAAAGATTCATGAAATTGTGGAAACAGAAAGCCACAATGACAAAGAGGAGGAATCTGACTCTGAAAAAGAGACAGAAGAGTCAGAAAGTGATGAAAGTGATGAAATCAATATAATTGATGCACAAATTAATAATATTGATACAATTTATGAAGTACTAGATGTTGACTCAAACTTACCACAAGTTGGAACATCTGACACAAACCTGACAAATATAAAAGATTCCAAAATTTACAGAACCAAACCTGCAAAAGGAATGGGATATACAGCTGGAAAATAAAGTATAAGTATTGTTATGGTTGATAACCAAGAAGGAAAAGTGAACTTGGATATAGGAGCATATTGTACCTGTGCTGGTAAAAGTTATTTAAAAACCATTGTTCCAGATTGGCAAGAAAAACTTATGCCAATACAAGGTGTCAAATTTAGTTGTGCAAGTGAGAGCATGAACCCCCTTGGAATAATTGATTTAACACTCATTTTTCCTCACCCCTCACAATGTGTCAGAATTCAAGTAGAGTTTCTAGTAATGGACAACTGTACTAGTAATCACTTCATACTTGGAAATGACTACTTGTCAATTCATGTTATAGATATGTCTAACCAAAAAGATAGATATTTTACCATAGGAGACAACAAAAGACAAAAGTTTGGCTTCTTAAATAACAAAAAACAAATTACAGCTATTAAGAATGAAGAGAAAAGTACAGAAAAGGAACTTTTCATATCTGAACAACTCAAAGAGGCAGAATTCAATTGAGAAGTAACAGAAAAAATGAAAGAAAAATTGATTGACCTCTTATTTAAGTACAAAAATGCCTTTGCAACTGACAAAGAGCCACTAGGTGCCATAATTGGGCATGAGGTGGATATAATTCTTAATGTGGAAAAACCTTATCCACCTTTACTGAGGAGACCTGCTTACCCAGCTAGTCCAAGGGCTAGAGAAGCCTTGGAGGTACACATTAAAGAATTAATGGACCTTGGAGTATTAATAAAAGTGGGACATAATGAACAGGTAGAGGTAACTAAACCTGTTATTATAGCTTGGCATAATGGAAAATCAAGAATTGTAGGAGACTTCAGAGCCCTGAACACCTATACCATTCCAGACAGATATCCAATACCCAGAATCCATGAGACATTGACACAATTGTCACAAGCTAAGTTCATTACAGCCATGGATGCTTTGAAGGGTTTCCATCAAAATGTCTTAACAAACAATGCCAAGAAACTACTAAGGATAATAGTCCACTGTGGGCTTTTTGAATACTTAAGAATGCCATTTGGTATAAAGAATGCACCTTCCCATTATCAAAGGATGATGAATACAATATTTCCTGAAGAATTATCAGAAGGATGGTTAATTATCTATATTGATGATATCATAGTTTGCTCAGAAACCTGGGAAAATCACCTTACAAGACTAGAGAGGGTACTACAAAAAATAGTGCGAGTGAATATGAAACTTTTCTTGAAAAAGTGTCATTTTGCATATAGTGAACTAAAAGCACTAGGACATGTTGTATCTGGACTTAGTCTAGGCATAGACAAAAATAAAGTAGAAGCAGTACTACTTAAGCCAATTCCTCAAGCCAAAAAAGAAATGCAATCATTTCTAGGATTTGCTGGTTACCATAGACAGCATATAAAGGACTTTGCAAAAATTGCCAAATCCTTGTATAAACTATGTGACCAACAAACAGTCTATGAATTGACAGAAGAAAGAGTCAAGGCATATGATGAATTGAAAAATTCCTTAACAAATGCCCCATTTCTTCTAATTCCAGATTGGAAACTACCCTTTAAACTTTACATTGATTCTTGTGGAGAAGGACTAGGTGCTGCACTACACCAGACACAAATTATCAATGATAAACCAGTGGAAGGACCAATTTGTTTTATTTCAAGACAGATAAAGCCACCAGTGGCAGGATATGGAGCAAGCCAAATGGAATGCCTCTGCTTAGTGTGGGCTTTAGAAAAATTACATTATTACTTGGATGGAACAGTATTTGATGTGATTACAGACTGTAATGCTGTAAAATCTCTATTAAATATGAAAACTCCAAATAGACATATGCTGAGATGGCAAATTGCTATCCAAGAATATAGAGTAAATATGACTATTGTTCATAAATCTGGTAATATTCATAATAATTCAGATGGTCTTAGCAGATGGGCTCTAGCAAATACCCCTGACAATTCAGCATGGGTACCACAGGAAGAGCACCATATAGAAGGAATATGTGTTACAGACATGGGCACAGAATTCTTTAACCTAGTTGAAGAAAGCTATAAGATAGACAAGAATTGCCATATCTTAAGCCGACTTCTAATGAAAGACTGCAAAGATCCATCACTTTCATCAAAATTAGATGAAACATGGAAAAAGGCATATGAGCAAGGAAGATTCCACCTCCTTGATGGAATCCTTTACCATAGAACAAAACACACATGTGTTATGGCCTTAACAGATAGAACCCTGATAAACACTATTTTACATGAGTGTCATTATAGTGTTGCAGCTGGACATCTCTCAGAAGATAGAACACTAGAAAGGGTGAAAGCCTGCTCTTGGTGGCCAAATTGGAAGAAAGATGTTGCAGAATACTGCCAAACCTGTGACAGATTTCAAAAAGCCAACAGAGCCACAGGAAAGAAATTTGGAATGATGATCCAAATCCAAGAACCAAAATCCCCTTGGGAAATAGCTCATATGGATTGGGTAACAGAATTATCTCCAGGAGGAGACAGAAGTTGTAATGCATTCCTAGTATTAGTTGACAGGTATATCAAAACTCCCATGTTCCTACCATGTCACAAAGATGACACAGCTATGGACACAGCCATAATGATATGGAATAAAGTCATTAGCCACACAGGCGTATTCCAAAATATCATAAGTGACAGAGACCCAAAATTCACTTCAGCATTATGGACAAATCTCCATAACTTGTTTGGGACAAAGGTATCATTCTCAACAGCTTACCATCCTCAAACTGATGGTTTAGCAGAAATAATGATACTAACCTTGGAGGACATGATCAGAATATTCTGTGCTTATGGACTACAATTCAAAGATTCTGATGGCTTTACCCATGATTGGTGTACACTAATACTGGCCCTTGAGCTGTCATATAAAACATCAATCTATTCTTCTACTGGCAAAACACCAGCAATGCTAGAAAAAGGTTGGAATCCAAGACTCCCTTATGATACCCTTAAAAAGGACTTAGTGGATATACATCCAACAGCAAGCAGTTTTAAGATAATGCTTGACAAAGCAAGATACCATGCAAACAGATGTATGCAAGATTCTTTCAAATATGCAAAAGAAAGATGGGATAAAAGTCATAAACCACCTGACTTTAAAATAGGAGACTTGGTCCTAGCATCAACCCTTAATTTTAATAAAATAAAAGGCCCAAAGAAATTGAAAGATTACTTTGCAGAACCATTTATGATAAAAGCACTTCATGCACCCAATGCTGTGCAATTGGAACTCACAGGTGAATGAATGAACAAACACCCAACTTTCCCTGTAATTCTGATAAAACCTTACAGCTCAAGTGATAAGGAACTATTTCCACTAGGAAATAAACCCCCACTTGTAATACCCCCCTTTGAAGAAGGAGAGGAAAAGAAAATTTTAAAATTCCTTAAAGAAAGAAGGAAAAGAAACAAAAAAGAAAGAGAATACCTTGCAAGGTATAGAAATTCAACTCAAGAAGAGGAATGGCTACTTGACAAAGATATAAAAAATGCTGATAAACTACTAAGAAGGTTCAGACATGAAAGAAAACCTAAAGAATAGAAAGATCAAGCATTCCTGAGCTTCAAGACTAACAAAGTCTATTGAAGAGGTAGGACAGTGGATGATACCCTAGTTACACATATCAGATTGTAGTACAATCTTTTTTGGTGGTAGGGAATGTGAACCTTTGAGATATGAGCAAATACCCAAAAAGGTCACAAGAAATATTTAAAATAATTATACCTTAGATATAATTATCTTAAAACTACAAAACTGCCCTAAATAGGCATAAAACTTGGTTTAACTTAAAAAGCCAATGAATAAACATGTGAAATAAATTACATCATTGGATTTCTCATGGTAAAATACACATATACCATTTTTGTGGCATATCTGTAAAGTCGATATTTAATGAGTTATAAGTAATAACACCTTATAAAAACCATGAATCCCTAATTATTTAAAATACCAACGAAGCAACATGTGAAATAAATTGTACCATTGGATTCCCCATAAAATTCTATACATAAAACAATTAAGAAGCTAATCTCCAAAGTCAATACTTAAGGAGTTAAG
This sequence comes from Austropuccinia psidii, assembly GCA_023105745.1. Lineage (NCBI taxonomy): Eukaryota > Fungi > Basidiomycota > Pucciniomycetes > Pucciniales > Sphaerophragmiaceae > Austropuccinia > Austropuccinia psidii. The sequence continues at coordinate 2,247,310 of JALGQZ010000014.1, forward strand.
CTGAATATATGAACTTTTTTGGTCAACACATATATTCAAGGATTTTAGCTAATATCATGTGAAATATACATGATAGAGTGATAAGCCAAACATAAAGTCACCACGTAATTACTGTAGAAACAAAGAAATGAACTTTATTTCATAAGCTATAAAAAAGGTTAAAACCTGTAATGGATTATTGATTAAAATCAATAAAGCTGTTGACCACTTTGTTGTGAAAGTGGTCCAAACTTCAAAAGAAGTGGACAGTCAGATTCTACTAGTTCATTTGTGAAGACTGACATACTTGTTATTACAATATTCAAGGTATAACCCCTTGAAATCATGGTTTGAAGTTTGAAATATTAGATTTCAACAGAAAAGATGAGTTACAAGAAAAATCATCAAAAATAGAGTTTTGATGATGCAATGAAATGTTCTTGGAAGTGTAATGAGGACATGCCAAGCTATCAGAATCCACTCTCAGAATAGCTGTAGCGTGTATAACCTCGAAGCTATTAATGATCAAAGTTTAAGCTCAAATTTGATCATTAAGATCACTCACTGTAATCTTATTTTAAGTTTAACAGTCATATAAGTGATAAAACTGGTGAATACTATTATAATATGATTAATAATAATAAAACCCACAAGGATTAGCCTTCTTCCAAGCCTATGATGTCATCAAACTTAGAGTTATAGTGATAACTCTAAATAATGGCGTAATTATGAGGTAAGATGGTTTGATCATGATGTAATCATCACCAAACCTTAAAATATTGATCAATTCTGGTAGAAAGCATCAGTACACGTCTACTAGAATCCTTATGGACTCCAGGAGGGAGGTATTTACTATAAATAGAGCTATTTTTACTCTGTTTTCCCCCCAGACACTTACTAAACACTAAAATATTCAAATCAAAAGGTAATTTCTTTGTTCTTTATATATAAGACTTTTATATTATTAAAGACCAAAGATAATCTTACTATAATCATCATCTTTGACGTGATTATTACATTTATTTAACTGTTTTGTTTAAAATTCTCTTAAAAACCTCAATTCCACGTTAAATTAAGAATATTTGTAATTTCTCTTAAAACTCATTGTAAATACAATTTAAAAAAGTTGTACTTACATTTTTTGGTGTAAAGTTATTCATAATTGTTATATTAAGTATTAAAGGTAGGTTATTTCTTCTTATTATAATAATTTTCTCTCTATTATTACTTTAAATAATGCTATAATTAATATAAATAGTATTTATCTTCATTCATAACCTTAATATTAGTAATATTATGGTTATTAATTGTTCTTTATTAATAAAACAATTTTTTACGCGTTTATTATTTGCTGGTCACAATAATAAAGTGCTTTTAAATATATTAATTATCTTATATTAATATATTTATTTATTATATTATTTTTTTCATAATAAAAATTATACTATTATATTTATTCAATAATATAATTATTTTTATGCCATAATTATAATAATTCCTTATTATTATAGTTATTCTTATCTTATTCATTTTATTTATAAGGACATTCATAGTACAATAAGTAAAATATTAGTAATTTTTACTTATTGTTTCATAGTCAAACCTTACAATTATTCATGAAAACACTCTGGACACTTCATAAAAGTGCTGATGTAGCCTGTGAAGAGTTTTTCACCGTGTATTGATCCAGAATGATCATTTGTGGTCCCAATACCACAATTCTGACTATGATGATGTCAGAATTGATGGTACAGAACCAAATTTAGCCTCCAAAGTGAGAATTATCACTATTCAAATGTGTGAAGATCTTGCAAGCCCCTCACAGTCCCCAAAAGGGATAAAAGCAGGCCTTTTCTCACTGGAAAAGGACCTCATCATAATGAATTAGCATCCCTACATAGTTCAACTGTCTTTTACAAGTAGTACTCTCAGGAACATATTGATATAATTAAATTAATCAATTATTGTAGTGATTCTCACAGTAAATTGATATTAAATAATTGAAACCAAGCTTATCAGTAAATTCATCACCACTGTTATCATATAGCAGTAGAACCTTTTAGTTATATTTGAAACTATTTTTATTGTGTCACAGTCATAATTCTAGCTTGCATTTACTCTTTTTGAGATACTACATAGACTCAACCTGACACCTTGAATTTGTCTTTCAATGATCTCCATCAAGCAATTTCTACTTTCCAATTCCTTTGACTCAATTCTGATCATAGTGGAAAGAATCTGAGAAATGGAAATATTTATTCCCACAATGTCTTCAATCACTTCACTGGATTTGGTCCATTTATTAATCAAGAATATTTTCTAAAAGCATTTCCTCCCTTCAAGAATTCTCAGCAATGGAGGTTCTATTTTTGTTTCTTCTTTTTGGACAAACCTTTTTCAGAAGCCAAGGATTTAGATAGATCTGTCAACTTCCTAGAATCCTGAAGTTGATAGAAAGAAAGAGAGGGTAAAAAAGAAACTAGAAAAGTATCTTTGGATGTAGATTATCCATAATCAAGATAATTAGCATACCTGGCTCCCTCTGTCTGAATTTTCCTATAATAACTCTGATCACTCTTCAACAAAAATGACCATTTTTCACTGTTTATGGAGTATATCCTTAATTTGAATCATTTCACATTTCTCAAGTCACTTCTGCTTTAAATATATAAACAAAAATTAAATCAGTACAGCAATTTTTCAGGAGGTAAACTAAAGTTTCCATACACAGATTTAGGAGGTATTCAGATAGACATAGAGCACATCCACCTACTTTCAATCCTGAGGAAATGGTATGGCTTTCCTCAAAGAGAATCAAAGAAACCATAACCACTAGAAACTATCAGAAATATTTTTGGGTCCATCTTCAATCTTGAAGAAAGTCAGAACTCATTCCTACCACCTCGAAATCCCATTTCAATGGTATTCCATCCACCCAGTCTTTCATATTTCCCTCCCAGAGCCAGTCAAGACATCAATTATCCAACATAAAGATCAGGAGCCCCCTCCTTCAATATTAATGAAAGAAAAATAGAAATGAGAATTCTGTCAAATACTGGATTACAAGCTCAGGATAGGAAAATTATGGTATCTAGTGGAATGGAGAGCTTTCAGTCAAGACCCAGAGAAATCCACTTTTTCTTTCAGCTGAAAAGCTCAAGAATTTCCCTGAACACTTCAAAGATTTCCATGAAGTTTATCCTAAAAATCTAGGACAAGATTCTTCAAGAGCTTTATTTTAATGGTTCCTGATGGAGAGAGGATTTTATGAGGGTAGGTTCCCACTCCTGGTATGCACCTTTAGATTTATTCCACCCCTTTTGCTGTATGTCAGGCTGAGTCTATGATGGAGTGATAATAAATGTATTTAAAGCTCTAAATATTACTGTGACACATATTAAAAAAGTTAAAATAGGTTGAAAATAGAGTATAAGGGCTTTAGTATAGAGATATAGTGGTGATGAGCACTGTTTAAAGCCCTTGGTTCAGCTTTATCAATTAAGGTATTAAAAAAGACTAAAATACTTAAGATTATAAGTATACCTGATTATTTTCCAAGATTATATCTGTTTTTGACAGTTTTACTACATAGGAATTCAAGAGTAGGATGGGGATTTCTCTTTTGGGCAGAGAAATGTCCCTTTTTATCCTGAAAAGGGGTGAAAAGGTCATCTAGACAGATTCACAAGTGAAGAGTGAATTCTTTTCACTTCCAAGGACTGGCCTGTGGCCCTTACCACTATTGTATAGAATCTATTGGGCTCAGATATGGTTTTGAAGCCATATCTGGGCAAGTTTCGCCAATACAAGGTGGTAATTGTTTTGTGGGGACCACACAGCCCTCTTCTGAAATTTATGACACATAGAATGCTGTAAAGAAGCTTTATGAGGACCCTATATTGACCAAAGTATGAGTTATTGGATGATAAACAATATCTTTCATTGACACCTCATATTCAAGGATATGGAAAGGTATGGGCCCAAATGTGGTATTTTAACCTTAACGCGGCCATACCTCTGTTGGATTTAGAGATATTGAGCTCAGATTTTGTTAATTGTCTAGTCCTTGATGGGTTATAAACAATAGTACCTTATTTGATATGGATAACATTCAATATTGCAAAGTTATACCATTTTTAATTTCTATTATTCAGATATGGATTTTTCTCAAATTCTGTATTGAACCTTTTTTCTGCATAACCTTGGTTCTAGATGATTCATGGGGAGATTAATGGGACCATCAGATAGCCCTGATAGTGCCTTTCTCAAAATGACCCCACTTCAAGTATCTCCTACTAAAGCTGTAGAGGTTAGATGAGAGGTAAATATTTAATTTACCCTTCTTTGAGTTTATTTTTGAAATAGCGTCTGTAGTTTTGACTCCAGCTCAGTTTGGATAGTCCCATTAGATAGCACTGACTGAGATATTCACTAAGAACACCCATTTGGTGGGGCTCCGCCTCTTTCTCTAGATTTTAGATGAGAGGTGAAAATTGAGGTTTATGCTCAGCAATTACTTTGAGCCTGAATAAATGTGTTATTCTTAGTCTTGTGATTATGGGAGTTGTGTATTTGAAAATGGGTGAATTTCCTCTTTCTTCCAATAGATTTGGAGCTTTTTTGGTTCAGATCCATGTTTTGGTGCTGTTTTACTCTACCATTTGTTTATGTTTCCTAGAGAATTTTTCTGTGAGTCTAACCTCCACTGCATTCTTTCCTATTAATATAATTAAAGTGAATGGTCCCACAAATGAGTTTCTGATTTTCTTGGGTATTTTGTGGTTGTTGAAATTTGAAGTAGAGACTAGAACTTGGTCCCCTTCTCTGAAGTCTGGTTTGTTGTGGGTCTTGTCATACCTCTTCTTGTTGTATTCCTTTGCCTCAGCTATGCATCTTGCAGCTGCATCACATTCCCACTTCCACAAATCATGGAAGTCTTTGGCTGTGGGTTGGATATTCAGAATATTTTTCTTCAAGTGATCCACAGTCAATAAGGGGTTCCACCTGTTCCCTTCCAGTGAGGGTGATTTCCCTGTGGTGAAGTGCTGTTTGGTGTTGTAAGCCAGTTGCATTTATTTATCTTTGTATTCCATACCATATGCACAGAGTCTTCTGATGATGTCCTCCATTTTTTGGATCATCCTTTCAGCTATTTCATCTATCTTTGGATGGTAAGCTGTATAAAATACAAGTTTAGTCCCAAGCATATCATAGATGTTTGTCCAAAATTCTGATGTGAATCTTGGGTCCCTATCACTAATGATTATATTAGGGACTCAACATGTAACTATGATGTTATTCCAGAATAACAATTCTGTGTCCATATCTGTGTCTTTTTTGTGAAATCATAGGCATCTGACACTTTTTCTATACCTGTCTACTATGACTTGGAAAGAATTGAATTGTTCTTTGCCTCCTGGGACAGGTCCTGTTATCCAGTCAATGTTAATGGTTTTCCATTGGTGCTTGGGCTCCTCTAAGTGTTGGAGTAGCCCATACTTCTTCCCATTTTTCCTTTTTTCCTTCTGGAATATTTCACAAATGGTCATTTATTAAATCAACTGTTGCTTCCATTGAGGTCATCAAGCTGTGCTTTCTACCCTCTGTTTTGTCCTATCTTCCCTCATGTGTCCCATGTACGGGAATTAATGGCATTATTGGAGGATCAGGGAGACATGGTCCCTGTCTATCACTGTGAGGGCACTAGTGTTCTTTCCTCTGTAATAAAGGTCTCTCTATGAGGAAAAATTTCTTTTCCTTATAATTCCTCAACCATGATTCCTCTAACTGGGATTTCAGTTCTGGGCTCCTGTAAATTTTGTTGAAGAAGTTGAAACAAAATTCTACACTGTTTGTGTTTGGAAAAATATTTATTAACTGAATCAAAAAAAATCATTATGGAGCTCAGAGGAGCTTATCCCTAATATAGAAGTTTCTGTCTCCTCTGGTCCACTATCGTCCATATCTGGGGTACCACTTCCTGATGCTCTTTCAGAATATCTGACGTTCTTCTTCCTATCTATTTCTATAAAATGGATAAGAATTTCAGCAGCTACTTCTGGGCCATAATCTGGATTTCTTTTGAAATTGTACAGTGGCCTACTGCATTAGTATGGCTTCTTTAGCTCCTTGTAGATGATAGTTATGTTTCCTCTATACTATTGGATTCCTATTTTTCATCTCAACATGTGTCTATTAGTAGTATTCAGGTTGAGAAAAGACTTGAGTGCAGTGCAGTCTGTGTATACTTCAAAGACTGAACCCTCCAAATATCAATGGAGTTTTCTAGGGCCCAAACCAAAGAAAAGCATTCTGTCTAAGTTTCCCAATATCTGGAATCTTAATCTTTCATCTTTTTTGAAGATATAACAGATTACCCCTTCTCTAGGTTCACCATTTACAATATGTCTTTGGTGAAGGGCTTCCCCTAATCCTGGGCCTCAAGCTGCATCTTTGCAAAGCTAGAATTGTAATTCAAATTCAGGTATAATAAGGACAGGTGCATTGGTGGGCTCATATTTGATTCTATCATATGCATCCCTCCTCTCTTTGATAATCTCAAAATCTCAATCTTTTGAACATAATATGTATAAACTGCTAGTTATATGAGAAAGCATTTTGATGTGGTTTCTGTAGTAGCTATAAAACCCAAGGAATTATTGAATTTCTTTGAATTCCTTTGGTACTAGATTTTTCCATACTGCTGCTACCTTTTTCTCATCTATGGCCAGGCTAAGGCCTGAGAATTCATGTCCCAGGGGCAATATTTTCTGTTGGCCAAAATTACACTTCTTAAGTGAAAGCTTTAGATTGATGTGTGTGCATTTATCCAAGACTCTGTATATTCATTTCACATAGTCTCCTTATTTTTCTGAGTATATAGTGATATAGCTGATATATACTACCATCCATCCTTCTAATGTTTTTTTATTCAAATATTGTGTCCATCATCCTTTAGAAGTTGGCTGGTGCATTTTTGATGCTAAATGGCATCCTGGTGTACTAATAGATACCCATGTGTCATATGATTCTGAGTAAATTAATGAAGTTTGGTTTAACTCCCTTTTGGTGGAATCCTTTCATACAATCCATCTTGGTGATTTATTTGGCTTTTTCCAGATTATATAGAGGATGAGGTTTCCTTGGTGTAGTTTTTCAGTGCTCTGAAATCTCCACACAACCTAGATTTTCCATCATTCCAAGTGATAAGGACAGGTGTGGTTACTTCCACTATTTCATTGTGTCTAATATTTCTGATGACATCCATATCTAGGAGTTCATTGAAATATTTTTCAATTTCTTTCCTAGTTTCCTGACTTTCTGGATATGGAAGTGTGGTATTCCATACCATTAGTATCAGCTTCAAGATTACCAGAAAAATGAATAAAAAATGGAATTCAATATATCTAATAGTTTTGAAAATAAATAGCAATCTAAAAACAAGCTATTGCTACAGAAACAGTTACAATTCCGGCCTAAAATAGCAAAACAAAACCTTTCTGTCTCAGTTAACAAGGATGGGCTATTCACCTCTGGATTGGTCATGCAGCTGGTTCAAGACACATTGAAGGCAATTTCAAAATTATTTTTTTTGGAAGCTTCAAGAAGAATAAAATATTTTTTTTTGAAAAAAACAGACAATATTCTTTAAAAGAATTATTTTGAACCCAGCCCATAAGCTGGACATTAAAATGGATGGCAATTGCACAGAAGCTGAGTAATCCTTTCAAATATAAACCACAAATTACTTAAAACATATCAGAACATCATTTCATTGGTCAGAGATAAAATTAATTCATGGTAAATACTTATAATTAAAAATTGACATGATAAGTTAATCTCAATGGTCATAACTTGGAGGCCATTTCATGTTGCTACACCAAAACTACATGTCTCACCAGTTGAAACCTCTCAGCTGTTATTTTTTCTAAGTAACCTTTTTTGAGAAGCTCTATAGAAGCCCAAAAGGTATAAATAGAGGCTCTCTCTCCCTCATTTTTCCACTCATCATGGAACAAGTTCCCACTATCCAGGATCACAACTATCCCTGAGGCAGCAGGATATCTAGAGTAGTAGTAGTTTTTTGGTTGTGAAAAAGCTCAGTTGCCTTTCTCATTAGCTTAGTATTACTGAAGAATAATATTATAGCCTTACTGAAAATCCCAGTAGCCTTTCTCAGTAGCTTAGTATTATTGAAAAAAATAATACTATAGCTTTAGTTAAAGCTTAGTACCTTTTCTCAGAAGCTTAGTATTAGTAAAAGAAAAGAAGTAGTTATATAGCCTCAGTATTAAGAAACTATTAAAGAAATATCAAAAGAATCAAATCCAGTAGTTTTATTATTAGTACTAATATTAAAGAAATCATTATAATCAACATAAAACCATGAAAAATTTATATTCTAATCAGTCTTGTTAATATAACAGAAAACCTTAGTCTTTATTGTATCAACAATTTTAGATTTAAATCAGAGTTTTAACTGTAGTGTTATTGATAGGTCTGAATTAGAGAATTCTGATAAGTATTAACTATCTGTTAAAGCCAAAAATTCTATTTTATTTTGTGATTCTCTATAGGCTTACTATTCAGTATTATTAAGAGGAGCAGCTAATACACCTTATCACCCATGGATATTGGACAATTCTGAAATTAAAGCCAGACTTACCAATAATTTCTTCCTCAAGGTAATGCCTTCTTTTATCCCACACCAAAAGGAGCTCCCACATTTGGCATCCCAATAGTGGCAAACAGCTTCAAAACTCATTAATCAGTCAATTAAAAGAATTCAAATTCAATCCATAAAAAAGACTTCTATCAATCAAAATTCTCAAAAGCTTATTGATTCAATCTGAAATCAGAAAAGCCACAAAATTACAAATAATCATCACCATCAAGCTCTCCAATAAAATAACTTCATTATCATTATCAAAAAAGAGGAGAGACACCACCTGGAGAAGAATCACCCATAGATTATAGTATACCAGTTGCTACACCCAGAAAAAAGAAGAAAGACCAAATGATAGCTACAGATTATTTTCAAAAATTAATCAAGGGACCATTTGGAATTGAAAGGAGAAGTGAAAAACATAAAAAACAAAGAAGAAATTAATATGGAGTCAGCATCATCATCAAAGATACCACATAATACTTATGAATCCAAGGAAGAAAATAAGAATGAAGAAACCATGCAGGGACAAGAAGATATGTCTTCAGCTCAAAGACTTCATCAAAAAATATTGGAAATGCAACAAGAACTAATTGAGCTCCTTAAGACAGAAAGAAAAAGAAAATAATCAAGTTTTACCACAGAAAACAGCCCAATGGAAGCAACTATAACCTTTCCAAGAATCTTCAGAAAATAAATCACCATAACCATTTTCAAGGCCCATGGCCTCATCAACACCATTAACTGAACAAAGACCAAATAATCTACCAAAGAGGGTTAATATACATGCACAGGCTTCAAGCCCATTAAAACAGGAAGTCCCAAGAAATAAGACACCCATTGTCAAGATTAGACCAAAGGATTAAAATTTACAGTTTTATCAAAATGAAGTAGAAAGATTAATTAAAAGAGTGGGAAATATAGTAGAAAATGAAGGGAAAATTGTAAGGGATATGGAAAGACAAATATCCTTTTGGACTAAAGATCAAGATATGAGTTACCAGATAGAAGGAATTACTGGATATGAAACTGGGGATTGGGAGAAATTGAAATTAGATATGAAGAGAAGATGGGTAACAATGTCAACTGAAAGAAGATACAAGTTTTCCTCAATTATTTAATTATTTACAAAGATTAAACAAGAAGGAGTAATTATAAATATGAAACAATTTAAAAGGTTCATTGTGGAATATTGATTCATTATTAATTATCTCAAGAGATATCAATATATACAAGGAGATATTAATAAAAATGAAGAAATTTTGGCTGGTCTTTCCTTAATTTTTTAATAATCAATTTCTAAAGAAATTATAAAAGATAAGGCCATGGAACAAGCTTTGGATGGTGGCTATATCATTCCAAGATTGGAAATCTCAAAGTCATATATTCAGCAAGATTTAGAATCAAAAGTCTGAATGAAACACAAGTAATTTTAACAAGCAAAGTCACAAAAAATAAAAGCTAGGTTTAAAGAGGAAATGTGGAAGAAGTCTTGAATAAAATTAAATATCTTACCAAAATAATTTATAATCCTCATCCACAAGAACATAAATCAAAGGATACTGGGAAGGAATCAGTTAAGAAAGGATTTAATCAGCTCAAGAACATTTCAGAAGTAGGTGAATATCCAAAGAAAACAAAAGAAAGCAATAATAAAGATCAGAAAATAAAACTCACAGCCATTCAGACCAAGATATAGATATCCTTTACCACCCATATCTTCAAGTTATCAACTGTATTTCCCAGCTAAAATGGCTTTAAGACAGCCACTGAAGTGTTATTACTTCTTAGAAGAAGGAAATTCTGCAATAAAATATAATTATTTCACAGAATAAATGGAGAGAAGAATTTTCTTGAAGTGGGGAGGAACATATCTTTTTCAAAATTTCAGAGAGTACCCACAGACGGCCCTAAATCTGAAAAGGAATTGGTTAGGTATTTTACTAAAGAACAGGATGAGTTTACAAAGAAATTGATGGAAAAATCAGATCCACACCCAAAGAAGCAAGAAACAACAGTAATTGAGGAAATCAAAGGTGAGAAGGTAACAGCTATATCTCAAATAGAAGAATGGGGAAACTGGAACCCTCCTGAAATATCATCACCAAATGAAAATCTACAAACAAATGTTGGCCTTAGGAGGACAAAGCAAAGGGCTGAAAGACAGGAAATTCAAAGCCAAACTCAGAAAGAGGATAAAACTAAAACACACAAACCCTTTAGAAAGAATATACCAGGTGCCTACCATGAGGAAGATGAGGAAGAAGAAGAAATAAGAGTTTTAATTCCAAAAAAATACAAGAAAACCCAAGAAGGAAAGGAAAGAGATAATGAAGATATTGAGATCATTTCCAAGGACAGGAATAAAGAGATACCAAAACAGGATTCACAAAAGTTGGAATCAAAGAACAAAGTAGAATCCACATTAAATAACCCAAATCCAATAATTGAACATGTGATGAAAAAAATATTGAACAAAAGATTAATCTTACTCTTGAAGAGATATTATCAATTTCACAAACCTCTATTGAAAAATTAAAAAGCTTAACTACCCAAGAAAAATATGTGAAAAATCAGTTAATACATCACATATTCAAGAAATGTGAGCCTGCAAGCATGAAAAGAGTTACATGCTACACAAGCTCCAAACACTTTCATTAAGTTTTCTTTGAATTATTTCAATTCATCTGTGTAAATTCACTTTTAATTTGGTTTTCTTCCATTTTTGTTTACAAGTCACTCATTCAAGATCTGTTGCTATAATAATCCTGTTACCAAGTCAGATCTTCAGTATTGTTTCTATAACAACATTTTACCTTGTTGATATAGTAAGTTTGCTTCTATAACAACAGCATATGCTTGGTTACATATATTGTTACTATAACAATACCCTTTATGATAAAAAGTGTATTAGCCTATTTGTGTTTCATTTTGATTTTGTACTTACAGCATTTAAGAGGAACATTCTTCTTGAGAATGATTCCTCAGAGCTCTTATCAATATACTTTTTTCAAATTAAAATTACTTACTTTTAATTTGGGAAATTAGTGCTCTCACTTTTAAAAGTGATTCAATTCACTTTACCCAGCTATAGTACTGTTGAAGCTTAAATACTGACAGTACTCTGTTATAAACAAGAGTGACGCACCTATTACTTATAATAATAGTATTCCACTACCTACTTAGTTTATTAAAATTACTAATAATTAGACTGGAAGCCACGTTAGAGGCCCCAGGCTAACAAGAAATATCACTCTCATTAAATCTAAGGGACTATGATGCCAAAAGATTACATTATGAATGCCCACTTGGATTTATGGAAGTATTAATTGGAAGAGAATAATGTCCTACAATGGCATTTGTTGATACTGGATCAGAAATTAACAAAATAACAGAGAAAATTGCAGTTAAAGCCTTGCTTACAACTAGAAAACTCAATATGAACCTCAGAGGAATTTGTGGACATACAACATCTTTTGTTGGACTCTCAGAACTTCCACCAATTACTATGATAACAGGAGAAGAAAAATAAATTCATTTATCAATAGCCAAAGGAGCTGTACACACCATACTAGGAAGACAATTTTCAGAAGCTAATAATGTTAAATTAGAATTTTCACCAAAGAAAGGGGAAATATTTAGTTATGCAGAGAAAGATGGAAGAAGATTATGTCTACTGATATGTAACCCTCAATATATGGGCTGGAAAGTTTCTCTGCCAAGAGGAATGGAGCTTTTTGTCTCTTCAGAAATTGAAAAATGGTCAATGGATCAAGTAGAATCATCCAAAACAAAATAAACAGAGCAATAATAAAGTCAATCTTCAACAAGATTGAAAAAAATCTTTCTTGGACAAAAAAAAACCTTTTCAGATATTTTGGATGCATAAAAAGATTTGAATATCATAGCTAAGGAAATAGCCATGAAAGCAGAATTAAAAATCAGCCCTCATAAAGCAAAAGCAACAGATAACTCTTTGAATCCAATTGGAAAAATTTAAAATCTCAAATTCACTTTTTGCAACAAAGAATAAGTGTAAATGATCTTCTTGGTATTTGAAAACTTCAATGAAATAATATTTGAAGAAAATACTATAATATCATTGTCATCAAAAGAAAGTATTCCACCTGAAACTGATAGAAAATACAAATGGAAGGATGCAGAGAATAAATTGAAGTTCTAAGATAGTTAAGAAATAGAAAAAATTAAAGAGGAACTGAGGAAGGTGAGAATAAATTTGGACATGGCAATAGAAGACCCAGAGAAACAGCTAGCAATTGAGACAAGTGGGATTAATGATAAAGATGAAGGAGAAATCCCACAGAATAAATTTGAAATTGCTCTCAACCCACCTTAAGAAAATTCCTCAGTAATTGAAGAAGATTATTTCAATTTATTTAAGGAAGAAAGCAGGTACATTAGTGTTATTGAAAAGATTTAATTAATGAAGAACCAAAACATGAAACAATTAATCCATTGGAAAAACGAATGTTAAATTATTGGAAAATGAAAGTGCTTCTATGGTATTCCATACCATTTTTTTAACACACTCAAGCTTATAGTACCCCATAACAGCAGTAAATTAAACCCACATGCAGACTTACAGTCAAAGTTTACCCCAAAAGGTCAATTTTACAGCAAGAAGCTGGACTTAATTCATGATACCATGGCACAGGCACCAAAGGGAAGTGTATGTGTTTAAATAAATTATTCAATTTCATCATGCATATTTAAAAATAAAGTTACATATAGAAATCTATTTACAATAAATAATGTACCACCCTTTAAAATACACACCCCACCCAGATTTACACCCCTCTATAGCCACAAGACTCATGCAGCAAGAAAATTACACCTGTGTGAATTACACAACCACCTTGCATTCAACGTAGAAAAGTCACATGATGCAAAGCGCAACTCCATGGAATTCCTGAAATTTATTTACAGCACAATCACAAGCATAACCCCTTTTATATCCACAGTAACCCAACTTGAAACCTTAAAAAGCATCAAAATTCTTTACACCACTTATCACCTCATGAAAGTTAAAACTAGTTAGAACAGGCTGCGTACAGTAAACACTCTTATTTAAATCTCAGCCACATGACCTCGCACAGCATGTGTCAAACTAAAAAAACACATCATCACATACACAAAAGTAAATTCATTAGTGCAATAAACTATCACCTTAACTAATTCCAAAGTTCAAAAAGAAGAAACACAGCCATGACACCTGCATAAATTACACAGACACTTCTACCATGCCTGAAGTATGACATATGCAAAGGAAATGAAAGTTCATCATGTGACACTGCACACAACAACAGCATATCATTTAACAGAACAAAGGCTGTGCACAAGAAAAATCCCCCCAAAATGAAATCACCTGATGCATGCAAGGAAAATTCAAGAATATCATTTCATATTCAGCTCACCAAAAAGATTGTCTGGTGATAAATGGAGGCTGTGCAGAAAAAAAATATCACCAAACATTAAATCACCTGACTCATTCAAGAAAGGTGCTTACCAAAAACAAAGTAACATGATGAAATCAAGAGGAATTAAAGTGGAAAAGGACAGCTCCCATGGAGGGCCCCCTGTGCTCCAAGAAGGTATAAATAGAGGGGCTCTCTCCCCCAAATTTCAAAATCCCCCCATGCACATCATATCCCCTGCACAGTAGAAGCACAGGAATAGTTCATCCCTCACCCAGTAGGTACTCCAATATATTATAGTAAAAATTATTTTCCCAGTAGCTAAGCTCAGTGGAATCTTAGTATTAAAAAATAAAAAATTATCCAGTACCCAAGATTAGGGTTACTACTCTTTTAGAATATTTTATCCAGTAAAATTTACACCATTTATCAAGATTTAAAATTCAACTACCCCTTTAAAACTTTAATATCAAAGGATCTTACCTGTTAAATTCAACAAATACAATTTGATCTTATTATTAACCACTGTTAAAAAAATAAGAAAACTTTGGAAATTATTTTATTCTATTATAACTCTACCTTAACAAAATTACCTTTATAAACACTCATCAAATTTAGCAGAGCACATTAAATAACCCATCTTACCAAACTTCTATCACCAAGAATAAACCACTCACTGCGATTTAACTAAAAAATAATAATTCTACAGACAAGCATTTCATTAAAATCTCAAATTTAACCAGAATTACTGCCATTAAATTTTTCATTATATATTGAATAGGTCTGATCTGAGACTGCTGAATATTGTCTTCTGCAGTTTTAAATCCACTTACTAAGTTTATCTTGGTTTGTGAGCTTCAAGGAAGATTTTTTTCAGTATTTTAAAAGGGGCAGGCAATACACCCTTGCCACCCTTGGTTAAAGCAGGTATTAGCAATTCAAACCTAGTTATCTGTGATTTTGCCCTACAGGTACAGCTGCAGTTTAATCCTACACAAGAGGAGTTCCCACATCTGGTGCCCAAACAGTGGCCAGTCAACTTCAAACTTAAAAAACAAATAAATTAAATTAAAATCAAATTACCAAGAAAACAACTACTCGAAGAAAAATTTTATTAAAAAAGAAAAAAGCTGGAGTCAACAAATAAAAATCAGCCAAAACCATCATCTCAAGAATCTCAACCATCAAATCAATCTGGCCATTACTGTTATCAACCCAATCAAGAATCAGGAATATATTCTAATTTTCTAATTGCAACACCAAAAACCAATAAAATGGACTTGAAGGTTGTGGAGAAATTCTTCCTTGATATCCTTGAAATAAACAAAATCAATAACTCAATGCCAAAATCAAAGGAAGAAATAAACCAATTAAAAATGGATAAACCTTCATCATCAAAATTACCTGCCAGTATTGAAGAAATTCAGGAAGAAAACCTTAATGAAGAGACTTTTGAAGGACAGGAGGGAATGTCTTCAACAGACAGAATTTATCAGAACATACTATAAATGCAAGAGCAATTACTAGCACTAATCAAAAAGGAAGGAGAAAATAAATAATCAGGCTATACTACACATAATAGTCCACTTTAAGAACAGACCACCCTTCCAAGATCATTCAGGAAACATGGATCACCTTCACCTTATATGAGACCCATGGCCACATCAACACCTTATACAGAACAAAGACAAAATACTTTACCAAGAAGAGTCAAAATTTATTCCCAAATTCCAAGAAACACTGCTCCAATATTGAAAATCAGAGCCAAGGACTATAATCTGTGGTTTGATGGGAAGGATTTTGAAAGATTCATCAGTAAAGTTGAGAATATTGCATAAATTGGAGGAGAAAGTGGAAGAGATGTTGTACAACAAATAGCCTTTTGGACAAAAGATGAATAAATAAGATATCATATTGAAGTAATTCCAGAATATGAAACAGCTTATTGGTATTAATTGAAAGTGGATATGAAAAGAAGATGTGTAACAGTATCACCTGAAATAAGATACAGATTATCCTCAATCACTGAATTATTCACAAAAATTCAACAAGAAGGTGGAATAAGAAAATTGACACAGTACAGAAAATTCATTGGGGAATATGAAGCAATCATCACTTACCTCAAAAGATGACAATATATTCAAGGTGATATCAACCACAACCATGAAATATTGGCCAGTCTTTCAACTAGTGTTCAATAAGAAATTTACAAATAAATGATCAAAGACAGAGCTATTGTTCAAGCCTTGGATAGAGGTTACATCCTTTCAAGATTGGAGATCTTGAAATTATACATTGAACAGGACTTGGAGGCTAATGTACTTCTTCAACAAAAAGAATATTCTAAACCCAAACCTCCAGAAAAGAAGACAATATTTGAAGATGAAAGCTGGGATGAATCTTTTAAAGAAGTAAAAGAACTCGCCCAGAAGATCAAAAATGCTCCACAACCAGAACCTCAGCCAAGAAATGAAAGAAAAGAATATGTCAACAAAGCTCTAAATCAAATCAAAACCTCATTGGAATCAGTTAATTCATCAATCAGGAACTTGAAAAATAATCAAGTTAAAAGATTCCCCAAAAATAATCAGCCATACAGGCCAAGGAATCCTTTACAATCATTTTCATTTAGTTACCAACCTTACATACCAGCTCAAATGGCTCCAAGACCACCATTGAAATGTGCTTACTGCAAGCAAAAAGGCCATTCATCAACTAGATGCACTCACCTTGCTGAAGATTAAGACAGAAGAGCTTTCAGAACTCAAGGATAATCTTACAAATTTCCAAATTATCAGAGAGTACCTATGGAAGGAAATGAAAGTGCCAAAAACATAGTCAGGGCTTTTGCAAAAGAACAAGAAGAATTCAACAAACAATTTATGGAGAAACCTGTGGTCAAACAAGAGCCAGAATAAGAGGTTAAGCCCACTGAAAAGAAATGAGAAGATAAATCTAGGGTGTTGGTAAAAAAATGTAAGCAAATTGGTATAAACACGTAAGGGGTGCCCTGGGCCCATTTCGAATTAAAAATGAAACACAACCATGCCTGTATTGGGCCAAAACATGCCCAAAAGAGGTTTTTTCCCCACAAAACCTCTCTAACTCCCAATTGTTTCAGATTTTTTTTGCTCAGCCCCCCCCCCAAAAAAAAGGCCAAACACCCAAATAATCCACATTATCCCCACCCCAAGCCAATTTTGTTTTTGAAAAAACAGCATTATCAAAGCCATTTTGAAAAGCTTTTCACGCTTTTTTTTCTTTTTTCCCCCCAAAGACTGCATTCTCGAACCACAACAACCTGCTTTCAAGCCTAAACATTTTCAATTTTTTACCTTCCCTCATCCATTAATCCCACATTTAAACCATTTTTTTTCACTCTTACCCACTTCTGTTCATTTTTCACACCTTTTTTCACTTCTTTTTTACATTTCGGAAGGTTATTACCCCATTCCAAATCCCCAAATTCCCCCTCTTTTTCATTCAAAATGCTTCAACCCTCCACTGAAGGTTAATTTCAGACCCTTGAGCTTCTTTGGCAACATGTGCATAATGTTGCAAGGGCTCAGGGGTATGCTGTGTCAACCTTGAGGCCTAATATGACCCACAACCAAATTGAAATAGGTTGTGACAGATGTGAGACCCCAAATTCCAACAAATGCCCCTCAAGAAAGCTTGACTGTCCTTTTAGACTTTATGACAGAAAATATGCCAAGAGTACCACCTGGACTCTTAAAGTCAAAAATACTGAACATAGCCATGATGCCACTGAAAATATCATGCCACATCCTGCTTTCAGGAAATTCAATGAGCAAGAAACATCCCAAATTGCTCAAATTTCTGAATCACTGCTCATTCCAAGGAAAACTCATGCCCAATTATGCAGCGAGAGGGAGTCTGACAGGCCTGTAATCCTTCAATACATTTACAACCAAGTCGAGAAAATCAAAAAAGACAAACTGCAAGGCAGAAGGCCCATTGATGCTCTTATTGACACTCTCAAACAAGAAAGTTTTGTTTGGTCCTCTGCAAGGGATTCTGACGGACCCATTACCTCCATGTTTTTCACTCACCCCCTGGCCATAAAACTCCTTCATGGCTTGCCTCATGTCATTCTTATGGATTATACTTATAAAACCAATAAGTACAAAATGCCCCTTTTTCATATTGTTGGATTCAGCTGAACCAATAATGCCTTTTCTGGGTCTTTTTGTTTGATGAATAATGAGACTGAACCCTCATATACTTGGGCATTAAATAAAGACATAGAAAAGGTCCTCAACAACACCAATCTTTTCCCCCCTCCAGCTATTGTTATTAACAGGGATCTGGCCTGGAAAACTCTCTTAAGAAGCTCTTCCCAGACTCCAAAGTCATGTTATGCATTTGGCACATCAATAAAGATGTATCTGCTCATCACATGAAGAAAATTGGTCATGGAACTGATTTTGAAAGTTTTATAGGCCTTTGGAATCAAGTAATATACTTTTATCTTTCACTTTATTTCATCTTTTTTCTTATTATTATTTTTATTAATGACTTTGAGATTCATTTCTCAGGTTATGTATTCATCCACTGAAAAGTCTTTCAAAGACAACTGGAAGAAGCTTCGAAAGCAAGTAAAAAATCCTGAAGTCTTGCAGTATTTGGAAAATACCTGGCTTCCTCTAAAGGAGTATTAGGTGCCGGCCTGGACCAACCACCTGTCAGCCTGTGACTCAAAACCAGAGCACAAGCATGACAACCAAAATACCATAAACCAATGGTATAGCCAGGATACCACCAAAACATAGAGCTGAGCCAAATGAGCTCAAAAGGTATCAAATGAAAGGGGAAACTCACCCCTTTCCAAATATACAAGTCCCATCATCATAGGACAAAGAATAACAACATTATTCCTGCTCAAAGTTGTTGCTGAGCATAAACCTTAATTTTCACCTCTCATCTTAAATACAGATTCAGAGACTTAACCCTATCGAATGGGTATTCAAAATGAAGCTCTATGTCAGGGCTATCCAATGGTACCAGCCAAACAGAGCTAGCACCAGTATTACTGAAGTTATTACCAAATTCAGGCCAAATAAGGGTGAGCAAAATAGTCACCTCCCATCTAACTTCTACAGTCTTAGTGTGACATACCTAAGGTGGGATCTTTTTGGAAAGAGAACAATCAGGGATATCTGATGGTGTAATCCACTTCCTCATATCTCAACTAGAACAAAAGCTATGGGGCAAACAAGGCCAATACAGCTTTTGCCTAAAACAAGCATATGTACAAAATATCTTGTACATGGGATACCTTTGCCATATTTAATGATAGCCATATCAAATAAGGTACCATTGTGTAGACCACATACAGGGCTACACACTGAATCAATTTTGAGGTTGATATCTCAAGAACTGACAAAGGTATGGCTGTTTTAAGGTCAAAATCCCACATTTTGGCCAATACAGCCTTACCATGGGATAATATCCCATAACCATGATTATGAGGTGTCAAACAGATGAAGAATCATGTTTATACTTAAATACCTCATAAGTCAGTCAATACTGGGGTCCCATACAGTTTCTGTACAGCATTCTACGCGTCATACACGTCAGAAGAAGGCTATGTGGTCCCCAGATGAAGGTTTTCACCCTGTATTGGTGAAAACTGCCCAAATTTGGTTTCAAAACCACATCCCAGCCCTATACAGGCTATACAGGCCTTTTGCAAACCACAAGCCTGTCTCAGAGAGTGAAAATCTTCACTTCCTCTACATGGAAAGCTCTAGTAGCCTTTCCACCCCATTTCAGTATAAAAGGAGGGCTTTTCACAGCCAGAAAAGCTTTCCACATCCTGCTCTTAAATTCCTATGTAGTCAAACTGTCAAAAACAATTATACTCGTGGAAAATAACCAGGTATAATTATAATCTTAATTATTGTCATCCAACAGGTAAAGCTGCACCCAGGGCTTTCAATAGCGCTCACCACCAATATTTTGTAATAGCAAAGCCCTTTAAATTTTTTAATCAAATCCTTATTCCCTATCAATACTTTTATTTTGAATCTTTTAACACGTGTCATGGTCACAGTTAAGGCTGTAATTTGCCTAATTACTACTTCTACATAGACTCAACCTGACATTTTGGGGGCCTGGGCATGTTTTAACTTTTTTTTGGACCTTAAGAGTGAACGTTTTCACTTATTTTCTCTATTTATGACATTGTGTTTTATGTTTTTAGGCATATTTTTTCTTAAAAATACATATATATCATATATTTTTCTGGATTAATTGGTGTACACACCATTTTTTACTCATATTATAAGAGTACCTTTCACATGGCTAATAGCCACAGGACCTTTATTTTTGGCATGTTTTACATATAAAAACACTTTAAGCCACTAATACTGTCTTTTTTTTAATTAAATAAAGACACCTCTTACTGTAAAACCGACAGTTGAGGCGTGGTTGGGTATATTGTTAATTCAATTACCTTCTTATACACCACTTTTTACCAGATTATACTTGCTAATTACAAGTAATCTGTAGGATATTTGTATACAAACAGTATACCAGATATCTGTAAGCTGTATTTCTGACGTGAAATTGTTAATTCAATTACACTGTCAATATACAAGGGAATATTGTAGTAATATACAAGCCCAGCGGCCATTCTTAGACGTGCCAACAGCATTTTAAGAAGTCCTAACTGACATTAAGCCCTCTTTTCCTGTTTGATTCAGTGGAAGATAACTTCATACCACTTGAGACCCAGTCACATGCCAACATACCAGTGACACCCTCAGAACCAGAGGGAAGCAAGGGAAAAGGAAATAGGCACAGTGAAGGCCTGATTAAAGCAAGGACATGGACACCTATTGCCACCCAGAAGAGTAGAGAACCATGAAATTCTGCATCAATACAAGGTAAACCAACCTTAACAGATTGTACAGGGAAAATTACTATAATTAACCCAGTTTTAACCTCTAAAGGTAAATTTCCCAAATCAGCAGACGTCAAATTTGTACAAGACACAGTGAAAGGTAAATACCCTAAGAAAATAATTTTTTTGACTGCTTGAAAACACTGACATGTCACCTGTATTCCTCAGAGACCTTGGTTTCCAAAGGAACCAACCAGAGGAGAGAGAAGGATTGTCTAGAACCAGAATACCTGGAAGAGGACACCTTGGACACAGTGGTAGATGGCAAAAAAATGAGGGAGATAATATAAACCTTGCCATTCACACTCCATTTCAACAGGAACCTCAAAGCAGAGCACTGGAAAGACATGGATCAAGTTCTTCAGCTCCACCAACTCCTCAAAGATTTATTTCAATGGAGCATGGACAACAAGAGGTTCAACCTGGCCTCTCACTGGGCAGAACTTGGAGCAAGTTGCCAGAAGATCTATCTCAAAGACATATACTTCGAGGACCTTATGGTAATAACCAAAGGTTGGAATCCTACCAGGCAGTTCAGACTTCTGGAGGCAAGGGAAAGCAGGATAAGGGAGAATCAAGCCACTATCCAAGCTATAGAAGAACAGCTGACCCAGACAGGGAATACTCAGATTCCTTCAGGCTCACAAGGAGCAGGCAAAATCAGATCTCCAGTGGCTTCACACCATTCAGAAACCAGCAGATCACTGGCCAAGAGTCACCATTATTCACAATTCCAGGAAGTATCCAGGAGAAGACAAGGAAACAGGGGCAAAAACAAGACCTCCTTCAACCAGGGGAAGAGAGAGTCAGACCCCATGATCCAGAAGCTGTTGGATTTGGTGAAAGAAGTGCACAAGAACCAGAAGTAGTTGTAAATAACTTCAGAATCAGTAGTCCCATTAATAGAAATATTACCCCTACTCAGATTGTAAGATGTGACTATGAAACTGATGATAATATTACTATTAATCAACAGTACTATGTCTGTTCTTATGAAATATAATAATAAAATATTATTATAACCACAGTTAAATAATTAAAAATTGTTTCTTTCACGTGTTAAACACTACTAGTGATTTTAACAGTGAGCAAGTAATTGTCTACAAGAATCAATTACAAGAAGATTTTCATAATAAAAACTTCTTTTATTAAAATAATAAAATTATTTTAATATATAATTATCTGTTGCAAGAATAATTATAATGGTAATTCTTGAAGAAAACTAATTTTAGAGAAAAACTTCAAGAATTAAAAATAAATCACACACTAATATTCCAAAGAACTTATTGAAAGATAAAGTAGAGAGATTTGACGTAGAATTGTGGATTTAAGGATCAAAATGGATTTAAAACAGTATTACAAAAATATATAGTTGGATTCTATGATTTCACGTCTTTCTGTTTGATTCTGAAAGATTTAAAACACTTAAGTATAGCTTGTAACTAATACTTACTTGTTGGTAATAATGGTTTTAATGATAATAAGATGATGATGTGGAAAAAACAGCAAGAGGAGGCCTCTTTTAAGTCAACAACAGCTCACAGAGGTGTGCCATGGAGAAAACTGAAAAACCAGTGAGTGAGAGAACAATAAACATTTTTGGATTATTCATTTCATCCTCTGTTGTCACGTAAGATTATCATAATTACTTAATTGATGCTTTTACGTGACTACCAACCCTAATATGGTTAAGAATAAAAGGAGTAACATCTGTAAATATTCTTTTATTCCAAAACAATCATTGATTTCTCAAAGTTATCAATGTTATTGCCAATTTTATCACAGGATGTAATTACTGTGAATTTTTGAAGATTCAGTGTTTCACGTAGAATAACCAAAAATGGACTGTAAGTAAAACTTTTAATTTTACTAGTAAAACTGTAATTCTTTGTGGTTGTACCATAGATGATACAGTGCTCCATTAGTCCTGAAAGGTTCCAAAATATTCATTAAGAATTGTATTTTTAATGAATTTTTTGAAGTTTTTACCTCATTTCTATGTAGAATTGCAAATATCAGTGTTTCACTGGTTGCTATGAGGTAAATCAATGGATACAAGTCCAAAAAGGGTTTCAATTACTCTTTTGGGGCTTATCCATGGAAAGTCATTAAGAATTGACATGGTTACAGGAGTCTAAGTAGCTCTTTACCTCCTTGGCACGTCAAAATAGCAGGTTATTTGCTATTTTATTAAGATTTACAGTAGTTGTGACATGGTAACCAAGTTCCCAAAAGGTTTTAGTTTACCAATTAGGCCAAGATCAGCCATGGATCCAAGCTTTGGAGCTGTCCACGCCTCTGAGGCCTCAGAAGTTGGGTACCCTGGCTCTCTTTGATGTCTTTTGTCCCCCTTGCCTATTTTTCACGTCAAAATAGTAATTTAAGCTTCAATTGAGATATCCACTATGGGTGTACCAAAAGTCCATGTAAGAATACCATGATATTAAGTGCTCAAAACATGCATAACACTATTCTTAGTGTATATGTAACATGGGATTTCTCACTTTCCCATTATTTTGGCATGAAATTAAGAAAAACAAAATTTTTCATGGATCTTTTATGTGGTATTGATGATGTGGTATTGAAGTATTTTCCATTTTACCACCTCAAAGAGTTAATTTGAGCTGATTCACTCTATGGAGCTACCCTAGGTGAATTTTAGTGTAGAATCTAAATCTGGCCTTAAATCCATGGATTTAGTTACTTAATAAAAAGTTATTCATCTTTTCTGAAATCAAAAATGATGAATTTTGGATATATGCATGACTTATGAGTTATGCATAATTCAAAATTTTTTTTTAGAATAATTGTGGCCTATTTGGGTATGTAAAATATACCTCAAGGCTCACATTCCCTCCCACCAAAAAATAAAATTGTACTACAATTTTATCAATGATAGAAATAATAAAAAGCCCCAAAGGGGGGTTAATGTCCACTGTCCAACCTCTTTACATTACTCAGATCAAGTAATTTAAAGCACATTTATAGACATATTCAGGCTTGTGGCCTTCTCTCATGTCTAAATCTTCTCAATAGTTTATCTGAGTCAGGTATATCTGATTCTACCAGCCATTCATCTTCATGTACCGGATTTCTATATCTGACAAGATATTCTCTCTGATTTTTACCCCTAAGTCTCCTTTCTTTAATGACTTTCTTAATCTTTTTGTCTTCATTCTGTTCCACTGGTGGTACAGTTGAAGGAGTTGGGTTCCTTAGAGGAAACAATTCTTCATCAGCTGGTTGATAAGGTTTTATCAAGCTGACGGGAAAAGTGGGGTGTTTATTTTCCAATTTACCACTCAATTCCACTTGAATTGCATTGGTTCCATGTAAGGCAACAATAACAAAAGGTCCTACATAAGAATCTTTAAGTCTCTTTGGGCCTTTGATATTATTAAGATTTAAGGTTGAAACTAGAACTAAGTCCCCTATTTTGAAGTCTGGTACTTTATGACTCTTGTCCCACTTCTGTTTTGCATAATCAAAAGCATCATGAATACTTTGTTTTGCATGATGTTTTACTTTATCAAGAATTATCTTGAAGCTGGAAGCTGTAGGATGAATGTCAATCAAGTCTTTCCTCAGTGTGTCTGCTGGGAGTCTTGGATTACATCCTTTTTCTAACATAGCAGGAGTTTGTCCTGTGGAAGAATGGACTGATGTCTTGTATGCCAATTCTAATGCAGGTATCAGAGTGCACCAGTCATGGGTAAAGCCATCTGAGTCTTTGAATTCTAACCCATAAGCACAAAATCTCCTGATCATGTCTTCTAAAGTTTGAATCATCCTCTCTGCTAGCCCATCTGCCTGAGGGTGATATGCTGTAGAGAATGATAACTTAGTCCCAAACAATCTATGAAGATTGGTCCAAAGTGCAGATGTGAACTTGGGATCTCTGTCACTTATGATATTCTTAAATAATCCTGTATGAGAAATAACTCTACTCCATAGAAGAAGAGCTGTGTCCATAGCAGTGTCATCTTTATGACATGGTAAGAATATGGGAGTCTTGCTATATCTGTCTACAATGACTAAACAAGCATTATAACTTTTGTTACCACTTGGAGGAAGTGCTGTGACCCAATCCATGTGAACAACTTCCCATGGGGATTTTGGTTCTTGAATATGGATCATAAGTCCAAATTTCTTGCCTGTACTCCTGTTTGCTTTTTTGGCATCTGTCACAGGTATGGCAATATTCAATGGTTTCTTTTCTCCAAGATGGCCACCATGCACAGTTTTTTACTTTTTCAAGTGTTCTGTCTTCTGACAGGTGTCCAGAGTAGATGCTATCATGGCATTCATGAAGAATTGTATTGATAAGCAATCTGCTGCATAATGTCATTACACAAGAATGTTTGGTTCTGTGGTAAATAATCCCATCAAACAAGTGAAATCTCCCTTCAGAGTAGGAATTTCTCCAAACTTCATCTAGTGCATTGACCAAAGATGTATCTTTGCAGCCTTTATCTAATAAAGAAGTCAAGATATGGCAATTCTTGTCTTGCTTATAAGATTCTCTGACCTCTTCAAAGAATTCAGTCCCAATATCAGTTATATTAATCCCTTCAATTGGAATCTGTGGTTCAGCTTCCAAGGGTCCATAAGCTGGGTTATCAGGAGTGTTGGCTAATGCCCACCTGCTAAGTCCATCAGCATTCTTGTGAATGTTTCCTGCTTTGTGGACTATAGTCATGTTTCCTCTATATTCCTGAATGGCTATTTGCCATCTCAACATGTGTCTGTTGGGAGTTTTCATGTTAAGAAGTGATTTTACTGCATTACAGTCAGTTATCACTTCAAAAACACTGCCATCAAGATAATAGTGTAATTTCTCAAGTGCCCATACCATACATAAGCACTCCATTTGGCTTGCACCATATCTGGCTTCTGTTGGTTTGATTTGCCTTGAGATGTAACAAACCGGTCCTTCTGTAGGTTTGTCATCAATAATTTGGACTTGATGTAGGGCTGCCCCTAATCCATCTTCACATGCATCAATGTACAATTTAAAAGGAATATTCTAGTCAGGCATAAGGAGTAAAGGTGCCTCTTTAAGAGCCTTCCTTATCTTCTCATAAGCTTTAATTCTCTCCTGTGTCATCTCAAATACAGTCTGCTGATCACAGATTCTATAAAGTGACTTGGCTAGAATTGCAAAGTCTTTCAAGTGTTGCATATAATAGCTGGCAAGCCCAAGAAAAGACATCATTTCTTTTTTATTCTGGGGTATTGGCTTAAGTAACACTGCTGCTACCTGCTTTTGTCAATACCCAAGCTTAAACCAGAAACAATATGTCCTAATGCTTTGAGTTCTTCAAAACCAAAATTGCATTTCTTAAGTGAAATTTTCATGTTCACTTCTGCAACTTTGTGAAGTACTCTTGCAAGTCTTTCAAGGTGCAAAGACCATGAATCAGAACATATGATAATATCATCAATATAAATGATAAGCCATCCTTCAGACAATTCTGTGGGAAAGATTGTGTTCATCATTCTTTGATAATGGGATGGAGCATTTTTAATGCCAAATGGCATTCTAAGATACTCATAAATACCACAGTGAGTGATAATTCTAAGTAATTTCTTAGCTTTAGGCGTCAAAACATTCTTATGGAAACCTTTCAATGCATCCA
Source organism: Austropuccinia psidii (assembly GCA_023105745.1). Lineage (NCBI taxonomy): Eukaryota > Fungi > Basidiomycota > Pucciniomycetes > Pucciniales > Sphaerophragmiaceae > Austropuccinia > Austropuccinia psidii. Next base: position 2,273,956 of record JALGQZ010000014.1, read on the forward strand.
TTGATGTTATATACTTGGCTTTAGACAATTGAGTCAAGTTTTCTTGAATTCTTGGGATTGTATACCTATCTGGAACTGTGTAGGTATTCAATGCTCTGAAATCTCCAACCATTCTTGACTTGTCATTATGCCATGCAATACTAACAGGTGTTGTCACTTCAACTTCCTTATTATGGCCTACTTTTCTTAGTACACCAAGTTGGATCAACTCTTGGATATGTTTTTCCAAGGCTTCTCTAGCTTTGGGACTGGCTGGATAAGTTGGTCTTCTAAGTACTGGAGGATATGGCCTGTCAATATTAAGAGTAATATCAACTTCATGTCCCCTTATAGCACCTAATGGTTCATTATCAGAGGCAAATGCATTTTTGTATGTGTATAACACATTAATAAGTTCATTCCTCATTTTTGGTGACAATGATGGATTAATTTGTGCTTCAACAAGTTGATTAGACACAAATTCATCTTTGTAAGTATCCTTGACAGAAGATACTACAGATATTTGTTTTGGCATATTGGAAAAAGCAAATTTTTGTCTTTTGTTATCTCCAATTGTAAAATATATGTCTTTATGGTTATTTATGTCAATACCATAGATATTCAAGTAATCATTTCCAAGAATGATGTGCTGAGGTGTGCAATTATCCATTACAACAATCTCAGTTTTCATTCTTACACTTCCTGCTGGGTGTGGAAATACAAGATTAGTTTCTAATATACCCAAGGGGTACATATTGTTACTGGCACTACTAAATTTCACACCTTCTATTGGTAATAGATGGTTTTTCCATTCAGGAAGTATAATTTAGAGATAATCTTTGCCCACACAAGTGCAAAATGCCCCTGTATCCAAATTTACTTTGGCTTCAATATCACTCATCAAAACTGATGTGATACAGGATGCTCCAGCAGTGTAACCCTTTCCTCTAGCAGGTTTTGTTTTACACATTCTGGCATCTTGGATATTGATCAGGTTGCAGCAATCCTCACTGTACTGTGGCAAGTGGGTATAGACTTCTGTGACCTCAAAGAAAGCTGTAATGTTTTCAATGGGATAGTCCTCCACTGGTGTATCGTCAGAGACTGCAGAATCTTTATCAGACTCCTCTTTCTCTTCAGTACACTGAATTTCTTCAATGACTTGAACTTCATTCATTTTTGTCTTTTTGGTGCAAGTGTTTGCTAAATGTGAAGTACTTCCACATTTATGACACTTCAAGACAGGTCTTTCTGGATTTGGTCTTGCCTCTTCCTTTTCCACATCCATCTGGTTGGATTGAATAGTTGCTTCCATTTCTGGTATGCACCATTTTCACGTCAATTTAAAGATAAAAGGTGAAAATATAAGATAAAATACACACCTTTTGGTGTTAATTTAGCCTTTTCTGAGTTAAATAAGGTGCCTCTTTTAGCAATTCGCACCTCAATACTGTCTTCAGATTCTGGAATAGTGATATATCTTTTACTGAGTCTGTTTCCAGCTGCACAGTATTTGATTAAAGACACTAGAAAAAAATTATAAAAGAGAAAAAATTATTTTTTATACTTTTTAAAATATTTTTAAAGATTTTTTATAAGTTTTATATTTTTTAATATTAAAAAAATTAAAATTTAAGATTTTGAATGAAAATTGATTCAGAGTAACTCAAAGAATAATTTTACAAGTTTTGGATGTGAAAGAGCCACATGTAAAAACAGTATAAAATTAAACCAAATTCCTCAATGAAAAAGATTTCCAAAACAATTTCAAAAATAAGAATTATTTTAACTTCAAAATGAAAGAAAAAATTTATTAAATTAATATATTTTAGAACTTAGAAATATATTAATTGAGGTTACAAGGTTCAAAAAACACGGCCAGGCCGCCAAATGTAAGATGTGACTGTGAAACTGATGATAATATTACTATTAATCAACAGTACTATGTCTGTTCTTATGAAATATAATAATAAAATATTATTATAACCACAATTAAATAATTAAAAATTGTTTCTTTCACGTGTTAAACACTACTAGTGATTTTAACAGTGAGCAAGTAATTGTCTACAAGAATCAATTACAAGAAGATTTTCATAATAAAAACTTCTTTTATTAAAATAATAAAATTATTTTAATATATAATTATCTTTTGCAAGAATAAGTATAATGGTAATTCTTGAAGGAAACTAATTTTAGAGAAAAACTTCAAGAATTAAAAATAAATCACACACTAATATTCCAAAGAACTTATTGAAAGATAAAGTAGAGAGATTTGACGTAGATTTGTGCATTTAAGGATCAAAATGGATTTAAAACAGTATTACAACAATATATAGTTGGATTCTATGATTTCACGTCTTTCTGGTTGATTCTGAAAGATTTAAAACACTTAAGAATAGCTTGTAACTAATACTTACTTGTTGGTAATAATGGTTTTAATGATCATAAGATGATGATGTGGAAAAAACAGCAAGAGGAGGCCTCTTTTAAGTCAACAACAGCTCACAGAGGCGCGCCATGGAGCAAACTGAAAAACCAGTGAGTTATAAAACAATAAACCTTTTTGCATTATTTATTGCATCATCTGTTGTCACGTAAGACTATCATAATTACATAATTGATGCTTTTACGTGACTACCAACCCCAATATGGTTACGAATAAAAGGAGTAACATCTGTAAATATTCTTTTATTCCAAAACAATCATTGATTTCTCAAAGTTATCAATGTTATTGCCAATTTTATCACAGGATGTAATTACTGTGAATTTTTGAAGATTCAGTGTTTCACATAGAATAGTCAAAAATGGACTGTAAGTAAAACTTTGAATTTTACTAGTAAAACTGCAATTCTTTTTGGTTGTACCATAGATAATACAGTTCTCCATTAGTCCTAAAGGTTTCAGAAAGATTCATTAAGAATTGTATTTTTAATGAATTTTTGAAGTTTTTACCTCATTTCTATGTAGAATTGCAAATATCAGTGTTTCACTGGTTGCTATGAGGTAAATCAATGGATACAAGTCCAAAGAGGGTTTTAATTACTCTTTTGGGGCTTATCCATGGAAAGTCATTAAGAATTGACATGGTTACAGGAGTCTAAGTAGCTCTTTACCTCCTTGGCACGTCAAAATAGCAGGTTATTTGCTATTTTCTTCAGATTTACAGTAGTTGAGACATGGTAACCAAGTTCCCAAAAGGTTTTAGTTTACCAATTAGGCCAAGATCAGCCATGGATCCAAGCTTTGGAGCTGTCCACGCCTCTGAGGCCTCAGAATTTGGGTACCCTGGCTCTCTTTGATGTCTTTTGTCCCCCTTGCCTATTTTTCACGTCAAAATAGTAATTTAAGCTTCAAGTGAGATATCCACCATGGGTGTACCAAACGTCCATGTAAGAATACCATGATATTAAGTGCTCAAAACATGCATAACACTATTCTTAGTGTATATGTAACATGGGATTTCTCACTTTCCCATTATTTTGGCATGAAATTAAGAAAAACAAAATTTTTCATGGATCTTTTATGTGGTATTGATGATGTGGTATTGAAGTATTTTCCATTTTACCACCTCAAAGAGTTAATTTGAGCTTATTCACTCTATGGAGCTACCCTGAGTGAATTTTAGTGTAGAATCCAAATCTGGCCTTAAATCCATGGATTTACTTACTCAATAAAACGTTATTCATCTTTTCTGAAATCAAAAATGATGAATTTTGGATATATGCATGACTTATGAGTTATGCATAATTCAAAAAAGAAATTCAAGATAATTGTGGCCCATTTGGGTATGTAAAATATACCTCAAGGCTCACACAGATTGAATAGAATGTTGTCACACCTGAGAGTAAATTAAACAGTGATTCACTGTGGTTACAAATGTCCCAATATGCTGAGCAAACTCAAAAGAAGTTTGAAGAACTTGAAGCAAGCCATGAGAGGATGAAAAATTAACAGCCTCCATGGATAAAGTTGTTAAAACCCTTCAAGAAGGACATGCTCAATTGAGCAAAGCCTCTGAAGAAACCAACAAAAGGCTGAATATAGTCTTTGAGGAAGAACACCACAGCAGAAGGGACAGGAATTGTCTGGATCAAGATATATACAAATAGTTTAATGTCTACCATAACATAAAGCCCCAACCACAAGGCCATGTTAAGGATAATCCATATCACCCAGATGACATCAAACCAGATTCCATCCTGGTGAATAAAGAAAGATCTCCATCACAATACCAGGATGGGGATAATATGTCTTATTCTGAGAAAGAAGCCTTGAAACAGCTTCCTGAGGCCTCAAGCTGGCCCAAATTCTCTGGAACAGGGGAATATGATCATATGGAACTCATAGATTATATTGATGGACTCTTTGTTGATGTACCAAGCATACCAGATTACTGGATTACTGCTAGACTAAATACAGCATTTAAAGTTCATGCTAGTATATGGTACACAGAAATGAAAAAAAACCATGGCAGAAGAAACTGGCCATTGTGGAAGAGTCAAATCATCCAAAAGTACAGTAATTGTACTTGGATATGGAAAAGGACAATGTCATTCGAAAATGACAAATACTCTGTGGACAAAGATCCATATGAGTGATGTCTTAGCCAGTCTAAAAGACTTAAAGCCATTGATCCTCAGATGAAAATCCAAATGAGGAATCACAAGCTTCTGACACAACCGCCAGGAGAACTAGAGCATGCATTAAAATGCAGATGCAACCAAAATTGCACTCTGGATGGCATTGCTAATACCTTACAAGACATAAGGAAAAGAACTGATATAGGGAAATTCACCCGATATAAGAGCAGTAGTTTCAAAGAGAAACAACCTTTCAGGGTAGAGTTTAGAGACAACCCCAAAGAAAGGGTGGCAGAAGTGACAAAGAAGAGGAATTATTGTCACAATTGTGGTTCAGCAGACCACTATGCCAACAACTGTCCAAAGGCAAAGAGAAAAGTCTATGCCATTGAGAAAGTCCCAGAGGAGGAATCCCCAACAGAGGATTCTGAATCAGACTCCATGGGTGATGCCATCAGAGCACCATCTAATGATGACCAATACCCAAGAGAAGAATTTCTAGTGGAACACCAAGAGGAACCCCCACTAGAAATTAAGGACATACAGTTGGAAGCAGGGATGCCACAGGACACTGCCAACAAAAACTTGTGCAAACATAGACAAGATGCACAAACATTCCTGGTTACACCAACCAAAGGGATGGCATATATACATGGAACAGCCACAAAGGTGACTGTCTGTATTGACAATTCTTAACATCCACTGATCATTGATAGTGGGGAACACTGCTCCATAGTGGCCAGAAATTATCTGGATAACCATCTTTCAAATTGGGAAATCCATCTCTTGCCCACTGAGGCAAAGAACTTTAAAAGTGCTTCAGGGAAGATGACTTCTATTGGGACAATTCTCAAAGAGATAATTATACCCCACAGGAAGGGTAACATCAGACTCAACCCAGAGTTTGTAGTTCTTGATGATGCCCACATCCAAGGCTTCTTACTGGGAACAGATTACCAAAGGATGTATGGCATAGATATTTACAATAGTATAAACAGGCACATTACCATTGGTACCAACAAGGAGAAGAAGTTTTCACTTGATATATACCAAATCTCTACCCATGATCCACTGGAGGAGTTACTGAATGAATTCAGAGAGGGCCAGTTTAGCACTACCCTCACCAGTAAACAAAAACTAAGTTTACTGAAGATGCTGAGGAAGAACAGACCAGCATTTGCTATTGGTGAAGAGCCACTAGGCAAGATCAAAGGCCATGATATAGAGCTATATCTGGATGTGGAAAGACCTTATCCGCCCATTCTCAGGAGACCTCCTTGTCCAGAAATTTTGGAAACCAGGAAATAAATTGAAAAACATATGTATTAACTCCTGGACATGGATGTCATCAGAAAGATTGGACATAATGATATAGTGGAAATACCACTCCTGTCCTAATCACCTGCCATGATGGCAAGTCTAGACTGTGTAGAGACTTTAGAGCTCTGAACAACTATACAAAAGCAGACAGGTACCCTATACCTAGGATACCTCATGCCTTGGATAAACTATCAAAAGCCAAATACATAACCAAAATGGATTGTATGAAAGGTTTCCACCAAAATGGAGTTAAACTAAGCTCCATGAAATTGCTCAGAACAATATGCCATATGGGCATATATGAGTATACCAGGATGCCATTTGGCATCAAAAATGCACCAGCTCACTTCCAAAGGATGATGGACACAATATTTCAAGAAGAAATATCAGAAGGCTGGATGGTGGTATATATTGATTATATCATTATATACTCAGAGACATGGTAAGACCATGTACAATGCATAGACAGAGTGCTAAGTAAATGTACACCCATCAATCTGAAAATTTCATTGAAAATGTTTAACTTTGGCCAACAAGAGCTACTAGCTCTAGGACATAAAGTCTCAGGTCTTAGTCTGGAAATTGACCAGAATAAAGTGGCAGCAGTACTGCAAAAGCCAGTACCAAAGAGCATTGAAGAGATGCAATCTTTCCTTGGGTTTTCTAGCTACTATAGAAACCACAGGAAGAATTTTGCCCACATAACTAGTAGTTTATACAAGTTATGTTCAAAAGATGTAGTTTTTGAAATTACCAAGGAAAGGAGTGATGCATATGAGAGGATCAAATATGAACTCACAAATGCACCTGTGCTCATCTTTCCTGACTTTGAACTACAATTCAAGTTATACATAGATGCAGCATGTAGCCAAGGCTTAGGAGCAGCCCTTCACCAAAGACAAATTGTATATGATGAACCAAGACAGGGAGTAATATGTTACATCTCTAGGAAACTGAAAGATTCAGAAGCCAGGTATGGGGCCACCCAGACTGAATGTATATGCTTAGTCTGGGATCTGGAAAAACTCCATTACTATCTGGAGGGTGCAGTCTTTGAAGTCTACACAGACTGCACAGCCTTTAAGTCTTTACTGAACATGAAGACTACAAATAGACGCATGCTGAGATGGCAAATAGCCATCCTGGAGTATAGAGGGAATATGAATATCATTTAAAAAGAAGTTAAAAGTCATACCAATGAAGATGGCCACTGGATAATGTCAGGAGCAATCCAGCTTATGGCCCTGAAGTTGTAGCCAAGATCCCTATCCGTTTCATGGAAATAGATAGGAGGAAGAACTTCAGATTCTCTGAATGGGAACCAGAAAGTGGTACCCCTGACAGTGGAAACACTGATTCGGAAGGAACCGATACTCTCATACTGGGAATAAGTTCCTCAGAACTGCACAATGAATTTTTCAGTGCAGTACTGAAGTCTTATGCCAAACACAAACAGTGTGGCATATTACTACAACTCCTTCAACAAAAATACAGGAGTCCAGAACTGGAATCCCAGCTGGAAGAACCCTGGTTGAGGGCCTATAAGGATAACAAGTTCTTCCTTGTAGATGGCCTGCTTTACCACAGAGAGAATCACACAAGTGCACTCACAGTGGTAGACAGAGACCACAGCTCCCTGATCCTGCAGGAATGCCATGACTGCCCCTATATGGGACACATGAGTGAGGATAGGACCAAAGAGAGGGTAGCAAGCACAGCTTGGTGGCCCAAGTGGGAACAAGAGTTGAGTGAATACATCAACACTTGTGAAATATGCCAAAAGGCAAATAGGAAACATGGGAAGAAGTATGGGTTACTTCAACATATAGAGGAACCCAAACACCCGTGGGAAACCATCAATATGAACTGGGTCACAGGACTTGTCCCAGGGGGCAAAGAAAACTACAATGCCTGCTTACTCATAGTTGATAGGTCCAGCAAGAGTATGAGGTGTCTACCATGCCATAAAGAGGACACAGCCATGGACACTGCTCTGTTATTCTGGAATAACATCATATCTACCTGTGGAGTCCCTAAAATAATCATTAGTGATAGGGACCTAAAATTCACATCTGAATTTTGGACCAACTCCTATGACATTCTTGACACCAAGCTTGCATTTTCCACAGCTTACCATCCATAAACAGATGGCCTAGCTGAAAGGATGATCCAGACAATGGAGGACATCCTCAGAGGGTTCTGTGCCTATGGCATGGAATACAAGGACCATGAAGTATACACCCATGACTGGGTTACCCTTCTACCAGCTGTTCAATTGGCTTGAAATATAAGTCAGCACTCTACCACAGGAAAAACACCTGCACTGGTAGAGAAAGGGTGGAATCCCCTGTTGCCTGTGGATCACTTGAAGAAGAATCTTCTGACCATCTACCCCACAGCCAAGGATTTCCATGACATGTGGAAGAGGGCTTGTGACACAGCTACCAAATGCATAGCTGAGGCAAAAGAATATAATAAGCAGAGGTGGGACAAGACACACATGGAAACTGACTTTAAGGAAGGGTACCAGGTGCTAGTGTCTACACTAAACTTTAATAATCTTAAAGGAACAAAGAAGATGAGATACTCCTTTGTAGGGCCCTTCACTATCATTAAGTTGATAAGAAAGAATTCAGTGGAAGTCAAACTTACAGAGGAATCTTTCAGGAAGCACCCAGTCTTTCCAGTAAGCTTAGTCAAGCCATACTTCCAAACAGAGGAGGATAAATTCCCCTCCAGGAGGAGGAACCCTACACCACCAGAGATAGTGAAAGTGGAGGATTCCCCTGGACTTGTGAGTAAAATCATCAGGGCCAGGAAGATCAGACTTAATGGGAAGGGTCAAAGACAATACTTAGTCAGATTCAAGAACCAAACAGATGATAAGGACAAATTGTTGGCAAAAGATGCCATACCAGATGGGAACCTTCATTTAAGGAGATTCAGAGCCTCTAGTAGGACTGAACAGTCACATCCATGATGAGCCTTTTTTAGAGGGAGGGTATGTCAGCCTGTGACTCAAAACCAGAGCACAAGCATGACAACCAAAATACCATAAACCAATGGTATAGCCAGGATACCACCAAACCATGGAGCTGAGCCAAATTAGCTCAAAAGGTATCAAAAGAAAAGGGAAACTCACCCCTTTCCAAATATACAATCCCATTATCATAGGACAAAGAATAACAACATTATTCCTGCTCAAAGTTGTTGCTTAGCATAAACCTTAATTTTCACCTCTAATCTGAAATACAGAGTCAGAGGCTTAACCCCATCAAATGGGTATTCAAAATGAAGCTCTAAGTCAGGGCTATTTAATGGTACCAGCCAAACTGACCTAGCTCCAGTATTACTGAAGTTATGACCAAATTCAGGCCAAATAAGGGTGAACAAAACATTCACCTCCCATCTACCTTCTACAGTTTTAGTGTGAGATACCTAAAGTGGGGTCTTTTTGGAAAGAGCGCAATCAGGGCTATTTTATGGTGTCATCCATTTCCTCATATCTCAACTACAACAAAAGTTATGGGGCAAACAAGCCCAAAATGATTACCATATCAAATAAGGTATCATTGTGTAGAATGCATACAGGGCTGCACACCAAACCAATTTGAGGTTGATATCTCAAGAATTGACAAAGGTATGGCTTTTTTAAGGTCAGAATCCCACATTTTGGCCACTACAGCCTTACCATGGGATAATATCCCATAGCCATGATTATGAGGTGTCAAACAGACAAAGAAGCATGCTTATACTTCAATACCTTATAAGTCAGTCAATACTGGGGTCCCATACAGTTTCTGTACAGCATTCTACGTGTCATACACGTCAGAAGAAGGCTGTGTGGTCCCCAGATGAACGTTTTAACCCTGTATTGGTGAAAACTGCCCAAATGTGGTTTCAAAACCACATCTGAGCCCAATACAGGCTATACAGGCCTTTTTCAAACCACAAGTCTGTCTCAGAGAGTGAAAAAATCTTCACTTCCTCTATGTGGAAAGGTCTAGTAGCCTTTCCACCCCATTTCAGGATAAAAGGAGGGCTTTTCACAGCCAGAAAAGCTTTCCACATCCTACGTAGTAAGACTGTCAAAAACAGTTTTACTCTTGGAAAATAACCAGGTATAATTGTAGGCTTTATTATTGTCATCCAACAGGTAAAGCTGCACCCAGGGCTTTCAACAGTGCTCACCACCACTATTTTATAATAGTAAAGCCCTTTAAATTTTATTATAAAATCCTCATTCTCTATCAATACTTTTATTTTAAATCTTTTATCACGTGTCACAGTCACAGTTAAAGTTGTAAATATCCTAATTACTACTTCTACATAGACTCAACCTGACACCACCATTGCCACCTGGGTGTGGGCTCCACCTCTAGAGTTGAAGGTGCCCATGCCATGGTGAAACTTTGGGTCCAAAGGTCCACTGGTACTCTCCTGGAGGTAGTTAGGGATCTCCACATTGCATTCAGAAAACAATTTATTGAAATTATGAACAGAATCTCCAAAGAAATGATTGTCCATGTCAAGAATTTTCCTCCACATATCTGTGCCCTCAATGGCAAGGTGTCTCATTATGCTCTTCAGATGGCCATTGACAATTTCAAAACCAAATTTCCTCCCAATGAAAAATGCACCAACAAATACAACAGTTATCAAGGAACTCCTTGCAAGCATAAGACCCAAAAGGCATTTGCCAAGCGCCAAAGCCTTGAAATATCAGACTTCCATCTTAAATGGCATTTGAATTTTCCTGTGAGGGTTTTTAATTTCTCATTCTTATTTTTTTTCTTATTAACTGATTTTATTTGTCATATTCTCCTCAGGCTGGTCTTCAAGGTGATGATCAAAGTGTTGAAAAAGAATGAAAGAATGAAGCCCAGAAAATATTTGGAGCTATTGCGGAAGACCTTTTTCAAATACCAATGGCAGAAATCATCCCAATTCTTCACCATTTTCAAGATGTTTTGACTTGAAAAGTCCCATTTGATCAAATTCCCAAGTGTCAAGAGGATGATCAATATTATGAAGACCCTCTAGAATTCAAGAATATCTACGGAAGACTTCAAGGAGCCAAGAATAAAAACAAAAATCCAAACAAAAGAGAACCTTCAAGATTTTAAATAATTTAAAGTCAATCCAAGAGAAGAGGAAGACCCCCATCAAAAGTGACCAGCACAACAACATCAAGATCACAGTCAAATGTCCCCTCTCTAATTATGGAAGTGGACTAATCTGAAGATTCTGAAGATTCTGAGGACTTATTATCTAAATCAATTAGTTCATCAGATTCACTACCCTCAGCAGCTGAATTAAATAAATCAGAAGTCACCCTTAGAAGGTCCAGAAGATTGGCAATTGGAATCAAAACCTCACAAAGACAATCACACAAGCCTGCAGCCAGTTTGAAGATATATGATGCAATTGACTTGGCCTGTGAGCATTTTCAAAGCAATTATCACACAAGTGATGAATAGTCCAAGCTCTTTGTGAGTTTCTGATGATTTTTAATGTATATTTCTCTTGTTTGTTTTGATATTTATTCATTTTTTGACCTTAATTTGTCAGATAACTGGCTCAGAAGACTTTCCCAAGTTTATATTGAAATACACCTTCAAGGCCATCAATGTCCAGGGTGATGGAAACTGTGGCTACAGAACAGTGTCCCACTACATTCACAAGACTCAAGATCAATGGGCTGATGTCAGAGGTAACTTGGCTGAAGAAATTCCACAAAATCAAGACCTTTATGAAGCCATGAACACCTTAATTCCCTCAGTATCCTCCTATTTGGACGGAATGGTATGAAGATGTTGGCCGGGCTCCAAAAAGCAAGTGGATGTCCATGCCTGACATGGGGGATCCAATTGCAAATAAGTATAAAAGACCAGTTTTCTTTCATTCCACAGTCCAATCTTTTTCTTTTTTCCCTTATTTCTGTCCTCCAAATGATAATCCCCCATCCTCATCTGCTTCTTGGATAGCTGTGCTCATTTTGTTCCTTTGGACATAATCATTTCTAAAATTTATCCAGTCCCCCCCATTACTGTGAATTGGGAGATTTGTGCCCAATCACAAGCCCTGGGGTGGGCTGAAAAATTTAAGAAACACAAAATGTTGTATTTGTCCAATCTTCCTCCCCCCTCTCAGAAGAAACCCACTATTTTGGAGGTTGATTCTGATTGATTGATTTTTTTATATACAATTTATGCCAATTATCCCTCCTCAGTCATATTTATTTCTTAAATCCCACCTTAGTCTCCTTTTTTATCAAAAATGTGGAACTTTTGTACTTAGAAATAGTCATATTACAAACAAGGAAAAAAATCTGAAAAAATACACTTATTGCCCCTGCACTTGCTGTCCCACCAAAATAATTCCCCAAAATCATGGGCTTCTGGTTCTTTATTTTCCAGATTGAACCCTTCAATTTAAAAAAAATTAAGGAAATTCATAAGTGGGAAGTTATTAAGTTAACTTTTAAAAATAGGCATATTTCAATTATGGGAAAAAACATTTGAAAAAAAACCCTTTTTGCACCTTCACTTGTCCCGCCAAAAAAAATCCCAAAATTATGTCCTTCTGGTGCTTTATTATTCGGATTGAACCCTTCATTTTAGAAAAAATTAAGGAAGTTCAGAAGTGGGAAGATTTGAAATGAATTTTTGAAAAAAATATGCCATTTTGGCATATTGGCCAAATTTGTGAAATTTGGCAAAAAAAATGAAAAAATTTGTGCATATTGACATGCCAAGTCAGGAAAATATGGCAAAAAAAATTCAAAAAAATCCTCAAAACTGAGCCTGAGGAATTTCTTTTGAAAAATAAGGTCACTTACGTGTGTTTACCAACACCCTAAATCTAACTCAATTGCACATTTTGAAGTTTGGTCAAATTGGAAACCACCTACCATTTCCTCAGCCAATGACCCCTTTGAATCACACATTGGACTAAGCCAGACCAAACAATGAATGGAAAGACAAGCTCAAAATCAAGAGCCAAAGAAAAAAGCAGATATTCCAGTAACTTATATTAAAAAAAGATGAACAAACAGTCATAATACCCACAGAATTCAAAAACTCTAATATTCCAAAGCCAGACCAACCTGAGGATGAAATTGAAAATATTTCCCATAAAAATGAGGATTAAATCATTCCCAAAGAAAAAAAGAAAGTCAGAAAACCTCAAAAGAAACATGATGAGCCAAAATTAGAAATAGATAAAATTACCAAGAAAATTATACAACAAAAGATTAACCTCACCATTGAAGAAATTCTGAGGATGTCACCAAATTTTGTCCATAAACTACAGGAAATATCAGAAAAAGACAAGGAGAAAATTAAATTACTCAATTCAATGGATCTTCAAGAAAGACTACTAACATTTGAATTCAAAGAAATACCAAATCCCAAGATTCATTATGCCTGTCCTTTGGGCTTTATGGAAATATCCATTTAAAAGAAAGAATATCCTATCAGAGCATCAGTAGAAACTGTGGAATAAATGAACATCATACCAGAAGAAACAGCAATCAAATCCTCACTTACAACAAGAAAACTAAACATGAACCTTTGGGGAGTTGCAGGCCATACTACTTCATTTGTGGCACTTTCCGAATTTCCTCCAATCATTTTGGCTTCAGCTGAAGAAACCTAAATCCACTTTTCATTCCAAAAGGATCTGTCTATACAGTACTTGGAAGGACCTTCCTGGAAGACAGCAACATTATTTTAGAGTTTTCCTGTAAACAATGTAAAATACTCAGCTATAAAGAACCTGATAAAGAAGATTATGCATGCCAATATGAAAACCTCAAGCCATTGGATGGCAGACTGGTCCACCTAGGGGAATAGATTCATTCAATATGGAAAAGTTGATCAGAAACACCCCAGGAAAAAAGTTTCAAAATGCAAAAGTAGACAATACCATGCTGAATTCAACCCAGAAGATGCAAGAGATATCCATACCTCCAAAAAGTGATAAATTTAGCCAAGAAATAAAAAACAAAAAATGGCCAAACAACCTCAAAAGAAAACCTGAAGACTCAACCTCTGAAGATTAATTACCCAATATAGTTTACAAGCAAATTCACAATAATGGAGAAGCCTGCCAGATTTTTGTGGATGGAAATAAAAAAAATAAATGGAAACCCTTTTAAAACTAAACCCAAAAGTAATAAAGTCAGATTTAGTGAACATCATTGAGCCTTCAGATGAAGAAATTATCAATTAAATAGTAAAAGACATAACAATTATGGAAGAAAAAGACCCATGATCTGAAATGCACATACCATATCAGCTTTTTGGAAAGACCACTGTACAACGAAGAAGAACCTTATGAATAGAAACTGTAAAGCCCTTAATTCATCCAGAAACCTCCCAAGGAGGATTATGAAACCAAATCCATCTTAGAAAACAAATACAACTACCTTTACTTGCCATATATTACCTTTGAAGCCCTTTAAGGGGATTAAGCTCAAGACATTTTATATGAAGACAAATATATATTTCACCTTCCAGGAGAAAGCTTGAGCAAAATCCAACTCCTAAAGCCATTAACTGAAAAGTGAACTAAAGAAAACCTTGAAAATCAATTCTGGGATAAACAATTTTCAATGGGAATTTTACCAAGAAGACAACTCTACTTCAATCAAATTTGGGCCCAATAGTACCTTGGATTGAATGCATCAACATATCAAATTGGAAAACTGAAATGGGCTATAGATGGATATATATTCATTCATGAAGAATTATGGTGGTCATATTTCCATCAGAACAAGAACTTAAAGAAATAAATGCCTTTGTGGATGCCCTCAAAGACCTTATTTTGGCCAGATTACTCAACAGACACTCACCTTTCCCACTTGGGGGAGTTCAACTCTAAATAAAATCAAAAAAATCAAGATCCTTTCTCTAATAATGTATCAGCATCCTTCATGAAATGTATCAAAATCCTTACTGGTTCTTGAAAATAAAACCAGAGCCCTGTCCTGATATTTCCACAGTTTTCCTTCCAGATATTGAGTTTGAGGACATCTTTTAAAAAGAAAATTCACCATTAGAAACTTTCATATCTCATCCATGGAAAGAATTACCTGGATTCAACCTTACAAAATATGAATTCCTGGAGTTACTGACCTGGGATAGAATTGAAGGCATCCTTGGAAACCAATACTGGAATGAGATATTTTACATGGATGAAAACCTCAGGAAATCACTACTTTGGAGGACCTGGGAATGCCAATGCTTTCTCAACCTTCAGGATTTTGAAATTAAAAATGGAAAAATAAGCAAGATCTCAAGAGGATATCTTGTAAAAAATGCTACATGGGATTGCCACTGGGAAGAAACACTTAGAACAGAAATCCTCAGTCTTGAAAGTGGTTCAACTAAATCTAACACAGAAGATTGGGGATCCTTCTGTCAAAAGTACCTTGTGAAAACTTTCAAAAGAGAAGAAAGGATGGGAGGAAAAATCCTCAAACAAGAATTAGTGAAGAAAATACTTGGTCAAAAGAATTAATTAATTATTGAAAAAAAAGAATGAACTCTCACCTGCTAAGTCCTCAATTCATCACTTCTCTACTAGCTTCTTTAAAAAAATTTATTTTTTATTTGATCCCCCATATATAACTAGTCTGTAAGAAATTAAAAATTAAAAAAAAAATCAAAAATAAAAAATAAAAAATAAAAAAAAATAAAAAAATAATTATTATTATTATTCATTGGTTTCAAGCGAAACAGCTTTAGATAATAAGGAAAAAATTGACAGCTTACATACTATTTATATGTGATTGCTTATATAAAATAATGAAGTATATATCTCAAGCAATGCAATAAATTGTGTTTATTCTTCAGATCAAATCTTATATTAGCTTTACCTGGAAGAATTATCATCTGGATATTATCAAAAGATAAAATAAAAATATTGATGTAAATATCACAAAGAATCAATTACAGACTATAATTTCAGCTTTATTATTAGTTCATCTTATTATTTGATTATCTTACTTCTTTATTACTTTCACTTTTTTATTTTTTAATTATCTTTTATTTACTTTCATTTTTTTTAACATAAAAAATGGACAAATTAACTTTCTATGTTATCAAGTTTATTCTAGATATATAACTTCTCAACTCAACTATCAGCTCAATGGAGTTCTGTTTGGGTTTCCAAGCCCTTAATAATAGGAGTTCTTGAAAAAAAGGTCTTCTGGAAACTACAAATAAACATCAAAATCAAAAGGAGGAATCATGCAACAAATATCAAGCCTAACAAAAAAACAAAAAATGCAACATGCGCAAGTCTATTTTAAGAAAAAAAAGAGAGAGATGAAATAAAGTCACTTAATCTTTATTTTTTGCTTACTGAACTCCACACAACTCAAATAGCTGTTGACTAAAACTGATTAGCTCAGAGGACATGGATTGAGATGCTTCATGAAAGCAGACTCAAAAGTTTCATTTGATATTTTACTATTCCAGGTTTCTTTCCAGAGCCAACTTAGTATATCAAATCTAAATTAATATGCCAAGGAGGCTTGATGACTAAATTTCACTTTTTGATTGCATCAAGTTTCTCTAAGCAGGGACTTGGGCTGTATTTCTTAATCTCAAACAATTTTATATTATCTATTGTATAACTTGAATGCCTGATGATTAAAAGCTATCTTATATTTCTATTTGTGTTTATCTATTTATTTATTGATTCTTTTTTCTTAGAAAAGGGGAGGGAGTATTTATAGGCATTGAATTCTTACACTCAGGAAGAAGCTTCAAAAGAAAACGCATTGAAGGTGGAACTAAATAAGCCTATCAAAAGAAATACAAGGAAAAGCCATACTTCCGACTCATTGAAAACTCCTACTAAAAGACTGCATAAAAAGGCATCATCGGAAATTGTGTTATTGGCTTCAAATAGCCTCTTCAAAGCCTACAGAGGAGCTGATTCCAAAATGCATTCTCCCTTCCACCCAAAGCCGAGAAGGGGATCACCAATTACTATTGGGTACAGATTATCCAATTGAAATGCACTTTCGTGATGATCATCTGCCTCACAAGATCAAATATTTAGTCTAGAAGGCTGTTAAACAACTACAAATCATACTCAAAAGGATGCAAGATCACAAATTAAACCCTTTGCTTGTACCTGAAGCAGAAGAATTGACATATTCCAATCTGACTCACAAAGTTTAAGACTTCTTTGGGTTCACTTAATTTACCAAAACAATTACAACCTTCCTAAAGTAGGCTCGTCAGCTCTTAATAACCCCAAGGATGACTCCAAATGTTGGAGGTGGAAGGAATAAGCCATCATCACCCATCAAGAAAAAGAAATGCATAGTATTCAGTAATTCAAAAGCCGCAGCGATTCACACATAGAAGAATTATAATAACAAGAAAAGGAATCCAGTAGTATGTGGCATGCAGTTGCTGCAAGTGGAATTAGCTCTGTATCGCAGGATGGCAGCAGATTAATTCCAAAGCACTGTATCTTTGGTCTAAGCCAAGAAGTCATACAATTTCGACAAAATAAAGTTGATTGTAGCAAGAATTCACCCAGAGAGGAATTATGATGACAAGAAGACAGATGAGATTGCTTTGTCCGAGGTAAAATTGCCTAAGGGACTTGGCTCACTAACCTCCTCACTAGTACACCAGAAATGTCAGATCTGAGGTGGGGTGGATTTAGCATGGAGTCAGGAATTCGCAACAGCTGAAAATGTTTAATGTTGAAGTATTAGGATCAGAACCATACCTAGTCAACTGGCTCAACCAAACTCAAAACCATGAATGATTGACAAAAGTGCCCGAGCGCAGATTACTGCGCACAACCACAGGACCACCTAATCCACTCGACGCTCCTTTACTCCTCAAGATAAAACCCTGTCTCCTCTCCTCAATCCTCTTCGTAATCATCCTTTCCTTCACTCTCATTTCTATTCTCTTTTCTTTTTTACTCGTTTCTTTCTCCTATCTCTTATCTTTTTTGTTCTTCTCTCCTTAATTATTGTTAATCATCGTTCCACAGCTGAATCAGGTGAAGTACTTCACAACTCAATAACTAAATGACAAGACCAACTGACACTCTACCTTTTTATTAGTATTCATTGATCTTTTAGCATTATTATCTTAGTCCTGTCGTCTTAAACTCTATATAATTATCTTATTTTAGCTTCTTGCTGTCTACCATTTGGGTACTTAATTGTTTCTTGTCATCTTATAAATCTAAACACTTGTTGATTAAATACATTTGTCTAGCATAAATTCTTTGACAGATTTAAAGTATTGATAGCTCAGCTAAAAACAAAATATGGTAGGCATCAAGGATAAAACACTTCTAATGGCTGACAGAACATCCAATAAAGATACCTAAAACATTCCTGTACTGGACAAAACCAAATACAGCAAATGGAACCTTTGGATGATGTTCCATTTAATATCTAAAGATCTCCTGGACTTCTGTGAAAAATCACCAGCAGCAGGATCAACCCCAACAACACTCAACAAATACACAAAGGCAAGTCACAAGGCCATCAATATAATTGCCTCTTGATTCAGCCATGTTGTATTTCTTAAATTTATTAATCAAGAAACCAAAGACAATTCTCACCTTTTATGGACCAAGATCAACAATCAATATTCTTCAAAGAGAGACATCAATAGAGGAAGAGTCTGGATGGACTGGATTCGGTCCAATTACCATGGCAATCTTCAAGACTCCATCAATAGTTTTAGGAAAATGAAGATAGAACTTTATGCAGTAAACATCAAGATTGAATCCAAACTTCTCTCACTTTCCATTCTAGCAAATCTGGTGAGAGACCCTAAACTCCAAAATTATGTTGAAGTCCTCACTTTGAACAATGATCTCATTTAAAAGCCAGACCTAATCCTCACCAAGCTTCACAAATTTGTCAAAAATCTCTGCATTCAACCAGAGAAGATGAATTCCACTTCCTCAGCTCTCACTAATTCAGCTCACCCTTACAAAATAACTCATTACTGTGCTAACGGCAAGCACAATCCAAATTGCACTAGCCACTCAAAAGAGCAGTGCTTTTCCAAGAATCCAAACCTAAGACTGGCAAGAAGAAAAAATCAAAGAAGATTTCCTTCCAACATTCCTCCATTGGCTCACATCTCTTCAGCTCAAGCATCAGCCCTTGTCACAGGCAGTTCCAACTCTCTTTCCTCCATCAAATTGATAATTGACTGTGGTGCTACGCACCAAATTTTCAACACAAAAACACTGTTCTCCACTCTTGACAATATTCCTCCCTTAAGGATCTCAACTGGAGATTCCTCAAGCTCTTTAGTTGCAGGAGGAACGGGAACCATGAATTTGCCATGCAAAGATTCAACCTTGACATTGAAAAACTGCCTCTATGTTCCAAAATTGAACTGCAATCTGATGAGCCTTCTCCAATTGTTTCAAGACAAAATAACAATCACCAGAAAAGAGGACTCCTTCAGCCTCAACTCCAAAAACACACTATTTCTTAAAGGAAGAATACTCAACAATCTTTTCATTTTCAGCCACTCAAGCCCAACATCTCTACTCACTAAAACAAGAGACCACCTGTGGCACAACTGTCTAGGAAATCCAGGAGATGTACTCCTCAAATATATGGGCCTACCAACTGACTCATCATCTTTCCAAGCTTGCTCAATAAATAAGGCACATCAATTGCCCTTTGACAATCAATTCAACCTCGTAAACAATCCTTCAGATTGTGTACACATTGATCTAGTAGGACCCATCTCTTCCTTGTCTGTCTCAGGTTTTTGATATTTCCTCACAATAGTGGATCAAGAAACTTCCTTTAAAATGGTCAAACTCCTTAGGAAGAAGTCGGATGCTTATTAACAGTTCTTCATCTCCAAATTGGAAATGGTGAATATCCATGACCAAAAACTCAAGAAACTCATTGTGAAAAGGTGAACTAGTAAGGGCAACAAAGACGTAAGTCTTGAGCCTATGGAATATCAGGGACAGTAGAGTCGCAGCAAACCTGGACGAGGGAGAAAGGAACAAAACAAGATTATTAATTGTGATTAAGTAGACAAGTTGACAAGGTAAAGACCTAGTAAGGGAAACAAAGATGTAAGTCTTGAGCCTATGGAATATCAGGGACAGGAGAGTCACAGTGAACCTGGACAAGGGAGAAAGGAACAAAACAAGATGGATGAGAAACATGTACTATTTATGATGAGAAACCCAATTGGTTTTGGAACTAGGATACAACTAAACTATTGGGGTACCAATCCCAAAAGGAGTAACAAGTTGAGCTAATTAGAGAGTAGTTTTTTCTTACTAAAACTCATCTACGGGTAATTCTATACCATAATAAAATTAATTCTTTCACTCTCCCGTACCAGTCAACTTGGACTGAACTTCTTGACAAAAAATTGTCTTGATGAGGTTATGGGATTTGGAAAATGGTAAGTTCTTATTAAGCAAGTCAGCTAGCATATCTTGAGTAGAAGTGTATCTAAGGATGACATTTTCATCTTCAATGAGTGAGCAGACAAAATGAAGTCTGAAATCTATGTGTCTTGTACGGTGGTGGTAAATGCAGTTTGAGGCAAGGGCTATTGAGCTTTGATTGTCAGAGAATATAATAGAGGTGATCTTTTTGTTGGTAATTTCAAAAATAAGTTGGCAAATCCATTCACTGTCTTGACAGCACACATTGTTATTGAGATCTCCACCCAAGGGTACCATGGTTGCAAATTATCAATCCAGAGAAGGATCTATTTTCTTTAGCTCCTCCCCAATCTGAATCAGTGAAACAAATAATTTCTTCAGGTAAATGAGTGAGTCCTTTAGAACCAAGACTAAGCTCAAGAGTTTTGGTGAGGTTTAGGTATTTAAAAACATAGATAACTGCCTGATAATGTCTATCTTTGGGTGACTCAAGAAATTGTGACAAAAAGGGAATTGAAAAGGCAAGATTGGTTTGAGTGCACTGAACCAGATATTGTAAGAGGCCTATAGCTTGTCGATAATTGAAAAGAGGATGTAAAGGTTCAGGAAGTTTTGGGTCTTTAAGTTCTTGGTAGTTTGACGGAAGCAGGGAAGTTTTACATTTGCTTTTTCAACTCGAAACTTGGAGAGGATCTTTGAGATCATTTTTTCTGGTAAGAGGCTGGTATAATGTTCTTTTTGAGTGATTCAAATACCTAAAGAATATTTTCTGATGTGGAGATCCTCCATGTAGAAGTAGAGCTTTATTTTTTTTTAAGTCCGCAACCCAGCTTCCTCCAAACAGGAGATCATCTACATGTACATAGATATAGAAAGTTTTAAGCCTATCTTTGCAGAAGAATAAACATGGATCAATTTCAGATGGGATTAAATCAAGGTTGAAAAAAAATCAAAGTGTTTTTTAGCTTTACGTGCCAACATCTAGGGCTCTGTTTGAGCCCGTAGAGGGACTTGTTCAATTGGAGTGTCTTGAAGCTTTTGGAGGTGGGAAGTTCATCAGGGTAGAATATGTAGAGTTCTTCTTTAGGTTTTCCATTCAGGAAAGCACATTGGACATCCATTTGATGGACTTTGAATTTATTGAGTGAGAAAAGATTAAAATAAGTCGAAGTGAGGCGAGTCTACCAGTTTCAGAAAAGACTTCATCATAATCAATACCTTCCTTTTGATTAAAATCTCTTATACACAATTGGGCTTTGAATTTTGTAAGATTGCCATATTCACTGGTTTTATTTTTGAACACCCAGGTGGTAGTCAGTGGTGTTGAATGAGAGGGATTATTGGAGGGCGTCCAGACTTTGTGAGTGTTCAGATTGCATTGCATTGATACAAAAATCATTTTTGGGGTTGTGAATGGCCTGAAGGTAGGTTTTTGGGTCAGGATTGAGACAGCTGACAGAGTTAATAGAGTTAATATTGCGTCTTGAGTTATTGAGAATGTTTTGTGAGTCAATATCACCAATAATTTCATTTTTGTTTAGAGTGGAAGTATCAGGAATCCAAGTGTATCCTTTATGTTTGGGTAAGTCAGTTGAAGGAATGGAGGTGGAAGAGTTGGGGATATTTTCTGTTTCAATGGAGGAAGGTGTCAGTGAATCAATTCTAGATTCAGAAGGAAGAGTGGTTGGACGGAGAGTCAGGATTATCATGGAAATGTAATTCAAGGGATTCTTGTTGAGACAGAGAATTTTCTTTATGAGAGAATATGTTATCATCAAACTTTAAATGGTGAGAAATAATAAAATTACCTTTCTCCATGTCCAGGAATTGAAAGCTGCGGTGTCCCTCTCCATATCCCAAGAATGTGCCCTTGACTCCCCTGTCTGAGAATTTTCCATTAATGTAGTTGTTATAGTAGATAGCTTGAAATCCAAAAGGGTGTAAATGATTTAGATATGGTTCTCTATGGTGCCATCTTTTGAAAGGTTTTTCAAAAGGAATGGCACTATTTGGAGTTAGGTTTTCTAGATAGACAACAGGATTAAGTGCTTCAGCCCAATATAAGAGAGGAAGGTGGGAATCGTTGAGGAGGCATCTGGCTTTGTTGAAAGTGGTTCGGTTGCCTCTCTCTGCAATTAAATTCTGTTGTGGAGTGTATGGAGAGGTGACTAGATGAGAGATTCCCTCTTTTTGAAAGAACATGAGCAATTTGTGGTTTTTGAACTCAGATCCATTGTTGGAGATAATATTTGAAACCATTGATTCTGGACTCTTCTGTATCTTGAGAATCAGATTTTTTGGTCTTTTCTTTAGCTTCAGATTTGGCTTGTAAAAAGAAAACCCAGACATATTGAGAGAAAGAGTCGACCACTCAAAGGAAGTACTTAGCGCCTGATTTCAAAGGGAGAGAGATAGGCCCACAAAGATCAAGATGAAGGATCTCTCCTTTTGAGAAGGCATTTGGGAAGTTACCAGAGAGAGGCATTTTGGTCATCTTGCAGAGGTCGCAGGTTTAACAAGAAATCAGAGGAATATTGAGGTGGGGATACATCTTTGAGAGATATTCAGAAGATGGGTGTCTGCTGGATTGATGAAGCATCATCAGTTGATTTGAGGGAGATTGAACAGAGTTTTTCCTGTGCTGTTGGGCTTGTGTAATGATTAAGGTGCCAGAGGAGTAATCGCTGTCTAGAAGAATTTTATTTGATTGATTAACGATTTGGAGCTTATTATTGTTTCTGGGTTGAAGGATATACTGGTTTTTAAGGAGCAAACCCATGCTGAGAAGACATTTTGATAAATCGGGACAGTAGAGAGTGTATTTGATTTCAAGGCGTGAATGAGGTAATTCTATCTTAACAGTACCTATCCCTTTTGCAGTGACTTGGGAGCCATTTGCAAGAACAATTGTTCTTGGTGATTTGATGAAATTGATGAATTAGGAGATTTTGTTGAACATTCAGTAAGTTGCTCCAGAATCCAGGATTATTACTGAATCACTGGGAATTGTAGCTTGAGTGTTGAGCGCTACAGTAGGTTTGGAGTTTTTTTGGTTTGAGGTGGGAGCAGTCTTCTTCTTTGTGTTTGGTTGAGAGATTCTGCCATCCAGGGGCACAGAGAGGGAAGTTTTTGAACTGGCTCTGTCAATATAAGTTTGAGGTAAAGGGAGTATTTTGATTTGTGTTTTGATGTGAAGGTGTGTTCAAGGGATTGACAGTGGGATTTCCTTGGATTGAAGAAAGAGCTGAGGAGTTATTGTTAGTTTTGTAATTTTGTCTTTGAGTATAGAGACAAAATTCTTCCCAGAGATTTTTCAGAGAGGGGTATTTCTATCGCCATTATAATTTTGCAAGAAGATTTTTCCAATTAGCTTTAGTTGAGAGGGAAGATTGATGATTACCCACATAGTGATCATGGAATCTATAAGAATGGAAGGTTTGGTCTTGTTGTCATTGATAAGGCTGCAAATATTTTGGGTAATGGCCATGATGTCCTTGATGTTGTTGTCTCTTTGTCCAGATGATAGGTCAAAGGAAAAACTTTTTTTCAGGTATCTGGTTTGGTTTTGGAATGATTTGGGGGAAAAGCTTTTGCGGATAACTTCCCAAAAGAGGCTGGGATCATGGTTTCTTTCTAGGATAAATTGAGCAGAAATTTTCAAGTTGCAGTTGAGGCATAAGATAGCTAGGGCCTTTTCTTTTTGACGAGGATCTAGTTTGTTGGCGGCAGTTGACTCCTTGTCAGTTTCAGTCCTGGTGATAGGATGATAGTACCCAAAGAGCATGAGAGGATTTTTCATGCAAGGCTTCAATTGTAAATAGTTGGAGCTGGAAAGCTTGAGATCTTCAGAAAGCTGGAAATTACGGTTGTTCATGTTGTAGGGACAACCGGTCTCATAATCTGTGAAAAGGTGAACTAGTAAGGGCAACAAAGATGTAAGTTTTGAGCTTATGGAATATCAGGGACAGGAGAGTTGCAGCAAACCTGGACAAGGGAGAAAGGAACAAAACAAGATTATTAATTGTGGTTAAGTAAGTAGACAAGTTGACAAGGTAAAGACCTAGTAAGGGAAACAAAGATGTAAGTCTTGAGCCTATCGAATATCAGGGACAGGAGAGTCGCAGAGAACCTGGACAAGGGAGAAAGGAATGAAACAAGATCAGGGACAAAGATGGATGAGAAACATGGACTATTTATGATGAGCAACCCCATTGGGTTTGGAACTAGGATACAACTAAAGTATTGGGGTACCAATCTCAAAAGGAGTAACAAGTTGAGCTAACTATAGAGTAGTTTTTGCTAACTAAAACTCATCTGCAGGTAAATCTATACCATAATGAAATTATTTCTTTTACTTATCTCTGATGGTGGTGGTGAGTTCTTAAATCAGCACTTCACCAAGCTTGCCAAAGTCAAAGGCTTCATCCATGCTCTTTCTCCTTCCAAAACACCTTTACATAATGGGTTTACTGAAAGAGAAAACCATATAATTCTGGACAAAGAAAGCTGTCTTCTGGGGGGATCAGGCCTTCCTAACTCTTGTTGGGCAGAGGCAATAAACACCTCCACCTTTCTGTGAAACTTAATCCTCACGCCCTTGTTTTGCAACAACAGCCCTCACATTCTTTGGCGAAACACTCCTCCAATAATAAAGCAACTTAGAACTTTTGGCTTTCTTTCCATCATTGGGATTGGAAACTTGGCCCAGCTGGAAAGGAAGGTGTTTTCCTTGGGTAGGAAAATGAAAACACCGCTTACCGCATTCTCCCACTCCAAGAAAAAAAGGTAATCATTTCTTGACATGTTACCTTTGATGAAGAAATTTGACTCAGAAAGTCCTCTCTTGCTCACCTATGTGACTTAAGGCACACAAACAGTAGATGAAATCTGTCCTTCCCTGTCAGAGGTGGTAGATCAAGTCCACCCTGATTTGTCATGCGACTTGCCAATTGTCGCACCTCCTCAAGAAGGACAGGATGCTGTGTTAGATGAAGTCCAACATCCTTCTCTGGAGGAAGAGGCAAGACCATGTCAGAGGATAAAAGTGATTGGACCTCAACACCTGACACTTGTGCCATGTGACATAAATCCCAAAAATATACTTCCCTTCACCAGGCAACCACTAACATTGGTTACCTCTAGCAGTGTGTCCCCAAGAGCCTTCAAAAGTGCTCTTAGCTCTCTGGAAAAATACCTATTGCTTGTTGCCATAAAGAAGGAGTTGGAATCAATGAGCTCACTTGGCATATGGGATGTCTTCAAGATAAATCCATCCTTCAGGCTTGTGGGTACTACATGGGTTTTTAAAGTCAAGAAGGACCATCTTGGGAACATTACCAAGTACAAGGCCAGGCTCTGTGCTTAAGGCTTTACTAAATCAGTGGGTGTTGATTTCAATAAAACCTATGCCCCCACCAGTTTTCTCAATTCACTCCGGACTCTCATAGATTTTGCAGCTGCGAAAAACCTTGAATTCCATCAAATAGACATAAAAGGTGTGTTCCTCAATGCACTGCTATTGGAAACAGTCTATTTAGGAATCCCCCAAGGTTTTAACAGCAACAAGAGGGAAAATTTCTTCAGAATTTGGAAGGCTATCTACAGTCCAAAGCAGGCGCCCTTAGCCTGGTCTGATCGCCTCAAGAATTGGCTCATTACCATGGGCTGTCTCACATGTGTTTTAGACCCCTGTGTATTCTTTCAAAAGAGTATTAATCCTATCTGGATTTATATTCACATGGACAATATTGTAATCTTCAGAAAGCAAGCTGAAGACTTCAAGATAAAGGTGCTTAAGGAATTCTAAATTAAGGACATTGGTCCATCCAACTTAATGCTGGATATAAAGGTCACCCATTTTCCAGCTACATATCCCTTGATCAACATCACTTCACCAAGTGTCTCCTGGAGCTCTATGGGATGATTGACTGCAAGCCAGTCTTGACTCCTCTGGTTCCTAATGAACACTTGGCACCTGCCTCACCTGAGGAAGTTTTCAAATTTGAACAGCTCAAGGTCAATTTTGTCAGGCTTAGTCTATTATAGAGTAAATAAAATAGTAGATACAACTCTAACTGTGACTGTGACATGGATAAAATTTAATAAAAAGGGTTTTAGAATAGTATTTTAAGGGCTTTACTGAAGGATTTTAGTGGTGGTGAGTGCTTCTGAAAGCCCTGGGTGCAATCATCATCTGTTGGTTTACAATCATAACTACTACAATACTTAAGATTAGAAGTATACCTCATTATTTCCCAAGAGCATAGATGCTTTGGACAGTTGTACTACGTAGGAATTCAATAGCAGGATGAGGAAACCTTTTCTGGTTAAGAAAAGGCCTCCTTTTATCCTAAAATGGGGTGGAATGGTCCTCTAGACCATCCACATAGAGTAAGCGAAGAGTTTTTCACTTCAGAGCACTGGATTGTGGCTTCCAAAAGGCCTGTATACACTTTATTGGACTCAGATGTGGTTTTGAAACCACATCTGGGAAGTTCACACCAATACAGGGTAAAAATTTTCATCTGGGGACTACACAGCCCTCTTGTGACGTGTATGATGCATAGAATGCTGTACAGCACCTGTATGGGACCCCATTATTAAATGAAATATGAGGTGTTTAAGTATAAACATGCTTCTTTGTCTATTTGACACCTCATAATCATGGTTATGTGATATTATCCCACAGTAAAGGTGTATTGGCCCAATTGTGGGATTTTACCCTTAAAACTGCTATAACTTTGTCATTTTTTGAGATATTGAGCTCAAAGTTGGTCCATTGTGTACTCTTGAATGAGATATACTCAAAGCTACCTCACTTTATATGGGTAACATTAAATATGGAAAAGTTATTCCATGTACAAATTTTTGTTATTCATACATATGATTTTCTCAATATCTGTATAGAGCTTATTTTCTCCATAACTTTTGTTCTAGATGGGATATAGAGAAATGAAAGGAATCATCAGATATCCCTGCTTGTGCTCTTTCCAAAAGGACCCCACTTCAGTTATCCCACACTGAAGCTGTAGAAGTTAGATGAGAGGTGAATCTTTTATTCACCCTTATTTGACCTTATTTTGGCCATAGCTCCTGTAATTTTGATGCTAGCTCAGTTTGGCTAGTACCATTAGATAGCCCTGACTTAGAGCTTTGATTTGAATACCCATTTAATTGGGTTAAGTCTCTTCCTCTGGATTTCAGATGAGAGGTGAAAAATAAGTTTTATGCTCAGCAACAACTTTGAGCAGGAATAAATTTGTTATTCTTTGTCCTATGATGGTGGGACTTGTGTATTTGGAAAGCGGTGGGTTTCTTCTTTCTTTTGATACCTTTTTTAGCCTATTTGTCTCAGCTCCATGTTTTGGTGGTATCTTGGCTTTACCATTGGTTTATGGTATTTGACTGTCATGCTTGTGCTCCTGTTACAAGTCACAGGCTGACACTCTTGATAATAGTTGCAAATATCAAGAGTCATATGACTTTCCTTAGCAGAGAATATAATATAATTAAATATTATAGCCACAATTTAATAATAATTAAATCTTGATAATTATGAAAAATTATAATTATTCTACTATTATTATAGTGACTGAAAGTTATAATATTAAGTAATATGAAATCTCTTTATGAGGCAGTTATATGCGTAAAATACTAATAATTATTCATTTATAAGTAATATAGATATTACTTATAAAAGAAATATCACACACATACTGTGTAGAGATAAATCTTATAGAGAAATTTATATAAGAAAATGAATACTAGATAAAAAGAAGGAGAAATTCAGGGAAAACTTACTTATAGTATTTATTTAATACAATAAGTAAAACAAAAACAGTCAAATTACTAAATAGTTTTTATAAGTCTTAAACACTCTGAAAATCAATAATTCCAAGGAATAAAACAACTTTTTTATTATAAAATAATATTTAAGGCTTTTTATAGTAAATTTGTGGATTTAAAAGATAATTTAAGAGAACAATTTTCTATAATAAAATCTATTATTGGTTATTAAAAAAACATAATATAAATTCTATGATTTAAAGTCTTTATTTATAATTTATAAAGAGTAAAACAGCTTAAGAGCTACTTTAATAATATAAAATTTTATAATGAATAAAATATTACCTGTTCAAAATGTCTAATTGAATGATTGATGATGATGATGGACAAAGACAGTGATTTAAAGGCTCTTTTTGTTCCTTCAGAGAAGCTTGCATAATTAATAAAGGATATAGAGGGCATTCTCAGATAAAAACTGAAGAACCATGCTTAAAAACAAGTTTCTTAACTTAAGGTAGCTTATTTTTCATTCCAATTTAAACTTACGAGTGTTATTCTTAACTCCAAGTAACTTTAATTCTCTCTTTAATTAACTATCTTGAGCTTAAATATGAAAAAATTCTATTCATATTGACTTTCATCATACAAAAAATTTAAAAATAAATTTTCAATTGAAAATCTCTTAAACAGGATTTTTAATTATTTTTTTGAAAAAATCTTAATTTATTTTAAGAATAATCAAAAAAGTGAATTTCAAGGATAATTACCAAATAAGCCTGTTTGAAAAAATACTTTAAGTTTCATTTATACACAGATAAAATTGAATTGTAAGATTTGTTAAATCTTCAAGAAAATCTATTAAGAATTGTATTTTAAATGAATTTTTGAAGTTATTGCTATTTTTCCATGTAACATAGAAATACACACAAAAACTTAAATTTTGATAAGGTTTTAACACTTGTAACTATAAAGGTTTAGCTTTTTGAAGATTTTTTGGGCTTAATTAAGCTTTGAAAGTTCTTAAAGCCTTTGATAGAAGTCTGAATGGTATTTACCCTTTGCCAGCTTGTAATTCCTGTAAAAATTGGGATAAGCCAGTTGAAACTTTAATATTCAATTAATTTCTGATCTTCAAGCTCAAATAAGGTTGAAAATCCTCCAATAAATGTGGAAAACCTCAATATAGTCCTTGCAGAGCCCAAAAGCTGGGTACCCTGGCTGTATCTGGCTTTTTTCCTTTGTCCCACCTTATTGTGTGACTTTTTCTACTTTATTTATTTGAAGCCATACAATGGCTTTAAACCAATTTAAATTGATCTCACACAAGATTTACAGCCTGT
Organism: Austropuccinia psidii; assembly: GCA_023105745.1. Classification (NCBI taxonomy): domain Eukaryota; kingdom Fungi; phylum Basidiomycota; class Pucciniomycetes; order Pucciniales; family Sphaerophragmiaceae; genus Austropuccinia; species Austropuccinia psidii. The sequence continues at coordinate 2,303,393 of JALGQZ010000014.1, forward strand.
ATGGCAAATACTTAGTCAATTAAGCACATATACACCACACCTTAATTGTAAATAAATTTTTGTAAGTTTTCATAATCCTTACGCAAATTCAAAGTTAACAATTCAAAAATTTTAATAAAAACTGTAAAAATCTATATTTGTACTTTGAGATTCTTAAATATTTCAATAAAATAAGAACAAGACAATTTTGGGTATAACACCCTATGGGCACCCTGGGTTATTTTTAGTGTAGAGTCCAAAAATGACATAATAACTACGAGTTTTCTTCTCAAAAATAAATTTGTAATTTTTTTTTTTTTTAAGTTCATTTGATAAGTCTTTTTTAAGACTAAATAAACTCTATAAAAATTTATTTTGTGTCCTGATTGGTATGTCATACATATGTCACAAGCTCACAGCTTTTAGTCTTAGATCCTCAAAGACTTTGCCATTTTCCAAAACAAAGAGCTCAAAATTGGCACAAATTTTATCCACAAATGAGCTCTACAGGAATTCTACCTTATTACACACTGTGTATTAATTATTCCCAAGCCACATAGGCTCAAAGTATTTCTCCTTTTTTAAGATAAGAGTATCAATAACCTTTGATCTGTGAAGGATACAGTAACAAGGGTTATTTCTTGATCTATTCATATTTTATCCTTTTCATAAAAGTTACTTTTTTACAGATATCTCATAAAGACTATGTAACATAAAAGAGAGGTGAAAAAATTTATTATTTTTTCAAGTTGTTCAAATATTATTTTTGTATTCATTTATTATCCAGTGGTTCTAAAGTCTTATAGCTGGTACCATTGGATAGCCCTCATTGGGAGCTTCAGTAATAGCCACCACTTGGTGTGTGAATGATCCAAACTAAAAATCTTAAATGAGAGGTGAAAATTAAGGTTTATTCTCAGAAAGAGTTTACAGCCTTAATAGCTTGGTTAATTCTTGTTTTTTAGTGATAATAATAATACTTTTTGAAAGGTGAAGGTTTTCCTTTTTTCAGACACTCACATGTACAAACTACCAATGTCATATTCCTTTTTTGGGGGCCTTATTGTACCTTGATTGGCTATAATAAAGTTTGAATGTGTGTATTCCACTATTCATTGTTTACCATGTTTATGGTACTTTTGAATTTCATGCTTGTTCTCTAGTTTTTATTCACAGGCTAAACTGATTAGGGTTATTATACTCATTATTATCCCTTTCAAATAATATATTTAGGGGTGTTGGTAAACACACGTAAGCCCTTATGTGTTTTTACCATTTTATGGCCAAAACATGTAAGTTTATAGTAAAAACAGTTAAGTGACCTCATTTTTCAAAAGAAAATCCTCAGGATCAGTTTTGAGGTTTTTTTTAATTTTTTTTGCCATATTTTTCCCAACATGGGATGTCAATATCCCCAAATTTTTTCATATTTTTTTTGCCAAATTTCTCAAATTTGGCCAATTTGAAAAAATGGCATTTTTTTTGAAAAATTCATTTAAAATCTTTCCACTTATGAATTTCTTTCATTTTTTTTTAATTGAAGGGGACAATCTGGAGAATAAAGAGCCAGAAGCCCATAATTTTGGGAATTTCTATTGGTGGGATAAGTGAAGGCACAAAAAGTGTTTTTTTTTCATCTTTTTAATATGACTATTTTTGAAAAATTAATATAAAACCTTCCCACTTATTAACTTCCTTCAATTTTTTTAAAAATGGAGGGATCAATATAGACAATAAAGAACCAGAAGCCCATGAATTGGGGGAATTTTTTGTTGGACTGTCATTGTAATATGCCTATTTTTAAAAGTTAATTTAATAACTTCCCACTTATGAATTTCCTTAAATTTTTTTTAAATTTAAGGGTTCAATCTGGACAATAAAGAACCAGAAGCCCATGATTTTGGGGAATTGTTTTGGTGGGACAGCAAGTGCAGGGGCAATAAGTGTATTTTTTCCGATTTTTTTCCTTGTTTGTAATATTACTTTTTCTAAGTACAAAAGCTCCACATTTTTGATAAAAAAGGAGACTGAGGTGGGATTTAAGCAATAAATATGACTGAGGAGGGATAATTGGCATAAATTGTATATACAAAAATCAATCAATCAGAATCAACCTCCAAAATAGTGGGTTTCTTCTGAGAGGGGGGAGGAAGATTGGACAAATATAACATTTTGTGTTTCTTGAATTTATCAGCCCACCCCAGGGCTTGTGATTGGGCATGAATCTCCCAATTCACAGTAAAGGGGGGACTGGATAAATTTTAGAAATGATTATGTCCAAAGGAGCAAAATGAGCACAGCTATCCAAGAAGCAGATGAAAATGGGGGATTATCATTTGGAGGACAGAAATAAGGGAAAAAAAGAAAAAGATTGGACTGTGGAATGAAAGAAAACTGGTCTTTTATACTTATTTGCAATTGGATCCCCCATGTCAGGCATGGACATCCACTTGCTTTTTTGAGCCCAGCCAACATCTTCATACCATTCAATTCTTTCCAAATAAGAGGATACTGAGGGAATTAAAGTGTTCATGGCTTCATAAAGTTCTTGATTTTGTTGAATTTCTTCAGCCAACTCATTTCTGACATCAGCCCATTGATCTTGAGTCTTGTAAATGTAGTGGGATACTGTTCTGTAGCCACAGTTTCCATCACCCTGGACATTGATGGCCTTGAAGGTGTATTTCAATATAAACTTGGGAAATTCTTCTGAGCCAGGTATCTGATAAAATAAGGTCAAAAGATGAATAAATATCAAAATAAACAAGAGAAAGATACATTAAAAAGAATCAGAAACTCACAAAAGGCTTGGAGCATTCATCACTTGTGTGATAATTGCTTTGACAATGCTCACAGGTCAAGTCAATTGCATCATATATCTTCAAACTGGTGGCAGGCTTGTGTGATTTTCTTTGTGAGGCTTTGCTTCCAATTTCCAATTTTCTGGACCTTCTAAGAGTGACTTGATTTATCTAATTCAGTTGCTGAGGGTATTGAATCTGATGAACTGATTGATTTTGATAATTAGTCCTCAGAATTTTGAGAATTTTCAGATGAGTTCACTTCCATAATTTGAGAGGGGACATTTGACTGAAATCTTGATGTTGTTTTACTCGTCACTTTTTATGTGGGTCTTCCCCTTCTCTTGGATTGACTTTCAACAATTTCAAATATTTATGGTTCTCTTTTGTTTTTAGTTTTATTTTTATTCTTGGCTCCCTGAGGTCTTCCATGGATATTCTTGCATTCTAGTGGGTCTTCATAATATTTATCCTCCTCTTGACTCTTGGGAATTTGATCAAATGGGACCTTTTCAGTCAAAACATCTTGAAAATGTTGAAGAATTGGGTTGATTTATGCCATTGGTCTTTGAAAAAGGTCTTCTTCAATATCTTCAAATATTTTCTTGGCTTCATTCATTCTTTCTTTTTCAACACTTTGATCATCACCTTGAAAACCAGTCTGAGAAAAATATGACAAAGAAAATCAGTTAATAAGGAAAAATGTAAGAATTTGAAGTTAAAAAACCCTCACAGGAAAATTCAAATGCCACTGAGGATGTAAGTCTGATATCTCAAGCCTTTGGAGCCTGGAAAATTCCTTTTGGGTCTTATGCTTGCAAGGAATTCCTTGATAATTGTTGAATTTGTTGGTGCATTTATCATTGGGAGCAAATTTGGTTTTGAAATTTTCAAAGGCCATCTGATGAGCATAATGAGACACCTTGCCATTGAGGGCACAGATGTGTGGAGGAAAATTCTTGACATGGACAATCATTTCTTTGGAGATTCGGTTGATTAGTTCAGTAAATTGTTTTCTCAATGCCATGTGGAGAGCCCTTACTACCTCCTGGAGAGTACCAGTGGACATTTTGAGCCAAACTTTAACCATGGGATGGGCACCTTCAACTCTGGAGGTGGAGCCCACACCCAGGTGGCAATGGTGGTTGGTCCAGGCTGGCACATAATACCCCTTTAGAGGAAGCCAGGTACTCTCCAAATATTGCAAGACTTCAGGACTTTTGACTTTCTTTTGAAGAATCTTTCATTTGTCTTTGAAGGACTTTTCAGTGTATGAATACATAACCTGAGAAATGAATCCCAAAGTCATTAATAAAAACAATAATGAGAAAAAATGTGAACTAAAGTGAAATATAAAAGTATATTACTTGATTTCAAAGGCCCATAAAATTTCCAAAATCAGTTCCATGACCAATTTTCTTCATGTAATGAGAAGATACATCTTTATTGATGTGCCAAATGCATAACATGACTTTTGACTCTGGGAAGAGCTTATTAAGAGAGTTTTTCAAGGCCAGATCCCTGTCAATAACAGGAGGGGGAACAAAATTGGGGTTTTTGAGGACCTTTTCTATTTATTGATTTAATGCCCAAGTATATGAGGGTTCAGTCTCATTATTCATCAAACAAAAAGCCCCAGAAAAGGTCTTATTGGTTCAGCTGAATCTAACAATATGAAAAAGGGGCATTTTGTACTTATTGGTTTTATAAGTATAATCCATAAGAAGGACATGAGGAAAGCCATGAAGAAGTTTTATGGAAAGGGGTGAGTGAAAAACAAGGAAATAATGTGTCCCTCAGCATTCCTTGCAGAGGACCAAACAAACGTTTCTTCTTTGGGGGTGTCAATAAGAGCAGCAATGGTCCTTATGCCTTGCAGTTTGTCTTTCTTGATTTTCTTGACTTGGCTCTAAATGTCTTTAAGGATTACAGGCCTATCAGAATCCCTCTGGCTGCATAATTGGTCCTGAATTTGCCTTGAAATGAGCAGTTATTCAGACATTTGAGCAATTTGGGATGTTTCTTGCTCATTGAATTTCCTTAAAGCAGGATGTGCCATGATATTTTCAGTGGCATAATGGCTATGTTCAGGATTTTTGACTTTAAGAGTCCAAGTGGTAATCCTGGCATATTTTCTGGCATAAAGTCTAAAAGGACAGTCAAGCTTTCTTGAAGTGACTGTTTTGGAGGGGTTTTTGTTGGCATTTGGGGTCCCAGACCTGTCACAACCTATTTCAATTTGGTTGTGGGTCATATTGGACCTCAAGGTGGACACAGCATACCCCTGAGCCCTGGCAACATTATGCACATGCTGCCAACGAAGCTCAAGGGTCTTAAATTCACCTTCAGTGGGGGGTTGTAGCATTTTTGAGTAAAAAAGATGTATAAATTTGAAAAAAAGGGGAATTTGGGGATTTGGAATGGGGTAAGAGCCTTTCGAATGGTGAAAAAGAAGTGGTGAAGAGTGAAAAAAACTGGTTTAATTGTGGGATCAATGGATGAGGGAAGGTAAAAAATGGAAAGTCAGAGGCTTGAAAGCAGTTTTTTGTTGTGGAAAACGCAGTCTTTGGGGGAAAAAAAGAAAGAAAAGTGTGAAAATCTTTGCAAAATTGCTTTGGTAATGCTGTTTTTCAAAAAAAAATTGTTTGGGGTGGGGATAATGTGGATTATTTGGGGGGGTGGGCAAAAAAATCTGAGACAATTGGGAGTTAGAGGGGCTTTGGGGAGAAAAACCTTTTTTTGGGCATGTTTTGGCCCAATGCAGGCATGGTTATGCTTTATTTTTAATTAAAAATGGGCCCAGGGCACCCCTTACATGTTTTTACCAATTTGCTGACATGTTTTTACCAATACCCTATATTTAGTCTCACATCTAATAGCTATAATGAAACTTTTACATAGTTAATTATTTTTAATTTTACCCTTTTACAATGAGAATTGAAGTACAATAAAGTAAAATTGGTATATTTTAGTTCTTCTTTCATAGACACACCTTACAGCCAGGAACTAAATAAAAACCAAAATTTACTGGTGTTCCACCTATTAAATATATGTTGGCTTAGTAGCTGACATTTTGTTGGAGGTTTGGAATATTTGGATTATAATTGTGCCAAAATATGGCAGTAAGCTAAGTTTCTCAATCATTTAGAGACCCTTATTCTAATATTAACAAATCAATCAAGGCTATAAATTTCAAAAGAAACTCCAAAGAACCAACCAATTTCAAAAAACAGAAGATATTCAGAGTTTCTTATTTTTCTTGAACTAATGTGAATCTTAAAGAATAATTTTACTGAATATCAAAGGGAAATCTATATTTGTCAAAATCTAGGAGAATTTTAATAAAAAAAGTGTATAGCCCTCCATACCTCAGCATATTTCTTGCAATAATATTCATGGTGCAGAGTATGAAATAAGGCCAACACCTAATGGGATACTGGACACTTTTTCCAATAACACCCCTATAGATATCCAAAACTGTATTATTTACCCATACTCTCTCTCTAACTCAGAAATTTTCAGCTAATTTTTACTTTCATTGGTAGGGGACAAAATTTTAGCTTAAAACCATCCCGTAGCCCTAACCCAAATTTTCCTCCTTTTTTGAATCAAATGAATTTTTTTATTGATTATTTTTCTTATTTAAATATTTTCCTATAGCTTCATAACATCTTTTTCATAAATAATATTTTCTTTAGAGACTTATTTTTCTTTTGTTTTTTACTTTCCTCATTTTTTTATATAAATGTCTTTTTTTAAAAATTAATTTCTTAATTTTTCATAGATAATTGTTTTTCAAAATTCAATTTCATATTTTCTATTTATATTTTCATTCTCTCTAACCAAAAAAAAGAAAAATTCTACATCCGTTTTTGTTTTGAATATTTATCTTCATTGTGAAAATATTATATTTTGAAAATTCTGGTTTCTTACAAGATAATTGTTTTGAGTTATCATCAATTTTTCTTTCTACGATATCATTGTTAATTTATTCTACTTAGAAATATCTTCTCTGAAGACCACACCAAGAATTACTGTATCAGTGGAGTTGGTAATACACTAAAAAAACCAGAATTCTCTTGGATTTAAGCTACTTTCATTGTTTGGAGGATTAGTTTTTTAAAATAAAAAATGATTTATTTCATCATTAATCCATTCAAGAAGCATATGAAAGATGACTTAATGGAAATAAAAAGGGATATTTTTCAACCTCCTAAAGTTCTTGATGAAATTTACAATGAAAAAATGAATCATTGCATGTTCTTGGAATTTTATATACTTGTTTCAGTAGCTTACATACCAAAAAGGTCCACAAGTCTTCTTAATAGTGCATAATATATAAATAAACTTCCCAATTTTTTATTCTTAATCCAGAAAATTTAATTGGAAATGCTCAATCTGGCACCAATCTACTGCATTTCTGTTACCTATCTCCCTCTTTCAATCATGAAATCAAAAACCATCTGGTCCCTGTTATAGCTGTGAAAACCAAATTTCATTGAAATTATGGCTTGAAAAACTGAAATAATAGCCCATCTTTCCAATATACATTTCCTATATCAAGAGAACCCTTTCAATATGATTAAAACTAAAAAGGCTCATTGAGTTCTTATGAAATTCACATGATATGGCTCAAAAATACAAGCGCATATGACTTCTACTGGAAATTTCTTGGATGAAAAATTACAGTTAACATTCATTTCTCTGTGACTTAGAGAAATGAAAGGTAAGCCTTGTATTTTGATTATACCTTTTTTTAAATTTCTTGGCCTGAATTCTGTTTCAGGCTCTCGCGCCAGTTCCTCACTGTAAAAACGCTAATATAACTGAACAAGAAAATTTTTAAGCTATTACTACTTTCATTTAAATGGGAAATGTGTCTATCAATAACAAAGCTTTTAAGGAACTCTAAGTACCAATAAATTGTATGTATGGAACACAAATTCTATCTGTCAGAATGGGATAGTCTAAATTCTCTTTCTGACAGCTCACCAGTATCTCTGATAATATTCCCTCAGTAGATAGCCTCAATTATCATTGAAATCTTGGTTTAAATTCCTGATGGTCAAAGAATCAAGTAAAATTTGATAATCTCATAGATTTCAGAACTTGGATTGTGCTCATAAAAAAGTCTCAAAATCCACAAAACATTTTGGGCCACAGTCAATATAATCTACGATGACAACCCATCAACAAAGGCAACTAAACCAATCAAAGATATTTTTTAATTGTGGAATTCCACCATTTGATTATATTTCAATCCTTAATAATTGAATATCTCCAAAAGCAATTTTGAAGGACTGCAAACATGAAAAAATTTAAGCTGACTTCATTATAATGGCAAATAGTCAAAATAATCATTGACTTCCTTCATCCATTATATGAAGTAACCCAAATATTTTTTGGATGAGATTTTCCCACCATCAACCATGCTTTACCACTTCTTATCATACTACTTATTAAACAAAATTACCAAGTGAATCTTTCAATAATTCAATGTTTTTAAAATCTTAGAGTTCTTATAGGCCTGTTAGAAGTACAATGTGGTACCAATTGAGCTCGATTCTGATTAAATGTGCATGAAAATTACAAAATATTTAAAAATATTAATAATGAAGGCACAGGTAATCTCAATTATCCTCAATGCGTGAGATAAACTCAAGTCTTTCAAGCACATGATCTAATAATATTCTCTCATCTTGCTAAATCAATCACAAGTTTGGTCAACATCTTCAAAGACAAAGGAAAGAGGCACTTCGAATAGGAAATCCGTATAACATCCCAGATTTCTGACAATGAATACAAGTATTTTTTGATTAAATTTACTAATTATCTCCTCAAGAGGTATTATATTGGAAACCCAACTTGAGTCATTCTTTTCCAAACCACCTGAGCTGAAGACAACCAAGAATCTGAAGTGTTTGTAGTCATGCAAGTCAATCTTTTCCACTGAGTGACTCATGTAAAATAGGTAATTTTCTATTCTGGCAACTAGTGCCCCTTCAGAATGGTTCAGAAAATTTTTGACTCATAAACAGGCATCTCATTTGTCTATTCGTGTACATTCGAAAATTTGGTGTGCATCAACATGGGCTGACTTTTGGCCCATTTTCAGCCTTCTCTTGGCGGGAAGTATTTTTAAAATATTTTATTTTATTTTATAAACTTGTTATTTTGAATTTAATTTGCTTTCAATATCTCTCAGTGCCGCATTGGACTACCATGCTCATTTTGGGTCTTTACCTTGATCTGGGCTTGGGTAAAAGTCCCCCCCCCTAAAAAACCCCCTTTTTTTGTTGCGGACGGGGAGGGGAAGCGGGGATTCCTCGAAAGATCGCTTTTAGGTCTGATTCACCTTTCTCATGGTTTTTTGGACCCAAATCATCAAGTTGTTATTTGCTTTCCAAAGAGGGGCTGTTATGCGCCTTTCTAATCAAGTAGCCATAAATTACATTGGAATCTCTTAATAATTCTTCAGGCCCCGAGGATGAGGTCAAATGCACAAGGGAGTTAACTTTCTATGACAGATCACACCTAAACTCAATAAAGTCTTTTATTTCTGAGGAATGCTTCCATGTCTTTTGCACTTGTGGGTCAAATAAAGGAGGTTGATAAAATGCCAAATTGTAGTCTATTTTAAGCTTAACTTCACTCTATAATGAGCGAAAGCTAAAGCAGAGGTACAAAATGAGAGAGCAGAAGGCTTTATGCACTTCCATCAATGTGTATGGTAGTTTAGGGATGTCAAACATGACTTGAAGGTTGTCCATAATCCTTTTTGAGATGATTACGTGATTTTCTCCTAAAACTTGAAAATTTAATATGACTTTTGGAGAATCGGTATTTGAAGGGCGACTGGCCTCTTCGGAGTTTCAGTTTTGGTAAGCCGTCCACAATGAATTTTGGATAAATTCTTACTGACGATAGCCTTTCAAAGATCTAGTTTCAATAGTCAAATACGATACGAACATGGCTTGGTCCTCATTGAATGAACTGCCGATTCCGATCTATCTGATTTATCTAACATTTCATTATCTGTGGTTCAGCTTAAATGTGATTGGATTTTGGTTTTATTCTGCTTTATTATCGACTTTATCGTTCTTAACGATAACCTTGCCAAAAACTTTATTCGCAATCTTACATTGGTCAGGTAAGTCATCGGTTTCATAATTTTTCTTTCGAGCTATGTCAATTTGGTCTTCGATCTGATCATCGTGGATATTTATTATCAGGTTTTATATCAGTTCAACTAAACTTTCAGAAACTTTTGATTCTTTTCGTTTTATTCGCGATCATCTCGTCTTGGACTTATAAACTAAAAGTTTTGAATAAATATTCTTTTTTGCCAAAACCATCTCAATTAACGAAAAGTTTAGATAATCAAATAGCCTTTCGTGATCTCAATCCAACTCTGTTATTAAATTCAAATCAAATCTTAAATGATCACCAATTACATTTCGATAACTATTTAAATGAATTCTTAAGCGCGATAAGAGTTTTCGGGTTTTTAGAAAAACCTGTATTTCATGAATTGGCAAGACATCTTCAAACTCATAAATTATTAGCTGGTGATACTTTAAATTTAGATCAGGATAAATCATTTTATATCGTGGTCGAGTTGAGTATTCAGTTTTTACTATTTTTCATTTTATAAACATTATTAACTAATCTTCTTCCCATCTCTAGTGGCTCAGTTCAAGTGTTTGCAGGTTCAACCAATCATAATCTGACATCTTCCTCTCAATCGGATTTTCAAAATAATGACCATTTAGCTTATGATAATGAAGATGACAACGGGTTTCAATTATTAAACGTTGTCGGGCCAGGCGGTACACTTAGTAGTCTATTTACAATCTTGAACCTTTTGACAGAAGATGTCAAACTACGACATGAGACAGATGAGTTATCCTCCTCTGTTTCACCAAAAGATTTCAACTTGCATAAATTGAATCAATCCACGGATTCGACCAATTCATCATCTCCAGCAAAATTAAATCCACATCTGACTATTCCATCCAAATCTACTCAATCGTCGACTTTGTCTAACAATCCATCTTTTCAAACTTTGAAATCACAAATCGGTAATGAAAAAATTCAAGATAGAAGCCCTTTTAATTTGCAAAATGACCATAATCTTCAAGATCAAGATGACCCGAAACTTCATGATCCTCGATCAACTTATAATAACATTCAACAAGGATCTTATTCACCTCACGTGAATTCCAACACCCCCAAGTCACCTATTGAGCCTCCGCAGGACAATTTCAAATTTCATTCATCTCTTAATTCAATTATTTCCAATCAAGAATCCCACCAAAACTTTCAGCAATCGACTACTCGCACCAACTCATTCATTCCTTCTGCTGAATACTTTGCTTCATCTCGTCTTAACTCAAATCTATCATCCCAAAATCATCCTTCTCACTCTCGTCAATCTCAAGCTAGATCAATCGATGAAAATCAATTCAAATCCCAAACAACTCAAAGAACTGAAACCCATCCAAAAGAATCCACTATTGCTAGAGCTACTAGAGATACTACTTTAGCTGTAATTCCGTCTCAAGCATTCAAAAGATTAACATTCAAATTTCCAAATGCCGTCGCTCGAATTGTCCAAGTCATTCTAACTAGACTTCAGCGTGTTACTTTTTTAACTTCACACAAATATTTAGGATTAACAAAAGAACTTTTAAGAATTGAAAAAGCTTTTAACGAATTGGCTTGTTTTCCTCTGCCAACTCAGTTTTATGAAGATGGCGGTATGATTAGATTAAGACAAAGGTTTATGTCAAGCACTGCTTTGATCGACGAATCTCATTCAAAAAATGGACTTCATCACGCATCTGATTATTTTAATTTCAATGATCCCCGTTCCTCCAATAATGGCTTTAATTCAATCATCACCAAACCAGATCAATCTCTCAATCTAAATCAACGGCGTCCTTCAATATCTAAATCACAACGTACTTTAAATCCTGACGCAACTAGTGAAAGCAATGTGAAGCTCAAGTCTCGATATCGAGACCGACAGAGTACTTCGTCATATGACGATCTATCTAGTCCATTCAGATTGCCAAAATTATCTACCAATGATTTACATGAAGATCTTGAATTAAAAGAGTTAGTCATGAAAAGCATTTCTAAATCAATCGGTTTAATTCAACAATCACCGACAAGTTTATCATCTAAAAGTCCAGAATTCCATCTCGATTCAATCAATCAACCATACTCATCATCTTCCAAGCCATTCTCAAACATTTCTAGAAGTGAATTTTCCCCTGACCCATCGCTTTACAGTAGTGGCTTCAAAAGTTTTCGTTCGATTGCAAGGCCTAACTTTCGATCTGGACTTGGTTCATTATCTTATTTAAGAGCTTTAAGCGGTTCCAATAAAGGATTCAGAGATGAATCATTAGAAACCTCTAGTAGTATGGAATCTTCATCGATAATTCATGATACTGAAGACGATGATGAAGAAAAGGGAGAAGCACCAAATGAAGTTGAAATCTTATATTTCCCAAAAGATAGTACATTAGTCAAAGCGGGTGAAAGAAACGCAGGTTTGTATTTCGTAATTGATGGGTTTTTAGATGTCTTCATGCCATCTGATGAACCTAAAGAACCAAAAAATTATCATCATCATGAAGATGATGATGATGAAGATGAAGATGATTTTCAAACTCAATATCGGTCAAAAAAGTCTAGCTTCTCATCTTCATTACCTTACAGAGGGTCTAACAAAAAGATGGAAGATTATGACAAACATATTAGGTCATCGAAAATCAAAGGCTTGACAAAAATTACTCCCAGGCCAAATCCACGACTTGAAACTTTTGAAGATATCTCTAGGAATTCAAAAAACTTGTATAAATCAAACCGAAATAGTAGCAACTCAACTTCCACCTCAAGAAATTACTCAAAGAGATCACATCCAACCAATATCAAAACAAATCAAAATCAAGAAAAAACAAACAGTTTTAGACCAAAAAAAGAGGGCAAAAGTTCCAAGCAAAAATCTTGGATAAAGTTGTTTAGTATCAAGCCTGGCGGAATCACAGGTTATCTATCAGCTATTTCAGGATTCCCAAGCTATATTGAAATTAGAGCAAAAACTGACGCTTATGTAGGGTTCTTATCATCAAGGTCATTAGAATCTATTATGGATCGTCAGCCTATTGTCTTATTAACTTTGGCCAAAAGGTTGATTAGCTTATTATCTCCTCTAAGTGAGCACTTTTTTTTTGAAGGCTTATTAATTGTATTGCTTTAATTCTTACACTCTATCTGGTTTTAAAAAGTGTTACACATTGATTCGGCATTGGAATGGATGGCTGTAGATGCTGGTCAGGTAATTTTTTTGTTCGAATTATTCTTCCGATTGTTTTCAAAACCATCCTTAACTAAATTAATATTTCAATTCAAAATAGATTATTTACCGCGAAGGAGATAGTAGTGATAATCTCTACATGGTCATTGGGGGTCGGTTACGTGCAATTTCAGAAAAGGATGATGGTGGGTTAGAAATCTTAGCCGAGTATGGTCAAGGCGAAAGCATTGGCGAATTAGATTGCATAACAAATACATCTAGAAGGTCAACTTTACATGCCATTAGGGATAGTGAACTCGTTCGAATTCCAATGACGTTATTCAATGCTATTTCGGTCAGACATCCTTCTATTACTGTCCAAATATCAAGGCTAATAGCTACAAGAGTTCGTAAAGAGGTCGATTCGAATCAATCCATAACAAACCAAAAAAGATCTCACGGAATTGATTATGGTATGGGAAAGAATCGACATTCAATGACCTCGTTCCGACCAGATAAGCATGGAAGTAATTCAATATGCGATTTGGGTATCAACAATTTTAACTTAAAGACTGTTGCTATCATTCCTAATGCTCAAGACGTTCCAATCTTAGAATTTGCTGCAAGATTAAATGAAGCTCTTGAACAGATGAATGCGACGACCAAAATGCTCAATCAAGAAGCCATCTTATCTGTGCTTGGCAGGCATGCTTTTAGTAGATTTGGTAAATTAAAGCTAGCAGAATGGTTAACTGAACTTGAACAAAAGTTTAGGATTGTTTTATACGTTGCTGATACGGGCGTCAATACACCTTGGACAAGAACTTGTATCAGGCAGGTAATGTATTACTTTTTTTAGCTTTGGTCATAGTTTTTCACTCTTCTCTAGTTTGTGTAGTACTAATTCTTACTTTTTGACTTATATTAGGCTGATTACATCATGGTGGTATGTGACGGAGGAGTCCAGCCCGATATTGGACAGTATGAAAGATTGTTGGTAAGCATGAAAACAACAGCCCGGAAAGAGTTGGTTTTATTGCACCCTGATCGAAACGTACCGGCAGGTTCAACTCGACCCTGGCTTATGGTAAGACCATCTGCTTCTTTTCCTTTAATTATAACTTGCGTTCCCTCCAAGGTTGATGTAATTTTCGTGAACACTGTAGAACAGACCTTGGGTTCATGCTCATCATCATGTTGAGATGGCTGGTGCTACACCATTAACAAAAAATCATTTGGATGAATTAGTTCCCTTAACAGCACTTAGAAGATTGACGCAAAAGGTTCAACGGCAATTATTAAAATATAGAAGGGATCAACTGGAGAGTCGATTTAGTAGAGTTACAGGATTAGCAAATAACGATTTTTCGAGATTGGCTAGAAGATTATGCGGTAAATCGATAGGATTGGTTTTAGGGGGCGGTGGTGCTAGAGGAATCAGTCATATTGGAGTGATTAGGGCCTTAGAAGAAAGAAATATACCCATTGATATGATTGGTGGTACTTCTATAGGCTCTTTTATTGGTGGATTATATGCTAGAAATTCGGATTTTTTCTCGACTCTAGGTAGAGCTAAGACATTTAGCGCAAGGATAGCAACTTATTGGAGGTTATTAACGGATTTAACCTATCCTGTTGTTGCTTATACTACTGGGCATGAATTTAATCGAGGGATTTATAAATCATTTTACGATTATCACATTGAGGTAAGTAGGTTTTCATTAGTATCAATTTCTTTTTATTACTCTCTTGGATTAAAGTTTGTTTTTTGTTCATTTTAGGACTTTTGGGTAAGTTAACAATAAACAACAAAGATCTCGAGTTGAGCAGTTATTAAAGCAAAACTCATGTTCGGGAGGCGTGTAGTTGCCGTTTTGGGCGAATACAACGAACATCACTTGGTCGCGCATGGAGGTTCATTCAACTGGTTTAAGTTTCCAACTTTCTTTGATATCTGCGCATCTTTTCTTTGAGACCAAAGTCTAACTTTTCTTTAGTATAGGTTATGCATGGAGATATATTAGAGCTTCAATGTCCTTAGCAGGACTTTTGCCACCACTTTGTGATGAAGGAGATATGCTAGTTGATGGAGGGTAAGGCTTTTTTACTACCTCGTTAGAAAATTTATCTTGGCAAAACAAACTGATTTTACTTATTTATTTTGGGATAATGGTAGATATATCGATAATTTGCCGGTAAGGATATGAATTGGTTTAAAAAACAACAAAAATTCTAGAAATTTGATTTATTTTTTATCCAAAGGTCTCTGTCATGTTGAGACTTGGAGCCGAGTCAATCTTTGCTGTTGATGTGGGATCAATTGACGATACTTCGCCAAGGAATTTTCCTGAATCTTTGTCTGGATGGTGGCTATTATTCAGTCGTTTAAATCCCTGGTCTTCAGCCCATAAGATTCCAGTTTAAGTTTAATTCATGTTATGAACCACATCTCATATAGGGCAAGGGGTGCTTACGATTTCCTTGTCATGCTTGGGTTTTGATCATTATATCACTAAATTAACAAAATAGACTATGACCGATATACAGAGCCGACTTACTTAGTACGTGTAATTCACATGATCAGGAAAGCTAATTTTACTTACTAGTTGGTTGTAGTGTTTCGAGTGTTAAAACATTAGAAGAAGCCAAGGTGACTCCAGGAGTCCTTTACATGAGAATGCCGGTGAGTAAAAGCCAAATAATTCAACACCAGATTCAACATGGCAACCCAAAACTTAAAAATCGATACTCTTTTTTTCGGCAATTATCAATTATCAGGTAACTGAGTTTACCACATTAGGGTTTGGTAGATTTGAAGAAATTTTCTCCAAAGGTTACGAATCAGCAAAAGAATTAATTAAAGAATTCGAAGTCGAGGGTAAATTACCCACTGGCCTAATTGAAGAATCTGATTCTGAAGACTCACGATTGAAAATAAAGTTTGGCTTGCCTAACCATCAACAACAAAATAAAAATATGTCGAATCACACTACTTCAGCATCTTTAAGCCATAGATATAGACTGATGACTCGGAGGAATAGTGTTTAAATATTTAATTAGTTTTTTTAATATTTCTTTTGAATAAACCAATACATGTTTTACGGCAATTGATTCTGTTCATTTGTATGATTGAAGAGAGGGTTTTTAACAGACGATCAAAAAGTGTTTGACGTGATGATTACAAAGGCCGAAGGGAAAAGGAAAACTTTATTCCGAGTACGGGAATCGAACCCGTCTCTACCGCGCTCCACATGAAAGGCGGTCATACTAGCCGATATACTAACTCGGAAAACATGATCACAGAAATGGGTCAAATGTCACTATTATGATTTGCAAATATTCTTTTAGATAGCATTTGGATTGGTTGTTTTCCTGATTCAAAACTCTTAAATATGTCCTCTCCTAACTTTTTTGGCTATTGCTTATAAAAACATGATCTTTTCAAATTCAACTGAAACTGAAAAAGATCAGAATTGTTGTGTTGCACTTAGTTTTTTTGGCTGCCTATTGTCTTTCAAGGCATTACATTGATGAATAGAAACCTTATTTTTCGTGAATCTGGACCCTTTAATACTTGATATTCATATTCTTTTTATTTCAAGAAGACAAAGAAATTTAAAAGGTCATTTTGGAATAAAGGAGTGATCAAGGGAGATCTATTTTTGCAGCAAAACCCCTCTAAGATGTATTATTTTTTCAAAATGGAGGATAGTTTTTTTATATTAATTTAGACTAAATATTGATATATTGAATGATGAATTACAGAGACAGAATAATATTTTAATAATCAACAAATCTTGATAAATTAATTGAATCCTGATTATTGTAATTTGGCTTTTTTTAAGTAAATTAATATAAATTTTAGTAATATAATGTAAAAAAATCCTTCTCCCTTGTTTGAGCTTAAGTAAGCAGGATTAATTAAGTTGAATGGTTCAAGATATATTTTCAAGAAACTGAAATGCAAAAACAAGAAAAAACACCTTTCATCCCTTTCTCAAATTCCAATCAAAAGAAAACCTAAACATAAGGCTAAGAAAGATTTATAAAATTCATTTAAAAAACTTTTTTCCAAAAACAAAAAAACATTTTTTTAATTCTTACTTAAATTAAAAACTTAATATTGATTTCCATTTCCAATTCAAAAGCTTTTTCTCAATATTCAGTTTTTCAATTAATAATGAACCCTTGATAAAACCTTTTTAATTTGTTCATATCCTCTAAAAACTTTTTTCTTTTGACAAAAAATATACATATTTCAAATTCCTTATTCCATATATATAGGGTATTGGTAAAAACATGTAAGCCCTTACGTGTTTTTACTAAAAGCTTACGTGTTTTTGCCAGAAATTGGTAAATACATGTAATTTTATGGTAAAAACACTTAAGGGTGGTTCTTGAAATGAAATATAGCTATTTATGGCATTTCTGATGCAATTAATGCCATTTATGGAATTTCTGATGCAATTAATTCCATTTATGCCATTGTTGAGGTCATTTATGGCATTTCTAAATCCATGAAGGACATTGTATGGAATTTTTAATGCTATTTATGGCATTGTTGTAATACCATTTATGCTAATGTTATGGCACTTTTAATTCCAAAAATGGAATTTTTAACTTCCACTAATGTCATAAATTACATTCTTAATTGAATTGATGTCAGAAATGAATTTTCAATTTAATTACAAACATGAACAAAAAAACATAAAAAAAAGGACTTTTTGGGCCTACAATTGTCCTGGCAAAATAAACCCCATAATTTTAGGCTTCTGGTTTTTTCTTCTCAAGGTTTTTCCCTTCATTTTGAAAAAAAAGTTATGGAAATTCATAAGTGGAAACATTATTAATTAATTTTTTTGAAAAAAAGGCCATTTTTCCAAATTGGACAAAATAGAGAAATTGGGCCAAAAAAAAATTTGAAAAGATTTTGGGACCTTCAAATCCCATGTCAGAATAAATATTGCAAAAAAGAATTATAAAAATGCTCAAAACTGGGCCTGGTTTTCTTTTTAAAAAAAATAAGTCACTTACGTGTGTTTACCAACACCTGATATATATCTCTATATTTGAAGAAAATTTTTTAAAACACCCTTTGAAGGAGAAATAAAGACCAACAGGAACCCTCAAAAAATGTTCAATTCATTCTCAAAAAAGATACAAGAAGTTCTTTGAATTATGTGTCACCTTTAGGTTGAGAGATGTTGTGAAATATCTTGTTTCACTTGTTAAATTTTCAGTTTAAATAAGTCAGGTTTTTATTTTAAGAAATGCTTCTGTAAGTATATAAAAATAGACTACTTCTAAACTGAAATATAAATGTTCTAAACATAATCAAATCATAAAGCAATTGAGATAATTATGGCACATAAATATTTCAAGAACTTCAAATCCCCCCCAAAAATCTAAATTAACACATTTATTCTATCCAATTTCTTCTATGAAAAATTGGAGTTAATTGTTTATAGCAGAAAATAACCTGAAATCCTTTTTGACTTTCAATAAATATTCAATAAAAAGTAAAATATTTCGATTTATAACTCTTAGTAAAGGATTCTGATCAAAGTCTCAATTAATAATTTCAAGGAAAAAAATACATATTTTCATTTTTGAAACAAAAAAAATTAAATAATAATTTTTCAGCTGTTTGAGTGATTTCAAAATATTTAAATGCTTAGCTTTCATTAATCATACTTATGAAAATATTAATGAATTAATAAATAAATTTTTTTTGTATTTGAATGGCTTCACTTTAGCAAAAAAAAGAGATTCTATGGATTTATTTTTCATTAAAACTTTTGAAATATATGTCTTACTAGTTTCTGTTTAATAAATTTATTCAAATTCTATTTAGCAGGAAAAATGGATGTTTTAAACCTAAAAAATAATCATAATCAAGATTTTGGAAAGAGTTGGGTATATTATAATGGGCTGAATTATTTGAATCTTAAGAAGAAAAAGTGATGGTAAGGACATTGATAAAATAGAAATGACTAATATAGTAATAAAGGTAGCTTGGATGATATAATAATTGAAATATCATGATAATTTGAAGTTTTGACTATGAAGCAATAAGTAAATATTACTAATGTTTTACTTATTGTACTATTAATGTCCTAATTGAATGAATAATAAGATTAGAAAATAATTAGAATTAAGGATATATTATAATTATGGGGTAAAATTAATTATATTATTAAGATATAACATTCCAAATTAGATATATTGATATATAATAAACTAATATATTTATGGAAATTTATTAATGTTACCAGCAATTAAGAAATGCATTAAAAATTGGTATTTAATAAGAAATAACAATCTATAACAATAATACTACCAATATTAAGGGTATTAATTAATATAAATACTATTTATATTAATTATAGAATTATTAGAAAAGAAGAATAGAGAGAAAAAGACTTACTTTTAGCACTGAATATGATAATTTTGGATGATTTTATACCTAATAATATAAATAAAGCTTATTTAAACTGTATTCACAATAAAAAATATAGAGAATTACAAATTTTGCTATTTTAATGTGGATTTAGAGATTTTTGAGATAATTTCAACAAAAAAATGAAATATTTGTTCAAAACACATAAAAGCTAGTGATTACTAAAAGATGGATGTTTGTCATTTAATAATAGAAGAGTTTTATTTCTAAAGAGTAAAGAAATTACCCTCTTATTAAATGTTTTATTGTATTTGATGCATCTGAGGGGGAAACAGAGGAAGAAGAGGTCCTTTTATAGTAAAGGACCTTCCTCCTATTGAACAGATACTTTCTAGAATATGCGTACTGATTTTATCCACTGGAATCAATCAATAATTCAAGGTTCTGTGATGATTACATCCTTATTAAAACTTCTTATCTGATTATTACATCATTTTCATAGTTATCACTGTAAACTTAATATTTCTGAAATAATTAGCTTGGAAACTGATTTATTTTGGTCTATTTTAATAGTTCTAATCATAAAATATCATCATTCACCAGTCTCATCTGTTTTTTTACTGTTAAACTAAAAATAAGATTAGAGTTAATGATCTGAAATGAAAGCTTCTAAGCCTTAGCTTTAATCCTTAGTAACCTTTAAGTTATTCATGCTACTAAAAGTCAGAAAGTGAATTCTAATACCTTAGAGTGTCCTTATTAATCTTCAAATAGGGATTCATTAAATTATCAAAACTCCATTTTTGATGTTTTTTCTGGTAATCCATCTTTTCTGTCAAAATTGGATGTTTTAAACTTCAAATCATGATTTCAGGGTTTTACACCTTGAATATCATCAAACAAATTACATCATTATTAACAAATGAGCTAGTGAAATCTGAATATATTATTATTTATATTTTTGGAATAATTTTTATTTTGAGTGGTCAACAGCTCTTGCTATTTTGCCTAATATCCAGTAATATTTTGTAACCATGTTTATAGCTTTCCAAATAAAGTTTTTATATTTATTCTTACAGTTATTTTCTGGTAAATTCCTTTTTGAATCAAATCTTTATCATGTTTTATTTGAAAAGATATGAGCTAAAAACCATGAATATACGCATTGGTCATAAAAGTGCATATATCCAGGTTATCCCAGTAAGTATTGGTTTTACAGATATGGAATAAAGATCTCATATATGGAATGTTGGATGGGGAATCCACTGGTGTGATTGTTCTCAAACTTATATTGACTTCTTCCTGAGATAATCAGGAATTTATACCATTTTATGACATTTTTACTTATTTTAAGATTGTAATTTCTATTATTATTATAAAAATAAGTTTTGTAAAGTTGTTTTGTGAACTTTTTGGATATGTGGTCATATCTCAAAGGCTCAAAGTACCATTATTTAGAAGTAAAGTTTTAATAACAATTTCTGATTAAGTACTAGCTATCCTGATTTTTTATGAGAAATGTCATAGGAAAATAAGTATTCCATTAAAAATGGAAAATAAATTAAAAAGTAATGCTTAAATCCATTTAAAGTTAGAATCTCCTGAAAATTATTTGAAAATTTTACATATGATTCTGTAATACTTCAGTTAGAATTAAGTATAAAGAATTTAATTGAAATAAAATAATGGAAGATCTTCTTCAAATGGGTCTTATAGCTTCCAAGGGGTTGAATCTGAATGGTAAGATATTAAATTTTTGTTCTATAGTTAAATTAAACAAGGACTTCTGTGATTATAATTAAAATAATGAATTTATTCTAAAATCACAAATTTAATTTTTGATATTATATAACTAAACATCTGAAGGTATGATTTTTAGAGGTACAAAATTTTTCATCCATAACTTTAATAGGAGATACTGTTTTTTTGAAAAACTCACTCAGCGCATCTTAAGTTACATGGTACATTACCTTCATTAGAAGTGGATCATCTTGAGATTTTACAATATTTATTTATTTTGAATAAAACCCAAATGGATTCAATTCTGAATTGATATAAAGAGAATTTATCAGCTAATAAAGAAATGAAGTTTAATTGAGAAATATTATAATTTTGTGTTTTTTACATCAGATATGTAGGCTTATTCTAGGGTTTTGAACCTACCAGATTTTACATTAAAAATCTAATTTGTTTAATCATAAATTAAATTGTCTTTTAGTTGCTTTTTAGGGTATTTTGTGAAAATATGAACCTTCTAGGTTCTAATATCAAATATTAACCAAAAGATCTCTGTTTATATTAATCCTGATTTTGAATGATAAAAATTGGTATCAAACTATTGGATTAAATTTTTCTTTAAGTTTTCTGTATCTTTGATTCAACTTATCAATTCGACTATTTTATTTTATTAAAAAATATTATTCAAAAGCTTTACAAAAGATATATTAAATAAATGAATATTCCCAAAATCCATATTCAGCCTCACATACCCATCTGGTCTTTTTTGATTCCCTTACTACTTCGCAATCATAAATTATATTCAAATTAAATATATTTTCCAGTCCTGGTTTTCTGATATAGGCTCATTTTCAATAAGAATTAATAAATAAATAAATAAAACAAAGAGGTTTTCACCTTCTGAATATTGAATTAAATAATAGGTATTTAAATTTTATGAATTTTATTACAAAAAGTATTAATGACAAATATGATTTATAAAATGAAAAAATATACTGTTTCCAAAAATCTCAGAGGGATATGTGAATTTTTGGTTACTTAAGATGGGTAGCATAAAGGCGTGTACAGAATATCTGATAATATGGGAATTATGTTTCTTTGATTTTGCAGGAATATTAAGCATACATCTGAGGCTCAGGTTACTGAATATGATATCAGAAAGCGTTATATAATTTGTCTGGAAAAAATGGGTATTATTTGTTATTTTTCCAAAATACATGCTCTATTTGGTCACAAAATGAATGAGGACACCATCATAACCTATAACTATCAAGCTCTTGATCTCCCTGATTATGAAGAAAAAAAGGGAAAACTTCAATGAGGTAAGTTGGTAATCCAGAAGATATATGAAAAGGATAAAACAAGATTTGTTGAAAAGGCATTACTGTAATAGATACTCAAAGAAAATCATGTTAAAATTAGGTCAATGATTCATAATTTAATGATGGATTGTTCTTCATTAATTATCTATTTGTCTCATAAATAATAATGAAATAATAAAGAAAAAATGCATCATTATTTTTTAAAATGAAACTTGAGTGAAAAAATTGGATCCCATAGAGAGTGAAATTATATTTCTTTCTCATCATATTCTCTGTTATTGGAAAACCACCATAAATTCGGATAATATCCATGATAAAACAAGATAAAAATAGTGCTAATCATAATTTTCATAATTTGAGAAAAAGACGCAAACAATAAACCATCTTTGGAATGAGATCAGAAAAATTGGTTTGAAGAGAAAAATTCAAAACATAATAGGATTTTGAGTTCAGAAGAGAGGAAAAGGCTCAATAGTTCAGGCTTTGAGAGGCCAAAATAGATTGAAGGGCTTACTTTGATTAAAGGTGAATTAAAAATTCACATGATTTTGAAGAATGAAACTGGGAAAAGGAGTTGGAATGAAATAAAAATAGAAACAGTTATATTGAAAATTAGAAGCTTTAAATTATACTTTTCCAATACTAGATTCAGAATTGATCCTTTCTATTATTAGTGAAAGCTGAATGCCTCATTAAAAAGCCTATTCAGATAATTATTTCAAGTTTACATAATATTCTTTGGTAATTTACAGACCTTTTCATTGATAAATTGTTTCACACTTCTTTCATTAAATAATAAAGCTATTTTATAAGGCATTTAATTCCTTTGAAGAGATTGTGTGTTGAATTAAAGTCAATATTTGAATATTTACTTTATTAAATAGTTACTTCTGTGTTTAAGATCAAACTTCCTTTTGTTAATTGAAATTTATATTTTTTTAAAAAGAAGTCAAAACTTAATTCTCTGGTCAAAAATTAATTATTCTATTTTATTGAGGTTGATAATCAAGCAGCTTCAGATTAAAAGTATTGGTTTTCAAAATTTAAATTACAGAAAGCTTGAACCAATCACGTGGAAGTTCAGTTCCATTTAAATCAATTGTATTTCAACCCTGAATTCTCTTTCATATTATTTTATATCTAATCCAATGTTCATGAATTAAAAGGAGATATGGGATTGATATTTTTCTCAAAATTGAAAAGCATAATAATTTTTCCGTTTTTATAGTTTTTTCAAAAATTAGTTGATTAAAATTCATTAATCAATAATGATAAAGGTGGTTTTTGTCAAATTTGATATTATTCATCCCAAATTATCATTTCATTTTTCAAACAATTTTAGGATGAATCATTAGCAATAGAACTAAACCATCTCCTATTTATACTCATTTTAACCAAAAAACTTTCATAATACTCATAGGAATTTTGTTAAGTATCATCCTCATTATTATTATGAATTCAAAAATTTTCAGTATCATCCATTTCAGCTTTTGTTGAGAAGAAAATAATATTTAAATTATTGAATGAATTGAATAAAGCATAAAAATAATTCAAATACATGCTATCATCATCTTCTTAAACAAATTAATTTTTTCTTTAAAATCAATATATTCATAATCTTATTTTCTGTAATTACTTATTTACTTGAATAATTTCTGATCAATTCTAAATTTTCACAAATATTTTTGTATTTGAATTTTACTATTCTATTGAAGAAACTAGTAAAATTTATGCAAATAATTCTCATTTTTTTTGAATATTTATCAAAATTATCATGATGATAGATTTGATTATTTTAATCTATTGGGTTTTAGAAGTGGATTTTGTTTGATATTGTATATCTAAAACATATTCACTGATTTTCTTTAATGAAGATAATCCTTTATTTACTTCAATTTGAAAGACAAAAAATATATTAAACCACATCCTCCATCCAATTCTGATTTCAAATCTCAACATAATTTGAATTTCAGGACCAATCCAGCCTATAACAGTTATCATAATTCTGAAAAGAAAGTTACAGAGAAAAGACATTTGATTCATCATGAAGAAGAAAAAATCATCATTTTTGAAAACATAAAAAGAAATTCTTTTATTAATCTACTGGCTCTTTATCTAATAAGAAAGCATATATTTCCATCTAGATCTTATTAATAACCCCAAAAAAAACTTCACATTTCTACATTATAAATAAGAAAAAGAAAGCCCTATTAATAAGTTTTGATTTATCGAGCACATTAATTTGAGAGTAATTCTTAAAAATTCCTTGAGCTTTATTATGTTATCATATTATTACATAAAATGACTAAGAATATGTTAGGAATTCTTGGTAAAAGAATGTATTATCAACAAGGATTTTAAAATTGAAAATAGGCTTGAATGTAGCTAAAATTATTGAATATTTTTTAGAAGTGATATATCTAATTCTTCTCATTCCTTTAAGTGTAAATACTACAAGACTTTCACAGGGCCTGGTACTCACTTATGGAGGTCTCAAGATGGGATAAGATGGAATACACTTAAGAGTGCAACAAAGATAGAATTGCCAATGAATTAAATATAAAAAATCAGCAACAAAAGAATGAGAGTAAATAGTAAAAGAGCCAACCACAAACAAGTCCAAGTCCACTGTTTCAACCTTGCAGAAGAAAGAGAAGGGATAATAAGGATATGGCCACCACAAATCTACTGAACAGGTGAGGAAAAGGAAAAGACCAGCTTAAAACCAATGAATATAATACTTCAAAATAAGAATAAAAATATTTATTGAATAATAAATCAAATATATTAACTAACTGGGGAAATGTCCCCAGGGGGAGAAAGAGGGGCTGGTATATGTGAGAATCCACCAGCCCTGATCCAAAGAGTGAATTTTCTTGAGAGGAATCTTCATTTGAATTGATTTGGATAATACAGCCCCTGTATGGATGTACAGGGTCTGTACAAGAGGTGTGGTGGAGTTGGGTGATCATACAGCTTAAGGCTTGTGAATCTAAAACTGTATTTGGAATATCCAGCCTGTACAAGTGTTGAAAGGCTTTATTGATGAACCAAAATGTATGCATGTTTCAGAAAGAGGATTTGATGAAACTGATTCCTGATAAACCTACTGGATTTTCTGGTTTGATGAGTTTTAGTGGGTTTAAGGTTGAATACCCTTACCCCTGATAGTGACTGTGACAGTATCCCCCTCTTCTAACTAGTGGGCTTCTGAACACCATAATATACCCCCACTCTTGAATGTCATCCCCTAATCCCCACATTTTTTCCAAGATTTTAAATTTCAATTTCTTTCCCTCTTGAATCATTATCCTCAAAATCCATTTCTTCATCCTCTTGGTCAGTTTCTTCCTTAATCAATTTTTTCTTTTCAAATAAGTGCCTTCCCATTTCTCAATTACTTTCCACCTTGACTCTTTTTCTTCTTTTTGAAACACTTCCTGTCAGTAGCCATGGGCTGAATCCAATGTTGGAGGCCACCATAGTGTCCATATTTAAAAAAGATGCAATTTTGGTATGTGATTATATAACCACACAGGAAGTGGCCATAATTGACTTGACACCACTTCTTGCACCTAGCTTGCTTGATATTCATATCTTGATAAGGGCCTTGTTCCTTGAAGTCCAGATGAAATGGGCCCAAATTGCCTTTTGAGGTCATTTGGGTACCCTAAGATTGATTTTATGGCCTTTTCCATATATGGCAATTTTCTTGAATGAGGCCATTTTGGCCATTTTTGAGGTTTTTTGGGTCTATGGCTCATAGGCCATGATCTGTGGGGGAAATTGAGGTCCACCAGGACCAGTCTGGCCCTCTGAACCCAAATTCAAAGGGTTTTTCAGAATGCTAAGGATGATGAGTGGGTCAAAATTGGCCCATAGGCCCTGGACTTTCAGAGGGCAGTCCAGAGTCATTGAAGGGGGACCCCCAAGAATTGAAAAGGGGATCCTGACTTTCTAATTGGGGCCCCATATTGAGGACCCTGAGGGGGCCATAACTGAGGTCATGGCCCCAGAATATTGGTGACTTTCAGGATTGTGATATGCACATCTGACCATCTTCACTCTTTTTCTTCCA
This sequence comes from Austropuccinia psidii, assembly GCA_023105745.1. Lineage (NCBI taxonomy): Eukaryota > Fungi > Basidiomycota > Pucciniomycetes > Pucciniales > Sphaerophragmiaceae > Austropuccinia > Austropuccinia psidii. Next base: position 2,330,016 of record JALGQZ010000014.1, read on the forward strand.
TAATCTAGAAATGAGTTCAAAGCTGACTGAAATAACCAAATATTCTCCTTCTGTGCAGACAACATCTGTCCTTTGTGGCTCTGCAATATTCAGTCAGTTGGGCTCACCTTGGTCAATGGCTTCTTCAAGTCATTTTGATCCTTCCCAGCTTTATAATGGGTACAAGGCAGTTGAATTTGTTAATAGTGCTTGTACTGAGTTCTTGAAAAAGGGAAGAAAGTTTTTCCAACACTATAACCCCAGGGCTTCTAAGTGCCATAATTTATTTGTTGGGAAGCAGCCTTGTCAACATCCAGGGGTGCCACTTTCTAACATCAGGTGGTATTTATGGAGAAAGAAAGAAGGGCAATTTGGGAAAGAATTTTAAGTCTCTGAGGCCCCTACCCCTGATGGTACTTCAGGTTATCCCAACTGTATGTGTTGTGTTGTCTTGGTTTGATATGATACTGATGTCTTGCTTTAGTGACTGGACCCAGGCAGAGGAATGTGGCACAGTGGACCAATGTTGGGGGGCTCATTCCCACTGGCGGTAGGCCCATTTATTCCAGTTCAGAGGTCCCCATTCCCAGGATCAAAAACCAAGGATTGGTGAAACAAATAGGAAGAATTTCTGATTCACCCACCAATACAGATGCCGAAGCAAGTGAAAAATTGGATGGTGAAGAAGTTGAGGTAGGGAATCCTTCAATTGACCAATACTTAAGCACTTCACCTTCTCAACCTGCTTCCAAGAGATTGCAAAGCCAAGTAATACCTAGTACCCCAAGAAATTTTCAGCCTGTCCTATCCACCATTCCATCTTTAATTCCTCCTCCTTCACCAAACCCATCCACTTCCAGGCCTGCCCTGGTTTCACCAATGAGGCCATCCCCAATTCCACGACCCAGAAAGTCTCCCATGGTCACCTCCCATAAAGTAAAGCCTGTGGCCAGTTCCAGAAGAAGGAGAGATTATCAATTGCGTTTTCCATTCCCTGCTGCTCAAGTATTTCAAAGAAGAGAATGTTGGCCCATCCAGTTCACCAGAGAGGACCCCAATATGGCAAATTAAGGCCAAGATTTGGTGGCTAGGTTGTTTAGAAGAGTTGATAGAAATAGTAGGGAGGTTATTTATTATGCTAACAATATAATGATTCCTGGTACTGCTTCTGAGGAGATGGCTGCTAAGCTTGTATGGTATGAATATGAGATTATCAATAATTTTCAAAGAACATTTGATGACTTGGGTAGAGATAACTAGCTTTAATGCCCTTGTTTGTGTTTGGTTTGTCTTTGATTCCCACTCTTATAGAATACTAAAATTAAAAAATAAAGGGAACCTCCCAATAAATGATATGGGAGGGAATGCTGCTGCTTTATAAAGGAAATATAAGAAACAAGAATTATATAACTAAAGAAAAGAAAAGAAGATAAGCATTGAGAGAAAAAGAGATTAAAGAAAAAGAAAATAAAGAAACTTCTGAGGGGTTTCCTTTTTGTGGTGAGTTGCTTGATTTTGGCCAACAATTTTCCTGAAAGATAAAACCCAAGCATTTGATGCTCACAGAGTGGCCAAGGTGTTGTTTTACAAAAAGTAGAACCCTGAGAGATGCAAACCAGGAGATGAAAATTACTTTAATAACTTCCACTCCCCATTGAACACCATAAAAGAACAGAAAACCTTTGTCACAATTGACTGGATGTAAGGAATGTCTTGAGTGATCATAATGGAATCATTCAAAAAAAAAGAAACAAAGAAAAAGAAATTTGGCCATATCTTGATGAAAAGGTCCAAATCTGAGGGTATTGATGTTGCAAGGCCTTCTGAATCTGTGCAAAGAATTGACAAGTTCTCACAAAGTCGCCAAGGAAATCATTAAAACAAATTTGGGTAGAATATCCCCTTAAAGGTGAATGCCAGGAGAGGAGCTTAATTTCATAACTTCTACTGCCCAAAAAGCACAAAAATCAAACTCTTGAGGAATTTGGGCAAGGATTTTCAGGATAGAATTTTTGGAAATCCTTGAAAAGGTCTGGTGAGTTGGGAAGGCTGGAAGATGGTTCCCAAGTTGATATTCCTTGGTCTTTTCTGAATCTTTTCCACTCTAAAAGATACCATAAGTTACCTCTCTTGAGCTTTGAGTCCAGAACCAGAGCCACTTCCCATTATTATTGCTCCTCCACTAGCAATATTGGTGGTGGCAATTGGTGTTGGGTTGGGATAGTTGATTGCTTTACTGGTTCTAATAAGGACACAAGGAATACAGGGTGAACTTAATCCAATTTTTGAGGCAACCTGAGGTGATATGCATGACTTCCAATCTTCTTCAAGACTTAAAAGCTTCTTGATTGGTCTTGTGGTCTTCATAATCTTTGAGGCTAGCCAGAATTTGTCCCCAGGTGGGGAATCAGGTGGAATTGTCCCATTCATATCTGCATACTCCTTAAAGCAACTTATTGCTGACCATAATTTCTGTTTGACTACTTACTCTACTGATTGGAGTTTTTTTAATAAATTTTCAGCAGGTGTTTCTTCAGAAATTTGAATTGAATCAAAACTGGGATTCATTCCATAAATTGTGAAAAAAGTAATTGATTTTTTGATGAATGTTCTGCATTATTATAGAAAAATTCAGCCAGAGGGAGCCAGATGTGCCAATCATCTTGATGGTAACTGACTGTCAGCCTGTGACTTGAAACCAGAGCACAAGCATGACAGCCAAAATACCATAAACCAATGGTATAGCCAAGATACCACCAAAACATGGATCTGAGCCAAATCAGCTCAAAAGGTATCAAACGAAAGAGGAAACTCACCTCTTCCTGAAAATATAAGTCTCATCACCATAGGACAAGAAATAACAAAGTTATTCCTGCTCAAAGTTATTGCTGAGCATAAACCTTAATTTTCACCTCTCATCTAAAATCTAGAAGGAGAGGCTTAACCCCATCAAATGGGTATTCAAAATGTAGCTCTAAGCCAGGGCTATGCAATGGTACCAGCCAAACTGAGCTAGCACCAATATTACTCGAGTTATGGTCAATTTCAGACCAAATAAGGGTGAACAAAACATTCACCTCTCATCTAACTTCTACAGTTTTAGTGTGGGATACCTGAAGTGGGGTCTTTTTTGGAAAGAGCACAATCAGAGCTATCTGATGGTGTCATCCACTTCCTCATATCTCAACTACTGCAGAAGTTATGGGGCAAACAAGCTCAATACAGCTTTTTGCCTAAAACACGCAAATGTACAGAAATCTTGTACATGGGATAACTTTGACATATTTAATGATCACCATGTCAAATGAGGTACCATTGTGTAGAGCACATACAGGGCTACACACTGAACCAGTTCTGAGGTTGATATCTCATGAATTGACAAAGGTATGGTGGTTTTAAGGTTAAAATCCCACCTGCTGTCATATACAGCCTTACCATGGGATAATTTCCCATAATCATTAATATGAGGTGTCAAATAGATGAAGAAGCATGATTTTACTTCAATACCTCATATGTCAGTCAATACTGGGGTCCCATACAGTTTCTGTACAGCATTCTACGCGTCATACACCCCAGAATCAGGCTGTGAGGTCCCCAGATGAAAATTTTCACCCTGTATTGGTGAAAACCGCCCAGATGTGGTTTCAAAACCACATCTGAGCCCAATACAGGCTATACAGGCTGTTTGCAAGCCACAAGCCAGTACCAGGAAGTGAAAAAATCTTCACTTCCTCCATGTGGAAAGGTCTAGCACCCTTTCCACCCCATTTCAGGATAAAAAGGAGGCTTTTCACAGCCAGAATTGTCTCCCCATCCTGCTCTTGAATTCATACTTAGTACAACTGTCCAAATTCAGTTATACTCTTGGAAAATAATCAGGTATACTTTAAATTGAAGTATTGTAGCTTTTATTATTGTAACCCAACAGGTAAAAGTTGCACCCAGGGCTTTCAACAGCGCTCACCACCACTATATCTCTATAGTAAAGCCCTTAATATCTTAATTTAAATGATTTATTATCAACTTTAACATCTTCTAAAACTATTTTTACCGTGTCACAGTCATAGTTAAAGCTTGTAAATACTTATATACACCTTTATCATAGACTCACCCTGACACTGACATACACCAAAGATACTGTTCTAGAATCTGGTTTGCCTTCTCTGTCTGTCCATATGTTTCAGGATTGAAAGAAGCTGAAAGATCTCTTGATATATTGAGCTGCTGACATGATTGGGTCCAGAATTATGAAGCAAATAAGGATCCTCTATCACTAACCATACTCATTGGAAGGCCATGTTTGGAAAAGACATAACTGATGAAGATGTGAGATATGTCTAAGGCAGTAATTGTTGAACAGGTTGGAATTAATATTGCAATTTTTGAAAAAAAACTACTAAAATTAAATCAAAGTTGTTGGACAATGGAAATTGAGTGATAAAGTCAGTTAATGGTGAATTCCAAGGACCAGATGGAATTTGAAGAGGATTGAGAAATACAAACTTCTTATGATGAATGTTCTTGTTTTTTGAACATTGCTGATATGTGGCGACATAGTCCTTGATGATTTGATTCATGCCAGCCCAATACAAATCCCTCTTGATGAGATTGAGGGTCTTCTTCTGGCCAGGGTTTCCAGCCAATGGTGGGTCATGACGCTTTTGAAGAATATCCAATTGAATTCCTTGATTTCTTGAAATAAACACTCCATTGTTGAATAATAATAACTTGGCTTGAGGTTCAAGAGAACAATCTGATACTGATTCACCTTTTGCTACTTTAGTGAGTAATTATTTATAATCTTTGTCTTACAATACTTCTGTTTGAATTTGGTGAACTAAATCTGAGAAACATTCTACTTTGATTGAGAATGATCTTGATAATTGAATTTAATCTTCCTTAAGAATTTGATGAAACTTTTGAGGATTCTTGCTGATAAAGTCCACCTGTCACAGGGGCTCTTTGAAGTGAGAAGGGCCTGGCACTCAGTAAACTGGGACTCACTTATGGAGGGCTCAAAGATAAGATAAGATGAGGTACACTTAAGAGTGTTAAAGATAAATTGCTAAAGAATAAATATAAGAAAAAGCAGCAACAAAAGATAAGAGTGAAAGAATAGAAGAGCCAACCACAAACAAGTCCAAGTCCACTGTTTCAACCTGTCAGAATGGAAAGAGAAGGGTTAATAAGGATATGGCCACCCAACTCATACTGTACAGGCGAAGAGAAAATGCAAACACTAACTTAAAATTAAATAATTATAATACCCAAAAATAAGGATAAGAATAATTATGAAATGATAAATAAACTAAATTAATTAACTGGGGAAAAGTCCCCAGGGGGGAGAAAGAGGGGCTGGTATATGTGAGAATCACCAGCCCTGATCCAGAGGAAGAATTTTCATGAGAATAATTGATGATTGAATTGAGTCTGGCCAATACAGGTCCTGTACAGCTGTACAGAACCTGTACAAGAGGTGTGGTGTATTTGAGTGATCATACAGTTCCATACTGGTGTATTGAAACCGTATTGGGTGAATCCAACCTGTACAGGTATTGACAGGCTGTATTGATGTACCAAGCTGTATGCATGTTTCAGAATGAAGATTGCTGAAACTGACTGCTGATGCAAATACTGGATTTGCTGATTTGAGGTGTTTGAGTGGGTGTATGAGTGAATACCCTTACCTCTGATGAGTGGTTGTTACAGTATCCCCCTCTTGAAACTGGTGGGCTCCTGAACACCATAATACCCTGCCATTGTTGAGTGGCATCTCACTACCCCACACAATGCTTTGAAAAGTTTTCTTTGACCATTATCTCGAAATCTTTCTCCATCTCTTCTCTGTCAATTAAATTTATTTCCCCCCTTCTTTAACTTTGAGTAAATACCCCACTTTGAATTGTTCTTTCTTCTGATTTCAACAACTGACGTCCTTGGGGCGTGGCCTTGGGTTGTATCCCAAAATGATGGCCATTGAGCTCTTGTGCTCAACAAATGGTGCCAGATGAGTATATGCAGTGTACTCATCTGGCCAGCCCAATCAAAGAAAATGATGGGGACAAGAATTCAGGGGTCTTGTCCCCAATGGCTTTCAAAATGCCTCAACCAGCCCTTTATAGTGATTTTGGGCTGGTGCCTTCTCTATGGGGGATCTTGAGGATCCTTGAATTTATGGCCATTTTGGCCTTTTGTTTGGGTCCTTAGTGTCTTGGGGTGAAATGTGATTCATGGCCAATTCTGGCCTTCTCTTGGGTCCTTAGTGTTTTGAGGTGATTTTGGGTTCATGGCCATTTTTGGCCTTTTCTTGAAATCTGGGCTTTTTTGGCCCCTATGGGCCTTTTGGGTAAATTGGAGTCTTGCGGTCCGCGGGCCGCGGTTCGCAGTCCGTGGGCCGTGGACCATACGCCGCGGTCCGCGGGCTGTGGGGGCTATAGGAGGCCCCCAGGGCCCAAATTTGCTGGGGACCCAGGGGTACCATGGGACCTTGATTGGCCCCCAAAAAAAAAGGAATTTCACCTTATATGGCCTGGACCCATTGGTGGGGTCCAGGACCACCAAGAACTTGGCCTCCCCCAAACTTGCAGGGGAGGCCCCCCATGCTGATTCCAGCCCCTAAAGGGGCCTTGGACCTTGACAATGAGAGATTTTGAGGGGGGCCATGATTGACTTGTGGCCCAATTCCCTTGAGGTTGGACTTTTGATTTGAGGTGGACTTGACGATTTGGGTGGAGTGAAATCCAGTGTCTTGTTCCTGTTTACGGTTGGTTTGACTCCTATTCATGCTCTTATAACAACCAATAAATGAGATAACATAATAAGGGACCCTCCCAATACGTCATTTGGAAGGGGATGGTGCTGCTTTAAAGAAATAAAAGAAAGAAATTATACGAGTAAAGAAAGAAAGAAAAATAATAAGAGAAAATGAGAGTAAAGAAAGAAATAAAGAGAAATCCTGATGGTTGGTCCTTCTTGTGGTGAGTTGCTTGATTCTGGCCAAGAAGTGTCTGAAAAAATGAAAACCAAGCATTTGATGCTCACAGAGTGGCCAAGGTAATGTTTTACAAGAAGTAGAACCCTCAGGGATGCATACCAGGAGATGGAACTTACTTTCATAACTTCCACTCCCCACCAAGCACCATAAAACTGAAATAAATTGCCATAAATGCCTTCTGAAATGAATTGCCATAAATGACTACTGAAATGAATTGCCATAATGACTTGAAGTAATGAATGTCTTGAATTATGATGATTGGCATAAAATGAAATGATAATAAAGAAAGAAAATGAAAACATAAAGAAAGACGAAACATTTGGCCATATCTTGATAAGGTCCAAATGGAGGGTATTGATGTTGTGTGCTTCCTGAACCTGTCCAAAGAATTGACAAGTGCTCACAAAGTGGCCAAGGTGATGCTTACAACAAAATATGGGTAGGATACCCCCTTAAAGGTGCATGCCAGGAGAGGAACTTACTTTCATAACTTCTTCTCCCCACCAAGCACCATAAATCAAACTCTTGAGGTATTTGGGCCAGACTTGTCTGGATACAATGAATGGAAATCCTTGACAAGCTCTGGTGAGCTGGTAAGGTTGGAAGATGGTTCCCAAGTGGTTCTTTCTGGGTCTTCACTGAATCCTTTCCACTCTACAAGATACCATAATTTACCTCTTTTGAGTTTTGAGTCCAGAACCTGAGCCACTTCCCATTCTTCTTGCTCTTCCACTAAAACTGGTGGTGGCGGCAATTGATGACGATTTGGGATAGTTGAATGCTTGACTGGTTCTAATAAGGACACATGGAATACAGGGTGAACTGTCTTCCATTGCTGAGGCAACTTGAGGTGATATGCATGGCTACCAATCTTCTTAAGAACTTCAAAGGGTCCCAACCATCTTTCTGATAATTTCTTGGTGGGTCTTGTTGTCTTGATGTTCTTGGAAGCTAGCCATACTTTGTCCCCAGGTTGGAAATCAGGTGGAATTGCCCTATTTCTATCTGCATACTTCTTGAATCTCCTTATTGCTGACTCTAATTCTTCTTTGACAACTTGCTGTACTGATTGGAGTTTTGTTGATAACTTTCCAGCAGGTGAGTCTTGAGAAATATGGATTGAGTCAAAGCTGGGATTTCTTCCATAAATGGTGAAGAAAGGTGATTGCTTGGTTGATGAATGTTCTGCATTATTATAGGCAAATTCAGCCAGAGGGAGCCAGGTGTACCAGTCATCTTGATGATAGCTGACATACATCCGAAGGTACTGTTCTAGTATCTGATTTACCCTCTCTGTCTGTCCATCTGTTTCAGGGTGAAAGGCAGTTGAAAGATCTCTTGATATCTTGAGCTGCTGACACAATTGAGTCCAAAATGATGAAACAAATAAGGATCCTCTATCACTGACAATACTGACTGGGAGTCCATGCTTGGAAAATACATGACTAATGAATATTTGAGCTAAATCCAGAGCAGTGATTGTGCCATAAGTTGGAATGAAGATTGCCATTTTTGAGAATCTGTCCACAACTACTAAAATTGAATCAAAGTTGTTGGACAGTGGCAATTGAGTGATAAAGTACATTGATAATTAATCCCAAGGACCAGACGGAATTGAAAGAGGCTTGAGTAATCCAAACTTCTTGTGATGAATGTTCTTGTTTCTTGAACATTGCTGACATGAGGACACATAGTCCTTGATGAATTGATTCATGCCAGCCCAATAAAAATCCCTCTTGATGAGCTTGAGGGTCTTCTCCTGGCCAGGATGGCCAGCCAATGGCGAGTCATGACGCTTTTGAAGAATATTGAGTTGAAGTTCTTCATTGCTTGGGATTACCACTCTATCTTTGAACAATAATAACTTGGCTTGAGGTTCAAGAGAATAATCTGGAACTGATTCACCTCTTGCTAGTTGCTTGAGTATTTCTTTGTAGTCTTTGTCTTGCCATACTTCTTTTTGAATCTTGTCAACTAAATCTGAGAAAATTTCCACTTTGATTGAGAAGAATCTTGATTCTTGAATTCCATCTTGCTTAAGTACTTGATGAAAATTCTGAGGATTCTTGCTGACGAAGTCCACCCCCCTCTCTGGGTACACGTCGTCCCGACGTGACAAGGCATCTGGTAAAGTGGCCAGCCTGCCTGGGCGGTAAGTGATAGTGAAATGAAATTCTGAGAGAAATTCAGCCCAACGGGCCTGACGACGAGTAAGAACTTTGGAAGACATGAAATACTGCAAGGAAGAGTGGTCTGTCAAGACTTCAAAAGGATTGGAAAGAGAAAGAAGAAATGCTCTCCAGCGCTTGAGAGCCCAAACTATGCCAAGGAGTTCCTTGTCATGAATTTCATAGTTGAGTTCAGCTGGTAAGAGCTTGCGACTATCAAATGCAATGGGGTGCTTTCCTGAGTCATTCACCTGACTCAGTACGGCGCCCAAGGCATAATCAGAAGCATCAGTCTCTACTATAGTAGGTAGAGAAGTATTAAAGTGAGATAAGATAGGAGCAGAGGTGAAAGCTTCTTTGAGTGCTTGAAAATGACTAAGAGCTTCCTCATTGAAGATGAAAGGAGAATCTTTTTTAAGGAGGGAAGTGAGAGAAGTGATTTTTTTAGAATAATTTTTAATGAAACGTCGATAAAAATTGGCAAAGCCAAGGAAAGATTGAAGAGCCTTGATGTTTTTGGGCTGAGGCCAATTGAGGATTTGTTGAACTTTTGAAGAATCCATCTTGAGGCCATCACTTGAAACAACATAGCCCAAGTATTCCACACTTGAGGCATGGAACACACACTTGGAGGCTTTGGCAAACAGATTATTGTCCCTCAGTCTTTGGAGGACAGAGGCCACATGTTTGACATGTTCCTCCTCAGAACTGGAAAAGACCATAATATCATCTAGATACACCACAGCAAACACATCCAAAAAATCTGCAAAGATATCATTTACTAGATTTTGGAAAGAAGCAGGAGCATTGGTCAAACCAAATGGCATGACCAAATACTCATAACTGCCATATTTGGTTCTAAAGGCAGTTAAGTGCTCATCCCCCTCTTTGATTCTCAGAAGGTTATATGCACCACGCAAATCTATCTTGGAGAAGATAGTGGAACCGTTGAATACGGTAAGAAGCTGGTTCATAGGAGGAACAGGGTATCTGTTCTTCCTAGTGACAGCGTTGAGTTTGCGGTAGTCAACACACAAACAAAGACCTCCATCCTTTTTCTTGACAAAAAGGACAGGTGCTCCTGTTGAAGAGGAGCTTGGTCTAATGAAACCTTTCTCTACATTCTCTGAAATGTAGGCCCGCAGTGTTTCTGACTCTTGATTTGATAATGAGTAGATAACACCAATTGGAGGTAGAAGACCCTCCAATTCGATATGGTGATCACAGGCGCGGTGTGGAGGAAGTTTCTCTGCTTTCACCTTGGAGAATACATCCAAATATTGGTGATAAGCAGGAGGAACAACCTTCAACACAGTTTCAATTTCTTCTGGCTCTTCCTCCTCATCCCACTGCTCCTCCAGGGATGCATGAAAAGATAAGGGAGGAAGGTCCATATCCCCTTGGAAGAGATGAAGTGAAGATATGGCAACATCTTCTCCAACATCCTTTATCTCTTTGAAGACTTCATCTCTTGATGGAAGTAATGACTGAGAGGGAATTATGGAAGGGATATGGACAGAAGAAGGAATGGAAGGTGTCTTAAGTTCACCAGCCAGAGCAACACTGTTGACAGCAGTGGCTAAGTCATTACTAGTAGAAGGAATAATACCACTAGAATCCTTATGATTAGAATCATAGGTGATCAATCCATTTTTCCAATCAATAATGGGATTGAAATGGTAAAGGAAATCATAGCCCAATATCAGGTCTTCTCCCTTGGGTGAATCTATGATAAAGAAATCCCATTCAAAGCTTGGGAAGGAAGGCAAGTCAACTACCCACTTGGTATAATGGGTGATGAACAAGGCAGGGGATTCATTAGAATCCAGAATGAAAAGAGGAATCTTTTCAGGGAGCTCTGACAGAGTCAATGAGTACTTGAGAACAAAATTCTTTGCAATAAAAGAGTTTGTAGCACCAGAATCAATGAGAATACTATAAAAAATATCAGAGATTGAAGAAAAAATAAGAAACTTTAAAGATTTCTTGACACTAGTATTCAGAGTGCACAATTGTGCTCTTGAAGGAAATAAGTGAGAACCATTGAACACATCATGATCCCCACTCAGGCTTTTCCCTGCTTGCTAGGGAAGCCTCTTGATGATGACCCAGGCTTGTTCTGAGGTCTCTTGAAGCATTTTTCAATTGGGTGCTTGCCCCCACAATAAGTAAACAACCCTGCTTGAATCCTCCTCTCCTTTTCAGAACCGATTAATTTATTGTCCTTATTGAGGAGAGCAGCATGGGGTTTGTCCTTTGAAGATTGAAATTGCTTTCCCTTCTTATTATTCTTCTGATGAGGCCTCTTTTGAAATGAGTTTTGAGGAGGCCTAGACTGATTGGATCCACTGACTGGAGGCTTCTTTTCTTGATTGCCACCCTTTTCCTTTTGCCTCTCATGATATCTTGTGTCTAATTCTAAGGTGACATCCATGAGTTCTTGAAGAGTATCAAAGGTTCCAGGGTGAGAAGCCAATTGATCCAATAATCTTGATGCCAATCCTCTTCTGTACACATGAATGTAAGCTCTTTCCCCCCAATCTCCAATTCTTGACACTAAGCTTCTGAAATCTGCTATGTACAAGGATACATGACCACTTTCCTTCATCCTCAAATTGTCCAACTCCTGTTCAGCTTTCCTGACTTCATTGGGGTCACCAAACAGAGTGAATAATTGAGATTCAAACAATGGCCAATTATTGAGGAGGTAGGAAGGGTCTTCATTGGAAATATTTGAGAGGTAAGGTTCAATCCATTTGCCAGCTCTACCAGTAGGAAAAGAAGTTGAGTACAAAACCTTCTTCCTGTCAGAGAAGAAGTTTGCTGGAGCATTATGGAAAATTAGTTGACAGGATTGGATAAATCCTCTCAACTTATGAGCTTGAGTACCATCAAAAGAATCGGGTGCCTTCATGAATGGAGTCTTGAAAGCAGGGGCTTTGGAATTGTCCCTGGAGGCAACTGCTTGAGTGAGTTGTCCCATGAATTGAGTCATCTGCTCCATCATATTGAGGAGACTTGGATCAGTTTGAGAGACAAGAGGCTGACTAGAAAGGGCTAGATTAGAGCTCTGAGGCACCTCTGGAGCATTTGCCAAGGCATCTGCCACTTCAGTTTTCCCAGAATCTTCCTCTTCCACAGACTCTTCCCCCTCTTCATCTTCAACTTACCCTAATCTTGCTCTTGCACCTTCAGACATGCCAGGGTAGCCACCCAAAAGTCCAGAAAAGGATCTTGATCTTCTAGATTTAATTCCACCTCTTCTTGAGGGTGCTGCTCCTTCCATTGGTGGTCCTCTGTCCAAATTTGCACTCAGTTGATGAACTGATGGTGTGCGGTCAAGAGGAGCCCTTGCTGTAGGAGTGAGAACAGCTGGAACTTTCTGGGATCTAGTATTCTTTGCTGGGGGTATGCTGAACTGGCATTTTGAAATAAATGAAATAAAACTTTATGGTATTAAAGATAATCAAAACTTGGCCAAATCAATCACAATAAAATCTTGATGAATCTTGAGGAATCAATTCAAATCTTGAGGAATCAAATTCAATCAACAGTCAAATAAATTCAATCAATCAACAATCAATTCAAATCAAATATCAATAATCTTGAGGAAATCAATAATCAATCAATATTCAATCAATAATCAATCAATAAATGTCTTCAATATGAAATCAAGTCTTGAGGAATAAATCAATCAGTTCAAAATCCTCAGAAGTCAATTCAATATCTTGATGAGTCAAATCAAATCAATAATCAAATCAATTCTTGAGGATCAATCAGTATCTTGAGAGTTCAAAGTCAATAAATCCAATAAGTCCTGAATCAATAACCCAAATGAATCCCAATGAATAATCCAATCAATTAAACCAATCAATAATTCCTAGATGAAACCTGAATAAGAACACAGAAAAAATTTGATTGATAAAAATAAAATGAAGTGATGAAATGGTCAGCAATGATTAAGAAAGGAAAAAGAATCAATTTTAATGAGAATGAAATGAATGAGATGAAAATTGATGAGAGAGAAAAATTCATAGAAAATCATAAAAAATCATAAAATCATGAAAAGGTCATAATTGATGAATGAGAGGAAATGAATATAAATGAATGAAAAGAAAGAATCAAATATGAGTTAATTAATTTAATGTCACAGGGGCTCTTCAAAGTGAAGAGGGCCTGGCACTCAGTAAACTGGGACTCACTTATGGAGGGCTCAAAGATAAGATAAGATGAGGTATACTTAAGAGTGTTAAAGATAAATTGCTAAAGAATAAATATAAGAAAAAGCAGAAACAAAAGATAAGAGTGAAAGAATAGAAGAGCCAACCACAAACAAGTCCAAGTCCACTGTTTCAACCTGTCAGAACGGAAAGAGAAGGGTTAATAAGGATATGGCCACCCAACTCATACTGTACAGGCAAAGAGAAAATGCAAAGACTAACTTAAAATTAAATAATTATAATACCCAAAAATAAGGATAAGAATAATTATGAAATGATAAATAAACTAAATTAATTAACTGGGGAAAAGTCCCCAGGGGGGAGAAAGAGGGGCTGGTATATGTGTGTGAGCCTTACAGGTAATTTCATATACCCAAAAGACCACAAATATAAAAAATAACATATTGATATAAATAAAATAAATTTATTTATATTTTTAAAATAAAAATCAAAATATAAATATAAAATTATATTAAAAATAAAAAATTAATTATAATTTAAAAATAAAAAATACATTAAATTTTGTAAATATAAATAATTTTATATTTATATTTTGATTTTTATTCTAATAATATAAATAAATTTATTTTATTTATATTAATATGTTATTTTTTATATTTGTGGTCTTTTGGGTATATGAAATTACCTCTAAGGCTCACAATGTGAGAATCACCAGCCCTGATCCAGAGGAAGAATTTTCATGAGAATAGTTGATGATTGAATTGAGTCTGGCCAATACAGGTCCTGTACAGCTGTACAGAACCTGTACAAGAGGTGTGGTGTATTTGAGTGATCATACAGTTCCATACTGGTGTATTGAAACTGTATTGGGTGAATCCAACCTGTACAGGTATTGACAGGCTGTATTGATGTACCAAGCTGTATGCATGTTTCAGAATGAAGATTGCTGAAACTGACTGCTGATGCAAATACTGGATTTGCTGATTTGAGGTGTTTGAGTGGGTGTATGAATGAATACCCTTACCTCTGATGAGTGGTTGTTACACCACCCCTCTCTCTGGGTAAATGTTTTCCCAACATGACAAGGCATCTGGTAAAGTGGCCAGCATGAGAAGTTCCTTTTCATCAATTTCATAGTTGAGTGCAGCTGGGAGAAGCTTACAGATATCAAATGAAATGAGATTCTTTCCTGAGTCATTCACCTGACTCAGTAGAGCATGCAAGGAATAATCAGAAGCATCAGTCTCCAAAAACATTTGTAGGGAAGCATTGAAATGAGAAAGGATAGGATAAGTGGTGAATGCTTATTTGAGTCATTGAAACTGACTGAGAGCTTCCTCATTGAAGATACAGGGAGAATATTTTTTAAGGAGGGAAGTGAGGGAAGTGATTTTTTTGGAGTAATTATTAATTAAACAACAATAGAGATTTGCAAATCCAAGAAATGATTGAAGAGCATTAATGTTCTTGAGCTGAGGACAATTGAGGATTTTTTGAACTTTGGAAGAATCTATCTTGAGGCCATCACTTGAAAAACATAACCAAGGTATTGCACACTTGAGGCATGGAATGCACACTTTAAGGCTTTGTCAAACAGATTATTGTCCCTCAGACTTTGGAGGACAGAGGCCACATGTTCAACATGTTCCCCCTCAGTTCTTGAGAAGACCATAATATCATCTAAATAAACTAAAACAGAAAATATCCAAGAAATATGGAAAAATATCATTCACAATATTTTGGAATGAAGAAGGAGCATTGGTCAAGTCAAATGGCATAACAAAATACTCATAACTACCAGACTTGGCTCTAAAGGCAGTTAAGTTCTCATCCCCCTCTTTAATTCTCAGGAGAATATAAGCACCACTCAGATCTATCATGAAGAAGATAGTGGAACTGCTCAAGAGGGTGAGAAGCTGGTTCATTGGAGGAACAGGATACCTGTTCTTCCTAGTGAAAGCATTGAGTTTGTGGTAGTCGGAACACAAACAAAGGCCACCATCCTTTTTCTTGACAAAACAGACAGGGGCTCCTGTTGAACAAGAGCTTGTCCTGATGAAACCTTTCTCTATGTTCTCTGAAATGTAGACCCAAAGTGTTTCTGACTCATGATTTGATAGTGAGTAGATGACACCAACTGGAGGTAGAAGACCCTCCAGTTCAATATGATCATCAGAATACATCCAAAGATTGGTTATAAAAAGGAGGGACTACCTTCAGCACAGTTTCAGCTTCTTCTGGCTCTTCCTCCTCATCCCACTACTCTTCCAGGGAGGCATGAAAGGATAAAGGAGGAAGGTACATATCCTATTGAAAGAGATGAAGTGGAGATATAGAAACATCTTCTACAAGATTGTTTATCTCTTTGAAGACTTCATCTTTTGATTTGAGTAATGTCTGAGATGGCATGATGGAAGGGATATGGACAGAAGAAGCAAGGAAAGGTGTCTTAAGCTCACCAACCAGAGAGAAACTGTTGGCAGCAGTGGCAAAGTCATTACTAGTAGAAGAATTAATACCACTAGAATAATAGTTGATCAATCCAATTTTCCAAACATTGATGGGATCAAAATGGTAAAGGAAATCATAGCCCAATATTATGTCTTCTCCCTTGCATGAATCTATTGTAAAGAATTCCCATTCAAAGCTTGGGAATGAAGGCAAGTCAGAAACCCACTTGGTATAATGGGTTATGAATGAGGAAGTGGTTTCATTTGAATCCAGAATGAAAGGAAGAATCTTCTCAGGGAGCTCTGACATGGTCAATGAGTACTTGAGAGTAAAGGTCTCTGCAATAAAGGAGTTTGTAGCACCAGAATTGTGAGCCTTAGAGGTAATTTCATATACCCAAAAGACCACAAATACAAAAATAACATATTAATATAAATAAAATAAATTTATTTATATTATTAAAATAAAGATCAAAATATAAATATAAAATTATATCAGAATTAAAAAATAAAATACATTAAATTTTGTAAGTATAAAATTACATTTATACTTGAAAAAATTAAGTAAAAATGAAATTTTAACAAAATTGTGAAAAAATAAATAAATTTGGAAAAAAGTTAAATAAAAGTTACTATAACTTTTTATCCAATAAACAAACATATTAAAATTATTTCATCATTGGATTCCTCATAAAAAATCAGGTGGGGTCACCTCTGAGTGAAATTCTTGTAACTCAACTCTAAATAAGCTTAAATTAAGTTTTTAGTATTTTCAATACAAAAGTTGAAAATACTCAAAACTTTAATTTAATTCACACCACATGTGGTGTTAACCATCAATTTTTGTGTTAAAATTGAGATGTTGTGTTTAGTTTAGAAGCTATGAGGAATTGAAGTATTTTCAATTGAATTCAATTGAAATGTCAAAATGTGCACGTGTATTACATAAGTGAACTTTGATTTACATATGAGGTGTCAATTACTACTGTATTGTACTGTACAATTCAATTGAATTACATATGTAAATTATAAGTATAATACATGATGAGGAATTAAAGGAAAAATAAATTGGAAAGATTAAATTTGGGGGGGGGGGGGAAAGGAACTCCAGCTCTAAGGGGGAGCTAGACCCCCAAAATCCTTGCTGACAGGTGTGGGATGTCAAAATTCATGCAAAAGCTCATCACTTTTGGCCTGGAATTGAGTTACAGGGTCTGTGGACTCAATTGATGATGAGGTTTTGATACCAACTGGGGTAGTTTTAGCTGTTGCCAAGAGGGTAAAACTACCCTTAAGATAAAACAATCATAGTAAAAACAGTTTTAACTGGTTTCTATGCCTCTGACACACATTCTGACGTGTTTTGAAGGCTCTAGGCCTGGTATTGCTATAGTAATGGCTGATTTAAGGGTCTAAAATGGCTAAAAATGGCTTAAACCAGCCCTTTTTGGTCTAAACCAGGGTTCAATGATGCCATAATTGGCTTTTCTGTTGTCAGACTGTTTTTCACGACTGACAAGAGTAAATTTCACTTTCGGAGTAAGAGAATTGATGGCTATAAAAGAATGTCTTCTTTGCCCCACTTTTCTCTTCATGTTAGAATCTTTTCCTTTTATAATTAGTTTAAGAATTGTTAAACCAATCAATAAAAGATTCCAACCAACTTTCTTATATCATTTCAAACCTTTCAACCACGTGAAAAAATCATTATAATCATTGTTTGTAACTTTTATAATCATTTTTACCCCTGAAGCACCCCAAAAGTGAATTAAAGCATCTTTCATCACTGTTAACTTTGTCACTTTGTTTCCAAATTCACTCTGGTCGCTTTTGGGCGTGTTTTCTCTTTAATATTCTTTTTAAAGACTTTGCTCTTTGATTAATTGCTTGCAGTTCTTTGCTCAATTAATTCCAATTGAAATTGCTCTTGAAGAAATTTCTTTTGTAGCCTTAAAATATCTCTTGTAGAGTATTTTTTTTGGATAAATCTTTATTGTTGGGAAAAAAATAAATTTTTATAATATTATTGTTTTATACTAATAAAGTTATAAACAATAAAATTGGCATGTTTTCTCTTAAAAATAATATTTCATACTATTTTTAATTGATTTTTACCTTATACAAATTTTGAGGACAGGAAAAGTACTTGATTTTTAATCAAAGTTTCATATCCACACCTTACAAGAATCAATGAGGATACTATAAAAAACATCAGAGATAGAAGAAAAAGAAGAAGCTTTAAATATCTATTGACACTAGTATTCAGAGTGCACAACTTTTCTGGTGAAGGAAATGAGTGAGAGCCATTGAACACATCATGATTCCCACTCAGGCTTTTCCATTTTTGCTAGGGAATCCTCTTGATGACCCTGGCCTATTCTGAGGCCTCTTTAACAATTTTTAATTGTGCGCTTTCCACCAAAATAAGTGCATAGACCTTCTTCAATACTACTCTCCTTTTCAGAAACAATTAATTTTTTGTCCTTATTGAGGATAGCAGCATGAGACTTGTCCTTTGAAGCTTGAAAATACTTTCCCTTCTTACTTTTCTTGTGATGAGTCTTCTTGGAAGATGAATATTGAGTAGGCCAGAGGGAATTGGATCCAGTGACTTGAGGCTTCTTCTCTTTGTGACTATCCTTTTCCTTCTGCATCTCTTGGTACCTGGTATCTAATTCTAAAGTAATTTCCATGTTCTCTTGAAGAGTATCAAAATTACCAGGGTGAGAAGCCAACTGGTCCAAAATTCTTGATGCCAATACTCTTCTATAAAAATGAATATAAGCCCTTTCTCCCCAATCTCCAATTTTTGACATTAAGCTTCTAAAATCAGCACTGTACAAGGATACATGACCACTTTCCTTCATCCTGAGACTATTAAATTCTTGTTCAGCCTTCCTGACTTCATTGGGATCACCAAACAGAGTGAATAACTGGGTTTCAAACAACTGACAGTTATTGAGGAGGTATGATGGGTCTTCATTGGAGATATTTGAGAAATATGGTTCACCCCATTTTCCAGATCTACCAATGAGAAATGAAGTTTAGTAAAGAACCTTCTTCCTTTCAGAGAAGAAGCTTTCTGGGTCATTATGGAAAATTAATTGACAGGATTGGATCAATACTCTCAATTTATGGGCTTGAGTACCATCAAAGAATCAGGTGACTTCATTGATGGAGTATTGAATGCTGGGGATCATGAATTGTACCTGGGGTCAACTGCTTGAGTGAGTTGTCCTATAAATTGAGTCATGTGCTCAATCATATCAAGTGACAAGTGGTTGATTAGAAAGGGCTATATTTGGAGATTCAAGAGCCTCAGGGGAGCCTGCCAAGGAAGCTTCCACTTCAGTTTCCACAAAATCATGCCCCACTTCATCTTCAGCTTCCCCTAATCTGCTTCTAGGACCTTGAGAAATCCTAGGATAGCCACCCAACAAGCAAGATAATGATCTCTATCTTCTTGATTTAATACCTCCTCTTCTGGAGGGTGCTTCTCCTTTAATTAATGGTCCTCTGTCCAAATTTTCACTCAGTTGATAAGCTGATGGTTTTCAGTCAAGAGGAGCCCTTGCTGTAGGAGTGAGAACAGCTTGATTTCTTTGTGAGCTTGTATTATTGACTGCTAGGATATTCTGAACAGGAACTATTTGGAAAATGAAAAATCAACTTGATGATACTCTGAGAACAAAAGATGAGGCTGGACCAATTCAAATTAAATGAGAATCTTGAGGGATCAATCAAATATTGAGGTGAAATCAATATCTTGAAGAACTTCAATCAATTTAAATAAATAATTCAATGAATTCAGTTAAGTCAATTCAAAATCAAATCAATTATTTATTGAGGAATTTAGTCAATCAGTCAATCTTCAAAATTAAATTCAATATCTTGAGGAAAAAAATTCAAATAAATCAATCAAATCAAATATTGAGGATTAATAGGCTATCTTGAGGAATCAAATTAAAATCAAATAAATAAAATGTTGAAGTGGAAATCAATTTCTTGAGAGTTCCCAATCAATTCTTGAGGAATTCAAAATCAAAGAACAATCAATCCAAATACAATAAAAATACTGAATTTCTAAATAAATTAACCAATGAATGTCAACTAATCAAAACTGAAAAACAACTGAATTCAGACAGAAAAAGAAATTGAATATTTATCAAGAATTAAGAATCCAATGAAAAGGTCAGAAAATATAGAGAAATAATAAGAAAGGTCAATTTTTATATGAATAAAATGAATGAGAATCATAAGAATAATAATATTTATTAATTAATAAATAAAATATGTTAACTGACCGGTGAAAAGTCACCAGGGGAAGAAAAAAGCGCTGGTATGTGTGAGAATCCACCAGCCATGATCCAAAGAGTGAGTTTTATTGAGAGGAATCTTCATTTGAATTGATTTGGATAATACAGCCCCTGTATGAATGTACAGAGTATGTACAAAAGGTGTGGTGGAGTTGGGTGATCATACAGTACCAGGCTTGTGAATCCAAAAATGTATTTAGAATATCAAGCCTGTATTAATGAACCAAGCTTTATGCATGTTTCAGCAAGAAGATTTTCTGGTTTGATTAATTTGAGTGGGTTTAAGGTCAAATACCATTACCCCTGAAAGTGGCGGTGACAAAGGCCTTTCTTATCTATCAACAGAATTCCCAGCTATAATGAGCTGTGGATCAATGTTTACTATTTAGGTGAAATTATGATTTAGATAATCAATGAATTCCCATTATAAGAAACCAAAAAAGATATTCAATTTATGAAAAATGAAAATTTTTCAGCTTTTGTAAACTATAGTGCTTCTCTGAAGGAAAAATAAATATTGAAAAAATTCCAAATCTTTTTGCATACCCTCATAGGCTTATTAATTAACAGAATAAATATGAGAATGATCTAAATCTATGTACCTATGGATTTTTCCTCTTCATTTGAAAAATAAAACTCCAACTCATCCAGCCATGGACTATATTTTCATCCACACAAACTTTAATTTGATTTTTGAAAGAAAACAGTTATAATGGCAGTGAGTTGGAGAGCTAAACAAATTGATAATAAAGCAGGTAAAACCTCAATGGATCCTATTCTAAGCGAGAAAAGCTCTCATTTTGGATGGTAATTTCAACTTAAGAAAGAATTATCAGCATTTTTCATTATTGCAAAATATCACTTCCATTGTGGTTTGAGGAAATTTTAATGGCCTTAAGGCTCAAAAAAAGAATTCTGAGAAAATATGTTAGAAAAAATACTTTTACGTAGAAATAATTTTTCTCATTTTTCTTAGAAATAATTATGAGTTTCAGGTACTATAATGAATTAAGCAAACCCGATTATATAGGAGTAACCATTATACCCATTCTCATGCTATGAGAAATTTTTCAGGTTCATTAATAATCCTCAGCTCTTGTGTATTATTGTATTTTCATAAATAGATTTATTAATAACAGGGATTTGGTAATAGATTATGACCTACCATACATATTACCACCCTTTTGAAAAATGAATCAACCTCAATCCCATCTTGAGTTTTACTTCTCATCTCCCTCAAAGATAGAAACTATACCTTCAAGGCTTTATTTTATATTCAATAATAGCTGTGGAGTTTGATATAGATTTACCAAAGGCTTTGTTGTCCTAAATTTTTCAGAGAATGGCTTTATATATTGGAATAATCTATTCTCAGCTGAAGTAGCAACCAGTAACTGTGAACCAGGGTACAAGTATTACATCCAAATAGAATATTATATGAAAAGATTAATATAATGTCTGGAAAAGTTTCATGATAATCCATTTTTCAAAGTATTATTTAGAATAAAGGAAACTCCCTTTCCTAGAATATACAATTTTATTTATATTGGTAAATATATGAAAAAGACATACGCTTAAATACACAAAGTGACCATCTACAGAGCATAGTTCTATTCATATAAAATGGAAAATATTTCCCTTGAAAGATACAATTTTCATACAGATAATATAAGAATTAATCAATGCATAAATATATATCCTTAGTTTTGACTAAGCCAAAGCCTTTAATTTAACCTTGAATATAGCCTTTTGAGGCTTCCTTAAGCTTAATTAAAGGGTAATATTTATTAAATATTTCTATAAGGTGTGGAGAGAAAACTGCATTTAAGATGAAGTACTTTTATTTTTCTCGGGAATTTCTATAAGGTTAAATTATTAGAAAGTAGTAATTTCAAACATTTGAAAGAAAAACATGCCAAAATGTTTGATTTTGACCTTATCAGTACAAAATAAGAGTATCCTCAATACTCATTGGGTTAAAAATGATAAAAAATATCAAAAAATACTTTAAAAGAAATATTTTAATCTTCAAGAGAAATGGTAATTGTAATTCATATAGAAAAGAACTTCAAGGAATTGATAGAGGAACATATCCTTAAAATCTTTTATAAATTTCAAAAAATTTCAAAAAATAAGCAAATTGGATCTGAAAACAAAGTGACAAAGCTTATAATGTTAAAAAATGATTTAACTTTCCCTTTTGGTGGTTTCAGGATAGAAACATAATATGAATTGTTACAGAAAATGTTCATAGCAGTTTTCATACTTTTAAGATGTTTAAAATGACTTTAAAATGGTGGCTCACATATTATATATATTTGTTTCAATATAATTGAGCGAATTATTGAAGAAAGATTCCAACATGAAAATAAAATATGGGGAAAAGAAGGATTTGTTTCATAGCTTGAATATTTCTTCCCTAAAAAGTAGAAGAGTTTATAGCCAGTAATGGAAAAAATATTTGAACTAGAAGCGCAAATTATAGAATTATTGGACTGTGGTTTGGATAAACAAATACATGGTTTTAGCCATTTTTAGCCTCACAAACCAGTTATTACTATATTGAAATTCTTTTGTGAGTATTTTGGAGTATAAAAAAACATAGTGTGTTTGAAACCCCTTTAAAAAGTGAAACCAGCATTGTTGAGGGCTATTCTAGCTGAAGGTTAGGTTTGCCTACTTGGTGAAACTCAAAATAACCCTGGTTTATATCAAACCCTCATTATAGATTGGGTCATAGACCCTGTGATTCAATTACAGGCCAGAATAAATGAGATTTTGCATGAAAACTGACATATACAGCATGGAAACAATGAATTCTGTAGAGTCTGCATCCCAGGAGCCATGATTCTTGCAAGTTTTTTCTATGAAGCTTGTGATAATAGTAACAAATATCAAGAGTACTATTACTGTCCTCAGTAGGAAATCTAATATAATTAAATATCATAACCACAAATTAATATAATTGTTTTAAGAATTATATAAATTAAAAAAAATTTATTATTATTAAGTAATTTAATAATAAGAAAATCTTAAGAATTATAATAAATTATAATTATTCTATTATTATTGTAGTCACTGAAAGTTATAATAATAAGAGACATAAAATCTCTTAATGAGACAATTATATAAGGAAAATAATAATATTTATCCACTTCCAAATAATATAAATACTATTTATAAAATAAATATCACACACACTTTGAAGAGAGAGGTCTTATAGAGAGATTCTATATCAAAAAACTAATAATAAATAAAAAAGATATAGAAATTCAGAGAAAACTTGCTTATAATATATATATAATACAATAAGTCAAACAAAAATTGTTACAGTATTACATAATTTTTATAAGCTAAAAACATGCCAAAGATAAATATTTTAAAGGCATAAGACAGATTTTTTATGATAAAATAAGATCTAAGGCTTTTAGAGGGAATTTGTGTATTTAAAAGATACTTTAATAGAACAGTTTTATATTCTGAAATTTATTATTGGTGATGAAAAAAATATAATATAAATTCTATGATTTAAATTCTTTATTTATAATTTATAAAGGGTAAAATAACTTAATAATCAATTTGATAATATAAGATTTTATATTGAATAAAATAACAACTGTTCAACATGTGTAATGTATTGGATGATGATGATGATGGACAAAGACAGTGATGTAAAGGCTCTTTTTCTGCCTTTAGAGAAGCTCTCTTGATTCATAATGGATCTAGAGGGTGTTCTAAGGTCAAAACTGAAAAACCAGACTTACAAATAAGCCTCTTAATATGAGATAACTTATTTTTCATTCCAATTTAAAGTTACCAGTGTTATTATTAGCCTCAAGTAGATTTAATCCCTTTTGGGTTAATCATTTCGAGTTTAAATGTAAAATAGGTATATTTATGTTAGATTTCATCACATTAGAAATTTAGAAAATCAACTTTTAAATGAAAATTTCTCAAAATAAATTTGCAATTAATTTATAGAGAAATATTAATTTTCTCTAAGAATAGTTAAAAAGGTACATTTCAAGACCAATTCACAATTTACCCTGTTTAAAAAAGATACTTAAAAATTGGTTCAGACACATTCAAAATCCAAATGTAAGCTTTGTGAAATGTTCAAGCATATCCATTAAGAATTGTATTTTTAATGAACTTTTTAAGTTATTGCTATTTTTCCATGTAAAATAGCAATACACACCAAAAGTTAACTTTTGATAAGGTTTCGTTACTTGTAAATTTGAATTTTCAAGCTTATATATGATTTGACAGTTCTCAAAGACTTTATTGCAAGTCTGCATATGGGGATTTACCCTTTGGTAGCTTGTAATTTCTGAACTAAATCAAGGTCTAATCTTAAAACTTAAATAAGCTGGAAAATAATCCAATACAGTTGTCCAACCTTAATTGAGTCCTTGAAGATCCGAAAAGTTGGGTACCCTGGCTCTATTTGATTTTCTTCCTTTGTCCCACCTTTCTATGTGAAGTTTTCCCTTTTATTTATTTAAAGCCATACTATGGCCTCAAATAAATTTAAATTGAGCCCACACAGTATTTACCTCTTATATGGTAAATACTTAGCTTATTCAGTAAATGTACACAACACCTCAATTTTAACTAAATATCTGGTAAGTTTGCATATAGCTTATTAACTTTAAATTTAATCTTATTTAAGCTTAAATTTAACAGTTTTAAAAAAATGTTTAAATGTGCAATTGTGCTGTGAGATTCTTAAATATTCCAATAACATACCAAATATCCATTTTTGGTTATAATTCCCAATGGGTCTACCCCAGGTTAGTTTTTGGTGTAGAATCCAAAAATGACATAATATTTATAGCTTTGTTTATCCAAAACAATGTTATACTTTTTTTTTGTGATTTTTTAATTTGAGGTCACCTGATAAGTCTTTATAAGACTAAATAAACTGGATAAGAAGTTATTTTTGGCTTTATGGGTATTTCACACATATGTCACAGGCTCACATTCCCTACCACCAAGAAAAACTTTACTGAATTTTTTAAAGAATAGTATAATCTCAATTGAATTGGGGGGGTATAATCCACTTTACAGCCTCTCTACTCATACTTTGAAGTATTTAAAGCACACAATTTAAGCTTATTATTGAAGAATTGTTATTCCTTAATGTCTACATCCTCTGAGCAATGTTTGGCAATAAGATATCTTACTTTCTGGAATCCACTTATATTCATGTTGTGGGTTTCTGTATCTGACTAAGTATTCTTTTTCATTTCTTCACCCAAGTATTCTATCTTTCAAGAATTTCAGCACCT
Source organism: Austropuccinia psidii (assembly GCA_023105745.1). Classification (NCBI taxonomy): domain Eukaryota; kingdom Fungi; phylum Basidiomycota; class Pucciniomycetes; order Pucciniales; family Sphaerophragmiaceae; genus Austropuccinia; species Austropuccinia psidii. The sequence continues at coordinate 2,355,395 of JALGQZ010000014.1, forward strand.
GTTTCTCTGTCCTTTGATCAAGTGGTGGTATTTCTAAAGGTGTTTAATTTCTCAAAGGAAAGAATTCCTTACCACTCAAAGTGTAATGCTTTAGCAGACTAACAGGAAAATTTGGAGTTTTATTCTCTAATTATCCTTTCAGTTCTACCTGTACTGAAATGGTATCATGAAGGGCTTTAATAAAAAACAGTATTGCAGAGGAATATTTCAATTTCTTTGCACCTTTGATATTGCTGAAGTTCAAGGTTGAAACCAATATCAAGTCACCTACCTTGAATTCTGGGGTCTTATGACTTTTATCCCATTTTTGTTTAGCATTTTCAAAGGAATAAGTCATGCTTTTATTTGAATTATGCCTCAATTTATCAAGCAATAATTTGAAGCTTGATGAATTTGGTTGAATATTAAATAAATATCACTTCAAAGTATCAACTGGAAGTTTGGGGTTCCATCCTTTTTCCAACATTTCAGGAGTTTTACCTGTTGAAGCATGGATGAAATCCTTGTAGGCTAAGTGCAATGCTTGTATAGGTGTACATCAATAATGGGTAAAGCCACCAGAATCATTAAGCTTCAGGCAATAAGCACAAAATATTATGATCATGTCCTCAAGGGTCTGAATCATTTTTTCGGCTAACACATCAGTTTGTGGATGGTATGCTGTTGAAAATGATAGTTTTTTACCCAATCAATTATGTAAATTTGTCCATACGGCTGATGTAAATTTTGGCTCTCTATAACAAATGATATTTTTAAAGAGATTAGTATAAGATATAGCTCTGTTGCAAATTAAACAAGATGTATCCATAGATGTGTCATCTTTATGACATGGTAAGAAGATTGGAGTCTTTATGTACCTTTTCACAATGACCATACAGGAACTGTAGCCTTTCTCCCCAGCAGGTGGTAAGCCAGTCACCTGATCTATATGAACAGCTTCCCATGGGGTACGTGGTTCCTGGATATGAATCATAAAACCAAATATGTTACCAGTAGCTTTATTGGCCTTCTGGCATCTGTCACAGCTATGGAAGTACTCAATGACATCCTTTCTCCAAGATGGCCACCAAGGACATGTCTTAATTATTTCCATTGTCCTGTATTCAGACAGATTTTCAGAATAAATGTTGTCGTGGCACTCCAGTAATAGTGTGTTTATCAGAATCCTACTGCATAGGACCATTACACATGTTCTTTTAGCCATGTGATTTAAGATACCATCAAATAAATTAAATCTTCCATTTTAATATGTTGTTTTCCATATATCATCTTAAGAATTAGCCAAGGCTTCATCTTTGAAATATTTCTTAAGTAGAAAAGTAAGAATATAACAATTATCATCTTTCTTTTAGCTTTATCTAGCTTTCTCAAATGATTCTGTTCCTACATCTTTGAAAATAATTCCTTCAGTTAGTATTTTAGGCTCTATATTTGCAGGAGAATAGGAAGGGTTGTCAGGTGTATTGGGTAATGCCCATCTACTCAAGCCATCAGACTTCTTGTGAATATTTCCAGCTTTATGTACTATGGTCATATTGCCTCTATACTCCTTAATAGCAAGCTTCCATCTTGACATGTTTCTGTTTGGAGTCCTCATGTTAAGAATTGATTTCATGGCATTAAAATTGGTAATTACCTCAAGCACACTATCAAAAAGATAATAATAAAGTTTGTCAAAGGCCCATGAAAGGCAAAGTGACTAGATTTGACTTGCTCCATGTCTATCTTCAGTAGGTTTTATTTGTCTTGAGATAAACCAAATTGGACCTTCATAAGAATTGTAATTGAAAATGTGGACTTGATGAAGACCTGCACCTAACCCTAAACCACATGCATCAATATACAGCTTGAAAGGAAGTTTCCAGTCTGGAATTCATAATAATGGTGCATTGGTTAAGGAATACTTGATTTTATCATATGCTTGAATCCTAATTTTGTGTCATTTCAAAGACAGTTTTTTGGTCACAAATTCTGTACAATTATCTGGCATGGATTGAAAAATCTTTAGGGTGTCGCCTGTAATATCTGGAAAACCCTAAGAGAGACATAATCCCTTTTTTGTTCTGAGAAATTTGGTTTAATAATCATGAAGCCACTTTGCTTTTATCATCACCAAGGCTTAGTCCTGAAACTACATGTCCCAGAGCCTTTAGCTCATGAAACCCAAAATTAAGTTTTTCAAGAGATATTTTGATGTTCACTTGATGGATTTTCTTAAGTACTAATGAAAGTCTCTCTAAATGAAGTTTCCAGGTTTCTGAACAAGTGATAATATCATCAATATAGATGATTAACCATCCTTCTGATAATTCATATGGGAAGATGGCTTTCATCATTCTTTGATAATGAGAGAGTGCATTTTTAATTCCAAAAGGAATCCTCATATATTCATAAATTCAACAATGAGCAATTATTCTCAACAATTTCCTAGCATGAGGTGCCAAAAAATTCTGATAGAAACCTTTTAGGGAATCCATGGAAGTGATGAATGTTGCTTTGGATACTTGAGTCAAATCTTTATGGATTATAGAGATTGAATACCTATCTGGAATGGTATGAGAAATAACTTCTCTAAGCAAACCAACCATCCTTTATTCTTAATTATGCCTAGTAATGATAAAAGGGGTTGTGACTTCCACTTCCTCATTATGTCCAAGTTCTTTGAAAACTCCAAGCTTCATAAGCTTATTAATATGAGTTTCCAATTCTTCTCTAGCTCCAGTGCTAGCTGAGTAAGAATGTATTCTTAAAAATGGAGTATAAGATCTTTCCACATTAAAAATAATTTCCACTTCATGGCCCTTAATATCCCATAGTGGTTCATTATCAGAAGCAAAGAATTCTTGGTATACTTTTTTTGTATAGACCATCCAGGAGACCCTCAGGATCAAGTTCTCCCAGTAGGATAGTTTTTTGGAAGCACATTTTGTATTGAAGTAATATTTCAATAAGGTTTTCATTCATTTCTAATGTTAATTCAGCACTGTTCTGTGCTTCAATCAATTTATCTGTCACAAATCTTTCCTTATTCAAATCTTTTACCTGTCTTATGACAGTTATTTCTTTTTTCTCTAGAAGAAAAGCAAGCTTTTGCCTTTCATTTTCCCAAATTGTCAAATACCTGTCTTTTGATTATCAATCAAAATAATATAGAAATTGAGATGATCATTCCTAAGTATTAAAGTTTCTGCAGTGCAGTTATCCAAAACAAACTAAGCTTTAAGTCTTATACTTCCTGCAGGGTGAGAAAATATAATTACTGCTTCAAGAATTCCCAAAGGGTGCATATTCTGGCTAGCACTGCTGAATTTTACACCTTCAATTGGAATCAATTTATCTTGCCAATTGGTATAAATTGTGTCAAGGTAACGTTTACCAGAACAAGTGCAGAATACACCTGAGTCAAGATGTATCTTGGCTTCTCTGTTGTCTATCACAATATTAGTGATACAAGATTATCCAGCTGTATAAAAGTAACCTCTGGCAGGTTCGGGTTCTCTGCATTTTAGCATCTTGCACATGAATAGGGTCCATAAACTCATCACTATATTGTGGAAAGTGAGTATGCACTTCTGTTACCCCAAAGGACACATTAATATTTCCTGTACCAATTAGATCTGTTAGTTCTTTTTTTTCAGAAGGCTCAGAATCACTTTCATGTAAAGCTACATAATTTGTTTCTTAGGTGTATTCAGTTTTCCAAATTCTATATTATTTATTCATGTTTTCTTTGGAAAAGTATCAGCCAAATGAAATATACTTCCACATTTATGACATTTCAAAGAAGCTCTGTGTTGTGGTTTATCTGGTCTTGAAATTGGTTCTAACCAGTCCAAATGTTTATTGGGGGTTCATACCAATTTCTACCAATTTTTGTTCTGGTAGTGATGTCTTCCATGGAATTGATATAACCTTCTGCAGAGCAAGTCTCAATACATCTGCTTCTTATAGAATGCTCAAAGTCACTACCAAATTTTCTTAATATACTTCTATGTACCATTGTTTCAGACATATAAGGATTATGGGCAGTTGATATTTCCTTCTTCTTAAGAAACCAGGACATTGTCCTGTCCCTCTCAATATCAAAAATAACTTCTTCAAAAGAATTTTCCATTCTAAATATACAGGATTCATTAGCCCATTCTAAAAAAATCCCTTATTTACACCAAGGCCAGGATTGTTTACCATGGTCTTGTCTCATTTTATAAAACCATTTCTTTGAATATTTGGTAAATAATGAGTGTAATATGGCACCTATGTATTCATGTGGTATGTTAAAGTCTTCTTTAAGTATATCAATTTTTTTCATAAATTTTATATGATTATATTCTCCTTCATCACTGAAGGTGGGCCATTCCTCTAATCTGGGAAGGTCTTGGAAGTCAAAGGCAGTTTCCATTTCCAAATTGATTGAAACTGTATGATGTAAGTAATTATTCAAGCTCACACATTTCTGTCAAGAATTGGTGTAGAATGTCTTGGTAGTTCATTTTTCAATGATATATTGTTAATACCTTATTGAATATCTTCTTCCAATTCAATTCTTTCCTTATCACTTCTTTCCAATTGTTCTTGGAAAAGCGCTGCATTATGAACAGTTGAATTTCAAAAATTCTGAACTTTCATCTTAAGTCTTTAGATTGTTTAGTAATAAAAGATTAAGAATGATCACCTGGCTGATTAAGAAATGTAGCTTTGGACTCAATTCTTGCACAAATATGTGTGAAAGACAAGATATTTTCCTTATTTACATTTGCTAGACTCATAATGGTCCTTTGTGAATCTTTCACCTGCAAAATCTCTCTACCCAACTTTTGTTGGATATACTCAAAATTTCTTTATTACAAGTTTTAAAGTGAGACACAAGATTTACAAGGTCTATTCCTTTGAAAAGGATTGGTTCATTCTTTCTTCCTCCTTTTTTCAAACTGAAACAAAGTTCTTTCCATATTGAACACATTGTCCATGGCTGTCTTTTCCTTGTTTGGAATTCTGTAGTTCAGGGGGTAGGTCTTTTTCCATTTGGGCTTGCCCTTTTACGTGACCTTTTGCTTTACCTTCTGGTTGCTCTTTGGGGCTTTCTTGCTTGTCTTTTGAACTTGTTGAGGCTTGTGAAGCTCCCACAGGGCTGTTGTTGTTCTTTTGAGGCAACTATTTCTTCTGATCCTCTGACAAAATGCTTTGCTTTTTCAACAAAGATTTTATCTTTTGGACCTGTCCCTTGCAAGACATGGGTTTCCAGCCCTTCAGAAGTTCTTTTGTGTTTCCTGGGCCCAAGTAGCTCTTCAATTGAAGGTAGGAGCTCTTTGTACCTATATAAAAGCTGGGCAGAAGCTCCCACTCCTTCTGCTTTGCAGAAATAAACAAGTTCTTGTACTTAGACTGGTATATCTCTACTGATGCTTGTTGGAAATTGGTAAGATCTGACAACAGGAATAGCAGTTATATGAGCTTCTAAACTATCAATAAGATTTTGAAGGGTGCTGGATAGCCCTTGGGAACTTATGGAAGTTCTGGGATACTCCATTTGTGCCTCTCCTATGGCTGAAATTCTTGTCTTTTGGATTTATGAATTGAATTTCCTGGTCAAGATCCATTTAATTGGATTGAGTAGTTGCTTCCACTTCTAGTAGGAGTCATTTAACTTCAGTTAAACACAAATTTTATTAAGAAGTTGTTTCAATTCACTTGGTGGACCTTAAAAGGGTTCATTTGTAAGTAAACCTCTGGGTCTTGGGCTAGTTTCAATCTCAACACTTGAGTCAGAAGAGCTTTCTCTAATAGATGACACAAGGATCAAAAAGTAAAATAAGTTACTTTTATTAAACAATGAAAAGAACATATCAACTAGAATCATTGGATACAGTTGTTTTACAGTAATTTTGGAAAATTAAGTCAAAAACAAGAAAATTATCTAAAGAGTAAAGAAAAGTATTCTTCAATAAATATTTTCAGCTTGTAATTCTTTTTATTTTCTTTGAATAAATAATTATGAAATTAATAAATTATTGATCAAAATTATATTATTATTATTGAATTTCTACTAGAATAACTCAAAGAAAAAAATTTCAAGTCTGCAATGTGAAATAGCAAGTAGTTAGACAATGAAAATGTATTCCAAATCACTTAATAGTATATTTTTTCCAACAATATTCCTAAGGAGAATACCTTTATTAATATTATAATGATTATTTATAAGGGATAATTCCCAAAAAAGCCATAATTGAAGTAAATATGGCAGTTTTATGTCAAAAAACAGTAAAATAAGGTCTATAATATTATTTATGTTGCAAACATTTGTTAACATTATGGCTAGGCCCCCAAATGTAAGGTTTTTCTATGAAATGCTTGATAATAGTAACTAATATGAAGAGTACTATGACTGTCCTCAGTAGAAAATCCAAAATAACTGAATATTATAGCCACAGACTAAAATAATTATTAAGAATAATTGTATAAATAAGAAAAGAAATAATTATTATTAAATAATTTATTAAGAAAAAGATCTTAATAATTATAATAAATTCTAATTATTCTATTATTATTCTAGTCACTGAAAGTTATAATAATAAGAAATATAAAAGCTCTTAATGAGAAAATTATATTTGTCAAATAATAATATTTATCCACTTATAAATAATATAAATATTACATATAGAAAAAATATCACACACACTTTGCAGAGATAAATACTATACATAAATTTTATATAAAAAACTAATACTAGAACAAGGAGATATAGAAATTCAGAGGAACCTTACTTATACTATTTATTCAATACAATAAGTCAAACAACAACAGTTATAGTTACAGTATTGAATAATGTCTATAAGCTCAAAACATTCCAAAAATCAATATTTTAAAGAAATGGAACAGAATTTCTATTATGAAATAAGATTTAAGACTTTTTAGAGTAAATTTGTGGATTTAAAAGATGCTTTAAGAGAACAATTCTGTGAGCCTTGAGGTATATTTTACATACCCAAATAGGCCACAATTATCTTAAAAAGAAATTTTGAATTATGCATAACTCATAAGTCATGCATATATCCAAAATTCATCATTTTCAATTTCAGAAAAGATGAATAACTTTCTATTGAGTAAGTAAATCCATGGATTTAAGACCAGATTTGGATTCTACACAAAAATTCACCCAGGGTAGCCCCATAGAGTGAATAAGCTCAATTTAAGTATTTGAGGTGGTAAAATGGAAAATACTTCAATACCACATCATTAATACCACATAAAAGATCCGTGAAATTTTTTGTTTTTCTTGATTTTAAGCCAAAATAATGGGAAAGTGAGAAATCCCATGTTACATATACACTAAGAATAGTGTTATGCATGTTTTGAGCACTTAATATAATGGTATTCTTACATGGACTTTTGGTACACCCATAGTGGATATCTCACTAAGCTTAAATTTCTATTTTTACGTGAAAAATAAGCAAGGGGGACAAAAGACATCAAAGAGAGCCAGGGTACCCAACTTCTGAGGCCTCAGAGGCGTGGATAGCTCCAGAGCATGGATCCATGGCTCATCTTGGCCCAATTGGTAAACTAAGGCCCGGTTTATGTTTGGGTTTTCAAAAAAAATTTGAATTTATTTCGAAATCAATTTTCAATATTAATTAATTATTTTTATTCAATTTTTATTCAAAATTAGTCCCAAATTCATTTCAAAACTCACAACGTCTATTTCTCAAATTGTTTCAATTTGATTTTATTTGATTTTTTTGACCTCATTAATCATTAAGGAATTCAAAAACATGGCCAACCTTACACCCGATTCTCAATTATCATCATATGAACGCCTTAATCGCCTCCTGAGTGGCAATCACGAAGAAAATGAAGACATTCACTCGGTTGAAGTGAGCCCCAATCTCACCAATGACAATATGGAGCAACAAAGAAGTGGACCCATCGTTGAACAAAGTAATTTTGAAGGATTGCCAAGCCAATCCTCAAGTAAAAGGCGGAAAAGACGTACAAGTGAGGAAGCACGATTGTATCGACAGAAATTAGAACATGAACGCATTCTTAAGAGACAACGACGGGAAAATGACAGAGTTAATGCTGAAGCACAAAGGCTAAAGCAAGTTGAACGTCGTCTGGCACATGAAGAAAATAAAAAAAATTGAAAAAGCCATTTTTTTTGGAATGAAGATAGTACTCGGCAATTATTGGAGATGATGCGAGAATTACGTATCGATTTTGTCAACATGGATGAAACCACGTCTGGTTTCATCCCATGGACTCGATTTTTCAAGATGAATGAAAATCGCAAACAGGAATTTGCCCTCTTAAAAGAGCTTGGATTTGAGACAATAGAGAGGCGATACAAGGCATTAATGACTATATACAAGGTACGATTTTAGATTCATGATTATTAAAGCTAAGCTGATACACAATCGTCTTTAGAATACAAAGGATTCTTGTGATGCCACAGGAGGAGGAGGCTTATACATCCAACTGCAGCGGCATCACATGACAATGGAGGTAAGTCCTATTGTCTGATCAAAAAATATCGTTACTAAATGTATGGCATATTAGGTGTTTGAGTTGCTTAAAGAGATAAATCGGAAGAATTACAGTACAAATGAGGTGGGCTTTGAGTCAGGAGAATTCCCACCTGCATCGAATAATAATATTGAAGAGGGGATTCATGAGGACTTTGAGGTACCCACGGAACCATCAGGTAATCAAGTGGAGCATTCAGGAAGTGAAAATGGTGAATCAGGACCCAGAGAGGGGTTGGATGATTGGCCAGATGATCCGGAGAATATCCCAAGTCAGCCCGAAGGGAGCCATAGGACTCAACAGCTTTGGGGAACATCTCGTATGGTTCGTGGTAATTCTTCAAGTCAAATGTCAAGTATCAGCAGAGGAACGTCACGTCGTGATCGGAACTTCATGAGTAATATGAATACCAGTATGCAAAATGTTTTATCACCTTTGATGCTTATGTTACAGCAAAGCCAGGATTGTGCTGAAGAGAGAGATCGAATGCAAAGATCTCAAGACAATGAAAGGCAAATGTTGATGCGTGAACGAGAAGAAGAACGTCACCTACAAGAAGTGCAAATACGGGCTGAAGAACAAAGAAGAAACGATCAGTTGAATATGTATATGATTGCAATGCTGTCAAAAATGACAGGAGTGCCCTTGGACGAGCCTCCATCTGGCTTGCATTTGGGCGAATAGAAAGGATGTCATTTAAGGTATGTGTTTCATATACAATTTTCAAAACAATGGCCAATTAATATTCTGAAAGACTGTGAGTTTATAGCGCTGGGTGTGGGTTGATTGTTTGTAGATCTATGTCTTGTGACAAGACACGTGTATACTGATCACCACTGAAAAAATGTAATCTTCACGCGTGTTTAATCAAAAAGGGTCTTTTGTGTAAAAATAGGTCGTCTAGTTAACTCATCGGCCTCAATATAAAAATCAGTGCTCTGTTGTATCTGTTACACATTCTCATCTTTATAGCTGGACAAGAAATTCTAATAAATATAATTGTCTATTGATTAGTTTTTAAAAATTGATATTTTAATTCATAAGCATTTTGTTAACAGGCAAAAACATTGAAAATTATGAGTTCTACATCATCAAGTACAAATGGTACCCTTTCTCATACTCAAAACCCAATTTTCAGCGAGGAGTATCTCCACAATATTGCTGAAATAGATAAAATGCAAGTGCGCAAGCGGCAAATCCTGCATCAAATCGCTCTCCTTCAGAGGGCAAATGACGGGCATGACACAGAAATTGCCTTACTCCTAGGCGAGCTCGATGTGAAAGACAACATTATTCAAGAATTGCAAGCCAAAGTTCTCGAAGAATTGAATACTATGGAAGCACGCTTACAAAGGTTATTGGATTAAGAGACTAGTCTTATGTCACAGTAAGCTTCATTTGACTATCTGTTTTCGCCTTTGTGTTATATGGGAACTAAACGTTCTACTATCATTGGAACATTGTTAAGGGCCTGTTGATCATGCTTGCCAAAGTGTGGAGTTACTACTTTTTTATTCAATTTCATTGTAATCACCATGATTCTTATACGATTGAGTTGTTTATGAATCATATGCACTCAAATTGTGACCAGACCCGAGGTCACATCATTACAACTACATTACAAAGACTTTTTGGAAATAGACATTTAAATAAATAATAATTGTATCCTATCATAACCTATTTTATTGAATATTGCGTTGATTCCAATGGGCCAAAAACGTCCCTTGATCGCTGTTCAACATGTTGTGCAGTATCATACATGCAATTGTTACTTTCGCTGTATGTAGTGGCACTATGGCCTGTGGTCTCAGGAGACATCGAAATCAATTCTTCAAACACCCGAATGCCTGCTCCACCACGATTCTGTAATGCAGTATTTCCTATTAGTGTATATAATAATATTACAATTGAAATTCTCACCTGGTTGACGAATGAATATTGTTAAAATGTGCGCCCTCTTCATTTTGTGGATTCCTTTCAGGCACAAGTATTGGAAGTGTTGATGAATAACCTGAATCGCCAATGAGTAAGCAATTTGGTGGAAATCTGGCCACACCATTAATCAGGTCTTGGCCAATCTTTGATTTCCTGAAAACACGGCTATCATGTACTGATCCTGGCAGGCCGCCATACACCTGCATATAGAAGGTCACTCATATAGTAATTAGTTATTCAATATAAAAAAATCTACTGACATTGCGAAAATTCCCATGACCATCAACAATACATTGAAACACAATAGAATGCCACCCCTTCCGATTCACATATGAGTTCCATCCATCATTTGCTGGCGGGATTACTGGAATGTGAGTTCCATCAATGGCCCCAATGATGTTTCTGAGTCCATGTTGTTGCCTAAACGATTCCATGATTTTCGCCCATTTTTCTATTTCATGTGCCGCTGGAAATCTACATAACCACATTAAAACTTTTTTTTGGAAACCATTGATTCAAATGAATTACTTACATGATTGTTGAATCATGTAATGCCGCCAAAATCGCATGAACCACAGCCTTGGTGACTTGATAAGCCGTAGCTTTCCCCACATTGAACACATGTCCCACCGTATCATAAGATGTCCCATGACCCAATCTATATAAAGTAATGCCTACCTTCTCTTCAATAGTTGGGCCCCGTGTATCTTGTTGAAAGGCGTTGGGAATGTAATTTAATAATAATTGTATTAATCGATAGAAATCCTGACGTCCCATTCGAAAAAGCCCAATGAATCGATTTTCATTGCATAAATCCTCTTTGATCCACGGATTGAAACGCCTTCCTCGTCTAATTACATGACGTGGTTCACGCCCACTTTCTGCATACCATGTCAGATGAAATGACCATGCAACTACCAAACTCGAAATAATATAGATTATTGGTGAATTATTCATAATATTTATGGAAATGACAACAACCGCCAAAAAAAATTGCACAAAAAAAAAGACATTTTGGCCTACTGAGTATAAAAATGGAACTATAATTTGCCAACGTAGATAGAACATAAACATCAAATCCATTTGAAAGGCAATTTCAATTTTTTTTGAGTTATTTTTTAATTAAAAATATTTAATTAATATTGAAAACTAATTTCGAAATAAATTCAAATTTTTTTTGAAAACCCAAACATAAACCGGGCCTAAAACTCTTTGGGAGCTTGGTTACCAAGTTACACCTACTGTAATCATAAGAGAATAGCAAATAACCTGCTATTTTGACGTGCCAAGGAGGTAATGAGCTACTTAGACTCCTTTAACCACGTCAATTCTTGATGACTTTCCATGACTAGACCCTAAAAGAGTGATGAAAACCCTTTTGGGACCCATATTCATTGATTTACTTCATAGCAACCAGCAAAATACTGCTATTTGCAATTCTACGTAGAAATGAGGTAAAAACTTCAAAAATTCATTAAAAATACAATTCTTAATGAATCTTTCTGAAACTTTCAGGACCAATAGAAAACTGTATCATCTATGGTACAACCAAAAAGAATTACAGTTTTACTAGTAAAATTCAAAGGTTTACTTATAGTCCATTTTTGACCATTATACGTGAAACACTGAATCTTCAAAAATTCACAGTAATTAAAACCTGTGATGAAATTGGCAATAACATTGATAGCTTTGAGAAATAAATGATTATTTTGGAATAAAAGAAGATTTAAAGATGTTACTCCTTTTATTCTTAACCATATTGGGGTTGGTAGTCACGTAACAGCATCAATTAAGTAATTATGATAATCTTACGTGACAACAGATGATGCAATCATTAATCCAAAAAGGTTGATTGTTTTCTCATTCACTGGTTTTTCAGTTTGCTCCATGGCACGCCTCTGTGAGCTGTTGCTGACTTAAAAGAAGCCTCTTCTTGCTGTTTTTTCCGTATCATCATCTTATCAATTTATTAAATCATTATTACCAACAAGTAAGTATTAGTTAAAAGCTATTCTTAGGTGTTTTAAATCTTTCATAATCAACCAGAAAGACGTGAAATCATAGAATCCAACTATATATTGTTGTAATACTGTTATAAATCCTTTTGATCCCTTAAATCCCCAATTCCACATCAAATTTCTCTACTTTTATCTATCAATAAGTTCTTTGGAGTATTAGTGAGTCATTTTTCTTTAATTCTTAAAGTTTTTCTCTAGTAATAGTTTTCTTCAAGAATTATTTTTATAATTATTCTTGTAAAAGATAATTATATATTAAAATAATTTTATTATTTTAATAAAAGAAGTTTTTATTATTAAATTCTTCTTGTAATTGATTCTTGTAGACAATTACTGCTCACTGTTATAATCACTAGTAGTGTATAACACGTGAAAGAAATAATTTTATAATTATTTAATTGTGGTTATAATAATTTTTTATTATTATATTTCATAAGAACAGACATAGTACTGTTGATTAATAGTAATATTATCATCAGTTTCATAGTCACATCTTACAAATTCTATATAATAAAATGTATTATTAGTGATTGCAACAATATAGTGTTAATTCTATGGGCTTAATTATTTATTTAAAATTTATAAGGAGTAAAATAACTTAGGAATTACTTTCATGATATAAGATGTTATAGTGGATAAAATATTTACTGTTTAAAATGACTAATTTAATGATTGGTGATGAGGATGGACAAACACAGTGATATAAATGTGAAGAGAAGCTCTCATTATTTTTAATTGATACAAAGGGAATTCTCAGATAGAAACTGAAAAGCCATTCTTAAAAATAAGGTTCTTAGCTTAAGGTAACTTATTTTCAATTCCAATGGGAAGTTACCAGTGCTATTCTCAACCCCGAGTAGATTTATTCCTCTCTTGAATTAATCAGTTTAAGTTTAAATAAAAAAAACCAACTTAAATTTAATGTAATCAAATGAGCAACCCAAAAATATCGCTTCAAGTGAAAATCTCTTAAAATAGATTTTGAACTAATTTTCAAAAAAATATTAATTTTCTTCAAGAATGATTAAAAAGGTCAATTTTGAGGCTAATTAACAATTAATCGTGTTTGAAAAAGATACTTACAATTCAACTAATCAATAGATAGAATTTAATTTTAAGCTATGTGAAATATTCATGAAAACCCAAGCATAATTGGATCTTTGATGAATTTTTGAAGTTATTGCCATTTTTCCACATAAGATACCAATACATACCAAACCTCAGCTTTTGATAAGGTTTTAACATTTATAGGTTTGAGGATTAAGCTTATTTAAGATTAATAAATCTTTGAAAGTTCTTGAAGCCTTGATTGCAAGTCTGAATAGATGGAATTACTCTTTGGCAGATTGTAATTACTGTCCAAATTGGGATAAAGCCAGCTTAAAATTTAATTTTAAATTAAAGTCTAATATTCAAGTTTAAATATAGTTGAAACTCCTTCAATACAGGTGGAAACCTTCAGTTGAGTCCTTGTACATCGCAAAAGCTGGGTACCCTGCCTCTCTTTGTGTGAGCCTTAGAGGTAATTTCATATACCCAAAAGACCACAAATATAAAAAATAACATTAATATAAATAAAATGAATTTATTTATATTATTAAAATAAAAATCAGGTGGGGTCACCTCTGAGTGGAATTCTGGTAACTCAACTCTAAATAAGCTTAAATTAAGTTTTTAGTATTTTCAATACAAAAGTTGAAAATCCTCAAAACCTTAATTTAATTCACACCACATGTGGTTTTAACCATAAATTTTTGTGTTAAAATTGAGGTGTTGTGTTTAGTTTAGAAGTTATGAGGAATTGAAGTATTTTCAATTGAATTCAATTGAAATGTCAAAATGTGCGCGTGTATTACATAAGTGAACTTTGCTTTACATATGAGGTGTCAATTATTACTGTATTGTACTGTACAATTGAATTTAATTACATATGTAAATTATAAGTATAATACATGATGAGGAATTAAAGGAAAAATAAATTGGAAAGATTAAATTTGGGGGGGGGAAAGGAACTCCAGCTCTAAGGGGGAGCTAGACCCCCAAAATCCTTACTGACAGGCGTGAGATGTCAAAATTCACGCAAACGTTCATCACTTTTGGCCTGGAATTGAGCTACTGGGTCTGTGGACTCAATTGATGATGAGGTTTTGATACCAACTGGGGTAGTTTTAGCTGTTGCCAAGAGGGTAAAACTACCCTTAAGATGAAACCATAATAGTAAAACAGTTTTAACTGGTTTCTACGTCTCTGACACACATTCTGACGTGCTTTGAAGGCTCTAGGCCTGGTATTGCTATAGTAATGGCTGATTTAAGGGTCTAAAATGGCTAAAAATGGCTTAAACCAGCCCTTTTTGGTCTAAACCAGGGTTCAATGATGCCATAATTGGCTTTTCTGTTGTCAGACTGTTTTTCACGAGTGACAAGAGTAAAATTTACTTTTGGAGTAAGAGAATTGATGGCTATAAAAGAATGTCTTCTTTGCCCCACGTTTCTCTTCATGTTAGAATCTTTTCCTTTCATTAATTAGTTTAAACACTGTTAAACCAATCAATCAAAGATTCCAACCACCATTTATTAAATAATTTTAATCCTTTTAACCACGTGAAAAAATCATTATAATCACTGTTTGTAACTCTTATAATCATTTTTACCCCTGAACCACCCCAAAAGTGAATTAAAGCATCTTTCATCACTGTAAACTTTGTCACTTTGTTTCCAAATTCACTCTAGTCACTTTTCGGCGTGTTTTCTCTTTAATATTCTTTTTAAAGACTTTGTTCTTTAATTAATTTCTTGCAGTTCTTTGCTCAATTAATTCCAATTGAAATTGCTCTTGAAGAAATTTCTTTTGTAGCCTTAAAATATCTCTTGTAGAGTATTTTTTGGATAAATTTTTATTGTTGGTAAAACAATAAATTTTTATAATATTATTGTTTTATACTAATAAAGTTATAAACAATGAAATTGGCGTGTTTTCTCTTAAACAGAATATTTCATACTATTTTTAACTGAATTTTACCTTATACAAATTTTGAGGACAGGAAAAGTACTTGATTTTTAATCAAAGTTTCATATCCACACCTTACATTTGGGGGCCCAGCCATGATATTTTACCTGTGAAATATTTTTTTTACTATTTTTAAATCTTTTTCTTATATTGAAAAATTTAAAAACATATAAAAAATACTTATAATTCAAAAAATCCATAAAAAATAACTTTTTTTCATATTATAAGTGAGGCTTATATTTTTATTTCTTTTTTGAAATGACCTTTTTTTTACTTAATTAATTGGCTTTTTCATTAGTTTTAGTGTCTGACAACGTGGTAAGACAAGAAAACATTGAAACAGCCTCAACAGTCACCAGCATTGTTCCTCTAAGCACTATTAATTCAGACCATAATAGTACTGTAATTGTGACTCAAAATAATCAACCTGAACCAATATCTTCTGAATTAATCAACTTGGACATAATTAATACTCTTTAGAAAGCTAAGAATTTGGCCAATAGTAAGTTTTTGATGTAAAAATACTATTTTAAGCCTTTTTAAACCATAATTATGCCTTCAACCAGGTCAGGAGCCAGCTACAACCCCTCAAGCAGCGCCCGAAAAGGTAATAGACGTGATTATGGCAGAGGCCAACCAGGTACAGAAGGAAAAGGGTCAGTTGATGACTTCCAAACAACTAAATTGGGTCATTCTGAAGCTGATAATACTATTTTACCTTCAAAAAGAGCTGACACCGCCACAACAAGCCTCTGTGGACATATACAAAGCCAGCCACAGTGCATACAACAATGCACTTCAATTCAAGGAGTACCAGATCCTTGCAGACCTGTGGAATAATTGCATGAATTCTTACCTGACAGTAAGAAAATTCTTGGGCCATCCCAACACTTGAAAATTGCTCAATGGATGGCATCCATTGATGGAGAAGAAAAACATGATGCTTTTGACACTAGAATGGAGGAAAAAAGTGGCCAGCAGCAGCAATTCCAACGTGAAAAAGCAGCCACAAAGTCCAAACAAGGGCAAAGGGAAGGCACCAGCCCCAAAACCTTACAGCCAGGGCTACAGAATCCCAAAGATTCAGCAGGATGCCATGGAAAATGTATTTCAGATGGCCAGAACCATGATGGAATTACAGAAGAAGGAGGAAGCCAGATTAAGGTTCCAGAAATGATCTCTGACATATTTGATTCCATCCCAGAGTTGTATAATGCTATAAATGACGTGAAAAAACATCTTTCTGATAAAAATGAAACCATTTGTAACAACATTAAAACAAACAACCTGAGTCTGTGCCAAATTAATGAAACATTTATGTGTTTTGAAAAAGTTTTAAGAACAATTAAAAATTCCAATAATGATAATTCTTCTAACAACAAAATAAATGAACAATCTGCCATTATTAAAGAATTAACAGATAAATATTCTAAATTCAATATTGATGACATAATTGAAACAAGAATTAAACAAGCCATAAATATTATCAGAACAGATAACAAGAAAGTCCTTGATGACATTTCAAATTCATTTAATGAAGTAAAGACATATACCATTGCCTTGAAAAAGTGTTTTGATGCTTCACAAGAAGAAGTATCAAAATTATCAATGAAATTGAATCAAGTCACTGCTGATAATACAAGACAGACAGAGTTATGGCAAGAACTGACACATAAGGAAGACATTTATAAAATTGAAGTAATAAATTTAATACAAAGCTTCCAACATGAATACAGAAATTCCCAAAGGTGTAGCAACAGTAAAATGAATGACATTGAACAAATACTGAATACCTTACCAAGAATGTCTACACCTCTAAATCAAAATGAGGGCACAAGAATTTCAAATCCACAAGTATTGGATCCTGATAATTCACAATTAAAAAATGAATTATCTACTTCTTTTCATAACTTGGAACCATAAATGGGCCAAGCACTCTTGAAAGAAGTTTCAAAACTTAAAGAATGGCCTCACTTCAGTGGTGAAGGAGAGTATGACCATATGGAATTCATTAGAGGTATTGACATGATCAAAGAGGATTTTGAATTACCAGACAGATTGGTAACAGCCAGGTTTAACACCTTGTTTACCTGATCAGCTCACAGATGGTACATCAAAATAAGACAAGCACATGAACACCAGAGTTGGACTTGGTGGAAAAACCAAATCATCAACAAATGGGCAAATGATGCTTGGAGGTTTAAAGTTGAAACAGCCTTTGAATCTGCCAAATTTAATGCTGATAAAGACAAAGCTTTACCATGGTTTTTCCAACAAAAGGACAGATTAACAGCATTATATCCTGACATGTCAGAATTTATGATCCATAGAAAAATTCTGAGACAATGTGGAGGTGACTTAGAGCATGCTGTCAAAAGCAGGACTACTGAACAATCTTCAGCAGAGGATAATATCAATATACTAGAAGAAGTAACCACCAGAACCAAAATTGGTTCTAGTAGGGTGAATCTCAAAACAAGGTTTAATACACCTTGGAAAGATTCTGTGGACAAAAGCCCCAAAGAAAATTCTAGTAATATTAAATATAAATCTTCAGATACAGTCAGAAAATGCCATATTTGCCAAAGCACCACCCATTTAGCCAATACATGTCCAAAAAGGGGGAAAATCAATGAAATTGACATTGAAAAGGGACCAGATGTTGAAAAAGAAGACATAATTGAAGACAATTTAGATGATAAGTCATCCATATTTTCTGAATCTTCAAAAGATATAGAAAATATCAGTGCCACTTTTGACATCATGGAATCTTATTCCCACTTACCACAATTGAGCAATGGTCAAGTTGATTTATCAAAAGTTCAAGATGCACAACTTATGAAGACAAAACCAAACAGAGGAAAAGGTTATACAGCTCGTAATTGCTGTATAACAGAAGTGGTGATTGACAACAAGCCCACCAAACGTTTGCTTGACCCAGGAGCCTTCTGCTCTTGTGTTGGAAAATCTTTTCTTAAGACTTGTGCACCAAATTTTGAAGACCAATTGTTACCAATTGATGGTATAAAATTCAACAGTGCAAGTAACCCAATGAAAGCATTAGGAATCTTTGAGACCAATGTCATATTCCCACACATAAATGGGAATTTAAGGATCACAGTTGAATTTGTTGTTATGGAAAATTGCTCTAGTACCCATTTTATATTGGGAAATGACTATTTAATCATGTATGGGATAGATTTACATAATAACAAAGACAGATACTTTACAATTGGGGACAATAAGCGCCAGAAATTTTCCGTTTTACCATTTAAAAGACAAATTAGAGTAAACAAAGTATCACCAGTCAACTTAGAGTTAGAGAAATTCAAGTCTGAACAGTTAAATGAGGCTGAAATAAGCCTTTATCTGACTGATAAACAAGAAAATGAACTTTCTTCCCTTTTGTATGACCACAGAGGAGCATTTGCTACAGACAAAGAACCCCTGGGAGCAATTATTGGTCATGAAGTTGACATCATTCTTAACATTGAGAGACCTTATCCACCACTCTTGAGAAGACCTGCTTATCCAGCAAGTCCAAAATCAAGAGAAGCTCTAGAAATTCATATCAAAGAACTTCTGTACCTTGGTGTAATAAGAAAAGTAGGCCACAATGAGGAAGTAGAAATAACTACACCAGTTATAGTGGCGTGGCATAATGGAAAATCCAGAATGGTTGGGGACTTTAGAGCTCTGAACACTTACACTGTCCCAGACAGATACCCAATACCAAAAATCCAAATTGCCCTTACTCATATATCTCAAGCAGTGTATATAACCACTATGGATGCCCTTAAAGGATTCCATCAAAATGTGGTAACACCAAGAGCAAGAAAATACTTGAGAATTATTGTTCATTGTGGAGTGTATGAATACTTAAGGATGCCCTTTGGTATCAAAAATGCACCTTCACACTTCCAAAGAATGATGAATGAAATATTCCCTGAAGAACTCTCAGAGGGATGGTTAATCATTTACATTGATGACATTATTATCTGTTCAAAGACTTGGGAGGAGCACATGTACAGATTATCAAGAGTTTTGACAAAAATCCAATCAGTAAAAATGAAAATCTCCTTGAAGAAATGTCATTTTGGATTTAAAGAACTTAAAGCACTAGGACATGTTGTATCTGGTTTGTCCCTTGGAATTGACAAAAACAAAGTTGCAGCAGTATTATTAAAACCCATGCCTCAGAATAAGAAGGAAATTCAGTCATTCTTAGGTTTTGCAGGATATTACAGGCAACACATTAAATATTTTGCATCCATAGCAAGACCACTTTATAAGTTGTGTGACAAAGACACAGTGTTTGAGATGACTGTTGACAGAGTCAAAGCTTTTGAGTCTCTAAGAGAAGCATTGACCACTGCTCCACTCTTACTGATGCCAGACTTTAAATTGCCTTTCAAACTGTATATTGATGCATCAGGGGATGGACTTTGTGCTGCACTTCACCAAGTTCAGATCATAAATGATAAGCCTGTAGAAGGACCCATATGTTTCATATCCAGGCAAATCAAACCAACTGAAGCCAGATATGGAGCAAGTCAAATTGAATGTCTATGCCTTGTCTGGGCCTTGGAAAAATTAAACTACTTTTTAGAGGGATGTGTTTTTGAAGTGATAACAGATTGTACAGCTGTCAAATAACTTTTTAACATGAAAACACCCAACAGACACATGCTCAGATGGCAAATAGCCACACAAGAATACAGAGGCAATATGACTATTGTTCATAAGGATGGGAATATTCATAAGAATGCAGATGGACTAAACAGATAGCCATTACCAAATAATATTGATAATCCTGCTTATGTGCCAGAAGAAGCTTCACCACAAATTCCAATAGAAGGAATAAGTGTTACAGACTTGAGCACCACCTTTTTTGAAGAAGTCAGAAGTAGCTACACTCAAGATAAGAATTGTAGCATCTTATGCCAATTACTTAACAAAGACTGTAAAGACAGCTCTCTAATACATGCCTTGGATGAAGTATGGATAAAATCTTATGATGAAGGAAGATTTCACCTACTGGATGGTATAATTTACCACAGAACCAAGCACACATGTGTCATGACAGTTGTAGACAGGTCATTAATCAATCTTGTACTGAAAGAATGCCATGATAGTCCCTTTTCAGGACATCTGTCTGAAGACAGAACAAGAGAGAAAGTAAAGACCTGCATATGGTGGCCAATGTGGCAGAAAGATGTCGCAGAGTATTGCAAAACCTGTGACAGATGCCAAAAGGCAAATAAATCCACAGGCAAAAGACTTGGAAATATGATAAAAATCCAAGAACCAAACAGACCTTGGGAAATTGTCCATATGGATTGGGTAACTGGCCTACCACCAGGAGGTGACAGGAGCTATAATGCTTGCCTAGTAATTGTGGACAGATTCAGTAAAACTCCAATCTTTTTACCATGTCACAAAGATGATACAGCAATTGATACAGCTCTTCTGATATGGAATAGAGTAGTGTCATGGACTGGGATATTTACAAATATCATCAGTGATAGAGATCCCAAATTCACTTCAGCACTATGGACAAATCTTCACCAAGTATTTGGCACTAAACTGTCTTTCTCTACAGCCTACCACCCACAAACTGATGGCCTGGCTGAAAGGATGATCCAAACCTTAGAGGACATGGTGAGAAGATTTTGTGCATATGGCTTTGAATTCAAAGATTGTGATGGATTTACCCATGATTGGTGTACTCTGTTGCCAGCACTGGAATTAGCATATAAAACATCAATCCATGCCAGTACCAATCAGACTCCTGCTATTATAGAAAAAGGATGAAACCCCAAGTTACCCCAAGACTCCTTGAGGAAAGACTTAATTGAAATATATCCCACAGCTGCTAACTTCAAAGGAATTCTAGAAAAAGCTAGAAAGCATTCAGTAAGATGCATGGAGGACTCTTTTGCATATGCTAAAGATAAATGGGATAAATCACATGCAACTCCAGATTTCAAAGTGGGGGACCTAGTTCTTGAATCCACCACTAACTTCAATAACATCAAAGGATGTAAAAAGTTGAAAGACTCATTTGCAGGACCTTTTGTGATTAAGGCCCTCCATGGAGAAAATGCTGTTGAAGTAGAGTTATCTGAAGAACTTAGCAATAAGCACCCTACATTTCCAGTGAGCTTGATAAAGCCATATAAATCTAGTGATGCTGAAAGATTTCCCTTGAGGAATAAGATTCCCCAAGTTATACCTCCTATTGAGACATCTGGTACTAAGAAGATTACCAAAGTTTTTAAAGAAAGGAAATTAAGAACCAAGAAAGTAAGGGAATACCTTGTTAGGTACAGTGACCCAACTTGTGAAGATGAATGGTTAGAAGAAAAAGATATACCAGAAGCTACCAAACTCCTCAGGAGATTCAGACACACTAGAAACACCAATATTACAAAGTAATATTCTTTTTTAGGGGGAGGGAATGTGAGCCTTAGAGGTAATTTCATATACCCAAAAGACCACAAATATAAAAAAGAACATATTAATATAAATAAAATAAATTTATTTATATTATTAAAATAAAAATCAGGTGGGGTCACCTCTGAGTGGAATTCTTGTAACTCAACTCTAAATAAGCTGAAATTAAGTTTTTAGTATTTTCAATACAAAAGTTGAAAATCCTCAAAACCTTAATTTAATTCACACCACATGTGGTTTTAACCATCAATTTTTGTGTTAAAATTGAGGTGTTGTGTTTAGTTTAGAAGTTATGAGGAATTGAAGTATTTTCAATTGAATTCAATTGAAATGTCAAAATGTGCGCGTGTATTACATAAGTGAACTTTGCTTTACATATGAGGTGTCAATTATTACTGTATTGTACTGTACAATTGAATTGTATTACATATGTAAATTATAAGTATAATACATGATGAGGAATTAAAGGAAAAATAAATTGGAAAGATTAAATTTGGGGGGGAAAGGAACTCCAGCTCTAAGGGGGAGCTAGACCCCCAAAATCCTTGCTGACAGGCGTGAGATGTCAAAGTTCACGCAAAAGTTCATCACTTTTGGCCTGGAATTGAGCTACTGGGTCTGTGGACTCAATTGATGATGAGGTTTTGATACCAACTGGGGTAGTTTTAGCTGTTGCCAAGAGGGTAAAACTACCCTTAAGATAAAACAATCATAGTAAAAACAGTTTTAACTGGTTTCTACGTCTTTGACACACATTCTGACGTGTTTTGAAGGCTCTAGGCCTGGTATTGCTATAGTAATGGCTGATTTAAGGGTCTAAAATGGCTAAAAATGGCTTAAACCAGCCCTTTTTGGTCTAAACCAGGGTTCAATGATGCCATAATTGGCTTTTCTGTTGTCAGACTGTTTTTCACGAGTGACAAGAGTAAAATTTCCTTTTGGAGTATGAGAATTGATGGCTATAAAAGAATGTCTTCTTTGCCCCACTTTTCTCTTCATGTTAGAATCTTTTCCTTTTATTAATTAGTTTAAACACTGTTAAACCAATCAATAAAAGATTCCAACCACCATTTTTAAATCATTTTAGTCCTTTTAACCACGTGAAAAAATCATTATAATCATTGTTTGTAACTCTTATAATCATTTTTACCCCTGAACCACCCCAAAAGTGAATTAAAGCATCTTTCATCACTGTAAACTTTGTCACTTTGTTTCCAAATTCACTCTGGTCACTTTTGGGTGTGTTTTCTCTTTAATATTCTTTTTAAAGACTTTGTTCTTTAATTAATTGCTTGCAGTTTTTTGCTCAATTAATTCCAATTGAAATTGCTCTTGAAGAAATTTCTTTTGTAGCCTTAAAATATCTCTTGTAGAGTATTTTTTGGATAAATTTTTATTGTTGGTAAAACAATAAAGTTTTATAATATTATTGTTTTATACTAATAAAGTTATAAACAATAAAATTGGCGTGTTTTCTCTTAAAAATATTATTTCGTACTATTTTTAACTGAATTTTACCTTATACAAATTTTGAGGACAGGAAAAGTACTTGATTTTTAATCAAAGTTTCATATCCACACCTTACACTTTGACTTTTTTCCTTTGTCCCACCTTTCTATGTGATTTTTCCCTTTTATTTATTTAAAGATATAATATAGCCTTAAATCAATTTAAATTGAGCCCATTCAATATTTCTATCTTGTATGGTAAATCCTTAGCCAATTAAGTAAATATACACCACACCTCAATTTTAACCAAATTTTTGGTATGTTTTCATAAACTCTATGCAGCTTTAACATTAATTTAATTGATCTTAAACTTAAAAATTTTAAAAAAAAAGTATAAATTGTGCAATTTTACTATGAGATTCTTAAGTCTTCCAATAACATAAGAAATACCATTTTGTGCATAACAACTTATGGGTCTACCCTAGGTTATCCTTGATGAGGAATCCAAAAATGACATAATATCTATACCTTTGGTGATCAAAGAAAAATTTATTCTTTTTTTGGTTACGTTTTATTTCAAATTCACTTCATAAGTCTTTTTAAGACTGAACAAACTGTAAAAACGTATTTGTGAGCAAACTGGCATGTCATACATATCTCATAGGCTCACAATTCTTCCCCACTCAGTATAAAGTTTTCTAATTTAAATTTTACAATTCCTTAACATGTATTATACTCCTAAAGTGAAATATCTGATCTAATTTAAAGAATAAAGCTAAACCTATAATACCATATCTCTCATATGTAAATTGAAGCTCAATTTTGTAATACACATGTTCAGTTCAACAAATTAATTCAGAATACTTCAATTTCTCATACCTTATAAGCTACAAACATCAAAAAATTGATAAAACCACATGCGGTGTGAAGAATAATAATAATTTATGCTTTTCTTTAAGATTATTTTATTGAAAATACTTAAATTGTTTTTTGAAATTATCAATATTTGAGTTAAAGAATTTGTAATGGGGGGCAATTCAAGATTATAATGTTTGTCTATCAAACTCTTTATAATAAGTATTATTATCAAGAGAACCATCCCCTTCCTTGATTTTTGAATCACGATCACCTATGTGATCTCAATTCAACATAAACCTGCTTATTTTAACTTCACCATCTTAATCTCCTCAAATTAAGATATAATATAAGTAAACATTATGGCCAAAAATCTCAATATGATTGCTATTAATTTAAAAAGCTTTAATAGTAATCAAATACTATATGAGAGAAATGATACTATCAAACATTTAAATGATA
Source organism: Austropuccinia psidii (assembly GCA_023105745.1). Lineage (NCBI taxonomy): Eukaryota > Fungi > Basidiomycota > Pucciniomycetes > Pucciniales > Sphaerophragmiaceae > Austropuccinia > Austropuccinia psidii. The sequence continues at coordinate 2,380,098 of JALGQZ010000014.1, forward strand.
AATATTATAATAATTATATATGAGAATAATATTGTTGTCAGCCTGTGACTCAAAACCAGAGCACAAGCATGACAGCCAAAATACCATAAACCAATGGTATAGCCAAGGTACCACCAAAACATGGAGCTGAGCCAAATCAGCTCAAAAGGTATGAAAAGAAAGAGGAAACTCACCTCTTTCTGAAAACATAAGTCCCATCATCATAGGACAAGAAATAACAAAGTTATTCCTGCTCAAAGTTATTACTGAGCATAAACCTTAATTTTCACCTCTCATCTAAAATCTAGAAGGAGAGGCTTAACCCCATCAAATGGGGACTCAAAATGAAGCTCTAAGCCAGGGCTATGCAATGGTACCAGCCAAACTGAGCTAGCACCAATATTACTTGAGCTATGGTCAATTTCAGGCCAAATAAGGGTGAATGAAACATTCACCTCTCATCCAACTTCTACAGTTTTAGTGTGAGATACTTGAAGTGGGGTCTTTTTGGAAAGCGCACAGTCAGGGCTATCTGATGGTGTCATCTATTTCCCCATAGCTCAACTAGAACAAACGTTATGGGTAAAATTAGCTCAATACAGCTTTTTGCGTATACCACACAAATGTACAAAAATCTTGTACATGGGATAGCTTGCCATATTTAGTGATACCCATATCATATGAGGTACCATTGTGTAGAGCACATACAGGGGTACACACTGAACCAATTTTGAGGTTGATATCTCATTAATTGACAAAGGTATGGCTGTTTTAAGGTCAGATTCCCACCTGCTGTCATATACAGCCTTACCATGGGATAATATCCCATAACCCTGAATATGAGGTGTCAAGTAGACAAAGAAGCTTGTTTTTACTTCAATACCTCATATGTCAGTCAATACTGGGGTCCCATACAGGTTCTGTACAGCATTCTATGTGCCATACACGTCAGAATCAGGCTGTGAGGTCCCCAGATGAAAATTTTCACCCTGTATTGGTGAAAAATGCCCAGATGTGGTTTCAAAGCCACATCTGAGCCCAATACAGGTTATACAGGCTGCTTAAAAACCAGAAGCCAGTACTAGAGAGTGAAAAAATCTTCACTTGCTCTACGTGGAAAGGTCTAGCACCCTTTCCACCCCATTTCAGGAGAAAAAGGAGGCTTTTCACAGCCAGAATTGTTTCCTCATCCTGCTCTCGAATACCCTACATAGCAAACTGTCAAAAACAGTTGTACTCTTGGTTAATAATCAGGTATAAGTATAAATCTTAATTATTGTAACCCAACAGATAAAGCTGCACCCAGGGCTTTCAACAGTGCTCACCACCACTATATCATATATAGTAAAGCCCTTCTAATATTAAATTAAATTATCTTTAACCCCTTATAAATCTTTTTAAACCATTTTTACCATGTCACAAACATAGTTAAAGTTGTACTTAGCCTATGCACACCTTTATCATAGTTTCATCCTGACATTTTGGGGGCCTGGCCGTGTTTTAAACTTTTTTTGGACCTTATGAGTAAGTTTTTTCTCTTCTTTTCTATTTTCTGACAATTGTTTTATATTTTTTAGGCGTATTTTCTTTTCAAATATATATTTTATATATATTTGACCTTATTACTCATATTATAAGAGTACTTACCACGTGGTTAATACCCACTGGAACCTTTATTTTTGGTGTGTTTACATATAAAAACACATAAGCCATCAATAAGTCCTGTATTCTTGATTGAATAAGGACACCTCTGACTGAAAAACCATCAGTTGAGGCGTGGTTAAGTGTATTGTTAACTAAATTACACTTATACAGAGCCACTTATTCAGATTACACTTGAAAGCCACAAGTGTATCTGTGGGATACTGGCACACAAACAGTGTGACAGGGTACCAAAAGCTGTAATTCTGATGTGGAATTGTTGATTCAATTACCCTGTCATTACACAGGGCATATTGTAGTAACATACAAGCCCAGAGGCCAATCTTAGACATGCAAAACCCACATTTTTTGAGAAGTCTTAACTGACATAAGCCCTCTTTTTCCTGCCTTGATTCAGTGGAAGAGAACTACATCCCACTTGAGACCCAGTCACAGGCAAACACACCAGTGACACCCTTAGAACCAGAGGGCAGCAAGGGTAAAGAAAAGAGGCACAGTGAAGGTCTCATCACAGCCAAGATGTGGACTCCAATAGCCACTCAAAGGAGTAGAAAACCACGAAACTGTGCATCAATACAAGGTAAACCAACCTTAACCACTTGTAAAGGAAAAATTACAATTATTAACCCAGTTGTAACCTCCAAAGGCAAACTTCCCAAATCAGCAGATAACAAATTTGTACAAGGCACAGTCAAAGGTAAATACCCTAAGAACATAAAGTTTTTGACTGCTTGCCAACACTGATATGTCCCCTGTATACCTCAGAGACCTTGGCTTCCAAAGGAATCAGCCAGAGGACAGAGAAGGCTTGTTGAGAACCAGAATACCTGGAAGAGGACACCTTGGACACAGTGGCGGATGGCAAAACAATGAGGGAGATAATATCAACCTTGCCATTCACACTCCAATTCAACAGAGACCTCAAACCAGAGGACTGGAAGGATATGGATCAAGTTCTTCAGATCCACCAACTCCTGAAAGACTTATTTCAATGGAGCATGGACAACAAGAGGTTCAACCTAGCAACTCACTAGGCAGAACTTGGATCAAGTTGCCAGGAGATCTGTCTCAAAGAGATAGACTTCAAAGACCTTATGGTAATCACCAAAGGTTGGAATCCTACCAGGCAGTTCAGACTCCTGGAGGCAAGGGCACAGAGGATAAGGGAGAATCAAGCCACTATCCAAGCTATAGAAGAACAGTTAACCTAGACAGGGCCTACTCAGATTCCTTCAGGCTCACAAGGAGCAGGCCAAATCAGCTCTCCAGTGGCGTCACACCATTCAGAAACCAGCAGATCAGTGGCCAAGAGTCACCATTCTTCACAATTCCAAGAAGTTTCAAGGAGGAGACAAGGAAACAAGGGCAAGAACAAAGCCTCCTTCAACCAGAGGAGGAAAGAGTCAGACCCCATGATCCAGAAGCTGTTAGATTTGGTGAAAGAAGTACACAAGAACCAGAGGTAGTTGTAAACCACTCTAGAATCAGTAGTCCTAGTAATAGAAACATTACCGCCACTCAGACTGAAAATAACATTGTCACATCTGAGGGTAACATCAACATTGATTGTGAGCCTGTGAGCTATGTATAACATACACATAAGGCCACAAATAGCTTTATACACAGTTAAAATTGTCTTCAACAGACTTTTTAATTGAATTTAAAATAAAAAATAACAAAAAATAAGTATAACTTTTTTTTGGATAAACAAAGTTATTAATATTATGTCATTTTTGGATTCTACACCAAAAATAACCTAGGGTACATTCATAAGGTGTTATACTCAAAAACACTTATTTCTTGTGTTATTAGAAGATTTAAGAATCTCACAGTACTAATGTAAATTTTTTAACATTTTTTAAAATTGTTAAATTTAAGCTTAAATAAGCTTAAATTTAAAGTTGCATAAGGTTAATGCAAGCTTACCAGAATTTTAGTTAAAATTGAGGTGTGGTGTATATTTACTGAATGGGCTAAGGATTTGCCATGCAGAATGTAAATCCTGCATGAGCTCAATTTAAAAGGGTTTAAAGCCATGGTATGGCTTTAAATAAATAAAAGGGCAAAATTCACGCAAAAAGGTGGGACAAAGGAAAAAGACCAAATAGAGCTGGGGTACCCAAATTTTTGGATCTGCAATGATTCAATTAAAGTTGTCCACCTGTATTGGAGGCTTTTCAAACTTATTTAAACTTTAAGATTAGACTTTGATCCAACCTTAAGGTTTAAACTGGTTTTATCCCAATTTGGACAGGAATTTCAAGCTGCCAAAGGGTAAATCCCAATATGCAGGCTTGAAATCAAGGTTTTAAGAACTTTCAAAGCTTAATCAAGCTTAAAAACCTTAAATAGGCTTAAACATTTAAAGCTACAAGCATCAAAACCTTATCAAAAGCTAAGGTTTAGTGTGTATTGCTATTTTATGTGGAAAAATAGCAATAACTTCAAAAATTCATTAAAAATCCAAATCTTAATGGATTTGCTTTGAAATTTCACAAAGCTTAGAATTTAATATCATCTATATATAAGTTAAATTTTAAGTATCTTTTCTAAATTAATTTCCTGCGTAATTAGCCTGGAAATTTACTCTTTTAATCAAGCTCAAAGAAAATTATGATTTCTTTAAAAACTAATCAAAAAATGAGTTTAAGAGATTTCTGCTTGAAAGTCTATTTTTAAGTTGTTAATGTGATGAACTTTAATATAAATAAGTTTATTTATATTGAAAACTTAAAAACAATTAGTTTAAATTGGGATTAAAGCTACATGGAGTTAAGAATAACACTGGTAACTTTAAATTGTAATTGAAAACAAGTTGCCTTAAGTTAAGAACTTTGTTTTTAAGTATGGTTTTTCAGTTTTGACCTGAGCACGCCCTTTATATTCATTATGAATCATGAGAGATGCTCTGAAGACATAAAAAGAGTCTTTCCATCACTGTTTTTGTCCATCATCATTCATTAATCCAATCATATTAGAAATTTAAACAGGTAAAGCTTTATTATTTATAAAATCTTATTATTAAAGTAATTCTTAAGTTATTTTATTCTTTATTAATTGTAAATTAAAGAATTCAAATCATAGAATCCAGATTATTGTTGTAATCATCAATAATATATTTTATATTATAAAACTATCATCTTAAATAACTTTTAAAATCCACAAATTCCTCTTGAAAACCCTTTAATCTTAAATTTTATTATAAAAAGTTGTTTTATCTTTAAAATTATTGATTTTTGGTGTGTTTTTAACTTAATATTATTATTTAATATAATAACTGTTGTTGTTTGACTTGCTGTATTAAATAAATTTTATAAGTAAGTTTTCTCTAAATTTCTATATCTTTTCTATCTAGTATTAGTTTTTTTTATATAGAACTTTTATTCTATAAGAATTACTTCTGCACAGTCTGTGTTATAATTCTTTTATAAATAATATTTCTATTATTTATAAGTGGTTAATATTCATTTTTCCACATGTAATTGTCTCATTAAGAGCTTTACAATTCTTATTGTTATAACTGTCAGTGACTATAACAATAATAGAATAATTATAATTTATTATTATTATTATTATTATTATTATTTATTATTATATTTTTATGATAATAATTAAAATTTGTTTTTATTAATTATTTTTAATAATTATATTTAAATTTGTGGTTATAATATTTTGTTATATTATATATTTCTACTGAGGACAGTCATAGTACTCTTGATTTTGCTACTATTATCAAGAGTTTCATAGACAAACCTTACATTTGGGGGCCTGGCCGTGATTTTAAACCAATTTTTGGGACATAAATCATATTCTAGACCTTATTTTACTATTTTTCACGTAAAATTGCCATATTTGTCTTAATATTGGCTTTTTGGGGACTTACCCCTTATAAATAATCTTTATAATATTAATAAAGTTATTTTTTCTTAAGAATATTGTTTGAAACAATATATTATTGAGTGAATTGGAATAAATTTCTTTTGTCTAACTAGTGGCTTTTTCACATCATAGACTTCAAATTTATTCTTTCAGTTATTCTAGTATAAAGTGAATAATAATACAATTTTGATTAATTAACTTGTTAATTGCATAATTGTTATTTCTTTGAAAAAAATAATAAATCAAATAAAAAATCTTTAAAAATAAAAATCTTTACTAAAAACATCTTTTTCTTTTATCTTAGACATTTTTCTTTATTTTTGGCGTAATTTGGCATAAAATTACATTAAAACAACTTTATTTAATAAGTTGAGTTTATAAGTTATTTTTATTATTTGATTAAATAACTTATATTTTTAATTTTCTCTAGTGTCTTCCATCAGAGAAAATTCTTCAGACTCTGAAACCACAGAGTCCAGTATTGAAATTCAAACCAGCCCACCACCAAGGGGTTTGATAACCAAAGAGCCCTTTAAAGGTCCTGCAGGTGATTTCAATTCAATTTTACTCTATTTTTTTTATTAAAATTGACGTTAAATGACTCCTACTAGAAGTGGAAGTAACTACTCCATCCAATCAAATGGATCTGGACCAGGACATTCCAGCCACAAATCCAAAAGGGAAGAATGTTTTCCCAGAGGAGAGGCACAAATGGAGGATGCCAGAACTTCCACCAGTTCTCAAATGTTAGCCAGCACCTTTGAACCTCTTATTGAGAGTCCAGAAGCTGACATAACTGCTATTGCTGTTAGACCTGAACCATTTTCAACAGGCAGCTGTGGAAATTTATCAATCTCAATGGAAGAACTGGTTCTTGGCGTCAAAACAACAAGAGTGGGAACTTCTCCCAAGTTTTGGATAGGCACCATGAACTCTTATCTTGAAGTGAAGAAGCTCATGGGACCAGAAAAGACAGAAGACCTTCTGATGGGTTGGACACCCATGTCTGTCAAAGGACAAGTCCAACAGATAAAAGCTTGGTTGAAAAACCAAAGCATGTTATCAGAGGATCAGAAGAAGAAGATGGCCCAAGGCAAGGAAGCCAGCCCAGTGGAAGCTCCCCAAGCATCCATTAGCAAAAGTCCGCCTCAACAAGTGCCAAACAAGCCCAAACAAGCCCCAAAGACCAACCAGAAGGGCAAGCAAAAGGCAAAGCCCAAGTGTAACAATCCTTACCCTCAGAATTACAGAATCCCAAAGAAGGAAAAGACAGCCATGGACAATGTGTTCAATATGGCAAGAACCTTGATGGAATTCAAAAACAAGGAGGAGGAAATATTGAACCAATCTTTCGCAAAGAAATAGATCTTGTAAAACGTGTAGCTCACTTTGAATCTTGTAATAAAGAAATTATGGTAAAATTTAAAACATTTGATTATGTCCAACAGAAGTTGGGTAATGAGATATTAAAAGTGAAAGAACAACAAAAGACTATTATTGGCCTTTAAAATGTTAATAAAGACAATATTGTGTCTTTGAAGCAAATTTTTGAAAGACTTGAGTCTAAAGTTACCTTACTCAATCAGCCAGATGAGAACTCAATTTATTTTAAAACTGGACAGTTAAGAGAATTGAAAATACAAGTTCAAAGCTTGGAAAATTCTACTGGTCACAATTCAGCTCTTTTTCAAGAACAATTGGAAAAAGAGATAAAGCAAGACTTGAATTGAAAGAAGACATTCAATGGAGTATTCATAATATATCACTAAAAAACGAATTGCCAAGGCAATCCACACCAACTCTTGACAGAAATGTTCTTAACTTGAATAATGATTTACATCATACAATTTCAAGTCATGATGTGGAAACTGCTTGCAATTTTAAGGACATTCCGAGATTAGAGGAATGGCCAACCTTCAGTGGTGAAGGAGAATATAATCATATGGAATTTATGAAAACAATTGATATGTTCAAAGAAGACTTTAACATACCAGATGAATACATAAGTGCCAGATTACACTCATTATTTACCAAATCAGCAAAGAAATGGTATTATAAAATGAGACAAGACCATGGTAAATATTCTTGGCCTTGGTGGAAAGAACAAATTATTTACTAATGGGCAAATGATTCCTGGAGATTTAGAATGGACAGTTCTTTTGAAGAAGCCATTTTTAATATTGAGAGGGACAGGTCCATGACTTGGTTTCTTAAACAGAAGGACAGGTTAACTGCCCTTCATCCTGATATGTCTGAAACAATGGTACATAAAAGGATATTAAGAAAATGTGGTGGTGACCTTGAGCATGCTATAAGAAGCAGATGTATTGAGCCTTGCTCTACAGAGGATTATATCAATGCTATGGAGGACATCACTACTAGAACAAAAATTGGAAGAAATTGGTCCAAAACCCCAATAGACAACCAGACTGGTGGAAAACCAGTTTCAAAGCCAAATAAACCACATGACAGACCTCCTTTGAAATGTCATAAATGTGGAAGCACATCTCATTTGGCAAACACTTGCCCAAAAAAGACATGAGTAAATGAGATAAATGTTGAGAAAGTGGAAGACACAAAAGAAACTGATGTATCTTTACATGAAAGTGATTCTGAGCCTTCAGAAGAAGAAGAAGTATCAGAAGAACTTGGTATAGAAAATATTAATGTTTCTTTTGAAGTCACTGAGGTACGTACTCACTTACCACAGTACAGTGATGAATTTATGGATCTCATACATGTGCAAGATTCCAAAATGCAAAAAACTAAACCTGCCAGAGGTAAAGGTTCTACAGCTGGGTCATCTTGTATCACTAATATTGTGATAAATAACACAGAAGCCAAGATACATCTTGACTCATAGTGCTTTTTGAACTTGTGTTGGAAAAGATTATCTTGACAAAATTTATACCAATTGGCAAGACAAATTAATGCCAATTGAAGGTATAACATTCAGAAGTGCTAGCCAAAATATGCACCCCTTGGGTATTTTTGAGGAAGCAATCATATTTCCTCATCCTGCAGGAAGTATAAGGCTGAAAGTTGAAATTGTTGTTATGAATGATTGTACTTCACAACACTTTATACTTGGGAATAATTATCTCAATATTTATGGTATTGTTATTAACAATAATAAAGACAGGTATTTCACTATAGGGGAAAATAAAACACAAAAATCTGCTTTTCCTCTTGAAAAAAGAGAAATTACTGTCATTAAACAAGTAAAAAATGTTAATAAGGAAAACTTTGTGTCAAGTAAATTAATTGAAGCACAAATTAGTCCTGATTTAACACTAGATATGAAGGAAGAGCTTATTGAAATTTTATTTCAATACAGGGAAGCCTTTGCTTCAGATAATGAACTACTTGGGGCTATAAAAGGCCATGAAGTGGACATTATGCTTAATGTGGAGAGGCCTTATCCGCCACTATTAAGAAGGCCAGCTTACCCAGCTAGCCCTAGGGCTAGAGAAGCATTAGAAAATCATATTAATGAACTAATGAAACTGGGAGTTCTTAGAAAGGTTGGACACAATGAGGAGGTAGAAGTCACAACTCCAGTAATCATTACTTGGCATAATGATAAGTCAAGGATGGTTGGTGATTTTAGAGCACTGAATACCTATACTATCCCAGACAGGTGTCCAATCCCAAGAATTCATGAGACTTTGACTCAATTATCCAAAGCAAGATTCATTACTTCCATGGATGCTCTAAAAGGCTTTCACCAAACTGTTTTGACACCTCATGCTAGGAAATTATTGGGAATAATTGCTCATTGTGGTATTTATGAATATTTGAGGATGCCTTTTGGTATTAAAAATGCACCCTCTCATTACCAAAGAATGATGAATACTATCTTCCCACATGAATTATCAGAAGGATGGTTAATCATTTATATTGATGACATTATCATTTGTTCAGAAACCTGGAAATTACGTTTAGAGAGACTTTAATTAGTACTTAAGAAAATTCTGCAAGTGAACATGAAAATTTCTCTTAAAAAATGTAATTTTGGGTTTCATGAGTTAAAAGCTCTAGGACATGTAGTCTCAGGACTGAGCCTTGGTGTTGATAAGAACAAAGTGGATGCAGTTTTGATGAAACAAATGCCCCAGAACAAAAAAGAAATGATGTCTTTCTTAGGGTTTGCCAGTTATTACAGGAAACACCTTAAAGATTTTGCAATCCATGCCAGATCATTATACAGAATTTGTGATCAACAAACTGTTTTTGAAATGACTCAGGAGAGAATTCAAGCATATGATAAAATCAGGTATGCCTTGACTAATTAACAATTATTATTGATGCCAGACTGGAAACTTCCTTTCAAGCTGTATATTGATGCATTTGGTGAAGGCCTAGGTGCAGCTCTTCATCAAGTTCAAATTAAATCAAACCTACTGAGGCCAGTTATGGAGCTAGCCAAATGGAGGGCCTTTTCCTTATTTGGGCTGTGGAAAAACTTCATAATTATATTGACGGTAGTGTGTTTGAGAATGCTGATGGCTTAAGTAGATGGGCATTACCCAATACACCTGAAAATCCTGCCTATGTTCCTACAAGTGCAGAACCTCAAATACCAATTGAAGGAATTGACATCACAGATGTGGGAACAGAATTCTTTGAGGAAGTTAGAGAAAGCTATAAGCAAGATTAAAATTTCCATATACTTACTGCTCTACTTGACAAAGATTGCAAAGATGCAGCATTGGCTAATTCTCTGGATGATATTTGGAAAACATCTTATGATAATGGAAGATTCCATTTGTTTGATGGTATACTATATCATATATCTAAACACACATGTGTCATGGTCCTATGTAGTAGAATGTTGATTAACACAATACTACTAGAATGCCATGATAGCATTTATTCTGGACATCTGTCTGAAGACAGAACAATGGAAAGAATTAAGACATGTGCCTGGTGGCTATCTTGGATAAAAGATGTCATTGAGTACTGTCATAGTTGTGATAGATGCCAGAAAGCCAATAAAGCTACTGGTAAAAGATTTGGTCTGATGATCCATATCCAAGAACCAAGTACCCCATGGGAAGTGGTTCACATGGATTGGGTAACTGCATTACCACCTGGAGGTGATAAAGGTTACAATGCATGTCTTGTTATTGTAGACAGATATAGCAAAACACCAATATTTTTACCATGTCACAAAGATGACACAGCTATGGACACAGCTCTTTTGATCTGGAATAGAGTAATATCCCATACTGGTCTCTTTAAAAACATCATTAGTGACAAAGACCCAAAATTTACATCAGCCTTATGGACTAATTTACATAAGCTTTTGGGTAAAAAATTATCATTCTCAACAGCATACCATCCACAAACACATGGGTTAGCAGAAAGAATGTTTCAAACCCTTGAGGACATGATCAGAAGATTTTGTGCTTATGGCCTGGAGTTTAAAGATTCTGATGGCTTTACCCATGATTGGTGTACTCTTATACCAGCATTGGAATTAGCCTACAAGACCTCCATCCATGCTTCAACAGGCAAGAGCCCTGTAATGTTGGAAAAAAGATGGAACCCCAAACTTCCAATTGATACTTTGAAGAAAGATCTGGCTGACATTCATCCAACTGCTTCAAGATTTATGCTATTGCTTGATAAAGTGAGACATCATGCAAATCAAAGCATGAATGATGCCTTTGAATATGCTAAGCAGAAATGGGATAAAAGTCATAAAGCCCCAGACTTCAAAGTAGGGGACTTAATACTAGCTTCAACCTTGAACTTTAATAATATTAAAGGTCCAAAGAGATTGAAAGATTACTTTTCAGGACCATTTATTATTAAAGCCCTTCATGGGACAAATGCAGTACAAGTAGAACTTTCAGGAGAACTGGAAAATAAACATCCAACATTCCCTGTCAGTCTAGTAAAGCATTACACTTCAAGTGAAAAGGAATTATTTCCTTTAAGAAATGAAACACCCTTAGAAGTATCCCCACTAGATCTAAGTTAGGAGGAAAAGGTACTAAAAGTCTTGAGAAAAAGAAGACTTAGGGGGAAAAAAGAAAGAGAATACTTAATCAGGTAAAAAATCCACAACATGAAGATGAATGGATTGTAGAAAGCAAAATACTGGAAAGAGTCAGACCCCATGATCCAGAAGCTGTTAGATTTGGTGAAAGAAGTACACAAGAACCAGAGGTAGTTGTAAACCACTCTAGAATCAGTAGTCCTAGTAATAGAAACATTACCCCCACTCAGACCGAAAATAACATTGTCACATCTGAGAGTAACATCAACAGTGATTGTGAGCCTGTGAGGTATGTATAACATAACCATAAGGCCACAAATAACTTTATACACAGTTTGAATTGTCTTCAACAGACTTTTTAATTGAATTTAAAATAAAAAATGACAAAAAATAAGTATAAATTTATTTTGGATAAACAAAGTTATTAATATTATGTCATTTTTGGATTCTACACCAAAAATAACCTAGGGTACATCCATAAGGTGTTATACCCAAAAACACTTATTTCTTGTGTTATTAGAAGATTTAAGAATCTCACAGTACTAATGTAGCTTTTTTAACATCTTTTAAAATTGTTAAATTTCAGAAGGAAAGGCAACTCCCATACTGGGAATAAGCTCCTCAGAACTACACAATGAATTTTTCAGTGCAGTACTGAAGTCTTATGCCAAGCACAAACAGTGTGGCATATTACTACCACTCCTTCAACAAAAGTACAGGAGTCCAGAACTGGAATCCCAGCTGGAAGAACCCTGGTTGAGGGCCTATAAGGATAACAAGTTCTTCCTTATAGATGGCCTGCTCTACCACAGAGAGAAACACACAAGTGCACTCACAGTGGTAGACAGAGACCACATCTCCTTGATCCTGCAGGAATGCCATGACTGCCCCTATATGGGACACATGACTGAGGACAGGACTAAGGAGAGGGTAGCAAGAACAGCTTGGTGGCCCAAGTGGGAACAAGAGCTGGGAGAATACATCAACACTTGTGAAAGATGCCAAAAGGCAAATAGGAAACATGGGAAGAAGTATGGGTTACTTCAACATATAGAAGAACCCAAACACCCATGGGAAACCATCAACATGGACTGGGCTACAGGAATTGTCCCAGGAGGCAAAGAAAACTACAATGCCTGCTTGATCATAGTTGATAGGTTCAGAAAGAGCATGAGGTGCCTACCATGCCACAAAGAGGACACAGCCATGGATACTGCCCTGTTATTTTGGAATAACATCATATCTACCTGTGGAGTCCCTAAAATCATCATTAGTGATAGGGACCCAAAATTCACATCTGAATTTTAGACCAACTTGTATGACATGCTTGGCACCAAGCTTGCCTTTTCCACAGCTTACCATCCCCAAAAAGATGGCCTAGCTGAGAGGATGATCCAGACTATCAAAGACATACTTAGAAGGTTCTGTGCTTATGGCGTGGAATAAAAGGACCATGAAGGATACACCCATGACTGGGTTACCCTTCTACCAGCTGCCCAACTGTCTTATAATACAAGTCAGCACTCTACCACAGGAAAAACACCTGCAGTGGTAGAGAAAGGGTGGAATCCCCTGTTGCCTGTGGATCACTTAAAGAAGAATATTCTAACCATCCACCCCACAGCCAAAGACTTCCATGATATGTGGAAGAGGGCTTGTGATACAGCTGCCAAATGCATGGCTGAAGCAAAAGAATATAATAAACAGAGGTGGGACAAGACACACATGGAACCTGACTTTAAGGAAGGGGACCAGGTACTAGTGTCTACACTGAACTTTAATAATCTTAAAGGACCCAAGAAAGTGAGGGACTCATTTGAAGGGCCTTTCACTATCATTAGGTGCATAGGAAAGAATGCAGTGGAAGTCAAACTTACAGAGGAATTTTCCAGGAAGCACCCAGTCTTCCCAGTAAGTTTGGTCAAACCATATTTCCAAAAAGAGGAGGATAAATTCCCCTCCAGGAAGAAGAACTCCACACCACCTGACATAGTGGAAGTGGAGGACTCCCCAGGACCTGTTAGTAAGATCATCAGGGCCAGGAAGATCAGACTTAATGGAAAGGATTAAAGACAATACTTAGTCAGATTCAAGCACCAAACAGCTGATAAAGACAAATGGTTGGCAGAAGATGCAATACCAGATGGGAACCTTCATCTAAGGAGATTCAGGGCCTCTAGGAGGACTGAACAGTCTCATCAATGATGAGCCTTTTTTAGAGGGAGGGTATGTCACCCTGTTACTCAAAACCAGAGCACAAGCATGACAGCTAAAATACCATAAACCAATGGTATAGCCAAGATACCACCAAAACATGGAGCTGAGCCAAATCAGCTCAAAAGATATCAAACAAAAGAGGAAACCAACCTCTTTCTGAAAACATAAGTCCCATAATCATAGGAAAAGAAATAACAAAGTTATTCCTGCTCAAAGTTATTGCTGAGCATAAACCTTAATTTGCTCAAATGGGTACTCAAAATGAAGCTCTAAACCAGGGCTATCCTATGGTACCAGCCAAACTGAGCTAGCACCAATATTACTGGAGTTATGGTCAATTTCAGGCCAAATAAGGGTGAACAAAACATTCACCTCTCATCTAACTTCTACAGTTTTAGTGTGAGCCTGTGAGGTATGTATAACATACCCATAAGTCCACAAATGATTTTATAAACAGTTAATGTTGTCTTAAACAAAATCTTTAGTTGAAATTAAAATAAAAAATAACAAAAAATAAGTACAATTTTTTTTGGATAAACAAAGCTATAAATATTATGTCATTTTTGGATTCTACACCAAAAATGACCTAGGGTACATCCATAAGGTGTTATACCCAAAAACACTTATTTCTTGTGTTATTAGAAGATTTAAGAATCTCACAGTACTAATGTAACTTATTAACATTTTTTTAAAATTGTTAAATTTAAGCTTAAATAAGCTTAAATTTAAAATTGCATAAGGTTAATGCAAACTTACCAACGTTTTAGTTAAAATTGAGGTGTGGTGTATATTTACTGAATTGGCTAAGAATTTGCCATACAGAATGTAAATCCTGCATGAGCTCAATTTAAAAGGGTTTAAAGCCATGGTATGGCTTTAAATAAATAAAAGGGCAAAATCCACACAAAAAGGTGGGACAAAGGAAAAAGAACAAATAGAGCTGGGGTACCCAACCTTTTGGGTCTGAAATGATTCAATTAAGGTTGTCCACCTGTATTTGAGGATTTTCAACCTTATTTGAACTTTAAGATTAGACTTTGATCCAACCTTAAGGTTTAAACTGGTTTTATCCCAATTTGGACAGGTATTTCAAGCTGCCAAAGGGTAAATCCCAATATGCAGGCTTGAGATCAAGGTTTTAAGAACTTTCAAAGCTTAATCAAGCTTAAAAACCTTAAATAAGCTTAAAACTTTAAAGTTACAAGCATCAAAACCTTATCAAAAGCTAAGGTTTGGTGTGTATTGCTATTTTATGTGGAAAAATAGCAATAACTTCAAAAATTCATTAAAAATCCAAATCTTAATGGACTTGCTTGAAATTTTCACACAGCTTAGGATTTAATATTAACTATATATAAAGTAAAATTTAAGTATCTTTTATAAAGAAATTTCCTGGGTAATTAGCCTGGAAATTTACTATTTTAATTAAGCTCAAAGAAAACTATGATTTCTTTGAAGATTAATTAAAAAAAAGTTTGAGAGATTTCTGCTTGAAACTCTATTTTTAAGTTGTTCATGTGATGAAATTTAATATAAATAATTTTATTTATATTGAAAACTTACAAATAATTAGGTTAAATGAGGATCAAAGTTACATGGAGCTAACAATAACACTGCTAACTTTAAATTGGAATTAAAAACAAGTTGCCTTAAGTTAAGAACTTTGTTTTTCAGTATGGTTTTTCAGTTTTGACCTGAGCACGCCCTCCATATTCATTATAAATCATGAGAGCTGCTCTGAAGACATAAAAAGAGTCTTTCCATCACTGTTTTTGTCCATCATCATTCATCAATCCAATCATATTAGAAATTTAAACAGGTAAAGTTTTATTATTTATAAAATCTTATTATTAAAGTAATTCTTAAGTTATTTTATTCTTTATTAATTGTAAATTAAAGAATTGAAATCATAGAATTCAGATTATTGTTGTAATCATCAATAATATATTTTATATTATAAAATTATCATTTTAAATATCTATTAAAATAAACAAATTCCTCTTAAAAACCCTTTAATCTTAAATTTTATTATAAAAAGTTGTTTTGATCTTTAGAATTATTGATTTTTGGCGTGTTTTTAACTTAATAGTATTATTTAATATAATAACTGTTGTTGTTTGACTTGTTGTATTAAATAAATATTATAAGTAAGTTTTCTCTAAAGTTCTATATCTTTTTTATCTAGTATTAGTTTTTTTTTTTATAGAATTTCTATTCTATAAGAATTATTTCTGCAAAGTGTGTGTTATAACTCTTTTATAAATAATATTTATATTATTTATAAGTGGTTAATATTCATATTTCCACGTGTAATTGTCTCATTAAGAGCTTTACAATTCTTATTGGTATAGCTGTCAGTGACCATAACAATAATAGAATAATTATAATTTATTATAATTATTATTTTTTATTATTATTATATTTTCATAATAATAATTAAAATTTATTTTTTATCATTATTTTTAATAATTATATTTAAATTTGTTGTTATAATATCTTGTTATATTATATATTTCTACTGAGGACAGTCATAGTAATCTTGATTTTGCTACTATTATCAAAAGTTTCATAGACAAACCTTACAGTGATACACTGTGGTTACAGATGTCCCAATATGCTGAACAATCTGCAAATCATTTTGCAGAAATTAAAGCTGGCCAAGAGAGGATGAGAAAAACTCAAGCCTCCTTGGAACAGATAGTTAAGAATCTTCAACAAGGATATGCTCAGCTGAGCAAAGCCTCTGAAGAAACCAACAAAAGACTGAATATAGTCTTTGAAGAACATCACCACAGCAAAAGGGACAGGGATTGTCTGGACCAAGACATAAACAGATTTTTTAATGTCTACCATAACTTGAAGCCCCAACCACAAGGCCAAGTTATGGAGAATCCATATCAACCAGAGGACATCAAACCAGATGCCATGTTGATGAATAAGGCAAAATCTCCATCACAATACCAGGATGGAGATGGAATGTCTTATTCAGAGAAGGAAGCCCTGAAACAGCTTCCTGAGGCCTCAAGCTGGCCCAAACTCTCTGGATCAGGACAATATCATCATATGGAACTCATAGATTATATTGATGGACTCTTCATTGATTTACCAAGCATACCAGACTACTGGATAACTGCTAGATTGAATACTGCCTTTGAAGGCCATGCTAGTATATGGTACACAGAAATGAAAGAAATCCATGGCAGAAGAAACTGGCCATGGTGGAAGAGTCAAATGATCCAAAAGTACAGTAATGGAACTTGGATATGGCAAAAGACAATGTCATTTGAAAATGACAAATACTCAGTGGACAAAGATCCATATGAGTGGTGTCTTAGACAGTCTAAAAGACTTAAAGCCATTGATCCTCAGATGAACATCCAAATGAGGAATCACAAGCTTCTGACACAACTGCCAGGAGAACTAGAGCATGCAGTAAAATGCAGATGCAACCAAAATTGCACTCTAGATGGCATTGCCAAAACCTTGAAAGACATAAATAAAAGGACTAATATAGTGAAATTCACCCCATATAAGAGCAGTAGTTTCAAAGAGAAACAACCTTCCAGGGTAGAGTTTAAAGACAAACCCAAAGAAAGAGTGGCAGAAGTGGCAAAGAAGAGGAATTCTTGTCACAATTGTGGTTCAACATACCACTATGCCAACAACTGTCCAAAGGCAAAGAAAAAAAGTCTATACCATTGAGAAAGTCCCAGAGGAAGAATCTCCAACAGAGGATTCTGAATCAGACTCCATTGGTGATGCCATCAGAGAACCATCTGATGATGACCAAGACCCAAGAGAGGAATTTGTAGTGGAATACCAAGAGGAAACCCCACTAGAAATACAGGACATATAGTTGGAAGCAGGCATGCCACAGGACACTGCTAACAAGAGCTTGTGCAAACACACACAAGATGCACAAACATTCCTGGTTACACCAACCAAAGGAATGGCATATATACATGGGACAGCCACAAAAATGACTGTTTGTATTTACAATGCTCAGCATCCACTGATCATTGATAGTGGAGCACACTGCTCCATAGTGTCCAGAAACTATCTGGATACCCACTTCCCAAAGTGGGAAAAACAGCTCTTGCCCACTAAGGCAAAGAACTTTAAAAGTGCATCAGGGAAGATGACTTCCATTGGAACAATTATAAAAGAGATCATTATACCCCACAGGAAGGGTAATATCAGACTCGACCCATAGTTTGTAGTGCTTAATGATTCCCACATCCAAGGGTTTTTACTGGGAACAGATTACCAGAGGATGTATGGCATAGACATTTACAACAGTCAAAATAGGCACATCACCATTGGTACTAACAAGGAAAAGAAATTTTCACTTGATATATACCAGATATCTTCTCAAGACACACTAGAAGAGCTTCTGAAGGAATTCAGAGAGGGACGCTTTAGCACTACCCTCACCAGTAAACAAAAACTAGGTTTACTGAAGATGCTGAGAAAGAACAGACCAGCATTTGCCATTGGTGAAGAACCATTAGGAAAGATCAAAGGCCATGATATAGAACTGTATCTGGATGTGGAAAGGACTTATCCACCCATGCTTAGGAGACCTCCTTATCCAGCAATCCTGGAAACCAGGAAAGAAATTGAGAAACATATCAATGAACTCCTGGATATGGATGTCATCAGGAAGATTGGACATACTGAGATAGTGGAAATCACCACCCCTGTCCTAATCACCTGGCATGATGGCAAGTCTAGACTGTGTGGAGATTTCAGAGATCTGAATAACTACACAAAAGCAGACAGGTACCCTATACCCAGGATACCTCATGCCTTGGATAAACTGGCAGAAGCCAAATATATAACCAAAATGGATTGTATGAAAGGTTTCCACCAAAATGGAGTTAAACCAAACTCCATGAAATTACTCAGAACAATATTCCATATGGGCATATATGAGTATACCAGGATGCCATTTGGCATCAAAAATGCACCAGCCCATTTCCAAAGGATGATGGACACAATATTTCAAGAAGAAATACTGGAAGGCTGGATGGTGGTATATATTGATGATATCATTATATACTCAGAGACATGGGAGGACCATGTGCAATACATAGACAGAGTACTAAGTAAATGCACACCCATAAATCTCAAAATTTCACTTAAAAAGTGCAATTTTGGCCAACAAGAGTTACTGGCTCTAGGACATAAAGTCTCAGGTCTTCGTCTGGCAATTGACCAGAATAAAGTAGCAGCAGTACTGCAAAAGCCAGTACCAAAAAGCATCAAAGAGATGCAACCTTTTCTTGGGTTTGCTAGCTACTATAGAAACCACATCAGAAACTTTGCACACATAACTAGTAGGCTATACAAGTTATGTTCAAAAGATGTAGTTTTTGAAATAACCAAGGAAAGAAGGGATGCATATTAGAGAATCAAATATGAACTCACTAATGCACCTGTGCTCATCTTGCCTGACTTTGAACTACCATTCAAGTTATATATAGATTCAGCATGCAGCCAAGGCCTAGGAGCAGCCCTTCACCAAAGACAAATTGTGGATGGTGAACCAAGAGAGGGTGTAATATGTTACATCTCCAGGCAACTGAAAGATTCAGAAGCCAGGTATGGGGCCACCCAGACTGAATGTCTATGTCTAGTCTGGGCTCTAGAGAAACTCCATTATTATTTGGAGGGTGCAGTCTTTGAAGTCTACACAGATTGCACAGCTTTGAAGTCTTTACTAAACATGAAGACTACAAATATACACATGCTGAGATGGCAAATAGCTATCCAGGAGTATAGAGGGAACATGACCATCATATACAAGGAAGGTAAAAGCCATACCAATGCAGATGGCCTTAGCAGATGGCCACTGGACAATGTCAAAAGAAATCCAGGTTATGACCCTGAAGTTGCAGCCAAGATGCCCATCCATTTCATGGAAATAGATAGGAGGAGAAACTTCAGATTCTCTGAATGGGCACCAGTAGGTGGTACCCTTGACAGTGGGAACACTGATTCAGAAGGAAAGGCAACTCCCATACTGGGAATAAGCTCCTCAGAACTACACAATGAATTTTTCAGTGCAGTACTGAAGTCTTATGCCAAGCACAAACAGTGTGGCATATTACTACCACTCCTTCAACAAAAGTACAGGAGTCCAGAACTGGAATCCCAGCTGGAAGAACCCTGGTTGAGGGCCTATAAGGATAACAAGTTCTTCCTTATAGATGGCCTGCTCTACCACAGAGAGAAACACACAAGTGCACTCACAGTGGTAGACAGAGACCACATCTCCTTGATCCTGCAGGAATGCCATGACTGCCCCTATATGGGACACATGACTGAGGACAGGACTAAGGAGAGGGTAGCAAGAACAGCTTGGTGGCCCAAGTGGGAACAAGAGCTGGGAGAATACATCAACACTTGTGAAAGATGCCAAAAGGAAAATAGGAAACATGGGAAGAAGTATGGGTTACTTCAACATATAGAAGAACCCAAACACCCATGGGAAACCATCAACATGGACTGGGCTACAGGAATTGTCCCAGGAGGCAAAGAAAACTACAATGCCTGCTTGATCATAGTTGATAGGTTCAGAAAGAGCATGAGGTGCCTACCATGCCACAAAGAGGACACAGCCATGGATACTGCCCTGTTATTTTGGAATAACATCATATCTACCTGTGGAGTCCCTAAAATCATCATTAGTGATAGGGACCCAAAATTCACATCTGAATTTTAGACCAACTTGTATGACATGCTTGGCACCAAGCTTGCCTTTTCCACAGCTTACCATCCCCAAAAAGATGGCCTAGCTGAGAGGATGATCCAGACTATCAAAGACATACTTAGAAGGTTCTGTGCTTATGGCGTGGAATAAAAGGACCATGAAGGATACACCCATGACTGGGTTACCCTTCTACCAGCTGCCCAACTGTCTTATAATACAAGTCAGCACTCTACCACAGGAAAAACACCTGCAGTGGTAGAGAAAGGGTGGAATCCCCTGTTGCCTGTGGATCACTTAAAGAAGAATATTCTAACCATCCACCCCACAGCCAAAGACTTCCATGATATGTGGAAGAGGGCTTGTGATACAGCTGCCAAATGCATGGCTGAAGCAAAAGAATATAATAAACAGAGGTGGGACAAGACACACATGGAACCTGACTTTAAGGAAGGGGACCAGGTACTAGTGTCTACACTGAACTTTAATAATCTTAAAGGACCCAAGAAAGTGAGGGACTCATTTGAAGGGCCTTTCACTATCATTAGGTGCATAGGAAAGAATGCAGTGGAAGTCAAACTTACAGAGGAATTTTCCAGGAAGCACCCAGTCTTCCCAGTAAGTTTGGTCAAACCATATTTCCAAAAAGAGGAGGATAAATTCCCCTCCAGGAAGAAGAACTCCACACCACCTGACATAGTGGAAGTGGAGGACTCCCCAGGACCTGTTAGTAAGATCATCAGGGCCAGGAAGATCAGACTTAATGGAAAGGATTAAAGACAATACTTAGTCAGATTCAAGCACCAAACAGCTGATAAAGACAAATGGTTGGCAGAAGATGCAATACCAGATGAGAACCTTCATCTAAGGAGATTCAGGGCCTCTAGGAGGACTGAACAGTCTCATCAATGATGAGCCTTTTTTAGAGGGAGGGTATGTCACCCTGTTACTCAAAACCAGAGCACAAGCATGACAGCTAAAATACCATAAACCAATGGTATAGCCAAGATACCACCAAAACATGGAGCTGAGCCAAATCAGCTCAAAAGATATCAAACAAAAGAGGAAACCAACCTCTTTCTGAAAACATAAGTCCCATAATCATAGGAAAAGAAATAACAAAGTTATTCCTGCTCAAAGTTATTGCTGAGCATAAACCTTAATTTGCTCAAATGGGTACTCAAAATGAAGCTCTAAACCAGGGCTATCCTATGGTACCAGCCAAACTGAGCTAGCACCAATATTACTGGAGTTATGGTCAATTTCAGGCCAAATAAGGGTGAACAAAACATTCACCTCTCATCTAACTTCTACAGTTTTAGTGTGAGCCTGTGAGGTATGTATAACATACCCATAAGGCCACAAATGATTTTATAAACAGTTAATGTTGTCTTAAACAAAATCTTTAGTTGAAATTAAAATAAAAAATAACAAAAAATAAGTACAATTTTTTTTGGATAAACAAAGCTATAAATATTATGTCATTTTTGGATTCTACACCAAAAATGACCTAGGGTACATCCATAAGGTGTTATATCCAAAAACACTTATTTCTTGTGTTATTAGAAGATTTAAGAATCTCACAGTACTAATGTAACTTATTAACATTTTTTTAAAATTGTTAAATTTAAGCTTAAATAAGCTTAAATTTAAAATTGCATAAGGTTAATGCAAACTTACCATAATTTTAGTTAAAATTGAGGTGTGGTGTATATTTACTGAATTGGCTAAGAATTTGCCATACAGAATGTAAATCCTGTGTAAGCTCAATTTAAAAGGGTTTAAGGCCATATTATGGCTTTAAATAAATAAAAGGGTGAAATCCACACAAAAAGGTGGGACAAAGGAAAAAGACCAAATAGAGCTGGGGTACCCAACTTTTTGGATCTGCAATGATTCAATTAGGGTTGTCCACCTTTATTGGAGGATTTTCAACCTTATTTAATCTTTAAGATTAGACTTTGATCCAACCTTAAGGTTTAAACTGGTGTTATCCCAATTTGGACAGGAATTTCAAGCTGCCAAAGGGTAAATCCCAATATGCAGGCTTGAAATCAAGGCTTTAAGAACTGTCAAAGCTTAATCAAGCTTAAAAACCTTGAATAAGCTTAAAGCTTTAAAGTTACAAGCATCGAAACCTTCTCAAAAGTTAATTTTTGGTGTGTATTGCTATTTTACGTGGAAAAATAGCAATAACTTCAAAAATTCATTAAAAATCCAATTCTTAATGGATTTGCTTGAAATTTTTACACAGCTTACAATTTAATATTATCTACATATAAATAAATTTTAAGTATCTTTTATTAATAAATTTCCTGGGTAATTAGCCTGGAAATTTACTCTTTCAATTAAGCTCAAAGACAATTATTATTTCTTTAAAAATTAATTAAAAATTGAGTATAAGAGATTTCTGCTTGAAACTGGATTTTTAAGTTGTTCATGTGATGAACTTTAATATAAATAAGTTTATTTATATTGAAAACTTAAAAATAATTAGGTTAAATGAGGATTAAAGTTACATGGAGTTAAGAATAACACTGGTAACTTTAAATTGGAATTAAAAAACAAGTTACCTTAAGTTAAGAACTTTGTTTTTAAGTATGGTTTTTCAGTTTTGACCTGAGAACGCTGTGGTATTCCATACCATTAGTACCAGTTTCAAGCTTACCAATAAAACAAAAGAAAAAAAATGATAATAAAACAAATTACACAAAACATTTTACACATTACAACTACAGATTTCACACAGAAATATACAATACGCAGCGGCAAGATCTTATCAAAACAGTATAGTATCAAAGGATTTATCCACGTTATTGCATAATCAATAACAAATTATGCAATTAAAAGGAGTTAATCTAAATAAAGGTATATGAAGACACACCACGGAATCAGCGCTGTATTTTCCCCACCTTGATTCAATTGAAAGAAGAAATACCTCAAGGCTATGCATAAAATTACAATATATTTTCCAAGAACAAATGTTTGCTTAATGACACGCATCAAACTTGATAGAAATGATGCAATCTCCATATGAAATGATACAATACTAAAACAGAAACACCAGCATCATTTTCTCATATATATCATATGACTAGAAGACAGTTCAATTTTCAGGAGCTGTATTTTCTCCACTTTCTTGGCAAAAAGAAAAACTCACCAGCCAAATTATCTCAAACACATCACATGAGTTTGATAAGAAAAAGCACCACCAGCATAATGCTCTCAGAAAATACGTAACAAAGTCACCAAAAAAAAAACATCACCAGCCAAATTATCTCAAAGACATCACATGATTTTGATAAGAAACAGAAACACCAGCATACTTTTCTCATATATATCATATGACTAGAAGACAGTTCAATTTTCAGGAGCTGTATTTTCTCCACTTTCTTGGCAAAAAGAAAAACTCACCAGCCAAATTATCTCAAACACATCACATGAGTTTGATAAGAAAAAGCACCACCAGCATAATGCTCTCAGAAAATACGTAACAAAGTCACCAAAAAAAGAAAACATCACCAGCCAAATTATCTCAAAGACATCACATGATTTTGATAAGAAACAGAAAC
Organism: Austropuccinia psidii; assembly: GCA_023105745.1. NCBI lineage: Eukaryota > Fungi > Basidiomycota > Pucciniomycetes > Pucciniales > Sphaerophragmiaceae > Austropuccinia > Austropuccinia psidii. The sequence continues at coordinate 2,404,126 of JALGQZ010000014.1, forward strand.
ACCAGCATAATTTTCTCATATATATCATATGACTAGAAGACAGTTCAGTTTTCAGGAGCTGTATTTTCTCCACTTTCTTGGCAAAAAGAAAAACTCACCAGCCAAATTATCTCAAATACATCACATGATTTTGATAAGGAAAAGAACCACCAGCACAATTCTCTCATAACATACGTAAAAAATAGAAACAAAAAAATACTTTCCCCACCTTCAAGAAAACATCACCAGCCAAATTATCTCAATGACCTCACATGACCCTGATAAAAAGAAAATCTCACCAGCCAAATTATCTCAAATACATCACATGATCTTGATAAGAAAAAGCACCACCAGCATAATTCTCTCAGCAAAGACGCTGCTACACCAAAACTACACGTCTCACTAGCTAAAACCTCTCAACTATGATTTTTTCTAAGTACCCTATTTTGAGAAGCTCTATGGAGGCCCAAAAGCTATAAATAGAGGTCCTCTCTCCCTCATTTTTCCCATCATGGAACAAGTTCCCACTATCCAGGATCACAACCATCCCTGAACTAGCAGGATATCTAGAATAGTAGTAGTGTTTTAGTAGTAAAAGCTCAGTAGCCTTGCTCAGTAGCTTAGTATTGTTGAAGAATAGTAGTGTTTTAGTAGTGAAAAGCTCAGTAGCCTTGCTCAGTAGCTTAGTATTAGTGAAGAATAGTAGTATAACCGTAGTAAAAGCTCCGTAGCCTTGCTCAGTAGCTTAGTATTAGTGAAGAATAGTAGTATAGCCATAGTAAAAGCTCAGTAGCTTAGTATTAGTGAAGAATAGTAGTATTAACATAGTAAAAAGCTCAGTAGCCTTGCTCAGTGGCTTAGTATTATTAAAAAAAAAGTAGTAGTGATATAAAACTCAGTATTAAAAAAAAAAATTTGAAAAGAATCAAATCCAGTAGTCTTATTATTAGTACTCATATCAAAAAAACAAAAATCATTATAATCAACCTAAAACCATAAAAAATATATATATTCTTATCATTCTTTTAAAAAAAATAAAAATAAAAAAAAATATTCTTATTAGTTTTATTAAAATAACAGAAACCCAAAACATATATATATATATATTATCATCACTTTTATTAAAATAAAGTAAAAAAAATCTAGTGTTTATTGTATTGGAAATTTTAGATCAGAGTTTTTACTGTAGTGTTATTGATAGGTCTGATTTAGAGACTGCTGATAAGTCTTCTCTATCTGTTAAAGCCACAAATCTTATTTTATTTTGTGATTCTCTGTAGGCTGACTATTCAGTATTATTTAGAGGGGCAGCTAATACACCTTAGCACCCATGGTTATTGGACAATTCTGAAATTCAAAGCAGACTTACCAATAATTTCCCCCTCAAGGTACTGCCTTATTTCATCCCACACCAAAAGGATTTCCCACATCTGGTGTCCCAACAGTGGCCAACAACAACTTCAATCATCAATAATCCATCAATTATCAAAAAAAAAAAAAAAAAAAAAAAAAAAATTTAGTCCATAAAAAGAAAAAGCCTTTTATCAATAAACAATTTAAAGCACCTATCAAGTCAATCTGGAATCAGAAAAACCACAAAATTCTAAATCATCATCACCATCAAGTTCTTCAACAAAATCATTTCACTATTATTATCCAAAAAAAGGAGAAACACCACCTGGAGAAGAATCACCTATAGATTATAGTATACCAGTTGGTACACCAAGAACTAAGAAGAAAGATCAAAAGATAGTTACAGATTATTTTCAGAAATTACTCAAGGAACTATTTGAAATTAAAAAGAAAAGTGAAAAAGAGAAAATAAATAAACAATATATCAATATGGATCCAGCATCATCATCAAAGATACCACACAATCCAGATGAATCCAAAGAAGAAATTATAAATGAAGAGACCATGCAAGGACAAGAAGATATTTCTGATGTAGAAAGACTTCATCAAAGAATGTTGGAAATGCAACAAGAATTAATTGAACTCCTTAAAAAAGAAGGCAAAAGGAAAGAGTCAAGTTTTACCGCAGAAAACAGCCCAATGGAAGAAACTACGAGCATGCCAAGAATCTTTAGACAAGAAGGGTCACCATCACCATTTTCAAGGCCTATGGCCTCATCAACTCCATTCACTTCACAAAGACCAAATACTCTACCAAAGCGGGTTAATATTCATGCACAGGCTTCAAGCCCATTGCAACAAGAAATCCCACGAAACAATACACCCATTGTCAAGATCAGACCAAAGGATTATAATTTATGGCCTGATGGAAAGGAAGCGGAAAGATTTATTAAAAGAGTAGAAAATATAGCAGAAATTGAAGGAGCAAGTGGAAGGGAGATAGCAAGACAGATATCCTTTTGGACTAAAGATCAAGAAATTAGCTACCATATTGAAGGAATTCCCGGATATGAAACTGGCAATTGGGAGCAATTAAAATTGGATATGAAGAGGAGATGGGGAACAGTGTCACCTGAAAGAAGATACAAGCTGTCCTCAATTACTCAATTATTTACAAAGATTCAACAAGAAGGGGGAATTAGAAATATGACCCAATATAAAAAGTTCATTGGTGAATATGAATCCATTATTAATTATCTCAGAAGGTATCAATATATACAAGGAGATATCAATCACAATCAAGAAATTCTGGCCAGTCTTTCCTCAAGTGTTCAAGAATCTATTTACAAAGAAATGATTAAAGATAAGGCCATGGTGCAAGCTTTGGATGGTGGTTATATCATTCCAAGATTGGAAATCTTAAAGTTATATATTGAACAAGATTTAGAAGCCAAAGTCTTAATTCAACAGAAGGAATTTTCACAACCAAAGTCACAAGAGAAGAAAGCTAGGTTTGAAGAGGAAAGCTGGGAAGAAGTCTTAAAGCAAATGAAATATCTTACCCAAAAAACTCAAAATCCTCAGCCGCAAGGGCATCAATCAAAGGATACTGGGAAGGAATCAGTTAAGCAAGTATTGAATCAGCTCAAACACCTTTCAGAAGTAGTTGAATCTCCAAATAAAATGCAAGCAGGCAATAATCAAGATTAGAAAGTTACACAAAACTCACATCCACTCAGGCCAAGATATCCTTTACTACCCATATCTTCTGGTTATCAACCATATGTTCCAGCACAAATGGCTCCAAGACAGCTACTGAAGTGTTATTACTGCTTAGAAGAAGGACATTCCGCAATAAGATGTAATCACCTCACAGAAGACTTGGAGAAAAGAATTGTCTTGAAGCGTGGAGGAACATATCTTTTTCCAAATTTTCAAAGAGTACCCACAGAAGGCCCTAAATCTGCAAAAGAATTAGTTAGACATTTTGCCAAAGAGCAGGAGGATTTTACAAAGAAAATGATGGAACAATCAAATCCACCCCAAAAGAAGCAAGAAACAACAGTAATTGAGGAAAGTAAAGGTGAGAAGGCAGCAGCTATAGCTCAAATAGAAGAATGGGGAAACTGGAAACCTCCTCAAATGTCACCAGCAAATGAAAATATTCAAATAAATTTTGGGCTTAGACAGACAAGGCAAAGAGCTTCAAGACAGGAAACTCAAAGTCAAACCCAGCAAGAGGATAAAAATGAAACACACAAACCCTTTAAAAAGAAGATACCAGGTGCCTACCACGAGGAAGATGAGGCAGAAGAAGAAATAAGAGTTCTAATTCCAACAAAATACAAGAAAACACAAGAAGGAAAGGAAGTAGATAATGATATTGAAATCATTTCCAAGGAAAAGAATAAGGAGGTACTTAGAAAGGATTCACAAAAGATGGAATTAAAAAACAAGGTAAAAACTACACCCAATAACCCAAAGATAATAATTGAACATGTGATGAAGAGAATACTTGAAAAAAAGATAAATCTTACTCTTGAAGAAATATTATCAATGTCACCAACCTTTATTGATAAACTACAAAATTTAACTACCCAGGAAAAAGAAGCAATAAAATCAGTCAATACGTCAAATATTCAAGAAAGACTACTTTCAGTAAAGCTACGGGACTATGATACCCCAAGATTACATTATGCATGCCCACTTGGATTTATGGAAGTATTTATTGGAAGAGAAGAATATCCTACAATGGCATTGGTGGATACTGGATCAGAAATTAATATAATACCAGAGGAAATTGCAATTCAAGCCTCACTTACAAGTAGAAAGCTCAATATGAATCTCAGAGGAATTGGTGGACATACCACATCTTTGGTTGGACTCTCAGAATTTACACCAATTACTATGATAACAGGAGAAGAAAAAGAAATTCATTTATTCATAGCAAAAGGAGCTGTACACACCATACTTGGAAGACCATTTTTAGCAGATAATAATGTTAAATTGGAATTTTCACACAAGCAAGGGGAGATATTTAGTTATCCAGAGCAAGATGGACGTTGATTATGTTTACCAATATGTAACCCTCAAGCTATGGGCTGGCAAATTTCTCCACCAATAGGTATGGAGCTTTGTGCATCTTCAGAGATTGGAAAATGGTCAATACATGGAGCAGAATCATCCAAAAGAAAAGAAACAAGGGAAACAGAAAGTCAATCTTCAACAAGAGTGAAGACAATATTTCTTGGAGCAAACAAAATACCCTTCTCAGCTATTTTTGATGCAAAAAATGACTTGAATATTATAACTCAGGAAATGGCCCTAAAAGCAGAATTAAAAATCAGCCCTTACACATCAAAATCAACAGATAAATTTTTGAAGCCAATTGGTCAAATTAAAAATCTTGAAGTCACTTTTGAAAGTGAAGAGAAATCCTTCCTGGACTTCTTAGTATTTGAAAATTTCAACCAGATAATAGATAAAGAAAAGTCAAGCATATTATCTTCATCTAAAGAAAGTATTCCACCTCAAACTGAAAGAAAATCTAAAGGAAAGGAGACAGAAGATGAATTGAAGGTAGAAGATAGTGAAGCAATAGAAAAAATAAAAATGGACCTGAAGAAGATGAGAAGAAATTTGGACATGGCCATAGAAGACCCAGAGAAATGGCTAGCACTTGAGTTAAGTGGTATGAATGAAGAAGATAAAGTAGAAAGCCCACAGAAGAAATTTAAAATGGATCTGAAGCCACCTGAAGCAAATTCCTCAGGCATTGCAGAAGATTATTCAAATTTATTTCAGGAGAAAGCTTGGTACATTAGTGATACTGAAAAAATAAAAGACAACATAATCAATCCATTGGCAAAAAGAAAATTTGAAGAATTGGGAAAAGAAAGTGCCATAATTACTGAAGACAAAATGGATCAAGTTTGGGATAGACATATTCAAAAGAGGATTGATAAAAAAATGGAAACAGCAGAATCAGAAGATGACTTGAAGTTATACCAACAAAATAATGAAGATTTGGAAGATAAATATAAGCAAGGAAGAATATTTGAAGATCTAGAAGAAGGAGAGTTATCAGAAAATACACAAAGGCTAGCTGGACTTAGCATTCTAGAAGAATTTAATCATGCCTATGATCAAATATTCTGCTTTTCAAGCGCAACTGATCTATTTAATCAAAATAAAGGAATTACATCTGAATTACCAAATGACTCCCAGAATCAAAATGGCATACAGGAAGACATACCAGAATATGAAGGACTGGAAGATTACATAATACTTCCAATAATAACATTTAAGGAACTGTATGATTATGAGCTAGACTAACCAATAATTCAAACCAAATATATTTCAGAACTACCTGGATCAAATCTTACAAATGTTGATTTTCTGGAATTACTAACCACTATTGGAATCAAAGGAAATTTAAGAAATCCTTACTGGAAGAAGCCTTATGGATATTATCAAATGACAATAGAAGGACTGTATCACAAAATGTTATGGGCTCAAGAAGATTTGAATCTAGATGGTTTGGAAATCTTGGGAGGAACTCTTTGCTGGTGTGATTTTGGGTACATGTTTATTCATGAAGTCAAAGGTTTTGTTTCCGAATGGAAAGGAAATACACAAAGAAAACAACGCAACAAGATCTTTGGAGAAATATTGAAGGACATATGTCTTTCAGTAATTCACAACAGAAGGTTGAATATTTCTCAATAACAACTGAAGTAATCCAATTTCAATCGCCAATTAAAAAAAAAAAAAAAAAAAAAAAAAAAACCACCATAAAAAATAGCAAAAATAATAAAAAAAATAACCTAAAAAAAAAAAAAAAAAAAAGAGAATTTTTTTTCATATCTGTATCAGTATCAGGGCAGTGACCTCCTGCCTTATCAAAGAGGAATTAGTCTTTTATCTCAAAACTCAATAATCTCACCAAAACCTCAGAAAGGATCTAGACAGTCATGGATGCCAAACTTACACATGAAAATGAATTGGAATGGAATCTTGGTTGGAATGAAGAAGGCTGGACAGACGTAAATTGCAAAATTGTAGGAAATACAGAAGAAGTCAATTACTGGGAAACACCATTTGTTGAAGAAGGAGAGGATTTATTTCAGATATCAATTCCATACTTAGAATTTGAAGAATTGTTCAATTTTCCAGAACTGCATCAACAAATTCAAGAATCTAAAGATTGGAAAGAGCTTCCAGGATTCTCTCTTTCAAGACTGGAATTTCTAGATTTACTTACATATGAAGGTATCAAGGGAAATTTAGGAAACACATATTGGGAAGAGGATACATTAACAGATTCAGAATGGAGAAGAAAAATATATTTTGGGGATGTGGAAGCCTCAAGAGGACTGTTTCTGGATTTACTGGACATACCAGAAGGAAGAATCTTATGGAAGCATGGAAATTATGTAATTGAAAAGGCAAATTGGAATGTCTTATGGGAAGAGGTGTTTATACTTGGAATTATCAGTCTCAAGGCACATAATTATAATATCAATAAGGATCATTGGAGCTTTGTCTGGGAAGAATTATTTGTAAAAAAAATTAAAGCAGAAAAAAGAAGATTCATATCAAAACTCAAGAAACAGCTTGTACAATGGATTCAGAAGAATATTCTTTACAAACTATAAAAAAAAAAAAAAAAAAAAAAAAACTTTTTTTTCAGGTTATGTATCAGTATTCAGGACATTATTTCAAATTTGGAAGTGTAAAAAAAAAACTATAAAAAAAAAAAAAAAAACAGGGGTGGTTATCTGTTCTTATGCCACCTCATATTAAAAATGGCACAAGTTTGGGGAAGTGTGGGCCCATAGGCCTTTCCTAATATTTTTGTCAGGATTCTCAGTCAGATTGCTCAAAAACGTCAAAATCATGACTGCCGGTCATAATTTGATTGACAAATGCAGGAAGAAAGAAGATATAAAGAAAACAAAACAAATAACTCTGGAATTTATTCATCAGCTTATCTATCAGCTTCAATTCAAATCAATTCTAAACTTATTTTCACCAGCCACAAGGAAAAAAAATAAATGGAATTTTAATACCAGTATCACAAGAAGGGATTTCACTCATTATTATAAAAACAAACAAAAAAAAAAAATCCTATCATATTTTTTTAGGGATTTATAAAAAAAAAATCACTAAGATCAATGCAAAGCCTTCATATCCATTCAATCAAGACTCAAAATAAAACAATACCACCATAGCATTGGAATAATAATTAAAAAGAAAAGCCATAGAAAAACCAGGAAATAAAATGAAAATGTTGCATTTCATCTCAAAATTCAACTATCTCAACTATAATTGAGATATCAGAGTACCAAGGTTTTTTTTTTTTAATAAAAAAAAAAGAAATAACAGAGAATAAGTAGCCAAATAACAAAAAAAAAAAAATATTAGAGAATTAATATCTTTCTTTTTAGTAAAAAAAAAAAAAAAAATCTTATTGAAGAAGGGCTTACATTGTGAGGAATTATTCAAAGAAAGAAAAACTAATTACTTATAGAAAATCCTCTTCTGGGGCCGCAATAAATATTTCTTCCTTGGTTGGGTTTGTTTTCTTTTCTTCAGCTTCTGATTATTCATATGGGGGGAAGTATTAGAAGCTGGTTGTGATGTGGATTGGACTACTGGTAACGCCATGGAATAAGGAACAGGATCTAGCTCATCTACTTCAGCACTATTATCTTCTATTTTTATAACTCTTTCACCAGAAGCAGGGAATTTGAAATCAGAATCTAATGAAAATCCAGGAGAAAGTGGAAAACAAAATGGTGAAAATCTCTGGTTAGGTGAACAATAAACAGGCGATGGAGGTTGAAATGATTCTGGTGAATCATCTTTCAGGGCAATCTTTGATGTAATAATGTCAGTAATATGGAATGGAGACCTATCAACAATATCATCAATGCTAGATTTTAGAATAGGAGAAGAAGTTTTCTCAAGATATTCAAGAGTAGATTCAGAATTTAAAACCTGCAAAGTGGAAGAAGAAAAGCTATCAAGACTATTCAATGTGGCAGACTCATCAAGACTAGGAGAGGAGGAGGGTGAATAATTTTCTTCAAGATAATCAATCTTATTATCATTTGATAAAGACTTTAAGGCGGGGGAAGACTTCTGTTCAATAAATTCAAAAGAAGAGCTACTATCATGTGATGGAGTTAGTTCACAATGTGGATGTTCAAAATATGTAGAATCAAAGGAAGAGAAGGTATCAATGCTATTTAGTGTGACAGATTCATCAATGCTTTGGGTTGTTGGAGAAATCTTTATAGAATCATCATCTAAATATAAAGGCTTCAAAGCAGGAGAAGATTCTTGTTCAACATATTCTGAAATAGGTTCACTATTGGAAAACGGGGCCTTTACTGAAGAATTAGATTCAAAATATGATAAATTACGCCAATCAGGAGGAGTATCAAGTGGGGTTGTAGAGCACAAAGATGGAGGGGATTTTGGAAGTTCAATTTTAGCAAGATGCCTTCTGCAAAAAATATCAATTAAAGTTGATGAATTATTAGTATGATCAGGTGAAGCTGGTGAATTCATTATTAAATAATTCTGCTAGAAAGGAAACTAAATGATTGGTACTGAAGATGTGAAGAATGGCAGAAGTGATCAACCTTTTATCTCATACACATTATCTAATTAGAACCAAGAACAATTAATGAAGATTTTCATGAAAACATAAAATAGACCCAGAGGGGCACAACTTAATGCAAGCCACAAAATTCATCTGAATTAACCTAAAAAAAAAAACATCAACAAAAATAATAATTCAATCCTGGTAATTAATGCAAAACAAAAGCCACCATTAAAATAGTAATATGATGCTAAATTACTACAACTAAACCTTAATAATTCTCAATTGAAATATACATTAAAAATAAAACAATTAGAAGATGAATCACAAAATAACACAGTCATTAAAATAAAAAAAAGCCACCATTCTCAAAACACAGTATATACTTTGAAGAAACAAGATTAAACAGCCATATTCAGGATCCTTATCATACATATGAATACAGAAGCCACAATTGACAAGGATATATCAAATCCACAACTATGGCTAAAAGAAATGAATAAATAAATTGAACACTATTTCAATACAAAGACCAACCAAACAAGCTAGGCTGTTCAGATACAGAAAAAGAAGATAGAAGAAGTTCAAAATGTCAAAATTATGACCGCCGGTCATAATTTGGCCTAAAATCAAGAAAACTATATCAAGACAGGGAAGAAAAACCAACCAAACAAGCTAGGTCATTCAGATACAGAAAAAGAAGATAGAAGAAGTTCAAAATGTCAAAATTATGACCGCCGGTCATAATTTGGCCCAAAATCAAGAAAATTATATCAAGACATGGGAGAAAAATCAACCAAACAAGCTAGGCTATTCAGATACAGAAAAGGAAGATCAAAGAATTTAAAATGTCAAATTATGACCGCCGGTCATAAAATGAACACTTCAATACAGAAAATAATTCAGCTCATCAAAAGGCTACTACAATTTATACTGGATGACATTCTTATAGCCCCAAATTAATGAGTTTAGCCAATCTTTGACAAGCACACATCCTTCCAGCATTTTAAATAAGGAAATTGAAATAAGTACTTCTCAAATCATGATCAAGGTTGAGCACCCTCCATCACAACAAGTTTCCAAAGATCAATTTTGTTTGACAGACTCAAGGAACACAACGATACCAAATTGCATCACTAAGCTTGCTCAAGGCTCAGAATATGCTACCCAGCATGGTTACCCTATTCCAGAAACTGACAGGTCCGGCAGAAGAATTACTGCCAGAGGGGGGAATTGAACCCATTTCAAACTTGATGAAGTGGAAAGCAACCCAGAATCACTAACCACTACCACCACCGCGAAAATGCTGACGTAAGCAATACCACGTCGCACTGACGTTGGTATGAGTTTGGCAGTAGTGTCTCCTTTCAATTTTAGCTTTGTAATTTGTCTTTTTTTTAATTCGATTTTTTTGCTTTCATCATTTGGTTTCATCAACAGTTATATCTACCATCATGGATTTCTGCACCTGTCCAAAATGTAGAAAGTACACATCTATGGATGCCAATGGTATTTCTCGACAAGGCTTAATGGTGCATCGAAGTACTTGAACTCGTCATTGGGCTCAAATTTCTTCTGAATCTTGCGAAACTACGGTTTTAGAAATGTTCCCTCATCTTTCTTTTCAACAAAAGGATAATAAATCATCAAAAGAAAAAAAGAATGATACGCACATAAATATGTCTAGCCAAAATCAAAGGATGAGCTTGGAGATTATCTGTAGGTAAAATTCAATTTTATTTTATTTTATTTTTAATTTTCTGATTGTTTTTTCTTTCAGCACTTGTGTCATATTTTATAATATGGCTTTATCTTTCATGTGGGCTTAGCAAGTCGGATTGTCAAAAAGTGAGGGACATGATTGTCCATATAATTCAACTTGTTTCGGGTCAAAAATATTCAAACAATTCAGTTTCGGCAAGCATTCCTCGTGACCTTCAAACAATTGAAGAACATTTCAAGCTTACATTTCCGATGGAACGCTATGTATGTTGTCCAACATGTTACTCACTTTATGATATTGAAGTCGCCCCAGATGAATGTCACTTCAAGGCTTCATGCAAGGATGCCTTGTGTGGAACAGACCTTTTTCGCCAATCAAGATTCAAACCTTTCCCTCGCATACAGTTTGAAACAACAGGAAAAGTTGGTTCTTCGAATCCTCGTGAACAAGGTCAAATTCGTTTGTCAGGACAACCTCCTCTTTGAATTCCTCATACGAGCTTCATTTCCCAAAGTTTACACACATGGATTGAATGGCTTATTAATGTTCCTGGAATAGAAAATGAGATTGATGATTGGGCTTCATTATTATCTGGCAAAAGCAACATTATAATTGACGTCTCACAAGCAAATGTTTGGAAGAAAATGTTCAACAATGATCGGTCTCCAGGAAGTCTTGACTTAGGGTTCTGCCTTTTTGTTGATTGGTTCAATCCAAGAGGGAACCGGATTTCAGGAAAGCAAGTCTCGATGGGTGTCATTGCTTTAAATTGCCTTAACCTTCCACCTCGGCTGCGATTCCAACAGTATCATACATGCATTGCCGGATTGATACCAGCACCAAATCAACCCAATATGCTAACAACAAACAATGTACTGCGACCGCTAGTAGACGAGCTTCTCAAATTGAATGAAGGCATCAAAATCATCACACCAAAATACCCACATGGACGCAAAGTATTTGTCCGGCTTGTTAGTTTGATCGGTGACATTGTAGCCACACACAAGGTGTCAGGCTTCATGTCACATTCAGCCAGGAAGTTTTGCTCATGGTGCGAGATCAACCATGATCAGCAAGGCGAGTGCAAATTGGGTAATCTTCGTCATGGAAATCATGTACGTGCTTTATCATGGAGATGGAAAAGCACTGAATCAAAGGCGTCACGTGAACAGTTGGCAAAAAAAACAGGCGTACGATGGTCTGAGCTCAATCGGCTACCATATTGGGATCCAGTTCAATGTGTTACACTTGGTGTAATGCATAACTGGTACGAAGGAGTCCTACAGCACCATTTACGATTTCGGTGGGGTTTTGATTCAGCTTTTGTCAAGGAAGTACTTATTGAGAATGAAAGCTCTGAGGCAGATTCTGACACAATGGACATAGATGATTATGAAAGTAGCAATGAAGAAATCGGAGAAGGCACAAATGGTTTTCTTTCAAACGACATGAAGAACAAAATCAGAACAAAGATCGGTGAGGTTATTGTACCCAAAGGTGTGACACGTATAACATCTCAATTTGGTGAAGCTGCCAATGGGAAGCTTAAGGCTAGCGAGTGGCGAGTTTTATTTTCAGTATACATCCCTTTAGTATTCCTGGATTGTTTTTTGGAACATGAACCACACAACATCCTTCTACTTTTCAATACCGGGGCACTCCTGCAATGCACGGAAATAGTCGGGGCCAAGACAATCACCAAGGATGATGCAGCTTTGTTTACTCAGCAATACGAGTTATATCAAAGTACAGCGAATGAAATCTATCCAAGGATCAAAGTTTTGCCAAATCATCACTATTCAATGCATATACCTGAACAACTAATGTGCTGGGGACCATTAATGGGAGTGTCGGAATTTTGTGGTGAGAGGTTGATTGGGACTTTAACAAAGTTCAAGACAAATTCTATCAATGGTATGTAAAAACTTCAACATATTCAAACAAACAAAATTAAAATTTACTCTTTTTCAATATAACAGGAGCTATTGAGGAGACATTGATGAAAAAATTTGGAAAGATGCAAAGACTTCAAGATACAACGAAGAAACAGGAGGAATGCATAAAGCAAAAAAAGGTGATCATTAAAAAGTCAAACCGCAAAGAATTGGATGATAAAACATATTCTCAGTTACTCAAGCATCTCAAAACAAGCCTTCCTGTGCTGAACGATTACCGGATTCTACCTTACAATGGTCCTGTGCTTCAAAATTACGTAACAGAACACCATGTCTTTGAATGGCGTTTTGGATTGAAGGTTTCAAAGAGCCCACCAAACAATCTCATATATGTTAAAAAAGGCTTAAACAAGATTCAATTTGGTCACGTTTGTCACATTCTCGATTGTGAATGTGATGAAATTCACAAAGGTCCGGTCTTATTGATACATTGGTTAGATGATGTTAAAAACCGTGAAGATGGTTTTGAGGCGCTTGATTCAATCCTGGATTCTTGGAAACTGAGACACTTGATATTGACCAATGATTTTAGTTTTATATCATTGTCTGAGGTATTGGGGCTAGGTGCGTATCGTAATCTTCCTGCTTGGACATTAGGTTGCACACAAACAAGCCTGATGGCTCGCCCAATCGATAAGCTTGTAGGTATTGAAGCTTTGGTTTAGCTTGATTGTTATTGTATTTGTTTTTTTTTTCAATTATCGAAATGTCATAAACCAAAAAAATAAGTTTTAATCCATTTCGCATAGTTTAAAACAGGTAAAAAAATATTTATAAATATTTTCCTTGAATGTAGTCATTTTTGCCCATTCAATACTTTATGTTTTCACAGGCGGCTTTCTTGTTTTAGCGTTCACACATGAAATGTTTTTTGCAAAAATCATTTTCTTTGCTTCTCATATTTGGTTCTTTCATTGCACCATGAAAAAAGCGCTTTTGTTACCTTTTAAATTAACAAGTTGTGATCAAAAAAGACCAGTTCGTTTATTGATAAAATATTCAAATTCTGAGTCTTTCGGTCATCAAATCAAGCTTTTTTATTTACAAGTCTATTTTTTCTATAACAATTCAAGATAAATAAAAGAAAAACCACATTGAAAATAAATTGAGAAGGGATTTTCAAACCAAACTGACATTCTACTAATAGGAAAATTTGGAATAACAGAAACGAAGCATCTACCATCCTGCCCAATCATTTTCATGAGGCACAGTATAACAATTGAGATCTTGTGCATGTGCCATCTCGGTGTCTTGTTCCAACCCAGGATTGATTTCTCCTTCTTCAAAAGCTTCTTCATATTCTTTGTCTTCACTCTGTTCTTGACTGGAGACCACATCCGAACCATCACTAAGCTCACCTTCACTTTCATCTGATTCTTCATTAGGAATTTCGTGAGAAATATCATATGGCCCAATCACTTTGTCCCAATACTTTTCAGTAAATTTCTTATCACTTAATTTTTCATTGGTATGTTGAATTCCCCAAATTGATGCTGAAGCGTCTGGCAAGAATGCCACATTTAGATAATCAGCAATTACAGTCTTTTGTCCTGGTGGACGACTATTGAACCAGGTTGGGTCATAGAAATCTATTGGAAGCCCCTTGGGTACTCGAGTACAAATCGATTTTGCAGGTATAGCAGGGACATATCGTTCGCGTCGTTGAGATTTCACGCCATTGTCTTGGTCAACCTTCTCCATCTCTTCATCCACCCTGCGCATAAAGAGGTTTGCTTGTGCAGATCGACATTCAATTCTACTGATAATATACCTCTTCCCTTTGGGGTCGCGTTCATCATCGCTGTGTGCATCAATGTTCGACAATATTTTTAAATAGCGGTTAGGAAATCCCTGTGCAACACCAAATGCGTAACGAGCGTTTTTTAACTAAATACAGAAGGTAAATTAGCCAAAAGAAAGTTTGATGAAGAAAGATTTTTGACTGACCCTTAGTCTGACTCGTAAGATTGCACTCCGTTCTTTATCCTTTTTGTACTTTCCAGATTGTTTCAATTCTTTCTTGTATCGTTGAGCTATTGACCAATAGACAATATGGTTGTAGGTTGCCTCAAGCAATTGAATATCGTTCAAAAACTTCAAGTTTATATTTGTGTACTCATAAGCTCCCCCAGCAGAAAGTTGTCGAAATGTTTGGATTGCACTGATACGACAGGCCTCATTATAAAGCATGTCACTTGGGTTATCAAGGTCTGGAGCCCATCTTCGTATGCCAAGCTTGGATAATAATGAATGAACATATTGAATGTGAAAATCCTTTAAATTAATTATTCCACGAGCGAGTTTCTTCTTTCCTGGCTGGACTCCTCGTAGGGTGATAACGTCTTGTTCTGGTATCAAGGATACTGCAATAGGGCTTTGAATCAAATTGGAAATTTCTTCAGAAAATGAAAATCGAGTGTTGAACTCTTTTAGCAATGAATAATCAGGTGGAATAGGAATTGAATCTTGATAGATAAGGCCCCATAATACTTTGATGTGTATGGAAAATGCCTCCTAAAAATTCAATACATTAGAAGCATCTTGAAAGAAAGACTTGAATTTGAGCAGAGGAATTCCTCACCTTGGTCGGTTCAAACCCCACTGGTGTTTCTTTGACAGTTAGCTGGTGAGGATGTTGCTTTTTGGGGGTTGGGGTTTGGTTTTTTTTCTTTTTTTGTGCTGAAACTAACTTTTTGTAGTGAGAGGTCTTCCTATTTTGTTCTGTGTTATTGGCGATTTGTTGGGGGGTGAGGGTTTGGTTTCTTTTGTTACCTTTCGATTTTGCTGTGGACATCGGTTGATTTTGGTTTTGAACATGAAGATCATTTACTTGTGAAAGTAAGATCTCAAATTCCTGATCACGAGCTTCAAGACGTTGTTGGAGTTGTTGAATTTGGTCAGCCTGTGAATTGAGGAGGACATTCAATTCAGGTCCAAGTGATGATGCCGATGAAAAGGCTTGAGAGCTATTGTGGTACCCGAAATTCATAGGTAATGTTAATGACCAACTGGATGGTATGTGGAATGGCAGTGTTCGAAAGGTCTAGAGTATTAATTATTGGTGAGTCAGCAGAGAAAAGATAAGAAATATAATCGACGAAGTAGAAAAAATAGGAGATGAAATAATATAAATAAAGAAATGGATAATAAAAGAGTTCAAAAATAAGGTAATATGAAACAATCGCACAAATTAGGAAAAAAATCCAAGAGAAATAAGGCATGTGATAAAACAGGATGAGGGGAAGAGAAAATAAATTTCGTATAGAAGGAAAGAAAACTATATTTTTAAAATGACTCCTTCAAATAAACGAAAATTAGGTATGAAAACATACTTCATTGTGGTCCAGAAGGGTTTGAATCCCATTGATAAAAAAATAAGCATATATCGCTACCTTTCCCCTTTTCATTGGTTCCCCGTTCTTTGATTCTTGATGCTACACAAAAAAACAAAACAAAAGGAGTTATTTAATAAGAAGATTTAGAAATTACGATACCTTTGTGTGCCTTTGTGAAGGTACTGAGGGGAAACATTGATGGAAAATCCTGAGAATGGGTGCGTAAAAACTAACAACCTTGCACTGACCTCATACCTAGGTCAGTGCGACGCGGTTGTGCTTAAGTCAGCATTTTCGCGGTGGTGTACACCATTTGAAAATATAACAACACTCCTCAAATTGAAACCTCCTTCAACATTACTCATCAATTTGATCACTCTTGAAAAAAAAAAAAATTTTTTCAACATAAAAAAAAAAAAATTTTTTTTCAACATAAAAAAAAAAAAAAAAAAAATAGTTTTTTCAACATAAAAAAAAAAAAAAAATAATTTCTCTTTAATAAAAAAAAAAAAAAAATTTTCAACATAAAAAAAAAAAAAAAAAAATTTTTCAAGATAAAAAGAAAATGAAAACAAAATTTTTTTTAAACATAAAACAAAAAAAAAAAAAAAAAAAAAAAAAAATTTTTCAACAGAAAATAATTTTTTTTTCAAAAAAAAAAAAAAACTTTTTTCAACATAAAAAAATTATAATAACAAAAAATAAATAAAATAAACTGTCATGATTAAAAATAAAAGATCAGATCAAATAAAGAAGGTAAAAAATTAGTCCTTGTATGACTTTAAACTACAGGGTAGCAACCTGAAGGCTAAAATTAGTCCTTGCATGACTTTAAACTACAGGGTGGGACTAAAATTAGTCCTTGTATGACTTTAAACTACAGGGTAGCAACCTGAAGGCTAAAATTAGTCCTTGTATGACTTTAAACTACAGGGTAGCAACCTGAAGGCTAAAATTAGTCCTTGTATGACTTTAAACTACAGGGTAGCAACCTGAAGGCTAAAATTTAGTCTTTGTATGACTCAAACTACAGGGGTAGCACACCAGAGGGCTGAAGATGCAAGTAAAATCAAGGAATCAAGAAAATAAAAACAAAAGAGAAGATATCAAGAGTAAAACAAAAATGAATAATAGAATAATGAAAGCCTCAAGTAAAACAGCAAACTCAGGACTAGCGTTCACAAATGTCCTTGTATGACATTAAACTGCAGGATTTGGTATACCTAATATACTGGGTTTTATCCACCTAGAGGTAAAGTCCTTGCATGACTTAAAACTACAACTCAAATACAATTATGAATAAAAGGAAAAGAAAGAACTGAAAAGACTGTTTTTATTTCAACTAAAAAAAATTATTATAAAAAAAAAATATATATATATATATATTATCAATTTATGCTTTAAAACCAGACTAATAATCATGGAAGCGCAAGCCAATGCTGCAAAATATAAGTCAGTACTCAAGAAGGTTAGACCAGTCAATGAAGCTATGCCTCAAGATCTGAATCCACCTTTGGGAAGACCTGAATTATCAAGAGACCCATATGAAACACCCCTATCACCTAACCCACCTCCATTTTTTGAAACATCAAAAGTTACAAAAGAAAGAATTTCAATGATAAACTTTGGACCATCTGGATGGTTATCAGAAGAAGAGATTAATTTATTAAAGAATGTTATATTACTAAGGCAAAAGGCTTTAGCATTTTGTGAAGAAGAAAGAGGTGTACTAAAACATTCTTATGGAAAACCTTATAAAATACCAATTATACCACATGAACCATGGCAAAAGAAACCAATACCAATACCAAAATCAATTTTACCTCAATTTATTGAGCTAGTCAGAGAAAGAATACGTACAGGACTCTATGAACAATCAACATCAAGCTATAACAGCCCAGTATTTTGTGTAGCAAAGCCCAACGGAAAACTTAGAATAGTTCATGATCTTCAAGACCTCAATAAATTAACAATAAAAGATGCAGGATTGCCACCAAATGTTGATGAGTTTGTAGGATCATTTTCAGGAAGAGCATGTTATGGATTGGGAGATATTATGGGAGGATACGATGAAAGAGAATTGGATATTACTACAAGACCCCTTACAACATTTGAAACACCACTTGGAAGACTTCAGCTTACAAGACTACCTCAAGGAGCAACAAACTCTGTGGCAGTTTATCAAGCACAAATGACTTGGATACTTCAGGAGGAAATACCAGAGCACCTTGGAATATTTATAGATGATGGAGGAATTAAAGGACCCAGATCAACATATCAGCATGAAACATTGAAGGAGAATCAGCTCATAAGAAGATTTGTTTGGGAATATGCAGTAACATTAGAAAGAATACTTTTCAGGATAGAAGAGGCAGGACTCACAATTTCAGGATCAAAATTTGCATGTTGTGTTCCAGCACTTGATATTGTGGGGCATGTTGTGTCTTTGGGAGGAAGAAAGATTTCAAAACAGAAGATAAACAAGATACAAAACTCGCCTAGACCAACAACAAAGAAGGAAGTTAGAGGATTCTTAGGATTATGCGCATATGTCAGAATGTTTATCAAGGACTTTTCACAAGTTTCAGCACCATTGAGAATATTGACAAGGGAGGATGTATTGTGGAAATGGGATGAAAAATGTGAAGAAGCATTTATAAAACTCAGGAAAATAGTAGGAGAAGAGATTACTTTGAAGACATTAAATTATGATAAAGATTCAGGAAAAATAAAATTAGCAATAGATTCAAGCTATATTGCAGCTGGTGCAGTTCTTATGCAAGAGGATGAAGATGGAAAGGATAGACCAGTACTATATGAATCAGTAACATTTTCCAGACTAGAATCTAAATACTCTCAGCCAAAATTAGAGCTTTGCGGTGTAGCAAGAATACTAAAAAAACTTCAAACAATATTATGGGGGCAACACTTTGAACTTCAAGTAGATGCTAAAGCTTTAATTGAAATGATCAACACACCATGTTTACCGAATGCACCAATGACAAGATGGGTGGCATTCATTCAACTTTTTTCATTTGATCTTGTACACAAACCAGGAAAAACATTTACTATGCCAGATGGGTTATCAAGAAGACCAAAAGGAGAAGATGAAGAAGAAAGTGAAAGGGATGATTTTGATGAAGAGGAAGATTGGATTAAACCACATCCAGGATTTGGCCTAAAAGAAGTAAATACAAGCAAAGTGGTAAAATTATCAAGGAATAAAACAAAAAATATTGAAATTCCAATAAAACAGGAAGGATTTGGAAAACATATGCAGGAATATTTGAATACTTTGAAAAAGCCACAATGTGTTGGGGAAGAATATTTCAAGAAAATTAAGAGAAGATCAGTGAACTTCTATTTAGAAGGAGGGCAGCTGAAAAGAAGAAATCAAGCACATCCACAAATAGTTGTATACAATGAAAAAGCTCAGAAACAGATACTAAAAAGAATGCATGAAGAGCTGGGGCATAGAGGGGAAAATGAAACATACAGGAAAATCAAGAAAAGATATTGGTGGGAAGGAATGAAAAAGATAGTCAAGAAATGGGTCAAATCATGTCAAGAATGTCAAAAAAGGAGTCATTTGCAACAAAAAGAAGAAGCAAAGATATCTGTAACATCTACTTTATTTGAAAGAGTCAGCATGGATGCAGTTCAAATTAAGGCAGAAAGATGGAAATATTTAGTTGTAGCAAGAGATGATTTTTCAGGATGGCCAGAAACTGTGGCATTAGCAAGGCTAACTGCAAAATCAGTCTCAGAATGGTTTATGTCAGAATGGATTTGTAGATATGGAGCTCCAAAAGAAGTGACAGTTGACGGAGGAGCAGAATTTGGAAAAGAACTACAAGAAGCAGTCAAAAGAGCAGGATCAATAATCAGAATAACTACACCTTACTACCCAGAATCACAAGGAATGGTTGAAAGAGGACATAAGCAATTGAAAGATGCCCTTGTAAAAATGTGTGGTGAAAATGGATCCAAATGGAAAGAATACTTACCAATTGTGACGTTGGCAGATAGAATATCAACAAAACGAACAACAGGATACTCACCATTTGAGCTTCAATTTGGTCAGCAAGCTCTTTTGCCAATTGATATTGAAACAAATACATATCTAGCCATTGAATGGAATAAAATATCAACAAGAGAAGAACTATTGGAAGCAAGAGCATTACAGATTGCAGCGAAAGAGGAAACAAGATTAGCAGCAGCAGAGAAATTAAGAGATTCAAGACACAAATCAGTTCAATATTTGGACAAAAAGATGGCACATAAACTGAGAAATCCACTTGAACCAGGGGACTTGGTATTAGTTTATAATAAACCACTTGAGTCACAGTGGGGATTACTCTTCAAGAACCGTTGGAATGGACCTTATAGAGTCATAAATCAAGTTAATAATGGACCTTATGAGCTTGAAGAATTGGATGGCACCAAACTTACAAGAAAATTTGCAGCAAGTCACATCAAGAGGTTTTATCCAAGAGGAAAGGAAGCTCAATTAAGTTAAGAGTCAGAAAATGAAAGCAGTGAAGAAATTGAAGATGAAGAGTTAATATTGGAGGGAGAAGAAATTGAACAAAATGAATATTATTGATAATGGCAAGCTTTTCAACTGGAATGCTGGGGACAGCATTAAATGGAGAGGGGGATGTGGTATTCCATACCATTAGTACCAGTTTCAAGCTTACCAATAAAACAAAAGAAAAAAAAGATAATAAAACAAATTACACAAAACATTTTACACATTACAACTACAGATTTCACACAGAAATATACAATACGCAGCCGCAAGATCTTATCAAAACAGTATAGTATCAAAGGATTTATCCACCTTATTGCTTAATCAATAACAAATTATGCAATTAAAAGGAGTTAATCTAAATAAAGGTATATGAAGACATACCACGGAATCAGCGCTGTATTTTCCCCACCTTGATTCAATTGAAAGAAGAAATACCTCAAGGCTATGCATAAAATTACAATATATTTTCCAAGAACAAATGTTTGCTTAATGACACGCATCAAACTTGATAGAAATGATGCAATCTTCATATGAAATGATACAATACTAAAACAGAAACACCAGCATAATTTTCTCATATATATCATATGACTAGAAGACAGTTCAATTTTCAGGAGCTGTATTTTCTCCACTTTCTTGGCAAAAAGAAAAACTCACCAGCCAAATTATCTCAAACACATCACATGAGTTTGATAAGAAAAAGCACCACCAGCATAATGCTCTCAGAAAATACGTAACAAAGTCACCAAAAAAAAACATCACCAGCCAAATTATCTCAAAGACATCACATGATTTTGATAAGAAACAGAAACACCAGCATAATTTTCTCATATATATCATATGACTAGAAGACAGTTCAATTTTCAGGAGCTGTATTTTCTCCACTTTCTTGGCAAAAAGAAAAACTCACCAGCCAAATTATCTCAAACACATCACATGAGTTTGATAAGAAAAAGCACCACCAGCATAATGCTCTCAGAAAATACGTAACAAAGTCACCAAAAAAAGAAAACATCACCAGCCAAATTATCTCAAAGACATCACATGATTTTGATAAGAAACAGAAACACCAGCATAATTTTCTCATATATATCATATGACTAGAAGACAGTTCAATTTTCAGGAGCTGTATTTTCTCCACTTTCTTGGCAAAAAGAAAAACTCACCAGCCAAATTATCTCAAACACATCACATGAGTTTGATAAGAAAAAGCACCACCAGCATAATGCTCTCAGAAAATACGTAACAAAGTCACCAAAAAAAAACATCACCAGCCAAATTATCTCAAAGACATCACATGATTTTGATAAGAAACAGAAACACCAGCATAATTTTCTCATATATATCATATGACTAGAAGACAGTTCAATTTTCAGGAGCTGTATTTTCTCCACTTTCTTGGCAAAAAGAAAAACTCACCAGCCAAATTATCTCAAACACATCACATGAGTTTGATAAGAAAAAGCACCACCAGCATAATGCTCTCAGAAAATACGTAACAAAGTCACCAAAAAAAGAAAACATCACCAGCCAAATTATCTCAAAGACATCACATGATTTTGATAAGAAACAGAAACACCAGCATAATTTTCTCATATATATCATATGACTAGAAGACAGTTCAATTTTCAGGAGCTGTATTTTCTCCACTTTCTTGGCAAAAAGAAAAACTCACCAGCCAAATTATCTCAAATACATCACATGATTTTGATAAGGAAAAGAACCACCAGCACAATTCTCTCATAACATACGTAAAAAATAGAAACAAAAAAAATACTTTCCCGACCTTCAAGAAAACATCACCAGCCAAATTATCTCAATGACCTCACATGACCCTGATAAAAAGAAAATCTCACCAGCCAAATTATCTCAAATACATCCCTTGATCTTGATAAGAAAAAGCACCACCAGCATAATTCTCTCAGCAAAGACGCTGCTACACCAAAACTACACGTCTCACTAGCTAAAACCTCTCAACTATGATTTTTTCTAAGTACCCTATTTTGAGAAGCTCTATGGAGGCCCAAAAGCTATAAATAGAGGTCCTCTCTCCCTCATTTTTCCCATCATCATGGAACAAGTTCCCACTATCCAGGATCACAACCATCCCTGAACTAGCAGGATATCTAGAATAGTAGTAGTGTTTTAGTAGTAAAAGCTCAGTAGCCTTGCTCAGTAGCTTAGTATTGTTGAAGAATAGTAGTGTTTTAGTAGTAAAAGCTCAGTAGCCTTGCTCAGTAGCTTAGTATTGTTGAAGAATAGTAGTATAACTGTAGTAAAAGCTCAGTAGCCTTGCTCAGTAGCTTAGTATTAGTGAAGAATAGTAGTATAACCGTAGTAAAAGCTCAGTAGCCTTGCTGAGTAGCTTAGTATTAGCAAAGAATAGTAGTATAACCATAGTAAAAGCTAAGTAGCCTTGCTCAGTAGCTTAGTATTAGTAAACAATAGTAGTATAACTGTAGTTAAAGCTTAGTAGCCTTGCTCAAAAGCTTGGTGTTATTAACAAAGAGAAGTAGTAGTGATATAAACTCAGTATCAAAAAAAATCCTAAAATAATCAAGTTCAGTAGTCTTATTATTAGTACTCATATCAAAAAAATCATTATAATCAACCTAAAACCATAAAAAATATTTATATTCTTATCATTCTTATTAAAAAAAGAAAAAAAAATATTCTTATTAGTTTCATTAAAATAACAGAAACCCAAAACATATATATATATATATATATATTATCATCACTTTTATTAAAATAAAGTAAAAAAATCAATTGTTTATTTTATCAGAAATTTTAGATTAGAATTTTTACTGTAGTGTTATTGATAGGTCTGATTTAGAGACTGCTGATAAGTCTTCTCTGTCTGTTAAAGCCACAAATCTTATTTTATTTTGTGATTCTCTGTAGGCTGACTATTCAGTATTATTTAGAGGGGCAGCTAATACACCTTAGCACCCATGGTTATTGGACAATTCTGAAATTCAAAACAGACTTACCAATAATTTCCCCCTCAAGGTACTGCCTTATTTCATCCCACACCAAAAGGAGTTCCCACAACGCCCTCTATATTCATTTTGAATCATGAGAGCTGCTCTGAAGACATAAAAAGAGTCTTTTCATCACTGTTTTTGTCCATTATTATTCATCAATCCAATCATATTAGAAATTTAAACAGGTAAAGCTTTATTATTCATAAAATCTTATTATTAAAGTAGTTCTTAAGGTATTTTATTCTTTATTAATTGTAAATTAAAGAATTGAAATCATAGAATTCAGATTATTGTTGTAATCATCAATAATATATTTTATATTATAAAATTATCATTTTAAATATCTATTAAAATACACAAATTCCTCTTAAAAACCCTTTGATCTTAAATTTTATTATAAAAAGTTGTTTTATCTTTAAAATTATTGATTTTAGGCGTGTTTTTAACTTATAATCATTACTTAATATAATAACTGTTGTTGTTTGACTTGTTGTATTAAATAAGTATTATAAGTATGTTTTCTCTAAAGTTCTATATTTTTTTTATCTAGTATTAGTTTTTTTATATAGAAATTTGATTCTATAATAATTATTTCTGCACAGTGTGTGTTATAATTCTTTTATCAATAATATTTATATTATTTATAAGTAGTTAATATTCATATTACCACGTGTAATTGTCTCATTAAGAGCTTTATACTTCTTATTGTTATAACTGGCAGTGACTATAACAATAATAGAATAATTGTAGTTTATTATAATTCTTATTATTATATCTTTATAATAATAATTAAATTTATTTTTTTTATATAATTATTTTTAATAATTATATTTAAATTTGTGGTTATGATATTATATCATATTATATATTTCTACTGAGGACAGTCATAGTACTCTTGATTTTGCTACTATTATCAAGGGTTTCATAGACAAAACTTACATTTGGGGGCCTGGCCGTTATTTTAAACCAATTTTTGGAGCATAAATCATATTCTAGACCTTATTTTACTGTTTTTTGACGTAAAATTGCCATATTTATCTTAATATTGGCTTGTTTGGGACTTATCCCTTATGAATAATCTTTATAGTATTAATAAAGTTATTTTTTCTTAAGAATATTGTTTGAAACAATCTAATATTGAGTGACTTGGAATAAATCTCTTTTTTCTAACTAGTGGCTTTCTCACATCACAGACTTGAAATTTATTCTTTGAGTTATTCTAGTATAAAGTGAATAATAATACAATTTTGATTAGCTAAACTGTTCACTGCATAATTATTATTTCTTTAAAGAAAATAATAAATCAAATGAAAAAAAAATTAAAATTAAAAATCTTTACTAAAAACATTTTTCTTTTATCTTAGACATTTTTTTCTTTATTTTTGATGTAATTTTCCATAAAATTACATTAAACCAACTTTATTTAATAAGTTGAATGTATAAGTTATTTTTATTATTTGATAAAATAACTTATATTTTTAATTTTCTCTAGTGCCTTCCATCAGAGAAAATTCTTCAGACTCTGAAGCCTCAGAGTCCAGTATTGAAATTCAAACCAACCCACCACCAAGGGGTTTGATAACCAAAGAGCCCTTTAAAGGTCCTGCAGGTGATTTCAATTCAATTTTACTCTATTTTTTATTAAAATTGACGTGAAATGACTCCTACTAGAAGTGGAAGTAACTACTCCATCCAATCAAATGGATCTGGACCAGGACATTACAGCCACAAATCCAAAAGGCAAGAATGTCTTCCCAGAGGAGAGTCACAAATGGAGGATGCCAGAACTTCCACCAGTTCCCAAAGGTTATCCAGCACCTTTGAACCTCTTATTGAGAGTCCAGAAGCTGAAATAACTGCTATTGCTGTTAGACCTGAACCATTTCCAACAGGCAGCTGTGGAAATTTATCAATCTCAATGGAAGAACTGGTTCTTGGCGTCAAAAAAACAAGAGTGGGAACTTCTCCCAAGTCTTTGGATAGGCACCATGAACTCTTATCTTCAAGTGAAGAAGCTCATGGGACCAGAAAAGACAGAGAATCTTCTGATGGGTTGGACACCCATGTCTGTCAAAGGAAAAGTCCAAAAGATAAAAGCTTAGTTGAAAAACCAAAGCATTTTATCAGAGGATCAAAAGAAGATGTTGGCCCAAGGCAAGGAAACCAGCCCAGTTGAAGCTCCCGAAGCATTCACCCGCAAAGATCCGCCTCAACAAGTGCCAAACAAGCCCAAACAAGCCCCAAAGACCAACCAGAAGGGAAAGCAAAAGGCAAAGGGAAAGGCAAAGCCCAAGTTTAACAAGCCTTACCCTCAGAATTACAGAATCCCAAAGAAGGAAAAGACAGCCATGGACAATGTGTTCAATATGGCAACAACCTTGATGGAATTCAAAAACAAGGGGGAGGAAAGATTGAACCAATCTTTCCCAAAGAAATAGATCTTGAAAAACTTGTAACTCACTTTGAATCTTGTAATAAAGAAATCATGACAGAATTTAAAACATTTGATTATGTCCAACAGAAGTTGGGTAATGAGATATTAAAAGTGAAAGAACAACAAAAGACCATTATTGGTCTTTAAAATGTTAATTAAGACAATATTGTGTCTTTGACGCAAATTTGTGAAAGACTTGAGTCTAAAGTTACCTTACTCAATCAACCAGATGAGAACTCAATTTCTTTTATAACTAGACAGTTAAGAGAATTGAAAATACAAGTTCAAAACTTGGAAAATTCTACTGGTCGCAATGCAGCTCTTTTTCAAGAACAATTGGAAAAAAGTGATAAAGCAAGACTTGAATTGAATGAAGACATTCAATCAAGTATTAATAATATATCACTAAAAAACGAATTGCCAAGGCAATCCACACTAACTCTTTACAGAAATGTTCTTAACTTGAATAATGATTTACATCATACAATTTCAAGTCATGATGTGGAAACTGCTTGCAATTTTAAGGACATTCCAAGATTAGAGGAATGGCCAACCTTCAGTGGTGAAGGAGAATATAATCATATGGAATTTATGAAAACAATTGATATGTTCAAAGAAGACTTTAACATACCAGATGAATACATAAGTGCCAGATTACACTCATTATTTACCAAATCAGCAAAGAAATGGTATTATAAAATGAGACAAGACCATGGTAAATATTCTTGGCCTTGGTGGAAAGAACAAATTATTTACTAATGGGAAAATGATTCCTGGAGATTTAGAATGGAAAATTCTTTTGAAGAAGCCATTTTTAATATTGAAAGGTACAGGCCTATGACTTGGTTTCTTAAACAAAAGGAAAGGTTAACTGCCCTTCATCCTGATATGTCTGAAACAATGGTACATAAAAGGATATTAAGAAAATGTGGTGGTGACCTTGAGCATGCTATAAGAAGCAGATGTATTGAGCCTTGCTCTACAGAGGATTATATCAATGCTATGGAGGACATCACTACTAGAACAAAAATTGGAAGAAATTGGTCCAAAACCCCAATAAACAACAAGACTAGTGGGAAACCAATTTCAAAACCAAAGAAACCACATGACAGACCTCCTTTGAAATGTCATAAATGTGGAATTACATCTCATTTGGCAAACACTTGTCCAAAAAAGACAAGAGTCAATGAGATAGATGTTGAAAAAGTGAAAGACACAAGAGAAACTGATGTATCTTTACATCAAAGTGATTCTGAGCCTTCAGAAGAAGAAGAAGTATCAGAAGAACTTGGTATAGAAAATATGAATGTTTCTTTTGAAGTCACTGAGGTACATACTCACTTACCAGAGTACAGTGATGAATTTATGGATCTCATACATGTGCAAGATGCCAAAATGCAAAAAACCAAACCTTCCAGAGGTAAAGGTTATACAGCTGGGTCATCTTGTATCACTAATATTGTGATAAATAACACAGAAGCCAAGATACATCTTGACTCAGGTGCTTTTTGCACTTGTGTTAAAAAGGATTATCTTGACAAAATTTATACCAATTGGCAAGACAAATTAATGCCAATTTAAGGTATAGCATTCAGCAGTTCTAGCCAGAATATGCACCCCTTGGGTATATTTGAAGCAGCACTCATATTTCCTCATCCTGCAGGAAGTATAAGATTGAAAGTTGAGATTGTTGTAATGAATAATTGTACTTCACAACACTTTATACTTGGGAATGATTATCTCAATATTTATGGTATTGATATTAATAATCATAAAGACAGGTATTTCACTATAGGGGAAAATAAAAGACAAAAATCTGCTTTTCCTCTAGAAAAAAGAGAAATCACTGTGATTAAACAAGTAAAAAATGTTAATAAGGAAAACTTTGTGTCAAGTCAATTAATTGAAGCACAAATTAGTCCTGAGTTAACACTGGAAATTAAGGAAGAGCTTATTGAAATTTTATTTCAATACAGGGAAGCCTTTGCTTCAGATAATGAACCACTTGGGCTATAAAAGGCCATGAGGTGGACATTATGCTTAATGTGGAAAGGCCTTATCCGCCACTATTAAGAAGACCAGCTTACCCAGCTAGCCCTAGGGCTAGAGAAGCATTAGAAAATCATATTAATGAACTAATGAAACTGGGAGTTCTTAGAAAAGTTGGACACAATGAGGAGGTAGAACTCACAACTCCAGTAATCATTACTTGGCATAATGATAAGTCAAGGATGGTTGGTGATTTTAGAGCACTGAATACCTATACTATCCCAGACAGGTGTCCAATCCCAAGAATTCATGAGACTTTGACTCAATTATCCAAAGCAAGATTCATTACTTCCATGGATGCTCTAAAAGGCTTTCACCATACTGTTTTGACACCTCATGCTAGGAAATTATTGAGAATAATTTCTCATTGTGGGATTTATGAGTATTTGAGAATGCCTTTTGGTATTAAAAATGCACCCTCTCATTATCAAAGAATGATGAATACCATCTTCCCACATGAATTATTGGAGGGATGGTTAATCATTTATATTGATGACATTATCATTTGTTCAGAAACCTGGCAATTACATTTAGAGAGACTTTCATTAGTACTTAAGAAATCTCTACAAGTGAACATGAAAATTTCTCTTAAAAAATGTAATTTTGGGTTTCATGAGCTAAAGGCTCTAGGACATGTGGTCTCAGGACTGAGCCTTGGTGTTGATAAAAACAAAGTGGCTGCAGTTTTACTGACACAAATTCCCCAGAACAAAAAATAAATGATGTCTTTCTTAGGGTTTGCCAGTTATTACAGGCAACACCTTAAAGATTTTGCAATCCATGCCAGATCATTATACAGAATTTGTGATAAACAAACTGTTTTTAAAATGATGCAGGAGAGAATTCAAGCATATGATAAAATGAAGTATGCCTTGACCAATGCACCATTATTACTGATGCCAGACTGGAAACTTCCTTTCAAGCTGTATATTGATTCATGTGGTGAAGGTTTAGGAGCTGCTCTTCATCAGGTTAAAATTGTCAATGACAAGCCTTATGAAGGTCCAATTTGCTTTATTTCAAGACAAATTAAACCTACTGAGGCCAGATATGGAGCTAGCCAAATGGAGTGCCTTTGCCTTGTTTGGGCTCTGGAAAAACTCCATTACTATATTGATGGTAGTGTGTTTGAAGTAATTACTGATTGTAATGCAGTAGAATCACTTCTTAACATGAAAACTCCAAACAGACACATGTTAAGATGGCAGATTGCTATACAGGAGTATAGAGGCAATATGACCACAGTACATAAAGCTGGAAATATTCACAAGAATGCTGATGGCTTAAGTAGATGGGCACTACCCAATACACCTGAAAATCCTGCCTATGTTCCTACAAGTGCAGAACCTCAAATCCCAATTGAAGGAATTGACATCACAGATGTGGGAACAGAATTCTTTGAGGAAGTTAGAGAAAGCTATAAGCAAGATAAAAATTGCCATATACTTACTGCTCTACTTTACAAATATTGCAAAGATGCAGCATTGGCTAATTCTCTGGATGATATTTGAAAAACATCTTATGATAATGGAAGATTCAATTTGTTTGATGGTATACTATATCATAGATCTAAACACACATGTGTCATAGTCCTATGTAGTAGAATGTTGATTAACACAATACTACTAGAATGCCATGATAAAATTTATTCTGGACATCTGTCTGAAGACAGAACAATGGAAAGAATTAAGACATGTGCCTGGTGGCTATCTTTGAGAAATGATGTCATTGAGTACTGTCATAGTTGTGATAGATGCCAGAAAGCCAATAAAGCTACTGGTAAAAGATTTGGTCTGATGATCCATATCCAAGAACCAAGTACCCCATGGGAAGTGGTTCACATGGATTGGGTAACCGCATTACCACCTGGAGGTGATAAAAGTTACAATGCATATCTTGTTATTGTAGAAAGATATAGCAAAACACCAATATTTTTACCATGTCATAAAGATGAAACAGCTATGGATACAGCTCTTTTGATCTGGAATAGAGTAATATCCCATACTGGTCTCTTTAAAAACATCATTAGTGACAGAGACCCAAAATTTACATAAGCCTTATGGACTAAATTACATAAGCCTTTGGGTACAAAATTATCATTCTCAACAGCATACCATCCACAAACAGATGGGTTGGCAGAAAGAATGATTCAAACCCTTGAGGACATGATCAGAAGATTTTGTGCTTATGGCCTGGAGTTTAAAGATTCTGATGGCTTTACCCATGATTGGTGTACTCTTATACTAGCATTGGAATTAGCCTACAAGACCTCCATCCATTCTTCAACAGGCAAGACCCCTGCAATGTTGGAAAAAGGATGGAACCCCAAACTTCCAATTGATACTTTGAAGAAAGATCTTGTTGACATTTATCCAACTGCTTCAAGCTTTAAGCTATTGCTTGATAAAGTGAGACATCATGCAAATTAAAGCATGAATGATGCCTTTGAGTATGCTAAGCAGAGATGGGATAAAAGTCATAAAACCCCAGAATTCAAAGTAGGAGACTTAATACTAGTTTTAACCTTGAACCTTAATAATATCAAAGGTCCAAGGAGATTGAAAGATTCCTTTTCAGGACCATTTATTATTAAAGACCTTCATGGGACAAATGCAGTACAAGTAGAAATGTCAGGAGAAGTGGAAAATAAACATCCAACATTCCCTGTCTGTCTAGTAAAGCATTACACTTCAAGTGATAAGGAATTATTTCCTTTAAGAAATGAAACACCCTTAGAAGTATCCCCACTAGCTCTAAGTGAGGAGAAAAAGGTACTAAAAGCCTTGAAAGAAAGAAGACTTAGGGGAAAAAATGAAAGAGAATACTTAATCAGGTATACAAATCCACAACATGAAGATGAATGGATTGTAGAAAGCAAAATACTTGATTCCCAAAGGTTTCTCAGAAGATTCAGACATGAGAGAAGACCAATTGCTAAATAAAAAGTTTGAATTGTGTGCTTTACATACTTAAAAGTATAAGTAGAGAGGTTGGAAAGTGGATTATACCCCCCCCTAAATAACTTGGGGGTAAATTACAAAAGAAAAATTGTGGTACGATTTTTTTTTGGTGGTAGGGCATGTGAGCCTGTGAGGTATGTATAACATACCCATAAGGCCACAAATGATTTTATAAACAGTTAATTTTGTCTTAAACAGAATTTTTAGTTGAAATTAAAATAAAAAATAACAAAAGATAAGTATAACGTTTTTTTGGATAAACAAAGCTATAAATATTATGTCATTTTTGGATTCTACACCACAAATGATCTAGGGTACATCCAGAAGGTGTTATACCCAAAAACACTTATTTCTTGTGCTATTAGAAGATTTAAGAATCTCACAGGAGTAATGTAACTTTTTAACATTTTTTTAAAATTGTTAAATTTAAGCTTAAATAATCTTAAATTTAAAGTTGCATAAGGTTAATGCAAACTTACCAAAATTTTAGTTAAAATTGAGGTGTGGTGTATATTTACTGAATTGGCTAAGGATTTGCCATACAGAATGTAAATCCTGCGTGAGCTCAATTTAAAAGGGTTTAAGGCCATGGTATGGCTTTAAATAAATAAAAGGGAAAAATCCATGCAAAAAGGTGGGACAAAGGAAAAAGACCAAATAAAGCTGGGGTACCCAGCGTTTTGGATCTTAAATGATTCAATTAAGGTTGTCCACCTGTATTGCAGGATTTTCAACCTTATTTAAACTTTAAGATTAGACTTTGATCAAACCTTAAGGTTTAAACTGGTGTTATCCCAATTTGGACAGGAATTTCAAGCTGCCAAAGGGTATATCCCAATATGCAGGCCTGAAATCAAGGCTTTAAGAACTGTCAAAGCTTAATCAAGCTTAAAAACCTTAAATAAGCTGAAAACATTAAAGTTACAAGCATTAAAACCTTATCAAAAGCTAAGGTTTGGTGTGTATTGCTATTTTACGTGGAAAATTAGCGATAACTTCAAAAACTCATTAAAAATCCAATTCTTAATGGATTTGCTTGAAATTTTCACACAGCTTACAATTTAATATTATCTACATATAAATAAATTTTAAGTATCTTTTCTAAATAAATTTTCTGGGTAATTAGCCTGGAAATTTACTCTTTTAATTAAGCTCAAAGAAAATTATGATTTCTTTAAAAATTAATTCAAAATTTATTTTAAGAGATTTCTGCTTAAAACTCCATTTTTACGTTGTTCATGTGATGAACTTTAATATAAATAAGTTTATTAATATTGAGAACTTAAACATAATTAGGTTAAATGAGGATCAAAGTTACATGGAGTTAACAATAACACTGGTAACTTTAAATTGGAATTAAAAACAAGTTACCTTAAGTTAAGAACTTGGTTTTTAAGTATGGTTTTTCAGTTTTGACCTGAGCACGCCCTCCATATTCATTATAAATCATGAGAGCTGCTCTGAAGACATAAAAAGAGTCTTTACATCACTGTTTTTGTCCATCATCATTCATCAATCCAATCATATTAGAAATTTCAACAGGTAAAGTTTTATTATTTATAAAATCTTATTATTAAAGTAATTCTTAAGTTATTTTATTCTTTATTAATTTTAAATTAAAGAATTGAAATCATAGAATTCAGATTATTGTTGTAATCATTAATAATATATTTTATATTATAAAATTATCATCTTAAATATCTTTTCAAATCCACAAATTCCTCTTAAAAATCCTTTAATCTGAAATTTTATTATAAAAAGTTGTTTTATCTTTAAAATTATTGATTTTAGGCGTGTTTTTAACTTATAATTATTATTTGATAGAATAACTGCTGTTGTTTGACTTGTTGTATCAAATAAATATTATAAGTATGTTTTCTCTAAAGTTCTATATTTTTTTTATCTATTATTAGTTTTTTTATATAGAAATTTTATTCTATAAGAATTATTTCTGCACAGTATGTGTTAGAATTCTTCTATAAATAATATTTATATTATTTATAAGTGGTTAATATTCATATTACCACATGTAATTGTCTCATTAAGATCTATACACTTCTTATTGTTATAACTGTCATTGACTATAACAATAATAGAATAATTATAATTTATTATAATTATTAATATTTTTTTATTATTATATTTTTATAATAATAATTAAAGTTATTTTTTATATATAATTATTTTGAATAATTATATTTAAATTTGTGGTTATAATTTTTTATTATATTATATATTTCTACTGAGGACAGTCATAGTACTCTTGATTTTGCTACTATTATCAAGAGTTTCGTAGACAAACCTTATATTTAGTGTGAGATACTTAAAGTGGGGTCTTTTTGGAAAGAGCACAATCAGGGCTATCTGATGGTGTCATCCATTTCCCCATAGCTCAACTAGAACAAAAGGTATGGGGCAAATAAGCTCAATACAGCTTTTTGCCTATACCACGCAAATGTACAAAATTCTTGTACATGGGATAACTTTGCCATATTTAATGATACCCATATCAAATGAGGTACCATTGTGTAGAGCGCATACAGGGCTACACACTGAACCAGTTCTTAGGTTGATATCTCAAGAATTGACAAAGGTATGGCTGTTTTAAGGTCAGGTTCCCACCTGCTGTCATATACAGCCTTACCATGGGATAATATCCCATAACCATGAATATGAGGTGTCAAGTAGACAAAGAAGCTTGTTCTTACTTCAATACCTGGGTCCCATACAGGTTCTGTACAGCATTCTACGCGCCATACACGTCAGAATCAGGCTGTGGGGTCCTCAGATGAAAAGTTTCACCCTGTATTGGTGAAAACTGCCCAGATGTGGTTTCAAAACCACATCTGACCCCAATACAGGTTATACAGGCTGTTTGCAAGCCACAAGCCAGTACTAGAGAGTGAAAAAATTGTCACTTGCTCTACCTGGAAAGGTCTAGCCCCCTTTCCACCCCATTTCAGGATAAAAAGGAGGCTTTTCACAGCCAGAATTGTTTCCTCATCCTGCTCTTGAGTAACCTAAGTAGTAAACTGTCAAAAACAGTTTTACTCTTGGTTAATAATCAGGTATAGTTATAAATCTTAATTATTGTATCCTTTTATTATTGTAACCCAACAGATAAAGCTGCACCCAGGGCTTTCAATAGCGCTCACCACCACTATATCATATATAGTAAATCCCTTCTAATCTTAAATTGAATTATCTTTAACCCCTTATAAATCGTGTCACAAACATAGTTAAAGTTGTAATTAGCCTATTTACACCTTTATCATAGTTTCATCCTGACAATTGTTCTTATATTATCATTATGAGTCACTGAGAATCATGATAATAAGACTATAAAAGCTCTACTTGAGAATATTTTTTTGTTGAGTAAATAAAACCAAGTTATCAATAATATCAATATTATTCATCAATTACTTCATTATACACAGCCGTGAGAATTTAAATTTTAAAAATTATTTTATAAAAAAACAACAATAAGGTACGAAACCAGAACATTGATGAAAAAATCACTTATACATTATTAAATAAAGACATTACATAACAGGTGCAAAATATTTATTTAATAAGAAAAATAATTCAAAAAAACACAAAAATTAAATGGTAAGGGAGT
Source organism: Austropuccinia psidii (assembly GCA_023105745.1). Taxonomy (NCBI): domain Eukaryota; kingdom Fungi; phylum Basidiomycota; class Pucciniomycetes; order Pucciniales; family Sphaerophragmiaceae; genus Austropuccinia; species Austropuccinia psidii. The sequence continues at coordinate 2,438,666 of JALGQZ010000014.1, forward strand.
TTTAGAGGGTCTGTGGATCTTACAAATAATCTTCAAACAATATTTCACGAAATATGTTCTAGAAGATTCTACAGATATAAAGTAGTTCTATAACTTAACATATTTGTTAATAGAAACTACCAAGAATAAAACATAGAATGATTTCTTATTTTAATAGAAGGTTTTATTACCAAAATATATATGTTTTAGAAAATGGATTGTACTGAGTGATGGGAAAAATCAGTAATGAAATGGATCCTTTTATGCCTTAAAAAGCCTCCTCTGTGAATAAAGATTCCTTGAGAGGGTTTTTACTCATTTAAAATCAAGCTTTAACTTGAAAACTCTCAATCATTAATTACAATTCAGTCTACTGGTGCTATTTATAATTGCAAATACCTTTAAGCTTCATTTATGGTTATAATCTTAACGTTATAAAATAAGAATATGTTCATTTTGGATTTCACTTTATGAATATATTAAAGATAAAATTTCAAGCAAAAGTCATTTAATTTACATTCTCAACAATTTTTGAAAAAATATTAAATGAGCTATTTTCAAGGGTAAATTATGAAGAATCTTATTAATAAAATGTATTTCATTTTTACTTATACACAGAATTTGTGTGAAAAATTAAAGAAAACCATTTAGAAATGGATCTTCTATAAATTTCTGAAGTTATTTCTTTTTCCTTTCTAAAAAATAGCCATATGAACTAAAGTTTGACTTTTGATAAAATTTTGATGAAGTGAGCTAAGATTTAACAAAACTTGAAAGCTTTCAAAACCTTGATCACAAGACTTCACATTGATATTTACCCTTTGGAAGCTTGTAATTCCTCCCCAAATGGAGGATAAACCCATTTAAAATTTTATACTTTATCCCAGTCTAATCTTAAAGCTTAAATTAGGTTTAAAACACTTCAATAAATGAGGAGAAACTGATTTATATTCTTAAAGATACAACATCTTAGGTACCCTGGCCCATTTTTTTCTTTTTCCTTTTGTTCCCCCTTTTGCATTTATTTTGCAAATTTTTGCAACTGGAAACAACAGCTTGATTTTATCACAATTTTTGTAAGCTTCCATATATATGATGTAACTATTGATTGAGGTCAAAATTGAAAAATTCCCAAAAATTTATAAAAATTAGTTAATTTTTTCTGGGAATTCTAGAATATTCCAATAGAAGCTAAAATACCTAGTTTTGAATAACACCCTATGGGTTTACCCAAGCTAATTCTGGGTGTAGAATCCAGAATTGACATAAAAACTTTAAATTTTTCTGTCCAAAATTGATTAATAATAGAATTTCATTGATTTTCGTTTTAAAAAAATTTGATGAACAAATCAAATGTCTGAAGGATTAGTTTTTGCCTCTTTGGTATGTCATACATACCTCACAGGCTCACAAAGATAAAATTTTATGGGAAATACAAATTTTGAAAGAAGTGCATATATGCTTCTTCATTACAAATCAGGTTATTAGAATTATAAATTGAATTCTTTTTAAAATATATTTTATTTACAGATCCTTTTCATTATCCAAAATTAATTGATTTTTCAACATAAAAGAGGGTGTTTGCAATTCTTATAAATGTTATAGTTATTTTGAAAGATCTATACATAAGTTTTATCCCCATTATTAATTAATTTTATTCTTTTCATTAATTCTGATGTGCATTTGTGGTCTTTTGGGTATGTGATAAGTATCTCCAAGGCACACAATCTCAGTGAGATTTATTAACCTCTAGAAAAAAGGCTAGAGACCCATTCATTTTTATATAATTAAAAATATACACAGATATACTTGAGCTCCAAGGATTTCTCTTTAAGGAAAGAAGAAGAGATTAATAATTGTTTATGACACAGTATTACCTGTATATACATCCTCCAATAAGCCTTTTTTCCAAAAACTGAAAAAGACATTGTTGCTGGATATTTTCCAGCCAAAATTAAAGGTGAAATATAAAATGAAACACTCTTTCCCATAGCTCATGAAAAACACAGACTTATGGGTAACACATAAAAAAATATTGAGACCAGGGAATGTGTCTTACCATGATTCTGATATCATAAATCTTAATGAGATATTTTTGGCCCAAGTTGTTCAGTATTTTGTAAATATTAGCTGAAAATAAGAAACCCTTTCTAAAAGATTACAGGGGAAGGTATAAATAGTAAATAATGAAATATATAATCAATCTATGAATCTCTATATTCTGATATTCTCTTTATCTAAAACGTGGTTCAAATCTATCTTTCTGGAAGATTTTCAAGCCACAATTGGGTCTAAAAATATTTCAGAGCTTTCACACCACTTATCTTTTATCTATAGTTTCAGAAAGCCTCAGAAATAAATGGAATTTTTGTAAATGTTTTTGAGCTCCTTGAAATACTGCGATTGTGTTGAGATTTCCTCTGGTGTAGTTTTTAACCATGTACACATGAAAAACTAGTGGTGTAAGCTTGTAGAGGGTCACCATAAACTTTGGACCTGAGCTAAAGTACAAATTTAGTGTTTCAAATCACAACAAGGACCTCATAGATCAAAGTTATTTCTTTTCATTAATGCAAAAGGTAGAACAACCTAACCTAGTCCCAAAAAGGTATAAAGGGGTCCCCTTTCTCACCAAAAATATGTGTTATAATCTTATTGTTATACTTCTCTTTGGTAAAAATTTCAGAATTAGTATAAGACCTAGCTCTTTGGTTTTTTAATTATTAGAGATAAATAATTTTTATTATTATTGGGATTGGTCAATTCATAATTATTTCAACAAGGACTATTTATATAAATTACTACTATTTTTTAACAGTAAGGTTCTTTGAGCTATGCTATTAATTATTCTTAATTTATCACACATAGATTTGTAGCTTTCAGTTAACGTCTTCTTCCAGTAACCTTAGTCAGACTTATATGGTATATTGTGGGTATTAAATTGGATAGTAATATCTTTAATAAAAGTTCTGGGGTGAATTCGGGATACCTTGATTTTTATATAATTTTAATTGTGAAGTAGCCCAGAGGATTTTACATACAATTAATTACATTTGTTTTCCATCAAAAACAATATGATAGACATTTGATATCCATTTAAATCTAATTTAAAATAAATGACACAAAAGTCATCACATATTTTCTTTATAAACCACATAAATGGTTTTGTGATCAAAGTATTTTAATCCATTATTGGGTTGAGTTTTAGAATAATTGATCAATTTTAAATCAATTAATCTGGCACACCCAGTGAATTACTTAGCTTTAATTAGCTCATAAATGTCTAAACAACCTGTATAGTAAGGCCAAGCTGAAATAGGAATTTTTCATTCATTAAAGAAGGATCACCCTTTGTGTATAGAGCATTATTTAACTATTACTTAAATTAAAAAAACATTTTTTTTTCAAATTACCATTACAATTTGATCCCAAACAGGATGAATCATATTAAAATTGGATTTATGAATTTTTCTGTTTTTTTTTTATGCTCCAATTTGAAGTAATTGATCATATTGAAGCTTAATTATCTACATTCTCAAGGAATCATAAGCCGTGTAACATATTTCTCAAAAACGTTTACTGGAAGATTTTCCAAATCCATTTGGGTATACAAATATGTGTAAGTGCTTATTTTTCAAGGGAATAGATTCACTTTGTAACACCCTATATGAAGTAGTGAAATGTTGTATACTTCCTCTAAATAATTCTGTGAAATCATTCTCACAAAATATTCAAAGTGAATAAAATAATAGATAAATGGAAATATTCAAAATATTTCTTACAATTTAGGCACACAAGACTTAATTGTATTTTTATTAAACTTATTGCTCAAATATAACAAGACAGATGTGTAGAAAACTCAAGCAAAAATACAAAATCTCTAATGAGATCTGTGGGGCATTTTGAAAAAAGGGTATATGTATCCAATAAAAAACCATTTGCTGTGAGTGTATGCAGGGGAGAGAAATTACTTTAAAAGTTGAATCTAGGATTTTACATGTTTATATCAATTTATTTGTAAAAAAACATATTTATTTCTACCTCGAGATTCCATATCTTTTGAGGTGTGGTACTTCTTAAACATAAGAGTTCAACATGGAATTCGTGTCAAAAAGATTAATGATTCCCATTTTTCCATTTTCAAAATCTGAAACCTCCGATTTAGGGCTTTCAACTTGATTTACTATTAAGCTATATATTAATATTAAATAATAGAAAATGGTATATAATTATTTGGTTGAATTGTGAGCAAATTGTTTTGTGAAGTGGAATCTTCTAAAGAATAGATAAGACTTGAATTCTAATTAGAAATATTTAAAGCCTGTACACTTTATTTTATTTTTTGATTTTTGAAATTGCAAATTTTTCTTCGGTACCCTCTGAAAAAAACTCAAATTATTTGAGAAATATGAGCTAAGAAAGAGTAAGAATTAATACCTCAAACCTTCTGAATCTCATATTATTCTTATCTTCATAGCATTGATGAGAATCTTGTCTTCTTTACATAGAAGTAAATCTGAATAAGTAAGCTTCTTTGCGAATATTACTAAAATAATACCAAATGGAGAAGATTCAGAGTCGGTTATGGAGAAAATACATTGAAATGAACTTTTTTAATAAAAAAGGAGGTAATTATATTCCCTCTCCTTACACATTTAATAATTTAAAAACAAAATTATCTCCATCTAAAAATCACACAATAGATTTCTGAACGAATTAAATCTTTGTGTAAAGAGTATTATTTGAGGTTATCATGATTCAATTGGTCTGGTTTAGTATTGAAAAGTGTATCACAGAACTATCTCGTCAGGAAGTCATTCATCATAACACTTGAAATCTGAGTATCAAAAGAAAACTGATAATTTCATTCAATAGGGTATTGAGACTAGAAGTATTTTGATTATAGGGATGGAGTCTAACTTATATATTTGGGAGTTTGTAAATTTAATTTATCTCATAAGCTTCATAAGTTTAATATATAATTTGTAATTTCTGAAGAATATTGGATTGATGGAAAATATGATTTATTTACAAAGAGCTTATGTTCAAGAGAGGAAATGAAAGGTTCAAAGGTTTACTCCAAATTATTTTTGAGAAACCTTAGTTTTAGATATTTTTAATGAAAAATGATATAATCAATTTTTCCACATAAGCCAGATTTTGAAACAAGACCGGGGGATCCAATAGACAATCTTTGGAGCTTTAAGTTTAAATATTAGGATTTCTTAGAAAACTCAAGTCATATTTTTTAGGATCTCTTAAACTTTATAAACATTCATATAGCCAAAACTTCCATTTTAATTGAGAGGTACCTAAACTAAAAAAGTATCATTCATAATCTATTACTAAATAGTTATTTTTCTCTACAAATGCATAAAATTGATAATTTCATATCAGAAAATCTTGAATATTATTATTTTAGGTAAAATAATCTTATATATTTATCATATTGTTGAATTATTAAGCCTTTTTTACCATCATATTTTTCTTTTTTATCAGCCCACTCCACATCCTACTATTACTTTGAGCTAACTTGTGCCTAGTTGAAGAGAAGAATTAAGCACAGAAATTATTTACAAAAAGATTGAATTTCCATCCATATTTCATTAATAAAAACCCCCTCTGAAGGGCTTACAATCTAAAGAGTAGAATGGGCCAATCAATGATCACAATATGAAGGCAAAAATAAACTTTAACACTTATTTGTGTAATTCAAGCTCCACAAACTTCTTTTCTGAATTGGTGTTTTAAATAAGAAAAATTCATGAATAACTTTCAAATATATTCCAAAACTCTAAAGAAACAAAGTAAAACAAATTTTTAATTTACAAAATGATATTTGAACATGAAGGAATTCCATAAAGATATTTCAAGAAATACCTTCTTTTGCAATGTAGAATCTTTCAATAAGTTTTTTAATACCAAATATAGTTTGGCATTTCTATAGATATTTATTTGAATTTGTTACTTAATTTGATTCATTATACTGGGAAATTGTCACAGGAGCTCTTCTGAGTGAAGAGGGCCTGACACTCAGTAAGCTAGAACTCACTTGTTGAGGTCTCAGAATAGTTAATAGGAAACAAGTAATTGGTTTAAATGAAATATGATTGATGATAAAATTTATAAGAAAAGTAGAAAAAATAATAAGCAGTAAGAAATAAAGGAGTCAGCTACAAAAAATCCCAAGTCCACTGTTTCAACCTTTCAGAAGGAAATAGAGGGGTTAACTAGGATATGGCCACCACAACTCTACTGAAAAGTTGAGTAAAGATGAAAAGACTTACTTAATACTTATAAATACGATATTCCAACAAAATAAGAATAAAGTATTTAACAAATAATAAATCCAATATATGTATTAACTGACTGGGGAAAAGTCTCCACAGGAAGGAAGAGGGATTGGTATATGTGAGAATCCACCAGCCCTCATTCAGAAGGTAAATGTATTCAGAGGTTTGACTTATTTAAGAAGTATAGGGTCTGCACAGGAGGTGTGGTGAAGCTGGGCTGTCATACAGTTTCAAACTTTTAAATCCAAAAATGAATTTGGTAGATAGAGCCTTTACAAGTGGTGACAGGCTGTATTGGTGAGTCTAACTGTATGAGTGCTCAAAATAAGTACTTCTTAAGCTGAATAATCAGACACAGAAAGGATCTGCTGATTTGGTGAGTTTGAGTGGGGTTAAGGTTGAATAACCTCTGCCCCTTGAGAGCGGTTGTGACAGTATCCCCCTCTTGAAAATGGTGGGCACCCAAAAACCATAATAAGCTACTTCTATTGAGTGTCATCCACATTCCACACATTTTTTCAAAAATATCTTAATTTTAAATTTCTGTTATTCTGGATCATTGTCCTGAAAACCCTCTGTCTTCACTCTTATTTCCTTTCCATTTCATTCATGAAGCCTTCAAGCTTCCATAAAAAAGGAAGTGTCTTCTCTTTGTCAATCTCTTACTTTTGAGTCTTCTTTTTCTAAATAAAAAAAATAATCTAAAAAACACCCTTGGGATATATCCAAAAAATAGTTCTGCACTTATGATCAACTCAAAAAATGAAGCCAAATAGCTATATGATTTTCATTTGCTTAAGAATGGCCAAGACTAGCCTTCCCGGTCATTTTGGCCATTTTCTTTATGGAACTTTAGCCTTTGTTTTTCTGAAGCTTTTATGATGAGAGTGAACGTCCCTGAAGTCCTGAAAAATGGCTCTTATGGCCATTTTGGGGTCATTGGGTCCAATGTATATTTTTTTATTTTTGGCTTCCATGTTGTCTATGGAATATTTGGCCATTCTATGTCATTAAGTTCTTTTGACTAATTCTTTTATTTCTGGCCATTTTGGAGTCATTGGGTCCATTGGAGATTTTTTTATTTTTTGCTTCCATGGTGTCTATGGAAGATTTGGTCATTCTATGTCATTAAGTTCTTTTGACTAATTCTTTTATTTCTGGCCATTTTGGCCAACTTTGGTCATTCACCGACCATGGTCCAAAATACACAGTTTGTATGGCATATTGGAGCCCCCGTGGGCCAAAACTTTCTTGTGCTACAGGGGTTCCAAGGGAACAATATGGGCTTTTTTCCCATACGGCTTCATCCAGGAACATAGTAGTAGAACTTCCCCAAAGCTGAGGGGGAGCTTCTGGATTGATGAAAGGGGGTTTCAAGGCCAATCTTGGGACCCATTATGAGGACCTAGAGGGGGCTATACTGAATGTTATGACCCCAGATTTTATAAATTATAAAAACTGTCTGAGGAATGTTTAAGAAGAGTTCAAGAGGTCTTTAATTTGACTCATGGATAGGTCCTTCCCAGTGAATACTGAGATTGAATTTGGGAACCCCTTGACCCAATTCCATGGAGAATTTTATGCCATAGGCATTCCTTGGAGAAAAATTCCTTTTTTGAGTGGATTGGTCAATCAATCACGCAGGATCTTTTATGACTTGTGGAAAAAATGAAACAGTTGTTGCGTTTTTTTGTGCTTGGTTTTTCCTTTATACCCAATTCTTACTGATACAAGAAATAAAAATGGAACCTCCCAATATGTGATAAGGGAGGTCAAACTTCTACTTTTACATGAAAGAAATAGAAAAGGAAATTATACAAGTAAAAGAAATAAAAATTCAAAATGAGATGATAGAAAAAATATCTCCAAGAGGTGTCCTTCTTGGAGCAAGCTGCTTGATTTTTGCCATAATCTTCCTGAAATAGATAAAACCAAGCATTTGTTGCTCATAGAGTTGCCAAGGTGTTGTTTTACAAGAATCAGAGACCCTCAGATATTAATACCAAGATATGGAGCTTACCTTCATACCTTCCACTCCCCACCAAGCACCATAAAGAGATAAATTTTCCATAAATACTAACTTTATGTAAATAATGACCAGAAAAACCATGAGTAGAATAATATATGAAAGAAAAAAGAAGGAAATAAATAAGCTTGGCCATATCTTCATTTGAAGGGCACAAGCTAAGGGTACCATTGTTTCAAGGCTTTCTGAATCTCTCCAAATGATTTGAAAAGTTCTCACAATGTTGCCAAGGTTATGATTACCACAATTCTGTTAGGATGTCCTCTGAAAGGTGCATTCCAGGAGGGGAACTTATTTTCATAAAATCCAATCTCCACCAAGAACCAGAAATCAAATTTCTGAGGTATTTGGGACAGGCTTGTCAAAATACAGTTAGTGGAAGCCCTTTACAAGGACTGGTTAGCTGGTAGGTTTTAAAAATTTATATTCAGTGAATCCTTTCCACTCCACAAGATACCATAATTTACCTCTTTTGAGTTTTTAGTCCAGAACCTGAGGAACTTCCCATTCTTCTTGCTCCTACACTAGAGCTGGTGTTGTTGGAAATTTATGTCAATTTGGGGTATCTTAATGCTTGACTGGTATTGATAAGGACACACGAATGGCAGGTTGAACTGAATTCAATTATTGGACAACTTGAGGTTATATTCATGGCTTCCAACCTTCTTATGAATATCTGAAGGGACCAACCAGCTTCCCGAGGGCTTCTTGGTGGGTCTAGTAGTGTTAATGCTATTTGAGGCTAGCCATAGGTTCTTAACAGGTTTCAAATCAGGTTTAATTGATCTATTTCTATCTGAATACCTCTTAGAAAGCTTGATTTCTGACTCTAATTTTTCTTTTACAATTTCCTGTACCAATTGGATTTTTGTTTTCAAAATTCAGGCAGATGTTTCTTGAGAAATATGGATTGAGTTGGACCTAGGATTTCTTCAATAAATGGTGAAAAATTCTGATTGCTTTGTTGATGAATTTCCTTCCTGTATATAGGGAAATTCAGCCAGGGGGAGCCAAGTGTGCCAGTCATCCTTATGGTAACTCACATACATTGTAATATAAATTTCTGGAATCTTATTTATCCTTTCTTTCTGTCTATCTGTTTCAGGGTGAAAGTAAATTGAAAGATCTCTTGATATCTTTAGCTGCTGAAATTAATTGGTCCAGAATAATGAAACAAATAAGGAACCTCTATCACTAACACTACTTACTGGAAGTCCATTCTTGGAAAAGACATGGCTTATAGAGATTTCAGCTAAGCTCATGGAGCTGATTGCTGCATAAGCTGGAATTAATATTTCCATTTCTTCAAATATATCCACAAATACTAAGATCAAATGAAAGTTTTTGAAGATGGAAAGTGAGTGGTTAAGTCCATTGATAATGAACTTCAAGGGCCAGATATAACTTGAAGATTCTTGAATAATCCAAACTTCTTATGGTGGATTTTCTTGCTTCTTGAAAGTTGCTGACATAAGGAAACATAGTCCTTAATTCATTTACTAGTCCCAGCCCAATGGAAGTCCCTCTTGATGAGCTTGAGGGTCTTCTCCCAGGTAGGATTGCCAGCAAATGGTGAGTCATGACTCTTTTGAAGAATGCCCAATTTGATCTCTTTATTTCTTGTAATGACTACTCCATTTTTGAATAAAAGAAAATTTGATTGAGGTTCAGGAGAATAATCCAGATTTTGATAACCTCTTCCTAATTTCTTGAGTATTTCTTTATACTGATTTTACTTACATACTTCCTTTGGAATTTGATCTGATAAATCTGGGAGAACTTCAATCTTTATTCTTGAATTTCATCTTTCTTAAGGACTTGATGGAAATTCTGAGGGTTTTTAGTAATTAATTCCAACCCCCCTCTCAGGATACACATTGCCCTAATTTGACAAGGACTCTTGTAAAATTGCCAGCATTCCTGGGAAGTAATTGATAGGGAAGTTAATTTTGGAGAGAAATTTATCCCAACAGTCTTGAAGGTAAGTAAGAACTTTAGAAACCATAAAATACTGTGGAGAAGATTGGTCTGTTAGTACTTCAAAAATATTGGAAAGACAGCAACTAAATGCTCTCTGAAACTTAAGATCCCAAACTATTCCAAGGTGTCCCTTGTCATGAATTTCATAGTTGAGTTCAGCTGGGAGAAAGGTTTGACCATCAAATGCAATGGGATTGCTTCTTGAGTAATTCACATATCTCAGGAAAGAACCCAAGGAATAATCAGAAGCATCAGTATCTACAATAGTGGGTAGAGAAGTATTGAAATGGGATAGGATAGGAGCAGTTTTGAAAGATTCTTTGATTAATTTAAACTGACTAAGATTCTATTCATTAAAGGTGAAAGGGATTTCATTTAAGAAGAGAAGTGAGAGAAGTTGTTTTTTTGGAGTAATTTTTCATGAAAGGGAAATAGAAACTGTAAAATTGAAGGGAATATTGAGGTGCCTTTATTTTCTTGGGCTGTGGCCGATTGAGGATCTTTTGAAACTTTGAAGAATCCATCTTGAGGCCATCAATTGAAAAAACATAACAAAGGTATTACAAACTTGATTCATGGAATACACACTTGGAGGATTTGAAAGACAGATTATTTTCCCACAGTCTTTGGAGGAAAGGTGTTTCATGGTTCACATTTTCCTCCTCAGAACATGAGAAAGCTACAACATTATCTAGAGAAACCAGCACAAAAATATCTAAGAAATCTGAAAATATTTCATTGACCAGATTTTGGAATGAAGAATTATTAACACAATTAAATTATCATCCCCCTCTTTAATTCTCAGGAGATTATAAGCACCACAAAAGTCTACATTGGAGAAGATAGTGGAGCTTATAAAGATGGTAAGCATCTGGTTCATTGGAGGAACAGGTTACCTGTTATTCCTAGTAACAGAATTAACCTTGTGGTATTGAACACACAAGGAAAGTACATTATACTTTTTCTCAACAAAAAAGGACAGGAGCTCTTATTTCTGAGGATCTTTGCAAGATGAAACTTTTCTCTTGATTATCTGATATTCAGGCCCATAGTGTTTCTGACTCATGATTTTATAAATAGTAGACAACACAAACTGGAGAGAGAGACTCCTCCAATTCAATATTGTGATCACAGGTGCAGTGTGAAGGAAGTGTCTCTTATTTCACCTTGGAAAGATACAACCAAATCATGATGATAAGAAGGAGGAACTACCTTCAACACAGTTTCAATTTCTTCTGTCTCTTACTTCTCATCCCACTACTCCTCCAGGAATTCATGAAAGGACAAAGAATTAATTTCTGGGTCCCTTTGAAAGGTATGAAGTGAATATATAGCAACATTTCCTCCAACATCTTTTATCTCATTGAAGACTTCCTCTCTTTATAGAAGTAGTTACTGAGAGGGAATGATGTGAGGAATATGCACAGAAGAAGGAAGGGAAGATGTCTTAAGCTTACCAACCAGAGCAACACTTTACAGCAGGGGAAGAGTAATTACTGAAAGAAGGCGTAAGACCATCAGGATCTGTATAGCTGGGGTCATAGGTGATCAATACATTTTTCCAATTAATAACAGGAGTAAAATTGTAGAAGAAAACATAGCTCAAGATTAGGTCTTCTCCCTTGAGTGAATCTATGATAAGAAATTCCCATTCAAAGCTTGGGAAAGAAGGAAAGTAAACAACCCATTTGGTATAATTGGTGATGAACAAGGAAGTTAATTCACTTGAATGCAAAATTAAAAGAGGAATCTTTTCAGGGAGCTCTGGCATAGTCAATCAGTACTTGAGAACAAAATTCTTTGCAATAAAAGAGTTTGTAGCACCTGAAAAAATGATAATACTATGAAAATATGAGATACTGAACAGAAGAAATTTTTAAAATTTCTTGAAACTGGTTTTTAGAGTGCACAATGTTGATCTTGAAGGAAATAAGTGTGAACCACTGAAAACATAATGATTCCCATTGAGGTTTTTCCTGGCTTTCTGGGGAAGCCTTTTGATGCCCAGGCCTATTTTGAGGCCTCTTGAAGCATTTTTCAATTAGGTTCTTTCCACATAAAGAAGTGCATAAACCTTTTTTAATCCTCCTCTCCTTTGTAGAGCCAATTAATTTGTTTTCCTTGTTGAGGAGAGAAGCATGAGTTGTACCCTTAGAAACCTGAAAATTATTCCCCTTCTTATTCTTCTGGTGAGGCTTCTTGGAACATGAGTTCTGAGGAGTAATGAAAGAAATGGACCCACTTACTGGAGACTTCTTTTCTTTATTACCACCCTTTTCCTTCTTTCTCTCATGGTACCTGGTATCTAATTCCAGAGTAATTTCCATGAGTTCTTGAAGCCAAGCCTCCTTTATACACATTGATGTAAGCTCTTTCTCCTCAATTCATAATTCTTTATAATAACGTTCTGAAATCAGCTATGTAAAAAGAAACAGGACCACTTTTCTTCATATCCAGATTGTCCAGCTCTTTTTCAGCTTTCCTTGCCACATTGGGGTCACCAAACAGAGTTAATAACTGTGTTTCAAAGAATTTCCAGTTATTAAGAAGGTAGGAAGGGTCTTAACTGGAAATATTTGATAGATAGGGTTCAATCCACTTTCCAGATCTTCCAGTGAGAAAAGAAGTTAAATAAAGCACCTTCTTACTGTCAGAGAGGAAGCTTACTGAGTCATTATGGAAAATTAATTGACATTATTGACTAAATCCTCTCAAGTTATGAGCTTGAGTGACATTAAAAGAATCAGGTTCCTTCATAGATGGAGTCTTAAATTCTGGGGCTCTGGAATTTTCCCTTTGTGTAACTTCTTGAGTAATTTGTCCCATTAATTGAGTAATTCTCTCCATCATCTTGAGAAAATTTGATTCAGATTGAGAGACAAGAGGTTGATTGGAAAGGCCTAGATTTGGAGCCTCAGGAGCATATTTCAAGGAAGCTTCCACTTCAGTATCATCAACCTCTTTCTCTTCCATAGACTCCTGCCCTGTGTTATCTTCAGCTTCCCACAATCTATTACCAGGCCCTTGAGAACTGCCAGTGTAGCCACCAAACAAGCCAGAGAACATTTTTTATCTTCTATACTTCATTCTTCCTCTTCTGGAGGGTGCTTTTCCTTCCATTGGTGGTCCTCTGTCCAAATTTTCACTCAGTTGATGAACTGACAGTGTGCAGTCAAGAGTAACCCTTTCTGCAGGAGTCAAAACAACTGAATTTCTTTGATATCTTGTATTCTTGGCTGGGGGGCTATTCTTAACAGGCGTTATTTTGAATAGTAAGAAGAACTTGATGATTCTTTAGAATGGAGGAATTAAGGCTTGACAAAATCAAATAAAAAATGAGAAATCTTGATGAGAAATTGAGGAATAAATCAAAAGTACTTAAGTGAAATCAACAAAAGAAACTCTTGAGGAATGTAGATTCCAGACTCAAAATCTTATGAGCAATCCAATTTCTTTAAGAATTTCGAATCAATGTATTAAGTTCAGAATCAAATTTCAATTATGTCTTGAGGAATAAAGTCAATCAGTCAATATTTTCAATAATAAATTCAATATCTTGAGGAATAATAATCAAATGACTCAATTAAATAAGCTTTTCAGAATCAATCAGTTATCTCAAAGAATCTAAAGAAATTTTAATCAAACAAATAAAAAATCCTGCAACAATGAATAAATTGTCCAGATGAAACCCAATCAATCAAGCAATCAATTATAACCTGGTAAAACATTAATTTAATAAAAAAAGGAAACTTGATATTTTATCAAGAATTAAGAATAGAGTGAAATGGTTTTCAATCATTAAGAATGGGAAAAAAGTAAATTTTCAGATTAATAAAATGAGTGAGATGAAAATTGATGATAAATAATCACAACTCATGAAAATCATAAGAATATCACGATAAATTGATGAGTGAATTCTTTAATGAGAAATAATTAACAAAGAAAGAAGCAATTATGAGTTAATTAATATAATATAACAGGATCTCTTCTGAATGAAGAGGGCCTGGAACTTACTTGCAGAGGGCTCAGGATGGTTGAGAGGAGAAAATTAATTAATTTAATTGAAATATGATTTCTAATAGGAAATGAATAAGAAAAGAATAAACAATAATAATCAGTAAGAAATAAAGGAGACAACCACAAACAAGCCCAAGTCCACTATTTCAGCCTGTAATGAGGAAAAAGAGGGTCTAATAAGGATATGTCCACTACAGCTCTACTTAAAAGGTGAGGAAACATGCAGAAATTGAATCAATACTTATATATAGCTTATTACAATAAAATAAAAATAAAATATTTATTAAATGATAAATTCAATATATTCATTGACTGGGTAAAAGTCCCCAGATGGAGGAAGAGGGACTGTTATATATGAGAATTCACCATCCATGGTTCAGAAGCTAAATCTGTTCAAAAGATTGATCAACGTGAAAAGTACAGGCCCTGGACAGGAGGTGTTTTGAATTGGGGTGATCATACAGTTTCAGACTTGTGAATCCAAAACTTTTTTGTTGAATCCAGCATGTAAAGGTTTTCACAGGTTTCATTGGGGAGTAAAACTGTATGAGTGTTTCAAATAAGATCCTCTGAAGCTGAATACTCATACACAGAAAGGATTTGTTTATTTGGTAAGCTTGGGTGGGGTTAAGGTTGAATAACCCCTACCCCCTGAGAGTGGTTGTGACAGACATAGAGGTAATCAATTTGATTAAAATAGTATGAATTAGTAAAAGAGGAAACAATTGAAAAGAGCTCTCAAATCACTTTGAGAATACGTATCCAAGCTTTTGATGAGTTTGATTTACAATACTTCATAATTTCCAATATAGTCTCAAAGCCCTAGTTTAATTAAAATATTTTTGCAATTACTAATTACTTTTAAGTACATATGAAGACCCCTAAATACTCAAAGGTTAGAGAGAAAAATCTTTGAACCAAAAAATATTTGAAAAATATGTACTTTTTGTATTGAGATAATTGAAAAATAAGCTGAATTAGGATGAAATTTCTGGCAATCTATAACCTAAGCCCCAATAGAGAAAAAATATTCATTTTATCCCCATTAATCAAGCTATTAATATTCTATGGAGTAATTTCTGCTACCAAATACCTTATTTAAGGAAACATAATATGTTAAAATTTTTCCGAACTTCTAAGCCTACATTGGCATTCACACATTATGAGTAGTTTGAGACCTACAAAGTATCTCTAAGTTGCTACATCAGAGTTTCCACAGGAATTATCACACCTCCTAAGTAGTTATAATCATTCCTTTTGAGTCAGCTTTTGATTTAATTAAAATTATATTTTATCTTCCTGGTTTTGAATAGATCCTAACATATATCTGGAAGGGAAATTTCAAAATCAGAAATAATAGCTTAAATTGAAATTTCTGCTCACAAACCATTTCTCATTTTATCTATAACACTCAAGCAATATATAGTTATCTGAGGTATTATCTTTCTCAACAATATCTATTTAAAGAATCCATTAATCATTCAGTTAATACCTTTCACACATTAGTTTGAAGATATTTGAAAAGATCCTGATAGTAAGAAGAAACTGTATAAGCCCATTATATTAAGCTGATAGTAATTTGAGATAAGGTATGATTTATGTATAATGAGTTTAATATATATATATAACAGATTTAAAATAAAGATATAATAAACTTATAATACATCAAAAACAAATCTATAATAAATTCAACCTAAATCTCAAATAAAATTGAAATAAATATGAAATACTGGTTATATTTTATGATTTTTCTTCTCAATATATTGGGGGTTTTTCCTATATATTCAAGTGAAAATAAGCTGATAGTGACTTCTTTCTTGTTGAGTAGACTGAAGGAGTGTTTTCTTTGAATATTATTCTTTCCAAGGATATTCCAGTTACTCATATATGTATCAATTGAAATTTTTACATGGAGCCCAAATTATTTTCTTGGGCTGAAAAATTAATATATATTGTAAATCTTCACTCTTTATCTCCCATTATACCTTATAAATAAGCCCACTGGTTTCAAAAATGACCAAGCTTGTCTTATTTATATATCTTTCAGTTAATTATATTAAATATATATTTCCTGTTTGAAATTTACAATATTATCTAATTTACCCCCTTGTTGAGTAGTTAAGTATTGAAAAAAAAATTGAAAATTGAAACAAATCTTCCTTATCTAGAAAAAAACCTTCAGAATATTCCTATATAGTATACCATTTACTAGTTAAAGCATATTTTATAACATAAAGGGGCCTTGAAAACATAATCATTCGGAAGGGGCTTCTAACCTGTATATTGATATCAATTCTTACATTTTATAATAACTGGAAGATCTGTATTTGAAAGAAAAATAATTCAAAATATTGATCTTAAATCTTTCTCTTGCAATTTCTGTCATAAAACCATCATGAAGCTGATTCTCTTCAAGTAAAAAATGGCTTCTGATAGTAACCTAACTTCCTCTAAATCCTAGCTTAGAATAAATCTGATCCTCCGATTCCCTTTTCTAAATATAATCTCTAGCTTTGGCTCATTTGACCATCAAAGTGCTAAGATTTGTCTTTAAGAGAAAATGGAGAAAGATTTCAAATAAGAAAAAAGCTAGAACTTTTATTCCTATTAATTAATTATTTTTTACAAAAATATAAGTCTGGGTATGGTTTTTTTGGCCTTATTAAGAAAATAATTCCTCTTAAGAGCTCAAAACCCATGGCAATTCTTTTTCTCAGCTCCCAAATATTTTCTTTGTTTTCGTAAAAATTTAATTTTCGTTTTCTCGGAAAATAGAAGAAATAGGAATTATTTAATTCATTTTTCAGTCATGTTATTTTAGGGGTCCCCTTTTCCCCATTTAAATAGGCAATCGGACCAATTAATACTGATGAACTATATCCCCACCCAAAAAACCAACTTTTTGATCTTTTCTCCCCTTAAAATCCATAATTTCTCAGTAAATCTACATTTAGGATCCTTTTCTGTATTTCAAAATACTAAAAAAGTGATTAATAATCAGCAATTGATAATATTTCCCTTAGGATTCACCTCAACCTCATACCCAGTTTGCTATTAATTAAGGGAACTTCACCACCAATGAAGCTGTTTTAATATTCAATATATCCTCATAATGTGAGATAATCTATTGAAATTACAAATATTACCTTTCTTTGGTAATATATTCATCAATTTATCTTCTCTGTATTACATTTTGGACCCAAAAACCCCAATTTATATTACAAAAATGGGTTTGGGCTTTATTTTGCCATAAATTCCTTAATTCAATTCTCCAAGAAAAATTAAAATGGAAATTAAGAGAATAAAATTAAAATAGTAATTTGGGTAAATTCTATTTTGCAATGTTCCTTCTGAAAGATATTTAAAAAGGGGGTATATTTGGGCCCTATTTCAAATAAGACCCGTTTTCTCAGAATTAAAAAAATTAGACAAATATGGGTCAAGTCTTCAATTATTTCATGGTTTTTTCTAACTACATTGAAAATTTTGGAATAAGCTTATTTCCATTAATCTGTGCCATGTTTTTAAAACTTGTCCTTCCTTACATGAGCTGACCATATTTTGTTAAGCTCATGTAAGAGCTAAGAAATTTATATAAGGCTTTATGTGATTTCACCAAAATATTACATGAACTTGAAAATACCCTTTTCATGGCTTTTATTCAAGGTGAGTCAAATTTCATATCAGGATTGAATAATTTGGCCATAATAGAATTGAAAAATTAAAGGGGTTTTTCGGGCAATCCAATAAATTCAGTTCCCTTGGAAAATAGCTGTGAAATAAACATAAAATATATAAACATAATTTGAAATGAAAAGCTTATTATACTATTTTTATGTATTAGTGGATTATTCCGCATTCTATGGCTTTTATATAAAATCCTTTCATGTGCTCTATAGCAATTTTTCCATAGGAAGGCATGAAAAAGACCCCCTTGCTACAATTTTCTCAAGATTAATCTATTCTCTAAGAAAATTCAAATAAGTAATTCTACTTATAGATTTATTAAAGTGATCATATATTATTTTAGATTTTTTTCAAATTTTGGAAACACATGAAGACTCAAAATACAATATTACAAAATTGAAGATCCCATTTATCATAATATGATTTCTCTCTTACTAAGTTTATTACACATTCGCAAAAACTCCTTTCTCAAATTACTAATGAAATTTTGTGGAGCCTCTTATTCTCTCTTATGCCTACTGGAATACTTTTGGAATAGTTCTTTCCTTAGAAATCTTATTAATATAACCCAATTTTTTTGGAGGGCTATGAAACCCTTGAAGCCAATATTTGCTTTCTTCTCAAAAAAACATATTTACAGTTATTCTCATTTTAATTCTTCAAACTTTACTTTAGTTTCAATCAGATTTTACAAATAAAAAACTTTAGATATTGATACAAGATAAGTAAATAAAAATTGAATTGGGTATCAGATATTCACCAATTTTCTAATAAGATTATTTTATTTCTAAAAGATTAAATCTATTAATAAGAATTGATTCAATATTTAAAAATGATCCTTCAACAAAAAAAATCGACATAAACTATCTATAAGATGATTTAAATGTATATTTAAATAATAGAAAGTGATTTTTTGGAAGTAAATCTTGAGCTAATTTCAGTACAGAATATTCACCAATAGATCATCCAAGGCCATTTCAATTCGAGAATCTAATGGAAATATTTCCTCATCTTATTCTATTTCTAAGTTAGGTATATATATCAGCATAAAATAATTATATAAATTTCACATGAGTTCAAACAAAAGAAATTATATTTCCACATATTCTCCATAAAAAGCTAGCCTTTTTGAGCTATCAAAATTTAGTAACTTTATCAAATAAAGTAATTCTTTTAATTACTTCTTTGTTGTTTTGGGTATACCAAGATAGCTCTCTAAGACTCCTACTATGTCATTTTTCATTCTATTCTATCTTATTGAGCTTTTTTGTGTAAAATATTTCACAATCAGCTAGTTATATTTATAAGGGTATGGATAGTAAATTTGTCTATTTTAATCTTCTGAAGCTTATTTTGAATTATTTGAGACATCGTAGAATTTGAAGTACCTTAGCATTGATTACTATTAATACTTTTTTCCTCTTCAAGTTTATGTTCAAATTGTAAAGAATTATATGAGCTCATATTTGTGTACTGAGATAATTGATATTAAGGTCTTGAATAACTTGATAAAATGAAAAAAAATATGCATCCTTAGAGTTTTGATAATTAGAGTTTTTTTCTCAAAAAAATGGATATTATCAATTTCTTATGAATAGAAGTAAAGTGTGTGGGCTCATTGAACTGCATAAGATTTTTGAAATGAAGTCAAAAAACACTTTCTGGTTTCAAATAAAAACCTTGACTTAATTCATTCAAATTGGGTTAAACTTAGTTTAACAATGAAATACAGAACCAAATCTATGTATATGCCAACTCAAAAATATCTTATGTTAATAAGAAAATACTACTTTTCTTACTTTAAGGTAATTATGGATTATTCATAGTGTGAGCCTGAAAACATTTACTGGATTACCTGCTACACTGTCTCCACCTTAAATTTTTATCTTATTCAATTATTAGGTTCAAGCCTTAGCTTGAAGCTTAAATCCTATTATTTTAAATATTGATGATGTAATGAAATCATTATATGACAGAATTTAATTTTTGTAAATAGAATTATTATTTTCATTATATTTTGATGATATCATAAAATATTTATATGAAATCATTTCAATTCTTGTATTTACAATACTTGAGAGGATCATTCTTACCTTTGAATGATACCTCAGAGCTCAATTTTATATATATATTTTACCATTTAAATTAAATCATTTGTTACTCAAAAAATTATAAGATCTCTCAAGCTTTTATTTATTGAGTTATATTACTTAAAATTATAAATTATCTTTGATATTATTAGTGAATCTCATTCCACTCATAATACTAGAATATTAAATTACTTTTATATAAACTAGAATTCAATAAAGAGAACCCAGCTCACACATAGACTGGAGGTAAATTTGAATTGGCTTGTGCTTTTGTGTAAGGTTTGTCTATTAAACTCTTGATAATAGTAGCAATATCAAGAGTACTATTACTGTCCTCAGTAGAAAAATATAATATAATGAAATATTTCAACCACAAATTAAATATAATTATTAAGAAAAATAAATTTGATTACTATTATATAATATAATAATAAAAAGAATATTAATAATTATAATAAATTATAAGTATTCTATTATTGTTATAGTCACTGACAGCTATAATGACAGTTATAACAATAAGAAGTGTAAAGCTCTTAATGAGACAATTACCCATGGAAATTATAAATATTTAACCACTTGTAAATAATATAAATACTATTTATAGAAGGAATCTATGACACACACTGTGCAGATATAATTCTTATGGAAAATTCTATATAAAAAAACTAATAATAGATAAAAAATATAGAATTTTAGAGAAAAACTTGCTTACAATATGTATTTAATACAACAAGTCAGATACAACAGTTATTATATTAAATAATTATTATACCTTAAAAACAAGCCAAAAATCAATATTTTGAAAGATAAAACAACTTTTCATAAAAAAATAAGATTCAAGAGTTTTTAAGAGGAATTTGTGGATTTTAAAAGATATTTTAAAGACAATAATCTTATAAAATAACATATATTATTGTTGATTACAACAATAATATGAGTTCTATTACTTCAATTATTTAATTTAAAATTAATAAAGAATAAAGCAACTTAAGAATTACTTTAATGATAATATTTTATATGTAATAAAATTTGACCTGTTTAAATGTCTAATATTATTGGATTTGATTATTAAATGATAAACAAAAACAGTGATGAGTAGACTCTCTTTATGTCTTCAACAAAGCTCTCATTATTCATAATGAATAAATAGGGCGTGCTAAGGTAAAAACTCAAGAACCATGCTCAAAAATAAAGTTCTTAACTTGAGGTAACTTGTTTTTAATTCCAATATAAAGTTACCAGTGTTATTCTCAACACCAAGTAGCTTTAATCATTATTTAAGTTAATTACTTTAATTTTGAATATAAGATAAGCATATTTATATTGAAGTTCATCACATGAACAGCTTAAAAATAAAGTTTCAAGCAAAAATCTCTTAAAATCAACTTTTAATTGATTTTTAAAGAAATATCAATTTTCTTTAAGTATAACTAAAAGAGTGATTTTCCAGGCTAATTGCCAATAAAACCTGTTTAGAAAATATACTGAAAGTTTTAATTATACAGAGATAACATTGAAACGTAAGCTGTGTGAAATTTCCAAGCAAATCTATTAAGAATTGGATTTAATATGACTCTTTGAAGTTATTGCTATTTCTCCATGTAAAATAGCAATACACACTAAACATTAAATTTTGATAAGGTTTTAAGGCTTGTAGCTTTAAAGGTTTAAGCATATTTAAGCTTTGAAAGCTCTTAAAACGTTGATTTCAAGCTTGCATATTGGGATTTACCCTTTGGCAGCTTGAAATTCCTGTCCAAATTGGGATAAAAACAGTTTAAACTTTAAGGTTGGATCAAAGTCTAATCTTAAAGTTTGAATAAGGTTGAAGATCCTCAAATACAGGTGGACAACCTTAATTGAATCTTTGCAGATCCAAAAAGTTGGGTACCCCAGCTCTGTTTGGTCTTTTTCCGTTGTCCCACCTTTTTTTGCATACATCTTGCCCTTTTATAGATTTAAAGCCATACTATGGGCTTAAACACTTTTAAGCTGAGCTCACGCAGGATTTACATCCTGTATGGCAAATCCTTAGCCAATTCTGTAAATATACACAACACCTCAATTTCAACTAAACTTTTGGTAAGCTTGCATAAATCTTATGCAACTTTGAGTTTAAGTCTATTTAAGCTTAAATTTAAAAATTTAATTTTCTTTTTAAAATAGTTACACTAGTATTGTGAGATTCTTAAATCTACCAATAACTTAAGAAATAGGCATTTTTGGGTATGACACCCTATGGGTGTACCCTAGGTTATTTTTGGTTTAGAATCCAAAAATGACATAATAATTATAGCTTTGTTTATCCAAAAAACGTTATCCTTATTTATTGTCATTTTTTATTTTAATTTAAACTGAAAAGTCTGTTAAAGACTAAATTAGCTGGATATAAAGGGATTTGTGGCCTTATGGGTATGTCATACATAGCTCACAGGCTCACATTCCCTACCACCAAAAGAACTTTCACCACAATTTTCTTTTGTAGCTTACTCCCAAGTTAATTTGGGGGGGTATCATCCATTGTCCAATACCTCTACTTATACTTTTAAGTATGTGAAGCACACAATTCAGATGTTTTATTGAGGAATTGGTCTTCTCTCATTTCTGAATCTTCTGAGAAACTTTTTGGAATAAGGTATCGTCTCTTGTACAATCCATTCATCTTCATGTTTTGGATTCTTGTACCTGACTAAGTATTCAGTTTCATTTTTTCCCCTAAGTCTCCCTTCTTTAAAGACTTTTAGTACTCTTTTCTCTTCACTTTGATCAAGTGGAGGTACTTCTAAGGGTTTTCCATTTCTTAAAGGAAATAATCCCTTATCACTTGAAGTGTAATGGTTTACTAGACTAACAGAGAAAGTTGGATGTTTTTTTCTGATTCTCCCAAAGGTTCTACCTGTACTGCATTTGTCCCATGAAGGGCTTTAATAATGAATGCTCCTGCAAAGGAATATTATCAAAGATCAAGGTTGAAGCTAGTATCAAGTCCCCTACTTTGAATTCTGGGTTTTATGACCTTTATCCCATTTCTGTTTAGCATATTCAAAGGCATCATTCATGCTTTGCTTTGCCTGATGCCTCACTTTATCAAGCAATAAATTAAATCTTGAAGCAGTTGGATGAATACCAACCAAATATTTCTTCAAAGTATCAACTGGAAGTTTAGGGTTGTATCCTTTTTCCAACATTGCAGGATTCTTGCCTGTTGAAGCATTGATAGAAGTCCTATAGGTTAATTCCAATTATGGTATAAGAGTACACCAATCATGGGTAAAGCTATCAGAATCTTTAAACTCCAGGCCATAAGAACAAAATATTCTGATCATGTCCTCAAGGGTTTGTATCATTCTTTCTGCTCACCCATTAGAATGATAGTTTTTTACCCAAAATCTTATGTAGATTAGTCCATAAGGATGATGTAGATTTTGGGCCTCTATCACTAATGATATTTTTAAAGAGACTGGTATTGGATATGACTCTGTTTCAAAACAAAAGAGCTGTAACCATAGCTGTGTCATCTTTATGAAATGGTAAAACGATTGGAGTTTTGCTATATCCATCTACAATGACAAGACATGCATTGTAAACTTTATCACCTCCAGTTGGTAAGGCAGTTACCCAATCCATATGAACCACTTCTCATGGGGTACTTTGTTCTTGGATACAAATCATTAAACCAAATTTTCTACCAGTAGCTTTATAGGCTTTCTGGAAGCTATCACAACTATGACAGTACTCAATGAAATCCTTTCTCCAAGATGGCCACCAGGCACATGTCTTGATTCTTTCCATTTTTCTGTCTTCTGGAAGATGTCCAGAATTAATTCTATCATGAAATTCTAGTATTATTGTGTTGATTAACATTCTACTACATAAGACCATTACACATGTGTGTTTAGACCTATGATGTAAGATACCATCAAACAAATGAAATCTTCCATTTTCATAAGATTTTTTACAAATATCATCCGGAGAACTAGCCAGTGATGCATATTTGCAATCTTTTCCATGTAGAGCAGTGGGAATATGACAGTTCTTATCTTGCTTATAGCTTTCTCTAGCTTCTTCAAAGAATTCTGTTCCCACATCTGTGATGTTAATTCCTTCAATTATAATTTAAAGTTCTGCACTTGTAGGAACATAGGCAGAATTTTCAGATTTATTGGGTAATTCCCATCATTTCAAGCCATCATCATTCTTGTGAATATTTCCCACTTTATGTACTATGGTCATATTGCCTCTATACTCCTGAATAGCAATTTGCCATCTTAACATGTGTCTGTTTGGAGTCTTCATGTTAAGAAGTGACTTTACTGCATTACAATCAGTAATTACTTCAAACACACTACCATCAATATAATTATGAAGTTTTTCCACAGCCCAAATAAGGAAAAGGCCCTCCATTTGGCTAGCTCCATAACTGGCCTCAGTAGGTTTGATTTAATTTGAACTTGATGAAGAGCTGCACCTAGGCCTTCACCAAATGCATCAATATACAGCTTGAAAGGAAGTTTCCAGTCTGGAATCAATAATAATTGTTAATTAGTCAAGGCATACCTGATTTTTTCATATGCTTGAATTCTATCCTGTGTCATCTCAAAGACAATTTGTTCATCACAAATTCTGTACAATGATTTGGCATGGATTAAAAAATCCTTAATTTGTTGTCTGTAATAACTGGCAAACCCTAAGAAAGACCTCATTTCTTTTTTTTTCTGGGGCATTTGTTTCAGTAAAACTGAAGAAACCTTTTTTTTATCAACACCAAGGCTCAGTACTGATACTACATGTCCTAGAGCATTTAGCTCATGAAACCCAAAATTACATTTTTTGAGATATATTTTCATGTTCACTTGAAGTATTTTTCTGAGTACTAATGAAGGTCTCTCTAACTGTGATTTCCAGGTTTCTGAACAAATGATAATGTCATCAATATAAATGATTAACTATCCCTCTGATAGTTCATGTGGGAAAATGGTATTAATCATTATTTGATAATGAGAGGGTGCATTTTTAATACCAAACGGCATTCTCAAGTATTCATAAATACCAGAATGAGCAATAATTCTCAATAATTTCCTAGCATGAGGTGTTAAAAAATTCTGATGGAAACCTTTAAGAGCATCCATAGAAGCTGTAAACTTTGCTTTTGACAATTGAGTCAAAGTCTCATGGATTCTGGGGATTGGATACCTGTATGGAATAGTGTAGGTATTCAATGCTCTGAAATCACCAACCATCCTTGATTTATCGTTATGCCAAGTAATTATCACAGGAGTTGTGACTTCTACTTCTTCATTGTACCCAGCTTTTCTGAGAACTCCCAGTTTCATTAGTTCATTAATATGACTTTCTAATTCTTCTCTAGCCCTAGGGCTAGCTGGGTAAGATGGTCTTCTTCATAGTGGAGGGTAAGGTCTTTCCACATTAAGCATAATTTTGAATCCATGGCCCCAATTCAGTGCTAATTTGTGCTTCAATTAACTGATCTGACACAAATTTCTCTTTATTAACATTATTTACTTGTCTAATGATAGTTATTTCTCTTTTATCTAGAAGAAAAGCAAATTTTTGCCTTTTGTTTTCCCCTATAGTGAAATATCTGTCTTTATTATTAATAATATCAATTCCATATATATTTAGATAATCACTTCCAAGTATAAAGTTTTGTGAAGTACAATTATTCATAACAACAAATTCATCTTTTAATCTGATACTTCCTTCAGGATGAGGGAATATCATTTCTGCTTCAAAAATGCCCAAGGGCTGCATACCCTGGCTAGAACTTCTGAGTTTTATACCTTCATTTGGAATTCACCTTTCTTGCCAATTGGTGAAGATTCTGTCAAGATAATCTTTTCCAACACAAGTACACATAGCACCTGAGCCAAGAGGTAACTTGGCTTCTCTGTTGTTTATCACAATATTAGTGATACAAGATGATCCAGCTGTATAACCTTTACCTCTGGCAGGTTTTGTTTTCTGCAATTTAGCATCTTGCACATGTATGAGCTCCATACATTCATCACTCTACTGTGGTAAGTGAGTATGTACTTCTGTGACTGCAAAGGAATCAGTAATATTTTCTATACCGAGTTCATCTGGTAATTCCTCTTCTTCAGAAGGCTCAGAATCACTGTCATGTAAAGATACATTATTTGTTTCTTTTGTGTCTTCAACTTGATCTATTTCTATCTCATTTATTCTTGTGTTTTTGGGACAAGTGTTTTCCAAATGGGATGTACTTCCACATTTATGACATTTTAAAGGAGCTTTTTAATGTGGTTTATTTGGTTTTGGATCTGGTTTCCCACTAGTATTTTTGTCCATTGGGGATTTATACCAATTTCTTCCAATTTTTGTTCTGGTTGTGATGTCTTCAATGGAATTGATATAAGTGTCTGTAGAGCAAGCCTCAATACATCTGCTTCTTATAGCATTCTCAAGGTCACCACCACATTTTCTTAATATCCTTATATGAATCATTGTTTCAGACATATCAGGATGAAGAGCAGTTAATCTGTCTTTGTGTTTAAGAAACCAAGGCATGGGCCTGTCCCTCTCAATACTAAAAATGGATTCTTCAAAATAATTTTACATCTTAAATCTCCAGGAGTCATTTTCCAATTTGGAAATAATTTGTTCTTTCCACCAAGGTCAAGAATTTTTACCATGGTCTTGCCTCATTCTTTAATACCATTTCTTTCCTGAGCTGGTAAACAGGGAGTGTAATATGGCACTTATGTATTCATCCAGTATGTTAAAGTCTTCTTTAAACATATCAATTGTTTTCATAAATTTCATATTATTATATTCTCCTTCACCACTGAAGGTTGGCCATTACTTTAATCTTGAAATATCTTTAAGACTATAAGCAGTCTCCACTTCTGCATTACGTGAAACTGTATGATGTAAGTCATTATTAAAGTTAAGCACATGTCTGTCAAGAATTGGTGTGGAATGTGTTGAAAACTCATTATTCAGTCATATATTATTAATACTTGATTGAATATCTTCTTTTAATTCAAGTCCTGATTTATCACTTTTTTCCAATTGTTCTTGACAAAGAGCTGCATTGTTCCAAGTTGAGTCTTCCAAGTTTTGAACTTGTATCATTAATGCTTTAAACTGTCTAGTTATAAAAGAAATAGAATTGTCATCAGGTTGACTGAGTAAGGTAGCTTTAGACTCAATTGTTGCACAAGCTTGCATCAAATACAATATATTGTCTTTATTCAAATTTTCTAGACCAATAACGTTCTTTTGTGACTCTTTTACTTTTAATATCTCTCCACCCAACTTCTGATGGATATACTCAAAATTATTAAGCTTTGCTAAAGTCTCTTTATTACATGTTTCAAAATGAGTTGCAAGCTTTACAAGGTCTACTTCTTTGGAAAATATTGGCTCAATTTTTCCTCCTCCTTGTTTTTGAATTCCATCAGAGTTCTTGCCATATTGAACACATTGTCCATGGCTGTCTTCTCTTTTTTGCAAATTCTGTAGTTATGTGGCAAGGCTTGTTCCACTTGGATTTTGCCTTTCCCTTTTCCTTTTGCTTGCCCTTCTGATTTCTCTTTGGGATTTGCTTGCCCTTGTTTGGCACTTGTTCAGGTGGATTATTGCTTGTGGAGGCTTGGGGAGCTTCCACTGGGCTGTTGTCTGTTCCTTGGGCCAACCTCTTCTTCTGGTCCTCTGACAACATGCTTTGGTATTTCAACCAAGATTCTATTTCTTGGACTTTTCCCTTGCAAGAAATGGTTGTCCAACCCCTCATAAGATCTTCTGTCTTTTCTGGGCCCATGAGCTTCTTCACTTGAAGATAAGAGTTCATTGTTCCTATCCAAAGACTTGGCAGAAGTTCCCACTCCTGCTTTGTTGCCGCCATAAACTAGTTCTTGTACTGAGACTGATATATCTTAATTTTTGTCTTCTGGAAATAATTCAGTTCTGAAAACAGGAATAGCAGTTATGTCAGCTTCTGGACTCTCAATAAGAGTGTCAAAGGTTCTGGCTCACCTTTGGGAACTGGTGAAAGTTCTGTCATCCTCCATTTGTGCATTTCCTCTGGGCTGACATTCTTGTCTCTTAGATTTATGACTTGAATGTCCTGGTCCAGATCCATTTTATTGGATGGCATAGTTTCTTCCACTTCTAGTAGGAGACATTTTATGTCAATTTTAAGAAAAATGGACTAAGAAATGGATTGAATTCACCTTCTGGACTTTTAAAGGGTTCTTTGGTAATTAAACCCCTTGGTGCTGGGCTTGTTTGAATTTCAATACTAGACTCTAATATCTCAGAGTCTGAAGAGCTTTCTCTGATGGATGACACTAGAGAAAAATTAAAATATAAGTTATTCTATTCAAATAACAAACATATAAAATCAGCTTATTGGATAAAGTTGTTTTAATTTAATTTATGGCAAATTATGTCAAAATTAAGGAAAAATGTCTAAAGATTCAATAAAGAATGTTTTTAGTAAACATTTTCAAATTTTTTTATTTGATTTTATATTTTCTTCAAAAAATAATTATCATTCAATCAATAAGTTACTAATCAAAATTGTATTATTATTCACTTTATACTAGAATAACTCAAGGAATAAATTTCAAGTCTGTGATGTGAAAAAGCCACTTGTTAGACAAAAGAAATTCATTCCAAGTCACTCAATAGTATATTTTTTCAGACAATATTCTTAATAAAAAATAACTTTATTAATATTATAAAGATTATTTATAAGGGATAAGTCCCCAAAAAAGACAATATTAAGATAAATATGACAATTTCATGTCAAAAAGAGTAAACTAATTTCTATAATATGATTTGTGTCCCAAAGATCAGTTAAAATCATGGCCAGGACCCCAAATGTAAGATTTGTCTATGAAACTCTTGATAATAGTAGCAATATCAAGAGTACTATGACTGTCCTCAGTAGAAAAATGTAATATAATTAAATATTATAACCACAAATTAAATATAATTATTAAAAATGATTATATTGAAAAAAATAAGTTTAATTATTATTATATAATATAATAATAATAATAAATTATAATTATTCTATTTTTGTTATAGTCACTGACAGTTATAACAATAAGAAGTGTAAAGCTCTTAATGAGACAATTACATGTGGAAAATATAAATATTTAACCACTTATAAATAATATGAATATTCTTTATAAGAAGAAATTATAACAAACACTGTGCAGATATAATTCTTATACAAAATTCTATATAAAAAACTAATAATAGATAAAAAATATAGAATTTTAGAGAAAAACTTACTTATAATATGTACTTAATACAACAAGTCAAATACAACAGTTATTATATTAAGTAATTATTCTGAGTTAAAAACATGCCAAAGATCAATATTTCAAAGATAAAAAAACCCTTTTTAAAAAAAATATGGAAGAGTTTTCAAGAAGAATTTGTGGATTTTAAAAGATATTTTAAAGACAATAATTTTATAAAATGAAATATATTATTGGTGATTACAAAAGTAATCTTAATTCTATTAATTAAATTCTTTAATGCAAAATTAATAAAAAATAAAATAACTTAAGAATTACTTTAATAATAAGATTTTATATGTAATAAAACTTTCCTTCTTTAAATGTCTAATATGATTTGATTTGCTCATTGAATGATCAACAAAAACAGTGATGAATAGACTCTTTTTATGTCTGAAAATCAGATCTCATGATTCATAATGGATATATAGGGCATTCTCAGGTCAAAACTGAAGAACCATGCTTAAAGATAAAGTTCTTAGCTTGAGGTAACTTATTTTTAATTCCAATTTAAAGTTACCAGTGCTATTCCTAACTCCAAGTAGCTTTAATCCTCATTTAAGTAGCTTATTTTAAGTTTTAATATAAAATAAGTTTATGTATTTCAAATTTCATCACATGAACAGCTTTAAAATAAAGTTTCAAGAAAAAATCTCTTAAACTCAATGTTTGAAGAAATCTTCATTTTTTTGAAGTATAATTAAAAGAGCAATTTTCCAGGCTAATTACCAATAAAACCTGTTTATAAAAGATGCTGAAAATTGAGAATATACACGGGAAACATTGAATCATAAGATGTGTTAAGATTTAAATCAAATCTATTAATAATTGGATTTTTAATGAATTTTTGAAGTTATTGCTATTTTTCCACATAAAATAGCAATACACACTAAACCTTAACTTTTGATAAGGTTTTAAGGCTTGTAGCTTTGAATTTTTAAGCCTATTTAAGCCCTCTAAGCTTAATTAACCTTTGAAAGTTCTTAAAACTTTAATTTCAAGCTTGCATATTGGGATTTACCCTTTTGCAGCTTGAAATTCCTGTTCAAATTGGGATAAAAACAGTTTGAACCTGGAGGTTGGATTGAAGTCTAATATTAAAGTTTGACTAAGGTTGATGATCCTCCAATACGGGTGGACAACCTTAATTGAATCTTTGCAGATCCAAAAAGCTGGGTACCCCAGCTTTGTTTGGTCTTTCTTCTTTGTCCCACCTTTTTTTCATGGATTTTGCCCTTTTATGAATTTAAAGCCATACTATGGCCTTAAACAGTTTTGAACTGAGATCACGCAGGATTTACATCCTGTATGGAAAATCCTTAGCCAATTCAGTAAATATACACAACACCTCAGTTCCAACCAAAATTTTGGTAAGTTTACATAAACTTATGCAACCTTAAAGTTAAGCTTATTTAAGCTTAAATCTAACAATTTTAAAAAAAATTGAAAACTTTACACTAGTACTGTGAGATTCTTGAATCTTACAGTGACCTAAGAAATAGGCATTTTTGGGTATAACATCCTATGGGTGTACCCTAGGTTATTTTTGGTGTAGAATCCAAAAATAAAATAATAATGATAGCTTTGTGTATCCAAAAAACATTGATACTTATTTTTTGTTTTTTTATTTTAATTTCAACTGAAATGTCTGCTCAAGACTAAATCAACTGTATATAAAGTTATTTGTGGCCTTATGGGAATGTCATACATACCTCACAGGCTCACATTTTGGGGGGTATCTAAGATTTATCTTAAAGGTGAAAAATACATATTCTTAGCCTCAATCCTATTAGAGTGAATTTCATTAAGAAATCTTCCAACAATCAGGTTCCCAATTTATTCTTACTCAAAGAACTGATAACAATAATAATCAAAACATATAATTGATTAATAGATTGTATTGATTTTTATATAATAATGTTTCTTCTGAATCTATCACTCCAATTATTCAGTTTCATTCCATCATCTGAATTTAAAAAAGAGTATATACATTATTTGAAGCTTTTTGTTGGAAAAAATTAATTTAAAGAATATTCCAATTCAACAATTAGACATCAAAATTTGGTTTAAAAAAATATCAAAAAAGAAGAAAAAATAAACCATAGGTTGAGAAAAACATGGCATTTGGAAAACTAGTTTTGTTTTTAGAGTGATTGATTATAGAGTTCTCTTCAGATTATCATTTTTCCTTTTTTAGAGAATATTACTATTTGATTGTATGAAAATTTTGATAAAAATAAACGATATAAAACCAGTCTCTCAAAGATTAAAGCTGAACCAAATGAACTGGCCAGTTTCATTCTAGCAGGGAAATTATTTCAGTGCTTGGAAAATAAGATTTGGGAGAAATATTTAAATCAAATTTTTGACAGATGAAAGCATGCTATCAGAGATGATAAAGTACAATTGTTATTCAAATTAACTGAAATACTTTGATATAATAAGTGAATTGATCCATATTCTGTATCAAGAGAAATATAAAGGTCAATTTGATAGTAGCTTACTAATGAACTCAGCCGTAAAGATAGAAGTCCTTTGATGTGCTACATTAATGGATTGATGCTATGCAGCGATAAAGTATGTGAGCCCTAGACATATCTCTATATAGATTAAAGAATAAAGAAAAACTCAAAGAAGATTTCTTCTTCATTTCAATAAGACTGAAAGTAAGGAATTAAATTAAAAAAATAAGAAAGAATCAAAATCAACATTCTTCTCCTAAAAATTAATCAAAACTGTTAATAAAAGTATGATTTACAAAAAGAAACTGTATAGAAGCTAATATAGCTTTTTTTCTTTTAAAAAATGTATGAATTTCATTTTATAATTTAATTCCCCATTAAAAAATATCTTGGGTGACTTCTTCATAAAGGTTCTGTGACTCAAATTTGAATAATCTCAAGGTAAATTCTTGATCAATTACAGAATTAAAGTGTAAAAATAATGAATTTTAAGCTAAACCCACACCAACTTTGGTGTTAATCATTATTTTCTGTTTTGAAAATGGGGTGCTATTTGTAGCTTGGAAGTTCTTCCAAATTGAATTATTATGATGAGTTTTGTCAAAATGTGCACATGAATTATGTAGGTGAACTTAACTTTAAAGATAATAAGGGTATAGTGAAATTTGTCTGCTGTAAGCTCTAAATTGAATTACATATGTAAATCTCAAGTATGATTCATGTTGGAGGAATATAAATAAACATCATTGAAAATATTGAATTTTGAGGGGAATAAAAGTCTTGACTCATAGGGTGCCAGACTCCTCCATAATCCTTGACTGTTTGTGTTTGATGCTTTAGTTAGTTAAAAATCTATTAATTTTGGCCTGGGTATGATTCACAAGGTCTGTGACTAGATTTACAATGTGGTTTTGATACCAATAAGGTAGTTCTTGACTGTTTTCAAGTAGGTAAAACTACCCTCAAGCTAATACATATTGTTTCAAAACAGTTTTAATCAATTTGAAGGGTACTTACAAAGATTATCATGTTTTCTTAATACTAACAACCAGATATTAGCATATTGATAGCTGTTTCATGGGGCTAAAATGGTTAAAACCAGAGCTTTTATCATTCAAACTGGGGTTCAATAATTTCATAATTGGCTTTTCTGTTGTGGATATTATTCTTTAATATTTTGAGAAATCTTTTCAGTTTTTAAAGAAGAAAATTTAATTCTCTGAACTAATTTCTTCTTTTCCCCATCTTTCCTTTTATTTTTATGATATTTTCCTTTTATAATTAGTTTGAATACTTTCAAATATATTTCCAAAAGACTCTAGCCAGGCTTTGCAAATCATTTTATGCCTTCCAACCATTTTAAAGTATATTATTATTACTCTTTGTAACTGTTTGTCATCATTTTTGTCCTTGAACCACCCCAAAAGTTAATTAAAGCATCTTTTATCAATTTTCCTAGATTTACTTGGGTCAGTTTTGGGAATTTTTCATCTTCAAGAATACTTATAGGTAAATTTTTCTCATATAAACTTCTTTCAGTATCCTACTCACTTGATCCAAAAATCTTATTCTTGTAGGGACTCTTTTGTAGAGTTGAATATCTCTCCCAGAGTACTCTAGGATTAATTTCCATTTTTGGTAAAAAAAAATCAGTATCATATGATTTATGTAGACTAATAATTTTGAGAGAAATAATTTTGGCTTGTTCTTTTAGAATTATTGATATTAAGCTTTTTCAATAAATTTCCTTCCATGAAAACTTTGAGGAATGGAGAGTCAATTGATGTTTAATCAAAACTTCATATTCAAACCTTACAATATTCATGGTAAAATGCATTTAAAGAATTTGGGGTGTTTTTTTATAAATATTTTTTTAAATTAAGATACATGTAAAGAAGGGAAAAGCACTAAGCTCCCATAGTATGAAATTATTATCACTTTATAGCAGCATATCTCAATTAACTTTATTGAATTTAGGCTAGAAATATCTTCCTATTCTTATTATTTCTCTCTCAAAGGAAAATAAATGCAATAATTTATCCTGTTTTCACTCAATTAGAACTATCAATTCTTACTCACTAATTACTACCCCTCTTCAAAAAACATTAATATTTTCTTTTCTTATATTCTAGAAACTAGTCTTTTTCTTTTAATTTTTGTACTCCTTGATTATCTTTTCATATTTGTATTACCTAATTTTTGACATTTATTAATTATTTCATCCTTAGTTTAATTATGAAAGGTACTATTACAACACCTAAAAACCTTCCATAGTTGAAATTTCTCATAATTTATAAGAAAGAAAACCTGTAGGTCTCCAATTTACTACTTATATGATCAACTATAAAGCTGAATTTTATGTATAATTAGCCCTGGACAGGAATTGTAAACAAGATTTATGCTATACAATATCTCAATTGTGAATTTTTATTTAGTTTTAAGTTTGTTTTTATTACTTTATCTTATTATATCTAACCATGAAATGTGCTAATATTTGTAATTAATGGTCTTTTGACCCTTTGAATTATAGAATAAAACTAGAAACTCCGTATGTTTAAAGTAACTCTTAATATAATTTATTTATGAAAAATTGTTCTAGCTTAAGTTTATTTCACTTTGGGGGCTTTTTGTGGAAATGAAATAAATTTTCAAAAAAAATTATTTCAGTTTATGAAGCTCAAATATTATTTATTCAAGAGGTTTTTAGGAAAATGAAAATCGCAAAAAAATTGTAACTAAAAAATATCACAATTTACTATAAAATCCAACTTGATTAATGAAAAAGGTCACATTGATATATTATTAGGTTATATTATATTATTTCGTGGTGCCTGGTGCAAAACAAAATATCAAGTGTGAGGAATTCTTTAAATCTCCTGAGTCAAAGTGTTTAGCCTATCCTTATCACTTGTTGATCTTACCATCAGCTTAAGGAAGATCGATTTAGGAATAATTGATCTCAGAGTATAGCTCTTAAAGTCCTTATTGAC
Organism: Austropuccinia psidii; assembly: GCA_023105745.1. Classification (NCBI taxonomy): domain Eukaryota; kingdom Fungi; phylum Basidiomycota; class Pucciniomycetes; order Pucciniales; family Sphaerophragmiaceae; genus Austropuccinia; species Austropuccinia psidii. The sequence continues at coordinate 2,473,486 of JALGQZ010000014.1, forward strand.
TTTCTTTTAAAACTATTACATTATAATTGAAGATGGAATTCCAAGATTCTTTGGGATATTTGATTAATTTTTATGTAAATAATTGAGTAAGATTAGGTAAAATTTGGCAGGGTGACTGAAAGATATGAGGGGGCTTTTGAAAAGGTTATTGAAAATGTAAGTGCTTAAGTCAATTTCTTGAATGGTGTTCTTGCAGATATATATTTATATATGAAAATGAGTTATGTTTTGGGGATTTATTTTGAGGTATCTTTACTTCAAAAAAACACTATGTCATCCTATTAATTGAAAAATAATGTTAGAATTCCTGGTATTTCAATTTGATAATGATAAAGTTGAAGCTTTCAGTTTCTGAAGGAAAGATTTGAAGTCAATTCTCCTCCTTTTTAATGATAATCTCAATGGTTTCAGAGGAGAAATGCCTTGAGATAAATCTTTAAAACATAAAGGAGACATGATTAAACTATATCCTCCAGAGCTTCTCAAGTTCCTTATAGAATTGGTAAGCTGTTTTTTAAGCTTGAATATAACGTAAAAAACCAAAAAATACCTCATTTGTTTCTGAGTAAGAGTTTAGTATGTAATAAATATCAATTTAATTCTGAATTGAAGCTTTATCTATTGATAGTGTAATTATAAATACACATAAGAAAAGGGGTGAAAAACATAAGCTTTTGGAAACTTTTACCATTTTTTGACCAATTTGTGTCTTTTTTTATAACTTCATTATATGTTTTCTCATATGAACAAGAGATGATATAGGGTTTCATTTTACTTATGGAATGACTTAATTACTTTCTCTGGAGGGATCTGAACAGGTCTTGTATTTAAGAAAAAAATCCCTCATTTTAGTTAATTTTGTGGATGGGATTCATGGCCAAAATGTTTGTGACTTTTTGGGTTACCAAATTTAGAGATATTTTAAACATTAATTTTTTTCCAAAATTTGTCACAGGGGCTTTAGTGGAAAACGAGAGTGGCCTGGCACTCAGAAATCAAGGAACTCACTTGGAAGACTCCAAAGAATAAATAAAATAAAATAAAAGGATTGATTTCCTCTAAGAAATATGTAGGTACAAATATGAGATGCAATAAGAGGAAAGAGAAGCCAAATGGCCAAAGAGCCAACCAAGTAAGTTCTTAATCACTTTTTCAACCTGCCAAAAATGCACAATGGAATTAGTAAGGTTATTACCACCAAATATCCATTGACAGGCAAAGAAAGAAAATAAAAGGGTTCTAAATGACTGGCTTGATAATATTAGTATTTACTTTAACAGACTGAAAAGAAAATAAAGATAAAATAAAATCAAAATATATTAATTAACTGGGGGGAAACCCCCCAGGGTCAAAGGAGGATGGTATATGTGAAAGTTTGAGAGCTTTACTCCTTCAGGCTGACAGCTGGTCTGTATTTAATCCTTGAAGCTGTATTTTATGGCTTGATGAAGTGTATACCTTGCGGAATTGGAAAATGAACTGGGTTTAATGAAATTCCCATTGTGTATGAATGAAATACAGGTCTTGATGAATCCAGACTGTATTTAATGAATGTGGTTGCCAAGGTGGATTGATGGAGAATTAATCCTTGACAGGTTGTTTTGAAACTGACTCTTGAATATCCCTTGAGAGTGAAATGCCAGTATTCCCTTGGAGGAATACTGTGAATGAGAATAACCAATGATTGCTTGATGAAATCATTGGTATTTGAGTTTTGACACTTGCCCTTGAGTCTTGATTAATCCTCTGGATGACGTGCCTTGATGAACTGATGAAAAGTGGAAATAACCATTTGATATTGACACCATTGGATTGCTGCTGAAAAAGGATGCATAATGGTGCATAACTCAACTTATGGTGCTTTTGGTTATTGGAGGTTGAAAGTGGCCAAAGGTATTCTGAGATTATGCCAGGATGATATAAGTGAAAATTGGGTTTGAGTGGCTTCAAAGGTGAGGAAATGTCTTTTGGGTTTTTGGCCAAATAAAGCTTATACATCTTTAAAATTGTATTTGTGCAAAATGTGCAAAACTGGCAATTAAGCCCCAAAAGGCCTGATATGGAATTTTTGCATATTTCCCATAATACATGGGGAAATGGCTTATACAGCTGAATACAGAAAAAATGCGCAAAACTGTATCAAAAGCTTAAAAATCCAAATACAGGCTTTTTGGCTGTTTTTTCCCTGTTGGCTGGAAAATACCCAAGATTTCTCAAAAGCAGAAACTGGCCAGGAAAGGCCTGATGATGGTGAAGGTGCCAGGTTGGTGCCACATGATGAAATGACCATAAAGGCCATAAATAATGACAATGGCCAGTTTGGCCAATGATTATGGATATGGCCAAAGTGCCATATATTGGGTATGGCATGGATATGCCATATTGAGGTCCAAGAGGGTGAATTGCCATGGTTGTGACAGTACCCCCCCCCCCCCCCCGCACCTGGAAATGATGAGCTCCTGAGCACCAATACAAGGTGAAGCCTATGGAGGCTATTGGAAAGAGTATTGAGAGAGGTATAAAGAGAAGTTCTTGTGAGAAAATAAAATTTGATACTGATATCAGCTGTTGGCATATGATGTGGGACTTTCTTGATCTTCTTGTGACATTGGCATCAAGATTTGATGATGAATCAAACAAATGATGATCCTGACATGAAATTTGAAATGGTAAAAGAAAAATTTACAAATGAAAATGAAATAAATAAAAGAAATAAAGACAAATGAATTTTGAGGATGTTCCAATCTTGATCACTGATGTTGAAAATTCATTTTGAATTGGCCAAGGACCTGGAAAAAGAATTTTGATTCCAGGTGCTCACAGAGTGGCCAAGGTGATGTTTTGAAAGATTTTAGACCCTTTAGGGAAGTGTGCACCAGGAGAGGAACTTAATTTTGGTAATTACCACTACCACAAGTGCCATGAAAACAAAATAAATTTTCTGAAAGAATGTATTGGAATTGGAAATACTTGGAAAGAGATGACAAAAGGAATGGTCCATTTGGCCAAGTGAAAATGGCCATAATTTTGGAATTGATGTTGAAAAGCCCGGCCAAAGATCTGTTTCCCGAAATGCAGAGTGCTCACAGAGCAGCCAAGGTTGTGAGCCTTAGAGGTAATTTCATGTACCCAAAAGACCACAAATACAAAAATTAGTATATTAATATAAATAAAATAAATTTATTTATATTATTAAAATAAAAATCAAAATATAAATATAAAATTATATTAAAAAATAAAAAAATTAATTATAATTTAAAAATAAAAATACATTAAATTTTGTAAATATAAAATTACATTTATACTTGAAAAATTTAAGTAAAAATGAAATTTTAACAAAATTGTGAAAAAATAAATAAATTTGGAAAAAAGTTAAATAAAATTTATTATAACTTTTTATCCAATAAATAAACATATAAAATTTATTTCACCATTGGATTCCTCATAAAAAATCAGGTGGGGTCACCTCTGAGTGAAATTCTTGTAACTCAACTCTAAATAAGCTTAAATTAAGTTTTTAGTATTTTCAATACAAAAGTTGAAAATCCTCAAAACTTTAATTGAATTCACACCACATGTGGTGTTAACCATCAATTTTTGTGTTAAAATTGAGGTGTTGTGTTTAGTTTAGAAGTTATGAGGAATTGAAGTATTTTCAATTGAATTCAATTGAAATGTCAAAATGTGCGCGTGTATTACATAAGTGAACTTTGATTTACATATGAGGTGTCAATTATTACTGTATTGTACTGTACAATTGAATTGAATTACATATGTAAATTATAAGTATAATACATGATGAAGAATTAAAGGAAAAAGAAATTGGAAATATTAAATTTGGGGGGGAAAAGGAACTCCAGCTCTAAGGGGGAGCTAGACCCCCAAAATCCTTGCTGACAGGCGTGGGATGTCAAAATTCACGCAAAAGTTCATCACTTTTGGCCTGGAATTGAGTTACAGGGTCTGTGGACTCAATTGATGATGAGGTTTTGATACCAACTGGGGTAGTTTTAGCTGTTGCCAAGAGGGTAAAACTACCCTTAAGATAAAACAATCATAATAAAAACAGTTTTAACTGGTTTCTACGCCTCTGACACACATTCTGACGTGTTTTGAAGGCTCTAGGCCTGGTATTGCTATGGTAATGGCTGATTTAAGGGTCTAAAATGGCTAAAAATGGCTAAAAATGGCTTAAACCAGCCCTTTTTTGGCCTAAACCAGGGTTCAATGATGCCATAATTGGCTTTTCTGTTGTCAGACTGTTTTTCACGACTGACAAGAGTAAATTTTACTTTTGGAGTAAGAGAATTGATGGCTATAAAAGAATGTCTTCTTTGCCCCACTTTTCTCTTCATGTTAGAATCTTTTCCTTTTATTAATTAGTTTAAAACTGTTAAACCAATCAATCAAAGATTCCAACCACCACTTTTAAATCATTTTAATCCTTTTAACCACGTGAAAAAAAAATCATTATAATCATTGTTTGTAACTCTTATAATCATTTTTACCCCTGAACCACCCCAAAAGTGAATTAAAGCATCTTTCATCACTGTTAACTTTGTCACTTTGTTTCCAAATTCACTCTGGTCACTTTTGGGCGTGTTTTCTCTTTAATATTCTTTTTAAAGACTTTTTTCTTTAATTAATTGCTTGCAGTTCTTTGCTCAATTAATTCCAATTGAAATTGCTCTTGAAGAAATTTCTTTTGTAGCCTTAAAATATCTCTTGTAGAGTATTTTTTGGATAAATCTTTATTGTTGGTAAAACAATAAATTTTTATAATATTATTGTTTTATACTAATAAAGTTATAAACAATAAAATTGGCGTGTTTTCTCTTAAAAATAATATTTCATACTATTTTTAACTGAATTTTACCTTATACAAATTTTGAGGACAGGAAAAGTACTTGATTTTTAATCAAAGTTTCATATCCACACCTTACATTTGGGGGCCCAGCCGTGATATTTTACCTGTGACATATTTTTTTACTCTTTTTAAATCTTTTTTTCTTATATTGAAAAATTTAAAAACATATAAAAAATACTTATAATTCAAAAAATCCATAAAAAATAACTTTTTTTATATTATAAGTGAGGCTTATATTTTTATTTCTTTTTTTGAAATAACCTTTTTTTACTTAATTAATTGGCTTTTTCATTAATTTTAGTGTCTGACAACGTGGTAAGACAAGAAAACATTGAAACAGCCTCAACAGTAACCAGCATTATCCCTGCCAGTACTGTTAATTCTGATCATAATAGCACTGTTATTGTGACTCAAAATAACCAGCCTGAACCAATATCTTCTGAATTAATTAACTTGGACATAAGTAATACCCTTCAGAAAGCAAAAAATTTGGCCAATAGTAAGTTTTTTGACGTAAAAATACTATTTTAAGCCTTTTTAACCATAATTATGCCTTCAACCAGGTCAGGAGCCAGCTACAACCCCTCAAGCAGCTCCCAAAAAGGTAATAGACGTGATTATGGCAGAGGCCAATCAGGTACAGAAGGAAAAGGGTCAGTTGATGACTTCCAAACAACTAAAATGGGTCATTCTGAAGCTGATAATACCATTTTACCTTCAAAAAGAGCTGACACCGCCACAACAAGCCTCTGTGGACATATACAAAGCCAGCCACAGTGCATACAACAATGCACTCCAATTCAAGGAGTACCAGATCCTTGCAGACCTGTGGAAGAATTGCATGAATTCTTACCTGACAGTAAGAAAATTCTTGGGCCATCCCAACACTTGCAAATTGCTCAATGGATGGCATCCATTGATGGAGAAGAAAAACATGATGCTTTTGACACTAGAATGGAGGAAAAACAACCCTCCACCACCCAAACCAGTGCCAAAAACAGCCCCAGTGGCCAGCAGCAGCAATTCCAACGTGAAAAAGCAGCCACAAACTCCAAACAAGGGCAAAGGGAAGGCACCAGCCCCAAAACCTTACAGCCAGGGCTACAGAATCCCAAAGATTCAGCAGGATGCCATGGAAAATGTATTTCAGATGGCCAGAACCATGATGGAATTACAGAAGAAGGAGGAAGCCAGATTAAGGTTCCAGAAATGATTTCTGACATATTTGATTCCATCCCAGAGTTGTATAATGCTATAAATGACGTGAAAAAACATCTTTCTGATAAAAATGAAACCATTTGTAACAACATTAAAACAAACAACCTGAGTCTGTGCCAAATTAATGAAACACTTATGTGTTTTGAAAAAGTTTTGAGAACAATTAAAAATTCCAATAATGATAACTCTTCTAACAATAAAATAAATGAACAATCTGCCATTATTAAAGAATTAACAGATAAATATTCTAAATTCAATATTGATGACATAATTGAAACAAGAATTAAACAAGCCATAAATATTATCAAGACAGATAACAAGAAAGTCCTTGATGACATTTCAAATTCATTTACTGAAGTAAAGACATATACCATTGCCTTGAAAAAGTGTTTTGATGCTTCACAAGAAGAAATATCAAAATTATCAATGAAATTGAATCAAGTCACTGCTGATAATACAAGACAGACAGAGTTATGGCAAGAACTTACACATAAAGAAGACATGTATAAAATTGAAGTAATAAATTTAATACAAAGCTTCCAACATGAATACAGAAATTCCCAAAGGTGTAGCAACAGTAAAATGAATGACATTGAACAAATACTGAACACCTTACCAAGAATGTCTACACCTCTAAATCAAAATGAGGGCACAAGAATTCCAAATCCACAAGTATTGGATCCTGATAATTCACAATTAAAAAATGAATTATCCACTTCTTTTCATAACTTGGAACCATCAATGGGCCAAGCACTCTTGAAAGAAGTTCCAAAACTTAAAGAATGGCCTCACTTCAATGGTGAAGGAGAGTATGACCATATGGAATTCATTAGAGGTATTGACATGATCAAAGAGGATTTTGAATTACCAGACAGATTGGTAACAGCCAGGTTTAACACCTTGTTTACCAGATCAGCTCACAGATGGTACATCAAAATAAGACAAGCACATGGACACCAGAGTTGGACTTGGTGGAAAACCCAAATCATCAACAAATGGGCAAATGATGCTTGGAGGTTTAAAGCTGAAACAGCCTTTGAATCTGCCAAATTTAATGCTGATAAAGACAAAGCTTTACCATGGTTTTGCCAACAAAAGGACAGATTAACAGCATTATATCCTGACATGTCAGAATTTATGATCCATAGAAAAATTCTAAGACAATGTGGGGGTGACTTAGAGCATGCTGTCAAGAGCAGGACTACTGAACAATCTTCAGCAGAGGATATTATCAATATATTAGAAGAAGTAACAACCAGAACAAAAATTGGTTCTAGTAGGGTGAATCTTGAATCAAGGTTTAATACACCTTGGAAAGATTCTGTGGACAAAAACCCCAAAGAAAATTCTAACAATGTTGGGTTTAAATCTGCAGATACAGTCAAAAAGTGCCATATTTGCCAAAGCACCACCCATTTAGCTAATACATGTCCAAAAAGGGGAAAAATCAATGAAATTAATATTGGAAAGGGACCTGATGTTGAAAAAGATGACATAATTGAAGACAATTCAGATGATAAATCATCCATATTTTCTGAATCTTCAAAAGATATAGAAAATATCAATGCCACTTTTGACATCATGGAATCTTATTCCCACTTGCCACAATTGAGCAATAGTCAACTTGATTTATCAAAAGCTCAAGGGGCACAACTTATGAAAACCAAATCCCAATAGAAGGAATAAGTGTCACAGACTTGAACACCACCTTCTTTGAAGAGGTCAGAAATAGTTACATTCAAGATAACAATTGTAGCATCATATACCAATTAGTGAACAAATACTGTAAAGACAACTCTCTAATACATGCCTTGGATGAAGTATGGACAGGATCATATGATAAAGGAAGATTTCACCTACTTGATGGTATAAAATTCAACAGTACAAGTAACCCAATGAAAGCATTAGGAATCTTTGATACCAATATCATATTCCCACACATAAATGGGAATTTGAGAATCACAGTTGAATTGGTTGTTATGGAAAATTGCTCTAGTACCCATTTTTATTGGGAAATAACTATTTAATCATGTATGGGATATATTTACATAATAACAAAGACAGATAGTGTCCTATTGAGACATCTGGTACTAAGAAAATTACCAAAGTTCTTAAAGGAAGGAAATTAAGAACCAAGAAAGTAAGGGAATACCTTGTTAAGTACAGTGACCCAGCTTCTGAAGATGAATGGTTAGAAGAAAGGGATATACCAGAAGCTACCAAACTCCTCAGGAGATTCAGACACACTAGAAACACCAATATTACAAAGTAATATTCTTTTTTAGGGGGAGGGAATGTGAGCCTTAGAGGTAATTTCATGTACCCAAAAGACCACAAATACAAAAATTAGTATATTAATATAAATAAAATAAATTTATTTATATTATTAAAATAAAAATCAAAATATAAATATAAAATTATATTAAAAAATAAAAAAATTAATTATAATTTAAAAATAAAAATACATTAAATTTTGTAAATATAAAATTACATTTATACTTGAAAAATTTAAGTAAAAATGAAATTTTAACAAAATTGTGAAAAAATAAATAAATTTGGAAAAAATTTAAATAAAATTTATTATAACTTTTTATCCAATAAATAAACATATAAAATTTATTTCACCATTGGATTCCTCATAAAAAATCAGGTGGGGTCACCTCTGAGTGAAATTCTTGTAACTCAACTCTAAATAAGCTTAAATTAAGTTTTTAGTATTTTCAATACAAAAGTTGAAAATCCTCAAAACTTTAATTGAATTCACACCACATGTGGTGTTAACCATCAATTTTTGTGTTAAAATTGAGGTGTTGTGTTTAGCTTAGAAGTTATGAGGAATTGAAGTATTTTCAATTGAATTCAATTGAAATGTCAAAATGTGCGTGTGTATTACATAAGTGAACTTTGATTTACATATGAGGTGTCAATTATTACTGTATTGTACTGTACAATTGAATTTAATTACATATGTAAATTATAAGTATAATACATGATGAAGAATTAAAGGAAAAAGAAATTGGAAAGATTAAATTTGGGGGGGAAAAGGAACTCCAGCTCTAAGGGGGAGCTAGACCTCCAAAATCCTTGCTGACAGGTGTGGGATGTCAAAATTCACGCAAAAGTTCATCACTTTTGGCCTGGAATTGAGTTACAGGGTCTGTGGACTCAATTGATGATGAGGTTTTGATACCAACTGGGGTAGTTTTAGCTGTTGCCAAGAGGATAAAACTACCCTTAAGATAAAACAATCATAATAAAAACAGTTTTAACTGGTTTCTACGCCTCTGACACACATTCTGACGTGTTTTGAAGGCTCTAGGCCTGGTATTTCTATGGTAATGGCTGATTTAAGGGTCTAAAATGGCTAAAAATGGCTAAAAATGGCTTAAACCAGCCCTTTTTTGGCCTAAACCAGGGTTCAATGATGCCATAATTGGCTTTTCTGTTGTCAGACTGTTTTTCACGACTGACAAGAGTAAATTTTACTTTTGGAGTAAGAGAATTGATGGCTATAAAAGAATGTCTTCTTTGCCCCACTTTTCTCTTCATGTTAGAATCTTTTCCTTTTATTAATTAGTTTAAAACTGTTAAACCAATCAATCAAAGATTCCAACCACCACTTTTAAATCATTTTAATCCTTTTAACCACGTGAAAAAAAAATCATTATAATCATTGTTTGTAACTCTTATAATCATTTTTACCCCTGAACCACCCCAAAAGTGAATTAAAGCATCTTTCATCACTGTTAACTTTGTCACTTTGTTTCCAAATTCACTCTGGTCACTTTTGGGCGTGTTTTCTCTTTAATATTCTTTTTAAAGACTTTGTTCTTTAATTAATTGCTTGCAGTTCTTTGCTCAATTAATTCCAATTGAAATTGCTCTTGAAGAAATTTCTTTTGTAGCCTTAAAATATCTCTTGTAGAGTATTTTTTGGATAAATCTTTATTGTTGGTAAAACAATAAATTTTTATAATATTATTGTTTTATACTAATAAAGTTATAAACAATAAAATTGGCGTGTTTTCTCTTAAAAATAATATTTCATACTATTTTTAACTGAATTTTACCTTATACAAATTTTGAGGACAGGAAAAGTACTTGATTTTTAATCAAAGTTTCATATCCACACCTTACAAAGGTGATGCTTACAAAAAAAGAGTAGAATACCTCTAAAGGTGCATACCAGCAGTGGGACTTACTTCTGGTAATTCCTCTCCCCACCAAGCGACATAAAAAATCAAGCTCTTGAAGAACTGGGTCCTGGCTTGTCAGGATACAAAGAATGAAAATCCTTTACCAGTTCAGGAAAATTCTTGAGGTTTTCAGTTGTTCCCCAAGTGGAGCTTTCTGATTCTTGACTGAAACCTTTCCATTCCACCAAATACCATAATTTGCCTCTCTTGAGCTTTGATTCCAGTATTTGAGAGACTTCCTATTCCTCTTCTTTTTCAATTATGATTGCAGGAGGAGGCTCTTGATTCCTATTTGTGATTTTTGATGTCTTGACTGGTTCTAAGAGTGAAATATGGAAGACTGGGTGGATGGACTTCCATTGAGATGGGAGCTTGAGGTGGTAGGCATGAGTGCTGACTTTCTTCAGGATTGGAAAAGGACCCAGCCATCTTTCAGACAGTTTCTTGGTGGGTCTGGTTGATTTGATGTTCTTGGAAGAAAGCCATACCATGTCACCAGGATTGAAAACAGGTGGACTTGCTCTACTTTTATCTGCATACCTCTTGAACCTGTTTATGGAAACTTCAAGTTCTCTCTTGACATCTTGCTGCACTGATTGGATTTTTTTTGATAAATTTCCAGCAGGAGTATCTTGAGTAATGTAAACAGAGTCAAATTGTGGATCCCCTCCATAAACAGTGAAAAACAGTGATTGGTTTTTTGAATAGTGGTCAGAGTTATTGTAGGTTAATTCAGCCAGAGGGAGCCAGGTGTTCCAATCATCTTGATGATAACTGACATACATCCAAAGGTACTTCTCTAGTATATGATTTACCCTCTCATTCTGTCCATCAGTTTCTGGATGGTAAGCAGTTGACAGATCTCTTGAAATCTTGAGCTGCTGAAAAAGATTGGTCCAAAAAGAAGAAACAAAAAGAGAACCTCTATCACTAACATTGCTTGAAGGAAAGCCATGCTTTGAGAAAATATTCTTGATGAAGAAATGGGCCAAATCCAGTGAAGTTATTGAAGAAATTGTTGGAATAAAAACTGCCATTTTTGAAAATCTGTCCACTATGACAAGGATTGAGTCAAAAGAATTGGAAAGTGGCAATTGAGTGATGAAATCCATTGAAAGACAAATCCAAGGACCATTTGGAAATGGAAGAGGTTTGAGTAGTCCAAACTTCTTGTGATTAATATTTTTGTTTCTTGAACACTGTTGACAAGATGATACATAATCCTTGATAAATTGATTCATTCCAGACCAGTGAAAATCCCACTTGACAAGCTTGAGAGTCTTCTCTTTACCAGGGTGTCCAGCTAGAGGATAGTCATGCCTCTTTTGTAGTATGCTGAGTTGAATTGTGGGGTCATTTGGAACCACCACCCAAGCTTTGAACAGGAGAAGTTGGGAAGAGGGATCAAGAGAATAATCTTGGACAGATTTACCTTTACCCAAATCTTGAAGAATACTTATATATTGAGAATCTTGCCATAATGCCTTCTGAATTGAATCAATCAAATTTTAAAATGAATCCACCTTGACTGCAAAGAACTTTGGGGCTTTAATTTCATCTTGCTTGATTATTTTTTGATAATTCATTGGATTCTTGCTGATGAAATCTTTCCCCCTCTCTGGGTAAATGTTGTCCTGACATGACAATGCATCCAGGAGGGTGGCCAATTGGCCAGGGCGGTAAGTGATTGGAAATGGAATTAAGAGAGAAATTCAGACCAGCAGGCTTGACAGCAAGTGAGAAACTTTGATTTCATAAAATATTGAAGTGAAGAATGATTGGTGAGAACTTCAAAGGAGGAAAGCTCTCCAGCACTTTACAGCACACACTATGCCAAGTAGTTCCTTGTCATGAATCTCATAGTTGAGCTCTTCTGGAAGAATCTTGCGACTATCAAATGCAATGGGATGTTTTCCTGAGTCAGAGACCTGACTAAGTAAAGCACCCAAGGCATAATCAGAAGCATAAATTTCTACAATGGTGGGTAGAGAAGGATTGGAGCAATGTTGAAAGCCTCTTTGAGTTTAAAAAACTGTCTAACAGCTTCCTCATTGAGGGTAAAATGGGAATCTTTCTTGAGGAAACTTGTGAGTGAACTAATTTTTTTTGAATAATTCTTGATAAAATGGCAGTAAAAATTGGAAAAGCCTTGAGGTTTCTTGGAGGTAGAAAATTGAGAATTTTCTGCAATTTTGCTTGGTCCATCTTGAGGCCTTCAGAAGTAACAACATAACCTAAATAGTCTACACTAGAAACATCAAATAGGCACTTGGAGGTCTTAGCAAAGAGGTTATTGGCTCTGAGTCTGGAAAGAACAGTGTACACATGAGTGACATGTTCTTCCCCAGATTTGGAAAATACCATAATTTCATCCAAATAAACCACAACATAAAAATCAAGAAGATCATAAAACATATCATTGAAGAGATTTTGGAAAGAGGCAGGAGCATCGGTGAGCTCAAATGGCATAACTGCCATATTTAGTTCTAAAACAAGTGAAATTTTCATCACCTTCCTTGACTCTGAGCAGGTTATATGCACCACGCAAATAAATATTGGGAAAATAGAAGAAACATTGAAAAAAGTAAGAAGCTGATTCATAGGAGGAACAGGATACTTGTTCTTCCTAGTAACAGCATTGATTTTGTGGTAATCAACACACAAATGGAGGCCACCATCTTTCTTTTTAGCAAAGAGGACAGGTGCTCCTGTTGAAGAGGAGCTTGGACGGATAAAATCTTTCTCTACATTCTCTTAGATGTAGGCGCTGAGTGTATCTGACTCTTGGTTTGATAGAGAGTAGATCACCTCAGCTGGAGGTAGAGACCCCTCCAGCTTGATATGATGATCACAGGCGCAGTGAGGAGGATGTTTCTCTGCTTTAACCTTGGAGAATACATCCAAAAACTGGTGATAAGCAGAAGTAACAGCCTTCATCATGGTTTCTATTTCCTCTGGCTCTTCCTCTTCATCCCACAACTCTTCCCAGTAGTCATGATAAGATTAAGAAGGAAGGTCCATATTCCCAAAGAAGAGATGAAGTGAAGTGTCAGGCTGAGTCTATATTGAAGTGGTAATAAGGGTATTTACAACTAGAATTATGACTGTGACACATAGAAAATTGATTAAAAATAAGGGTTTTTGATTTAAAAGATGATTTATAATATATTTAAAGGGTTCTACTATTGAAGAATAGTGGTGGTGAGCGCTATTGAGAACCCAGGGTGCAATCTTACCAGTTGGGTTACTATAATAAGAGTTACAATAATTAAATATATAATTATACCTGTTTATTACCCAAGAGTAAAACTGTTTTTGACAGTTTACTACGTAGGGTATTCAAGAGCAGGATGAGGAGAGGATTTTGGCTGTGAAAAGCCCTCCTTTTATCCTGAAATTGGGGTGGAAAGGCTGCTAGACCTTTCCACATAGAGGAAGTGAAGATTTTTCACTCTCTATGACAGGCTTGTGGTTTGCAAACAGCCTGTATACCCTGTATTGGGCTCAGATGTGGCTTTGAAACCACATCTGGGCAGTTTTCACCAATACAGGGTGAAAATTTTCATCTGGGGACCTCACAGCCTGATTCTGACGTGTATGACACGTAGAATGCTGTACAGAAACTGTATGGGACCCCAGTATTGACTGACATATGAGGTATTGAAGTAAAAGCATGCTTCTTTGTCTATTTGACACCTCATATTCATGGTTATGGGATATTATCCCATGGTAAGGCTGTATCTGACAGCAGGTGGGATTTTGACCTTAAAATGGTCACAACTCTGTCCGTTTTTGAGATATCAAGCTCAAAGTTGGTTCATTGAATAGCTCTGTATGAGCTCTACACAATGGTACCCAACCTGACATGGTTATCATTAAATATGACAAAGTTATCCCATGTACAAGTATTTTTGTACATTGGCGTGGTCTGGCCAAAAGCTGTATTAAGCTTGTTTGGCCAATAACTTCTGTTGTAGTTGAGTTATGAGGAAATGGATGGCACCATCAGATAGCCCTGATTGTTCTCTTTCCAAAAAGACCCCACTTTAGGTATCTCACACTAAAACTGTAAAAGTTAGATGAGAGGTGAATGTTTTGTTCACCCTTATTTGGTCTGAATTTGACCATAACTCAAGTAATACTGGTGCTAGCTCAGTTTTGCTGGTACCATTGGATAGCCCTGGCTTAGAGCTTCATTTTTAGTACCCATTTGATGGGGTTAAGCCTCTCCTTCTAGATTTTAGATGAGAGGTGAAAATTAAGGTTTATGCTCAGCAATGACTTTGAGCAGGAATAACTTTGTTATTTCTTGTCCTATGGTTATGGGACTTATATTTTCAGGAAGTGGTGAGTTTCCTCTTTCTTTTGATACCTTTTGAGCTAATTTGGCTCAGCTCCATGTTTTGGTGGTATTTTGGCTATACCATTGGTTTATGGTATTTTGGCTGTCATGCTTGTGCTCTGGTTTTGAGTCACAGGCTGACATACCCTCCCTCTAAAAAAGGCTCATCATTGATGAGACTGTTCAGTCCTCCTAGAGGCTCTGAATCTCCTTAAATGGAGGTTCCCATCTGGTATGGCATCCTCTGCCAACCATTTATCTTTGTCAGCTGTCTGGTTCTTGAATCTGACTAGATATTGTCTCTGATCCTTCCCATTAAGTCTGATTTTTCTGGCCCTGATGATTTTACTCACAGGTCCAGGAGAGTCTTCTACTTCCACTATTTCTGGTGGAGTGGTGTTCTTCTTCCTGGAGGGGAATTTATCCTCCTCTGTTTGGAAGTATGGTTTGACCAGGCTTACTGGAAAGACTGGGTGTTTCCTAGAAAACTCCTCAGTGAGCTTGACCTCTACTGCATTCTTCCCTATCAACTTAATGATAGTGAAGGGCCCTACAAATGAGTCTCTCATTTTCTTGGGTCCTTTGAGATTGTTAAAGTTCAGTGTAGACACTAACACCTGGTCCCCTTCCTTGAAGTCAGGTTCCATATGTGATTTGTCCCACCTTTTCTTATTATACTCTTTGGCCTCAGCTATGCATTTGGCAGCAGTATCACAGGCTTTCTTCCACATATCATGGAAGTCTTTGGCTGTGGGGTGGATGGTCAGAAGATTTTTCTTCAAGTGATCCACAGGTAACAGGGGATTCCACCCTTTCTCTACCAGTGCAGGTGTTTTTCCTGTGGTAGAGTGCTGGCATGTATTATAAGCCAGTTGGACTGCTGGTAAGAGGGTGACCCAATCATGGGTATATCCCTCATGGTCCTTGTATTCCATGCCATAGGCACAGAACCTCCTGAGGATGTCCTCCATTGTTTGGATCATCCTCTCAGCTAGGCCATCTGTTTGTGGATGGTAAGCTGTGGAAAAAGCAAGCTTGGTGCCTAGCATGTCATATAAATTGGTCCAAAATTCAGATGTCAATTTTGGGTCCCTGTCACTAATTATGATCTTAGGGACTCCACAGGTGGATATGATGTTATTCCAAAATAACAGAGCAGTGTCCATGGCTGTGTCCTCTTTATGGCATGGTAGACATCTCATGCTCTTGCTGAACCTATCAACTATGATTAGGCAGGCATTGTAGTTTTCTTTGCCTCCTGGCACAAGTCCTGTGACCCAGTCCATGTTGATGGTTTCCCATGGGTGTTTGGGTTCTTCTATGTGTTGAAGCAACCCATATTTTTTCCCATGTTTTCTATTTGCCTTTTGGCATCTTTCACAAGTGTTGATGTATTCACTCAACTCTTGCTCCCACTTGGGCCACCAAGCTGTGCTTGCTACCCTCTCTTTAGTCCTGTCCTCACTCATGTGTCCCATGTAGGGGCAGTCATGGCATTCCTGAAGGATTAAAGAGATGTGGTCTCTGTCTATCACTGTGAGTGCACTGGTGTGCTTTTCTCTGTGATAAATCAGGCCATCTATAAGGAAGAATTTATTTTCCTTATAGGCCCTCAACCAGGGTTCCTCCAGCTGGGTTTCCAGTTCTGGGCTCCTGTATTTTTGTTGAAGGAGTTGGAGTAGTATGCTACACTGTTTGTGTTTAGCATAGGATTTCAGTACTGCATTGAAAAATTCATTGTGCAATTCTGAGGAACTTATTCCCAGTATGGGGGTTTCTGTCCCTTCTGAATCATTGTTTCCACTGTCAAGGGTACCATTCCCTGGTGCCCATTCAGAGAATCTGAAGTTCTTTTTCTTATTTATTTCCATAAAATGGATAGGAATTTTTGCAGCAACTTCAGGGTCATAAGCTGGATTGCTTTTGACATTGTCCAGTGGCCATCTGCTAAGGCCATCTGCATTGGTATGGCTTTTACCTTTGTTGTATATGATGGTCATGTTCCCTCTATACTCCTGGATGGCTATTTGCCATCTCAGCATGTGTCTATTAGTAGTCTTCATGTTTAGTAAAGACTTCAAGGCTGTGCAGTCTGTGTAGACTTCAAAGACTGCACCCTCCAAATAATAATGGAGTTTTTCTAGAGCCCAGACTAGACATAGACATTCTGTCTGGGTGGCCCCATACCTGGCTTCTGAATCTTTCAGCTGCCTGGAGATGTAACATATTACACCTTCTCTTGGTTCACCATCCACAATTTGTCTTTGGGGAAGGGCTGCTCCCAAGCCTTGGCTGCATGCTGCATCTATATATAACTTGAATGGTAGTTCAAAGTCAGGCAAGATGAGCACAGGTGCATTTGTGAGTTCATATTTGATCCTCTCATATGCATCCCTCCTTTCCTTGGTTATTTCAAAAACTACATCCTTTGAGCATAACTTGTATAAACTACTAGTTATGTGAGCAAAGGTTTTGATGTGGTTTCTATAGTAGCTAGCAAACCCAAGGAAAGATTGCATCTCTTTGATGTTCTTTGGTACTGGCTTTTTCAGTACTGCTGCTACTTTGTTCTGGTCAATTGCCAGACTAAGGCCTGAGACTTTGTGTCCTAGAGCTAGTAGCTCTTGTTGGCCAAAATTACACTTTTTAAGTGAAATTTTCAGATTTATGGGTGTACATTTACTTAGCACTCTGTCTATTTATTGTACATGGTCTTCCCATGTCTCTGAGTATATAATGATATCATCAATATACACTACCATCCAGCCTTCCATTATTTCTTCTTGAGATATGGTGTCCATCATCCTTTGGAAGTGGGCTGGTGCATTCTTGATTCCAAATGGCATCCTGGTGTACTCATATATGCCCATATGGCATATTATTCTGAGCAACTTCATGGAGTTTGGTTTAACTCCATTTTGGTGAAAGCCTTTCATACAATCCATCTTGGTTATGTATTTGGCTTTGGCTAGCTTATCCAAGGCATGAGGTATCCTTGGTATAGGGTACCTGTCTGCTTTTGTGTAGTTATTCAGGGCTCTGAAATCTCCACACAATCTAGACTTGCCATCATGCCAGGTGATCAGGACAGGAGTGGTGATTTCCACTATTTCATTATGTCCAATCTTCCTAATGACATCCATGTCCAGGAGTTCATTGATATGTTTCTCAATCTCTTTCCTGGTCTCCAGACTTGCTGGGTAAGGAGGTCTCCTTAACATGGGTGGATAAGGCCTTTCTACATCCAGATATAGTTCTATATCATGGCCTTTGATCTTGCCTAATGGTTCTTCACCAATGGCAAATGCTGGTCTATTCTTCCTCAGCATCTTCAGTAAACTTAGCTTTTGTTTACTGGTGAGGGTAGTGCTAAACTGTCCCTCTCTGAATTCTTTCAGAAGTTCTTCCAGTAGGTCCTGAGAAGATATCTGGTATATATCAAGAGAAAATTTCTTTTCCTTGTTAGTACCAATGGTAATATGCCTATTTTTACTATTGTAAATGTCTATGCCATACATCCTCTGGTAATCTGTTCCCAGTAAAAACCCTTGGATGTGGGCATCTTCAAGCACTACAAACTCTGGGTTGAGTCTGATATTACCTTTTCTGTGGGGTATAATTATCTCTTTGATAATTGTCCCAATAGAGGTCATCTTTCCAGATGCACTCTTAAAGTTCTTTGCCCTGGTGGGCAAGAGTTCTTTTTCCCAGTTTGGGAAGTGGTTATCCAGATAATTTCTGGCCACTATGGAGCAGTGTGCTCCACTGTCAATGATCAGTGGGTGCTGAGCATTGTCAATACATACAGTTATTTTTGTGGCTGTTCCATGTATATATGCCATTCCTTTGGTTGGTGTAGCCAGGAATGTTTGTGCATCTTGTGTATGTTTACACAAGTTCTTGTTGGCAGTGTCTTGTGGCATGCCTGCTTCCAACTGTATATCCTGGATTTCTAGTGGGGTTTCCTCTTGGTATTCCACTAGAAATTCCTCTCTTGGGTCTTGATCCTCATCAGATGGTTCTCTAATGGCATCACCCATAGAATCTGATTCAGAATCCTCTGTTGGAGGTTCTTCTTCAGGGACTTTTTCTATAGCATAGACTTTCTTCTTTGCTTTTGGACAGTTGTTGGCATAGTGGTCTGTTGAACCACAATTGTGACAAGAATTCTTCTTCTTTGCCACTTCTGCCACTCTTTCTCTGGGTTTGTCTTTAAACTCTACCCTGAAAGGTTGTTTCTCTTTGAAACTATTGCTCCTATATGGGGTGAATTTCCCTATATTAGTCCTTTTCCTTATGTCTTGTAAGGTATTGGCTATATCATCTAGAGTGCAATTTTGGTTGCATCTGCACTTTACTGCATGCTCTAGTTCTCCTGGCAGTTGTGTCAGAAGTTTATGATTCCTCATTTGAATGTTCATTTGAGGATCAATGGCTTTAAGTCTTTTAGACTGTCTAAGACACCACTCATATGGATCTTTGTCCACAGAGTATTTGTCATTTTCAAATGACATGGTCTTTTGCCATATCCAAGTTCCATTACTGTACTTTTGGATTATTTGACTCTTCCACCATGGCCAATTTCTTCTGCCATGGATTTCTTTCATTTCAGTGTACCATATACTTGCATGACCTTTAAATGCAGTATTCAGTCTAGCAGTAATCCAGTAATCTGGTATGCTTGGTACATCAATGAAGAGTCCATCAATATAATCTATGAGTTCCATATGATCATATTCTCCTGATCCAGAGAATTTGGGCCAGTTTGAGGCCTCAGGAAGCTGTTTCAAGGCTTCCTTCTCTGAATAAGACATGCCATCTCCATCCTGGTATTGTGATGGAGATCTTGCCTTATTCAACAACATGGCATCTGGTTTGATGTCATCTGGTTGATATGGATTCTCCATAGCTTGGCCTTGTGGTTGGGGCTTTAAGCTATGGTAGGCATCAAACAATTTGTTGATGTCTTGGTTCAGACACTCCCTGTCCCTGCTGCTATGGTGTTGTTCTTCAGAGACTTGATTCAGTCTCTTGTTGGTTTCTTCAGAGGCTTTGCTCAGTTGAGCATATCCTTCCTGAAGGTTTTCAACTATCTGCTCCAATGAGGCTTGAGTTTTTCTCATCCTCTCTTGGGCAGCTGCAAATTCTGCAGCCTGCTTTGCAGATTGCTCAGCATATTGGGACATTTGCAACCACAGTGTGTCACTGTTGATGTTGCTCTCAGATGTGATAATGTTATTTTCAGTCTGAGTGGGGGTAATGTTTCTATTACTAGGACTACTGATTCTAGAGTGGTTTACAACTACTTCTGGTTCTTGTGTACTTCTTTTACCAAATCTAACAGCTTCTGGATCATGGGGTCTGACTCTTTCCTCCTCTGGTTGAAGGAGGCTTTGTTCTTGCCCTTGTTGCCTTGTCTTCTCCTGGAAACTTCCTGGAATTGTGAAGAATGGTGACTCTTGGCCACTGATCTGCTGGTTTCTGAATGGTGTGAAGCCACTGGAGAGCTGATTTGGCTTGCTCCTTGTGAACCTGAAGGAATCTGAGTAGGCCCTGTCTGGGTTAACTGTTCTTCTATAGCTTGGATAGTGGCTTGATTCTCCCTTATCCTCTGCGCCCTTGCCTCCAGGAGTCTGTGCTGCCTGGTAGGATTCCAACCTTTGGTGATTACCATAAGGTCTTTGAAGTCTATCTCTTTGAGACAGATCTTCTGGCAACTTGATCCCAGTTCTTCCCAGTGAGTTGCTAGGTTGAACCTCTTGTTGTCCATGCTCCATTGAAATAAATCTTTGAGGAGTTGGTGGATCTGAAGAACTTGATCCATATCCTTCCAGTCCTCTGGTTTGAGGTTTCTGTTGAATTGGAGTGTGAATGGCAAGGTTGATATTATCTCCCTCATTGTTTTGCCATCCACCACTGTGTCCAATGTGTCTTCTTTCAGGTCTTCTGGTTCTAGACATTCCTGCTCTATCCTCTGGCTGGTTCCTTTGGAAGCCAAGGTCTCTGAGGTATGCAGGGGACATATCAGTGTTTGCAAGCAGTCAAAAACTTTATGTTCTTAGGGTATTTACCTTTGACTGTGCCTTGTACAAATTTGTTATCTGCTGATTTGGGCAGTTTGCCTTTGGAGGTTACAACTGGGTTAATAATTGTAATCTTCCCTGTACAAGTGGTTAAGGTTGGTTTACCTTGTATTGAAGCAGAGTTTCGTGGTTTTCTATTCCTCTGAGTGGCTATTGGTGTCCACTTCTTGGCTGTAATGAGACCTTCACTGTGCCTCTTTCCTTTTCCCTTGCTGCCCTCTGGTTCTGAGGGTGTCACTGGTGTGTTGGCCTGTGACTGGGTCTCAAGTGGGATGTAATTTTCTTCCACTGAAATCAAGGCAGAAAAGGGAGGACTTATGTCAGTTAAGACTTCTCAAAAATGCTGGTTTTGCACGTCTAAGATTGGCCTCTGGGCTTGTATGGTGCTACAATGTGCCCTGTATACTGACAGTGTAATTGAATCAACAATTCCACGTCAGAATTACAGCTTTTGGTACCCTGTCACACTGTTTGTGTGCCAGTATCCCACAGATACAGTTGTGGTTTTCAAGTGTATTCTGTACAAGTGGTTTTATATGAGTGTTATTGAGTTAACAATACACTTATTCCACGCCTCAACTGATGGTTTTTCAGTCAGAGGTGTCCTTATTCAGTCAAGAATACAGGACTTTATTGATGGCTTATGTGTTTTTATATACAAAACACGCCAACAATATTTAAATTCAGTGGGTATTAGCCACGTGAATAATACTCTTATAATATGAGTATATATATAAAAAAGGATAAATATATATAAAATATATATTTAAATAAAGAAATTACGCCTAAAAAAAGATAGAACACTTGGTTAATAAGTCATAAAGAGAGAAAAGACTTACTTATAAGGTCCAATAAGAGATTTAAAACACAGCCAGGCCCCCAAAATGTCAGTCTGAGTCCATATTGAAGTGGTAATAAGGGTATTTACAACTAGAATTATGACTGTGACACGTAGAAAATTGATTAAAAATAAGGGTTTTTGATTTAAAAGATGATTTATAATATATTTAAAGGGTTCTACTATTGAAGAATAGTGGTGGTGAGCGCTATTGAGAACCCAGGGTGCAATCTTACCAGTTGGGTTACTATAATAAGAGTTACAATAATTAAATATATAATTATACCTGTTTTTTACCCAAGAGTAAAACTGTTTTTGACAGTTTACTACGTAGGGTATTCAAGAGCAGGATGAGGAGAGGATTTTGGCTGTGAAAAGCCCTCCTTTTATCCTGAAATTGGGGTGGAAAGGCTGCTAGACCTTTCCACGTAGAGGAAGTGAAGATTTTTCACTCTCTATGACAGGCTTGTGGTTTGCAAACAGCCTGTATACCCTGTATTGGGCTCAGATGTGGC
The DNA here is from genome assembly GCA_023105745.1 of Austropuccinia psidii. Classification (NCBI taxonomy): domain Eukaryota; kingdom Fungi; phylum Basidiomycota; class Pucciniomycetes; order Pucciniales; family Sphaerophragmiaceae; genus Austropuccinia; species Austropuccinia psidii. The sequence continues at coordinate 2,495,545 of JALGQZ010000014.1, forward strand.
TTTGAAACCACATCTGGGCAGTTTTCACCAATACAGGGTGAAAATTTTCATCTGGGGACCTCACAGCCTGATTCTGACGTGTATGACGCGTAGAATGCTGTACAGAAACTGTATGGGACCCCAGTATTGACTGACATATGAGGTATTGAAGTAAAAGCATGCTTCTTCGTCTATTTGACACCTCATATTCATGGTTATGGGATATTATCCCATGGTAAGGCTGTATCTGACAGCAGGTGGGATTTTGACCTTAAAATGGTCACAGCTCTGTCCGTTTTTGAGATATCAAGCTCAAAGTTGGTTCATTGAATAGCTCTGTATGAGCTCTACACAATGGTACCCAACCTGACATGGTTATCATTAAATATGACAAAGTTATCCCATGTACAAGTATTTTTGTACATTGGCGTGGTCTGGCCAAAAGCTGTATTAAGCTTGTTTGGCCAATAACTTCTGTTGTAGTTGAGTTATGAGGAAATGGATGGCACCATCAGATAGCCCTGATTGTTCTCTTTCCAAAAAGACCCCACTTCAGGTATCTCACACTAAAACTGTAAAAGTTAGATGAGAGGTGAATGTTTTGTTCACCCTTATTTGGTCTGAATTTGACCATAACTCAAGTAATACTGGTGCTAGCTCAGTTTGGCTGGTACCATTGGATAGCCCTGGCTTAGAGCTTCATTTTGAGTACCCATTTGATGGGGTTAAGCCTCTCCTTCTAGATTTTAGATGAGAGGTGAAAATTAAGGTTTATGCTCAGCAATGACTTTGAGCAGGAATAACTTTGTTATTTCTTGTCCTATGGTGATGGGACTTATATTTTCAGGAAGAGGTGAGTTTCCTCTTTCTTTTGATACCTTTTGAGCTAATTTGGCTCAGCTCCATGTTTTGGTGGTATTTTGGCTATACCATTGGTTTATGGTATTTTGGCTGTCATGCTTGTGCTCTGGTTTTGAGTCACAGGCTGACATGAAGATACAGAATTATCTTCTCCAACATCTTGAATCTCTTTGAATACTTCATCTCTAGAGAATAGCAATTACTGATGGGAATTAAGGGAAGGAATATGGACAGAAGATGGGAATGATGGTGTTCTAGAATTACCAACCAGAGCTGCACATGATTTGGCAGAAGAAAGGTCATTACTGAAAGAATTAGAAGGATCATAGTAGTCCTTATGATCAACATTGAAGGTGATCAGCCCTTGCCTCCAATAAATAGATGGATTAAAATGATTAAGAAAGTCAAATCCCAATATGAGGTCTTCTCCCTTGGGAGTATAAATGACTAAAAAGTCTCATTCAAAGCTTGGGAATGAAGGAAGCTCAACCATATATTTGGTATTGTGAGTCACAAATAAGGAAGGGGACTCAGAGGAGTCCATAATGATAAGGGTAATCTTCTCTGGGATTTTTGACACAGTCAATAAATACTTGTGAACAAACTTCTTTGCAATAAATGAGCTGGTAGCACCAGAATCAATGAGAATACTGTAAAAAACATCAGGAAGAGAAGAAAAAACAAAGAATTTGAGAGAATTCTTGACACCAGTATTAAGAATGCACAATTGTCCTCTGGATGGAAAACAGGGAAAACCATTGAACACAACATGATCTTCACTCAGGCTTTTCCCTGGATGGGAAATTTACCTGAAGGTTGGGTAAGCTTGTTTTGAGATCTTTTCAAACAAGACTCAAGACTATGCTTCCCACCACAATAGGTACATAAGCCCTCCTTTATTCTTCTTTCTTTTTCAGAATTCATCAACTTTAAATTTTTATCCAATAAAGAAGAATGGGACTTGTCCCTCTTCTGAAAATTCTTCTTCTTTTAACTTGAGCTTGAAGAATTCTGAGGATGAAAAGAATTTGACTTTGAGGCTTCTGGCTTCTTCTCTTGATGATGACTCTTTTCATTTTGCCTCTCTTGATACCTGGTATCAAGCTCCAGGGTAATATCCATTAAGTCTTGAAGAGAGTCAATTCTTGAAGGATTGGAGGCCAATTGATCCAAAATCCTGAATGGCTATGCCTTCCTGAAATTATGGACAAGAGCTCTTTCACCCCAATCCCCAATTCTTGAGACCAAACTTCTGAAATAGGCAATGTATGATGATACATGCCCACCTTCTTTCATCTTAAACAATCCAAATCTGCTTCAGCTTTTCTGACTTCATTTGGGTCCCCAAATAAGGTGAAGAGTTGAGATTCAAATAATTTACATGAATTTAGAAGGTAATTTGAATCTTGATTGGTGAGATTGGAAAGATAAGGCTCAATCCATTTTGCAGCCCTGCCAATGAGAAATTAGGTGGCATATAGAACTTTCTTTCTGTCTTGAGAGAAATTTGGCAGATAATCATGAAATATCAATTGAAAAAACTGAATGAAGCTTCTAACTTTGAAGGTTTGAGTCCCATCAAAGCATTCTGGTGCCTTCATAGATAGAGTCCTGAAGGCTGGTTGTCTTGATTCTTCAGAAGATGAAGCTGCTTGAAGATTGGCCATAATCTGAGTCATTTGCTGCATGATGGCCAATAAAGATGGTTCAGACTGATGGGAGACCAGCTGATTAGACTGGGCTAGAGTTGGCCCTCCAGCACCTTGGGATGCCCCCACAGGAGCAGGAACACCTTCAGTACCATCAGACTCTTCCTCTTCCACAGAATTCTCCTCCTCCTCTTCACCATCTTCCCCAGAGCCTTTGAAAGTGGTCCTTGAAATTCCTGGAAATCTTCCAACTACTCCTTAAAAAGAACTTGATATTCTTGGCCCTCTTCCTTCCTTCCTGGATGGTGCTGCTCCTTCCAAATTGGGCCCACAGTTGGGGAACTTCTGGGGTGCTGTCAAGAGGAGCTCTTGCAGTTGGAGTGAGAACAGCTTGAGATATTGTCTTTCTTGCAGTAGGTGAGTCTTGGATAGGCATGATTCCAGGAATAAAATGAAATAAAATCAATAAAAATTAAAATTTTGAAGATGTGAAACTTGAGGCAAATCAACAGGAAGTTTAAGTCAAAATCAATGCTTTGAAGAAAAATCAATGAATAAAAAATGAAATCTTGAGGTAAATCAATCAACCAGTATCTAAATGAATGCTTCAAGTCAATAAATAAATAATTCAAATAAATCAAAATCAAAATCTTGCAGAAAATCAGTCAATCAAATGAATTCTTGAGGCAAAATCAATTTCTGTCAAAATTCTTGATGTGAAAAATCAGCAAAATCAATGAAATCTTCAGGTAAATCAATTTTCTTGAGGTCAATATCAATTTATTTCAAATTAATCAATCAAATAAAAATCAAGTGAGTTCTTCTTAAAAAATCAAAATTCTTGAAAATTGAATCAAATATGAATCTTGATATGAAGAATGTGTCTGAAGAATTTGATGAGCAACTTGAAAATCAAATGAAAATTAAGATTATGCCTGAATTATGAATGAATTAAAATTTGATGATTTGAGATAAGATTTAAAAAGAGAAACCAAAAGAAATTGGGTCAGCTTTCAATTTTCAAAATGAAGAATGAATGAGAGAAAATTGAGAGGTGACAATGAATCATAAAGTTCATAATTTCAGCGAAATGAGTGAATGAAATTATGAAAAGAATGAAAAGAATGAAAAGAAATTATCAGTTAATGAATATAATGTCACAGGAGCTCTAGTGAAAATCAAGATTGGCCTGGAACTCAGCAATCAGGGAGCTCACTTGGAAGACTCCAAAGAATAAAGAAAATAAAATAAAGCAATTGATTTCCTCTAAGAAATATGCAGGTATAAAGATGAGATGCAATAAGAGGAAAAAGAAGCCAAATGGCCAAAGAGTCAACCAAGTAGGTGATTAATCACTGTTTCAACCTGCCAAAATGAACAATGGAATTAGTAAGGTTATTACCACCAAATATCCATTGACAGGCAAGGAAAGGAAAGAAAATGGTTCTAAATGACTGACTTGATAATATCAGTATTTACTTTAACAGACTGAAAAGAAAATAAAGATAAAATAAAATCAAAATATATTAAGTAACTGGGGAAAAAGCCCCAAGGGTCAAGGGAGGCCAGTATAAGTGAGAAGCTGAGAGCTTGACTCCTTCAGGCTGACAGCTGGTCTGTATATAATACTTGAATCTGTATTTGATGGCTTTATGAAGTGTATACCTTGCCAAATTGGGAAATGAACTGGGTTGAATAAAATTCCCATTGTGTGTGAATGAAATACAGGTCTTGATGAATCCAGACTTTATTTAATGAATGTGGTTGCCAAGGTGGATTGATGGAACATTGACCCTTGACAGGTTGTTTTGGAACTGCCTCTTGAATATCCCTTGAGAATGAACTGCCAGCATTCCCTTGGAGGAATACTGTGAATGGGAACAACCAATGTTTGCTTGATGGAATCATGTGTATTTGAGTTTCAAAAATTGCCCTTGAGCCTTGATTAATCCTCTGGATGACATTCCTTGATGACCTGATGAAAAGTGGAAATAACCATTTAATATTGACACCATTGGATTTCTGCTGAAAAAATATGCATAATAGTCCATAACACCATTTATGGCTCTTTTGGTTATTGGAGGCTGAAAGTGGCCAAAGGTCTTCTGAGATGATGCCAGGAGGATATGAGTGGCTTCAAAGGTGAGGAAATGTCTTTTGGGTTTTTGGCCAAAAACAGCTTATACAGCTTTAAAACTGTATTTGCCCAAAAGGCACAAAAAATGCGCAAAACTGGAAATTAAGCCCCAAAAGGCCTGATATGGCCTTTTGAGAATATTTCCCATAATACATGGAAAAATGGCATATACAGATGAATACAGCAAAAATGTGCAAAGTGGGCAAAAATGCGGAAAATATGCAAAACTGTATTTAAAGCTTAAAAAGCCAAATACAGGCTTTTGTGCTGTATTTTCCCTGCTGACTGGAAAATACCCAAGATTTCTTAAAAGCAGAAACTGGCCAGGTGTAAGGTGTGGATATGAAACTTTGATTAAAAAATCAAATAATTTTCCTGTCCTCAAAATTTGTATAAGGTAAAAAACATTCAAAATAGTATGAAGTAGTATTTTTAAGAGAAAAACACGCCAATTTTATTGTTTTTAACTCTATAATTTTCAAACAATAATATTATAAAGATTTATTTTTTTACCAACAATACAATTTTTTCCAAAAATACTCTACAAGAGATATTTAAGGCTACAAAAGAAATTTCTTCAAGAGCAATTTCAATTGAAATTAATTGAGAAAAGAACTGCAAGAAATTAATTAAAGAACAAAGTCTTCAAAAAGAATATTAAAGAGAAAACACGCCCAAAAGTGACCAGAGTGAATTTGGAAACAAAGTGACAAAGTTTACAGTGATGAAAGATGCTTTAATTCACTTTTGGGGTGGTTAAGGGGTAAAAATGATTATAAAAGTTACAAACAATGATTATAATGATTTTTTCACGTGGTTAAAAGGTTTGAAATGATTTAATAAAGGTGGTTGGAATATTTTATTGATTGGTTTAACAATGTTTAAACTAATTATAAAAGGAAAAGATTCTAACATGAAGAGAAAAGTGGGGCAAAGAAGACATTCTTTTATAGCCATCAATTTTCTTACTCCAAAAGTAAAATTTACTCTTGTAAGTCGTGAAAAACAGTCTGAAAACAGAAAAGCCAATTATGGCATCATTGAACCCTGGTTTAGACCAAAAAAGGGCTGGTTTAAGCCATTTTTAGCCATTTTAGACCCTTAAATCAGCCATTACTATAGCAATACCTGGTCTAGAGCCTTCAAAAAACGTCAGAATGTGTGTAAGAGACGTAGAAACCAGTTTAAACTGTTTTTACTATGATCGTTTTATCTTAAGGGTAGTTTTACCCTCTTGGCAACAGCTAAAACTGCCCTGGTTGGTATCAAAACCTCATCATCAATTGAGTCACAGACCCTGTGACTCAATTCCAGGCCAAAAGTGATGAACTTTTGCATGGATTTTGACATCACACGCCTGTCAGAAAGGATTTTTGGGGGTCTGGCTCCCCCTTGGAGCTAAAGTACCTTTTCCCCCCAGAATTAATCTTTCCAATCTATTTTTGCTTTAATTCCTCATCATGTAATACACTTGTAATCTACACATACAATTCAATTGAGTTTTATAGTACACAACTGTAATAATTGATACCTCATATGTAAATTACAGTTCACTTATGTAATACACGCACACATTTTGACATTTCAATTGAAAATACTTCAATTTGTCATAACTTCTAAAGTACACACAACACCTCAATTTTAACACAAAAATTGATGTTTAACACCACATGTGGTGTTGATTAATTTAAGGTTTTGAGGATTTTTAAGATTTGTACAGAAAATACGCAAAGATCAATTTAAGCTTACTTAGAGTTGAGTTACAGAAATTTTACCGAGAGGTGACCCCAACTTATTTTTTGTGAAGAATCCAATGGTGAAGTAATTTTCTTATGCTTATTTATTGGAAAAAAGCTATAATATATTTTATCTAACTTTTTACCAAAAATATCTTAATTTCACTAATTTTATTAAAAATTCATTTTTACTTAATTTTTTCAAGTAAAAATGTATTTTCATAATCTTAAAATTTAATGTAATTTTTATTTTGAATTATAATAAAAATTTTATTTTTGTATATAAATTTGTATATATATTTCAATTTTTATTTTTATAATATAAATGAATTTGTTTTTATTTATATTTGTATCTTACTTTGTTATTTGTGGTCTTTTGGGTATATGAAAATACCTCTAAGGCTCACACCAGGAAAGGCCTGATCATGGTGAAGGGGCCAGGTTGGCACAAGATAATGAAATGACCATAAAGGCCATAAAGAATGACAATGGCCAATTTGGCCAATGATTAGGGATATGGCCAAATTGCCATATATTGGGTATGGCATGGATATACCATATTAAGGTCCAAGAGGGTGAATTGCCATGGTTGTGACAAATTAAGTCAAAAAAGTTCATCTTCTTCTCTTTCCAAAAAAATGATTTCTTTATTCCACAAGTGGAACACAACTCTAAGCCAGTTCTTGAGAATATGAGAAAAGCTGATCTTATTGTGAAAGTAAAATTTGGAAAAAATGTGTGGGGATAAATTATCCCCAAAAACACAGAATATAAAATAAAAAATAACAAACAAATGATGTGATTTGGTCAAAAAATGGCAAAAAAAACCAAAAGCTTATGTGTATATACCATTACCATACTTTCCAAAAGATTTGCAGAATTCCAAAATCAACCAATTTTATGAATAAATTATTTCATTAATTGCTATCAGAATAAGAAAATAATTACTCTCTGAATAGATATTTGCTTTTTCTACCAAAATTAAGGATTTTCAATTTCACACAAAATATTTATGAAAAGGAGAATTGAAGAATTATGCTTATGAAATAATACCACTGCAATGTTCCTCTTTAAGGAAACACTCTCTTTCATTGTTCAAATAAATGATGCAAAAACTCAAAAGGGGAGTTACTCATCAATAAAACCAACTATTGATATTCTATATCATTGATAATCATGATGAAGGAGGACTAGTTATAAATATCAAGGGCTCTTTGTGTGATTTGTAATGAATTTTGTATCCATCATGTCCTTTAAAACAAAACCTTCCTTAATTTTGTCTTGGGAATAAGTGAAGTTTTTTCAGCTTACTGTTGATTGTGCTTACTTAGACTTAATTTCCATACAATATAAATTCCACTTTCCAGCTATTCATATACAAATCTATTTGAAAGGCTAAAAACAGTGTTTCATTGATTTATTTTATATTTTGAGCACTTACTTTAGCTAATGTTAGGGTTTCTTGCCATAGAAACTTTGATAATTTAACTTTGCTTCAGGGTAATTTTGACAAAAACAACATCTATGATAATCCAGATTTTATGCTGATTCTGAAATTTAAATTTCTATCATGAAGGTTGAAATGCTTAATACAAACCAAAACTATAGTGTGATTGTACACTTAAAGCTTTTTGTTGAAACCATATTTTTTTCTTTTCCAACCCACAGAAAAACAACCAATAAGTCTACCTAAGCAGCAAAGTTTAACATTATCCCACTCTCAAAACTCTAAAAAACTGGTTTTAGCCAGGCTCTTCTGATCCTAAAATATCCATATCTACAGCCTCATGCTTGTTGGTATTTTGGTGTGGTTTTCATAACCTCCCTATGTTATTATCAAGTTTCGGAGATACTCAAAATATTGGCAAACTTCTCTTAAAAAACTGCAAATTTTGAAGTCTATTTCCTCTTCCATTATTTGGTTGCTGATTTCTCAATGGATAAAATGTTGGCTGCAAAGTCCTTGTAACTATTTTCAGTAGCATATATGTGCCCTGAGCACCCAATAGTATGTGCCTTTAAATCAAGGGCCAAAGCTGGTTTAAAGAGCTTTCCCTCCTGAAAGAAATTCTGCTAATTATCTAAGAGTGTGTGGTTCAAGGCTCTGCTTGGCTGACTTTTGTTCTGTAAAATTGCTTCTGCTGAATTTCACTTGTTGGGATGATGGACAGCAAGAAGTCTGAGTGAGTGTCTCAAGCGGAGGGGTTTGGTTGATGATCGTGGTTCTTCAATTGTACTTGTACGGTGCGTTGGATTAATTTATCTTTTGGAAATTGACGGGCAGCATCACGATAACAATCAATCTATTCCATCATCCTCAAAAACTCAGAAGAGCCATTCCTAAACGCTTCAAGAATAATTTGGCGCAATGTCTACCGTCGTAGACAAAATCAAGGCCATCGAGGATGAGATGGTGTGCTTCTTGATTCAATTTTTCTTGCTATTTCCATTATTTTACTCATTCTGACAAGCTTCTTATTTCCGTTTGCAAAATTTTCCCACCTTTCCTATATTTGTAGGCCAAAACCCAAAAGGTTAGTGCTATCCAATTTTTTTGGTGCATCATCTTAGTCAAAATGTTTCGATTTCTCAAAACTCCATGTTCCAATTTCTCTGGATAATTGATATTCGATTTTTTTTCTAGAACAAAGCCACAGCTTTTCACTTAGGTATGAGCTAATCATCCATTCCAATTGAAATTTAGATGATTAAATGTGATTCAGAGGGGTGGTTACGAACATCATTGATGACGATCTTCTGTATTCTCAACTGCCAGGCCAACTCAAAGCTAAGCTAGCCAAGCTAAAACGGGAACTCTTGACTCCTTCATCAGGCGGCGGTGGTGGTGGTGGCGTGGGCTTTGACGTAGCTCGGACTGGTGTCGCAAGTGTTGGATTTGTGGGATGTAAGAGAACATAGGTCCGAACGTTGTCGAATTTTAGAACCTTAAGGTTTCGATCTGGATTTTTAACAGTTCCTTCAGTCGGAAAGTCGTCCCTGATGTCGGGTTTGACAGGCACTCAGTCCGCTGTGGCTGCTTATGAATTCACAACCTTGTAAGCCGAGCTGGCTTTAAGTCCACATGTGAATGAAAATGCAAAATTTAAACTTGACGATTTGACACGTTGTCCTAATCCATCTTGTAAACACTTAAAGGACAACAGTCCCGGGTACAATGAACGTCCGAGGCGCTTCCATTCAAATCCTGGATCTTCCCGGAATCATTGAAGGTGCAAAGGATGGCAAAGGTCGTGGTCGGCAAGTAATTGCTGGTGGGTGTTTTTAAGTCTGAAATGAACGCTCTGGTTTTTCTGTCGCCTTCTCACTCGAGAACTCTCCATTTTTCATTTTTGTTTTTGAGTCTTGCTTAATTTTCATTGGTAATTTAGTTGCTCGGTAAGTTGACGTTTTTCTCTCAACCCGAATGTTGGGACTTACGGATTTTTTATCGACCCTTGTTGCGTTTGCTAACATATTATTAGGTCATGTAACCTATTATTCATCGTTTTGGATGTGCTTAAACCATTGGATGACAAGCGAATTATTGAAAACGAACTGGAGGTCAGTATACGCTCCTGGTTCTTGAGATAAATGTACAATGCAATCAGCTCAAATTTAATCACTTAAATCGAACGCAACCTATCTTTCAGGGATTTGGAATCCGTCTCAATAAAAAGCCGCCTCATATATTAATCAAGAAAAAAGACAAGGGTGGCATTTCGATCTCTAACACCGTCCCACTCACTCATCTTGAACCTGAAGAGATCAAGGCGGTCTTAGCTGAGTACAGGATGAGCAATGCTGATGTCGCTTTTCGATGTGATGCCACTCTGGATGAATTAATTGATGTGATTGAAGGGAATCGGTATGTGGCCTTCATTCTAATTTTAAAGGCGAAAACAACTTACCTCTAACTGTGGGCGTGGGGCTGATTGATGGTCCTATCTACGTGCTGCTTCAGAGTTTATATGCCATGCCTTTATGTTCTGTAAGTACATTTATTATTATTTCCTGGCTTTTTTTAATCATCCACTTAGAACGGAGTCTTCCTTGCGTATGAATGACTTTCTAGAAACAAAATAGATGCGATTTCCATTGAGGAACTGGATTTGGTCTACCGGATCCCAAATAGCGTTCCGATCTCAGTAAAAGAATGGCTGTATGCGGCCTAAGTTTTTTACTTTTCAGCAATTGAAGAGATGAAGATGAATACTTAAAAATTGTGCATGACTTTTAGAAATATTGACGAATTAATTGACGCGCTTTGGCACAAACTTGATCTTGTCCGCGTTTACACAAAGCCCAGGGGTAAACAACCTGATTACTCTCAGCCTGTTGTACTCAAGACAGCCAAATGTACAGTCGAGGATTTTTGTAATGCGATTCATAAAGAAATCGCCAAGCAAATGAAATAGTTGAGTTTTAATTTCTTGGTTTGTGCTTACAACATTATGAGTCTTTGATCGCGAAAGATAGCATTGCGGCTGCTTACAATTGTTTTTTTTTTGAATTTCCGGTTTTAGTTGTGTGGTATGGGTAAGTGATTTTTTAGTATGACAATTGTTTGTTAAAGACATGTGAGGTCAGCGCTTAAATTGGTGACTTTTCCTATCTTAAGGGGACTTCCGCAAAGCATGCTCGAGGACAAAAAGTGGGACTAGAGCACGTGCTAGAAGATGAAGATGTAGTAACAAGTAAGCTATATAAACGTTTCACCTATTTCCTATTTTGTTGAAAAATTGCTTGAAGAATAAATGAAAAAAGTACTAACATTGAAACGTCTAAACACTATGACCATCGAAGTTGTCAAAAAATGATTTTATGAGAGCAATTTAGTACTAGTGTGCTGGAACAATTCATCGACTGTCGTCAACTTTCGCTTTATCTGTTGATGCATATCTAAAACGTGATTGCATTGCAATGTTTTATATGAATTACTTCCCAACAACCAATTTCCTTGAAATAAGCAATAGTTTATACCCCAAACCCGAAACTCCAAACAGTTCAGGAGTTTGCCTTTGATAATCTAGTATGCGTTGGACCTGCTTAATCAATCCACAGCGGCGATTCTGAAGCGGCGTATTAAATTATAAACCTTTTTTCTCCCTGCGTCAATGAAAACGTTTTTTAAATAAAGGCTATACAGCGCATGAGAAAATTGTAAAACAACGCCGCAGAGCTTACCCAAACTAGCTTTTTTGGACCCGAAAACCCGCAAAAACTCTTTTCTGGCAGCACCATAAATTGATGTGCAAAGCGGACAAGGGCTCTTGAGTGCAGCAGCTTGATACCTTCTCAGGCAACAACAAAAGTACTCCTTTCGCTGCTCTTGATCATCAATCTTGCTTCGTTGTTTGCTACTTGATGTCCAGTTCCTTACTTTCTAAAAAAAATACGTCAAAACGTCTCAACACATTCGAACTTGTCATTTTTTATGGTCTTGTAATTTAAATAAACACCATGTAATTTCTTTTCCGCCATAAATTGAGAGGCAATAAACATTAAAAGCGGAAGAAATCAAATTTTATAATAGCATTAAATCCAGATTAAAGACGTCACGAAAGCTACTTTGGAATAAATAAACAATATATATATATATATATATATATTTAAAAATGAATAAATTTGCAGTTTGTAAACTCTGATGTTTGACTTTAAAAAGCTCTAACGTGTTTTTTTGTGATATTTATGAATATGGCAAATATTGTTTTTTTATCAAGTTATTCAAAAGAAATGCAACTGTTTTCATTTGACTTTGGGTCGCATATGAACGTACTTGCAGCAAACTCTTCACTTTATCTCTACAAGCGACTTTGTGGGTATTAAGCCCATTTTTGGTTTTAAGGAAGGATGAAAAAACTAACCAATTTGCTTGTCAAGAAATTTGAAAAGTTTAACTTATATTTTCAAATTTAATCAAGTTTAATTTCAACAATTGGTTACTCGTAACTTTTTTCCTAAAAGAAGACATTGATTAAGTTGTGTTACATGTTTAAACATTTTTGAGACTGACCTATGATAGTTTTTTAACAACGTCAGGAAGAATGTCTCTAATTTTAAACTTACATTTTGATGTAAAAGTAACAATGATTGCAAATCACCTGTACTATGTTAAATTTTATGTTAAATAATTTGTTAATTTTACTTGTTCTACATCAATGACGATCAAAGTTAAGAAATTCTTCATTAGAAATTGGAAATTTTCCCCCCAAGACCAACATTTAACATCAGTGATTTTGAAAATACCAGAAACCTTAAGGGTTGTGGTATTTCAATTTACAAAATACCTTAGGTTTTAGGTTTGAATGACATATTTAAGGTGTTCAAATGCCAAACATATTTGATGTAAATATGTGATTTCTCATTTATTGATTAACTAATAACTTGATACATTAAACATATTTGAAAATTCTATTTCAATATTTTTCCTTGGCTAATTAGAATAATTCTCAATCTATACACTAATATTGTCAGCCTGTGACTCAAAACCAGAGCACAAGCATGACACCAATATACCATAAACCAATGGTAGAGAAAAATGCCCACTAAAGAGTGACCTGAACCAAAATAGCTCATAAAGGGAATCAAAAGAAAGAGGAAAGTCACCTCTTTCCAAAGATACAACTCCCATAACCATAGGATAAGGAATGACAGAGTCATTCCAGCTCAAAGCAAGAACTGAGCATAAAGCTTAATTTTAACCTCTCATCTAAACTCCAGAGGAAGAGGCAGAACCCCATCAAATGGATGTTTGAATTGAGGCTTTCAATCTGGGATATCTAATGGTACTAGCCAAATTGAGCTAAAATCAAAACTACAGAAGTTATGGCTAAAAATAAGCAAAATAAGGGTGAACAAAATATTCACCTCTCATCTAACTTCTGCAGTTTTGATTTGAGATACCCAAAGTTGGGTCTCTTTGAAAAGAGAGAAATGAAGGCTTGCTGATGGTGCCATCTATTTCCTCATAACTCATCTAGAACAAAATTTATGGAGAAAACAAGCTCAATACAGGATTAATAACATCCAAAAGCTGATAATGAAATTTAGAATTGGTATAGCTTTGCCAGATTTAATACTAGCTATACCAAATGAGTAACCATTGTGTAGAGTCCATCAAGCACTAAAAAAACAGCCACTTGTGAGCTCTCTATCTTGAAAACTGACAAAGGTACTCAGGTCTTAAGATTATAATCCCACACTAGCCAGTATGGATGTTACTGTAGGACAGCTGTCCATATAATTTAATTTCTCATAACATGACATATAAGAGTCATGAAGGAATGTTCTGTAAATTTTCTGACATGTAAGAAGCACCAGAACAAAGCTGTAAGCTTCATTGGTGAAGATGTTCACCCCGTATAGGGTCAAAATGACAACTTGTAGTCCCAAAACCACATTTTCACCCAATACCAGTCTATATTGAGTGTATAGAACCACAAACCAGCCCACAGTAGTGAAAATCTTCACTCTGTGGTTGTATGCAGAGGTAAGCAACCTCCCACTACCCCAGATCAAGATAAAAGGAGCCTTTTCCTCATCAAAAGGCCAATCAATCATCCTGTTCTTAGTATTCTTATGTGGTATAGCTTCTTAAAGAAGTAGTACCCTTAGAATATAACAGGTATAATTTTAATATTTACTTATTGTAGGGTTAATTATTGTAAAATAACAGGTAAACACTGCACCCAGGGCTATCAGTAGCACTCACCATCATGGAGATCTCTAGTATAGCCCTTTTAACCATTTTATCATTAATTAATAATCCTTATTCTTGTGTCACATTCATATTCATAGATTTTTATTATCATTTTAAAGCTATATCATAAATTCACCCTGAAATTTTGGGGCCCTGGCCTGGTTTCTTACCTATTTTAGACAAATTATTGGGTTTTTAACTATTTTTAGCTTATTTCTATTCCTTTTAAAGTTTTAATACTTGTTTTATTGCTTATTTATAATTTTATTCAACCATAAGAAGCCCTGAAGGGGATTCATTTTGTGGGTTCTCTTCAATCTTATCTTCTGTGACTCAAAAGCTAAATAATGTAAAAAAATAAATAACAAACTAAAAATAATAACAATAAAGTATACTTAAAGTTTTTTAAAAAAAAGAATTGTTTTCCTCTCTTCATAATTTTGAAGATTTATAGATATATAATTAATATTTATGAAGTACTTTAATAAAAAAATATAGTAATATTTCTTTATTTAACTCTTTTTCATAATATGTACAGAGTATATATTAGTTGAAAAAAAGTTTAATAAATAGATATTATTATATTTTTGGATTGAAGTACTTCATAGATATTAATTATATATTTATAAATTTTCAAAATTATGAGGAGAGGAAAAAAATCCTTTTTTTTTTTTTTGCAAATTTGAAGTATACTTTATTATTATTATTATTTTTAGCTTTTGATGTATTTTTTCTATATTATTTGGCTTTTGAGTCAGAGAAGATTGGAGAAATACCACAAAATTCATCCCCCTCAGGGCTTCTTATGGTTGTATAAAATTTTAAATAGGCAAAAAAACAAGTATTAAAAGCTTAAAAGGCATAGAAACAAGCTAAAAATAGTGAAAAAACCCAATAATTTGTCCAAAATAGGTAATAAACAAGGCCAGGGCCCCAAAATGTTGGGGTGACTCTATGATATAACTTTAAAATGAGAATAAAAATTTAGAAATCTGAGTGTGACACAAGAATAAGGATTACTAATCAATGATAAAATGGTTAAAAGGGCTATACTAAAGATTTTAGTGATGATAGTGCTACTGATAGCCCTGGGTGCAGTGTTTACCTGTTAGTTTGCAATAATGAACCCTACAATAAGTAAATATTAAAATTATACCTGTTATATTCTGAGAGTACTACTTCTTTAAGAAGCTATACTACACAAGAATACTAAGAACAGGATGATTGATTGGCCTTTTGGTGAGGAAAAGGCTCCTTTTATCTTGTTCTGGGGTAGTTGGAGGTTTCTTACCTCTGCACACAATCACAGAGTAAAATGTTTCGCTACTTTGGGCTGGTTTGTGGTTCTATACACTCAATACAGACTGGTATTGGGTGGAAATGTGGTTTTGGAACTACAAGATGTCATTTTGACCCTATACAGGGTGAAGATTTTCACCAATGAAGTTTACAGCTTTGTTGTGGTGCCTCTGACACATCAGAAACTGAACATAAAATTCCTTTATGACTCTTATTTTTCAGGTTATGAGAAATTAAATAATAAACAGCATTTAATTAAATTATATGGACAGCTGTCCCACAGTAAGATCCATACTGGCTAGTGTGGGATTATAATATCAAAACCTAAATACATTTGTCAGTTTTCAAGATAGAGAGCTAAAGAAGGGCTGATTTTTTAGCCCTTGATGAGCTCTACACAATGGTTACTCATTTGGTATAGCTAGTATTCAATATGGCAAAGCTATACCAATTCTAAATTCCATTATCAGTTTTTGGATGTTATGAATGCTGTATTGAGCTTGTTTTCTCCATAAAATTTGTTCTAGATGAGCTATGAGGAAATAGATGGCACCATAAGCAAGCCTTCATTTTTCTCTTTTCAAAGAGACCAAAATTTGGGTATCTCAAATCAAAACTGCAGAAGTTAGATGAGAGGTGAATATTTTGTTCACCCTTATTTTGCTTATTTTTAGCCATAACTTCCTTATTTTTGATTCTAGCTCAATTTGGCTAGTACCATTAGATATCCCTGATTGAGAGCCTCAATTCAAACATCCATTTGATGGGGTTCTGCCTCTTCCTCTGGATTTTAGATGAGAGGTGAAAACTAAGCTTTATGCTCAGTTCTTGCTTTGAGCTGGAATTACTCTGTCATTCCTTATTCTATGGTTATGGTGTGGTATTCCATACCATTTTGTCAGTTTGGGTAAATGAAAAAAAAATGATTATAAAATAAAATAAAATTATTACAAGTAGTACTTTATTCAAAAACAAATGAAGTTAGAAGGGATTTTATCCACATAAAATAAGGAGATGGTAGAATAGTGTGAAAGATGGAAAGAAAGTAGGAAGAAGAAATTAGGCAGTAAAAGTGTCACAGTAGTATTACAGAAGGTTCAAATAAAGTTTACAGAAGCTTCACAAGAGTGTAATGTAGTGAAATTACAGTTACAGGACACCTAGTTAAATAATAATACAAAAAAAAATTATATAATCAGGAAGGAGATAAAATAAATATTAGTAATCAATTGAGTTTTGCTGAGTAATCAATTAAATTGATTAGCCATCAACTGAATTGCTTAGTAATCATCAGGAAATAAGGGATTCAGAAACTCAATTGAATCAAGATCACCTCACATTAAATTTAATCAGTAACCATGGAAACAAATTAAAGTTTTCCCACAAAATCAAGAACCCAATTAAAAGACAGCTCACATTATCCAACACCACCAAGCCTTATTTCATAATACACGTCACATGATAAAAACCCAAATTAGAGACTTGAAAGAATTCCAAGTCCCCTTTTTTCGACACTCCCCTGGAGGCCCAAAAGCTATAAATAGAGGCCCTCTACCCCCTCAATTATTTTTTCCTCATGGCCCAGATAGAGGCTCATCACAAAAACATAACTTCTTAATATTTCTTTCTGAGGGAAATACCCTCCATCCATCCACATTATCCTAATATACTGCTCAGTAGCATTGTCTGGGTGTTTGTCACATGATGTAATGTGATCTACAACTTGCCAGTATTAATCGGTCTTTCAACCGGCTTAATAGCCTTTTCGGCAAGAGTTCCCTTTGCTGAGGTCTGGCAGACAGCATTGTGACAGTGTTTTATAAATAATAGTAGTTAACAGTTTCTCTAAATTATTTTATAAATCCATCCAATTGACAAATTTCTTTACTCAGTAGCCAAGCTCAGTAGTAAATTGAACCATAGTAGTGTCTGTTATCCCAAGTTATAATCATATCAAATTATTAAACCCTTAAAAAAAAGTAGTGTTTGTTATTATTAGTTATTATAGTATCAACAGTGTTATCATCAAAATTGGAAATCCCTCAAGGTGTTACTGTTCTCAATAGAGAAATTTAAAAGTCTTTTCCCAGTTTTATATCCTTGTTTATTTGTGTTAAGGCTTACTAAGCCATTGTTTTTGGATCAAACAAGGTCTAATAGAGTCTATTGAATATACTTTTCTGACTAGCCACCATCAAATATAATAAATTAATTGTGAACTCAAGCTAAGATAATTCAGAATTTTCAGGAAGGGCAGTTCAGATTATTATGAAACACAAGAAGAGCATGGGTTCCATGCCCAAACAGCAACTCCAAACTGTTTTCTTGTAATTTCCCCTTCCAGGTACTGCCTCATTTATCCCACACAAGAGGAGTTCCCATATCTGGTGTCCCAACAGTGGCTGTAGATAGGAATGAAATTCACAAAATTATTCAGCTTGATCTTAAAAAAATACAGTTAACAAAAAACAATAAATTAATCAAAACTGGAAACAAATAAATCAGACAATCAAAAATCATTATCACATAATTCATCATCATATTATTAAACATTATCATCTGGATCATACCACTATTATTATCCTACTAAAAAATAAAAACCTCCAGGAAAAGAATCACAAAAGAGTCAAATTGATCTTCTCCCAACACCAAGAACAGAAGCAAAAGAAAAGGAAAAACTTAGAATACTCATTTTTAACCTCATCAAAGAGTCTAAGAAAGAAAATCATTAAGAAACAATGTTTGAAAGAAATAAATATACAATAGAAAAAATGGAGAAACAATCTTCATCAAATCTACCTCCACTACCTGAGGATACTGTGCAAGAACAGTATGCTGAGGAGAGTGAAGAGGAAGATCAAACTGAAACAATTAAAATTCTTATGAAGCAAATGCAAGATCTCTTATTAATTCAAGG
The DNA here is from genome assembly GCA_023105745.1 of Austropuccinia psidii. NCBI lineage: Eukaryota > Fungi > Basidiomycota > Pucciniomycetes > Pucciniales > Sphaerophragmiaceae > Austropuccinia > Austropuccinia psidii. Next base: position 2,513,822 of record JALGQZ010000014.1, read on the forward strand.
AAAAAGAAAAGAAAATAGAAGACAATCAACATCATTAACACCTGGAGCTAGTCCTAGTGAACCAACATTACCAAGACATGTTAGACCTGGAGAGTCACCATAATCACCAACACCTGGACCAAGAGAAACCTCTACTCCAGCAACAGAACAAAGACCTCAAATTCATCAAAGGAGGGCATTCTTCTCTACACCTACAAACCCAAGTCCATTACAGCAACCAATTCCAAGGCAAGAAAGGCCTGTTGTTAAAATTAAAGCTAAAGATTATAACCTAAATTTAAATGGAGAAGAAGTAGAAAGGTTTATCAGCAAAGTAGAAAGTATAGCTCAAATTGAAGGAGCTAGATAAGAAGATTTAGAAATGCAGATGGCAGTTTAGACAGCTTATTCAAGAATCAGTGATGCCATAGACACAATGCCAGGTTATGAAGAAGGAAACTGGAATCAATTAAAGAAATACCTTATCACTAAATGGGGAAGAGTTGAGCCAGAAAGGAGATATAGAAAGGATTCACTTATCAATTTATGCAATTATACTTAAGATGCAGGAGGAATTAGTACTCTCTCTCAATATAACAGGCTTATAGGGGAGTATGAAACTATCATTACTTATCTTCTTAGATATAAATATATTCCTCAAGATAATATGTTTAATGAAGATTTGTTTGGCTGTATCTCTGCAGACATAAAAGGAGCTATCAGTAAAGAAATGATAAAAGAGAATGTAATGGTTAGAGCAGAAGATGCAGGATATCTAATACCACCAATGAAGATCTTGAAGAAGTACATTGAACAGGAATTGGAAGCAAGGATATTAGTCACCAAAAGACTTTCACATCCAAGGATAGTTTATCAAAAAGAATCAAATAATAAGGAAAGAAGAGTCCCATTCAAGGAAGAGGCATTTCCAGGAATGCAAGGCCCTCAAGAAAATGAAAGAACTTACAAAAAACCTGAAAGAACAAAAGGAAGCAGTCAAGGATGAGCCACCTGTTGCAAATGAAGATGTCAAACAGTTCTTGGATCAATTGAATTAATTAACTAATGTGGCTACACCCAAAAAGAAAATAATTAATAACCCTCAGTCAAACAATCAGGGATTCAGACCAAGAGATAATGTTTCTCCACCACCAAATAGAAGTGTGTCCTATGTTCCAGCACAGAATGTACCAAAGTTTACTGTTAAATGTTATTATTGCTCAGAAGAAGGACACTCAACAGGAAGATGTAATGAGCGTATTGAAGATCAAAGTAAGAAATGGGTCATTAGACAAGGATTAAATTATTTATACCCAAATTGGGAAAGGGTACCAAATGATGGAAAATTCTCACCTAAATACCTAGTAAGGAAATTTCAAAAGGAACAAGAAGAAATTAAAAGAAAATTAGAAGAGAAGACTAAAGATGAATAAGAAAAGAGAAAAGAAAAGTCGAATTCCTTCATTTCAATGGATTATTGGGGAGATTGGCAACCACCTTGCATCTCAACAGGGCTAGAAGAACCTTTTGGAGATGCTTATGGACTAAGGAATACAAAAAAAGAAAAGAACAGGAAGATAAATTTAAAACTCAGCCACAACCATTACCCTCAAAAGAGACTATTCAACCCAAAGAAATCATCATCAAAAATCCTAGCATACCTGGTGGATATATTGAGAATGATGAACCAGAAAAGGAAAGAGTCATGATTCCAACAAAATAAAAGTCACAAAAGGCTCCTGAAATAAATAAAGTACCTGAAACTAGTACACCTAAAAAACAATCACAAGTAAAAAACAAAGTAGAAGAAGAAAACAGAGTTAGTTTGAAAAAAGGGGAACAAAAAATCAAAAGGCCTCAAGTAAAGGGAAATGATGAGGAATCAATTATTGTAAAAGTCATGAATAAGGTTTTAGATCAAAAAGTTAATCTCACTCTAGAAGAAATTTTGACAATATCACCAAGATTCATGGAAGGAATGAAATTTCTCTCTGAAACAGAAAAGAAATATGTTATGTCACTCAAATCTTTTAACACTGAAGAACAGGAATTACCTCAAGAGAAAATTATTATTGTAGATAAAATACATTTTTCCTGCCCACTAGGAATGATGGAAATTTATATTGGTCAGAAAGAGTACACAGTCGAAGATTTGGTGGATACTGGAGCTGGATTAAATATCATAATTGAAAATGAATCAATCAAAGCAGTATTAACTATGAGATCTTTAGACATGAAACTCAGAGGAATAGGAGGACACAGTACTGCAATTGTTGGATTAGCAGATAATACACCCATAATATTACCATCTGGAGATGAAAGAAGAATTCACTTTTTTGTTGCTAGAGGGGCAGTCCACACTGTTGTTGGAAGAACTTTACTGGCTGATAATGGAATAAGGCTTGACCATTCACAAGATCAAGGATAAATTCTAAGCTATGAAGAACCTGATGGAAGACGATTTTGCATCCCAATATGCTCACCAGAAGCCAAAGGATGGCATTTACACCCACCAAAGGGAATGGAGCTGTGCAATTATACCCAAATTAAAGAATGGAGGATAAATCAGATAAGTAAAATTAGAAGATTTCAAGAATAACCTCAAGAAAATTCAGGAACAAACAACACTCAAGTATCTATAAAACCAAACCCAGAAATTCCTATCAAACATTCCAAAGCTGAATTAACTAGTAATGATTTGAAAATTAGCAAAATAAATAATGTACACCTTAATTACCCTCAAACATCTGAGAATACTTATAGCTCTAACATGGAAGCTTCCATTTCAATTGTAGTGGAACTAGTACAAAATGAAGGCTTAAAGCCAAAACAGCTAGTCAATAGTGTCTCACCTGTGTGTGGCAAAAGTGGTTGTCACATTATTAAGGAACAAAAACATGTTTCTGAATTCTATAAACCATTTTTAGAAGCTATATTCTCAAAACAAAGAATAGTATTTCACCAATGGAATTATTGAGAGTGACTTCTGTTGCTCCAATCAAGTTTACCCAAAAATTGTTGAATAAATTCAAAAACAAGAAAATCCAAAAAAGTTTATGGAAGATTTTCCTGTTGAAAACCAAAAGAAAAATAATGAAGAAATAAGTTCAGATTAATCTTATATTAATTAAAGTCAAGAAGAAACTCATCAAATGGAAAATCACCAAAGTAGTCCAAGCCTTGAAGATTATATACCCAGTGGAAAGACCTTGAGCCTCATTGAGGATAAGCCTTCACCCCATAAATAACAGAAAATAAAAATAAAGGATCAAGTATTCAGTAATTTAAATTACTTCAGTGTTCAAAAAAGAAGATAAAATTGAAGCAATAAGTGAACATCAAGAATTTAACACCAAAAATGAAAATATGATCCAAGTGGAGGAATTCAACTCACCAATTTATGTGAGAATAGTATGGGAAGAATATCCTGTTATGGCAATTATGAACCCAAACATAGAAGAAAATATTTTACCATTAAAAATTGGATTAAGTATTGGAATGAATCCCCAAAAGAAAAATAAAACAAAACATAAAATGATAATGGAAAAAGTACATGTTGTTATGACAACTGATGAAATAGTTTATTTATCATTTACTGTTGAAGGAGAAACAAAATTTGTAACTTTGGGAAAGGTATTCTGTAATTACTTTACTATTATGAAGAATATTCATGAATCATCAATAGAAGTTGAAGAAAGTACAAGATTACAAGATAATAGAATGAATGAAGAGGAAGAAGAAAAATAATCTAATATTCTCAGTTTTAGCATATTCAACAATTCAGACGAATTATTTAATACAGATATAAGCATTATGCAAAATAAAGATATGCATAATGAAAATTCTTGTAAGGTATATAAGCCTGAAATAATTGATCTTAATCAAGAATCACCTACTCCATTTCTAAAAAAACGAAAGTTCTACCACTAAAATAAATAATATCAATATAAAGTGAACCAGAAGCTACCATCATGCAAGACTTTACCAATTCAAATAGTCTACTAATACAATCACAACAAGAAATTTTCAAGAGTGAATTACTAGCACATCAACAAACATTGAATAAAAATATAAATCAAGAGTCATAAGCCTTAAGCTATCTGATTGAACCAATTTTATTCAACTATAGCAATAATCAATCATCATCCTCACCTCCCTCCTTAGAGAAAGACTCAATGGAACTTACCTTAATTAATACAGAAGATACATTAAGAAACAAGTTATTAAACAGTAAAACTCAAGTCTCAAATGGTCATAAGATTGAGTTAATTCACAAAGAGCTTGATCAATCTTCACATCATGGAAACAATTATGGAAAAGAGTTCCAGTTAGAAGATTTGATTCATCAAGAATACCTTTTATCACCTTCTGAATTTGAAAATTATAATTTTGGATCACCTAGTCAAATAATTAAAAGCCTCAACCTAGAAGAATCAGAATATTTTAGTCAGAAAACTTTAGTACCTCAAGAAGATACTTTGATTACTTTACCTGATGATATTTTAGTTAAATTACAGCCCCTTGAAGAAAAAATACCAGTAACAAGCTTTTATTTTATAAATAATCTTCAGCCAAAAGACTAATATCAAGAATTGACTCAAGAAGAAGAGGACTTACTGGAAATATATGATGGATTAATCAACCCAAAGAATAATAACAATAATTAAAAGGCAAATAATTAAATTAGCTTAATTTAAGAAGAGAAGCAAGATAACTTCTCAATTGACTTAATGTTTATAAGTGAAGAAAAGAAAATTTCAAAAAATAAAACAGCTAAAAGTTTATACAAGAAGCCTATAAACAAAATTATAAGGCCAATAAAACAGTTGATGTTGAATTGAAATTGAAATTTAAACATCATAAAAAACCATTTTACATTAAAAAACTTCAATTTAAAATTGAAAGGGGAATTCAATGTTTTTTTAATAATATGTTTGAAAGTAGTATAATTTTTAACTTAAAAAGAAAAACTCCACAAAAATTCAAAAAGACATAAAGAAATAACCTTAAAAATTAAATGTAATATAGTTATATTATTTGTTCCTTATTATTCATTTCAATTTAATTAAGATTTCTTATTTTAGCTATTTTTTTCATTTTGTATTACTTAAATTTCTTATTTTTGGGTATTTTTTTTTTAAAAAAAGGGAAAACTTATTACAAGTCTGGATGCTCTCTTACGTGTTACAGACTTTAAATACTATTTTTGTTTAGCTTCAAAGCCATTATAAATTATTTAGCTTATTGTTTTATTCTATTTTACTATTGTATTATTTATTTATTATTATTTTTTGTAAAAAAAAGAAAATCTTACACTATTTATTGTCAGAAACTTATGCAGGCATTCAGCCTTAACTTAAAAAGGTTATTTAGGCGATTTTGTTATTTTTTTTTTCATTCCACATCCATAATATCACTCATAGCAGACTAGATAAAAAAATGAATATTAATAATCAAATAAACATTTTTTGTGATTTTTTTCAAAAAACAAAACATTTTTTTTATTTTATTTTTTTAATATTTTTATATATTTAAAAAAAAAACTGGGGGAGGCTATAATGATTCTCGCCTGGCTACAACATCCACAAGCAAAATGTTGTGGTGGAGCAATACTACCTAAAATAGATATATAAAAAAAAGTAAATTCAAATAAATTAAATAATAATAAAAATAATGTACAATGTGAGGAGGTCAGGCAGGGTAATAACCATAATCTGCGCTTCCACAAATGTCAGATAGAAACATAGCGAGTCTAATTTTTTAAAATATATATATATATATATATAATGGAAACAATAATACTCAGTAAAAAAATAAAAAAAAAACTTACTCTTCAAGACACTGGTACAAATACATGATTCAAGCAATTCCATGACGAACGGTCTCAAGCAAGTTGTCAGTAGCATAAGGGGGATGACCTTGGTTATAGGTGACCTCCATTTAGTAACCTAAATCTGTTACTGTGGCATCAAATTTGGCAAAAACAATCCTGAAATGGTGCTTTAACTTGTTTTCGGAAGTGTTTGGAGAAGCCGAAATGGTGAGTGCAGTCGCAAAAGAAGGAAGGGGGGAATCACTACAAATAATAGAAGGAATAGTTGGGGCAGTACTAGCCAAAAAAACAGGGGAAGCACATTGATTAGGCAAGTGATCCTTGATGACAGTAGAAGAAACAGTAAATAAATTAAAAAAACGATTGCCCATTGATGGAATGGAAAATTTGTAAGGGATATTGCAAAGGATAATTTAAATGGATTGAGAACCTTGGGAAGAGGGTTTGATTTTGATTGAAAAAGACATATCTGAGGGAAGAGCAGGTTGATAATAAAAAAAGGGGGATAAAGACAAGGATACGTTCTGTCTTATATAATAATAATAGTAAATAAATAAATAAAGTAAAATAAATTGAGCGGGACATACCCTTTCAAACCCCATCATTGAACATGCATAAAACATCTACAAGCCACATCCAAACAGTAAACTAGAAAAGGTTATCATTACGGCCTACAGAAAAAGTTTAGTTAGTAAAAAAAAATTCAGAAGAAAAGAAATTACAAGAAGGAATGACTCACATAAATTTCTGTGACAAAATTGGACCTAATATATATATAAATGTATAAATATCATAAAATAACTTAAAATCAATTGATATCATCTGTTAAAAAAAGAAGAAGAAATGGTACTTACAATAACAAGAAGAATGCCACCGTTGAAATGCAGAAGAAGAGATTTGTGCTTGAAGCACAGCAGCCATTGGGAAAAGATAACCGTATATACTTAAAACTTTCATTTGAAAGAGATCATCAACGTGGTGAACAGCTAAATAAATTAAATAACTCAAAGTTAAATCAAGATAACCATATAATCAGTTAGAAATAATCTATTAATTTGTCATAACTACTACATAAATAAACAATGAAGAAGTGTCAAATGGGTTATTAAACTATTTTTTTTTAAAAAAGGATACCCAAAATGGGGAGTCTCTCAACGCATCAATGAAGCAGTTTGACAAGCTGTTAGTAGCATAAATGATTTAAAACAATAAAATAAATAAATTAATAAATTAACTAGCTACTGTAATCTGGAAAGTTAATAAGCATGCGAGCTTCAAATTTGAAGCGTTTGCAGTGCTGCGCAGTACACGCAATTCCCACAGCGAGTTTTTTTATTTTTATTATTATTTTTATTGTTTATACCTTTTACTTAAATTTTGTCTATATTTTAAATTAAATATATATATATAATATAGTATAAAAATTTATCTTAAAATAAAATCAATAAAATAATATTAGTATTTAATAATTTAATTAAATTTGACACTATATAAAGTATATATATATTTAAATTTAGATTAAATACATCTTTAAAAATATATACATATATATTATAGTCAATTGAATTTAATTAGTTTAAAGCATAAATTGATTAAATTAATTTAATAAATAATTAATTAATTTTCATTCAACATACTTTAAAAATATAAAAAAAAGAAAAAAAATACAAAAAATAAAAAAAAATAAGAAATAAATAAATAAAAGTATATACATCATTTAAAGTAAATAATAATAAAATAAATAAATAAATGAAAGTTTTTAGAACAAAATTAAAGTTTAATCAGATTTAACAATATATATTTGAATGCCACTGTTAAAGTAATATAAACAAAATATAATATAAAACCTAATTATTCAAAACAAATTTCTTATTAAATACTTATACAAATTCATATATTCATAAACTATCTACATATATACAAATTTAGTTTATAAAAATGAAATAATAAAATAAAATACTAACAATAAATAAATAAATACTTTATTCAAAATTCGTTTTGGAAAAGGGACTAGGCCCTTACCCAATATAGTCTTGGATTTTAGTTACCCTATTTTGTCTTGCTAGTGTTTCTGAGGATCTTATTTCTGTTATTAAATATTTTATCTCATTTGGCTGTCCAATTTAGTTTCATTTCAATTCATTTTTTTCTTAATTATATTAAAATAATATATATATATATAAATCCTTTACTGGACCATTTAAAAAATAGAAATATTTTGAAATTTTATATTAAAATATTTTTTTTATTAAATGGAGAGGGGTTGAAACCCTTCTAGCTCTTAACACCTCAAGCATAAAATAATAGAATAAAAGAAAAAAACAAAACAAAACAAAACAAAAAAACAATCAAAACTCAAGATATGGTCCCTGACATGACCTTAAACTGTCTAAATAATATCTTTTTCATATAAACTCACCAGAATGAAGATTTCAAGAAATGGTCCTTGATATGAACTTAAACTGTCTAAATTACTTTTATCTTATTTCATTATTTAATTTCAACATTTCAAGGAATGGTCCTAGACAAGACCTTAAACTGTCCAAGTTATATATTATGATTTTATCAAGAATCACATGAAACAAATCAATAACCAAGATATAGTCCTGAGTATGACCTTAAACTGCATCAAAATAATATTTCAACTTCATTAATCACCTCAAGAAATCAATTTTGGTGATTGGGTATAGTCAACATAGTACCAATGTATAAAAAAAAAGAAGAAGAAGAAGTAAAAGAAAGGAGATTTAAGGAACAGGGACCTTGTCAAAAAAAACAAAGGTAGGGTCTTTGAGCTCAAAATCAATGAAGAAGAAACAGAGAAAACCAGTATAAAGAATCGCAATCAGGAATCAAAACAAACTCTCATGTGAAATGGAGTTTTTGTTTTTTTGGAGAAACTTGGACCTCAAGATAAAAAAACCATAAATAAATAAATAAATAAATAAAAGATACTCAATAAAAAATATCATTAATTTAAACCAGCAAACAAAATAAGATTAAGAATCATTTTTTCATTAATCCTCACTGGAAATGCTGGGGACAGCATTAAATGGAGAAGTGGATGTGGTATTCCATACCATTTTGACAGTTTGGATAAATGAAAAAAAATGATTATAAAATAAAATAAAAATTATTACAAGTAGTATTTTATTCAAAAAAAAATGAAGTTAGAAGGGATTTTATCCACATAAAATAAGGAGATGGTAGAATAGTGTGAAAGATGGAAAAAAAGTAGGAAGAAGAAATTAGGCAGTAAAAGTGTCACAGTAGTATTACAGAAGGTTCAAATCAAGTTTACAGAAGTTTCACAAGAGTGTAATGTAGTGAAATTACAGTTACAGGACACCTAGTTAAATAATAATACAAAAACAAATTATATAATCAGGAAGGAGATAAAATCAATATTGATAATCAATTGAGTTTTGTTCAGTAATCAATTAAATTGATTAGCCATCAACTGAATTGCTTAGTAATCATCAGGAAATAAGGGATCCAGAAACTCAATTGAATCAAGATCACCTCACATTAAATTTAATCAGTACCAATGGAAACAAATTAAAGTTTTCCCACAAAATCAAGAACCCAATTAAAAGACAGCTCACATTATCCAACACCACCAAGCCTTATTTCATAATACAGGTCACATGATAAAAACCCAAATTAGAGACTTGAAAGAATTCCAAGTCCCCTTTTTTTCAACACTCCCCTGGAGGCCCAAAAGCTATAAATAGAGGCCCTCTACCCCCCCAATTATTTTTTCCTCATGGCCCAGATAGAGGCTCATCACAAAAACATAACCTCTTAATATTTCTTTCTGAGGGAAATCCCCTCCATCCATCCACATTATCCTAAAATACTGCTCAGTAGCTAAGCTCAGTAGCATTGTCTGACTGATTTATAAATAATAGTAGTTAACAATTGGTCTACATTAATTCATAAATTCATCTCATTGACTATCTCTATCCCCTTATTGCTCAGTAGCCAAGCTCAGTAGCATTGTCTGGGTGTTTTATAAATAATAGTAGTTAACAGTTGGTCTATATTATTTCATAAATCCATCCCATTGACAAAGTTCTTTACTCAGTAGCCAAGCTCAGTAGTAAACTGAACCATAGTAGTGTCTGTTATCCCAAGCTATAATCATATAGAATTATTAAGCCCTTGAAAAAAAGTAGTGTTTGTTATTATTAGTTATCATAGTATCAACAGTGTTATCATCAAAATTGGAAATCCCTAAAGGTGTTACTGTTCTCAATATAGGATTTTGCAAGTCTTTTCCCAGTTTTATATCTTTATTTATTTGTGTTAAGGTTTACTAAGCCATTGTTTTTGGATCAAACAAAGTCTTATAGAGTCTGTTGAATATACTTTTATGACTAGCCACCATCAAATATAATAAATTGGTTGTGAACTCAAGTTGAGATAATTCAGCATTTTCAGGAAGGGCATTTCAGATTATTCTGACACACAAGCAGAGCAAGGGTTACAAGCTTGAACAGAAATTCAAAACTGTTTGCTTGTAATTTCCCCTTCCAGGTACTGCCCCATTTATCCCACACAAGAGGAGTTCCCATAATGGGAGTTGTATCTTTGGAAAGAGGTGACTTTCCTCTTCCTTTTGATTTCCTTCATGAGCTATATTGGTTCAGGTCACTCTTCAGTAGGCATTTTTCTCTCCCGTTGGTTTATGGTATTTTGGTGTCATGCTTGTGCTCTGGTTTTGAGTCACAGGCTGCCAATATTAGTGTAGAGATTGAGAATTATTCTAATTAGCCAAGAAAAAATATTAAAATAGAATTTTCAAATATGTTCAAGTTATTTCTTAATCAACTACATGAGAACTAATATATTTACATCAAATATGTTTGGCATTTGAACACCTTAAATTTGTCATTCTAACCTAAAACCTAATGTATTTTGTAAATTGAAATACCACAACCCATAAGGTTTGTGGTATTTTCAAAATCACTGATGTTGAATGTTGGTCTTGGGGGGAAAATTATCAAGTTCTAATGAGAATTTCTCAACTTTGAAAGTCATTGATGTAGAAAAAGCAAAATGAACAAATTATTTAACATGGAGTTTACAATAGCGCAGGTGATTTTGAACTATTGCTACTTTTACATTAAAATGTAAGTTTAAAATTAGAGACATTCTTCCTGACGTTGTTAAAAACTATCATAGGTCAGTCTCAAAAATGTTTAAACATGTAACACAACTTAATCAATGTCTTCTTTTAGGAAAGAAGTCACAAGTAGCCAATTTTTGAAATTAAAATTCATCAAATGTGAAAGTATACGTTAAACGTTTCAAATTTCTTGACAAGCAAATTGGTTAGTTTTCTCATCCTTCCTTAAAACAAAAATGGGCTTAATACCCAGAAAGTCGCTTGTAGAGATAAAGTGAAAAATTTGCTGCAAGTAACATTCATATGCGACTCAAAGTCAAATGGGAACAGTTGCATTTTTTTGAATAATTTGATAAAAAAACAATATTCAAAAATTAAAAAATATCACAAAAAACAAGTTAGAGCTTTAAAAGTCAAACATCAGATTTTCCAAAATTCAAATTAATTCATTTTTCTAATATATATATATATATATATATATATATATATATATATATATATTATTTATTACAAAGTAGCTTTCGTAACGTCTTAAATCTGGATTTAATGCTATTATAAACTTTGATATCTTCTGTTTTGAATGCTTATTGCCTCCCAATTTACTGTGGAAAAGAAATTACATGCTGTTTATTCAAACTACAAGACCATAAAAAATGACAAGTTTGAATGTGTTGAGAAGTTTTGACATATTTTTTTTAGAAAAGAAGGAACTGGACATTGAGTAGCAAACAACAAAGCAAGATTGATGATCAAGATATAAAAAGTATATATCACAAATTTAACAATATATACAAAGTATATATAAATTCAATTTTTCTTTGAGGTCATACATCCTTCATTTCCCCCCAAATTGGGGTCAAAAAATGAATAAAATCATTATTATTTTTAATTTCAATAATAATTTTACAAAGAAGATATAATCATATACTTTTCAATTTTTGTATAATAATATATACAAAGTATCTGTTTGGTATTTTCTCTAAGAAAAACCTCTCTACTCTATTTTTTCACCCAAATTAACATGAAAAATTGACTTTCATCATTATTGTTGATAATTTCAACAATAATTCTAAAAAAAATATACAATCATATTTCTTTTAAATTTTTTTCATAATCATCTATATGGAATATATGTTGTTTGAATTTTTCTTTTAAAAAAAGTCTTATAGTTCAATTTTTCACCCAAATTGGCGTGAAACCTGATCATTAAGATTATTATCAATAGTTTCAATCATAATACTTCATTTAAAAAAACATATATAATCATGTTTTTTCTACTGTATTTTTTAATGATATATACAAAGAATATAGTTTTAGAATTTTTCTCAAATAAATACCTTTAAAATTCATTTTTTCACCCAAATTGGGGTGAAAAATTTATTATTATCAGTATTATTTATGATTAAAATAATAATAACTATTAGAAAAGAAATAGAATCATCTTTCACTTGCTAAAATTAACTTATTCATATATACACAGTATATACTGTTTGGATTTTCCTCTAAGAAAAACTTATAAAATCATTATCTTTTTCACACAAATTTGTGTGATAAATTGATGTTAGTCATCATTATTGATAATATCAATGATAATACATATTAAAAACGAAATATAGTTATATTTCTTTTACTGAGACTTTGATATATAAAAAGTACATATCATTTGGATTTTTGTTTCATAAAAACCATTCTAATTCAGTTTCATCACCCAGATTAGGTCAAAACTGACTGATAGATTTCTAGAATAAAAGAGATTTGAAAAGGCTAGATAAGAGTCTAATTGTGTAAATCAGAGATGACACAACCTCATTTCAAAGACTTTGGATCTCCAAGGAATTATACCTTACAAAGACCATCAGCCATAAGGAGGAATAGAGAACTGAGAGGAAAATAAGTTGAATTTAGTCAGAGGCATAGAATATTGCAAAAGAAAACTTCTTCCACATTTCAAGATGTTTTCCAACAGCAAACCTCCACGAGATGCTTGCATAGAATCAGAACAGTCCATTCTGACCCATAAAATCCTCTAAAAACTTCTCCAATGGAAAATGGCAGACTGGGAATAAATCCTATAGTTTCACAGGTAATAACTTGTAGAAAGTATTCAGAATATCTCCCTCAAAGAGATATTCTTCAAAGAACTCATGCGAATCACCAAAAGGTGACACTTCAACAGGAAGTTCATAATTCTGAAAGAAAGGGCAGCCAAGATTACAGACAATCAAGCTACTATCTGAGATATAGAGAAGAAATGGAACCAGAGAGACTTGGACTCCTTCAGGTTCACAAGAAATGGTAAACAAACCAAGCTTCCCAGTGGATTCACACCACTCAGTGACCAAGAGTCACCATTTTTCCCAATCCCAGGTATTATCCAGGAGAGAGAGAGGATCATAGGGAAAGAACACTCCTCTTTTCAACCCAAGGCAGAAAGAGTCAGACCATATGATTCAGAAATTTTTGGACCTGGAGAAAGAAGAACAAAAAAATAACAAATAGTTTTAAATACTTCTGATTAAGCTAGGAGCCCTAGATAAGGAATGATATCTCTACTCAGAATGAAAATAGTGTTGTTACACCTGAGAGTAACATAAACAGAAATGAAATGTGGCTACAAATGTCCCAATTTTCAGAAAAAAATCAAAAAAATATTGAAATTCTATATGAAAAAATTTCAAGGTTACAAGAGCTTAATAACTTACAAACCAAAACAATTAATAATATTCAAGAAGGCTGTACTTAATTAAGTAAAGCCACAGAAGAGCCCAACAAAGTAGTAAATCAACTCTTGGAGGAGCAATATAACTGAATGACGGACAGGGAATACCTGGATCAAGACATGAAAAAACTGTTCAATTTCTTCCAAAACATAAACCCACAAAACCAGGGCAATGTTTCTGGGAACACTTAATACCATATTACCAGGTAGATAATAAGCAAGAATCGCCATAAAAAGACCAAAATGGAGATAAAATGACTTATTCAGAGAAGGAAGGATTGAAAAAACTTCAAGAAGCTACAAGTTGGCCCAAATTTTCTAGTTTAGGAGAATATGATCACATGGAGCTTGTTGATTATATTGATGGAATTGTTACTGATTTACCATGTATACCAGACGAATGGATAACAGATAGACTGAATACAGAATTCAGAGACCATGATAGTATGTGGTACACTGAGATGAAAGAAATCCATGGTGGAGAAGCCAAATAATCCAAAAGTACAGTAATGGAACATGGATATGGCATAAGAATATTCAATTTTCAAATGACTGATACACAGTGGAAAAAGATCCATATTATTTGTCTCTCATAAAATAAGAAATGCCAAAGGTTGTTTACCCTCACATAACAACAGAGATACAAAATCACAAACTGTTGACCAAACTACCAGGAGACTTAGAGGATGCAGCAAAATGCAGATGTGCCAAAGAATGCACCTTGGATGCAATATCAAAGACCTTGCAAGAAGTGAGGATCAGAACATCCATTGATAGATATTACCACTTAGTGCTGGTGATAAAAGGTAGAATCCAGCCCCAGAAGCTACAGAAGCTAATTCTTAAAAGCTGAAATGATAGAAGCATGCCACAGCTGTGGATCACCTGATTACTACTCAAAAATTTGTACCAAAGACAGGGAAGAGGTGTTTGCAATAGAGGAAGAGTCAAGAAAAGACAAGGAGGCTTATAACGCTGACTCTAATAGCATGGGGAATGGCTATGAAGATCATTTATATAGTGAACTGAGAAGGTTTGGATAAGAGCAAATAGTAATACGTTGGTAAGATAAGATTGCACAAGAGAGAGAAAAGTAAGAATCTCTTACCTGAGAAGTTTGGGATAAGAGCAAATAGTAATGTGTCGGTAAGATAAGATAGAGATCCATAGATGGAGTAATGGTCTCTATTTATAATCACAACATATTACTCTCAAATACTTCTCAGGAGAGGCAGTAGTTACAACTAAGTTAAAACAGAGAATTTGACTAGATACATGAGTAAAAGAAATATAGAACAGTTTTGACTAGGAGAAAAGCAAGCAATAGTGAAAAGAACCAGACCGGATAGAATAAAGAATTAGGATTACTCTGAGCCAATGTAACGACTGGCTTAGTCATAATACTTTAACACGCCCCGTCGCTCGAATGTGCAAGAAGTTTAATAGAGGAGCAGAAATCATAGTGCTTGAGCTTCCCAAGTCCCTTTGTGAATAGGTCTGCCCACATCAGATTGGTGGTAATGTAATAAATGTGAACAAGGTTGCTGTTTATAAGATCTCTGATCCAATTGATACGAATGTTGATGTGTCGAGTTCTGTGTTGATACAAAGGATTCAGGCATAGAGCAATGGCACCCTGGTTATCGCATTTTAAGTAAATGCTTGGATCTAAATTAAAATCAAAAAGTAATTTCTTGATCCATAAAGCATCTTGGGTGACTTCTGTTAAGGCTCGTAGCTCGGCTTCAGCTGTAGAAAGAGCCACAATTGGTTGTTTTTTAGTTTTCCAGATGATAAGACCTCCATACAATAAGCCATATCCGGAAAAAGAGCGTCCATCGTAATTGCTTCCCCAGTCAGAGTCGGAGAAGCCTATTATTTCCGAATTTTCAACAGTTCCACCTAGAGTTAATTCATAATTCTTGGTACCTTGAAGATATTGAAGAACTCTTTTGAAAGCAGAAACATGACAGTCCAAGGGTTTATTGAGAAATTGAGATAGGATAGAAGTGGCATAGGCCAAATCTGGTCGAGAACATGATGTCAAATAATTTAAGAGACCAACAGCTTTTTGATAGCTAAAGGTTAGGTCTTGATTAGACTCATTGGATAAAACTAATTTTGCGCCAGGATCCATTGGAGTAGTGACAGGTTTGCAGTTTTCCATTCCAAATTCTTTTAGAATTTTGTCGATGTCAAGTTTCTGTGAGAGAGTGATTGTTTTGTTGCTTTGATTACGATTAATCTTAATCCCTAAGATAAATTGTACCTGAATCATGTCGTCCATACAAAAGACTTTTTTTATATTAGTTTTGAATTTTTCAACAGTATCTATTTTACCACCAATAAGCATGTCGTCAACATGAACAAAGACAGCGCAAAAGTTACTTTCTGTACTAATAAACAAACATGGGTCTGCTTGACATGGCTTAAATCTGAGAGTATTGAACACATCTTTGAGCTTTTTATACCAACATCTTGGACTTTGTTTAAGCCCATATAGTGATTTGATAAGTTGTAGGCAAGTCTCAGGCTGAATGACATGAGGATATCCTTCTGGGTACTTCATAAAAACTCTTTCCTCAGTTATTCCATGCAGGAAAGCTGTGCAAACATCCATTTGGTGAAGCTCAAAATCATTGATAGCGCAGTAAGACAGTAGAAAACGGAGAGAAGCAAGTCGTCCAGTCAGAGCATAAGCTTCATTATAATCTATTCCTTCAATTTGTGAGAACCCTTGAACGCAGAGTCGTGCCTTGTATCTGACAACTTTGCCAGTATGATCTTCTTTTTTACAAAAAACCCAGGTAGAACGAATGAGATTAGCTTCTTGCGGTAATGGAACAGCTTGCCAGACTTTATTCTCCTCAATGCTAGATATTTCTTCCATAATCGCCAATTTCCACTTGTCGTCCTGTAGGTGATTCATAGCCTGGGAGTAGGTTTTAGGAGTACTTGAATTGAAGTAAGTAGCAGCTTTAGCAAACCTTCTTTGTCCTTCTGGCAGGATGTTGGGAGTATCAAGATTGCTGGATATATCTTTTGGAGCTTTATCCAATACCTTATCCATTACCCAGCCCTTAGGAAGGCTTTTGATGGGCAAAGGATTTTGTGAAGGTTGAGTCAAAGAGTTCTCTGAACTATCAGAATCTTGTAAATTGTTGGTCAATTCATGATTGGATTTGATAGCAGTTTGAAATGATATTGAAGGGATAGAGTTATCACTAGCAGGAGGAGGATTAGCTTCTATTAAGGGATCGGAATGATTAGAAATTGATGTTTCTGAGCAAGAGTTGTTTATGGGAGCAAACGAGGTAGTTTCAAGACACGGACTATCTTCTTCTGAGGAGGTGAATGCATCTTGAGATTTGTTGTCAAAGAGGCAGTCATGTGTAATTTGAATTTTATTAGTAATTGAGTTATAGACAAGAAAATGTTTGTGTCCTTCAGAGTAACCAAGAAAGAACCCCTTTTCAGCACGAGGGTGGAGTTTTGATTTTAAATTAGCTTTGTTCACATGGATGTATACTGGACATCCAAAGGGATGTAGATGGTCCAATTTAGGAGGATCGTTAAACATTGTTTCAAAAGGGGTTTTAAAAGAAAATGAGGAGACTGGAGTTCTATTTAATAGGTAAGCTGCAGTAGACACAGCCTCCCCCCACCAATCAAAAGAGAGTTTGGAGTTGAATAGGAGACAACGAAATCTTTCCATAAGGGTTCAATTGGCCCTTTCAGCAAAGGGATTTTGCTGAGGGGTGTGAGGAGCAGTGAATAGGGATTCTATTCCTTTGTTTCGCAAATATTGACGAAAAGATCCCTCAATGAATTCTCCACCATTGTCAGACACAACCTTCTTTATTCAAAAGTCAGTTTGTTTTTCAATGAATGTTTTGAATGATTTGAATGATTCAAAACATTTGTATTTGTTTGAGATAGAAGAAGTGAAACAATACCTAGAGTAACTGTCGATTATTTGGAAGATAAAGCTGCTACCTCCTTTAGAGACTGGAGTGATTGGGCCACAGACATCCATGTGGACAATCTCCAGTGGCTGAGAGGTGTTAGGAAAGGTACCATTAAAGGGCAGACGATGAGATTTAGAACTTATACATGCTTCACATTTCAGACCCGAAAAATCCAAGGATGGAAAGAGATGGGAAGCATATTTATTACTGGGGTGTCCCAGAGCTCTGTGAATTATAGACGCATTTGTGCTTCTTGCAGTGAAATGAGAAACTGGAGCACCAAGAAGGATTGAGATGACGTTATCCACAAGTTTTCCTTCAAGTAAGATCTCATTTTCTTCATCAAACAGGTGAATGCTTTCCCCTTTTCCGGAGAGAGAACAACCTTTTCGAAGGAAGAGTGATAAAGAAATCAAAGGAGTAGTGATACTAGGAACAATAAGAGAGTTTTTAAGATGGATTATTGAACCCTTGTAACCTGTGATAGCTGCGGTGCCAAATCCTTCAGCATAGATTACGGTTCCATCGGCTTGGTTTAAGGCTACCCTTGTTTCAGTGAAAGAGACTAATCTCTCTGAGTCTTTAAACAGAGAATGGGAAGCGCCACTGTCAATAATAGCGCGTTATTCCTTAATAAATGGTGTATTTTTAGATTCAGTGCTAATGCAGTAGACTCGAGGAGAGGAAATTGGTTTTAGTCCAGTACTTTCAGTAGTGCTGGAGTTGACCTTTGAGCGTTTATCTTGATTTCTTCTTTCTCTAAACTCCTTGAGGAGGTGTGGATGGAGTTGGAAACATTGATCTTCCGAATGAGAAGCTTCAGGAGAATGCTTCCCATTCTTACATTTAATCCTCCTTTCACCAATACGAAGGGCCTGTCCATCAGGTATAGATAATTCTTGATTTCTTGCAAGAGCCAGTTCTATATCCGATAATAAACTTTCAAGTGTGGGAACACGCTTTGATATCTTGATTTCTTGATATATATTGTTTTTTACGAAGGATAAAGAAGTAGGGAGATTTCTAAGATAGTAAAAGGCCAGCATACGAGACATAGTCTTTTCCTCAAATAGATCCTGCCCCATAGATTTAAGAAGCTTAGACTGATGCCAAATCTCTATAATGGAATTTGAAACAATTCCATCTTCTATTTTCATTCCAAAAAGTTTAGTCATAACAGTGGCACAGTTTTCAACTGACAAAGCAGCATAGAAATTGCAAATGTTGAGCCAAAGAATGGCGGGATTGTAACTTTCTTGATCATCGTCGAAGAACTTGTCATAGTTCTCTTGGTCAAGAGTGTTGCCCAGCCAGAAGTATATTTGTCGGCAGCTGTTCTGAAAGAACTCTACTTCTTCTTCTGGTGCATTGTTGGGAAGAGAACCTATCCAGTCAGGCTTTAGGAATATATCAATATTTTTGATTGTAAGTGCCATTTTAACCTTATTACTCCATTTAGCATAATTTTTCGAGGTTAGAGGGTCAATATTTGTTTTGTCTAGAGTTTCAGCAAGACTTCTAGTAGTAAGATCTCTTAGAAGATTTGCTTTTAGTAACTTGTATGAGGGAGTTGGAGTTCTTAGCCGAAGATGATTGGATGATTCTTGTCGTATAGGACTCGAGGGCACCTGAAGAATAGGTGACTCATCTCGAAAAGATTCTGAGTCGTTTGGATTCATAGTGATAATAATTTGAAAAAAAAATCTCTTATATAGAATCTCAGCAGAACGCTGGGCCCATAACCTGAGAAGTTTTGGATAAGAGCAAATAGTAATACGTCGGTAAGATAAGATAGAGATCCATAGATGGAGTAATGGTCTCTATTTATAATCACAACATATTACTCTCAAATACTTCTCAGGAGAGGCAGTAGTCACAACTAAGTTAAAACAGAGAATTTGACTAGATACATGAGTAAAAGAAATATTGAACAGTTTTAACTAGGAGAAAAAAAAGCAATAGTGAAAAGAACCAGACCGGATAGAATAAAGAATTAGGATTACTCTGAGCCAATGTAACGACTGGCTTAGTCGTAATACTTTAACATGAACCACATAGCATTTAGGAACATAAAGCGAAATCTAAGGAACATGAACCAAAGAGTATTGGATTAGTCCAATTAACAAAAGCTGTAGCAAAAGACAACCCTATTGAGCAACAATGTGATTAAAAGGAATATGCTCAAATATTTTTGGAAAAACCAAAAATAGTACAGTGTTACACCAATGGAATACCTGCCAAGCTGGAGGTATAAATTGAAAATAAAATTAATCCAATGACCATTGATGCAGGAGATACATGCTTGATGGTGGCCAAGAAATACTTGGAAAAACACATTAATATATGGAATTCAGCATTGCTACCTACAGAAGTCAGGGGATTTAGGAGTGCCACAGGAAGAATTAATACACTTTGTATTATTTAAAAAAAGATTGAGATACCTCAAAGTCATGGAAATGTGAATATTTAACCTGAATTCACAGCACAGGAGAATTCTGGTATAAATGGATTCTTGCTGGGTACAGATTACCAAAGAATGAATGGAATAAGAATAAATAACAGTAAAAGCACTCACATGACACTAAGAGACTATAAAGAGATAAAATTTCCTATTTCTTCCAATAGAAGGAGGAAACTAATGACCAAAAATTTGGATTTATTGAAACATAAACCACCAGAAAGGGAGAGTATGTTCACAAGAATGTTTCTGGCACAAGGTCACATGGACCACACTAGACCCAGTACCTCACAGAGGAAGAGAAAATTTCATCAATGCTGAGCCTTTTTTTAGAGGGAGGGTATGTAAGCCTGTGACTCAAACCAGAGCACAAGCATTATACCAAAATACTTTAAACCAATGGTAGAGCCAAATTCCCACTAAAGAGTGACCTGAGCAAAGATAGCTCATAAAGGGAATCAAAAGAAAGAGAAAAGTTATCTCTTTCCAAATATACAACTCCCATAACCATAGGATAAGGAATGACAGAGTCATTCCAGCTCAAAGCAAGAACTGAACATAAAGCTTAATTTTGACCTCTCATCTAAGATCCAGAGGAAGAGGCAAAAATTAATAAAATTGGTGTTCAAATTGAATTTCTAAGTCAGGGATATCTAATGGTACTAGCCAAATTGAGCTAGAATCAAAACTGGAGAAGTTGTGGCTGAAAATAAGCCAAAAAAGGGTGAACTGAATATTAACCTCCCATCCAAGTTCTGCTGTTTTGATGTTAGATACCCAAAGTTTGCTATAATTAGGAAGAGAAAAATAAAGGCTTTCTGATGGTGCCATATATTTCCTCATAGCTCATATAGAACAAAGTTTATGGAGAAAACAAGCTCAATACAGGATTCATAACATCCACAAACTGATAATGGAATTTAGAACTGTTATAGCTTTGAAATATTTGATTCTAACTATATAAAATGAGTAACAATTGTGTAGAGCTCATAAAGGATTACAAAATAAGCCACTTTTGAGCTCTCTATCTTCAAAAATGACAAAGATATCCAGGCTTCAAGATTATAATCCTACAATAGCCAGTATAGGATCTCGCTGTTGGACGGCTGTTTATATAATCTAATTAAATACATTTTATTCTTTAATTTCTCATAACCTGACAATTAAGAGTCATAAAGGAATGTTCTGTACAGAGCCTCATGTGTCAGAAGAACCAGAGCACACCTGTAAAATCCATTGGTGAAAATCTTCATGTTCTATAGGGTCAAAATGAGAGCTTGTAGTTCCAAAGCCACATTTACATCCAATAACAGTCTGCATTGAGTGTATGAAGCCACAAACCAGCTCACATTAGTGAAAGGCCTCACTCTGTGGTTGTGTGCAGAGTTTAGCAACTTCCCACTACCCCAGAAAAGTATAAAAGGAGCCTTTTCCTCACCAAAAGGCAAATAAATCATCCTTTTCTTAGTATTAATATCTGGTATATCTTCTTAAAGAAGTAGTAATCTTATAACATAACACATATAATTATAATCTTTAATCATTTCTGGGTTAATTATTGTAAACCAACAGGTAAACACTGCATCCAGGTCTCTCAGTAACACTCACCATAACTGAAATCTTGGTATATCCCTTTTAAAAATTTAATCATTAATTTATCATCCTTATTTTTGTGTCACACTCAGTGATTTAGCTTTTTATCATCATTGTAAAGCTATATCATAGAGTCACCCTGGCAGATATTTTCTTCTTTTTTTATAATCTCTTCATTTTGTCTTCTTTTACTGTATTTTTTAAGAATCAGAGTTTTGTTATACAATTAAATTAAAAGCCTTCTCAAGTTAAATTTGAAGAGCTCAGTTATTTTATGAAAATATGCTTATTAAATCTTTTCTCAAAAGCTCCAAATCTAAATGTGTATATTAACTAGGGGACATGGTGGAGAAAATGGTATTTGATATGTTACCATGAAAGAAATATGTAGGTGTAAATTAACTAACAGAAAATACAGTTCTTTTTGAGAACAAGAATTATCTCATACTGAAATTGAATACCCCTTATTGGAATGAAATACATGGAAAATATTGGGTCTGAGAATTGAGCCTCCTGTATTTTTGATTATTTTTCAGACCTTAAATTGGGGTCAACTAAACTTTGTTCTTACTGAACTATAATATTTACATCTTATAATTAGTTTCTCCTTTTGTGTGTGGGTAAAATGATCCATGGGTGTTATTTTTTTGATTGATAATGATGAATTTAGGATCATTCTGACACTCCTTGAGTGCAGCCCTGGCTTAATTAGATATTTAACAAATTCTTCAATTTTCTTAAATATGTCCTCCATATAGCTCTAATTTATGTTTTGATGAATAGGTTGGATTGGAGAAGGATACAAAAGCAATATAAAAGTGTGTGTTCTTGAAATTTTTGAAAAAATGGCACATTATCAATAAAATTTCTACTATATGGGGGTCATTTTGAATCAATTAAAAGAAATGATTCTAATTGTGAGTATTAAACTCAAGATCTCTGTTTAAAGTGAAATTAATTTGGTTCTGAAAATAGGGATGAGCAGAGGTCTAAACATTTAAATATAGGATGTATACAAAGCTTCAAAACAAAATCAGAAGCATCCACAAATACTACATTGAAACCTCAAACCCAGGCAAGTTTGTCACTGTCTCAAATGTTTTGGCCCAATTGACAACTTGAAGATGGGAAATTGTATTTTCCAATTCTTTAGACCTTTGAATGATTCTGGATTTCTTTGCGTTAACCAGATACAGATCCTATTTCATTTCACGATGCTAATTAATTTCCCAACCCAGTCTTGGAACTGACTCACTCATCATTTTTTACCCTTATATTTTAACACAAATAAAGACTGAAGATATCGGACATTTTTTCATCCCCAAATATATATGAGGCTATGCAGCTTTGACCAAGAATTTTCTCCTTCATTCCTGCACATGTTTGGTATGACTCTAGCTCATCTATCTCAGAATCCCAAAGACCCCCTCATGTGCTGACACAGATTTCTCTTCATGGCTCTGTCACAGGGCTCTTCTAAGTGAAGAGGGCCTGGAACTCAGTAAACTGGGACTTACTTATGGATGGCTCAAGATGTGGTGAAATGGAATAAAGTTAAGAGTGTAATAAGATAAGATTACTAATAAAAGAAATATAATAAAAATAAGAAGCAAATAATAAGAGTAAGAAATAAAAGAGCCAACCACAAAAAAGTCCAAGTCCACTGTTTCAACCTGTCAGAAGAAATGAGAAGGGGTTATAAGAATATGGGCAACATAACTTATACCTCACAGGAAAAGAAGAAATGCAAAGACTAACTTAAAATCAATAAATATGATACCCAAAATTAAGGGTAATAATATTCATAAAATAATAAATCAACTAAATTAATTAATTGGGGAAAAGTCCCCAGGGGGGAGAAACAGGGGCTGGTATATGTGAGAATCATCAGCCCCAATCCAGACAGAGAATTTTCATAAGAAAAATTGGTGATTCAATTGAGTTTGAACAATACAGGTCCTGTACGGCTGCACAGAATATGTACAAGAGGGGTGGTGGTATTGAGTGATCATACAGCTTCAGACTTGTGAATCCAAAGATGTATTGGGTGAATTCAACCTTTAAGAGAGTTGACAGGCTGTATGCATGTTTCAGAAAGGAAGATTTCTGAAAATGATTACTGATACACACAATGGACTTTCTGTTTTGAGGTGTTTGAGTGGGTGTAAGATTGAATGCCCTTACCCCTTAACAGTGGTTTTTAAAGGCTGAACAGTTGGTTCTATAACTATGATGCTTCCTAACTTGACTTATCAACCATTTTTGAAATCTCAAGGCTTTCCATATAAAATCATTTCTCCTTCTGTAATCTGTAATCCAGGGATTTTTCTATTTCACCCATCTTCACCAAATCCTCACATACACTCACCTGGAAAAGCTCACAAAACTATTGGTGAAGATGGCTGTTTTGATATAGACAGCCCTGATGTGTCCTCAGGTGTGGAATCCCCAATTTCAGAAACTTCCAAATCTTTAATGGGCACCAAAAATAATTAAAATTCTCCTCAGTGTCCAATTTCTACTTGGTAAGTTTGTTTTATCTAAATTCCAGAGGCCCAGCACATCCTTATTATTTTCCTAATTGTCATCAGGAATTTGCTTCTATTGAAACATTTGACCCCATCAAGCATGTCTCTAGGTTCACATTACAATGAAATCATTGCACCCAGACAGTCTCTGTCATTGAACACAATACCTCCAAACTCAACAAACACAGAAGCCACTGCCCAGGGAGCCAACAGGAATGGGAAATGCAAGAACCTGGTGCCATTTAACCTCAAAATAAATTGAAGATGGAAAATGACAAGATGCAAAGTCAAAAACATTTGGTAGCTTAATGTTTTGTCTAAGCTCAGCTTCCATTTACAATTTTGAATATTCTCATTTCAGACAGACCCTGAATCATCTTGAACTACAATTTTATTGGCCCCATTGCAAACATATTGTGACAATTGCCAAAAAAGCTTACTACCAAAAAAAGAATCATTGCTCAAGACCCCCAGAAATTATCAGAGGGTACTTGGGTGTGTGCTAAAATTGACGCTTGGACCACCAAGGACCAGCACTAGTCATATCTGGCTGGGGTTATACAAGGAATTCATGAGAATGAGTTTGTTCCCAATCACAGGCTAATCAGATTTGAGAATATAGATGGTGATAATAGTGGTCAAGCACTGGCCTCTTGGTTTTGGGATGAAATGGAAGAGTGAAGTATCCTGGATTGCATCTATTAAGTTACTGGTGATAACACCTCAAGAAAAATAACAATGGCTCAGAACCTGCAAGGTAACTTCCAGGAAATAGGATCCCAATGTCCTTGTCAATAGGGATATCATTTCTGTGCCTTTAATGTCATGTGTTTGGTACTCAGAGACTCTTTGAAGTCCATGGGGCAGCTAACAGATGCAGACTATGACTATTTCAATCATTAAAGGTCCAACAAGAAATTCCCCAATGCCAAAGGTTCTTATGAAATCAAAGCCCTAATTTTACGAATAAAATGTCAGTTGTTTCTTATTCTATCAAACCAATTCAAGCTCTAAACAAAGTAACTGGCCTTTGACACCTTCCTCTTATGCTAGATATTCCAAGGCAAGAGATCTCAAAACTTCCCCTTTGGAGACTCAACAACAGAGTCCTATTCATTTGTATCACCCCTCAGCTGAACCAACCACTTTGCATGTACCATCATCACCTGTAAAAAGCTATTCTCTCACATTTGTGGGAATAGAAAACAGAAGAAAACACTTATAAATATCCAAGATCAAAAATGTGACCCCAAGCTCTTCCCTTTATCAATTCCAATGACCCATTGGAACTATTTTCTCAAGAAAGTCAAGCATTCTTAACTGCTCAAGAACAGAATTTAGCTCTATACTCAAACCACCCATGGGAGAAACTATGAACTAAATGATGAGTTATGGGGTTCCATTGAGCTCATGGAGCCCATCCTCCAAATGTTTGAAGGGGCCTTCAACTTATTTTAATGAAATGGACTGACCAAACACTTGGATCTACCTGTTTAAAGATTTCTGATCAAGAAATTACACCATTATTCATGTGACTTGCCCCCACTTGGTCTCAAGAATGTCATGTAAAAATTGAGAAAATGCACAAGTATAAAGATCAAGAAATGAAGAATAATGATACCCAAATGGAAAAGCTTTTAAGTCAAGCTTATTGGCAGGGGATTTTCAAGCTCATTGGACTCTCGCTGAAGAAAATCCAAGAGGTAATGGATTCCCTAAGCCAGGAGTACCTGGTCCTAAACACAGATGGCAGTGCCATCTGGGAAGATTTATGATTTTCCACATCCCCTCGTCCAAACAAAGAGTCACCTCAGTGAAATTCACTTGCCATGTATGACTCTGTGCTTAAACCTACCTCATCAAGCCCAACTCAGACTGGGAACCTGGGTGGAGTTTTTTCCTACCTCCAGAATCAGCATCCAATAGTGGAAGGGGAGGATATTTTGCAGTATTCAAAGGTGACTTTGAGGTGCTCCTGTGGTTTTTATTAATGAGAATCTTAAGTAATTATGCACACATTCACACATATAGAAACAAATGGTCACTGGTGTGTATACTGAGTTAGGAAGGATTGCCCTCTTCTATTTTTCAATCCCAGCCTCATCAGGAGCAGTTAAGAGAGTTTTCTCTCAGAGTGGCCACCTCATCACCCCTACCAGAGAATGCATGGCTAGTAAGACCATTTCACATTTGTGTTGTCTCAAAGAATGGTTTAATAATGGAGACAAGTAATTATATTACATATTCAACTAATTTCAATTGACTTGTAAAATGGGAGTTACACTTTCGTTATAGAATTTGAGTAACAAATCTGTTGACTGAGATATGCCCTCTCAGTCAGAAACCATATTTAGTATTTTCAAAGAGCCTTGTTTTGTCAAAGCAGTTTATTGGTACTTACTGACATTTTACCAAAAGTCCATACTTCTTTTTCATGTACAGGCTGGCTCCATCACACAGCCAGTCATTTGAGCACAGGCTGGTACTGACAAGAAATGTTGGCTTATCAGTAAGTAATGAATACAAGTCCACCCTCAATAATTAGGTTCATTATCAAGTGGAGACTAGGTCATGCTCTTAATTGTTCCAAATTAAATAAATCTTCTATCAATTACTATGTAATCCAGTATGAGTATAACTCATTAAATACAAATGAGTATACTGAAAAAAACTAAAATCAGACCTAACCCTCCCCTGAGAATTAAAAAACAAAGTACAAGTATGATGGCCAAGCCAACAAAACTCAAAAAGAGTCATATAAGACTGTGAATAAAATCCCAAGAATAATATGGAAGGGCCTCTTCATTCAGCCACTCCTTCAGGCCTGTGAGGTGGGAAATAGTTCTTGATCCAAGGACTACAAGTGTGGGAGTTTTGAGCCTTCCACTATGGGAGAATACCCTTTCCATGCATGCCAAACCTGCCACAATCAACTAATATCTTAGGGAAATCTTCCCCAATCTAGGGAGGTTTCCTGTGCCAATTTGGCACTGGAGTAACACAACAAGGGATTTGAGTAACAGGTCATGAGCATGAGCCACTAGAAAAACACATACCTCCCAATAATCAATGATTAGTTCAAATTTTGTCATTGGGTGTAAATTTTGCAAGTAGCACAAAATATTTTCACCTTGGATCCTCAGCAGTTCATATTGTGAGCCTGTGGGATATGTATAGCATACCCATAAGGACAAAAATAAATTTATACAAAGTTGATTTGATCTTAAACAGACTTATCAATGGAATTCAAAGCAAAAGATAAAAGATACCCCCCAAAATGTGAGCCTGTGAGGTATGTATGACATGCCCATAAGGCCACAAATAACTTTATATACAGCTGATTTAGTCTTGAACAGACTTTTCAGTTGAAATTGAAATAAAAAAAATAATAAAAAATAACAAAAAATAAGTATAACCTTTTTTTAGATAAACAAATTTATAATTGTTATGTCATTTTTGGATTCTAAAACAAAAATAAGCTAGGGTAGACCCATAGGGTGTTATAGCCAAAAATAGTTATTTCTTATGTTATTAGAGTATTTCAAAATTTCACAGTAAAATTGCAACTTTTTTTAAAAAAATTTAAAATCATTAAGTTTAAGCTTATTTGAGCTTATATTTGAATTTTCATAAGGCTTATGCAAGCTTACCAAAATTTTAGTTAAAATTGAGGGGTTGTGTATATTTACTGAGTTGGCTCAGGATTTTACTTACATCATTTAAATCCTGAATGTGGTCAATTTTAAAGGGTTTAAGGCCATAGTGTGGCTTTAAATAAATAAAAGGGCAAAATCTGTGCAGAAAGGTGGGACAAAGGAAAAAGACCCAACAAATTTTGTGTACCCAAACTTTTGGATATGCAAGGATTAAATTAAGGTTTCACACCTGTATTGGAGTATTTTAAACTCCTTTAAGCATTAAGATTAGGCTTTTGATCCAACCTTAAAGTTTGAACTGGGTTTATCCCAATTTGGACAGGAATTTCAAGCTGCAAAAGGGTGAATCCCAATGTACAAGCTTGAAGTCAAGTTTTTAAGAACTGTAAAAGCTCAAGTAAGCTTGAAAATTTAAATTGACAAGTATTAAAACCTTATAAAAAGTTAAGGTGTAGTTTGTATTCCTATTTTACATGGAAAACAGAAATAACTGCAAACATTAATGAAGGTTCCAATTATGAATTTGTTTTGCTTGAAAATATCACACAGATTACAAATTGATGTTATATGTGTATGAGTTATCCTTTAAGTATCATTTTTTAAACAGGTTCAATTGCTAATTAGCCTTGAAATCAACAACTTTAAAGATTCTTGAAGAAAATTAATATTTCTTTAAAAATTACTTAAGAAATTAAGTTTAAGAGATTTTTTCTTAAAAATTTATCTTTTAAGTTGCTCATGTGATGAAATTTGCTTTAAATAAACTTATTTTCTATTAAAAATTAAAATAATTGATCCAAAAGAGGATTAAAGTTACCTGGAGTTAAGAATAACACTGGTAACTTTAAATCGGAATTAAAATCAAGTCAAATTAAGGTAATAATTGTATTCTGAAGCATGGTTTTTCAGGTTTGACCTTAGCATGTCCTCTATATAAATTATGAATAATGGGAGCTGCTTGGCAGGCATAAAAAGACCCTACATGTTACTGTTTTTGCCAATAAGCAATAATCATTCCAATGAATTAGAAATTTTAAACAAGTAAGATTTTATTCAATATAAACTTGTTTGTTAGTAAAGTAATTATTAAGCTATTTTACTCCTTATATATTATAAATAAAGAATTGACATCATAGAATTCAGATCATATTCTTGTAATCACCACTAATAGATTTTCTTATATAAAATTGTTCTCTTAAAATATCTTTCAAATCCACAAATTCCACTTGAAAAATTTTGAATCTTGTTTTTTTATCATAAAAATCTGTTTTATCTTTCAAAATATTGATTTTTGGCATTTTTTTGGCTTATAAAATTTATTCAATATAATAACTGTTGTTGTTTGACTTGTTGTATTAAATGAATATCATAAGTAGGTTTTCCTTCAAAGTTTTATATTTATTTATCTAGCATTAGTTCTTTATATAAAGTTTTTCTCTAAGAACTATCTCTGCACAGTGTGTGTGATAATTTCTTGTATAAGTGATATTTATATATTATCTATAAGCTGTTAAATATTACTATTTTCCACATGTAATTGTCTAATTCAGATATTTACACTTCTTATTGTTATAATTGTGAGTGACTGTTACAATAATGAAATAACTATAGTTTCTTATAATTATTAAGATTTTCTCATTGTTAAATTGCTTAATAATGATAAAACTTCCTTTTTTACAATTATTTCTAATAATTATATTAGATTTGTGCTTATAATATTCCATTATCTTATATTTTCTACTGAGGATAGTCATAGTACTATTGATATTTGCTACTATTATTAAGCATTTAATAGAAAAACATTTCATTTGGGACCTGGCCATTATTTTAACCAATTTTTGGGACATAAATCATATTATAGACCTTATTTTACTTTTTTTGACGTGAAAATGCCATATTTACTTTAATATTGACTTTTTTGGGAGTTATCCCTTATAAAGAATATTTATAATATTAATAAAGTTATTTTTGTCAAGAATTTTGTTTGAAACAATATACTATTGAGTGATTTGAAATAAATTTCCATTATGTAACTAGTGGATTTTCCACATCACAGACTTGAAATTCATTCTTTGAGTTATTATAGTATAAAGTGAAAAATAATACAATTTTGATTAGCAACTTATTAATTTCATAATTATCATTTCTTTAAATAAAATCAAAATCAAATACAAAAATTTAAAAGTTGAAAATCTTTACTTGAAAATTTTTTTCTTTACTTTTTAGGCATTTTTTGACTTTTGACGTACTTTGCCATAAATTACATTAAAACAACTTTATCTAATAAGTTGAGTTCATAAGTTATTTTTATCATTTAAAAAATAAGTTATATTATTTGTTTTCTCTAGTGTCATCCATCAGAGAAAGCTCTTCTGACTCTAGTATCTAAGAGTCCGCATTGTAATACAAACAAAGGGGTTTAATTACAAAAGAGCCCTTTGAAGGTCAAGAAGGGGAATTAAATCCATTTCTTAGTCCAATTTTCTTTAAATTGACGTGAAATGACTCCTACCAGAAGTGCAAGTAACTACTCCATCCAATCAAATGGATCTGGACAAGGAAATTCAAGTCATACATCAAAAACACAAGAATGTCAGCCCAGAGGAGAGGAAAAAATGGAGGATGCCAGAAATTCCAACAGTTCCCAAAGGCCATACAGCACCTTTGAAACTCTTCTTTAGAGTCTGTGTAAGCCTGTGACTCAAAGCCAGCGCACAAGAATGACAGCCAAATACCATAAACTAATGGTAGAGCAAAATACCACCAAAATATGGAGCTGAGCCAAACCAGCTAAAAAGGTATCAAACAAAAGAGGAAACTCACCAGTTTCTAAAGACACAAGTCCCATAATAATAGGACAAAGAGTAACCAATTTATTTGAGCTCAAAGCAAGTGCTGAGCATAAACCTTAATTTACACCTCTTATCGAATAGCCAGAGGATGAGGTTGAACCCCGTCAAATGGATATTTGAATTGAAGCTTTCAATTAGAGCTATCCAATGGTATTAGCCAAATTGAGCTAGCACCAAAACTACAAAATCTATGGCCAAAATAAGGTCAAATAAGGGTGAATAAAATATTCACCTCTCATCTAACTTCTACAGTTCTAGTGTGAGATACTTAAAGTGGGGTCATTTTGGAAAGGGCACAATAAGGGCTATCTGATGGGGCCATCTATTTCCCCATATCTCATCTAGAACAAAAGGTATGGGGAAACAAGCTCCATACAGATTTTGATAGAATCATATATATGGATAACTAAAATTGAACATGACATAATGTTGCCATACTTAATTTTACCCATACCAAACAAGGTACCATTGTGTAGATCTCATTCAGGGGTACACAATGAACCAACCTAAGAGCTCAATAGCTCAAACATTGACAAAGCTATAGCAGCTTTCAGGTCAAAATGTCACAGTTTCGCCAATACACCTTTACTGTGCCATACTATCCCATAACTATGATTATGTGGTGTCAAATAGACAAAGAAGCTTGTTTATACTTCAATACCTCATATTTAAGTCAATATTGGTGTCCCATACAGCTTATGTACAGAATTTTACACATCATACATGTCAGAATAGGGCTGTGCGGTCCCTAAATGAAAATTTTCACCCTGTATTGGGGAAAACTTCTTAGATGTGGTTTCAAAACCACATCTGAAGCAAATACAGAGTATACAGGCTTTTTAAAAAATGCAAGCCAGTTCTTTGAAGAGAAAAATATTCACTTCCTCCATGTGAAGTGATCTAGAGGACCTTTCTACCCAATTTCAGGATAAAAAGGGCTCTTTTTCTGCCCAAAAGAGGAATCCACATCCTTCTCTTGAATTCCTATGTAGTACAACTGTCAAAAATAGTTTTACTCTTGAAAAATAATCGGGTTATACTATAAAGTTTAGTATTGTAGTCTTTTATTATTGTAACCCAACAGATAAAGCTGCACCCAGGGTTTTCAACAGTGCTCACCACCATTAATTCTCATTAGTAACACCCTTTTTATTTAAAATCAAAACCTTTTAAGTACTTTTTATGAATTTCACAGTCATATTTAAAGTTTTAAATAGCCTTATTACTTCTTTATCATAGACTCATCCTGACATTTTGGGGGCCTGGCCGTGTTTTTTGACCATTTTTGGACCCTACAAATGAGTTTTTCTCTTATTTTCTCTATTCTGACAAAAAAAAATTATCTTTTTAGACGTAATCTCTTTAAAAATAAATATATAAAACACATATTTTTATATATTTAAGTGTTATATGTTATATACCACTAATGTTTATCTTTTTTAATCATACGGTTGTATGGTTGATTAGAATTTAATCACCACAAAACATTTATTTTTGGTGTGTTCTGCATATAAAGAAACTTTGAGCCATTAATACAGTCCTTCTTTCAATTAAATAAGGACACTCCTTACTGTAAAACCAACAGTTGAGGCATGGTTGGGTGTATTGTTAATTCAATTACCCTCTTACATACCACTTTTATCAGATTATACTTTATAATTACAAGTTATTCTGTGAGATACTGGCATACAAACAGTGTACCAGATATCTGTAGGCTGTACCTTTGACCTGAAATTGTTAATTCAATTACACCATAATTATAAAAGGGTATATTGTAGTAACATACAAACCCAGAGGCCATTCTTAGACGTGCAAACAGCATTTTAAGAAGTATCAACTGACATTAAGCCCTCTTTTTCCTGTTTGATTTGGTGGAAGAAAACCACATCCCACTAGAAACCCAGTCACAGGCCAACACACCAGTGACACCCTCAGAACCAGAGGGAAGCAAGGGCAAAGGAAAGAGGCATATTGAAGGTCTCATTACAGCAAAAAAGTGGAAACCCATTGCCACTTAGAGGAATAGAAAACCACAAAACTCTGCTTAAATACAAGGTAAACCAACCTTAATCACTTTAACAGGGAAGATTACCATAATTAACCCAGTTGTAACCTCTAAAGGAAAATTTCCAAAAGCATCAGAAAACAAATTTGTACAAGGCACAGTCAAAGGTAAATACCCTAAGAACATAAAGTTTCTGACTGCTTGCAAACACTGATATGTCACCTGTACACCTCAGAGACCTTGGCTTCCAAAGGAACTAGCCAGAGGACAGAGAAGGCTTGTCCAGAACCAGAAGACCTGGAAGAGGACACCTTGGACACAGTGGTGGGTGGCAGGACACTTAGGGAAATCATACCCACTCTACCATTCACTTTCCAATTAAACAGGAACCTCAAACCAGAGGACTGGAAAGATATGGATCAAGTTCTTCAGCTCCACAAACTCCTCAAAGATTTATTTCAATGGAGCACGGACAACAAGAGGTTCAACCTTGCATCCCACTGGGCAGAATTTGAAGCAAGTTGCCATAAGATTTGTCTCAAAGAGATAGACCTCAGAGACCTTATGATAATCACCAAAGCTTGGAATCCTACCAGGCAGTTCAGACTCCTGGAGGTGAGGGCAAATGGGATAAGGGAGAATCAAGCCACTAACCAAGCTATAGAAGAATAGCTGACCCACACAGGCTATACTCAGATTCCTTCAGGCTCACAAGGAGAAGGTCAAATCAGCGCTCCAGTGGCTTCACACCATTCAGAAACCAACAGATCAGTGGCCAAGAGTCACAATTCTTCACAATCCCAGGAAGTTTCCAGGAGAAGACAAGGATACAAGGGAAAAAACAAGACAACCTTCAGCCAGAGGAGGAAAGAGTCAGACCCAATGATCCAGAAGCTGTTGGATTTGGTGAAAGAAGTGCACAAGAGCCAGAAGTAGTTGTACATAACTCTAGAATCAGTAGTCCCATTAATAGAAATATTACCCCCACTCAGATAGATTACACTGTTGTCACACCTGAGAGCGACCCAAACAGTGATTTACTGTGGTTACATAAAAATCAAAAGAAGTTTGCAGAACTCCAACGAAGCCATGAGAGGACAAAAATATTAACAGCCTCCAAGGACAAAATTGTCAAAACCCTTCAAGAGGGACATGCTCAGTTGAGAAAAGCCTCTGAAGAAACCAACAAAATACTGAATCTAGTATTTGAAGAACAACACCACAGAAAAAGGGACTGTCACAGGGGCTCTTCTAAGTGAAGAGGGCCTGTCACTCAGTAAACTGGGACTTACTTATGGAGGGCTCAAGGATATGATAAGAGATTAATACACTTAAGAGTGTAGTATGATGAATTACTAATAAAAGAAATATAAGAAAAGCAGCACAAAAGAATAATAGTAATGAAATAAAAGAGCCAACCACAAACAAGTACAAGTGCACTGTTTCAACCTGTCAGAATGGAAAGAGAAGGGTTAATAAGGATATGGCCACCCAACTCATACTTTACAAGCAAAGAAATAAAAGGCAAAGACTAACTTAAGATTAAATAATTATAATACCCAAAATAAGGATAAGAATAATTATGAAATAATAAATAAACTAAATTAATTAACTGGGGAAAAGTCCCCAGGGGGAGAAAGAGGGGCTGGTATATGTCAGAATCACCAGCCCTGATCCAGAAAGAGAATTTTCATGAGAATGAATGATGATTGAATTGAATCTGGCCAATACAGGTCCTGTACAGCTGTACAGGTCCTGTAAAAGAGGTGTGGTGGTATTGAGTGATCATACAGTTTGGGGATGGTGTATCCAAGCTGTATTGGTTAATTCCAGCCTGTACAAGTATTGACAGACTGTATGCATGTTTCAGCAAGGAAGATTGCTGAAACTGAATTCTGATACACAAAGTGGATTTTCTGGTTGAGGTGTTTGAGTGGGTGTAAGTATGAATGCCCTTACCCCTGATTAGTGGTTGTTACAGTATCCCCCTCTTTAAACTGGTGGGCTCCCGAACACCATAAGACCCTGCCACTGTTTAGTGGTATCTT
This sequence comes from Austropuccinia psidii, assembly GCA_023105745.1. Lineage (NCBI taxonomy): Eukaryota > Fungi > Basidiomycota > Pucciniomycetes > Pucciniales > Sphaerophragmiaceae > Austropuccinia > Austropuccinia psidii. The sequence continues at coordinate 2,548,592 of JALGQZ010000014.1, forward strand.
AATATCCCCGCATTTTTTTTAAAAAAATTCTTCTTAATTATCTATTTCCTCTTGACTATTATCCTGAAAATCCCCTTTCATATCTTCATTGTCAAATTGATTTGAATTACCCCTTCTTTAGCTTGAGTAAGTTCTTCCCCTTCAAAATATGCTTTTTCTTCTTTTGAGTGGGTTGTATCCCAAAATGAATGCCATTGAGCTCTTCTGCTCAAAAATTGATGAAGAATGAGTATATGATTGTATATCTCATTTGTCATGGGCCCTTCCTTGCCATGACTGGAATTGTCTTGAAAAAATCTTCAAGGGGGGTCTTGTCCCCAATAACCTTGGAAATACCTCAATATGGTCTTTGATCCTCTTTGGCCTTACCATAGTATTTTGGGCCTTGGCCCTTCCTATGGTGATTCTTGATAGAAATTCAATTTATGGCCATTTTGGTCTTTTCTGGGTTTTGGGTGCTTTTTTTGATTTAATGAATTTATGGCATTTTTGGCCATTTGGGGTTCTTGGGGTCCTACAGTCCGCGGTGTGTGGGCCATGGACCGTACGCCGCGGTCTGCAGTCCGTGGGGGCTATTGGAGGCCCCCTGGGCCCAATTTTTCTGGGGACCAAAAAGTGGCCCATGGCCTGGACCCATTGAGAGGGTCCAAGACCATCAAGATCCTGGCCTCCCCAAAGTTTCAGGGGATGTCCTGGGTGATGAATTCACCCCCAAAGGGGCCTTGAACCAACACCTTGGAGGTTTTAAGGGGGGCCATAATTTAGTTATGGCCCCATTTTCTTTGGGCTTGAAGTGGACTGATTCTGAAGTTCTGAATCTTCTGCTTTCATATTCTCAGCCATGAGTTCCAAACTGGCTGAGCTCGCTGAATCTTCCCCTTATTTTCCGCCACCATCTGTCCTTTGTGGTTCTGGTGTCCTCAGTTGATTGGCTTCATCTGGACATTTTGATCCCTCCCAAACTTATGATGGTTACAAGGCAGTTGAAGTTCTTGATCCTGCTTGTACTGAATGTTTGGCCAATGGTAAGGATTGTTTTGAACATTAAAACCCTAGGTCATCAAAATGTCACTATTGCTACATTGTAAAGAAGCCATGTTGTCGTACCGGTTTGCAAGCTTAAAATGTCAGGAGGTATTTTGGAGTAGGAAGGATGGGCCTTTTGGGAAAGAGTTCCCAGTTTCTGAGGCCCCTACTCCTGATGGTACTTCAGGGCTTTCCCATTGTTAGTAATTTGATTATTTTGATTGAATTTGGTACTGATATTCTTGATTTAGTGACTGGTTCTAGGCAGAGGGATGTGGCGAGGTGGACCAATGTTGGAGGACCCATTGCAGTTGGTGGTAGGCTAATATACTCCAGCTCAGAGGTCCCAATCTCCAGAATCAATACTGAAGGAGTTGTGAAAAGGATAAGAAGGATTTCTGATTCCCCACCTGATCCAGATGCTGAAGGTAGTGATGAATTGGATGGTGAAGACGTTGAAGTGGTTCCTCATTTGGTTGGCCATCAATCCAGCTCTTCCTCTTCTCAGCCTCTTGCCAACAGATTCCAAATTCATGTCATTCCCAGTACTCCCAGAACTTTCCAACCAACTCTTGCTACTGTTCCTACTTCCCTTCCTCCAGCTTCACCAAGTTCTTCCCATGCCAGGCCTGCCTTGACTCAAGCAGTAAGACCATCCCCCATCCAAAAACCCAGGAACTAACCCATAATCACCTCTCAACAACTCCAACCAATGGTCAGTTCCAGTAGAAGAAGAGATGGATTTTCTCCTTTACTGTTTCCTGCCGCTCAAGTAGTTCAGAGAAGAGATTGTTGGCCTATCCAAGTTACCAGAGAGTATCCAAATGCGGCGAGTGAAAAACAAGAAGCTGTGGCCAGGTTGTTCAGGAGAGTTGATAGAAATAGTAGGGAGGTGATTATGTATGATAATGACAGAACTATTCCAGGTACTGCTTCTGAGGAGATGGCTGAAAGATTTTCCTGGTATGAAGATGAGTTGATAAATGGTTTCCAGAGAACTTTTGATGATTTGGGTAGAGATAACTAGTTTCCTTGTTCTTGTTTGTGTTTGGTTTGACTTCTATCCCCACTCTTATAAAATACTAAAAATGAAACAATAAATGGAACCTCCCAATACATGTTTTGGGGGGGATGCTGCTGCTTTAAAGAAATAAAAGAAAAAAAATTATACCAGTAAAGAAAAAGAAAGAAAATGAGAGAAAAAGAAACAGAGAAATTCCTGAGGTTTGTCCTTCTTGTGATGAGATGCTTGATTTTGGACAAGAATTGTCTGAAAAATGAAAACCCAGCATTTGATGCTCACAGAGTGGCCAAGGTGATGTTTTACAAGAAGTAGAACCCTCAGGGATGCATACCAGGAGATGGAACTTACTTTCATAACTCCCACTCCCCACCAAGTACCATAAAATGAAACAAATTGCCATAATTGACTTTGAATTAATGATGATTGACATAAATTGAAATACTAATAAAAGGGAAAAGAAAATAAAAGAGAGATTTGGCCATATCTCGATAAGGTCCAAATTGGAGGGTATTAATGTTGCATGCTTCCTGAATCTGTCCAAAGAACTGACAAGTGCTCACAAAGTGGCCAAGGTGATGCTTACAACAACATTTGGGTAGAATACCCCCTTAAAGGTGCATGCCAGAAGAGGAACTTACTTTCATAACTTCCTCTCCCCACCAAGCACCATAGAAATCAAACTCTTGAGGTATTTGGACCAGGCTTGTCTGGATACAATGAGTGGAAGTCCTTGACAGGGTCTGGTGAGCTGGCAAGGTTGGAAGCTGGTTCCCAAGTTGTTCTTTCTGGGTCTTCACTGAATCTTTTCCACTCTACAAGGTACCATAATTTCCCTCTTCTGAGTTTGGAGTCCAGAACCTGGGCCACTTCTTATTCTTCTTGCTCCTCCACTAGACCTGATTGTGGTGGCAATTGATGTCAATTCGGGATAGTTGATTGCTTTACTGGTTATAATGAGGACACATAGAATACAGGGTGAACTGAATTCCATTGTTGAGGCAACTTGAGGTGGTATGCATGACTTCCAATATTATTAATGACTTCAAAGGGTCCCAGCCATCTTTCTGAAAGTTTCTTGGTGGGTCTTGTAGTTTTGATGTTCTTGGAAGCTAGCCATACCTTATCCCCAGGTTGGAAATCAGGTGGAATTGACCTATTTATATCTGCATACTTCTTGAATCTCCTTATTGCTGACTCTAATTCTTCTTTGACAACTTGCTGTACTGATTGGAGTTTTGTTGATAACCTTCCAGAAGGTGAGTCTTGAGAAATATGGATTGAGTAAAAACTGGGATTTCTCCCATAAATGCTGAAAAAAGGGGATTGCTTTGTTGCTGAATGTTCTGCATCATTGTAGGCAAATTCAGCCAGAGGGAGCCAGGTGTGCCAGTCATCTTGATGGTAATTGACATACATCCAAAGATACTGTTCTAGAATCTGATTTACCCTCTCTGTCTGTCCATCTGTTTCAGGATGAAAAGCAGTTGAAATATCTCTTGATATCTTGAGCTGCTGACATAAATTGGTCCAGAATGATGAAATAAATAAGGATCCTCTATCACTGACAATACTGACTGGAAGGCCATATTTGGAAAAGACATGGCTGATGAAGATTTGAGCTAATTCCAGAGCAGTGATTATTCCATAAGCTGGAATAAAGATTGCCATTTTTGAGAACCTGTCCACAACTACTAGAATGGAGTAAAAGCTGTTGGACAGTGGCAATTGAGTGATAAAGTCCATTGATAAAGAATTCCAAGGACCAGATGGAATTTGAAGAGGCTTGATTAATCCAAACTTCTTATGATGAATGTTCTTGTTTCTAGAGCATTGCTGACATGAGGACACATATTCCTTAATTAATTGATTCATGCCAGCCCAATGAAAGTCCCTATTGATGAGCTTGAGGGTCTTGTCCTGGACAGGATTGCCGGCCAAAGGTGATTCATGACGCCTTTGAAGAATATTGAGTTGGATTTCTTCATTTCTTGGGATTACCACTCTATCTTTGAATAATAATAACTTGGATTGAGGTTCAAGAGAATAATCTGTAACTGATTCACCTCTTGCTAGTTGCTTGAGTATTTCTTTATAGTCTTTGTCTTGCCATACTTCTTTTTGGATTTTGTCAACCAAATCTGAGAAAATTTCAACTTCAATTGAGAAGAATCTTGACTCTTGAATTCCATCTTGCTTGATTACTTGATGAAAATTCTGAGGATTCTTGCTGATGAAGTCCACCCCCCTCTCTGGGTACTTGTCATCCGGACATGACAAGGCATCTGGTAAAGTGGCCAGCCTGCCTGGGTGGTAGGTGATAGTGAAATGAAACTCAGAGAGAAATTCAGCCCAATGGGATTGACGACAAGTAAGAACTTTGGAATACATGAAATACTGAAGAGAAGAGTGGTCTGTCAAGACCTCAAAATAATGGGAAAGAGAAAGAAGAAAAGCTCTCCAGCGCTTGAGAGACCAAACTATGCCAAGGAGTTCCTTGTCATGAATTTCATAGTTCAGCTCATCTGGAAGAAGCTTGTGACTGTAAAATGCAATGGGATGCTTTCCTGAGGCATTCACATGGCTCAGTACAGCACCCAAGGCATAATCAGAAGCACCAGTCTCTACAATAGTTGGTAGAGAAGGCTTGAAATGGGAAAGGATAGGAGTGGTGGTGAATGCTTCTTTGAGTATTTGAAACGGACTAAGAGCTTCCTCATTGAAGATAAAGGGAGAGTCTTTTTTGAGAAGGGAAGTGAGAGAAGTGATTTTGTTGGAGTAATTTTTAATGAAACAACAATAGAAATTGGCAAAGCCAAGAAAGGATTAAAGAGCCTTGATGTTCTTTGGCTGAGGCCAATTGAGGATTTTATGAACTTTAGAAGGATCCATCTTGAGGCCATCACTTGAAACAACATATCCCAAGTATTCCACACTTGATGCATGGAATAAACATATGGAGGCTTTGGAAAACAAACTATTGTCCCTCAGTCGTTGGAGGACAGAGGCCACATGTTTGACATGTTCCTCCTCAGAACTGGAAAAGACCATGATATCATCTAAATAAACTACAACAAAAATATCCAAGAAATCTGAGAATATGTCATTCACAAGATTCTGGAAAGAAGCTGGAGCATTGGTAAGGCCAAAGGGCATAACCAAATACTCATAACTACCATATTTGGTTCTGAAGGCATTTAAGTGCTCATCTGTCACAGGGGCTCTTATGGAAGCAAGAGGGCCTGGCACTCAGGAATCAAGAACTCACTTGGAGGGCTCCAAAATATGATAAGAAATACTACGGAATATATTTCTTAAGCAGGAATAAGAGAAAGGACAAATATGCCAAAGATACCAAAGAATAATAAGATGAATCCAGAGGCCAAAGATAAAAGGAAGCCAACCAAGTGAATCCTCAATTCACTGTTTCAACTTAAGATTATCAGTTTTAACTTTAATAAGATAAAAGAAAATAAGGATAAAATTAAATCCAATATATTAATTAACTGGGGAAAAAGTCCCCAGGTGATCAAAGGTAGCCGGTATATGTGAAAACTGAAAGATTGATCCTGGAAGGTGGATCAATGGCTGTATTGTCTGGATCGGGAAATACAGTTCTGGCTATCTTGGAATTCCCACAGTGGAATATGGATTGGCCCAATTGGGCCAAGACCATACAGGTTGATTGAATGGGGCCTGTACGGATGAATTGAGTTGTCCAAGGAGTATTGAATACTTGATGTCTTGACAACTGGTTGTAATGATGTAATACCTCTTGAGAATTGCCCTTGAATAATCCTGAATGAATTGTGCCAACCCAACTCCTGCAGATACAGGTGGTTGGGATCCTTGAAGAGTCTTCTGATTTCCGTCATAACTTGTCAGACTGAAGAGCTGATTAATCCTCCTTTGAAATGGGCATTGGGATTTGGGACCTTGATTTGGAAAAGTGGAATTGGGTCCTGAAAACGTCACCATTGGATTGCTGAGAAAAAATGGTGCATAATGGTATATAATACCATATATGCACCATGCCTGCAACCTTGAGTACAGATGGTATGAAGGAAAGGAGGAAATCCCCTGGAGTTGAGGGGAAAGACAGGCTGAGCTGATCTGATGGCCTCTGGTGGTTGCCAGAGGCCATGGTTGAATTATTGGTCCATGGTGGTCTATGGCCAAAATTGGGTCCTACGGGATTTATGGCCAAAATGGTGTCCATGGGGTTTTTGGTCACTTTTGGGTCCAAGGGAATGGTGGCCAAAAGATGGCTCAGGTGGGCCCAATTGTGGTTTGGGACCTAGGTGGCTGGCCCCTTTTGGCCTCATTGGATTAGGCCAAAAGGGGCCTAAATGGCCTACGGACCGCGGCCCATGGGCCATAGGAGCCGTAGGGGGCCTAAATGGCCCAAAAAGGCCATTTAGGCCAAAACCCCATTAATGAAAAGGGTGGCCCAGAATCCAAAATTGATGGCTAGGGGGCCTGGAGGCCCCTAGAAGACAAACTGACCCCCCAGGCCCAAAATCAAAGATGAAGGCCTGGGGGTTGGTCAAGTGGAAATTGGCCAAGGAGGCCAATTATGGCAGGATATGGCCTGAGGCCATAAAATGGCCATGGGAGGGTGTTATTGCGTGGATGCCATAGAACACCCAAGGGGGCCAATTGGCCATAAAAGATATGTTGTGACCAATTGGCCCCAGGTTGGATTGCCGCAACCATCAAGGAGGAGGGTCAAACTCGTGGTTGTGACATCATCCCCCTCTTTGATTCTCAAGAGATTATATGCACCATGCAGATCTATCTTGGAGAAGATAGTGGAACCTTTGAATATGGTAAGAAGCTGGTTCATAGGAGTAACAGGATACCTGTTCTTCCTAGTGACAGCATTTAGTTTGCGGTAGTCAACACACAAATGAAGACCTCCATCCTTTTTATTGACAAAAAGGACAGGTGCTCCTGTTGAAGAGGAGCTTTTCCTTATGAAACCTTTCTCTACATTCTCTGAAATGTAGGCCCACAGTGCTTCTGAATCTTGATTCAATAATGAGTAGATAACACCAACTGGAGGTAGAAGACCCTCCAATTTGATATGATGATCACAGGCACGGTGGGGAAGAGGTTTCTCTGCTTTCACCTTGGAGAATACATCTAAATATTGGTGCTAAGCAGGAGGGACTACCTTTGAAACAGTTTCAATTTCTTCTGGCTCTTCCTCCTCATCCCACTGCTCCTCCAGTCAGGCATGAAAATACAAGGGAGGAAGGTCCATATCCCCTTTAAAGAGATGAAGTGAAGATATAGCAACATCTTCTCCAACATCTTATATCTCTTTGGAGACCGCATCTCTTGATTTGAGTAATGACTGAGATGGCATGATGGAAGGGATATGGACAGAAGAAGGAAGGGAAGGTGTCCTAAGCTCACCAACCAGAGCAACACTGTTTACAGCAGTGGCCAAGGCATTACTAGCAGAAGAATTAATACCACTAGAATCCTTATGACTAGAATCATAGGTGATCAATCCATTTTTCCAATCACTAATGGGATCAAAATGTAGAGGAAATCATAGCCCAATATCAGGTCTTCTCCTTTGGGTGAATCTATGACAAAAAAAGTCCCATTCAAAGCTTGAGAAGGAAGGAAAGTCAACTAACCACTTGGTATAATGGGTGATGAACAAGGCAGGGGATTCATTTGAATTCAGGATGAAAAGAGGAATCTTTTCAGGGAGCTCTGACATAGTCAATAAGTACTTGAGACCAAAATTCTTTGCAATAAAAGAGTTTGTAGCACCAGAATCAATGAGAATAATATAAAAAATATCAGAGATGGAAGAAAAAATAATAAACTTTAAAGATTTCTTGACAGTAGTATTCAGAGTGCACAATTTTTCTCTTGAAGGAAATAAGTGAGAACCATTGAACACATCATGATTCCCACTCAGGCTTTTCCCTGCTTGCTAGGGAAGCCTCTTAATGACCCAGGCTTGTTCTGAGGCCTCTTGAAGCATTTTTCAATTGGGTGCTTTCCACCACAATAAGTACACAACCCTTCTTTGATCCTCCTCTCCTTTTCAGAACTGATTAATTTATTTCCCTTATTGAGGAGAGCAGAATGGGGCTTGTCCTTTGAAGCTTGAAATTGCTTTCCCTTCTTATTCTTCTTATGGTGAGGCCTTTTTTGAAGATGAATCTTGGGGAGGCCTTGAAGAATTGGATCCAGTAACAGGAGGCTTCTTTTCTTGATGAATATGCTTCTCTTTCTGTCTCTCATGGTATCTGGTATCTAATTTCAAGGTAATGTCCATGAGTTCTTGAAGAGTATCAAAATTGCCAGGGTAGGAAGCAAACTGGTCCAAGAGTCTTGATGCCAATCCTCTCTTATAAACATGAATATAAGCTCTTTCTCCCCAATCTCCAATTCTTGACATTAAACTTCTGAAATCAGCAATGTACAGGGGTACATGATCACTTTCCTTTATCCTCAAATTGTCCAACTCTTGTTCAGCTTTCCTGACTTTATTGGGATCACCAAACAGAGTGAATAATTGAGTTTTGAATAACTTCCAATTATTGAGGAGGTAGGAAGGATCTTCATTGGAAATATTGGAGATGTGGGGTTCAATCCATTTGCCAGCTCTACCAGTGAGAAAAGAAGTTTAGTACATAACTTTCTTCCTGTAAGAGAAGAAATTTGCTGGATCATTATGAAAAATGAGTTTACAGGATTGAATCAGCCCTCTCAACCTATGGGCTTGAGTACCATCAAAAGAATCAGGTGCTTTCATTGATGGAGTCTTGAATTCAGGGGCTTTGGAATTGTCCCTGGGGGCTGCTGCTTGAGAAATCTGTCCCATAATAGTAGCCATTTGCTCCATGATGTTGAGGAGACTTGGATCATATTGAGAGACAACAAGCTGATTAGTAGGGGCTAGATTAGAACCCTGGGGTAACTCTGGTGCATTTTCCAAGGCATCTGCCACTTCAGTTTCCCCAGAATCTTCCTCTGCCACAGACTCCTCCTCCTCTTCATCTTCAACTTCTCCAAGTCTTTCTCTTGCACCTTCAGACATGCCAGGGTAGCCACCCAATAGGCCAGAGAAAGATCTTGATCTTCTGGATCTCATTCCCCCTCTTCTGAAGGGTGCTGCTCCTTCCATTGTGGGTCCTCTGTCCAAATTTGCACTCAGTTGATGAACTGATGGTGTGTGGTCAAGAGGAACCCTTGCTGTAGGAGTGAGAACAGCGGTATTTCTTTGAGTTCTAGAGTACTTGGCTGGAGGGCTATGCTGAACTGGCATTATTGAGAAATTAAGAATAAAAACTTGATGATAATTCAAAAAAAGGAGAAAAGCTTGTCCAAATAAATAATCAATAAATTCTTGATGATCTTGAGGAATCAATCAACAGTCTTGAGGTGAAAACAATTCAATAAATCAATCAATCAATTCAGTCAATATCAGCAGTCAATCAAATATCAATAATCTTGAAGAATTCAACAATCAATCAATAAGTCAATGTCTTCAATATCAATTCAAGGTCTTGAGGAATCAATCAGTCAAATAAATATCAGGAATCAAAATCAATCAATAATCAATAATCAATTGATGAGGATCAATCAGTTATCTTTAGGAATTGAAACTCAATCAGTCCACTCCAAATAAAATCCTTAATTGCTGAATCAATAACCCAATGAATCCCAATCAATCAACCAATCAATTAACCAATCAATAACTCCTGATAGGACCTGAATGAGCAAACAAAAGAAATATTTTATTGAGAAAGAATTTAGAATGAAATGAGATGGTCAGCAATGAGTAATAAATGATAAGAATCAATTTTAATATGAATATAATGAATGAGATGAAAATTGAAGATAGAAAAATCATAATCATGAAAATCATAATATCATAAAAGAGTCATAATTGATGAATGAGAGAAATGAAGTTAAATGAATGAAAAGAAAGAACAAAATATTAGCTAATTAATTTAATGTCACAGGGGCTCTTCTAAGTGAAGAGGGCCTGGCACTCAGTAAACTGGGACTTACTTATGGAGGGCTCAAGGATATGATAAGAGATGAATAAGCTTAAGAGTGTAATATGATGAATTACTAATGAAAGAAATATAAGAAAAGAAGAAACAAAAGAATAAGAGTAAGAAAATAAAAGAGCCAACCACAAAAAAGTCCAAGTGCACTGTTTCAACCTGTCAGAATGGAAAGAGAAGGGTTAATAAGGATATGGCCACCCAACTCATACTGTACAGGCAAAGAAAGAAAAGGCAAAGACTAAATTCAAATTAAATAATTATAATACCAAAAATAAGGATAAGAATAATTATGAAATAATAAATAAACTAAATTAATTAACTGGGGAAAAGTCCCCATGGGGAGAAAGAGGGGCTGGTATATGTGAGAATCACCATCCCTGATCCAGAAAGAGAATTTTCATGGTAATAAATGATGATTTAATTGAGTATAGACAATACAGGTCCTGTAAAAGAGTTGTGGTGGTATTGAGTGATCATACAGTGTAGGGAGGGTGTATCCAAACTGTATTGGGTAATTCCAGCCTGTACAAGTATTGACAGACTGTATGCATGTTTCAGCAAGGAAGATTGCTGAAACACACAGTGGATTTGCTGGTTTGAGGTGTTTGAGTGGGTGTAAGTATGAATTGCCTTACCCCTGATGAGTGGTTGTTACAGGGACAGGGATTGTTGGGATCAAGATATAAACAAACTGTTTAATGTCTATCATAACATGAAGCCCCAACCACAAGGCCATGTTATGGGTAATCCATATCATCAAGATGAAATCAACCCAGATGCCATGTTAATGAATAAGACAAGATCTCCATCACAATACCAGGATGAAAAAAAGGCTTATTCAGAGAAGGAAGTCCTGAAACAGCTTCCTGAGGCCTCAAGCTGGCCCAGCCTCTCTGGAACTGGAGAATATGATCATATAGAGCTCATAGATTATATTCATGGACTCTTGATTGATGTACCAAGCATTCCAGACTAGTGGATTACTGCTAGAATCAATACAGCATTTAAAGGACACGCTAGTATATCGTACACAGAAATGAAAGAAATCCATGGAAAAAGAAGCTGGCCATGGTTGAAGATTCAAATCATCCAAAAGTACAGCAATGGTACTTGTATATGGCAGAAGACCATGTCATTTGAAATCGACAAATACTCTGTGGATAAAGATCCATATGAGGGTGTCTCAGACAGTCTAAAAGACTTAAAGCCATTGATACTCAAATGAACATTCAGATAAGGAATCACAAACTCCTGACACAAATGCAAGGAGAACTAGAGCATGCAGTGAAATTCAGATTCAACCACAATTTCATTCTGGATGACATTGCAAATACCTTACAAGATGTAAGGAAAAGAACTAATATAGGGAAATACACCCCATATAAAAGCAGGTTGTTTCAAAGAGAAACAACCTTTCAAGGTGGAGTTTAAAGAAAAACCCAGAGAAAGAGTGGCAGAAGTGGCAAAGAAGAAAAATTATTGTCACAACTGTGTGTCACATGGTGGAAGGTGATCTACAACTTGCCAGTATTAACCTGTCTTTCAACCGGTTTAATAGCCTTTTTGCCAAGAGTTCCCTTCGCTGAGGTCTGGCAGATAGCATTGTGACACTCTGGTTCAACAGACCACTATGCCAAAAACTGTCCAAAGGCAAAGAAAAGAGTCTATGCCATTGAGAAAGTCCCAGAGGAGGAATTCCCAACAGAGGATTCTGACTCAGACTCTATTGGTGATGCCATCAGAGAACAATTTGATGATGACCAAGGCCCAAGATATAAATTCTTAGTGGAATACCAAGAGGACACTCCACTGGAAATCCAAGACATACAGTTGGAAGCAGGCATGCCACAGGATACTGCCAACAAAAACTTGTGAAAACACACAGAAGATCCACAAACATTCTTGGTTACACCAACCAAAGGAATGGCATACATACATAGAACAGCCACAAAAATGACTGTTTGTATTGAAAATGCTCAGCAACCATTGATCATTGACAGTGGAGCACACTGCTCCATAGTGGCCAAAATTATCTGGATAACCACTTCCCAAATTGGGAAAACCATCTCTTACCCACCAAGACAAAAAACTTCAAAAGTGCTTCAGGGAAGATGGCTTCCATTGGGATAATCATCAAAGAGATAATTATACCCCACAGGAAGGGTAATATTATACTCAATCCAGAGTTTGTAGTGCTTGATGATGCCCACATCCAAGATTTCTTACTGGGGATAGATTACCAGAGGATTTATGGTATTGAAATTTACCACAGTAAAAGCAGGCACATTACCATTGGTACCAACAAGCAAAAGGAATTTTCACTTGATATATACCAAGTATCTTCCCAAGATCCACTGGAAAAACTACTCAATGAATTCAGAGAAGGACAGTTTAACACTGCCCTCACCAGTAAACAGAAACTAAGTTTACTAAAAATTCTTAGAAAAAATAGACCAGAATTTGCAATTGGTGAAGAACCAGTAGGAAAGATCAGAGTCCATGATATAGAGCTATATCTGGATGTGGAAATACCTTATCCACCCATGCTTAGGAGACCTCCTTACCCAGAAAGTCGGGAAACCAGGAAGGAAATTGAAAAACATATCAATGAACTCCTGGACATAGATGTCATCAGAAAGATTGGACACAATTAAATAGTTAAAATTACCGCTCCTGTCCTAATAATCTGGCATGATGGCAATTCTAGGCTGTGTGGAGATTTCAGAGCTCTGAATAGCTACACCAAATCTGACAGGTACCCTATACCCAGGATACCTCATGCATCAGATAAACTGGCAAAAGCCAAATACATAAACAAAATGGATTTTATGAAAGGCTTTCACCAGAATGGGGTTAAATCAAACTCCATGAGATTACTCAGAATTATATTCCATATGGGCATATATGAGTACACCAGGATTCCATTTGGCATCAAGAATGCACCAGCCCACTTCCAAAGGATGATGAACACCATATTTCAAGAATAATAATTTGAAGGGTGGATGGTAGTATATATTGATGACATCATTTTATACTCAGAGACATGGGAAGACCATGTGCAATACATAGACAGAGTGCTAAGTAAATGCACACCCATAACTCTGAAATTTTCACTTAAAAAGTGCAATTTTGGCCAACAATAGCTACTAGCTCTAGGGCATAAAGTCTCAGGTCTTAGTCTGACAATTCACCAGAAAAAAGTAGCAGCAGTACTGCAAAAGCAAGTACCAAGAAACATCAAAGAGATTCAATCTTTCCTTGGGTTTGGTAGCTACTATAGAAACAACATCAAAGCCTTTTCCCACATAACCAGTAGCTTATACAATTTATGTTCAAAAGATGTAGTTTTTAAAATTACCAAGGAAAGAAGGGATGTATATTAGAGGGTCAAATATGAACTCACAAATGCACCTGTGCTCATCTTTACTGACTTTGAACTACCATTCAAGTTATAAATAGATGCAGCATGTAGCCAAGGCTTAGGAGAAGCCCTTTATCAAAGACAAATTGTGGATGGTGAACCAATAGAGGGAGTAATATGTTACATCTCTAGGCAGCGGAAAGATTCAGAAGCCAGGTATGGGGCCACCCAGACTGAATGTCTATGCTTAGTCTGGGCTCTAGAGAAACTCCATTATTATTTGGAGGGTGCAGTCTTTGAAGTCTACACATACTGCACAGCCTTGAAGTCTTTACTAAACATGAAGACTACCAATAGACACATGCTGAGATGGAAAATAGCCATCCAGGAGTATAGAGGGAATATGACCATCATATAAAAAGAAGGTAAAAGTCATACCAATGCAGATTGCCTCAGCAGATGGCCACTGGATAATGTCAAAAGCAATCCAGCTTATGACCCTGAAGTTGCTGCAAAAATTCCTATCCATTTTGTTAGCTGGCGCCTCTTTCGTGGCTTCCAGACTAAAGTATTAGTAATTTAATAAACTAAGTTGAAGTGGAATACTATTAATTTTAATTTAATAGACGCGTCACTAATTTTATAACTATGTACTGTTGGTATTTAAGCTTCAACAATACTATAAATGGTAAAAGTGAATTTAATCACTTAAAAGGTGAGAGCGCTAATATTTCTAAAATAAAATGTAAGTAATTTTAATTGTAAAAATATATTTGGTTAAGAGCTCTGAGGAATCATTCTCAAGTAGAATGATCCTCTTTAAATGTTGTAGATACAAAATCAAAGTAAGACACAAAGAAACTGATAAACTGTTTAGAAGAAAATATATTGTTATAGTAACCTGATATATAGCCAGGGAGATGCTGTTTCTATAGAAGCAAAGTTACCATCTCAACAAGTTAAAAGGGTGTTATAGAAAAAAGATGAAACAATATTTCTATAACAACAAAATGTTTAAATGAGTGACTTGGAGATGAGATTACTATAACAACTAATATTAAAAGAGTGACTTATAAAAAATAGAAGAAAACAAAAAAAGTGAATTTACACAGATCAATTGAAATAATTCAAAGAAAATTTAATGAAAGTGTTTGGAGCTTGTGTAGCATGTAATTCTTTTCATGCTTGCAGGCTCACATTTTAAATGTTAGCTGGCGCCTCTTTCGTGGCTTCCAGACTAAAGTATTAGTAATTTAATAAACTAAGTTGAAGTGGAATACTATTAATTTTAATTTAATAGACACGTCACTAATTTTATAACTATGTACTGTTGGTATTTAAGCTTCAACAATACTATAAATGGTAAAAGTGAATTTAATCACTTAAAAGGTGAGAGCGCTAATATTTCTAAAATAAAATGTAAGTAATTTTAATTGTAAAAATATATTTGGTTAAGAGCTCTGAGGAATCATTCTCAAGTAGAATGATCCTCTTTAAATGTTGTAGATACAAAATCAAAGTAAGACACAAAGAAACTGATAAACTGTTTAGAAGAAAATATATTGTTATAGTAACCTGATATATAGCCAGGGAGATGCTGTTTCTATAGAAGCAAAGTTACCATCTCAACAAGTTAAAAGGGTGTTATAGAAAAAAGATGAAACAATATTTCTATAACAACAAAATGTTTAAATGAGTGACTTGGAGATGAGATTACTATAACAACTAATATTAAAAGAGTGACTTATAAAAAATAGAAGAAAACAAAAAAAGTGAATTTACACAGATCAATTGAAATAATTCAAAGAAACTTTAATGAAAGTGTTTGGAGCTTGTGTAGCATGTAATTCTTTTCATGCTTGCAGGCTCACACATTTCATGGAAATAGACCAGAAGAAAAACTTCAGATTTTCTGAATGGGCACCAGAAACTGGTACCCCAGACAGTGGAAACACTGACTCAGAAGGAACAGAAACTCCCCTATTGGAAATAAGCTCCTGGGAACTGCACACTGAATCTTTCAAAGCAGTGATGACAACATATGCCAAACAAAAACAGTGTGGCATATTTTTACAACTCCTCCAACAAAAGTACAGGAGCTCAGAACTGGAATCCCAGTTAGAGGAACCCTGGTTGAGGGACTATAAGGACAATAAATCTTGCCTTATAGATTGCTGGCTCTACCATAGAGAGAGGCACACTAGTGCACTCACAATAATAGACAGAGACCATGTATCTTTGATCCTGAAGGAATGCCATGATTGCCCCTATACGGGACACATGAGTGAAGGCAGGACCAAAGAGAGGGTAGCAAGCACTGCTTGGTGGCCCAAATGGGAACAATAGTTGAGTGAATACATCAACACTTGTGAAAGATTCCAAAATTCAAATAGGAAACATGGGAAGAAGTATTGGTTACTTCAACACATAGAAGACCCTAAGCACCCATGGGAAACCATCAACATGGACTGGGTTACAGGACTTGTCCCAGGAGGCAAAGAAAGCTTCAATGCCTGCTTAATCATAGTTGATAGGTTCAGAAAGAGTATGAGGTGCCTACCATGTCACAAGGAGGATACAGCCATGGATACTGCTCTTTTATTCTGGAACAACATCATATCCACCTGTGGAGTCCCTAAGATCATAATCAGTGATAGGGACCCAAAATTCACATCTGAAGTTTGGACCAACCTCTATGACATGCTAGGTACTAAACTTGCTTTTTCTACAGCTTACCATCCACAAACAGATTGAATAGCTGAGAGGATGATGCAGACAATGGAGGACATCCTTAGAAGATTCTGTGCCTATGGCATGGAATATAAGGACCATGAAGGTTACACCCATGACTGGGTTACCCTTCTACCAGCAGTCCAACTGCCTTATAACACAAGTCATAACTCTACCACAGGAAAAACACCTGCATTGGTAGGAAAAGGGTGGAATCTCCTATTTCCTGGGGATCACTTGAAGAAAAACCTTCTGACCATCCACCCCACAGCCAAAGATTTCCATTAAATGTGGAAGAGACCTTGTGACACAGCTGCCAAATGCATAGCTGAGGCAAAAGAATATAACAAGCAGAGGTGGGACAAATAACACATGGAACCTGACATCAAAGAAGGGGGCCAAGTGTTGGTGTCTACACTTAACTTTAATAATCTCAAAGGACCCAAGAAGATTAGAGACTCATTTGTAGGGCCCTTCACTATCATTAAGCTGATAGGGAAAAATGCGGTGGAAGTCAAACTCATAGAGGAGTTTTCCAGGAAACACCCAGTCTTTCCAGTGAGTTTAGTCAAGAAATACTTCCATACAGAGGAGGATAAATTCCCCTCCAGGAGGAAGAACCCCACACCACCAAAAATAGTGGAGGTGGAGGATTCCCCAGGACCAGTGAAAAAAATCATCAAGGCCAGGAAGATCAGACTTAATAGTAAGGATCAGAGACAGTACTTAGTGAGATTCAAGAACCAGACAGCTGATAAAGACAACTGGTTGGCAGAAAATGCCATACCAGATGGGAACCTTCATTTAAGCAGATTAAGAGCCTCTAGGAGGACTGAACAGTCTCATAAATCATAAGCCTTTTTTAGAGGGAGGGTATGTCAGCCTGTGACTCAAAACCAGAGCACAAGCATGACAGCCAAATACCCCAACTCAATGGTATAGCCAAGATACCACCAAAGCATGGAGCTGAGCCAAATAAGCTCAAAGTGT
Organism: Austropuccinia psidii; assembly: GCA_023105745.1. NCBI lineage: Eukaryota > Fungi > Basidiomycota > Pucciniomycetes > Pucciniales > Sphaerophragmiaceae > Austropuccinia > Austropuccinia psidii. Next base: position 2,565,768 of record JALGQZ010000014.1, read on the forward strand.
ATCAAAAGAAAGAGGAAACTCACCCCTTTCCAAATATACAAGTCCCATCACCATAGGACAAAGAATAACAAAGTTATTCCTGCTCAAAGTTGTTGCTGAGCATAAACCTTAATTTTCACCTCTCATCTGAAATACAGAGTAAGAGGCTTAACCCCATCAAATTGGTATTCAAAATGAAGGTCTAGGTAAAGGCTATCCAATGGTTCCAGCCAAACTGAGCTAGCACCAGTATAACAGAAGTCATGGGCAAATTCAGGCCAAATAATGGTGAATAAAATATTCACCTCTGATCTAACTTCTACAGTTTTAGTGTGAGATATGTAAGGTGGGGCCTTTTTGGAAAGAGCAAAATCAAAGCTATCTGATGGTGCAATTTATTTCCCCATATCTCATTCAGAACAAAAGCTATAAGGCAAACAAGCCCAATACAGCTTTTTGCCTAAAACACGCATATGTACCAAACGTCTTGTACATGGGATACCTTTGCGATATTTAATCATAACCATATCAAATGAGGTACCATTGTGTAGAACACATACAGGGCTACACACCAAACCAATTTTGAGGGTGATATTTCAAAAACTGACAAAGGTATAGCTGCTTCAAGGTCGAAATCCCACAGTTTGGCCAATACAGCCCTACCATGGGATAATATCACACAACCATGATTATGAGGTGTCAAACAGGCAAAGAAGCTTGTTTTTACTTCAATTCCTCATATTTTACTCAATACTGGGGTCCCATACAGGTTCTGTACAGGATTATACGCGTCATACACGTCAGAAGCAGGCTGTGTGCTCCCCAGATGAAACATTTCACCCTGTATTGGTGAAACCTGCCCAGATGTAGTTTCCAAGCCACATCTGAGCCCAATACAGGCTATAAAGGCCTTTTGCAAGCCACAAGACTGTCCTGTAGAGTGAAAAATCTTGACTTCCTCCATGTGAAAAGGTCTAGCAGCCTTTGAACCCCATTTTAGGAGAAAAGGAGGCCTTTTCACTGCCAGAAAAGGAATCCCCATCCTGCTCTTGAATTCCTACATAGTACAACTGTCAAAAAAAGTTATAATCTTGGAAAATAATCAGGTTATACTATACAATTTATTATTGTAACCCAACAGATAACGCTGCACCCAGGGATTTCAACAGTGCTCACCACCACTAATTCTCATTAGTAAAGCCCTTTTTATTTATAATCAAAACCTTTTAAATACCTTTTATCCATGTCACAGTCATATTTAAAGTTGTAAATAGCCTTATCACTTCTTTATCATAGACTCATCCTGATAGATTTTCTGTTTATTACAGACAGCATATAAAACACTTTTCAGGAATTTCCAAATCCTTGTACAAACTCTGGGAGCAACACAGAGTCTATGAAGTGACTTAAGAAAGGGTTAAAGCACATGGGGAACTGAAAAAGGCCCTCACAGCTTCCCCATTCCTTCTAATTAGATATTTTAGACTACCTTTAAAACTTTACATTGATTCTTGTAGAGTGGTATTAGGAGCTGAACTACACCAGACACAAATCATCAATGATAAACCTGTTGAAGGACCAATTTGCTTCATTTAAAAACAGATTAAGCCAACAGAAGCAAGATATTGAGCAATAAAAATGGAATGTTTTTTCTTAATGTGGGCTTTATAAAGCTTACACTAATATCTGAATGGAACAGTGTTTAATGTAATTACAGATTGTGATTCTGTGAAGTATTTATTGAACATGAAGATACCAAATGGACATATGCTAAGATGGCATATTTCTATCCAAGAGTATAGATGAAATATGACTATAGCTCATAAATATGGAGATTGTAATAAAAATGAATATGGTATTAGCAAATGGGCTTTAGCAAATACACCTGAAAGCCCAGCATGGGTACCACAGGAAGAAATCATATAGAAGTCCTATGTGTTACAGACATTGGCACAGAATTCTTCAATCAAGTTAAAGAAATCTATAAGATGGAAAAAAGCTGTCTTATATTAAGCCAACTCCTATCTCAATATTGAAAATTGTGAGCCTTTGAGATATGACCACATATTCAAACAGGTCACAAGAAGAACTTTACAATAATTATTCCTCCAAATAAGTAAAAATGCCATAAAAAATGATGAATGCTGAATTAACTTGGAGTATGATGAACAAACTATCAAAATGGGTTACACCATTAGATTCCCCATGATAAAACACATATATATCATTTTTATGGTACATCTGTAAAGTCAATAACTAATGAGTAATAAGCTAAAAATACCATAAAAAGACAGAAATTCTTATTTATCTCAGAAACCAATGGAACAACATGTGAAATAAATTGTACCATTTTATTCCCTATGAAAGCCTACACATAAAACAATTTTATGTCATTTCTCTAAAGTTAATCCTTAAGGAATTAAGCTGAATATATGCACTTTTTTGGTCAGTGCATACATTCATGGTTTTTAGCTAATATTGCTTGAAATAGACATGATATAGAGTTAATCCAAGATTAAGGCTAACACTTGAATACTGTAAGAGCACAGATATGAAATCTATTTGACAAGTTATAAGCAATGTTGTAACTTGTCAGGGTTTATTGAAAAAAACTACCAGAGCTGTTGACCACTTTGTTATTAAAGTGGTCCAAACTTAGAATAAAGTAGATATTTAGCTTCTACTAGCTAATACATGAAGAATGATGTATTTTGTATCATAATATTCAAGGTAAAACTTCCTGAAATCATGGTTTGAAGTTTAAAATATTTAATTTGAACAGAAAAGATGAGATACAAGAAAAATCATCAAAAATAGAGTTTTGGTGATGTAACAAAATTCTCTTGGAAGTTTGATAAGGACATGCAAAGCTATCAGAATTCACTCTCTGAATGGCTGCAGCGTGTAAAACCTAAAGGCTATTAATTATAAAAGTGTAAGTTGAAAATTGATCATTTATGATCACTCACTGTAATCGTATTTTAAGTTTAACAGTTATTTAAGTGATACAGCTGGTTAATACTATTAGATTATGATTAATAATAATAGAATTCACTATGTTTAGGCTTCTTTCAAGCCTATGATTTCATCAAGTTTAGAGTTATTGTGATAACTCTAAATAATGGTGTAATAATGAGATGAGAAGGTTTGATCATGATGTAATCATACCTAAACCTTAAAATACTGATCAATTCTAGTGGATACCATTGGTACACGCCTACCAGAAGCCTTCTGGTCTCTAGAAGGGAGGAATCTACTATATATAGAGTCTTTTTTACTCTATTTCCCCCTCAGACACATCAAAAACAATAAAACATGAAATAAAAAGGTAAAATCTTTATTCTTTATATATAAATAATTTATATTATCAACAACAAAAGGTAATCTCTATTATAATTATTAATCTTGACATGATTACTCCATTTTTTTAATTGTTTTTGTTACATTTCTCTATAAATCTTATTTTCCACGTAAAACTGAGAATATTTGTAATTTCTCTTATTTTATTTTGTAAATACAGTTTAAATAAGCTGTATTTACATTTTTTGGCATAAAACCTTTCAAAATTATTACATTAAGTGTTCAAATTAGGTTATTTCTTCTTTTATAATAATTTCTCTCCATTCTGACTCTTAATAATTATTTTATCAATATAAATATTGTTTATATTAATATATAACATTAATATTGGTGATATTATTGTTATTAATGGTTTTTTATTATTCAAAAACAATTATTTATGCCTTTATCATTTGGTGGTAACAATAATAGAGAGCTTTGAATATATTAATTATTATATATTAATATATTTATTTTTATTATATTATTATATTTATTTAATAATATAATAATTTTATGCCATAATTTTGATAATTCTTTATTATTATAATTATCATTTATTTTATTCATTTGATAAGGAAATTCATAGTAAAATAAGTGAAGTATTTGTAATATTTACTTATTGTTTCATAGTCAAACCTGACATTTGGGGGCATGGCCATGATTTTTACTTAATGACGTTTAAAAAAATTCATTTTGGGTTTATTGAATAATACGTTATGTTTATAATCATGAAATTTCATAATAATTTTATATTTTTTGATTTTAAGAGCTATTGAGGCATTTGAAAAGCAATTTTACTCTCTTACACATGGTTTTTCACATCCTTAGACTTGCAAGAACTTTCTTTTAGTGACTCTAGTGATTAAGAAAGATATTTATAAATTATTAATACATCTATATTATAAATTCATTTTAAAAAAAAGAATAATCTTAATTTTATTTAATTCTTTAAAAAATAAAAATATAAAAAAAGAGAAAAAACCAATAAAAAAGTAATTTTCGTTCTTTTTTTCATTTCTTTTATTCATCTTATTCATTCAAAACATATTTAAGCAATTCTTATGTGGAAATCGACCTATCCTATCAAAAAATAACACTTTTAAGAGAATACTTATATTTATTTGTCATTTTAGTGTTTTCAGACAACCCTGCAGAGGATAATCAAACCACTGTTGAGAGATTGGTGGAAGAAACTTGTCCAAGTTCTCCAACACCAATTGTCAAAAAGAAAAATAAAGCTAATAAATTGGTCTTTCTGTCAGGTTGAGTCTATGATATAGTAAGTAGAATAGTACATAAAACTCTAACTGTTACTGTGACATGGATAAAATAAATTATAAAAAAAGATTTTTGGAATAGTATTTCAGGGCTTTACTAAAGGATTTTAGTGGTGGTGAGCCCTTCTGAAATCCCTGGGTGCAATAATTATCTTTTGGGTTACAATAATAACTACTACAATACTTAAGATTAGACATATACCTGATCATTTTCCAATAGTATAACTGTTTTGAACAATTCTACTACATAGAAATTTAAAATCAGGATGAGGAAACCTTTTCTGGTGGAGAAAAGGCCTACTTTTATCCTAAAATGGGGTGGAATGGTCCTCTAGACCATCCACGTAGAGTAAGTGAAGATTTTTTCACTACAAAGTACTGGCTTGTTGTTTCCACAAATACTTTGTACACTTTATTGGGCTCAGATGTGGTTTTGAAACCACATCTGGGCAGTTTTCACCAATACGGGGTGGAATTTTTCATCTGGGGACCACACAGACCTCTTCTGACATGTATGACGCCCAGAATGCTGTACAGAACCTGCATGGGACCCCAGTATTGAATGAACTATGAGGTATTGAAGTATAAACATTCCTCTTTGTCCATTTGAAACCTCATGATCATGGTTATGGGATATTATCCCACAGTAAAGGTGTATAGGCCCAATTGTGGGATTTTAACCTTAAAACTGCTATAAAGTTTTTAGTTTTTGAGATATTGAGCTCAACGCTGGTTCATTGTGTATCCCTTAATGCAATCTACAGAATGGTACATCATTTTTTATTGTTAAGATTAAATATGGCAAAGCTAAGGCATGGACAAATTTTGTTATTCATACATATGATTTTCTCAATATCTGTATGGAGCTTATTTGCCCCATAACTTTTGTTCTAGATGGGATATGGAGAAATGAAAGTAACCATCAGATAGCCCTTATTGTGCTCTTGCCCAAAGAAAACCACTTTAGCTATCCCACACTAAAACTGTATAAGTTAGATGAGAGATGAATATTTTATTCACCCTTATTTGGCTTTATTTTGGCCATAACTCCTGTAATTTTGATACTATCTCAGTTTGTCTGGTACCATTAGATAGCCTTTTCTTAGAGCTTCAATTTGAATACCAATTTAATGAGGTTAAGTCTCTTCCTCTGGATGTTAGATGAGAGGTGAAAAAGAAGGTTAATGCTAAGCAACAACTTTGAGCAGGAATAGCTTCATTATTGTTTTTCCTATGATGGTGGAACTTGTGTATTTGGAAAGTAGTGGGTTTCCTCTTTTGTTTGATTCCTTTTGAGCTGATTTGTCTCAGCTCCATGGTTTGGTGGTATCTTGGCTTTACCATTGGTTTATGGTATTTGGCTGTCATGCTTGTTCTCTGGTTTTGAGTCACAGGCTGACACTTTCCAGGATCCACTATTCAGGACTCTGAAGGTGATTAACTCCTTTTTAATTGCCATGAAAAGAATTTTTGTGTTCTGAAATTTTTTGTTTTCTTAAATTTTTACTATGACTACTAGAAGAGAATCCCAATACTCCATCCAATCAGATGGAGGTGGACTCAGAAGTAGAGTTGATCCCTAAAAAGGGAAAAATCTCCAGTGGAACAGAATCCACACAAGGAAGTGCCATATCCAAAAGCCAGGTCCCAGAAATGCCCATCATTTCTGAACCAGAATTGGAACTAAGTATGAGTAATTTCAACACAGACAAATCACATTAAGGGGGCTCAAATTGACCTTTATATGAGCCAGTACAGACAGTATTACACAGTGTACAAGGACAAAGATTGATTATTGGTGCCACAGATCCACCAAGGAGTGATGAACTCCTGGCATATCCTGAAAAAAATCCTCAAAGAGGAGGAAATAGTGAGATACTCCAATCAATGGAATCCAGTATCATCAAAGCCTCAAGTCAAGAAGATAAAGGAATACCATGCCGAAAAGAAAGGGGCAAGCAAGGAAGAAGCCCCAGTAGCTTCTTCCATCAAGCCTCAAGCCAACCAACTTCCCCAATAAGGGCAGAAGAACAAGTAAAATAATTGGGGGAAGCCATATTCCCCAAGCTACAGGATCCCAAAAATCCAAAAAGATTCCATATACAATGTCTTCAAAATGGCCAGAACCTTGATGGAATTCAAGGACAAAGAGTAACAAAGAGTGAGACAACCTGATTTCCCAAAGAAATAAATTTGTCTCCTGATGTTTTAAATATTTTAACTGAAATTAAAAATATTATCTTACCTCTTAAAGCTATTAAGAATAGTCTATTATCCTTACAAGAAATAAATAAAAGTTTATCATCTTTAACAAAAATTGTTGTACAAAAAAAAGAAATTGATAACATTAAATTTATGGTTGAAAATAACAAACCAAAAATTCTAATTGACAATACTCAAAAGTTAATACAAGGACAAAAAAAATTTTATCAATACATAAAAGATATTAAAGAAAAAATTTGATAATCAATTATGAGGTGAGCATTGATAATTTGACAGAAAATCTGAACAAATTAAGTCTTTCTGTTGAGAAATTTGAAGAAAAGACTTCATCAGATCCAAAATTACTTCTAGACAATGTATAAAGAAGTGATGAAGCAAGAATGAATCTTCAAGATTACATTCAAAGTAAGATAAGACTTATTACTGAAAAAATGGATAACATAAATTAGGCTAACTTAAATATGCCAAAGTTATCAACCCCATTTTCTCACATAAGAAGTTCTGTTAAACCAAAAGAGGAAATAAAAAACCCATTCATGACAGACTTGAGTAATCAAGACAATAACCAAGTCTCAATGAAAGATGCACCTCAGCTAAAAGAATGGCCAACATTCACAGGTGAAGGTGAATATTACCATATGTCATTAATTAAAACAATTGATATGTTAAAAGACAATTATGCCATACCAGATGAATTAATTACTGAAAGACTACATTCATTATTTGTAAAATATGCAAGAAGATGGTATTATGGCAAAATACAACTCAATGGTAAAAATACCTGGTCTTGGTGGAAAAATTAAATAATCACCAAATGGAAAAATGATTCCTGGAGGTACAAAACAGAAAATTAATTTTAAAATTCCTTCTTTGATCCCAATCAGGATAAACCTTTGACTTGGCTCTTAAAACAAGCTGAAAGATTGAATTCACTGTACCCACAAATTTCACAAACAATGGAGCACATGAAGATACTTAAGAAATGTGGAGGGGAGTTAGAACATTCCCTGAGAAGCAGGTGCATAGAACCATTCTCCACAGAGGAATATATCAATGCACTGGAAGATATAGTGACAAGAGCTAAGATTGGTAGAACTTGGAAAAAAATGACATCAAAAGTCTAAATAAACTATTTATCAAGAAAGATGAACCAAGAGAACCTTTCAAACCCAATACACCTAACATTAATGAGCAAAGAAAATGCCATAAATGTGGAGGTATTAAACACTTAGCCAATAATTGCCTCAAAAAAGCAAAGATCAATGAAATTGTGAAAACATATGACCACAATTACAAACAAAAAAATCAGATTCTGAGAAAGACACTGAAGAGTCAGAAACTTCTGAAAGTGATTAAACCAATATAATTAATGCATAAATAAATCATATTTATTTGATACATGAAGTATTAGATGTTAACTGAAACTAACCACATGTTGGAATATCTGATACAAGCTTGACAAACATGCAAGATGCCAGTCTGTATTGAACCAAACCATAAAAAGGAATGGGATATACAGCTGGAAAGTCAAGCATAAGCATTGTCATGGTTGAGAACCATGAAGCAAAAGCAAACTTGGATACATGAGCATACTTTACATGTGTTGGTAAACATTATTTGGAATCAATTGTACCAGATTGGGAAAGAAAATGTATACCAATGCAAGGAGTCAAATTCAGTAGTGCCAGTGAAAGCATGAAGCCCCTTGGAATAATAGACTTAAAATTTATTTTTCCTCACCCTTCACAATGTATAAGAGTGAAAGTAGAGTTTTTAGTAATGGAAAACTGTACTATTAACCACTTTATACTTGGAAATTATAAGTTTTTAATTTATTCCATAGACATCTCAAATCAAAAAGACTGCTATTTTACCATAGGAGACAATAAGAGGAGAAATTTGGGCTTTTAAATAACAAAAAACAACTTACATTCATAAAAAAAGAAGAGAAAACTCCAGAAAAAGACTTTTTCATAGGGGGCCAACTTAAAGAGGCAGAATTCAATCAAGAATTAACAGAAAAAATGAAAGAAAAATTGATTGACCTCTTATTCAAATATAAAGATGCCATTGCAATTGACAAAGAGCCACTAGGTTCCCTTATTGGACATGAAATAGACATTATCCTTAATGTAGAAAAGCCGTATCCACCTCTGTTAAGGAGACCAGCTTACCCAGCTAGCCCAAGAGCTAGAGAAGCCTTGGAGGTACACATTAAAGAATTAATGAACCTTGGAGTATTAAGGAAAGTAGGACATAATGAACAGGTAGGAGTCACAACACCTGTCATTATTACTTGGCATAATGGAAAATCAAGGATGGTAGGGGACTTTAGAGCTCTAAATAGCTACACTATCCCTGACAGATATCCAATACCCAGAATTCATGAGACATTGACACAATTGTCACAGGCTAAGCTCATTAAAGCCATGGATGCTCTGAAAGGATTTCATCAAATTTTCTTGACAGAAAATGCTAAGAAACTAGTTAGGATAATAGTCCACTGTGGGATATATGAATATTTAAGCATGCCCTTTCGTATAAAAAACTCACCTTCCCATTATCAAAGGATGATTAATACCATATTTCCTGAGAAGTTATCAGAAGGATGGTTAATCATATATACTGATGATATCATAGCTTTCTCAGAAACCTGGGAAAGTCACTTAACAAGACTAGAAATAGTACTACAAAAGATAGTCTAAGTGAATATGAAAATTTCCCTCAAAAAGCATCATCTTTCATATAGTGAGCTTAAAGCACTAGGAAATGTTGTATCTGGACTAAGCTTGGGAATAGATAAAAACAAATTAGCAGGAGTACTACTGAAACCAATTCCCCAAACCAAAAAAAAATGCAATCATTTGCAGGATTTTCTGGTTACTACAGACAGCATATAAAGGACTTTGCAAGAATTTCCAAATCCCTATAAGCTCTGTGACCAACAGACAGTTTATGAAATGACTGAATAAAGAGTCATAGCATATGTGGAATTGAAAAATGCCCTCACAAATTTCCCATTTCTTCTAATGCCATATTGGGAACTATCTTTTAAGCTATACATTGATGCTTGTGGAGAAGGTTTAGCCACTGCACTACACCAGACACAAATAATCAATGATAAATATGCTGAAGGACCAATTTGCTTCATTTCAAGACAAATTAAGCCAACAGAAGAAATGTATTGAGAAAGCCAAATCAAATGTCTTTTCTTAGTATGGTGTTTAGAAAAGTTACATTATTATTTGGATGGTACAGTTTTTGATGTAATTACAGACTGTTATGCTCTAAAATCTTTGTTAGACATGATGACACCAAATATACATATGCTAATATGGCAAATTGTGATCCAAGAATATTGAGGAAATATGGCTATAGTTCATAAATCTGGAAATATTCACAAAAATGCAGATGGTCTTGAGAAGATACACCTGAAAACCCAGCATGGATACCATAGAAGAAGCACCATATATAATGCATACATGTCACAGATATTGGCACAGAATTCTTTAATCAAGTTAAAGAAACCTATAAGATGGATAAGAACTGTAATATCCTATGCTAACTTCTGATTAAAGACTTAAAAGACCCACCACTCTCATCCAAACTAGATCAAATGTGGAAAAAAGCATATGATGAAGGAAGATTCCACCTCCTTGATGGAATACTGTATCATAGGACAAAACACACATGTGTTCTGAAATTAACAGATAGAACCTTGATAAATGCTATATTACATGAATTTCATGATAGTATTGCATCTGGAAATCTCTCAGAAAATAGGACACTGGAAAGGGTTAAAACCTTCTTTTGGTGTGTAAGCTGGAGAAAAGATGTTGCAGAATATTGCAAAACCTGTGAAAGATGTCAAAACTCACACAGAGCCACAGGAAAGAAATTTGGAATGATGATCAAAATACAAGAACCAAAGTCCCCATGGTAAATAGTTCATGTGGATTGGGTGACAGTCTTACCTCCAGGAGGAGACAGGAGTTCTAATGCATGCCTAGTACTGGTTGACAGATACAGCAAAACTCCAATGTTCTTACCATTTCATAAAGATGACACAGCTATGGGCACAGCCATAATGATATGGAATAAAGTTATTAGCCACACAGGCTTATTCCAAAATATCATAAGTGAAAGAGACCCAAAATTCACTTCAGCATTATGGACAAAACTCCATAACATTCGTGGAACAAAGCTATTGTTCTTAAAGTCTTACTTCCCTCAAACATATGGTCTAGCAGAAAGAATTATACATATCTTAGAAGACATTATCAGAAGATTCTGTGCTTATTAATTAGAATTAGAATACTCTAATGGTGTTACCCATGATTGGTGTACCCTAATACCAGCTCTTGAACTGGCATATAAAACATCAATCCATTCTTCAACTGGCAAAACACCAGAAATGTTAGAGAAAGGTTGGAATCCAAGAATTCCTTATGATACCCTCAAAAAGGACTTAGTGGATATACATCTGACAGAAAGCAGTTTTAAAATAATGCTTGACAAAGCAAGACATCATGCAAACAGATGTATGCAAGACTCTCTTAAATATGTAAAAGAGAGATGGGGTAAAAGTCATAAACCACCTCACTTTAAAGTAGGAGACTTGGTCTTAGTATCAGCTCTTAGTTTTAATAATATCAAAGGCCCAAAGAAAATTGAAATATTTATTTTCAGGACCATTCATGATAAAAGCACTACATGGATCTAATGCTGTGCAATTAGTGCTAACAGGTGAGCCTATGAACAAAAACCCAACTTTCCCTGTAATTCTGATAAAACCTTATAGCTCAAGTGACAAAGATTCATTTCCACTAAGAAATAAACCCCCACTCGAAATCCCCCCTCTAGAAGAAGGAGAAGAAAAGAAAATTGTAAAAGTCCTTAAAGAAAGAAGGACAAGAAACAAAAAAGAGAGGGAAAACCTTGTAAGTTATAGAAACCCAAGTCAAGAAGATGAATGGCTAATTGAGAAATATATATAACTAATGCTGATAAACTACTAAGAAGGTTCAGAAATGGAAGAAGACCTAAAGAATAAAATGGTTAAGCATTATTAAGCTTCAAGACTAAGAAAGTCTAATGAAGAGGTAGGGCAGTAGATGATACCCTAATTAACTATATCAGATTGTATTACAATATTTTTTGGTGGTAGAGAGCTTGAGCCTTTGAGATATGACCACATATCCAAAAAGGTCACAAGAAAAACTTTACAATAATTATTCCTCCAAATAAGTAAAAATGCCATAAAAAAGCATAAGTTCTGAATTAACTTGGAATCTGATGAATAAACATTTGAAATCAATTACACCATTAGATTCCCCATTATATAACACACGTATATCATTTTTATAGAATATCTGTAAAGTCAATAACTAATGAGTGATAAGCTAAAAATACCATAAAAGGACATAAATTCTTATTTATATCAGAAACCAATGGAAAAAATGTGAAATAAATTGTACCATTGGATTCTCCATGAAATTCTACACATAAAACAATTTTATTTCATTTCTCTAAATTTAATACTTGAGGAAGTAAGCTGAATATATGCACTTTTTTGGTTAGTGCATACATTCATGATTTTTAGCTAATATCTCTTGAAATGTACATGATAGAGAGTTAAAGCAAAAATAAATTTAAAGAATAATTACTGTAAGAGCACAGATATTAATGTTATTTGACAAGCTATAAACAAGGTCATAGCTTGTAAGGTTTTATTGAACAAAATTGCTAGAGCTGTTGACCCCTTTGTTGTGAAAGTGGTCCAAAATTAAAATAAAGTAGATATTCAGATTTTGCTAGTTCATAAATGAATAATAATGTTTTTTATCATAATATTCAAGGTAAAACCCCCTGAAATAGGGGTTTGAATTTTGACAGAAAAGATGAGATACAAGAAAAATCATCAAAAATAGAGTTTTAATGATGTAATGAAATTCTCTTTTTAGTTTCATAAGGACAATCCAAGCTGTCAGAATTCATTCTTTGAATGGCTGTAGTGTGTATAACTTGAAGGTTATTAATGATCAAAGTTTAAGCTTAAAATTGATCATTGATGATCACACACTGTAATCTTATTTTAAGCTTAACAGTTATATAAGTGATATAACTAGTGAATACTATTAGATTATGATTAATACTAATAAAATACACGAAGCTTAGGCTTCTTCCAAGCCTATGGTGTCATCAAATTTGGAGCTATAGTGATAAATCTAAATAATGGTGTAATAATGAGATAAAATGGTTTAATAATGATGTAATCATCACTAAGCCCTAATATACTGATCAATTCCAGTGGATACCATCATTAAACGTCTACTAGAAGCCTTCTGGTCTGTAGAAGGGAGGAATTTATTATACATAGAGTCCTTTTTACTCTATTTCCCCCTCAGAAGCATCAAAAACAATAAAACATTGAATAAAAAGGTAAAACCTTTATTCTTTATATATAAATCATTTATATTATCAAAGACCAAAGGCTACATGGTCTTAATGCTGTGAAACTAGAATTGACATGTGAATTAATGAACAAACACCCAGCTTTCCCTGTAAGTCTGATACAACCTTACAGCTCAAGTGATAAGAATTTATTCCCCCTAAGAAATAAAACATTACTGTAAATTCCACCTCTAGATGAAGTAGAATAAAAGAAGATTGTGAAAGCCCTTCAAGAAAGGAGGACAACAAACAAAAATTAAATGGTATACCTTGTAAGGTATAAAAAGCCGGCTTAAGAAGATGAATGGCTAATTGAGAAAGATATAGCTAATTTCGATAAGCTATTAAGAAGGTTTAGAAATGGAGGAAGATCCAAATCATATAAAATTTACACATTATTGATCTTCAAGACTAAAAACGTCTATTGAAGAGGTAGGACAGTGTATCATACCCTACTCAACTATATCAGATTGTGGTACAATCTTTTTTGATGGTAAGGATTTTGAGCCTTTCAGATATGACCACATATGGAAGAAGGGTACAAGACAACTTTAAAATAATTATTTTTATAATAAGGATTGAGATTATTTTCTTAAAATAAGTAAAAATTCCACAAAAAGGCCTAAAACCTTGATTATCTCAAAAATTAATGGATAAACATGTGAGATTAATTACGCTATTGGATTCCCTATGAATACCTACACATATGAAACTTTTATTTCATATCTTAAAACTTGATACTTACTGAGATAACCTGAAGATATGCACTTTTTGATAAGTGCATATATTCATGATTTTTTAGCTCATATATTTTGAAATATACATGATAAATCCTTGAACCAAAACTCAAGTTACCACCCAATAGCTTCATAAATACAGATATAAACATCATTTGGCACATTATAAGCAGGTTTATAGCTTACAAGAGTGTATTGAGTAAAATAACAATATCTGGTGACCACTTTGTTGTAAAAGTGGTCCAAACTCAAGAAGAAGTAGATATTCAGACTCTACTATTTCATAAATGAACAATTATGTAGCTTGAATTATTATATTCAAGGTAAAACCCCTTGAAATCATGGTTTGAAGTTTAAAATAGTAAACTTCAGCAGAAAAGATGTGTTACAAGAAAAATCATCAAAAATAGAGTTTTTCTGATTTAATAAAATTCTCTTGAAAGCTTGATAAGGATATTCCAAGCTATGAGAATTCACTATCTGAATGGCTTTGGTGGGTATAACTCAAAATTTAGTAATGATCAAAGTTTAAGCTCAAACATGATCATTCATAATCACTCACTGTAATCTTATTGTAGGTTTTAAAGCTATATAAGCTATAGAGCTTGCTCATACTAGTATATTATTATTAATACTAATACCATACAGGAAAATTAGCCTTCTTCCAAGCTCATTAAGTCATAAAACTTATAGCTATAGTGATAACTCTAAATAATGGCTTGATAGTGAGATAAGTTGGCTTAATTATGATGTAATCATCACTAATCCATGGAATATTGATCAATTTCAGCTGATGCTATCAGTAAATGTACACTAAACGACTTCTGGACTCTAGGAGGGATGATCTTACTATATATAGAGCTCTTTTTACCTCTATTTCCCCCTCAGACACATCAAAAAACAACAAAATATTAGATCCAAAAGTGATAACTTTCTTCTTTTTTATATAATTATACTCTATTATTAAATAATCAAGTTCATCTTTATAATGATCATCAAATTCAACTTGATTAAACCATTATTTAATTGTTTTTCTTAATTCCTCTCTAAAATATTCAATTACACATAAAATCAAGAATATTTTGAACTTCTTTTATTTTCATTTTTAAATACAATTTAAATAAATCTTATCTATGTTATTTGGCATAAAATTATTCAAAATTATTATATTAAGTTCTAAAGGTATTTCCTTTTTTCTTTACTATTATCTTTAATAACTCTTTTCTTTATATTAGTAGATAACTTCAATATTGGTAATATTATTGTCATAAATTGTTTTTCATTCATAAATAAAAATTTCCTATGCATTTATCATTTGTTTTTAACAATAATAAATTTCCATAAATATATGAATTTATTTATTTTTATAATATAATTTATATTATTTCATTTATTTAACTAATATAATTATTTTCATGCCATAATTATAGTATTTCTTTATTATTACAATTATTCTTAATCTTATTCATTAATTTAATAAGGACATTCAGACTAAAATAAGTGAAATATTAGTGATATTTACTTATTTTTTCATAGTCAAACCTGATATGAAACTTTTGAAGAATGTTCAATTGACTTTCATTATTGCTTGAAATTACCACTCTATCTTTGAATAATAGAAATTTGACGTGATTTTCAAGAGAATAATTTGAAATTGATTCACCCATTTCTAATTTCTTTAGTTTTTCTTTATATTCTTTATCTTGCCATACTTCTTTTTTAAGTTTGATCCACCTCATCTGAGAAAACCTTTGTTTCACAACCACAAAGAATGACCCCCCTCCATTGGTGTTGCGGCAATTCCAACCTGGGACCAATTTGGTCCCTTCTGGTGCTCTATGGCATTTTGGTCATATCACTCTTCCCTGGCCTTTTATGGCCTCAGGCCATATCCTGCCATCCTTGGCCTCCCTGGCCAATTCTTCCATATCCCGACCCCAGGCCTTTATCCTTGTTTTTGGGCCTGGGGGGTCTCTCTCCCTTCTAGGAGCTTCTGGGTCCCCCAGCCATCATTATTGGGTTTGGACCACCCCTTTTTATTAGGGGGGTCCTGGCCTAAATGGCCTTTTTGGGCCATTTAGGCCCCTCTTGGCCTAATCCAATGAGGCCAAAAGGGGGCAGACCATTAGCCCCCAAGGCCAGGTGGGTCCCAAACCACAATTGGGCCCACCTGAGCCAATCTTGGCCCCAAAATGGCCATAAGACCCTCAGGACCCAATTTTGGCCAATAATCACCATGGCCCCTGGTAACCACCAGAGGCCACCAGATCAGCTCAGTTCAATCTTCCCCCTCATCTTAAGGGGAATTCTTCCACTCCTCCATGCACCCCACACTCAAGGTTGCAGGAGTGGTGCATATATGGTATTATATGCCATTATGCACCATTTTTGCTCAGCAATTCAATGGTGACGTTTTCTGGACCCAATTCCATCTTTCCAAATTAAGGTCCCAAAATCCAACGCCCATTTCAAAGGAGGATTTCTTAACTCATAAGTCTGGCAATCAGAAGACCATTCAAGGATCCCAATCACCTGGCCCTGCAGGAGTTGGGTTGGCAATTTAATTCAGGATTATTCCAAGGGCATTGTCAGAGGTCATACATCATTTCAATCAGCTGTAAAGGCATCAAGTATTTCAATACTCCATGGACAACTCAATTGGTCCATACAGGAGTCAATCAATCAATCTGTATGTACTTGGCCCAATTGGGCCAATTCATATTCCACTGTGGGAATTAAATCACACAGCTCAAATTTCAAGATGGCCAGATCTGTATTGACCCAATTTGAACAATACAGCCGGTGACTCACCTTCCAGGATCAGTCCTTCAACTTTTCACATATACTGGCCACCTTTCAGAACCTGGGGACTTTTTCCCCAGTTGATTAATATATAGTGAATTTATTATTATCTTTATTTTATTTTACTTTATTAAAGTTAATACTGATAATCTTAAGTTAGTCATTCAGCACCTTTTCTCTTTTCTTCCTTGCCTGTCAGTGGATATTGGTGGTCATATCCTTTACTAATTCCATTCTCTTTTCTGGCAGGTTGAAGCAGTGAATTGAGGATTCACTTGGATGGCTTCTTGGTCTTTGGCCTTTGGCTTCTTATCTTTTCTTTAATCTTTGGCATACTTGTCTTTTCCATTCTTCTTCTTTAAAGAAATTTAATCTTTATTATTCCTTATATCCTTTGGAGCCCTCCAAGTGAGTTCTTGACTCCTGAGTGCCAGGCCCTCTTGCTTCCATAAGAGCCCCTGTGACACTTGGCCTTGATTGAAAAAAAAATTGATTCCTGAATGTCATCTTGCTTGAGAATTTTATGAACATTTTGATGATTTTTGTGGATGAAGCCCACCTCCCTCTCTGTGTACATGTTTTCCCAACATGACAGTGCATCTGGTAAAGTGGCCAGCCTTCCTGGGTGGTAAGTGATAGTGAGATATAATTCAGAGAGGAATTCATCTTAACAGCCTTTATGGTTAGTAAGAACTTCAGAAGACATGAAATGCTGAAGAGAGGGATGGTCTGTCAAGAATTCAAAAGGTTTGGAAAGAGAAAGAATAAAAGCTCTCCAGTACTTGATAGACCAAACTATGCCAAGGAGCTTCTTGTCATGAACTTCATAGTTTAGTTCAGCTGGGAAAAGCTTTTAAATATCAAATTCAATGGGAGGATTTCCTGAGTCATGCACACAACTCAGTACAGTACCCAAGGAATAATCAGATGCATCAGTCTCTACTACAATTGGTAGGGAAGTATTGAAGTAAGAAAGGATAGGAGCAGTGGTGAAAGCTTCTTTGAGCATTTGAAACTGACTAAGAGCTTCCTTATTGAAGATAAAAGGAGAGTCTTTTTTGAGAAGGGAAGTGAGAGCAGTAATATTTTTTGAAATTAAACAATGATACAGATTAGAAAATCCAATGAAAGATAGCAGCACCTTGATATTCTTTGGCTGAGGCCAATTGAGGATTTTCTGAAATTTTGAAGAATCCATATTGAGACCATTTCTTGAAACAACATAGCCCAAGTATTTCATACTTGAGGCATGGAATACACAATTCGAGGCTTTAGCAAACAGACCATTGTTCCTCAGTCTTTGGAGGACAAATGCCACATGTTTTACATTTTCCTGCTCAGAACCAGAAAAGATCATAATATCATATAAGTAGACTACTACAAAAATATCCAAAGAATCTGTGAAGATATCATTCACAAGATTTCAGAATGAAGCAGAAGCATTGGTGAGCCACATAGAATAACCAAATACTCATAGCTACCATATTTGGTTGTCAATCCAGTTACGTTCTCATCCCCCTCTTTAATTCTCAAGAGATTATAAGCACCCTGCAGAGCTATCTTGGAGGAGATATTGGAACTTTTGAGGATGTTAAGCTGGTTTTTTGGAGGAACAAGATATGTAAGGTGTGGATATGAAACTTTGATTAAAAATCAAGTACTTTTCCTGTCCTCAAAATTTGTATAAGGTAAAATTCAGTTAAAAATAGTATGAAATATTATTTTTAAGAGAAAACACGCCAATTTTATTGTTTATAACTTTATTAGTATAAAACAATAATATTATAAAAATTTATTGTTTTACCAACAATAAAAATTTATCCAAAAAATACTCTACAAGAGATATTTTAAGGCTACAAAAGAAATTTCTTCAAGAGCAATTTCAATTGGAATTAATTGAGCAAAGAACTGCAAGCAATTAATTAAAGAACAGAGTCTTTAAAAAGAATATTAAAGAGAAAACACGCCCAAAAGTGACCAGAGTGAATTTGGAAACAAAGTGACAAAGTTAACAGTGATGAAAGATGCTTTAATTCACTTTTGGGGTGGTTCAGGGGTAAAAATGATTATAAGAGTTACAAACAATGATTATAATGATTTTCTCACGTGGTTAAAAGGTTTAAAATGATTTAAAAGAGGTGGTTGGAATCTTTTATTGATTGGTTTGACAGTTTTAAACTAATTAATAAAAGGAAAAGATTCTAACATGAAGAAAGAAGTGGGGCAAAGAAGACATTCTTTTATAGCCATCAATTCTCTTACTCCAAAAGTAAAATTTACTCTTGTCGGTCGTGAAAAACAGTCTGACAACAGAAAAGCCAATTATGGCATCATTGAACCCTGGTTTAGACCAAAAAGGGCTGGTTTAAGCCATTTTTAGCCAATTTTAGCCATTTTAGACCCTTAAATCAGCCATTACTATAGCAATACCAGGCCTAGAGCCTTCAAAACACGTCAGAATGTGTGTCAGAGCCGTAGAAACCAGTTAAAACTGTTTTTATTATGATTGTTTTATCTTAAGGGTAGTTTTACCTTCTTGGCAACAGCTAAAACTACCCCAGTTGGTATCAAAACCTCATCATCAATTGAGTCCACAGACCCTGTAACTCAATTCCAGGCCAAAAGTGATGAACTTTTGCGTGAATTTTGACATCCCACGCCTGTCAGTAAGGATTTTGGGGGTCTAGCTCCCCCTTAGAGCTGGAGTTCCTTTTCCCCCCCAAATTTAATCTTTCCAATTTATTTTTCCTTTAATTCCTCATCATGTATTATACTTATAATTTACACATGTAATTCAATTCAATTGTACAGTACAATACAGTAATAATTGACACCTCATATGTAAATCAAAGTTCACTTATGTAATACACGCGCACATTTTGACATTTCAATTGAATTCAATTGAAAATACTTTAATTCCTCATAACTTCTAAACTAAACACAACACCTCAATTTTAACACAAAAATTGATGGTTAACACCACATGTGGTGTGAATTAAATTAAGGTTTTGAGGATTTTCAACTTTTGTATTGAAAATACTAAAAACTTAATTTAAGCTTATTTAGAGTTGAGTTACAAAAATTTCACTCAGAGGTGACCCCACCTGATTTTTTATGAGGAATCCAATGGTGAAATAAAATTTATATGTTTATTTATTGGATAAAAAGTTATAATAAATTTTATTTAAATTTTTTCCAAATTTATTTATTTTTTCACAATTTTGTTAAAATTTCATTTTTACTTAAATTTTTCAAGTATAAATGTAATTTTATATTTACAAAATTTAAAGTAATTTTATTTTTAAATTATAATTAATTTTTTATTTTTAATATAATTTTATATTTATATTTTTTATTTTTATTTTAATAATATAAATAAATTTATTTTATTTATATTAATATGTTATTTTTTATATTTGTGGTCTTTTGGGTATATGAAATTACCTCTAAGGCTCACATTCCCTCCCCCTAAAAAAGAATATTACTTTGTAATATTGGGGTTTCTAGTGTGTCTGAATCTCCTCAGGAGTTTGGTGGCTTCTGGTATATCTTTCTCTTCTAACCATTCATCTTCACAAGTTGGGTCACTGTACCTAACAAGGTATTCCCTTACTTTCTTGGTTCTTAATTTCCTTTCTTTAAGAACTTTGGTTATTTTCTTAGTACCAGATGTCTCAATAGGAGGTATAACTTGGGGAATCTTATTCCTCAAGGGAAATTTCTCAGCATCACTAGATTTGTATGGCTTTATCAAGCTTACTGGAAATGTAGGGTGCTTATTGCTAAGTTCTTCAGATAACTCTACTTCAACAGCATTTTCTCCATGGAGGGCCTTAATCACAAAAGGTCCTGCAAAGGAGTCTTTTAACTTTTTACATCCTTTGATGTTATTGAAGTTAGTGGTGGATACAAGAACTAGGTCCCCCACTTTGAAATCTGGAGTTGCATGAGATTTATCCCATTTGTCTTTAGCATATGCAAAAGAGTCCTCCATGCATCTCACTGCATGCTTTCTAGCTTTGTCTAGCATTCCTTTGAAGCTAGCAGCTGTGGGATGTATTTCAATTAAGTGTTTCCTCAAGGAATCTTGGGGTAACTTGGGGTTCCATCCTTTTTCTAGAATAGCAGGAGTCTGATTGGTACTGGAATGGATTGATGTTTTATATGCTAATTCCAGTGCTGGTAACAGAGTACACCAATCATGGGTAAATCCATCACAATCTTTGAATTCAAGGCCATATGCACAAAATCTTCTCACCATGTCCTCTAAGGTTTGGATCATTCTTTCAGCCAGACCATCAGTTTGTGGGTGGTAGGCTGTAGAGAAAGACAGTTTTGTGCCAAATAATTGGTGAAGATTTGTCCATAGAGCTGAAGTGAATTTGGGATCTCTATCACTGATGATATTTGTAAATATCCCAGTCCATGACACTACTCTATTCCATATCAGAAGAGCTGTATCCATGGCTGTATCATCTTTGTGACATGGTAAAAAGATTGGAGTTTTACTGAATCTGTCCACAATTACTAGGCAAGCATTATAGCTCCTGTCACCTCCTGGTGGTAGGCCAGTTACCCAATCCATATGGACAATTTCCCAATGTCTGTTTGGTTCTTGGATTTTCATCATATTTCCAAGTCTTTTGCCAGTGGATTTATTTGCCTTTTGGCATCTGTCACAGGTTTTGCAATATTCTGCAACATCTTTTTGCCACATTGGCCACCATATGCAGGTCTTTACTTTCTCTCTTGTTCTGTCCTCAGAAAGATGTCCTGAAAAGGGACTATCATGGCATTCTTTCAGTACAAGATTGATTAATGACCTGTCTACAACTGTCATGACACATGTGTGCTTGGTTCTGTGGTAAATTATACCATCCAGTAGGTGAAATCTCCCTTCATTATAAGATTTTCTCCATACTTCATCCAAGGCATGTATTAGAGAGTTGTCTTTACAGTCTTTGTTAAGTAATTGGCATAAGATGCTACAATTCTTATCTTGAGTGTAACTATTTCTGACTTCTTCAAAGAAGGTGGTGTTCAAGTCTGTAACACTTATTCCTTCTATTGGAATTTGTGGTGAAGCTTCTTCTGGAACATAAGCAGGATTATCAATGTTATTTGGTAATGGCCATCTGCTTAGTCCATCTGCATTCTTATGAATATTCCCATCCTTATGAACAATAGTCATATTGCCTCTGTATTCTTGTATGGCTATTTGCCATCTGAGCATGTGTCTGTTAGGTGTTTTCATGTTCAAAAGTGATTTCACAGCTGTACAATCTGTTATTACTTCAAAAACACATCCCTCTAAGAAATAGTTCAATTTCTCTAAGGCCCAGACAAGGCATAGACATTCCATTTGACTTGCTCCATATCTGGCTTCAGTTGGTTTGATTTGCCTGGATATGAAACATATTGGTCCTTCTACAGGTTTGTCATTTATGATCTGAACTTGGTGAAGTGCAGCACCTAGTCCATCCCCTGATGCATCAATATACAGTTTGAAAGGCAATTTAAAGTCTGGCATCAGTAAGAGTGGAGCAGTGGTCAATGCTTCTCTTAGAGACTCAAAAGCTTTGACTCTGTCAACAGTCATCTCAAATACTGTGTCTTTGTCACACAACTTATAAAGTGGTCTTGCTATGGATGCAAAGTCTTTAATGTGTTGCCTGTAATATCCTGCAAAACCTAAGAATGACTGAATTTCCTTCTTATTCTGAGGCATGGGTTTTAACAATACTGCTGCAACTTTGTTTTTATCAATTCCAAGGGACAAACCAGATACAACATGTCCTAGTGCCTTAAGTTCTTTAAATCCAAAATGACATTTCTTCAAGGAGATTTTCATGTTTACTGATTGGATTTTTGTCAAAACTCTTGATAATCTGTACATGTGCTCCTCCCAAGTCTTTGAACAGATAATAATGTCATCAATGTAAATGATTAACCATCCCTCTGAGAGTTCTTCAGGGAAGATTTCATTCATCATTCTTTGGAAGTGTGAAGGTGCATTTTTGATACCAAAGGGCATCCTTAAGTATTCATACACTCCACAATGAACAATAATTCTCAAGTATTTTCTTGCTCTTGGTGTTACTACATTTTGATGGAATCCTTTAAGGGCATCCATAGTGGTTATATACACTGCTTGAGATATTTGAGTAAGGGCAATTTGGATTTTTGGTATTGGGTATCTGTCTGGAACAGTGTAAGTGTTCAGAGCTCTAAAGTCCCCAACCATTCTGGATTTTCCATTATGCCACGCCACTATGACTTGTGTAGTTATTTCTACTTCCTCATTGTGGCCTACTTTTCTTATTACACCAAGGTCTAGAAGTTCTTTGATATGAATTTCTAGAGCTTCTCTTGATTTTGGACTTGCTGGATAAGCAGGTCTTCTTAAGAGGGGTGGATAAGGTCTCTCAATGTTAAGAATGATGTCAACTTCATGACCAATAATTGCTCCCAGGGGTTCTTTGTCTGTAGCAAATGCTCCTCTGTGGTCATACAAAAGGGAAGAAAGTTCATTTTCTTGCTTATCAGTCAGATGAAGGCTTATTTCAGCCTCATTTAACTGTTCAGACTTGAATTTCTCTAACTCTAAGTTGACTGGTGATACTTTGTTTACTGTAATTTGTCTTTTAAAGGGTAAAAAGGCAAATTTCTGGCGCTTATTGTCTCCAATTGTAAAGTATCTGTCTTTGTTATTATGTAAATCTATCCCATACATGATTAAATAGTCATTTCCCAATATAAAATGGGTACTAGAGCAATTTTCCATAACAACAAATTCAACTGTGATCCTTAAATTCCCATTTATGTGTGGGAATATGACATTGGTCTCAAAGATTCCTAATGCTTTCATTGGGTTACTTGCACTGTTGAATTTTATACCATCAATTGGTAACAATTGGTCTTCAAAATTTGGTACACAAGTCTTAAGAAAAGATTTTCCAACACAAGAGCAGAAGGCTCCTGGGTCAAGCAAAAGTTTGGTGGGTTTGTTGTCAATCACCACTTCTGTTATACAGGAGTTACCAGCTGTATAACCTTTTCCTCTGTTTGGTTTTGTCTTCAGAAGTTGTGCATCTTGAACTTTTGATAAATCAACTTGACCATTGCTCAATTGTGGTAAGTGGGAATAAGATTCCATGATGTCAAAAGTGGCATTGATATTTTCTATATCTTTTGAAGATTCAGAGAATATGGATGACTTATCATCTGAATTGTCTTCAATTATGTCTTCTTTTTCAACATCTGGTTCTTTTTCAACGTCAATTTCATTGATTTTCCCCCTTTTTGGACATGTATTGGCTAAATGGGTGGTGCTTTGGCAAATATGGCATTTTCTGACTGTATCTGCAGATTTATATTTAATATTACTAGAATTTTCTTTGGGGTTTTTGTCCACAGAATCTTTCCAAGGTGTTTTAAACCTTGTTTTAAGATTCACCCTACTAGAACCAATTTTGGTTCTGGTGGTTACTTCTTCTAGTATATTGATAATATCCTCTGCTGAAGATTGTTCAGTAGTCCTGCTTTTGACAGCATGCTCTAAGTCACCTCCACATTGTCTCAGAATTTTTCTATGGATCATAAATTCTGACATGTCAGGATATAATTCTGTTAATCTGTCCTTTTGTTGGCAAAACCATGGTAAAGCTTTGTCTTTATCAGCATTAAATTTGGCAGATTCAAAGGCTGTTTCAACTTTAAACCTCCAAGCATCATTTGCCCATTTGTTGATGATTTGGGTTTTCCACCAAGTCCAACTCTGGTGTCCATGTGCTTGTCTTATTTTGATGTACCATCTGTGAGCTGATCTGGTAAACAAGGTGTTAAACCTGGCTGTTACCAATCTGTCTGGTAATTCAAAATCCTCTTTGATCATGTCAATACCTCTAATGAATTCCATATGGTCATACTCTCCTTCACCACTGAAGTGAGGCCATTCTTTAAGTTTTGGAACTTCTTTCAAGAGTGCTTGGCCCATTGATGGTTCCAAGTTATGAAAAGAAGTGGATAATTCATTTTTTAATTGTGAATTATCAGGATCCAATACTTGTGGATTTGAAATTCTTGTGCCCTCATTTTGATTTAGAGGTGTAGACATTCTTGGTAAGGTGTTCAGTAATTGTTCAATGTCATTCATTTTACTGTTGCTACACCTTTGGGAATTTCTGTATTCATGTTGGAAGCTTTGTATTAAATTTATTACTTCAATTTTATACATGTCTTCTTTATGTGTAAGTTCTTGCCATAACTCTGTCTGTCTTGTATTATCAGCAGTGACTTGATTCAATTTCATTGATAATTTTGATACTTCTTCTTGTGAAGCATCAAAACACTTTTTCAAGGCAATGGTATATGTCTTTACTTCAGTAAATGAATTTGAAATGTCATCAAGGACTTTCTTGTTATCTGTCTTGATAATATTTATGGCTTGTTTAATTCTTGTTTCAATTATGTCATCAATATTGAATTTATAATATTTATCTGTTAATTCTTTAATAATGGCAGATTGTTCATTTATTTTATTGTTAGAAAAATTATCATTATTGGAATTTTTAATTGTTCTCAAAACGTTTTCAAAACACATAAGTGTTTCATTAATTTGGCACAGACTCAGGTTGTTTGTTTTAATGTTGTTACAAATGGTGTCATTTTTATCAGAAAGATGTTTTTTCACGTCATTTATAGCATTATACAACTCTGGGATGGAATCAAATATGTCAGAAATCATTTCTGGAACCTTAATCTGGCTTCCTCCTTCTTCTGTAATTCCATCATGGTTCTGGCCATCTGAAATACATTTTCCATGGCATCCTGCTGAATCTTTGGGATTCTGTAGCCCTGGCTGTAAGGTTTTGGAGCTGGTGCCTTCCCTTTGCCTTTGTTTGGAGGTTGTGGCTGCTTTTTCACGTTGGAATTGCTGCTGCTGGCCACTGGGGCTGTTTTTGGCACTGGTTTGGCTGGTGGAGGGTTGTTTTTCCTCCATTCTAGTGTCAAAAGCATCATGTTTTTCTTCTCCATCAATGGATGCCATCCATTGAGCAATTTGCAAGTGTTGGGATGGCCCAAGAATTTTCTTACTGTCAGGTAAGAATTCATGCAATTCTTCCACAGGTCTGCAAGGATCTGGTACTCCTTGAATTGGAGTGCATTGTTGTATGCACTGTGGCTGGCTTTGTATATGTCCACAGAGGCTTGTTGTGGCGGTGTCAGCTCTTTTTGAAGGTAAAATGGTATTATCAGCTTCAGAATGACCCATTTTAGTTGTTTGGAAGTCATCAACTGACCCTTTTCCTTCTGTACCTGGTTGGCCTCTGCCATAATCACGTCTATTACCTTTTTGGGAGCTGCTTGAGGGGTTGTAGCTGGCTCCTGACCTGGTTGAAGGCATAATTATGGTTAAAAAAGGCTTAAAATAGTATTTTTACGTCAAAAACTTACTATTGGCCAAATTTTTGGCTTTCTGAAGTGTATTACTTATATCCAAGTTAATTAATTCAGAAGATATTGGTTCAGGTTTATTATTTTGAGTCACAATAACAGTACTATTATGATCAGAATTAACAGTACTGGCAGGGATAATGCTGGTTACTGTTGAGGCTGTTTCAATGTTTTCTTGTCTTACCACGTTGTCAGACACTAAAATTAATGAAAAAGCCAATTAATTAAGTAAAAAAAGGTTATTTCAAAAAAGAAATAAAAATATAAGCCTCACTTATAATATGAAAAAAATATTTTTTAAGGATTTTTTTTGGATTATAAGTATTTTTTATATGTTTTTAAATTTTTCAATATAAGAAAAAAGATTTAAAAAGAGTAAAAAAAATATGTCACAGGTAAAATATCACGGCTGGGCCCCCAAATGTAAGGTGTGGATATGAAACTTTGATTAAAAATCAAGTACTTTTCCTGTCCTCAAAATTTGTATAAGGTGTCACAGGGGCTCTAGTGGACAGAAATACAAGAGTGGCCTGGCACTCAGCAATCAGGGAACTCACTTGGAAGACTCCAAAAGAAATAAAGAATAAAAATAATAAGAATTAATTCCTCTAAAAGATATGCAGGTACAAGATGAGATGCAAAGAGGAAAAGGAAGCCAAATGGCCAAAGAGCCAACCAAGTAAGTCCTTAATCACTGTTTCAACCTGCCAAAAATGAATAATGGAATTAGTAAGGATATGACCACCAAATATCCATTGACAGGCGAAGAAAGAGAAAGAGAAAAGTGCTAAATGACTGACTTAATAATATCAGTATTTGCTTAACTAGAATGAAAAGAAAATAGAGATAAAATAAAATCAAAATATATTAATTAACTGGGGAAAACCCCCCAGGGTGGAAAGGGTAGCCGGTATATGTGAAAAGTTGGGAGCTTGAGTTCTTCAGGCTGAAAACTGATCTGTATTGATCCTTGAGGCTGTATTGATTGTTTTGGGAATTGATACAGCTGGCTAATATTGAAATTGAATTGGGTTGAATGAATTTCCCATGATTGAAAATGAAATACAGGTCTTGATGGATCCAGACTGTATTGAAATGAATATGGTTGCCAAGATGGAATGAGTGGAGCTTTGACACTTGACAACTTCTTTTTGGCACTGCCTCTTGAATACACTTGAGAATGAATTGAAAGTATTCCCTTGGAATGAATACTTGGAGTGAGAATAACCAATGACTGCTTGATGGCGTCATTGGTCTTTGACGCTGAAACACTTGCTCTTGAGCCTTGATGATTCCTCTGAATGATTGGGTGCCTTGATGACGTGATGAGATGTTGGAATGTTGAAATGAACATTTGATATTGCCACCATTGAATTGCTGTTGAAAAATGATGCACAATGATATATAACATCATTTATGGCATATTGGTTGATTGGAAAGAAGATTACGTCCAAAGGTCTTGAGATGGAAAGGCAGAGGGAAAAGGATGGATGTAATGACTTCAGAGCTTGGAATGGTGTTTCTGGGCCTTTTGGGGTTTTTGGCCATTTTTGGGTCCTGAGCCAAAAACTGGCCCAAAAGGCGGGAAAGTGTCTTTTGGACACTTTGCGTCAAAGTGCGCAAAAATGCGCAAAATGCGCAAAAGTGCGCAAATGCGCAAAATGCGCAAAAGTGCGCAAATATGCGCAAATGCGCAAAGTGCGCAAGTGCGCAAAAGTGCGCAAAATGCGCAAAAATGCGCATTATGAGCCCAAATGGCCAAAAACAGCCATTTGGGCCATTTCCCCTGGTTTTGAGGGAAATGACCAGAAATACCCATTTGGGCATAAATTGCCGCTATGGGTTCTGGATTGAGGTGAAGGGCCATGGAGGCCCCAAAACACAAATGGCCATAAGATAATGACGTGGCCATATTGGCCACTGGTGATGGATATGGCCAATTGGCCATAAAAGAACTGTGGTTTGATATGCCATATGGGGATCCAAGGAGGTGAATTGCCATGGTTGTGACAATAAGGTAAAATTCAGTTAAAAATAGTATGAAATATTATTTTTAAGAGAAAACACGCCAATTTTATTGTTTATAACTTTATTAGTATAAAACAATAATATTATAAAAATTTATTGTTTTACCAACAATAAAAATTTATCCAAAAAATACTCTACAAGAGATATTTTAAGGCTACAAAAGAAATTTCTTCAAGAGCAATTTCAATTGGAATTAATTGAGCAAAGAACTGCAAGCAATTAATTAAAGAACAGAGTCTTTAAAAAGAATATTAAAGAGAAAACACGCCCAAAAGTGACCAGAGTGAATTTGGAAACAAAGTGACAAAGTTAACAGTGATGAAAGATGCTTTAATTCACTTTTGGGGTGGTTCAGGGGTAAAAATGATTATAAGAGTTACAAACAATGATTATAATGATTTTTTCACGTGGTTAAAAGGTTTAAAATGATTTAAAAGAGATGGTTGGAATCTTTTATTGATTGGTTTGACAGTTTTAAACTAATTAATAAAAGGAAAAGATTCTAACATGAAGAGAAAAGTGGGGCAAAGAAGACATTCTTTTATAGCCATCAATTCTCTTACTCCAAAAGTAAAATTTACTCTTGTCAGTCGTGAAAAACAGTCTGACAACAGAAAAGCCAATTATGGCATCATTGAACCCTGGTTTAGACCAAAAAGGGCTGGTTTAAGCCATTTTTAGCCAATTTTAGCCATTTTAGACCCTTAAATCAGCCATTACTATAGCAATACCAGGCCTAGAGCCTTCAAAACACGTCAGAATGTGTGTCAGAGGCGTAGAAACCAGTTAAAACTGTTTTTATTATGATTGTTTTATCTTAAGGGTAGTTTTACCTTCTTGGCAACAGCTAAAACTACCCCAGTTGGTATCAAAACCTCATCATCAATTGAGTCCACAGACCCTGTAACTCAATTCCAGGCCAAAAGTGATGAACTTTTGCGTGAATTTTGACATCCCACGCCTGTCAGTAAGGATTTTGGGGGTCTAGCTCCCCCTTAGAGCTGGAGTTCCTTTTCCCCCCCAAATTTAATCTTTCCAATTTCTTTTTCCTTTAATTCCTCATCATGTATTATACTTATAATTTACACATGTAATTCAATTCAATTGTACAGTACAATACAGTAATAATTGACACCTCATATGTAAATCAAAGTTCACTTATGTAATACACGCGCACATTTTGACATTTCAATTGAATTCAATTGAAAATACTTTAATTCCTCATAACTTCTAAACTAAACACAACACCTCAATTTTAACACAAAAATTGATGGTTAACACCACATGTGGTGTGAATTAAATTAAGGTTTTGAGGATTTTCAACTTTTGTATTGAAAATACTAAAAACTTAATTTAAGCTTATTTAGAGTTGAGTTACAAAAATTTCACTCAGAGGTGACCCCACCTGATTTTTTATGAGGAATCCAATGGTGAAATAAAATTTATATGTTTATTTATTGGATAAAAAGTTATAATAAATTTTATTTAACTTTTTTCCAAATTTATTTATTTTTTCACAATTTTGTTAAAATTTCATTTTTACTTAAATTTTTCAAGTATAAATGTAATTTTATATTTACAAAATTTAAAGTAATTTTATTTTTAAATTATAATTAATTTTTTATTTTTAATATAATTTTATATTTATATTTTTTATTTTTATTTTAATAATATAAATAAATTTATTTTATTTATATTAATATGTTATTTTTTATATTTGTGGTCTTTTGGGTATATGAAATTACCTCTAAGGCTCACAAGATACCTGTTCTTCCTAGTGACAGCATTTAACTTGCAGTAGTCAACACACAAACAAAGGCCACCATCCTTTTTCTTGACAAAAAGGACAGGTGCTCCTGTTGAAGAGAAGCTTGGCCTAATGAAACCTTTCTCTACGTTCTCTGAAATTTAGGCCCATAGTTATTCTTATTCATTCTTTGACAGGGAGTAGATAATGCCAACTGGGGCTAGAGACCCCTCCAGTTTAATATGATGATCACAGGCACAATTTGCAGAGCTTTTCTCCAATTTAACCTTGGATAATACACCCAAGGAATGGTGATAAGCAGGAGGGACTACCTTGATCATAGTTTTAATCTCTTCTGGCTCTCACCCCTCATCCCACTGCTCCCTCAGGGAGGCATGAAAGGATAAAAGAGGAAGGTCCATATCCCTTTGAAAGAGATAAAGTGAAGATATAGCAACATCTTCTCCAACATCTTTCATCTCTTGATCGAAGTAATGACTGGGAAGAAATGATGGAGGGGATATGGAAAGAAGAAGGAATGGGGTGTTCTAAGTTCACCAACCAGAGCAACACTTTTGGAAGCAGTGGCAAAGCTATTACTAGTGGAAGAAATGGTACCACTAGAATCATAGGTGATCAATATATTTTTTCAATCAATAATGGGATTAGAATGGTAAAGGAAATCATAGTCCAATATTAGGTCTTCTCCCTCGGGTAAGTCCATGATAAAAAAGCTCCATTCAAAGCTTGGGAATGAAGATGAGTTGAAAGCCCACTTGGTATAATGAGTGATGAATAAGGAAGTGGATTAATTTGAATCCAGAATGAAAAGGGGAATCTTTTCAGGGAGCTCTGATATAGTCAATGAGTACTTGAGAACAAAATTATTTTCAATAAAGGCGTTTGTAGCACCAGAATCAATGAGAATACTATAAAAAGTATCAGAGACAGAAGAAAAAAAAGAAATTTTAAATATTTCTTGACACTATTATTCAGAGTGCACAGTTGTGCTCTTGAAGGAGATAAGTGAGAACCATTGATCACATCATTATTCCCACTCAGGCTTTTCCCTGCTAGCTAGGGAAGCCTTTTGATGACCCTGGCCTATTTTGAGGCCTCTTGAAGCATTTTTCAATTGGGTTCTTTCCACCACAATAAGTAAATAAGCCTTCTTTAATCCTCCTTTCCTTTTCAAAACCAATTGATTGGTTGTCCTTATCAAGGAGAGAATCATGAAGCTTATCCTTACAAACCTGGAAATTATTCCCCTTCTTATTCTTCTTGTGAGGATGCTTCTTGGAAGATGAATCTTGAGGAGGACTGAAGGAATTGGATACAGTGACAGGAGACCTCTTCTATTTATGATTACCCTTTGCCTTACTCCTCTCATGGTACCTGGTATCTAACTCCAAGGTAATATCCATGAGCTCTCAAAGGATATCAAAATTACCAAGCTGAGAAGCCAATTTGTCCAAAATCCTTTATTCCAAGCCTTTTATATAAGAATTACTCACTATTCCATAGCATCTTTTGACCAGGCACAAGCTCATAGTACCCCATGATAGCATTAACTTCAACCCATAGGCAGACTTAAAGTCAAAATTTACACCAAAAGGTCAGTTTTACACCAAGAAGCTGGAGTTAATCAATAATACCATGCCACAGGCACCAAAGGGAAGTGTATGTGTTTAAATAAATTATTCAATTTCATATGCATATGTAAAAGATCAAGTTACATATAGAAAACTAGTTACAACAAATAGAGTACCACCCTTTAAATTACACACCCCACCCAGCTTTACACCTTTCTTTTAGCCACAGGGCTCATTCAGCAAGAAACGTACTCCTGCATAAATTACAAATCCATGTTGCATTCAGACACAGCAGAGACACATGATCAACCCCACTTAAAACCTGAAGGAAGAATCAAAATTCTTTAGACCACTTATCACCTCATGCAAGTCAAAACTAGTTATATTAGGCTGAATGTAGTTAACACCCTTATTTAAATCTCAATCACATGACTATTCATATTTCAAACCAAAACAATCAGATAATCTCATTCCCAAAAAGAAATTCATTAGTGCAAGGAATTATCACCTGACCTCACTTTAAAGTTCAAAAAGAAGAGACATAGCCATGACACCTGCATCAATTAAACTGCCACTTCTACCAAGCCTAAAATATGACATATGAAAAGGAAATACAAGGTCATCATGTGATACTGCACACATCAAAAGCATATAATGTGAAAGAAAAGAGGCTGTTTACAAGAAAACTCTCCACCCAAAATGAAATCACCTCATGTATGCAAAGAAAATCCAAGAATATCATGTTATTATCAGCTCACCAAAAGCTCATCATGTGATAAATTGAGTCTTTGCAGAGGAAAAATTATCACTAAACCTTAAATCACCTGACACGTGCAAGAAAGGTTCTCACAAAAAACAAAGTCACATGATTTAATCAAGAGGAATTAAAGTTAAAAAAGACAGCTCCAATGGAGGGTCCCCTGGGCTCCAAAAAGGTAGAAACAGAGGGACTCTCTCCCCCATTCACATTATAACCACAGGAATAATTAATGCCTCAAATTTGGAGGTAT
The DNA here is from genome assembly GCA_023105745.1 of Austropuccinia psidii. NCBI lineage: Eukaryota > Fungi > Basidiomycota > Pucciniomycetes > Pucciniales > Sphaerophragmiaceae > Austropuccinia > Austropuccinia psidii. The sequence continues at coordinate 2,598,414 of JALGQZ010000014.1, forward strand.
TCCAGTATATTATAGTTAATTTACTTTCCCAATAGCTAAGCTCAGTGGATGTATAGTGTTTAGGATTTCCCAGTAGCTAAGCTCAGTGAAATCTCATTATTAAAAGAAGAAAGCTATCCAGTACCCAACATTAGAGTTACTACTCTATTTAAATATTTTATCGAGTGAATTTACAACCACTTATCAAGATTCAAAATTAAATTGACCCTTTAAAAATTTAATATCAAAAAATCTCACCTCTTAAATTTAACAAATAAAATTTACCTTATTATTAATCACTCCCAAAAAATAACAAAAAATTAATAAAAAATTATTTACAATATTACAAACTTACCATAACACAATTACCTTTATCAACACATCAAATCTTCAAGAACACCTTAAATAACCCATCTTACCAAACTTTTATTACCAAGAAAAAACCACTCACCCAAATTTAACTGAAAATAAGAATTATACATACAAGTATTCCATTGAAAAATCTCAAATTTAACAAAAGTTAAGGACATTATATTGCATATTATATATTGAAGAGGTCTGATTTGAGACTGATGAGATTTATCTTCTGTAGTTGTAAAGCCGCTTACTAATTTTATTTTGGTTTGTGACCCCCAAGGAAAATTTTCTTCAGTATTTTGAGAGGGGAAGGCAATACACCCATGCCACCCTTGCTTACAGGATTTATTAGAAATTCAAAGCTAGTTACCTGTCATTTCACCTCCAGGTACTGCCTCATTTTAATTCCACACAAGAGGAGTTCCCACAATTAATATACTCCCTTTCACTCCAACTCTTGACATTGAGCTTCTGAAATCAGAAATGTACAAATAGAAATTACCACTTTCCTTCATCCTGATATTATCCAACTCTTGTTCAGCTTTCCTAACTATATTGGGATTATGAAAAAGAGTGAATAACTTGGCTTCAAATAACTTCCATTTATTAAGGAGATAAGATAGGTCTTCATTTGAAATATTTGAGAGATATGGTTCCCTCAATTTTCCATCTCTACCATTGAGAAAGTAAGCTGAGTAAAGCACTTTCTTCCTGTTATAGAAGACGTTTTCTGTGTCATTATGGGAAATTAATTGACAGTATTGAATAAATCCTCTCAATTTATGGGCTTGAGTACCATAAAAAGAATCAGGTGCCTTCATGAATGTACTCTTGGATTTTCCCTGGGATCAATTTCTTGAGATAGTGCTCCCATTAATTGAGTAATTTTTTCCATCATCTTTATGACATTTGGTTCACCTTGAGAGGAAATTGGTTGAGTAGAAAGGGCTATATTTATAGCCTCATAAGCTTCAGGGGCACCTGCCAAGGCAGCTACTACTTCATTCTCCTCAGATGCCTCCCCCTCTTCATCTTCAGCTTCCCCCAATCTACTCACAGGCCCTTGAAAAATGCCAGGGTAGCCACCCAACAAGACAGAAAATGATATTGATCTTCTTGACTTCATACCTCCTCTTATGGAGGGTGCTGCATCTTCCATTGGTGGTCCTCTGTCCAAATTTTCAATCATTTGATGAACTGATGGTGTGCAGTCAAGAGGAGCCCTTCCTGTAAGAGTTACAACGGATTGACTTCCTTGAGATCTGGTACTCTTGGCTGGAGGGCTATTCTTAACAGGAATTATTTGAAAAATTAAATTAAAAAACTTTATGATAATTTTATAATAAAAACCATGAGGCTTTACCAATTCAAATCAAATTATGATATTGAGGAATCAATCAAAATAGCAAGGTTAAATTGGTTTGAATGATTCTTGAAGGATGAAAATGACCAAGTCAAAATATTATGAATAATCAAGGTCTTGAAGAACTTCAAATCAATATCAATCAGTTCAATAAAGTCAATTAAAAATCAATATCAATCATGTCTTGAGTAATTTAGCCAATCAGTCAATATCTTTATAAGCCAATTTAATATCTTTAAGAATCAAATTCAAATCAAATCTTAGGGATCAATCAACTATCTTGAGTACTCAAAATCAAGTGAATAAATATCTTGAGGTGAAATCAATGTCTTGAGGGATCCCAATCACAAGTTAACCAATCAATTCTTGAGGAATTCAAAATCAACAAATAATCAATCCAAAATCCAATGACAAATCCTAAATTGCTAAATTAATTAGCCCAATGAATTCCAATCAATCAAAGCCTGATGAGCACCTGAATTTGGAAATAAAGAAGTAAATTTAGAATAGATTGAGAATAAATAATAAATTGAAAAGGCCATAAATTATGAAGCAAGGAGAAAGAAAGTTAATTTTCATATGAATGAAATGAACGAGATAGAAATTGTTGAGAATCATAATATCAAGAAAAGCTCATAACTTATGAAGAAGAGAAATGCATATAGATGAATGAAAATAAAGAAGCAATTGTGATTTAATTAAAATAATCTCACCTGGGCTCTTCTAAATGAAGAGTTTCTGGAACTCAGCTAACTGAAACTCACTTATGGAGGTCTCAGATGGAACAAAAGAGAACACACTTAGGAGTGTAATAAGAATGATATTTCCAATAAAATTAAACATGAGAGAGAATCAAAAAATAATAATAAGAGTAAAAAATAAAAGAGCCAACCACAAACAAGTACACATCTACTGTTTCAACCTGTCAGAAGGAAAGAGAAGGGTTGATAAGTATATGGCCACCACAACTCTACTTAACAGTTGAGGAAATGCAAGGATTAAATTAATACTAACAAATGATATATTCCAAAAATATGAATAAGAGTAAAAAATAAAAGAGCCAACCACAAACAAGTTCACATCCACTGTTTCAGCCTTTCAAAAGGAAAGAGAAGGGTTAATAAGGATATGGTCACCACAACTCTAGTGAACAGGTGAGGAAATGCAAATACTAAATTAATACCAATAAATAATATATTCCAAAAATCAAAATAAGAATATTTATTGAATAATAAATCAAAAATATCAGTTAAATGGGGGAAAAGAGCCGTTGGTATATGTGAGAATCCACCAGCCCTGATCCAAAGAGTGAATATTCTTGAGAGGAATCTACATTTGAATTGATTTGAATATTACAGCCCCTGTATCAATATAAAAGGTCTTTACAACAGGTGTGGTGGAGCTGAGTGATCATACAGTCTCAGACTTGTGAATCCAACCTGTAAAAATTTTGATAGACTGTATTGATGAACCAAAAATTTCAATCTCTTTACCCCTGGATAGTGGCTGTAACATCAGCTCTCCTAAAAGCTCTTAATCTTCTCAGGTGAAGTTCACCATCTGGTATTTCACCTTCTAGATGTTTGGTTATTGAATCTGACCAAGTACTGTCCATGGTATTTCCTATTTAGTTTGAACTTCCTGGCCTTGATTATCTTTTTCACTGGACCAGGGGAGTCCCCTAATTCCACTATATCCTGTGGAGTGACTCTTTTTCCTGGAGGGGGACACATCTTCTCCTGTATGGTGGTAAGGCTTAACAAAGCTCACTAGGAGCACAGGGCCTTTCCTGGAGACTTCCACTGCACTTTTTCCTATCAACCTAAGGATGGTAAATGGTCCTAAAAATGAGTCTCTTATTTTCTTGGGGCCTTGCAAATTATTGAAGTTCAAGCTAGACACCAGCACCTGGTCACCATTCCTTAAGTCAGGTTTCCTGTGGGTCTTGCTATATTCTTTTGCATTAGCTTTGCATTTTTCTTCTGTATCAGACTATATTTTCTACATATCATGATATTCTTTGGCTATGGAGTGGATAGTTATTAGTTTTTCCTTCAAGTGATCCACAGGAAATAAAGGGTTCCATCCTTTCTCTACCAGTGAGGGTGATTTCCGTGTGGTAGAGTTCTGACTGGTGCTGTAAGATAGTTGTATAGATGGTAGAATTGGATTCCAATCATGGTTTTATCCTTCATGATCTTTATATTCCATGCAATAGGCACAGAATCTTCTGATGATTTCTTCCATTGTTTGCATCATCCTTTCAGCTGGTCCATCTGTTTGTGGATGGTAAGCTGTATAAAATGAAAGTTTAGCTGAAAGTATATCATGGAGGTTGGTCCAAAATCCTGATGTTAATTTTGTGTCCCTGTCACTAATGATGATCTTAGGTACTCCACAAGTAGCTATGATGTTATTCCAGAAGAACAGTGCTGTATCTATAGCTCTATCTTTTTTGTGGTATGATAGGCACTTATACGTTTGATAAACTTGTCTACTATGACTAGGCAATAATTGTAGTTTTTTTTGCCTCCTGGGGAAGATCCTGTTACCCAGTCCATTTTAATGGTTTCCCATAGGTGTTTGGGCTCCTCTATATGTTGGAGTATTTCATAATTCTTCCCATGTTTTCTGTTTGCCATATGGAATCTTTAAAAAGTCTTGATTTATTCACTAAACTCTTCTTCCCATTGAGCCCACCAAGCTGTGCTTGCTTGTGTCTCTTTGGTTCTATCCTCAATCATGTATTCCATGCAGGGGCAGTCATTGCATTCTTCAAGAATCCGTGAGACATGTCTCTGTCTATAACTGTGAGAGAACTAGTGTGTTTCTTTCTGTGATAGAGGAGTCCATCTATAAGAAAATATTCATTATCCTTATAGGCCCTCAACCAAGGTTTCTCTAACTGGGATTCCAGTTCTGGGCTCCTATACTTTTGTTTGAGGAGTGACATTAATATTCTACACTGTTTGTTTCTTGCATAAGATTTTTTCACTGAATTAAAAAATTCATTCTGGAGTTCAGGAGAGCTTATCCCTAATATGGGTGTTTCTGTCTCTTCTGGTTCAATATTGTCATTATCTGGGGTAGAGCTTCTTGATGCCCATTATGAGAATTTGTTTTAGCAGCTAGTTCAGGGTCAGAAGCTACATTGCTTTGGACATTTTCCAGTGGCAATCTACTTGGGCAATCTGCATTAGTGTGGCTTTTTGCATTCTTTTTATATGATGGTCATATCTCCCCTATACTCCTGAATGGCTATTTTCCACCTCAACAAGTGTCTATTAGTAGTATTAATGTTGAGCAAAGAGTTGGGTGAAGTAAAGAAAAAATGAAAAATGAAAAATGAAAAAAATGAAAAAATGAAAAAAAATGAAAAAAATGAAAAAAATGAAAAAAATGAAAAAAATGAAAAAAATGAAAAAAATGAAAAAAATGAAAAAAATGAAAAAAATGAAAAAAATGAAAAAAATGAAAAAAATGAAAAAAATGAAAAAAATGAAAAAAATGAAAAAAATGAAAAAACTGAAAAAAATGAAAAAAATGAAAAAAATGAAAAAAATGAAAAAAATGAAAAAAATGAAAAAAATGAAAAAAATGAAAAAAATGAAAAAAATGAAAAAAATGAAAAAAATGAAAAAAATGAAAAAAATGAAAAAAATGAAAAAATGAAAAAAATGAAAAAAATGAAAAAAATGAAAAAAATGAAAAAAATGAAAAAAATGAAAAAAATGAAAAAAATGAAAAAAATGAAAAAAATGAAAAAAATGAAAAAAATGAAAAAAATGAAAAAAATGAAAAAAATGAAAAAAATGAAAAAAATGAAAAAAATGAAAAAAATGAAAAAAATGAAAAAAATGAAAAAAATGAAAAAAATGAAAAAAATGAAAAAAATGAAAAAAATGAAAAAAATGAAAAAAATGAAAAAAATGAAAAAAATGAAAAAAATGAAAAAAATGAAAAAAATGAAAAAAATGAAAAAAATGAAAAAAATGAAAAAAATGAAAAAAGTTGGGTGGAAGATAAAAGAAAAAGGGAGAAAATAAAAAAAGGGAAAGAGGAGAGAAAAAAATCCAATGGATCAAGAAAAGGGTGGTGAATGAGATTGTTTAAGGGCTCATAACCTGAAAGATTTTGAAAGACCAAAAAGGTCTCATGTATTGAAAATTCAGGATTATATAGTATCTACCATCAGTGGCTCCTGGGTTATTCTTCCCAGTTCAAATCAAACAGGAACTCATTCTAATTAAATCTGCCTGAATAGATCCAGAACCTCATTGGTTTGAGTCCAGTACAGTCCCAGAAAACCTATGGACTCTACATGTATGAGCCAAATAAGTATCAACCCAACAATCAAGCCCCAAGTACCACTTTAAGCTCACCTGAGGAAGTTTCAAAAATTAATTTATTCCTTCCTCCCATAAATAACCCTCATAACATCTCATTTCACTCAAAAAACGTTTATCAAACATGTCCTGACTTGCCATTCTATTTACTTGACAGTGACCTTCCTCTTTTCTGATTGATGGGGCTTGATTCAAATACAATCAATGTACCATTCTGATGAGAAATAACATTATTCATGGTTTTTTGATTCATAAAAAACTAATAAATCATAATTTAAGCAACCCAAAGCCCAAGTTCTGATGTACCATTGCTTTTGGAACTACCTTTCCCACAACCATCACCTGATTTTCTAAAATGACCGCCTCCATGTTCTCCTACCTACCATTTGGAAGTATTAATGCATCAATATAATGAATTCTCTTGTGAAGATTACTCTTCACAAGGTTGATACCATTTCCCAAACAATAATTCAGAAAATCTAGACAATGGCATTCCTCCCCAATACATCATCCAGCCTCACAAGTAAAGCAAAATTAATGATTTTTTGAATTAATTCTTACTTCAAACCATTATTATGGCTGGTCATCTTTCTCATTGGGGATTGGTGGCATAAAATAATGGAAACAGTATCCTTGGTAGCTAATAAAAAAGTATTGCTACATCTGAAAGTGCAATAATTTCTGGTAAGAAATGTGTATATAAGCTTTTTTCCCCATCTTTTTGCTTCTTTCTTTGGGTGTTTTCTTAAGTTTGGTGATATTTTACTTCACTTATGGTTAAGGTTGGGTTAATGGGATGTGATAAATCAAGAATTATTAGCATTTTAAAGATTGTGGTGGGAAATTTTATGCTTGGGCTACTAAATCTCCTGGCTCAATAAACCTCTGTGGCTAAGGCTCAAGAAGGGGTCTTTTAAAAGACTTTTTTGAATACAAGTCTCTTTATCCATATTTGAATAAGCTCACCTACACTAAGCTCCAATTTAAATCACACCTCATTTTCAACGGCCACATTTACAAATGATTTCCACAACCAAAATGCAACTTTATTACAAATTAAAGAAGAATTTAATTGACAAAATTTCCTCACTTACCAGGTGGAACGCCCTTATGTGCATATATTTATTTCTTGACAGGCAAAGATCAAGCTCAAAGCTAGTTTTCCATTTTACTACAATGGATTTATTCTTTCAGTTATGTTTTTCAAAAAAAAATTGGTCTCTTTTGAGATAGGAAATAACCCTTATTATCTCTGATACTTGTTACCAATTTTTCATCTTTCTTATCCAGAGAATTTCTGGCTTGCATAATAGATTCAAACTTTATTGGACCCTTTGAGAGGCACTTTCCAAGTGCATTATGAGCCAGTGACTCTACAAAATTACTGGTGGAAATTCTTCCAATAATATTTCCATCACCACTGTTCTTCAGAAAAGGTTTTCCTGGGTCAGCATTCAATGGGCCAAAGGTGAGAAAGTGAAATTCAATGTCTTCCACATTATCACTTGTGTGTCCCCCTTTGGTGAGCTAATAGAAAAGGACTATAGATTTTTTTATGATTTCCTTGGGGTCAAACAAGCCCCCATTGATGATTGTGACAATGAGAATGCTGGGACCCATTGAAATATTTACAGTAAATTTATTTCACAGTTATTCTTATTCACATTTTTTAAACAATAAGAATATATTTATTTTTGTCAGATGTGATTAATGGGGTTCATAAATTTTCAAGCAAAAATTCAAATAGACAATGCAATCACCCATTAAATAAAACAACATTAGAAATGCAAGATAAATTGGGCAAGTTTCCCATTTTTGAGGAATAAGGGTATGAACCAAGTGTTCCCAAGCGCATTTTTAAAACAGAGAGGGATTTTCAACCCCCTGGTAAGCCAAAGCCATTAATACACAGCAATATTTTTCATTTTCTAAATCTCTCAAATTCCAACTGATACCTTATAAGCACACAAAATAGTTGTGCATGTTTTAAGAGATCTCTGCTCTTGTATTTATGATTCTGCTAAACAGAATGGACGGTTCATAAAATCACAAAATAAAATAAGGAATCCAATAGCTCTCCCAATCACCATCCTTATGACCAGGTGGTCAATTATACACAAACACTCGACAAAATCAAAAGTATCAACCTATTTAGGAACAATTGAGCACAATTGATCTTATGGATCTGATAATCCAAAGGTTCAAATACTTTTTCAACATATTTCAATGCAAAGTTCCAATCAAGCACCTCATATTTCCTTACTTCAAGCTCTTTTTGAATCAATTGGCTCACTATTCAAGCCTGAGCTAAAATTCATGAAAGTGTGTTTCTGATGCTTCCTGCTGAAAACTAAATAAGTATTATGAAATGAAAGTTGGAAATAATGAAACTTAGCACATTGTTGTTCAATCACAAATACCATGAAGGGCTTTTTAAACAGCTTTTCATTCCAATCAATCAATCCAAGGAAGTACTTGAAGTACTCAATGTTGAGTTGGTACCAATCATATCCAATTAAGCCCAATTCCAAGGCAGTTTTTGAAAAGGGCTGAGCAATACAGAAAATACTGACCTACTTTTATATTTGAATCATCCACCAATAGCAACCTCTTATGAGCTGTGAGCCTGTAAGATATTTATGACATACCCATAAGGCCACAAAAAACTTTTTATGGTGTTTATTTAGTCTTGAACAGACTTATAAATTGGATTTAAAATAAAAAATAACAAAAAAGAAGTCTAACTTTTTTTTGGATAAGCAAATTTATAATTATTATATCATTTTTGGATTATACACCAAAAATAAACTAGGGTATACCCATAGGGTGCTATACCTAAAAATGGTTGTTTATTATGTTATTAGAATATTTAATAATCTCACACTACAACTGCAACTTTTTTTAAAATTTTTAAGAATTGTTAAATTTAGGCATATTTAAGCTTAAATTTAAAGGTTCATAATTTTTATGCAAACTTACTAAAATTTTAGTTAAAATTGAGGTGTTGTGTATATTTACTTAATTGGCTAAGGATTTTCTATAAAGAATATAAATCCTTCATGAGCTCAATTTAAAAGGGTTTAAGGCCATGATATGGCTTTAAGTAAATGAAAGGGAAAAATCCATGCAGAAAGTTGGGACAAATGAAAAAAGACCAAACAGAGCTGGGGTACACAACTTTTTGGATCTGCAAGGATTCAATTAAAGTTGTCCACCTCTATTGGAGGATTTTGAACCTTATTTAAGCTTTAAAATTGGACTTCAATCCAACCTCAAAGTTTAAACTGGTTTTATTCCAATTTAGAAAGCAATTTCAAGCTTCCAAAGGGTAAATCCTAATATGCAAGATTGAAATAAAGGCTTTAAAAACTTTCAAACTCCAATTAAGCTTAGAAATCCTAAATAAGCCTAAAACTTTAAAGTTGAAAGTAGTAAATCCTTAACAAAAGGAAAGATTTTTTGTGTATTGCTTCTTTACGTGGAAAAATAGAAATGACTCCAAAAATTAATTAAAAATCCAATTCTTAATGGATTTGCTTGAAATTTTCACAAATCTTACAAATTCATGTTATCCATGTATAAATTCAATTTTGAATATCTTTCTTAAACAGGTTAAATCGCTAATTAGCCTTACAAGTAACCATTTTGATCATTCTGAAAGAAAACTAAGAATTCAGTTTAAGATATTTTTGCTTCAAACTTTATTTTTAAGTTTTCATGTTATTAATGTTAATATAAATGAACCTCTTTTATATTAAAACTTAAACTAATTAATCCAAAATAGAATTAAGTTTACTCGCGGTTAACAATAATACTGGTAACTTTAAATTGGAATTAAAAATAAGCTACCTTAAGTTGAGAACCTTATTTTTAAGCATGTTTTTCATTTTTGACCTGAGCCCACCCTCTATATCTATTATGAATCATGAGAGCTGTTCTTCAGGCATAAAAAGAGCCTATACATCACTATTTTTGCCAATAACCAATCATGATTCAAATCAATTAGACATTTTAAACAAGTAATATTTTATCAATTATAAAATCTTATTATTAAATTAATTTCCTAAGTATTTCATTCCTTATTAATCTCAGCTTAAAGAATTTAAATCATAGAAATCACATTATTGTTGTAATCACCAATAATATATTTTATTATATAAAATTCTTGTCTTGAATATCTTTTTGAATCCACAAATTCCTCTTAAAAACTCTTAAATCTTATTTCTCATGAAAAAGTTGTTTTTATCTTTAAAAATATTAATTTTTGGAATTTTTTTAACTTATAAGAATTATTCAGTATAATAGCTGTTGTTGTTTGACTTGTTGTATTAAGAAATATTATAAGTACATTTTCTCTAAAACTATATATCTTTTTTATCTATTGTTAGTTTTTTATTTAGAGTTTTTTTATAATAATTATATCTTCACAGTGTTTGTGATAATCTCTTTTATAAATAATATTTATATATTACTTATGAGTGGATAAATATTATTATTTTCCACATTTAATTGTCTCATTAAGAGCTTTACACTTATTATTGTTACAATTGTCAGTGACTATAACAATAATAGAATGATTATAATTATTGAGATTTTTTTATTGTTAAATTGTTTAATAATAATTAAACTTATTTTTTTATATATTTATTTTGGTTAATTATATTAAATTTGTGGTTATAATATGTCATTATATTATATTTTCTACTGAGTACAGTCATAGTAATCTTGATGTTTTCCACTATTATCAAGAGTTTCATAGACAAACCTTACATTTGGGGGCCTGGCCATTATTTTAACCAATTTTTGGAACATAAATCATATTCTAGACCTTATTTTCCTGGTTTTTGACAGGAAATTTCCATATTTACTTTGATATTGAATTTTTTGGGACTTCTCCCTTATAAATAATATTTATCATATTAATAAAGTTATGTTTATTAGAAATATTGTTTGAAAAAATGTACCATTGGGTGATTTTGAATAAATTTCTATTGCCTAACAAGTGGCTTTTTCACATCACAGACTTCAAATTTGTCCTTTGAGCTATTCTAGTATAAAGTGAATAATAATACAATATCAATTAATAACTTATTATTTACATAATTATCACTTTCTTAAAAAAGATCAAACAAAGAATTAAAAATTTAAAAATCTTCACTTAAAAATATTTCTCTTTACTCTTTAGACATTTTTCTTTATTTTTGACATAGTTTGGCATTAAAAAACTTTATCCAATAAGCTTGGTTAATCATTTATTTTTATTCATTAATAAAATAATTTATATTATTTTTCTCTAGCTTAATCCATCAGAGAAAGCTCTTCAGACTCCAATATCTCAGAGTCCATCACTGACATTCAAAGCAGCCCAGCACCAAGGGGTTTAATTACCAATAAACCCTTTAAAGGTCCAGAAGGTGAATTCAATCCATTTCTTAGTCTGATTTTCTCTAAATTAACATGAAATAACTCCTACTATAAGTTGAATTAACTACTCCATCCAATCAAATGGATCTGGACCAGTACATTCAAGTCATAAATAAAAAAGACAAGACTGTCAGCCCAGAGGAGAGGCACAAATGGAGGATGCCAGAACTTCCACCAGTTCCCAAAGTTTGGCCAGCACTTTTTACACTCTGATTGAGAGTCCATAAGCTGACATAACTGCTATTCCTGTTGTCAGACCTGAATCATTTCCAACAGACAACAGTGGAGATATACCAGACTTAGTACAAGAACTGGTTTATGGAGGCAAAGAAGCAGGAATGGGAACTTTTGGCAAGTCTGGGGATAGGCACAATAAGCTCTTATCTTCAAGTGAAGAATTTCATGGGCCCAGAACAAACTCAAGACCTTCTGAAGTGTTGGACTCCCATGTCTTTCAAAGGATGAGTCCAAAAGGTAAAAGCTTGGTTGAAAAACCAAAGTATTTTGTCAGAGGACCAGGAGAAAGAGTTGTCCCAAAAGAGGGACAACAGCCTAGTGGAAGCACCTCAAGTCTCCACAAGCAAGAATCCACCTCAGCAAGTGCCAAAGAGAAATAATAAGGGCAAGAAAAAGGCAAAGCCCAAGTGGAACAAACCTTACTCACAGAACTACAGAATTACAAAAAAAGAAAACATATACATGGACAATGTGTTCAATATGGCAAGAACTCTGATTTAATCTAAAAAACAAGCAGGAGAAAAGAATGAATCAATCCCTTCCAAAGAAAGAGAGCTTTTAAAGCTTGCATCTCACATTGAAACTTGTAATAAAAAAATTTATCAAAGCTTAACAATCTTGAGTATATCTAACAAAGATTTGATAGATAAATTTTGCAAGTGAAAGAGTCACAAAAGACCATTATTGATCTAGAAAATGTGAATAAGGAAAATATTTTGTCTTTGACACATATTTGTGAGAGAATTGAGTCCAAAGTCACTTCACTCAATCAACCAGATGATAATTTTATTTATTTTATTACTAAATAATTAATAGGTTCAAGAATACAAGTTCAAAACTTAGAAAATTCAACTGGTCACAATGCATCTCCTTTTCAGAAACAATTGGAAGAAAGTGATGAAGCAAGATTTGAATTGAAAGAAGATATTCAATCAAGTATTAATAATATATCACTGAAAAATGAGTTTCCAAGACAGTCCACACCAATGCTTGACAGGAATATGTTGAACTTGAATAAGGACTTACATAATGAAATTTCAAGCAATTCAGAAGTTGGAACTGCCTTTAATTTAAATGAAATTCCCAGATTAGAGAAATGGCCAACCTTCAGTGGTAAAGGAGAATATAATCATATGGAATTTATGAAAACAATTGATTTGTTTAAAGAAGACTTTAGCATACCAGATGAATAAGTAAGTGCCATATTGAACTAATTATTTACCAAATCAGCAAATAAATTGTCTTATCAAATGAGAGAAGACAATAGTAAACATTCCGGGAATTGGTAGAAAGAACAAATCATTCCCAAATGGGAAGATTATTCCTGTAGATTTAGAATGGAAATTTTTTTGAAAAAGCCATTTTTAATATCAAGAGGGACAGGCCCATGTCCTGGTTTCTTAAACAGAAGGACAGATTAACTGCCCTTCATTCTGATATTTCTGAAACAATGGTACATAAAAGGATATTGAGAAAGTGTGGTGGTGACCTTGAGCATTCTATAAGAAGAATATGTATTGAGCCTTTCTCTACAGAAGATTTGATCAATTCCATGGAAGACATCACTACCAGAACAAAACTTTGTAGAAATTGGTATAAACCCCCAATAGACAATAAGACTAGTTAGAAACCAATTTCAAGACCAAATAAACCACAAGAAAGAGCTCCTTTGAAATGTCACAAATGTGGAATTACATCTAATTTGGCTAATACTTACCCAAAAAAGACAAGAATCAATGAGATAAATTGAAAAATCTGAAGACACAAAAGAAACAAATGATTTATCTTTTCATGAAAGTGATTCTGAGCCTTCCAAAGAAGAACTCCCAGATCAACTTAGTACATAAATCAGTAATGTATATTTTCAATTCACAGAAGTGCTTACTCACTTACCACAGTACAGTGATGAATGTATTGATCTCATACATTTGCAAGATGCTAAAATGCAGAAAACCAAGCCTTCCAGAGGGAACGGTTATACATCTGGATCATCTTGTATCACTAATATTGTGACAAATGTCAAAGAAGCCAAGATACATCTTGACTCAGGTGCTTTCTGCACTTGTGTTGGCAAAGATTATCTTGACAGAATTGATACTAATTGTCAGATACAATCATTGATGCCAACTGAAGGGATAAAATTCAGCAGTTCTAGCCAAAATATGCACCCTTTGGGAATTCTGGAAGCAGAAATGATATTTCCTCACCCTGCAGGAAGCATCAGATCAAAAGTTAAGCTTGTTGCTATAAATAATTGCCCTTCACAACAATTTATACTTGGAAATGATTACCTCAATATTTATGGTATTGATATTATTAATTATAAAGACAGATATTTCACTATAGGGGAAAATAAAAGGCAATAATTTGCTTTTTCTCTAGAAAAAAAGTGAAAAAACTGCCATTAGACAAGTAAAAAATGTTAATAAGAAAGATTTTGTGACAGATCAATTTATTGAAGTACAAACTAATCCTTAATTAAGATTAGAAATTAAGGAAGACCTTATTGAAATCTTATTTCAATGTAGAGAGGCCTTTTCTTCTGATAATGAACCACTTGGGACTATTAAAGGCCATGGATTGGACATTATGCTTAATGTGAGAAGACCTTACTCTTCACTATTAAGAAGACCAGCTTACCCAGCTAGCCCCAGGGCTAGAGAATCATTGGAGACTCATTTTAATGAGCCAATAAAACTGGCATTCCTTAGAAAGGTTGGACACAATGAGGAAGTAGAAGTCACAACCCCTGTAATCATTACTTGGAATAATGATTAATCAAGGATGGTTGGAGATTTTAGAGAATTGAATACCCATACTATTCCAGACAGGTACCCAATTCCTAGAATCCATGAGACTTTGACTCAATTATCCAAAGAAAGATTTATCACTTCCATGGATTCCCTTAAAAGGTTTCCATCAGAATCCTTTGACACCTCATGCTAGGAAATTATTGAGAATAATTGCTCATTGTGGTGTTTATGAATACTTGAGGATGCCTTTTGGTATTAGGAATGCACCTTCTCACTATCAAAGAATGATGAATACCATTTTTGCACATGAGTTACCAGAGGAATTGTTAATTATTTATATTGCTGACATTATTATTTTTTCAGATACCTGGAAATTGCATTCAGAGAGACTTTCATTGGTACTTAAGAAAATTCTACAAGTGAAAATGAAAATATCTCTTTAAAAATTTAATTTTGGGTTTCATGAGTTAAAAGCTCTAGAACATGTAGTTTCAGGACTAAGCCTTGGTGTTGATAAAAACAAATTGGCTGCAGTCTCACTGGAACAAACGCTTCAGAACAAGAAGGAAATGATGTCTTTCTTAGGGTTTTCCAGTTATTACATGCAACACCTTAAAGATTTTGCAATCCATGCCAGATAATTGTACAGAATTTGTGATCAAGAAACTTTCTTTGAAATGACACAAGAAAGTATCCAAGCATATTATAAGATGAATTATTCCTTGACCAAGGCACCATTATTATGAATTCCAGACTGGAAACTTCCTTTCAAGATGTATATTGATGTATGTGGTAATGGTCTAGGTGCAGCTCTTTATCAAGATCATATTGTCAATGAAAAGCCTTATTAAGTTCCAGTTTGTTTTATCTAAAGACAAATGAAACCTACAAAGGATAGATATGGATCAAGGAAAATGTAGTTCCTTATCCTTTTTTGGTATTTGAAAAAACTTCATTATTATCTTGATGGTAGTGTGTTTGAAGTAATCACTGATTTTAATTCAGTGAAATCACTTCTTAACATGAAAACCCCAAAAAGACACATTTTAAGATGGCAGATTGCTATACAGGAGTATAGAAGCAATATTACCATAGTACATAAAGCTGGATATATTCACAAGAATTCTGATGTCTTGAGTAGATAGGAATTACCCAATACACCTGATAATTGTGCTTATGTTCCTGAAAATTCAGAACCTCAAAATCCCATTGAAGTAATTAAAATCACAGGTGTAGGAACAGAAGTCTTTGAAAAATTAATATAAAGCTATAAGAAAGATAATGATTTTCATATTCTTACTTCTCTAATTGAAAAATACTTTGAAGATAAAGCTTTGGCTAAATCTTTGGATGACATATTGAAAACATAATATGACAATGGAAGATTTCATTTATTTGATGGTATCTTATATTATAGGGCTACACGCACATTTGTAATGGTTGTATGTAGTAGAATGTTAATTAACACAATATTACTAAAGTGCCATGACAACATTTATTCTGGAAATCTGTCTGGAGACAGAACAATGGAAGGAATTAAGACATGTGCTTGGTGGCCATCTTGGAGAAAAGATTTCATTGAGTACTTTCACAGTTGTGACAGGTGTCAAAAGGCCAATAAATCTGGTGGTAAAGGATTTTTTTTAATGATTCATATCCAAGAGCCAATTACCCCATGGGAAGTGGTTCACATGGATTGGATAACTTCCTTACCACCTGGTGGTGGCAGAAGTTACAATGCATGTCTTGTTATGGTAGACAGGTACAGAAAAACCCCTATCTTTTTACCATGTCATAAAGATGGCACAGCTATGGATACAGCTCTTTTAATTTGGAAAATAGTAATATCTTATACTGGTCTCTTCAGAAATATCATTAGTGATAGAGACTCAAAATTCAAATCATCCTTATGGAAAAATTTACATATGATTTTGGATACAAAACTATCATGCTCAACAGCTTACCATCCACAGACAGATGGATTAGCAGCAAGAATTATTCAGACCCTTGAGGACATGATCAGAAGATTTTGTGCTTATGGCCTGGAGTGTAAAGATTCTGATGGCTTTACCCATTATTGTTGTACACTTATACCAGCATTGGAATTAGCCTAAAAGACTTATATCCATGCTTCAACAGGCAAAACTCCTGCAATGTTGGAAAAAGGATGGAACCCTAAGCTTCCATTTGATACCTTGAAGAAATATTTAGTTGATATTCATCCAAATTCTTCAAGCATTAAGCTATGGTTGTTAAGGTGAGGCATCATTAAAATCAAAGAATGACTGATGCCTATGAATATGCTAAACAAAAGTGGGATAAAAGTCATAAAACCCCAGAACTCAAAGTATGAGACTTAATACTACCTTCAACCTTGAACTTTAACAATACTAAAGGCCCAAATAAATTGAAAGATTCCTTTTCAGGGCCATTTATTATTAAACCCCTTCATGGGAAAATGCAGTACACGTAGAACTGTCAGGAGAACTGGAAAAAAAACATCTCACTTTCCCTGTCAGTATAGTAAAGCATTACACTTCAAGTGATAAGGAAGTATTTCCTTTGAGAAATGAAACACCCTTAAAAAACCACCACTTGATCAAAGTGAAGAGAAAAAGGCACTAAAAGTCTTAAAAGAAAGAAGACTTAGCGGGAAATGAAAGAGAATACTTAGTCAGGTACAGAAACCCACAACATGAAGATGAGTGGATTTCAGAAAGTAAAATACCTGATTTCCAAAAGCTTCTCAGAATATTCAGACATAAGAGGAGACCAATTCCTCAATAAAAATTCTGGATTGTGTGCTTTACATACTTAAAAGGTATAAGTAGAGAAGTTGAAAAGTGGATTATACCCCCCCCCAATTCAATTGGGGGTATAATATTAAGGAAAAATTGTAGTACAATTTCATTTGGTAGTAGGGAATGTGAGCCTGTGAGATCTGTATGACATACCCATAAGGCCACAAAGAACTTTTTATGCAGTTTATTTAGTCTTGAACAGACTTATCAATTGGATTTATAATAAAAAATAACAAAAAATAA
This sequence comes from Austropuccinia psidii, assembly GCA_023105745.1. Lineage (NCBI taxonomy): Eukaryota > Fungi > Basidiomycota > Pucciniomycetes > Pucciniales > Sphaerophragmiaceae > Austropuccinia > Austropuccinia psidii. Next base: position 2,615,917 of record JALGQZ010000014.1, read on the forward strand.
GTATAAATTTTTTTGGGATAAACAAAGCTATAATTATTATGTTGATTCTGAATTCTACACCAAAAATAACCTAGGGTGGACCCATAGGGTGTTATAGCCAAAAACTGTTATTTCTTATGTTATTAGAAGATTTAAGAATCTCACAGTAAAATTGCAACTTTTTTTAACATTTTTTAAAATTGTTTTTATGCAAACTTACCAAAATTTTAGTAAAAATTGAGGTGTTGTGTATATTTTCTGAATTGGCTAAGGATTTGCTATACAGAATGTAAATCTTGTGTGAGCTCAATTTAAAAGCGTTTAAGGCCATAATATGGCTTTAAAAAAAATAAAAAGGCAAAATCCACACAGAAAGGTGGGACAAAGGAAAAAGACCAAACAGAGCTGGGGTACCCAACCTGTTGGATCTTCAAGGATTGAATTAAGGTTGTCCACCTGTATTGAAGTATCTTAAACCTTATTTAAACTTTAAGATTGGACTTTGATCCAACCTTAAAGTTTTAACTGGTTTTATCCCAATTTGGACAGGAATTTCAAGCTGGCAAAGGGTAAATCCCAATATGCAAGCTTGGAATCAAGGTATTAAGAACTGTCAAGCCTTCAATAAGCTTAAAGCTTTGAAGCCACAAGTATCAAAACCTTATCAAAAGTTAAGTTTTGGTGTATATTGCTGTTCAACATGGAAAAATAGCAATGACTTCAAAAATTCATTAAAAATCCAATTCTTAATGGATTTTATTAAAAATTTGACACAGCTTACAAATTAATGTTATCTGTGTATAAATTAAACCTTAAGAATCTTTCTTAAACAGGTTTAATTGATAATTAGCCTTTAAATTAACCATTTTAATTATTCTTAAAGAAGATTAAGATTCCTTTAAAAATCAATTAAAAACTAAGTTTAAGAGATTTTTGCTTTAAACTTCATTTTTAAGCTTTTCATTTGATGAAATTTAATATAAATAAACTATTTTATATTAAAACCTAAGATCATTAATATAAAAGAGGATTAAGGCTACTTGGAGTTAAGAATAAAACTGATAACTTTAAATTGGTATTAAAAATAAGTTACCTTAAGTTAAGAACATTATTTTTGAGCATAATTTCCTATTTTTAACCTGAGCATGCCTTCTATACCCATTATGGATCATGAGAGTTGTTCTGCAGGCATAAAAGGAGCCTACACATCACTGTTTTTGCCAATAACCAATCATCATTCAAATCAATTAGACATTTTAAACAAGTAATACCATCAGGATTCCTAAGCCAAGCTTAGGCAGCTGGCTAATAGATTTTTTCAAACTTAAAACAAACATAAAAATTTCGCAGAAGCAACAATATGTTTTAAAATTTTTGAATCCCTCATTAAGAATTATCATAACATTTCAAACTGAAATGCCTAGAATAGGCCTAAGCAGTTAAAAAAATATCACTGAAATCCACACTGGGAAAGACAAACTTGAGCCAGTGTGATTTATTGCCTCAAGTCAATGTCCAAAATCTAAAAACTGTGTAGCTCATTTTGTTTGAGTTATTTCAATCTCTCAATTTCTTGTGCTTCTTTCTGGATTTGTTGCACTTATGTTTCCATCTACTTCATCAACTTAAAACTTAAAACCAAGCAATCATGGGTTAAGAAAAACATCATCACGTTTAATAAACTTATAACGAAAATAAAACACTTGAGCTTGATGCATTAAATGGATGAATTCCTAAAACGATCAGTTCTGGTTGGTTTAAGTTCTTAATGATTTAAAAAAGCAGTTTTAATTCGTTCAGGCTGGAAATTCAAAAAACTTCAACATTGGAAATCAGGCAAAAGAAACATTTTAGATCAATTTTTCATAAAACCAAAATTTTTTTGAGCATCATATAAAATTGTGAAGGAAAAGAATTCACTCACTAATCTACAATGGTGTTGCAAAGTGGGCAACAAGAGTAAAGCAATGCTGTAAATCACAAATCCAAGTCCTTATACTTTCACAAACGAAAACAATGAGTCCATTGCAACAAATCTTCTGCCATTCCATTTAAAATGACGTTCCACAACGCTGCGAAGTGCCAATAATGATTTGTTATTGACCCTCAAAATGTTGGCGACGGTTCCTAAAGCAAAAACTCCATCAATGTTGCGTACAACTGCAATCTCTTGAACAGGCTTACCAGCTGTAGATGCCCCTTTGACTTTTTTTTCCGCCTTTGTAGGATCAAATAGGCTATCAAAATACAGCAGCTGATCATACAGCATTTTGTCCGTGTACTGCAAGCCTCATTGATTGTGATGAGCAACTTGGGCTGAAGATGACGAGATCAAGTAGCTTACTTCATAGCTCATGATGCCTTTACAACCCATGTTCAAGCATTTTCTCCCATAAACTGACATCATCCTAGTCCGATTTCGACAGGCAGGATCATTACAAATCAACCACGCTTCATAAAATTTGGAAATGCAGCTTCGAATTTGGAGTTCCAGCTGTATCATCATCGATGGAAGGCCCAGAGGCTGTTTGCACACCAAGTTAGGGCAATTCAGGCCAGTTGGGCTGATCAATCCAACCTGACAATTGAAGTCCAACATATCAGTAAAACTTAACTCCTACGACGCAAAGGCCACTAACAGTATCAGCTTGAACCCCTTTAAATTCTGACTTTTCACCACAGTGGCGACATCTAACCGACAGAGGCAAGACATTCTTAAAGCGTTCTGCGTCAGGTATTTGAGAGTCTAAGGTATGGAACTCCCTCTCAGCTTGGAGGCCAGAGTTAGCTATGGCCTTGAAGTGAGAGGGGTCCAAGCCAAGACATTCTGCTAATCTACTACGATCTGTGCCCTCAATTGGATCACATAACCGTTCGATAGGGGGCAAAACCTGCAGGGATAAGTAATAATCATAATCTACGCGCCCCAAATCGATAGAAAAATCAGATATCAGGAGCCAGGTATACTTGGGCTATGAGGACTTACCGATTTTCCAAGGTGAGTCAGGGCGGCGCAAATCATCAGGATGCCGAGCTTTATCCGCTTGTGCTGAGCGGCTACTCGAGCTTCCATCCTCACCTATACAGAATATGTAAGGCACGACATAACCTGCTTTGGGAGATATGTTACCCTTTAACTTCATCCTCAGCGCCACTTGAACATGCGGTTGAGATTTAGCATCAGGGTAATCTTTAGGATCTTTGCCTAACTTTTTGTGAATAACAAAGTCCTCCAATTCTTTCTTGCCGTCTTTTACATCCTTGCCAAGTTGCGCGAGGTACTCATGAATCTTCTCGACAACTAGTTCAGTCGACAGACCGGATAAAATCTGTTGCAAGATGTACCTAATAATTTTCTTTGAGTGCTGTTATATGGTTTTGAGAAAATGACGGAAACTTGTAAAACTCGAACTCAACTGCGAGGCATCCTTTGCAAGTTTGCAGAACTCTCTTCGTTTCATATCCAAACCTTTTACCTCTACAGTTTTTGCCAGAGTGCCCTCCTCTATTTTTAGAGCGGCATACTTTTTCTTTTGTAATAATAGCATTCGTTCAAAGACAGCGTCAATGTCAATTTCTAAGAGCTTGTATCGGTCATTCACGACCTTCTTGAAGTCCGCGCCAATTTTCTTGGCCATCACGAGATCAATTGCATTAGTATTAATCATTACTGAGTCAGTGTCACCATAAATCACCTAGAGTTAAATTCCAAAAGGATGTGGGGTCAATAGCGGCTAAAGATCTATAACAGAAATGAGATGGAAATCAACCTAACCGCTGGACTCACATCTAAGCCGCAGTTTTCAGCTAGGTCCCTTGTGTTGGTAAGAATTTCACGTCCTTTAAATGTTGTCAGAGCAGCCAAAGGTCTAGCGTAGAAACGTGAACCTTCAAATCCAAGACATCCATACATGGAATTGGCAGTCAATTTGAGGGCCATCTGCTTTATATCATACTACCAAAATGCAAAGTGCCCCGGGTAAGCATTGTCATAAGCAACTCAAGGACTTGATTGAAGCCACCCAGCAAGTAAATGTTACTGCTTGCTGATTGATTACACTTTTTAGACTGCTACTTCCCCAATAGAAAATCACACCTACTTGAATAATCTTGGAAGAGGGGGTATCAGGGGCTTTCATCAGCTTCTTAACTTCTCGTCTCCGATTGACTAATGTAGCGATAAGTTTGGGCAGTACACCCTGTTTCATAGTAGGGGGTGGCAAATCAGGTAGACTTTCTTCATCACCCATCTGAGCAGCAATACAATGGTACGTAAGTCTAAGATCATTAAAAAAGGCAAATATGTCATTTTACTCACAGTATGATTTGAGTGATCAACCGTAGTAAAGTCGATGTTGAATTCCTGAATGATACTGGGATATAGTGAATTGAAATCCATCACCAAGATGAATTTATCCCAAAGCCCTCGTTTAGGTTCAAAAACAAGACCACCTTTGTAAGATGTATCCTTCTTGGAAGCTTTTGTAGCATCTTTTGCGGGCTCCTCGGGTTCGGCTCCCTGAGTTGCTGGCTTAACTTTTGCCTTTCGATCATGAAAGGACAACTTATCAGGACAAATGAATTTGTGACGATGAAACTCATGTAGTAAGATGAATTCATTTCGCTGGGCCCTGCCGCCATGCAAGGTTGAGCTCCAATTATTTCCAGCCAAGTTTGTCAGCTGCTTAGTTAAGCTCAAGTACTGAACTTTGTGGATTAAAGCCATCTGGAAGTACGAATCCGCTTCACAATGCTTGATAAAGTTAATCAGACTATTAGGCTTGGTAGAAGTGGAATCAAAATAGTTTACAATTTCGTCCTGGTCAATGTCTTCCCGGGCTATCTGCAAGTGTTTCTGACAAAGCTCGGTCAGGGACCACGTAGTCGAGGTCACCATTGACTTGAATCCATCGCTACTCAGGTCACAAATTAAGCGACCAGTTAGTAAATGGTTGTTGAATCCACCGGAACGCAACGATGGTAGCTTTTCCCGTCGCAAACGACCTATTCTGGACCAATGAGCAGTCTTGAGATCTCTCATACGATGTAATATTACATCTAGTGCAACACCAGTCAAGTCATACCCCACAATGATGTCAGGATCATAAAGATTAACAGTGCCAAGTAAGACTGAAAGCAACATATGTTCCTCTTTAACAGGTGTAATAATGGGCATTGATCGACGACATGCATCATGAGTGCCGATAGGAAAAGCGCCCAGCGGTCTGACAAAAGTCTTCACTATTGAAGGTTGTTGCTCGATTGGGGTCGGATCTTCCAAATTGGCTAAGTAATCCGATACAAAATACAGCAAAAGGTAAATTAAACAAGGCATAATAGCTTTGTGAAGATGATAAAAAAATCAGGATTCATTTGTTGGACAAGGGACTCACCGTCTTGCCACATTCGAAGCGTGGCACAAACAACTTCCTTTTTATTCTCCTTGTGGTTCATAACATCCCTCAGGCTCATACTTAAAATATTAAGCGGTGGTGTTTCTTTTGGTGCTGTATTATCCGAATCGCCAAACGGGCTAATCATTTTAGGATCCTTAACATGAACTTCCAGCTTGCACCACGAAAGCTATGGAAATAACATAACAATGGGCAATCGAAAAAACAGCACATGTGTTAAAAACATTCCAAGGCTTACAGGGGTAGGGCGAGATGAGGGAAATGCTTCCTTGATATCTAGCCAACAAGGTCCCATGATCTTGCGCTTCAAAAGGAATAATTCAAATGCACTAGTTCCAGTTCCGAAAACTTTGCTAAAAGTTCGGCCAGTAGTTTGACTAGGAATAGGTGGTTCTAGGACAAAGAAATATATAGACTCAGCTATGTCGATATGAACAAAGAGAGACAGGCTTACTAGCATAGCTATAAACTACTTTATGCCATTTGTTGGAATGCTGCGGTATGTCTCGTTGCTCAAAGCAGTATTTGCGCTCAACCAATTTTGCTTTAAATTCTATGATGCCATGAGATTTTAAAACTTCTTCAATCTCGTCGTAAACGTCATCTTCTGTTGGTTCTACCTCCAGCCCATCGTCTAGGGGTTTGAAGAGCGGGAGTCAATAGCTTTAAAGGCATACATGAAGAACATTTCAACATACCATCAACAATTGTGGATCGTGGTAGAACAAATAAATTGCGCTCAATGTTTTCGACAATTACACAGCAAGCCACATACTTTGAAGACAACTGATCAAACACCTTTCCAAATAAATACAGATCACCGGCTACCTCGTAGAAATCTAGCCAAAAAAACTTTAATCTCCTTCCATGTTCAGTTATGCTTTCACCATTTGTAGTGTTGGGTGAAGTTTTTGCGTCTACGGCAGTTTCCGAGTCAAAAGCGGAAACCGGAGTTGGCTTCGGCAAGTGTTTATCAGCTGCAGCCTTTGCAAGGGCTTTCTTAGACATACGTGGGGTTTTGTGTGTTTTGTTCTTTCGAGGAATATTAGCAAGAAACTCGGTAGTTTCTGAAATGTCTACATCCATTGATTCGTCATTTTTTTGGTCGTCGCAAAACGGCTCTAACTTGTCTTCACTGTCGTCAATAAGAGCCTGGAGATTAGCTTCGGCATCAGAACGCGTGTTACTAGAAGTAGGAAGGTCTTGAAGTGCTTCCTGCCAATGTAGGCCTTGAAGTTTTGGCTTGGAGACAGGTTTTGTAGAGAGTGGATCTTGTAAAGGAGTAAGATAGACGTTGGTAGATGCGTTTGTGCTATTGTGGGAGACTGGCGCAATGTGAGAATAAGAAGGCTTGGTCTTTTCATCTACGTCATCTTGGGAACCCGAGCGACAAGGTAGTTCGGAAACAGACAGCGTAGGCACTTCTTCAAAATTGACATCATCTTGGTTCCTAGTTTGCAGCTCTTTTGACGACAAGCCCTCTGACGCAATATCGCTTGTCATATCACCCGCAAAATCATCGACGTCTAATCCGGTAAGCTCGTCTCGAAGATGGGCCATACGGGGCTTCTTGAAGTTTCTTTCAAGGTCATCAGGACCTTCGCTACTCATGCCGCCACCGATGCCTGGACTGGAGCTACGCTGGAATGTTTGTCCTTCCAAAAAGTCTTGGCCAGCATCAAGATCACTAAAAGGAGATGATGGTGCAAAGGCGCCTGTCCTTCGTGGTGTTATGCGCTCTGAATTCTCATATGCCTCAGCTGCGGAAAGGTTGCTTTTGCGTTTTTTTTGATCCAACGAATGCTCTACAGCCTTTGGCGCTTGCTCAGGGCGGCGTGGATTTCGTCTCAGAGAATCGGGAGCAGGCGTGTGAGTGGAATTCGACTCAAGTCCATCAAAAAGACTTTTCATAAAATCTTCGGAGGCGGCGGGGTCCTTGGTCTTTCGATAAGCTGCCAGACCGGTTGTATCTTTGAGCGGCGCTTTGCCACGAATGTTTGGTTCAGGCGCCGCGCGACTAGAATTAGTAGACCTGGACGAAGGCTTTGAGGAAGTGATGTGGCCACCTATAACCCGTTCGCCTTTGGTTCTGTGTTCATTTTGGGTTTGTCGAGAAGCAGCTAACGTAGATGACATAGCATAAGCTCCCGAGTACGAAACAAGTGCCAAAGAAACGGCTGAGCCTACTAACGCTTAGCAGAACGCTTAGGCGGCTTTTCCGATGGGATATTTTCCCACTCATCCACCCCTTGGTCTACATAGCCTGAGTCATCATCGTTTTCTAAGACAGTCAAAAGGGCTTTAGTGCAAAAATGGCTAGACAATAAGAAGAGCAAATGCTTTACCTATGAAATCTTCAGCCAGACGCCCTTTCACAATTTGGTCATAAACTTCTTCAGGAACGGTTTCATAGATATCATTTCCATCTGGTACCTAAGACAAGGATCAAGTTTGAGAAATCACTGGGTTGGCCATTACCAAAAAGGCAACACTGTGAGCTTACTTTGTAATCACGCTTTTGACCTGCACGCGCTGCTTTTAGACTTGCGAGAGCTTCTTTACGATCTTTGCCGGATTGCAATGGCATTATTGAGCCTCGAAAATCTTGTGGGAATGAAGTCAAAGGCCGTGGGCTGAGAGCAGTTCAACTCATTTTGATGAAGAGTATCACGGGGACTGCAACACGTGGTTCGGGTTTGTAGGCGAAACGCGCTTGCATCAGGTAACTCAGGTTGCCTACCTATAGCGGAGCAAAACCCTTACCCGGAGACTATATGTAAAGTCACACCTGCAGCACTGTACAACAGTACAGCACTTTGTTGAAGCTTGGAAGAGTTGCAGGCATCTGTTGTCCGTTTTTTGATTTTGGCCCTTTTGGACAGGATTTCTAAATTCTAGGGCATGCTTTCCCTTGTCTTTGGCTTTCCAAAACAGCTTCCTAGGCTGGGTCTCAAGGAATTGCGCATATTTTAGGGCTCACAGATTATTTCTCCTTCAATGGACTTAAATGATTGTTGACCCTCCTATGAATTTCTTTTTGTGCAGCGATTTTTGGCTTAACTATCAATCCTACAATTGTTTTAGGAAATATGAGAGGGAAAAAGCTATTAAATCCATTTTTCCATTCAAATTTTCTTCAATGATATTTTATTGAAAAGCAAGAATTAAGATCATTTTGGATTGCATCCAATGAGGCTTTATTCCATTGGGAAAATCAGAGGTTCTACTTGAAAAAATTTCTTGTATTGATACTTTTTGTTGTTTATCAGATCATTCATCTAAGAATTCCAATCTAATCTAAATCTCAAAAATTAAATTGAAGTCAGATATGGATAAAGTCATGATGCAGGATGGAAGAAATGAGTTTTTATTTTCTTCCCCAAGATATTGATGACTCCTGTTGAATAATATAATGAATATCTTTGAATCAATGTATTTCACAAAAATTAATATCAAAGTATTCAACTCCTTGAAAGATATTCTTATGTTGATCTTTCTATAAAGGAACCTATTGAGCCTTGAGGAATTGCTATAAGATGAAATGAGGATAAAATTAAAATGAAATATGGGTCACAAAGGGTATTATTTATCAGGAAATTCTATCAAAAATACTTATGGGAAAACAATGTGATAATACAGGATGATTGGGTCTTTGGAGTTTTCCAGTAGGAAAAATACTTTTGGGAATGATAAGTCCCCATACACATCCCAAGGAAAACCTCACTTGTTGGCCTAAGACTCAAAACCAGAGCACAAGTATGACAGACAAATACCACAAACTGATGGTAAAGCCAAGATACAACCAAAACATGGATCTGAGCCAAATCAGCTCAAAAGGTATCAAAAGAAAGAGGAAACCCACCACTTTCCAAATACACAAGTCCCACCATCATAGGACAACGAATAACAAAGTTGTTACTGAGCATAGACCTTATTTTTCACCTCTCATCAGAAATCCAGAGAAAGAAACTTAACCCCATCAAATTGGTATTCAAATTGAAGCTCTAAGTCAGAGCTATCCAATGGTACTAGCCAAACTGAGCTAGCATCAAAATTACAGGAGTTATAGCCAAAATAAGGTCAAAAAGGGTGAATCAAATATTCACCTCTCATCTAGCTTATACAGCTTTAGTGTGAGATATCTAAAATGTGGTCCTTTTTTGAACAAGCACAATAAGGGCTGTCTGATGGTGCCTTTCAATTCTCCATATCTCATGTAGAACAAAAGTTATGGGGAAAAGAAGCTCCATACAGATATTGAGAAAATCATATGTATGAATAACAAAATTTGTACATGGAATAACTTTGCCATATTTATTGTTACCCATACAAAATGAGGTACCACTGTGTACATCCCATTTAGGGCTACACAATGAACCAAATTTGAGCTCAATATCTCAAAAACTGACAAAGTAATAGCAGCTTTAAGGTTAAAATCCCACAATTGGGCCAATACACCTTTACTGTGGTATAATATCCCATAACTGTCAGCCTGTGACTCAAAACCAGAGCACAAGCATGACAGTCAAATACCATAAATCAATGGTATGGCCAAGATACCACCAAAACATGGAGCTGTGCCAAATCAGCTCAAAAGGTATCGAAAGAAAGAGGAAACTCAACCCTTTCAAAATATTCAAGTCCAATCATCATAGTACAAAGAATAACCAAGTTATTCCTGCTCAAAGTTGTTGCTGAGCATAAACCTTAATTTTCACCCCTCATCTAAAATACAGAGGAAGAGGCTTAACCCCATCAAATGGGTATTCAAAATGGAGCTCTAAGTCAGGGCTATCCAATGGTACTAGCCAAACTGAGCTAGCACCATGATTACAGAATTTATAGCCAAAATAAGGTCAAAAAGGGTGAATAAAATGTTCACCTCTCATCTAGCTTCTACAGTTTTAGTGTGAGATATCTAATATGTGGTCTTTTTTGAATAAGCACAATAACGGCTTTCTGATGGTGCCTTTCATTTATCCATATCTCATCTAGAACAAAAGTTATGGGGAAAATAAGCTCCATACAGATATTGAGAAAATCATATGTATGAATATCAAAATTTGTACATGGAATAACTTTCCCATATTTATTGTTACCCATATCAAATGAGGTACCACTGTGTAGATCTCATTCAGGGCTACACAATGAACCAAATTTAAGCTCAATATCTCAAAAACTGACAAAGCTATAGCAGTTTTAAGGTTAAAATCCCACAATTGGGACAATACACCTTTATGGTGGGATAATATCCCATAACTTTCAACCTGTGACTCAAAAGCAGAGCACAAGCATGACAGCAAAATACCATAAATCAATGGTATAACCAAGATACCACCAAAACACGGAGCTTTGCCAAATCAGCTCAAAAGGTATAAAAAGAAAGAGGAAACTAAACTGTTTCCAAATATTCAAGTCCCATCATTATAGGACAAAGAATAACCAAGTTATTGCTGCTCAAAGTTGTTGCTAAGTGTAAAACTTAATTTTAACCCCTCATCTAAAATACAGAGGAGGAGGCTTAACCCCATCAAATGGGTAATCAAAATGGATCTCTAAGTCAGGGCTATCCAATTGTACTAGCCAAACTGAGCTAGAACCATAATTCCAAAAGTTATAGCCAAGATAAGGTCAAAAAGGGTGAATAAAATATTCACCTCTCATCTAGCTTCTACAGTTTTAGTGTGAGATATCTAAATTGTGGTCTTTTTTGAAAGAGCACAATAAGAACTGTCTGATGGTGCCTTTCATTTTTCCATATCTCATCTAGAACAAAAGTTATGGGGAAAATAAGCTCCATACAGATATTGAGAAAATCATATGTATGAATAACAAAATTTGTACATGGAATAACTTTGCCATATTTATTGTTACCCATACCAAATGAGGTACCACTGTGTACATCTCATTCAGGGCTACACAATGAACCAAATTTGAGCTCAATATTTCAAAAACTGACAAAGCTATAGCAGTTTTAGGGTTAAAATCCCACAATTGGGCCAATACACCTTTACTGTGGGATAATATCCCATAACTGTCAGCCTGTGACTCAAAGCCAGAGCACAAGCATGAGAGCCAAATACCATAAATCAATGGTATGGCCAAGATACCACCAAAACATGGAGCTGGGCCAAGTCAGCTCAAAAAAGTATCAAAAGAAAGAGGAAACTCAACCCTTTCCAAATATTCAAGTCCCATCATCATAGGACAAAAAATAACCAAGTTATTCCTGCTCAAAGTTGTTTCTAAGCATAAACCCTAATTTTAACCCCTCATCTAAAATACAGAGGAAGAGGCTTAACCCCATCAAATGAGTATTCAAAATGGAGCTCTATGGAAGGGCTATCCAATGGTACTAGCCAAACTGAGATAGCACCATAATTCCAAAAGTTATAGCCAAAATAAGGTCAAAAAGGGTGAATAAAATATTCACCTCTCATCTAGATTCTACAGTTTTAGTGTGAGATATCTAAAATGTGTTCTTTTTTGAAAGATCACAATAAGGGCTGTCTTATGGTGCCTTTCATTTCTCCATATCTCATCTAGAACAAAAGTTATGGGGAAAATAAGCTCCATACAGATATTGAGAAAATCATATGTATGAATAACAAAATTTGTACATGGAATAACTTTTCCATATTTATTGTTACCCATACCAAATGAGGTACTACTGTGTAGATCTCATTCAGGGCTACACAATGAACCAAATTTGAGCTCAATATCTCAAAAACTGACAAAGTTATAGCAGTTTTAGGGTTTAAATTCCTCAATTGGGCCAATACACCTTTACTGTGGGATAATATCCATAACTGTCAGCCTGTGACTGAGCACAAGCATGACAGCCAAGTACCATAAATCAATGGTATAGCCAAGATACCATCAAAACATGGAGCTGTGCCAAATCAGCTCAAAAGGTATCAAAAGAAAGAGGAAACTAAACTGTTTCCAAATATACAAGTCCCATCATCATAGGACAAAAAATAACCAAGTTATTCCTGCTCAAAGTTGTTTCTGAGCATAAACCTTAATTTTAACCCCTCATCTAAAATACAGAGGAAGAGGCTTAACCCCATCAAATGGGTATTAAAAATGGAGCTCTAAGTCAGGGCTATCCAATGGTAATAGCCAAACTGAGCTAGAACCATGATTACAGAAGCTATGACCAAAATAAGTTCAAATAAGGGTGATTCAAATATTCACCTCTCATCTAACTTCTACAGTTTTGGTGTGAAATACCTAAAGTGGGGTCTTTTTGGAAAGAGAACAATCAGGGCTATCTGATGGTACAACCCATTTCCCCATATCTCATCTAGAACAATAGATATGGAGCAAAAAAGCTCCATACAGTTTTTGGACAAATAATTAATGTGTATAAGAAAGCTTGTACATGGCATAACTTTGCCATATTTAATGATAGCCATACCAAATGGGGTACCATTGTGTAGAACACATCCAGAGCTACTAAATGAACCACTATTGAGCTTTGTATATCAAAAACTGACAAAGGTATGGCAGTTTTAAGCTCAAAATCCCACAATTAGACCAATACTGTCTTACTGTGGGATATTCACCCATAACCATGATTATGAGGTGTCAAACAGACAAAGAATCATGTTTATACTTCAATACCTCATAGTTAATTCAATACTGTGGTCACATACAGGTTCTGTACAGCATTCTACGCGTAATACATGTCAGAATCAGGCTATTTGGTCCCCAGATGAAAATTTTCACCCTGTATTGGTGAAAACTGCCCAGATGTGGTTTCAAAACCACATCTGAGCCCAATATGGGCTATACTGGCTTTGTGAAAACCACAAGCCAGTACTTGGGAGTGAAAATATTCAATTCCTCTATGTGGGAAGGTCTGAAAGCCTTTTCACCCCATTTTAGGATAAAAAGGGGCCTTTTCACAGCCAGAAAAGGTTTCCTCATCCTGCTCATGAATTCCTACGTAGTACAACTGTCAAAAACAGCTATACTCTTGGGAAAGAAACAAGTAATACCTTAAAACAGCAATTGAGAAACGTGAAAAGACTGGTGAAGGGAAACTATTAATAAAAAAACTTTGTGTCCTCTGACTGTAATGTTTGTTATTTCCAATGAACATAAAAAAGTACAAATGTAAAAAAGCTACCCCAAAAGGGAAGCTTCCATTGAGATTTGTATATGTTAAATAGAAGGAGATACTACAAACATCAGATAGGAAAAGAATAGTCAATCAATGAGAATTCTTTTAAAGTATAAAGTAAACTTGTTAAAGAGATATGGAGAAAAGAAAATTTTCAATTACAGACAATGTGAAAAAGGGAAATTTTCCGGGGAGAAATGATAAAGTGAAGAAACACTTACCAGAGCACAACAAGAAATTTCTTAAACAAAAAACAATGAAATATTTTTGGGATAATTAAATTAAAACATCAAAGTTAATGAGGAAAAATGATCTCAATATAATGATTTGTTGAAGCTCAAAATTGAGGAGAAATGCAAAAAATCAAAATTACAAAGGGAAACTATGGCCTATTCTGAAATTCCATAATTCTAAAGGTAGTAGAATTATAGATAAAATCATGTGACTATACAATTCAGGAAAGTAAAATTAAGCATGAAATAGAGGAAGCACACACTGCAGCTGGTTCCAAAGGGTGCTAGCTCTAGCAAAATGGAAGCTATTCTCAACTATCTTTTAAAGAAATGAATTTGTTTGATTTTGAGACAATTATGGTACAAATTATTCTAAAAATTTAGTAATATGAGATTTTATTTTTGATTTACCACTGTACAATAACTAATATAATTCTTTTTTGGCTGGTATATTTTTTGAAGCCTTTTCAATTTTGGTTGATAGTCACACAATAAGCTTTTGATTGGTTAATAATGATCCTTATGGATTAGAAATACACCTGTGTCATAGTTTTGTTAAAACAATTAACTTTAAATAGCAGTTCAAGACTTTTAAATAGAATACAAAGTGTTATTATTGAGCCTTTTTTGTGGAATATAGAATTTCTCTGGGGCTATATTCTCCCAAGAGTCTTTGAAAAAGCTATGTGTGTTCTAAAATATAAAATGTGAAATAATCCATATATTAAAACATCTTTCATGTTCCTTCTCATAATATTTCAATTGCATTAACTTCAAACATGCCCACCTACCCTTGAGTGTCCCACTTTTATTCTTATTTCATACTTGGTATTGGACCACACAATAATTCAAGTCATTATTAATACTCCTATTTGAAGTTGGGGTCTGGTGATATCTATTAATAATGTTTCTTGATGTCTATGCCAAATAATTCAATAAATTTTTTCCTCTATATCAATGAATCGAAATTTTTAGCCAAGTGATATTATTTTAATTGAGATAAATCTTGCAATAGTAACTTATCATTATACAAAAAAACACAATTTATATGGATTCCCATCCATTTTTAAGTGCTTTCATCTTCACATGACCCTGGCCAGCTTGAAATCAAACAAGATTTAATTCCATCACCATGGCACAGAATCTGTGCATTTAATGATGAGCTTTTCTTTTTATAAAAATTAATCCCACCAGTCTAACCAAGATTTCGGTGAAGGGAAAACATTTTTCAATAAATAAAACCTACACACCACCCAAAATCCTTCATTCTTAATCACCGGAGAGATTTGATTATGGAATGTTTTTTAAGGCCATCGAATGTATTCATCTTCATGACATTTATTGTTTCATTGAAAACTGCTGATTTCAAAAGACCTTTCAAATATCTCCAATGATGCCAAGGTGCTCAAGTTTTAGGGTTAATTGATGAGAATTTGGTATTTGTTTATTGTGACTGTTTCTCTTGAGCACTTCATGATCTATCATTATGCTATATATATAATTAAACCTCTCTTTTTTTGGCTCAGACTTCTTTTTTTGATTCCTTTGAAAACATTTCAAACAAGGTCTGAATGTCATACTTGAATTAATTTTTCACTGTTGGATATCTTTCCAAGTATCAAGCTCTCATAATTTTCAGCTTGGAAATATGATAAATCTTCCCCTTGTTATAGTATAAGTCAAATTTTATTTAATTATTGGATATAATTGGTAGTTCATATGCACTTAGAATATGTTCAGTCATCATACTGGATAGAGTGGAGAACTCTATCAGTTTGCACAATTGACTTACTCCAGCTACTTTAATTAGGACAAGCAGATCCTTTATGGCTTTCTTGTGTGTCAGGGTGACTCTATGATATAGCTTCAGAATGATAATAAAAGCTATAACTCTGAGTGTGAAACGAAAATAATGATGATATTAGAGTGAGAATATGAGTGAAAAGGGCTATACTAAAATAATTTAGTGATGGTGAGTACTGCTGATAGCCCTGGGTGCAGTGTTTGCCTGTTGGTTTACAATAGCAAACCCTACAATACTTACTTAAAGTATACCTGTTAAATTCTAAGAGTATCACTTCCTTCTTAAGAGGTTATACCACGTAAGAATATCAAGAACAGGATGCTTGATTTGCTTCCTGGTGAGGCAAAGCTTCCTTTTATCTTGTTCTGGGGTAGTGGGAGGTGGTTTACCTCTGCACACGACCACAGAGTGAAAATTTCCACTACTGTGGGCTGGTTTGTGGTTCTATACACTCAATACAGGCTAGTATTGGGTTGAAATGTGGTTTTAGAACCACAAGTAGTCATTTTTACCTTATACAGGGTGAAAATTTTCACCAATGGAGTTTACAGGTGTATTCTGGTGCTCCTGACGCGTCAGAAACTGTACAGAACCTGTATGGACCTCTGTATTTGACTTAATTATGAGGTCTTGAAGTATAAATAAGCTTCAGCATCTGTTTGACACCTCATAATCAGAGTACAACTGTATCCTGTCATAATACAGCTGTATTGGCCATATTGTGGGATTATATCTTTCAAACAGCCATAACTCTGTCAGTTCTTGAGATATCATGCTCAAATTTAGTTCATTGGATAGCCCTGTATGAGATCTACACAATGATACCCGATTTTGTATGGTTATCATTAAGTATGAAAAAGTTATCCCATGTACAAGGTTTTTTGTACATAGGCGTGGTTTGGGCAAAAAGCTGTATTGAGCTTGTTTGCCTCATAACTTCTGTTATAGTTGAGATATGAAGAAGTGGATGGCACCATCGGATAGCCCTGATTGTGCTCTTTCCAAAAAGACCCCACTTCAGGTATCCCACACTAAAACTGTAGAAGTTAGATGAGAGGTGAATGTTTCGTTCACCCTTATTTGGCCTGAAATTGACCATAACTCCAGTAATATTGGTGCTAGCTCAGTTTGGCTGGTACCATTGGATAGCCCTGGCTTAGAGCTTCATTTTGAGTACCCATTTGATGGGGTTAAGCCTCTCCTTCTAGATTTTAGATGAGAGGTGAAAATTAAGGTTTATGCTCAGCAATAACTTTGAGCAGGAATAACTTTGTTATTTCTTGTCCTATGGTGATGGGACTTATATATTCAGAAAGGGGTGAGTTTCCTCTTTCTTTTGATACCCTTTGAGCTTATTTGGCTCAGCTCCATGTTTTGGTGGTATCTTGGCTATACCATTGATTTATGGTATATTGGCTGTCATGCTTGTGCTCTGGTTTTGAGTCACAGGCTGACATTGTGTGTGAAAACCTTGGGCATCCTAAAATTTTCCAGTACAATCATGAATGCAAAGTTTACAAGCAGGACCAAATCCTTAAGGAATACATACATTCAGAAGATATTTAAAGGGTTTGCAATCAATAGGAAGTAGCTTTAAAACAAGACTTCAGTGCTGGGTAGAATTTTCAAATCAGTTATTAGGAAAGATTGAAGATTTAAGCTGCTTGTGAAATTCTTGAGTTGAATGGATACCATCAATTCCAATTGGTGGAGATTCAAGTAGCATCAACATGATGTGAAATGTAATAAAAGAGATACCTACCTGATTTGTTTAATTGTTTAGTCATTAGGAAATTAAGAAATTCAAAACAAAATTCGAGTTATCATAAGGCAATTGCCATTTGACACAAATCAAACATAACCAAGAGTTTGACTTTAAAACAAGAGATATCTAGTCTTAGAGGACAACATTTTCACAATGGTCACAACTTGCATTTTAAACCAAAGCCTAACAAAATTCTAGAAAATTAATCCAATTCCTGATATAAATCATAGAATCAACTGACCTATTAAGATTAAAACCTGTTGATTATCTTCATTTTTCAAATTGAACAAAAGGATATCTTTGGGAAAAAAATCAAATATTGAAGTGTGGTATGAAGTATTTTTTTAAAGGAAACAAGATAAAATATCAATTTGACAAGATCAGGTATTGACTCAAAGAAAAGATGCCTTTGGGGAAAAATAAAAAAAACTGTTTAATGATGTCTTGAAAGTGAAGTGATATGTTTTTGGTGAAATGTGCTTCTTGAGAAAATTTTAAACCTTCAGAACTTCCGTTACATCTCAGGTTTTTGATAAGAATAAATACCTAAAAGATGAAACAAAAAACCAAAAAATGATTAGTAGATGACATCTTGAGACTGAAGTAAGAAGATTTTTTTGGTAGAGCATGAAGCTTGAACGAATTCTAAACCTTTAAAACATCCATTAGATATGAGGTTTTTGATAAGAATTGTTGATGGACAAAGAGCCTAGGGCTTCGAAAAAAACTGATAAAAAGAGGTTTTCGAGAAGCATAGTTGAAAGGTAAAAAAAAGCAGATGGAAAATGATTGGACAGAAAAAAAGTTAAACATCTTTTAGTTAAATTTTTGCCAATGATAAGTCCCGTCAGCATGGCTGTGAGCCAATCTTTTTGGAAACTTTGTGAGATTTTCTTGCCCACAGCCTGCAAAAAAGTTGCTGGTCAAAAACCAAACTTGAGTCCCCTCATGTTTGAATTATGGATCCAAATAGAAAAAAAATATTAAAATTCTATAATTTTCTAGTGGCTTAGAATATTTTGGAATGACAACAAGCACACAAATTTGAGGTTCAACCTAGTTTCAAGTAAGTCTCCAAACCTAGACTGAGCTGGGCCACAGCTGCATTCAACTGGAGCACCGGCTGTCAGGTGTAGCCACTTTGCTCATGGTGATGATTTAAACAATCTTTTCCAGAAATCTGTGCGTAAGGAATTCAATCTTTCCGCAGCGATACTACGCTGGTGGCAGCCAGACTAGTTTATCATGTTGAGCCCTGCATCTCAGTGGCAAATTCTCTTGGTGCAGCCCAAATTCTTCCAGTACCTGGATGAGCAACGATCCTTCATCTTTTTCTTGGAGATCTAAAGCGCCAGTGGTCTTTTCCCACGCGATGCCTTGCCAGCATGACTAAGTGCTCCGCTTTTTAGAAACATGGCACTGGTTGCGTCAATGTGCCAACGTCATGCTTAGAAGCAGCTTTTTTTGGGAGTATCGGGTTCTTCGTCGCGCTGAATCTCTACAGATACCAGGAATTATTTGTATTGTCACCGTTTTTCCGATCTTTTGGATTCTAGATTCAACCCATTCCTCCGGCAACGCAGTGACTTACCCCTCTGAACGGAGTCGGTCGTACAAGGACGACTCACGCCTTCAACCAATGGGGACATGGTATACAAACCCATTCAGGGCCTGCATGGAATGATATGTTTGTTTCAACGTTAACAATCGAGGCAAGACTCATTTATCACCCACCCAACGTCAATGTTTCTAGTTGGGTTTGGCAGCTTGAGTCGAAAGCAAAGTGATTCGCTTTCTGATAGACAAGCCGCCAGACTCTATAAAAGTCTCCCTCCCTTGGCTTGGTTCTCCACGTCTATCCAGCACTAGCCAACTTGCGATATTTTTTTGAAACTTTCAAGTCGAAAGTCTTTTAGCCGCAGGTGTTCTGTGAAATTTCGGCTTATTTCTAATTTATTTAAATTGCAGAAGCTTTGTTTATCAAGCAACACTTTCAGAATGAACACCAACTCTTTCGTGATGTATCTGAGCTTGGCCTTCCTTTGTGTTCACTTCCAAACACATGCTCTTCCTACGCCGGCAGATGAAAACCCTGATAAAACTTCTCAGGCTCCAAACCTACTGCATGCCAGTTTCGATTTCGACAACTCATCAACCAGTTCTAATCGTGAAACCTCGCCAGGGGGTCCTAGTGGCGAAAAGTCTCCGGCCCTTAACCTGCCACCCGGAATGAGTGTAAGCTTCATTAAAACATTTGAGAAAAATTCTAACCTCGAGAGATCCAAGTCTCAGGCCCCCCAAAAAAAGAACAAGGAGCTAATGGGAACATCTTAATAACAGGAATCAAAATTACGCGAAATGTGCAAATCACTTTCGAGTTCCAAGTCCGAAGACAAATCACAAACTGCTACCTCAGCCACTTCGTCCAAATCTGGATCTGGCAGTTCATCCAAAGGAGACAAACCAGTTCGTGGTACCCCATTTCCTTTTGATAATAATTCATGAGAAATTAACACTGCTTTTTAAACTGAAACAGCGCAAATCGGGGGCAGCATCTAGCGCGGCAATCTCGGGGGTTTCGCTGGCCATTCCTCTTCTTATTTCAACTGCATTCAATTTGTTATTTTCTTAAACTTGGAAAAGCCGTATTTTTTTGTAAAGTTCTTTTAATAAATTTTTATTATAATAAATGGCCGCACGTTCAGAAAATGGTAATTTGATAATAGAAAGTAAAATCATAAAAAATGTTTTTGACTTGCAAAGGTCGTGTGCACAATTTTCAATGATAGTACTGGCAAGAATGGATGCATAAACCTACGCCAAAAAAGCGGATGAGCTTTAATGACCTCGGTGCTCATAGTCATCATATTGTCCAGCGTAATTTGAGAAATAACTCATGCTTCCAAAATGACTAGTAAGGAAGGTGTTAGCTCACAATCGCATGAGCCGAACTCCAAGGTCGCATGACCGCTAAGCTTGTTCCTAAAATGTTCTCATGAGCTGGCATAGGTGCCTGCGCCAGGATAAAAATGTTATTTTTTTTCTCGGATCGAAACAATTTCTGTCGGGAAGGTGTCATTCAGAGGCTGTTATGAACCAAAAAAATTTAATCATTCTAGCTGTAGAAGAATTTGTGTATCTCAACAGCTTTCAATATTATCTAATCAAATCTTTAGTCTGTTCTAAAGAACAGGAATAAATACATAATCAATATGTATATGAAGACTGATGGTCAAAATTTAATTGTTTATTTAATTAAATTTTAAAATTAAATGATTTGATCATGAGCCAGTTATTTCTTTAGTCTTAGTCCCAAATTACACATTTTAATAAATCATGTAGAAGGTGTTAAAAATCAAACTACTAACACTCCAATGGCTCAAAATACCCAAGCAGAGGACCACTAAACCCGGATATCCGACCCAACCGTCGTCGTCATCGGCAAAACTCCTAATCAATAATAAGGGGTCAGTGCTCATCATCACTGACCATCATCAGTATTTAAACCAACCTCTCAACTCCTGACAAGAAGAATCATCCGATCTATTATTTTCTTTTACTTTCGTTTCTCCTTAAAAAACTCTTTTTTCTTTCTCCTGCTCTTTCTCTTTTCTCTTCTCATTCTTATTCGCTCTTTTTATATTTTCTTTTTGTTCTCAGTTGTTCAGGTACAGTCACAATCAACTATGTCATCACTTCTCTAACTACAAACCATTAACTAACTAATCCTGTTGTTCTAAGTCGTTGCATCATTGTCCATCTACTATTTACATTATTCACTTGTTATCCACCTTTAGGTATTGTCACCATCATTCTTGTGATTTTAGCTATCGTTAAAGACTAATGAAATGCAACCTTTAGTTCTGCATTCCAACAGATTTACAGTCTCGTCGCTACGCTCAAGAAATACAGAACAGGTGGATTTCAAGATTAGCTATGGCCGAAAAATCTAACAAAAAGGAAAACACCTCTATCCCAATCCTAGATGGTACCAACTACAGTGAATGGTACCTCAGGATGCGTTTCCTTCTCCGTTCAAAAGACCTACTAGAGGTCTGTGAAAAAGCCATTGGACAAGATGCAACGCCTTCCGCAGTCAATCGGTGGACCAAGTCGAGCTTTGAAGCAATCACCACGATTACCTCTCGAATTAATCGACGTGTATTTCTGGAAGTCATCAACTCTGAAACTTCCGACAAAGCCAATCTTCTATGGTCCAAGATCAACGAACAATATGCCTCCAAAAGGGCTATGAACAAAGGTCGAGTTTGGATGAACTGGCAAAAATCTAATTATTCTGGCAATCTTCATCAGTACATTGAAGAAACTCGAAAATTCCTTCTCGAATTGGAGTCTGTCAGTGTCAAGATGCCGTCCGAAATACTTTCGTATATTATTCTTGGGAAACTGGCAGGAGACTCAAAACTCAGTCAAATCGTTGAATTACTCACCCTCAACGAAGAAATCATCGAGAAACCTGATCAGATCCTCTCACGTCTACAAGAATATGCCAACCACTGCCAAACCAAAGACACTCGACCGAATTCATCTGTACCAGCATCAGCACTAGTATCATCAACTAGCAATGAACCTTATCGGATAATCTACTACTGCTCAAATGGGAAACACAACCCCAAATGTGTAACCCACAAAAAGGATTAGTGTTTCGCCAAAAACCCTCATCTCAGACCACAAAGACGAGACAACAAGAGAAAAGCTCCAAACTCTAATCCTGCAGCACACATTTCGACTTCTCAAGCCCTTTATACCAATGCCGCTTGAAGATTATCTCCTGGGCAATTAGTAGTAGACTGTGGGGCAACTCACCACATGTTTCATTCAGAAGATGCGTTCACCTCCCTATCTAAAGACACTATGCTTTCAGTATCCACGGGAGACTCATCCAGCAATCTTATGGCTGAAGGTGTTGGAACAGTCAACCTTCTTAGTAACGATCAAGTTCTGACACTTCCGAACACTCTTTTTGTACCAAGACTCAATTGTAACCTCGTCAGCTTGTTGAAAATCTTTGATAAAGAGCTGACCATTAATCGAAATAGAGATTCTTTTATTCTCACTGCAGAAGGAAAAGAAATCTTGCGGGGCAACATTGAGAATAATCTCATGAAAGTCGACTATCAACTTCCAACTGCTTACAAAACAAGTATTGAAGAAAAACTCTGGCATGAAAGACTTGGACATGCGGGCAACTCTACCATAAAATCAATGGGCCTAGCGACGTCAGACATCTCATGCAAAATTTGAAACCTCAATAAAATTCATCGTGTTCCTTTTAAAAATCATTTCGAGCCCGCTAATTTTCCTCTAGATTGTGTTCACATAGATCTAGTAGGACCTATCTCTCCTCCATCAATCTCCGGATATCGTTATTTTTTGACTATCGTAGATCAAGCCACCTCCTACAAGGTGATTCAATTGTTAAAGAATAAATCGGAAGCCTTCGAACAGTTCACGATAACTAAGAGGAAGATGGAGACTCAACAAGATAGATTGCTTAAAAGGCTGACATCCGACCGAGGCGGAGAATTTTTGAACTCGCACTTCAAACAGCTTTCAGATGAGTGTGGATTCATACACACTTTCTCACCTGCGTACACACCAGAGCACAATGGTTTTGCAGAAAGAGCCAACCGAACCATTCTTGAAAAAGCTCGATGTATGCTTAATTCGTCAAAGCTCCCAAACTCCTACTGGGCTGAAGCAGTCAGCACCGCAACTCTCTTATCCAACTACACTCCTACTCCCTCAAGGCACAATCGCTCTCCTCATGCAATGTGGACAAAGTTATCTCCTAGAATCAGAAAGCTTCGTGTATTTGGTTGCCAAGCCTTTGTTATGACTCCGAAAGAACATCGGCAGTGGAAGCTTGGTCCCTTGGGGGAAGAAGGGATTCTCCTAGGGTATGAAAATGATTCAGCTTATCGTATTCTGCGCCTCTCAGATAAAAAGGTAGTTGTTTCGAAACACGTCAGATTCAACGAAGCAGTTTTTCCTGAACTTAAGCAGCGAGAAGGCGAGTTTGTTCCTCTCAGCATCTCCTGGGATGCGATTGAAGGGCAGGAAGTGGTAGATGAACTCCACTCTCCTCCTGAGTGTCCTCTGGAACCTAACTGTCAATAACCGGTAGATGAAGTCCGGATGTCAGGTTCTCAAGACACTATGCCCACATCCAATCCGGATCAGGTAGATGAAATTTCATCCTTACCACCCCTCGCAAAGCCTCCTGTTCGCATTCGAGTCATTGGCCCGCGCCATCCAACTCTCATCTGCAGTGACATAGACCAGCAAAACATACTCTCTCACTCCAGACGAGCAGGAGCTCTTCTAACCTCCGCGGAGGAAACTCCTCGGACTTTTAAGGCAGCTATAAGCTGTGACGCCAAAGACATTTGGATCAAAGCCATCAACAAGGAGCTTCAATCGATGGAGAAGCTCAAAGTCTGGGACATCGTTGATCTCGATCCGTCCTACAAACTTGTTGGTACCACATGGGTGTTCAAAACAAAGAAAAATCATCTCAACGAGGTAGTCAAGCATAAGGCCCAACTCTGCGCTCAGGGTTTCACGCAAACCGCTGGAATCGACTTTGATAAAACGTACTCCCCAACTGGAAGACTAAATTCCTTAAGAACTCTAATTGCCTTTGCAGCCTCCAATGGTCTGTTTTTTCACCAGATCGACATTAAGAGTGCATTTCTTAATGCTCCTCTCTCAGAAACGGTCTATCTCAGTCTCCCACAAGGCCTCAGCGAGGACAAGCGTAAGTTCTGCCTTCGTCTCAACAAGGCTATTTACGGACTGAAGCAGGCTCCTCTGGCGTGGTATGAGAGGCTCAGGTGCTGGTTGGCAACTGTTGGATTCAAGACGTGCACGCTTGATCCTTGCGTTTTCTATCGACAAGGAGACCATCCTCTTTGGCTGTACGTGCATGTAGACGACATAGCGGTATTCGGCAAAGAAGTTGAAGAATTCAAAAATCAGATCACCAGTGAATTTGAAATAAAGGACATTGGAGTAGCCGACTTAATGCTCGGAGTTAAAATATCTCAGCGTGATGGGATCATCACTCTCGATCAACAACATTACGCTGAATCACTCCTTGAGCTATATGGAATGGGGAAAAGCCGCCCAGCTTCAACTCTTCTTATTCCAAATAGCCATCTTCTGCCTGCTACCTTGGAAGAAATGGCCGAGTTTTCTTCCTTAGGAGTAAGTTATCGGAGTGCCATAGGGAGTATCAACTACCTCAGCACCGCCACACGTCCGGACTTGTCATTTGCCGTCAGCACCCTTTCCCAGTTCTTGGAAAAGCCCGGAATCAAGCATTGGCAGGGATTCCTGCATGTTTTACGCTACCTGAACGGCTCTCAAGATGTGGGGCTAGTTTATGGAGGAAAGAAGCAATATGGAATCTCAGCATACGGTGATGCTGACTGGGGAAACTGTCAGGTCACTCGGCGATCGATCACAGGCTACCTTGCCTGCTTTGATCAGTGCTTGGTAATCTGGAAGACGAGGAAGCAACCTACCGTTTCGTTATCAACAGCCGAGGCAGAATATAAGTTGTTGTGCAATCTCACCGCAGAACTTCTTTGGCTGGTACAATGGTGCCAGGAATCTGGCATTTCGACATGCGAGGGTCCAATTCCAGTGCATGAAGACAATCAGGGTTGTATAAACACAGCGAACGGGGACAGCAATGTTAACGGGAAACGTATGAAACATGTTGACATACAGTTACATTTCGTCAAAGAAGCTGTCAAGTCTGGTCGAATACGCTTGCAATACACACCTAGCAAGGACATGTTGGCAGATTTTCTTACCAAATCTGTGCCTAAACCCGTCCTCACTCAAGCTCTGGACTCTTTGGGAGTTTTGAGCCTGGGAGTGAGGGGGGGTGTTAAAAATCAAACTACTAACACTCCAATGGCTCAAAATACCCAAGCAGAGGACCACTAAACCCGGATATCCGACCCAACCGTCGTCGTCATCAGCAAAACTCCTAATCAATAATAAGGGGTCAGTGCTCATCATCACTGACCATCATCAGTATTTAAACCAACCTCTCAACTCCTGACAAGAAGAATCATCCAATCTATTATTTTCTTTTACTTTCGTTTCTCCTTAAAAAACTCTTTTTTCTTTCTCCTGCTCTTTCTCTTTTCTCTTCTCATTCTTATTCGCTCTTTTTATATTTTCTTTTTGTTCTCAGTTGTTCAGGTACAGTCACAATCAACTATGTCATCACTTCTCTAACTACAAACCATTAACTAACTAATCCTGTTATTCTAGTTGTTTGTTGTTCTAAGTCATTGCATCATTGTCCATCTACTATTTACATTATTCACTTGTTATCCACCTTTAGGTATTGTCACCATCATTCTTGTGATTTTAGCTATCGTTAAAGACTAATGAAATGCAACCTTTAGTTCTGCATTCCAACAGAAGGAATTTTATTCTGAAGAAAATCATATATTGGAATTAAATGTTCAAAAAAAAAAAGTGAATATACACATAAAATTTATCGAAAAGATCTTTATTAGCCTTTAAAGTATGCTTAAAACTTCCTACCAAGAAAATCAAGAATGAAGCTTTATAGCTGGAAACTCTTAATAAATTAAGGCCAAGAATATATGAGAAAATTACTGGAGTTTTTTTTTAAAAAAAAAACCTAAAATAGAAAAGTTTTTTATTGAATACCAAATTCAATTTATTTTATTTCTACAATTGTATTCAATATCTGAGATTAATTTAAGATTACTAATTGAATAATTTACCAAAAAAAATAACTTCGTGTGGCATTCAATCCCATAATATCACTTGATTTGATGGCTTAGCTGGAAAAATTTGAAAAAGAATACTTTTAATTGTTCAAATTTCTCTTAAGAGAAAATTTTTGGTATAAGTTTGAGACTATGAAAAAAGATTTAAATTTGATAAATCTTATACAAAATGAGATTAATTAATAAGGTTTAAACTAAATTATCCTACATTATTTTTTAAAAAAAATGATGTCAATTTAAGATAGATTTTATCATTGGTAAAGAGGATATATCAAAGAAGGAAAGTATAGACATAGAAGTATCAAGATTACAAAAAATTAAATAGTAGCCTATATTTCAAAAATTCAAGATCTAGAGCACAAGTGATAATTAAAACATCTAATTTTCATCAATAATGATGAAAAAAATTTCTTATTTGATTATATACAAGAAAATGTGTAAAATTGAGCTTAGAAGCTTGAATTACCAATTCTATAAGAAGATCATTACAATAAAGGACTCAAGTGGAAATTTTGAATTATTTGAAATGTTGATAAGCTTTTGAATTTCATTTGAATAGGAATTGATTAAAAAAACTTTGTAAAACTAACTCGAAATTTCATTTTTCTTTATATATCAAAAGGAGTAGATGAAAGTTTCACCACATATAAGGTGGTGGGAAATTGATAAAAATTACCAAAAAAGAATTTTGTGGTAGATTAATTGAAAGACTTTCAAAGCTAAATGGAGGAAGATAAATCCATATTAAAGCTAAAATCTCATCTTTATACCAGATTTTAATGAAAGATAATCATTAACCGGGAATAAAAATCAATTTCAAATTTTTAAATCAAGATACATAAATGCTAAAAGCTCTGATAAATTTAAAATTAAGATATATTTAAACATATCATTCAGCTTTTTTAATTTCATTTCTTTCAAAAAAAAGCTAATATATATCTGACAATAGTGTCCCAATGAAATGATCATAAATAGGTTTCTGGCTAACACTCATAAAGCTAGTTGGTAATATATTTTACTATACAGGATAGATACTATAATCTTGATTAAAAATCAAATCAACATGGTAAAAGCTTTGATAAAGAAGTTATATTCTATTATATATCTTTCAAGAAAATCCACTTTAACCTCTATGAGCTACACAAGAAAAAAAATTCTATGGAATATATAATATGAAAAGAACTATATAGTCTGGAATCAATTTTATCTCTAACATGAAAGCCACAAATTATTTTTATTTTTATTCTTTCGCATTTTTTTTAAATTTTAATTTCCTTTCCAATACAATTTATTATTATTTTATATATCTTTTTTCAAATAGTCTGCAAAATTTATAATATACTACACCTGTACCATAGTCATTTTGTAATAATTATATTATGAAGAGATATTCTTCTAATAAAAGAAAAATCATTCATTTAACTCAATATAATATTTATCATTAAATAATGCAAATATACTCCAGATAGCACATCTGTAGATTCTGGTAGTGTAATTTATATTTCTTATGGGATTACACTTTCTGTAATCATGTTACTAACAAATATATTATTGTTTCTTTAATAAACGTAATATTATACTTCACTTCTGATGATATCGAAGGATATTTATGGGCATTTGATGTTGAATTTATTATTTTATATTGGGAAATTAATTTTTCAAGCTCTTAATTGTGACCTTATAAATTCATTTTTTTAATAATATTTACTCTCAAAAAACATCAATTCATACTACTTATACTAAATATTTATTTAGTTTTTTATATTATTAGCTAGATATTCAAGAACTTTGTGTGAAGCTTTCATGTATATCTTTTCTTGAATACAAAACAAAAAAATAAATCTCAAAAATTCCTTTGAAATTAGAATTTATTTATATTTGAGAAATTATTTTGGATCTAATATACTAGTTTGGAGATTTAGCATGTAATTTTTGAGATAAATTTGATTTAAATTTAAATATATAATTAATTTTAATTTAAAAATATTTTATTATAAATTCAAGTATAAATTTTACATATGGGTACTCCAACTTCATAGGTATTTATTTCAGGCTTGCACACTTTTCAATTTATCAAAGAATGAAATTAAAGCTTGAGTATTCCAATGAGTTCGGAAATCTTATTTCAACATATTAATATACTTACTATTAAAAGCTTAATTAAATAACACCTTGTATGAAAGGATTTATCATTCATTTTCTAACTCAAACATTTATCAAAATTCATTTATTTAGCTATTTTTTGAGTCAATGAGCCTTCAAACTAGCCTCTATTTATTCTTTCATTTGATTAATTAATTATATATGTATAGCTTTTCTTGATATTTGATTAAAATATACCTGTAGGATTTATTTAAAAAGCTTAATAATCACAATATGATGGACTCTTACCTTTATCAATTTATCGCAATTAATTATTCTTATTGAAAGAGATACCTGATCTTTATAAATTCAAATTAATTTTGCTATATGAAAATAACATTAACATGCGTAAGTCTTAGTAAAAGGTATACCTGAGCTCAATTTTTCAATACAGTGATAGCCTCAAGAAAGTTATTTATCCCAAATAAATAAGATGTATAGTATCTAATAAGATTATCTTTAGTTGAGATTTTTTTGTATTGATCCTATCATAAAAAAAAATTCTGTCTATATTTCTTATCAATAAAACCAAAGGATTTATTTGGAGATCGTATAATCTCATAGATATTCTTAATAAGTCTACTTTTTAGGATTAACTAATCTTTTAACTTGATTTACTGTTTTATTACTTTGAATTTATTAAAATTAAAGCTTAAACTCAGCTCCAAATGAATTGTATTCGAAATTCCTTTTTCAAGAGAACCTTTGTATATTAGAAAAGAACTTTCATTTAGGTTTTATATAATGGAAAGTAAAATTACCTCTTGAAATTTATTGAAATCTTATTAAAAAAATATAATTGATCTCAAAGTGAAATTATAAGAAAAAATATTCATTATTTTTTCATTCAAATTTGATTCCAGTTTATATAATTATTCTTTTCACTTACATTTTTAAAATCTACAATTTCTAGATACTGGGGAATATTCTTGCAAAAAAACTAAACAATTATTATGACTAATAGACTACTTTATCTCATTATCTTCCAAGAAAATATTTTGTATTGGAAGAAAGATGCTAAAAATACTAACCTATTTCTTATGAAAAAAACTAGAAAAATTTCATTTTGCACAACAATATTCGGCCACAAGTCTCTTTATTTCACTTATTTTGATTATATTTTTTTGATTTTATCAAATTTTCTTATCTCACTATTCATCCATCTGTCTTTCAAGTGAAAGTTATTAATCTGGAGAAAAATTCATTATGGTTTTAGCTCTAATTCAATGCTAAGAAATATTAATTTTAATTACTATAATCATTTCTCTTATTCCTTCCTTCTATAGCCCTTCTCTATACATACCAATCATTATTGAGTGCTATCTTGGTCTTGAATATGCTTCCTTCTTCTTTTTCTTAATTGGAAGATCACCCTTAAAGAGTAATATTAAATTCTTAAAAAAATCACTTGATAATAATGCTATTTTTAATGATGATTTCTATTACTTAATGAAAATCATATTTAATATTACTTTTGTTTTGGAAAAAGTTCTTTATTGAAATAAATTCCATTTTCTTCAAGAAAGATAAGTTCTAAATTATTTATTTTTTTTAGTTTAGTATCTTATGATATCTTTCCAAATCAGACTAAAATATATCAACATTTAAAAAAACATTCAAGCTGATATTCTAATATTATTACTTTCTAATAATAATTTTTCTATAGAATAAATGAATCTAAAGCACTTTGTACTATATTTTCACTTTATATCAGAAAGATGAGTATATACAAATATAAATATCAAGAGAAAATAATCATTTCTTTTCAAAAGAAAAATAACTCTTAGTTTACCAAATCTATAATCTATAAGATATTTTTTCATTTAATTACACAAAGATTTAAGTGAAATTAAGTAATATTATTCTAAAACTGAAATACTTGAAATTTAATATTAAATATATTCAAGCTAGAAGATATTTTCTTGAGAGGAAAGATGAGTATATTTTTTTATTCCTTCTAATATTAATTTTAATCAAATATAAAATAAGATATAACTTAGATACATTGAAAGAGAATGAAGTCAATAGAAATTGATCAATTTTGGCAATGGCATTAGTTAATTTAATTTTTAATGAAAAAAGAGACAAAATATTATTTTAAGGAAAAAAATTATAATATCTCAATAGATTGTATTGAATTTTGGAAAAAATCCTGAATCAACTAATTAATTTTATGATTTTCTCTTGTTTTTTCTTACTATCTTCAAGCTTTCATTGGATAAAGAAAAGAGATATTCCCAAAATTAGAAATTGAGAGAGATTTGATAATTATTCAGCTGTATTAAAAGATATTATAGGTCTTTTTCTTTAAGAAAACTAGCAAGTATATGTAAGCTTTTAGTGAATTAAGTTGAAATTTTTCTGAATTCTCACATATGATTCCCAGTTTCAATCAGTTTATTATTATTACTATTTCCATTCTTAGACACTTTTTAAGAACCATCACACTTTCTATTTTCTGTGAGAATTTAGGTATATTTTACATTCCCAAATAGGCCACAAATACCTTAAAATGTCTTTTTGAAAATAAAAACTTATGATTAATTTTCATACTTAAAGTTCATCACTTTTCACAAAAAAAAAGATGAATGTTTTATTTAGTAATAAAATACATGAATTAAAATTAAGATTTGGGTTCTACACAAAAATTTACCTATGGTTGATATATAAGCTGTAGAACAAAAAAACAATATGTGGTTCAAAAGGGAGAATAATTTAACATTTCATCAAAATAATTGGATTCCAAAAAATCCCATGTGACATATACACTTAAATTAGGGCTATCTAAATTCTTTGAACCTAAAATTACCTTATTAGAAAATACAAATTTTCTAAGCTCATACATAATACAAGTCATAAAGTCTGAATTATTATTTTCATGTGAAAATAGCTAATGGTAGTAAAAGAGATTAAAGAAAACCATGGAACCCAAATTTCTGAGTCCTCTTACTTTTATCCAGCTCTGGATATTTTATTTATGGATTTCAATTACCCAGCTTACTGATAAAGACCTACTAGAAAACTTGTTATTGAGGCTAAGTCTTATTGAATCCTGAAAAAATATCAAATAAGCTGCTATTGCAATGTGCCAAGTTAGTAATTAGAAGATCTGAAACATGTAGCCATTTCAATTCTTGATGATTTACTATTCGTAGGCCAAAATTGATTAACCCAAACCCTTTTTTTATGAGTATCTATGGAGTTACCTCATGGAAACAGGCTATTATCTTACTATTAGCCTGTGCCACATAGCAAATGATGCAAAAATGCAAAAATTCATTGAAATCGAAATTTTCAATGAATCTTGAGAGGGAAGAGGATCTCATCAGAAAGAATCCAATGAACTCTGAGAAACCTTCTGCATGCCTGTTGCAGAATTTGCTTCTCATTTGTCACAAACTTCACTGTGTTGGCTCCACAGTTTCTTTTTATTTTTATTTTTTTTCTTGTTGAATTGAAATTTGTTTTTTGTTTTTTTAATTTTATTTCTCTTCATTTTGATCATTCAATTTCTCACAATCAGAACCACAACACATCTCAGATTTGCAAGAATCCTTCAATTTTGCAATATAAAAGGAAATGTCACAGGGACTCTTATGGAGGCAAGAGTGGCCTAGCACTCAGGAAACAAGAACTCACTTGGAGGGCTCCAACAAAATAATAAAGAACTAAAAAGGAATATATTTATTTAAAAGAAGAATAAGAGTAAAGACAAGTGTGCCAAAGATAAAATAAAAAGGAAGCCAATTGCCAAGATAATGAGAAATCCAAAAGCCAAATAGTCAACCAAATTAATCCTAAATTCACTTTTCCAACCTTCCAGAAAGAACAATGGGATTATTAAAGTATATGACCACCAATATCCACTGACAGGAAAAGAAGAAAAGGTGTAAATGAATGACTTAAGATTATCAGTATTTACTTTAATAACTGAAACAAAAATAAAGATAAAAATAAATCCAATATATTAATTAACTGGGGAAAAAGTCCCCAGGGAAGAAAGGGTGGCCAGTATATGTTAAAAGCTGAAAGAATGATCCTGGAGGGTTGATCCCCAGATTTATTGACTATTTTGGGTCAATACAGATCTGGCCATCTTGAGAATTGAATTGTGTCATGAAATTCCCACAGTGGAATGTTGATTGGCCCAAAAGGGCCAATGCCATACAGTCTGCTTAAATACAACCTTTATGTACCAATTGAGTTTTCCAAGGAATACTGAATTACTTTATGCCTTGAAAACTGATTGAATGCTTGATAACCTCTTGAAATTTCCCTTGGAAGAATCCTGAAACAAGGTACAACCCAACACTGCAGGGCCAGGTGGTTGGGGTCCTTGAATGGTCTTCTGACAGCCACCAGGAATTTCAAGACTAAATGGCTGAGAAGTCTTCCTTTGAAATGAGTGATGGCTTTGAGGATGTCACAGGGGCTCTTATGGAAGCAAGATTGGCCTGGCAC
Organism: Austropuccinia psidii; assembly: GCA_023105745.1. NCBI lineage: Eukaryota > Fungi > Basidiomycota > Pucciniomycetes > Pucciniales > Sphaerophragmiaceae > Austropuccinia > Austropuccinia psidii. The sequence goes on from JALGQZ010000014.1 coordinate 2,648,650, forward strand.
TCAGGAATCAAGAACTCACTTGGAGGGCTCCAAAAGACTAAAGGAATAAAAGAATATATTCTGAAAAAAGGAATAAAAGGGTAAAGACAAATATGAAAAAGATAAAAGGAGAATAAGCTAATGGCCAGGTTAATAGGAAGCCAAAAAGCCAAAGAGCCAACCAAGTGAATCCTCTATTCACTGTTTCAACCTGCCAGAAAGAACAATGGAATTATTAAAGGATATGACCACCAATATCCACTCACAGGCAAAGAAGAAAAATTTGAAAATGACTTACTTAAGATTATCATTATTTACTTTAATAAGGTAAAAAAAATTACAATAAAAATAAATCCACTATATTAATTAACTGGGGAAAAAGTCCCCAGGTGATGAAAGGTGGCCAGTATATGTGAAAAACTGAGAGGTTGATCCTGGAAGGTGAATCATCAGGCTGTATTGTCTGAATTGGGCCAATACAGTTCTGGCCATCTTGAAAATTGAACTGTGTGATTGAATTCCCACAGTGGAATATGAATTGGCCCAAATGGGCCAACGACATACAGGTTGATTGATTGCTGCCTGTATGTATCAATTGACTACTTTCTGCCTTGAAGACTGATTGAATGATTAATAACCTTGGATAATGGCCCTTGGAATGATCCTGAAAGAATTGACAACCCAACTCCTGCAGGGCCAGGTGGTTGGGGTCCTGAAATGATCTTCTGATAGCCGCCATGGATTTCCTGACTGATGAGCTGAAGAGTCCTCCTTCAAAATTGGTGATGGATTTTGGGACTTTGATTTGGAATCATGGAATTGGGTCCTGAAAACTTCACCATTGGATTGCGGAGAAAAAATGGTGCATAATGGTATATAATACCATATATGCACCACTCCTGCATCCTTGAGTACGGGGTGCATGGAGGAATGGGAAAATCTTCCCCCTGAGCTGAGGGGAAGAGTAGATTTAAGCTTCTGGTGGCCTCTGGGGGTTACCAGAGGCCATGGCTAAAAATGGGGTCCATAGTGGTCCTAAGGCCTTTTTTGGCCAATTTGGGTTTGTTGGGATTTTGGGGCCAAAACCTGGCTCAGATGGGCCCACTTGTGGTTTGGGGCTGAGGGACTGCCCCCCTTGACCCCTTTTGGCCTCATTGAACATGGGCCAAAAGGGGCCTAAGTGGCCCACAGCCTGTGTGGGGGTTGGTGAGATGGAAATTGGCCAGGGAGGCCAATGATGGCAGGATATGGCCAGGGGAAAAGTGTTTGAGCAAAAGGCCATACAGAACCAAAGGTGGCCAATTGGCCAATTTTCCCCAACTTGGTTTTCAGGCTGGGATTGTCGCAACACCAATTGAGGAGGGTCATTCTTTGTGGTTGTGACAGTGTCACAGGGGCTCTTATGGAAGCAAGAGTGGCCTGGCACTCAGGAATCAAGAACTCACTTGGAGGGCTCCAAAGGATATAAGAGATAATAAAGACTCAATTTCTTTAAAGAAGAATAAGGGAAAAGACAAGTATTCCAACAATAAAAGAAAAAGATAAGAAGCAAAAGGCCAAAGATAATAAGAGAAGCCAACCAAGTGAATCCTCAATTCACTGTCTCAAACTTCCAGAAAAGGAAATGAAATTAGCAAAGGATATGAACACCAATATCCACTGACAGGCAAGGAAGAAAAAAGGGAAAGGTGCTGAATGACTGACTTAAGATTATCAGGAACAACTTTAATGAAGTAAAATAAAATAAAGATAAAAATAAATCCAGTATATTAATTAACTGGGGAAAAAGTCCCCAGGTGCTGAAAGGTGGCCAGTATATGTGAAAAGTTGAAAGACTGATCCTTGAAGGTGAGTCAATGGCTGTATTGTCTGAATTGGGTCAATACAGATCTGGCCATCTTGAAATTTGAACTGTGTGACTGAATTCCCACAGTAGAATAGGAACTGGCCCAATTGGGCCAAGTACATATAGGTTGATTGATTGCTGCCTGTATGGACCAATTGAGTTGTCCAAGGAGTATTGAAATACTTGATGCCTTGACAACTGATTGAAACAATGTATAACCTCTGAGAATGGCCCTTGGAATAATCCTGAATGAATTGCCAACCCAACTTCTGCAGGGCCAGGTGACTGGGATCCTTGAATGGTCTTCTGATTGCCACCATGGATTGCCAGACTGATGAGCTAAGAAGTCCTCCTTCGAAATGGGCGCTGGAATTTGGGACCTTTATTTGGAAAGATGGAATTGGGTCCTGAAAACTTCACCATTGAATTGCTGAGCAAAAATGGTGCATAATGGTATATAATACCATATATGCACCACTCCTGCAACCTTGAGTACGGGGTGCATGGAGGAGTGGAAGAATTCCCCTTAAGGTGAGGGGAAAGCTTGAACTGAGCTTATCTGGTGGCCTCTGGTGGTTACCAGAGGCCATGGGCTGAAAATTGGTCCATGGTGGTTATTGGCCAAAATTGGGTCCTGAGGGTCTTTATGGCCATTTGAGGTTTGATGGGATTTGGGGCCAAAATTGGCTTGGGACCCACCTGGCCTTTGGGGATAGTGGGCTGCCCCCTTTGGCCTCATTGGATTAGGCCAAAAGGGGCCCAATTGGCCCATGGACTGTGGACCGTGATTATGGCCCACAGAGCGTAGAGGCCATAGGGGGCCTAAATGGCCCAAAAAGGCCATTTAGGCCCTAGACCCCCCAATGAAAAGGGGTGGCCCAGAAGGGTTGTTTCTGGCTAGGGGGCCAAAAACAAGGATAAAGACCTGGGGGTCGGGGATATGGAAGAATTGGGCAGGGAGACCAAGGATGGCAGGAAAGGCCAGGGAAGAGTGATATGGCCAAAATGCCATAGAGCACCAGAAGGGGCCAAATTGTCCATAAAGATATGGTGTGGCCAATTGGCCCCAACTTGGTCTCAGGTTGGAATTGCCACAACACCAACAGAGGAGGGTCATTCTTTGTGGTTGTGACAGACGGAGGACTGGAGTAGGAATGACCTAATTTGATCCTGAAAAAAACCATTGCATTGTTGAGGAAAAATGATACACAATGGTATATAATATCATATATGTACCATCCTTGGTTCCCACATAATGTGTCAAATTTGAGTTGAAGTTGGGGGTTTCCCTGATCTTGAGAGAAAACCCCTTTATGAATGTGACTGGGGGCCTCTAATTACTGCCAGAGGCCATGGTTGAATTCTCAAGGGGAAAGTCCCCTATGGTCATTTTGGTTCACCTGGGATTTGAGGCCAAGACGTGATTTGCAGGGGTCTATGGCCATTTGGAGTCTTCAGAGGATTAGGCCAAAAAATGGGCTCACTTGGGCCCATTTGTGGTTTGGGACCCACTGATACGCACCCTTGGCCCCTTTTGGCCTCGTTGGATTTAGGCCAAAAGGGGCCTCAAGGGTCCTATGGTCCATACGGACTGTGAATCATGGCCCACAGGCCATAGACACTGTAGGGGGGCTAAACAGCCTATTTGGGTCCTTTAGGCCCTTGAACCCATAATCAAAGTGGGAGGGCCCAGGGAGCTGGTGGTGGCTAGAGGGGCCAGAGGGGCCAGAGGGCCGTGGAAGGCTGACAGGGAGCCCCAGACCCAAAACAAGGGGTATTGGCCTGGGGATTGGGGGGATGGATAAGTGGCCAAAGAGGCCAATGACAGCAGGATATGGCTTGAGGCCATGCATGAGGTTTGGGACCATAAATGTCCAGTGAAAGGTGGTGTGGCCCAAAGACTATGAAACACCAATATGGAGCAATTGGCCATAAAAATGATGACATGGCCAATTGGCCATAAAATGAAGTCAGGCTATACTTGCCACAAACACCCATTGGGGGGGGTGATTACATGTGGTTGTGACAGTACCCCCAACCTTGAATGGTGAGCTCCTGAGCACCAAACCAAGGTAAAAGCCTGTTGAGGCTCTTGAGAAGGATTTGATGGCGGGATTCCACATGTATTGGATCTTGAAAGAACAGTTTAAGATCTGGTTAGAGGTTGGTATATGACGTGAGGATGATTTGGTCTTCTTTTGACATATGGCTTTGAGGTTTTGAAGAATTTAATTGATATAAAGATGTTGGCATAAAGAGTGCAGAAAGAGAAAGTTTTGAAAAATTATAAAGAGAGAAAAATAAAGAAATATGAAAGAAAATAAGAAAATAAATAAAGAGAAAATAAGTCTTGAGGGGGATTCCAATCTTAATCATGGAAGTGGACAGCTGATTTGAATCGGCCAAGGACCTGGAAAGCAAGATTTGATGCCAGGTGCTCACAGAGTAGCCAAGGTGATGCTTTGACAGATTTTAGACCCCTCAGGGAAGTTCACACCAGGAGAGGAACTTACTTTTTGTATTTAACACTCCTGCCAGTGCCATAAAATTTGAACATTTCCTGAAGGAATGAATTGAATTGGAAAGACTTGGAAGAAAATTGAGAAAATAATGGTTCATTTTCTCAAGTGAAAATGGCCATGAATTTTGGATTTGATTTTGAAAGCCAGGCCAAAGATCTATGTCCAAAACATGCAGAGTGCTCACAGAGTGGCCAAGGTTGACTCTTACAACAAAGAGAGTAGAATACCCCTAAAGGTGCATACAAGGAGTGGGACTTACATTTGGTAATTCCTCTCCCCACCAAGCACCATAATTGATTACGCTCTTGAATAACTGGGTCCTGGCTTGTCAGGATATAAGGAATGGAAATTTTTGAAAAGTTCAGGGCAATTCTTGAGGTTTTTGGTTGGTTCCCAAGTGGATCTTTGTGGGTCTTGACTGAAACCTTCCCTTTCCACCAAGTACCATAATTTTCCTCTCTTGATCTTGGAATCCAGAATTTGAGAGACTTCCTATTCCTCTTCTTCTTCCATGATGATTTGAGGAGGAGGCTCTTGATGCCAATTTGGGATTGTTGATGTCTTGACTGGTTCAAGAAGGGAAATATGGAAGACTGAGTGGATGGAATTCCATTGAGATGGTACACATGAGTGCTGACTTTCTTCCATATTGGAAAAGGACCCAACCATCTTTCAGATAGTTTTTTGGTGGGTCTAGTTGATTTGACATTCTTGGAAGAAATCCATACCATGTCACCAGGATTGAAAACAGGTGGACCTGCTCTAATTTTATCTGCATACCTCTTAAACCTGTTTATAGAAACTTCAAGTTCTCGCTTGACATCTTCCTGTACTTATTGGATTTTTGTTGATAACTTTCCAGCATGAGTATCTTTAGTGATGTGAACTGAGTCAAATTGTGGATCTCTTTCATAAACAGTAAAAAATAGTGATTGTTTTGTTGAAGAGTGGTCAGAATTATTGTAGGAAAATTCAGTTAGACGGAGCCAGGTGTTCTAATCATCTCGATGATAACTGACATACAGCCAAAGGTGCTTTTCTAGTATCTGATTTACCGTCTCTGTCTTTCCATCAGTTTCTGGAGGGTAAAAATTTGAAAGATGCATTGAATTCTTGAGCTGCTCACAAAGATTGGTCTAGAGGGAAGAAACAAAAAGTGAACCTCTATCACTAACAATCGTTGAGGGCAGGCCATGCTTTGAAAAGATATTCTTGATGAATATATGGGCCAAATACAGTAAAGTCATTGAAGACATTGTCAGAATAAAAACTGCCATCTTTTATAATCTTTCCCCTATGACAAGAATTGAGTCAAATGAATTGGACAGTGGCAATTGAGTGATGAAATCCATTGAAAGGCAAATCCATTCCAAAATAAAAATAACTCTTAATTAACCAAATCTATAATCTATAAGATATTTTTTCATTTCATTACACATAGATTTAAGTGAAATTAAGTAATATTATTCTAAAACTGAAATACTTGAAATTTAATATTAAATATATTCAAGCTAGAAGATATTTTCTTGAGAGGAAAGATGAGTATATTTTTTTATTCCTTCTAATATTAATTTTAATCAAATATAAAATAAGATATAACTTAGATACATTGAAAGAGAATGGAAGTCAATAGAAATTGATCAATTTTGGCAATGGCATTAGTTAATTTAATTTTTAATGAAAAAAGAGACAAAATATCATTTTAAGGAAAAAAATTATAATATCTCAATAGATTGTATTGAATTTTGGAAAAAATCCTGAATCAACTAATTAATTTTATGATTTTCTCTTGTTTTTTCTTACTATCTTCAAGCTTTCATTGGATAAAGAAAAGAGATATTCCCAAAATTATAAATTGAGAGAGATTTGATAATTATTCAGCTGTATTAAAAGATATTATAGGTCTTTTTCTTTAAGAAAACTAGCAAGTATATGTAAGCTTTTAGTGAATTAAGTTGAAATTTTTCTGAATTCTCACATATGATTCCCAGTTTCAATCAGTTTATTATTATTACTATTTCCATTCTTAGACACTTTTTAAGAACCATCACACTTTCTATTTTCTGTGAGAATTGAGGTATATTTTACATTCCCAAATAGGCCACAAATACCTTAAAATGTCTTTTTGAAAATAAAAACTTATGATTAATTTTCATACTTAAAGTTCATCACTTTTCACACAAAAAAAGATGAATGTTTTATTTAGTAATAAAATACATGAATTAAAATTAAGATTTGGGTTCTACACAAAAATTTACCTATGGTTGATATATAAGCTGTAGAACAAAAAAACAATATGTGGTTCAAAAGGGAGAATAATTTAACATTTCATCAAAATAATTGGATTCCAAAAAATCCCATGTGACATATACACTTAAATTAGGGCTATCTAAATTCTTTGAACCTAAAATTACCTTATTAGAAAATACAAATTTTCTAAGCTCATACATAATACAAGTCATAAAGTCTGAATTATTATTTTCATGTGAAAATAGCTAATGGTAGTAAAAGAGATTAAAGAAAACCATGGAACCCAAATTTCTGAGTCCTCTTACTTTTATCCAGCTCTGGATATTTTATTTATGGATTTCAATTACCCAGCTTACTGATAAAGACCTACTAGAAAACTTGTTATTGAGGCTAAGTCTTATTGAATCCTGAAAAAATATCAAATAAGCTGGGATTGCAATGTACCAAGTTAGTAATTAGCAGATCTGAAACATGTATCCATTTTAATTCTTCATGATTTAAGATTTGTAAGCCAAAATTGATTTACCCAAACCCTTTTTGGATGAGTATCTATGGAGTTACCTCATGGAAACAGGCTATTATCTTACTATTAGCCTGTGCCACATAGCAAATGATGCAAAAACTCAAAAATTCATTGAAATTAAAATTTTTAATGAAACACTGTCATCCTTTGGGTACCAATGGGAAAAATGGTGATATCCTATTAAAACTTAAAATAATTATGAATTTATAATCTCAATTAAATGGCTTCCTTACAGTCCATTTTTGATGGTTCCACATAAAATATTGAATCTTCAAAACCAACAGAAAATACAGCCTGTGATAAGATTACTAATAAAATAAATAGCTTTAAGAAAATATTGTGATTGGTAACTTTGATATTTCTTAGCCATGAATGAGCTGAAAACCATGTAAAATAATATAACTAAGTAATTAAGATATTCCTCTATGGTAGCAATTGAGGTAATATTGAATTCAAATAGGATACTTAACTTCTAGTCAATTTTGTTTTCAGTAAGATTCTTTGAATGCCTTTTTTAGGTTCTATAGGATTAAAAGAAGTCTTTTGTTGCTGTTTTGACCAATATTTATTATTATCAATCAGTTAAATAAGTATATCATTAATATAATACTCTATATTAGTTATGAAATCATTCTTCAGTTCTTTAAATCTTTTAAATCAATCATAAAGGCATGAGCCCAAAGAATATTTCTATTTCTAATAGTTTTGTAACTATATTTGTTGTATCTACTTCCAATCCTTTGAATCTACAAATAATCTGTTGAATCACCCATTCAAAGTATTTTCAAAGTTTTTTGGTAGTATTAGTGATTCTTTTGTTTAATTCTTCAAGTTTTTTTTTCTCTAAATTCTTTAGTTTTCTTCAAGATTCAAGAATATTTACTCTTTTACAGAATAATTATTACTTATAATAATTTTGTATTATTTTAAAAGGCATTCTCATTATTAAATACTTCTTGTAATTGATTCTAGTAGACAATTAATGCTTATTGTTATATTACTAGTAGTCTCTGAAAAGGGATAATTAAGTGCTTAACTCTTTTTTTATGGTTATAATTTCTTTTATTTTTTTCTTTATAAGGAAAGTCATATTAGTTTTGATTAATAGTAGTATTGGCAACAATTTCATAGACAAATCTTAAAGTTTCTTTGGTTTGTAATAAAATTTCAACTTTGGTCATAAAATTGGATTCCACTTATGTAATCCTAAAATTTGTTTTTTGAACAAGAGGTCATGATTTGAGTGCATCATAAAAAAAAAAAAATTAAGGACTTTTTCTGGTAAAAATACTTATGGCCAAATTTATTCTAATTTATGGTTGTAAAACCAAATATTATGAATTTTCCATGAATATTTGCATGAAAATACATCCCTTCAAAATATTTTTTTCACAAAATCCTCACATCATAATTTCTCATAAAAAAGAGAAATTGGGATTCCATTCATGGAATCCCATTTTATCCCTCTTTTATTTAAATGTTCCAAAATGGAAAATTTGATCATTTTTTCCAAATTAAATTTGAAAGAAAGTCTGAAATATTTTACAGGGTTCTTTCATACCTTGATAATTTTGAAAATAAAAAAAAGATATTAAAAATAAAGAAAAAAATGAGAGTTTTTAGTAAATACATGTAATTGCATATGTGAATTCTCTAAAACCTTACATAGATTTTCCAATACTCTAATTCAAATGTTTATTTTAAGTATTCTTAAGATCAGACTGAAAAATCTGATTTTTCAATTTCAAATAAAGGTATGAGAATCATATTCTTTTAAGTAAATTTTCAAGTCAATTTTCTTTTTTGGATTCCAATTCATAAACATTCTAATGATTACTTGAATTGGAGATATAAGTTTTCAATTTAAATGGAATTATTGAAATAATTTTAACCCAAAAACATCAGAATAATCTGACCTGTTATCAGATTTTTCATTTTCTAAACACCAAGATGATCATTGAGCTAATTCATCTTGAAGTCAATCTTTCAATTAATCAATATTTGTGTTCTTCCAGAAGAAGAACTTAATTACCAATAATTACGGCATTTTCCTTCTTATTTATAGTTAAAAGTTTCACATACCATAACTTACAACAAAGAAACATATACTACAATAAGTTCAACTTCAAACAAGGGAAGTATATTAAAAAACACTTAATTAGTATCTCAAACCAATTTTCTTTAATATAAATGTTCCAATTTTCTTTTGTGTAAGGTATAATCCAGCTATATATCATAATTAATCTTTTAATAATATCAAAATACTTTCTTTTCCCTCTACTCAAATTTGTAGAAGTAAATCAAATACTCAAAAATGGTGTTTTAGCTTAAACAATTCGAATCTCCTTCTTCAAACAAAAAAGCACCACCAAACAAGTCATTCTCACATGGAAAAGCATTACATGTGCAGCAAGTGACATAATTGAGTCAAGTTTTATTCAAAAGCTCATTAAGATTATCTTGGGATTATCATCGATAAGCAGGATCACCTCAAGACATTATAGAAGAGAACCACTGCACTTTTATTTTTTCCTTCAGGCCTTGAGAGACTCATTAGTCCATGCAGAACCTGGTAGCAGTGTCCTCGGTGGAGGCAACTGGTCAAGTCCCACACAGGTTCAATATGTTTGCTCGTGGCTAGCTGTTTGGCTCACTTATGTTGACACTCCAGTCTTCAACGTTACCAGTCTTCCTTGATGAGGCCCAGCTTGTGCATATATCACGTCCAGTTGCGATCCTTTGAGCCTTGCATTTTTCTCACCCGAGGCCTATGAGCCGGGTCTCGGGCGCCATCCAGAGAATAACTATCGGTCGGCTTGTCAACGTGATCCTTGGATGGTGGATATTTGGCATTTCGTTGCTTTCTTGATTTTCTTCCGAGTTATCGCTAGTGTCTTTGAACATGAATTTTTAGAAGCAAAGCGTTTTCCTGATCTTTTTTTCGTCGGAAGTCTGATCCTCATCGTCCGGCTGCGCAGATACGTCTTCACAACTCTCTGAAGCAAGTCAGTTGTAAAAGCTCGACTCATGGCTTCAATCAATGGTGCCATGAGAAACAAACGTAGTTGGAGGGTCTTCTTGGAAACAACATATCTAGTTAGCGTTAGCAATCGAGGCCAGGCTCATTCATCGCCAACCCAACTTGAGCGTTGCATGTTGGACCTCACAGATTGAGAGAGAGGCTAAGGGATTTGCTTTCTGAGCAAGAAACTGCTAGGGTGCATAAAAAGTCCCTGCTCCTAAGTCTTTTCTCGCCACATCTACACAAGTACCAACCAAGTTGCGATAAATCTTTACAAACTTTCAGGAAAAGAGGCCTTTAGCCATTAGTGTTCTGTGAACAAATTTGGGCTTACTTTTTATTTAACCACAACTACGAAATTTATTTAGCAAACTATACCAGAAAAATGAATACCAAATGTGTTGCAATTTATCTTAGTCTGGCTTTGCTTTGCTTCCACCTGCAATCACATGCTCTTCCAACGCCAGCAGATCAAGATTCTCAGCCAACCCAGCCGAGCAATTTCCTTCAAACTGACCCATTAGTAGGTCTTGATCCCATGAACCCATTCAATACCAGTTCCAGTCCTGAGAAGCCAAATCTGACTGCTGTCGATGCCGGAAAGTCCTCAGCCCTTAACCTACCACCCGGAATGAGTGTAAGCTTCTTTGAGATTTTCAAAGATAACTTTCCAACCTCTCAGAATCTCTATCCCTGTCAGAAAAAAAAGAGGCTAATATAAACTTTTCAATGTCAGGAATCAAAATTACGCGAAATGTGTAATTCGCTTTCAAGTAGCAAGTCTGAAGATAAATCACAAAATACTACCTCATCCTCTTCGTCGAAAAGTGGATCTGGTAATTCATCCAAGGGTGACAAACCAGTATGTGACACGCTCTTTTCTTGCTCATTAACGTTTCATGATAAATTAATGATTTTCACTTTTTCACTTAAAAAACAGCGCAAATCAGGGACAGTCTCTAGTACGACCGTCTCAGGTGTCTCTCTAGCCATTCCTCTTCTTATTTCAACCGGATTTGTTACAATATTTGCTTAAAATTAGCTTTTGATGTTTATATAATGTTCCCTAACTTATGATGTCAAAGGTGCAATCAATAACTAGGCTTTGAGGAGTGATACCCTGATGAAATACATAAGGAGATCAATAACGTTGAGCATGTATGCGATGACATGATTTGAGTTACGAACCCCAAAATCTGATGATTATGATCTTTACCACTTTGAATAAAGCCCAAGGCGTGAGATGATATTATATGATGAATTTTAAAATTCAAGAAATAAGCATCATTCCATAAAAAAAATCTTAATTTAATTAAATACTATTGAAATGATTAGTCTTAATAAAATCTCCTGATTAGAAATTAAACTAAAGAGAAGATCTTATTTCTTCTAATTGTTGGATTTTTTTAAAACATTAGTTCCAAAAATTTAATCTCTAGCTCAAAAATAATGAGTAACATTGATCCCCACATTAGGTCTTTAAATTGTTATATCAAATCATTCTCTATCAACAAGGCGTTGTTTAGAATTCCTTTCATCTAAATAGAACATCGCGAGACAAATAAAATGAATAAAATCACATAAAATAAGCATGGTTCATACTGTTAGTATGCTATATAAAATGGGATTAAGCCTATGTGAGTAGTTATTTATTTCAACATATGATCAATAAATTTAAAGGAATTCTTTATCCCTTGAAGCTTACGAAGTCTCCCACCAAAGCTTTCACCTTAACCTACTTAATAAAAGATCTAAAACAGTATGATGTTTGAAAGCTGAAGCCATTTTTTGGTCATTTAAATATTTTAGCTGTGCAATGGCTGAAAAATGGTAATCCTATTTTGGCTGAAATCAGTCATGAATCAGCATAAAACAGTTTTCCACAAGCCTTAATGGGTTTCTTCAGCTTTAGCTATAACTATCTTCCAAAATCTAATGGAGTAACTTGTTTCAATTATATATCTCTTGACATAATGTTGATTGTTCTTTGAAATATTTTTATTTTTGATCATTCAAGTCTCAATTCTTTAAGATAAAAGCGTTTTATGCTGAATTTTTTGATTTCTTAAGTTGTTATTCAAACTTTTAATAAAAGCTTCATGTATTTTGAAAAAAAATTAATATAATAGTATAGTTTAGGGCTCTTCAAATTATCCTTCGAAGCTTGGAATAATATACTTGAGCATTTTTTCTTAGTTTCATAAACATTTCTCCCTATTTTAAACATATTCCATGAAATATTTTATACAATACAAATATTCTTTTATTAGTTTTCACCTTGTCCCTAAGCTTTAAGTCTATTGATATGGCTTGGAATGGTTTTGTAACCAGATTCTTGAAACAATAATGGTGTTATTCCCTATATTCTTTTGAATTCTCAACCCCAATTTTTAAGATAATAATAATGTGTGCTTTAATTAAATCTCTGGAAGTAACCCCCCAGTGAGTTTATTTGAGTGGATTTATGTCAACATCATTTTATAATTTGTTCATTTTCAGATCTATAGGGAACATGATTTCTTATTTATGATTTTTCAAAATGAGAATGAATTCAAAGAACCTTTGTCTCAGAGTGATTATATTTGAATAGATTTTATAGCTACATGATATATTGAATAATGATCTTTTTTAAATTTTATATATCTCAATATAGTAGGAACATATATATTCTACAAAAGTGTTTCTCCCTCAGATATGGAATAAAAATTAAATATGGAATACAATTATGTCTCTGAGCATCTCACTTCTAAGCTATATATCTTTCATTAATTACATAGTAAAATTTTTATTTTTACATTCATATTTAATAATTAAAATGAAAAATAGATTAAAAATCAATTTTCCACTTAAATTTTTAATTAAAGATATAACAGTGGAAATATAGAAACCACAAAATAGCCTCAGGATTTTGTATAAAATATTAATAAAATAATAGTATTAAGAAAATATTTTGAAACATAAAAAAAGGAAAATTTTGAAGTATTTCCATCAAACTAAATTATTTAGGAAGAATTGAAAAAAATAGATATCTAAAGTTCCTGTAATATATAGCTTAACTAAATTATTATGATAAGAGATTAGACTTATTTATTAATAAAGAAATTAATGAATAATTTATTAATGAGATATCATTTTGTTATACTATTTGGAGGTTTCAAAAAAGAGAAGCCTCTTCACCACATTTACCCCCATAATCAAACATTATTTTATTAATATTTGCAGTGAGTACTAAATCTTATATTACTAAATTATACTATAATGATATATACTGATATATCTGAAAACCTTTTCCATGAAGCTCTTGATAATATTACTATTAATCAAGAGGACTATGAATTCTCTAATGAAATATAATAAATAAATTTACTATAACCACAAATAAATGAATAATTGCTTGATTATTGCTTTTACCTTTTATAAACTCCTAGTGATTATAACAGAAAGAATCAATTGTCTACTAGAATCAATTACAAGAATATTTAATAAGGAAACTTAATGATAAAATAATATAAAATTAATTATATTTTGAAAGAATAATTATTGTAAATTCTTGAAGAAAACTAAAAAAATTAAAGAAAATAATAATAATAATTTAATAAATCAATCACTATTACTCCAAAAATACCTTGAAAAGATATGGTAGAGTTATTTGACAGATTAGTTGTTGATTTGAAGAATAAATAATTGATTTAAAGCATTAAGAAAAGAATTAATAGTTTAACAATATAGGAAATTGTACTATTATTTTATTTCATGTCTTTCTTATTGATTTGGGAAGATAAAAATGCTTAAGAACTATATTGAACTAATAATTAATGATTAAATTTAATGATAAAAGAATCTCTGGAAAAGACTGAAATAGTAGGTTTATTTTAAGTCTACAATATCTCACAGAGGTATGAAATGGAGAAAATTGAAAAACCATTTACCTTAATTGTTTATTGATCAAATCCTTTATAGTCACATAAAATTACTTGATTCCAACCCATTTATGGTTGATAAATGAAGTAGTTACTACTGTAAATCTTCTTTAATTTAAGAATGTACATTTCTTTCTCAGATTTATGAAATTAATTTTAAATTTCATCTCAGGGTGTACTTCCTGTGAATTTGTGAAGATTCAGTGTTTCATGTGGAATAATCAAAAAGGAATTGTAAGTAAAACTTTGAATTTGAATTATGAATTCGTAATTCTTTTTTGTTGTAATTTGAATTATCTGTTTCTTCATTTTTCCTTAAATATTAAGAAAGATTCATTGATAACTTTACTGTTGGTGAACTTTTTGAAGTTTGACCTCATTTCCTATGTGATATAGTGAAGCATTATAGAGATAGCTGGTTTCTAAGAGGTGATTTCATGGATACTAGTCTCAAGAGGGCTTTAATTACTATTTTTTCGTTTATCAATGGAAAATAACTAACAATGAACATGTTTACAGGATTTGGAGCTGCATATTACCTCCTTGACATGTCAAAATAGCAGTATATTTGCCATTTTCTCATGATTTAATGGGATATTCACTTGGTAACAAGTTTCACAAAATGTTTTAATAGATAAATTGGGCCAATATAATCCATTTATCCAAGTTTTGGAGAAGGTCACACCTCAAAGGCCTCAGAAGCTGACTACCCTGGCTCTCTTTGATTTCTTTTGCCCCCCTTTACTATTTTCATGTCAAAGATAATAACTTGGGCTTCAAGACTGATATCCACTATGGGTGTACCAAAGCTTTATTTAAGTATAAAGTAATTTTAAGTTCCATAAACCTTGATAACACTCTTATTGGTGTATATGTAACATGGGAATTTCCACAATACCATTATTTTGGTGTGAAAATGCAAAAATCAAGTATCTTCACAATTCTTTCATGTGGTATTGATGATAAGTTGCTAAAATATTTTCCATATTACCAACTCAAAGAGTTAATTTGAGCTTATTAATTCTATGTAACTACCCTAGGTAAACATTTGTGTAGAATTCATATTCAGCCTTAAATCCATGGATTTGCTTACTTGCAAGAAAGCACTTTATATGTTTCTATATTGAAAATAATGAATTTTGGATATATAAATTACTTATGGATTATGTATATTACAGAAGTTATTTTGATATTGATTTTGGCCTCTTTGGGTTGGTAAAACACACCTCAAGACTCACAATATTTGTATATAATCTTAGTATTTTACATAACTTGCTCAAAAAATGATCATTAAAGTATATTTGAATTTCAAATGTGAGATGAATTTGTGTGATTATATATTCTTATAATGATACTGATTTTAATATCTACTATAAAATCTATTTTCAATATTGATTCTACTATGAATATTCATCTCTAATTATTGATTTATTATATTTATACTCTTGGTAAAATTTTACAAAGCTTCTTACTTATACTTTATAAAATTTTTAAATTCCTTCAAACATATCACTTTAATTAAAGTTTCTTGTATTATACCACTTATTCCATCTTTTCAAGGTTTTCATTCTTATTTTAAGACTCATAAAGACTTATACATGGCCCTCATAGCTTTTCAATAAAAGTAATCAATCTTAACCTATTTGTTATATCTGAAATAATATATTCCATACTTTATATAATCCTTTCTCCAGTAAGCTAGCTCCATGCATAATATCAATTATTAGAAACTATAAACCTTTCACCTTTCGTTTAAACCTCATAATTCTTGGAAATACTTAGTTTGAAAAATATTAACTCCTGAAATTCCATTTATACTGAATCTAATACAATACATTTATTTAGAATTTGAAATTTGAAATTAATTATAAATGAGTATTCTAGGTATATACCAGTTATTCCAAAAACAAATCAACAGTTTTATATTATAATTAATTCTTAATCCTTTTTATTTTTATCAAGATATTCATTTTACTTCATTTTTCTATCTAAAATCTATATAGATATTGAATATTATATATATAATGTTTCTTTATAAATAAATGAAGAGTATATTAATTGTCATATATTATAACACACTTAGTATTATTTTTATGAATCCATCAGTTTAAATGGTTTGAGCTTCTGAATTAATTCTTTGTTTTCCAATTAAAGGAAAACTAATGAATTAAATATACCTACAATGGGTAATTCTTCACAAATCAATAGTACCTCTCTTGGTAATATTTAGTATTATAATTTTAATGAGTTGGTGTATTCAATTTTAAGGTTTCTATTATTAATTAAATATTTCAGCATATTAACTTGCTCCATCACTTGAGCATCATGTTTATTCTCCTAATACAGATTTCTAATTATTTTTATATTTATATTATCCTTTCCTCGTCAATTTTATATCATTTACCACTAATAGAGCTTGAAAATTTTCTTTCTTATTAGAAATTGATTCTAATATATAAGACCACTAATAAAAAGACAACTTATTAAGTATTCCAAGGACTCTATTAGCTATAAAACATGTACTGATTGAGTATTTGATTCCCTTCAAAATATTATTAATCTTTTAATAAATACTTATTAATCTTATATATAAAATCATGTATTTTTTTTCAAAATATTTAAAAAATTTATCAAAACCTAAAATCAAATTCTTATAAAGTATATATCCCTCCAAAAAATAAAATTGAAAATAATTTTCAATAATTGAAATTTTAATATTTTATGATTTGGCTTAATTAGAAAAAAGTATTAAAAAAATAAAATACTTAGATTCATAAAGCATTTTCCCAATATAATAAATCATTATAGTTTCAAGTTATTAACTATTACTGCTTAAATTAATCAAAAAAATATTTCAATTATATTTTCCCTTTTGAATATTCTTATTTTATTTTACTATTTGTGACTTATTTCATCATATTTGTAACCTCAATTTAGAACTCTTACTAATCTATATTAACTAAATATTCATTAAATGTTAATTATTATATATATAGATATTCATAAATTTAATTAGGAATTTTTTATTTCTTTCAGTTTTTTTTTCACATTTTTTTGCCTTTATTTAAATTTTTTTCATAAAGAAATCTTTAAGTAAATATTAAAGAGACAAATTTTAATAATCTATTTCAAATATGAACTCATTATTAAAAAAAATGTATAAATAAAGATTTTAACTATGACATTTTTCAAAAAAAAAATTCATAATCCCACTTTATTTTTTTAATTTATTTATTTATTTATTCTTAATGTATTATTATTATTATTTTATCCTTTATATGTCTATTTTTTATTAAAAATAAAGATAATAATTAAAAAAATTACAATAATTTAAGTTTTTGGAATTAATTTCAATTTCAATTTGATTTTATTTAATTTCCTCAATGATAATTATTTTATTCAATATTAATAAATAATATAAAAATATTTTTCTATTTCAAAATTTAATTTATATAATTATTGTTCAACATTTCTTTTTTAATTTGAATGTTAAATTTTCTAAGAATTTGATCAACATATATATTCAAATAAGCTTTATTGAGTGTTTTGGTAAAAGAATTTAAGCTTTTAGTAAAGAAATTTAAGCCCTTATCTGTTTCTACCAATCTATGACCAAAACATGTAAGTGACCCAATATTTTTTGAAAATAATTCCCCAGGCTTATTTTTGAGTAATTTCTTTTGCCATATTTTTTTCAAAATGGGATGTCAAGCTCCTTAAATATTTTCAAAAAAAAAGCCAAATTTATCCCAATTATCTTCTTTTTTTGAAAAAAATAATTATGATTCTTCCCTTTTATTAATTTCAATCTTTTTTTTAAAAAATGAAAGGGAGAATATTGAGAATTAAAAAGCCAAAAGGTCAGATTTTTGTAATTCTTTTTTTGTGGGAAAACTTTGGACACAAAGATTGTTTTTTTATATACTTTCTCTTCATGCTTTCCATTAAATTGAAAATTGCATTTATGGCACTAAAAATTCCATTTATGGAATCAACAATGCCATATATATGATCAAAAAATTTACTCATGACATTAAAAGTGCCATTTATGACAACAAAAATGTCATTTATAGAATCAACAATTCCCTTTATGGAATCAAAAATTCTATTTATGGAATCAAGAATTTCATATTTTGAGGGTTTTTGGTAGGTTTTTTTTTGTTTCATTTCAAATGAAAATGAGTCAAGGGAACCTCTTATTTGTTTTTACGAAAATTCTTATATTGGCTTACCAAATCCCTTAATTAATTCAATTGAATTTTTTTTTTGTTTTTTTTTTTAATTAAACCAAATTTTTTTTAGAACTTTTAAGAAATTTATATAAATATGAATTTATTATTTTTATTTTTTTATATATTATATATTTTTTTTAGTAAATTAAAAAAAAAAATTAATAACACCTTCATCCTCCCAAAAATAAATAAATAAATGAATAAATTTTTATTTCATTTTATTTATTTTTTTAAGGGGATTGAAAAATCCTATATTTTTTTTTTCAATACCTAAATATAAAAAAAAAATTAATGAATTTTTTTTTAAAAAAAAAAAGAGAATAAATTTGATAAAGATTTTTTTTGTTTTTGAAAAAAAAAAAAAAACAATAAATAAATAAATTTCCTCAATTATTTTTTGAAAGAATGTTTTTATTTTTATTTTATTTTTTTTCTTTGAAGATAAAAGAAAAAACATATTTATCATTATTTAAGAACATATTTATTAAATTTTACCTTTGAAAAACTAACTTAAATTTAATTTGTTTAATTCAATTTATCTCAATAAATAAATATTTTTTTTTTTTTTGGTTAAAAAAATAAAAAGAGAAAGAGAATCATATTATAAAAAAAAAAAGGCCAATTAATTTTAATTTTTTGAATTTATATATATATATATATATATAATTAGATAATTTAATTTCCAATAATTTTCAATTATCATTGTTAATTTTCTTCTTTTTTTTTTTGATAAGAATAATAATATTATTATCATTTTTCTACTTTGTTTTTTTTGATAAGAATAATAAAATTATTCCTTTTTTAATTTAATCATTATTTAGTTATACCTCCTCCCCAATCAACACCCCCCCCCTCTCATTTAATTTGATTATATTTGATTTTTTTTAATTAATTTAATGAATTTTATTTTTATTTTTATTTTTTTATTTTATTTTTTTATTTTATTTTTTTATTTTTATTTTTTTAAAAAAAAAATGAAAATTTAAATATTTAAAAAAATAATAAATAATAAATAATAATTATTTTTTTTTATTTTTTTTTTTTTCAATTTTAATTAAATAATTTAATAAATAAAATTTTTAAATTTTCAATTTAAAAAAAAAAAAAATTAAAAAAAAATTAAAAAAAATTAAAATTAAAATTAAAATATTTTATTTATTTATTTATTTATATATAAAATAAAATAAAATAAAAATATTTTATTTATATATAAAATAAAATAAAATAAAATAAAATAATTTAAAAATTAATTGAAAATTTGAATTTTATAGGTTTTTTTTTTTCTTAAAAAAAAAAAAGAAAAATTAAATTCATAAAAAAAAAAAAAAATCAATAAATAATTAATTAATTAATTTAATTTATGATCTTTAAATTGAATTTTAGTAAGGTTTAAAAATGAAATTGAGGAATTCATTAAAAGTGTTTTTTTTTTTTTTTTTTTTTTATCTTATTTGTAAAGAAATCTTATCTTATTTTTAAATGAGTTTTGATCCAGTTTCAAATTATTATTATTTTGAACATTTATTAACTTTATCTTAAGTTTTTTAAAAGAATTAAACCAAATTAATCTAATAATTTTACTATGTAAAATCTCAGAGCATAAAAGGAATAAGTGAAAAAAAATGATCAACACACTTTTTGGTTGATTTTATGGAAGCCAGCCAAGATTTACTTGAACTCTGGACTACTTAAATTCAATTTTCAAATAATTTAGTCTGCCAATACATTTTATTTATCTACTAGACATGTGTGACTTGAAAACAGGCTAAACTCACTTTACATACCATATGCATATAACCTAAAATTTCAATGTACAAAAGTGATGATATGATTTATTTATTTTTTTTAAAAAAACAGATATGTTAAGGAGGTGCCATACATATATATATATATATATAATCATTAAAAAAACAAACAATACTTATATATATATATATATATATATATATATTCAATTTCTCTACGTTTCTCTCCAATATTTCTTTATTTTATTTTTTTTGATTTATTTAAATTCATATAAATATAATTTGATTTATTTATTTCTTTTTCAAAAAAAAAGGAATAAAAATAAATTAAATAATTAATTAAGGGTATTGGTAAACCCATTTAAGAATTCTGGTAAAAACATGTAAGTTTTTAATAAAAATACATAAAGAGTTCCTAGGGAAAATTTTTAATTAACAATTAAACACAAAAAAAAAAATTATTGAATCAAAAAACCTCTTAAAACTCACCAAAAAAGAGGTTTTTTTTTTCCCCACAAAAACCCTTTAACCCAATTATTTCAGTTTTTTTTTTTTGCACATCCCCCCCCCTGCAAAAAAAAAGACCAAACACATAAATAATCCAAATTATCCACCCTCCCCTCCCCAAACATTATTTTTTTTTTCCTATCAAAAGTTTGAAAATTTATGATGAAATTGAATTGAACTATTAAAATTATCAAAAGAATTATCACAAAAGTGATGAATTTTAGAATCTCTTTATAAATTTCTAATTAATTTTAATGTATATTTTTTTTTGTTTATTTGAATATTTATTCTTTTTTTTTTTTTGACCTAATTTTATTAGTTACCTGTTTCATAAAACTTTTAAAAGTTTATATTTACATAAAATTTCAAGGGTGATGGAAATTTTGACTATATAATAGTATCTCCACTACATTTAAAAGACTCAAGATCAATGAACTGATATAAGAGTTTACTTGGTTAAAGAAATTTAAAATAAATAAATAAATAAATAAATAAAGATTTTTATGTTGCCATGAAAACTTTGATTTATTAAGTAAAATCTTATTTAGACAGAATTGAGTGATATGAAGATGTTGATCAGGCTCCAAATAGCAAGTAAATGTCCATTCCTGACATGGGGGATCCAATTTCAAATAAGTATAAAATATAAGTTTTCTTTTGTTTCACAAACCAATCTTTCTCTTTTTTTTTTCCCCTTATTTCTTTCCTTAAAATTATAATCCACTCATTTTAATCTACTTCTTAAATAACTTTTTTTAAAATTTTTTTTTTTCTATTGAATATTATCATTTCTAAAAAAAAAAAAAACTTTATCCAGTACCCCCCCTCTCATTACTTTGAATTAGGAATTTCATTCCCAGGATTATTATATTTTTTCTAATCTTCTTCTTCCTCTTCCTACCCCCCTCTTTCAGAAAAAAAAACCCAACTATTTAAAAGTTTAATTCAACTTAATTAATTGATTTATATATATATATATATATAATTTATTTAAAATTATTCACTTCTTAATTTTTATTTATTTCTTTAAATCTTACCTAAGTATCTTTTTTTTTTTTTTTTTTTTATTAAACATTTGGAAGTTTTTGAAATTAAAAAAAAAATAGTCATATATTATAAACATGAAAAAAAAACTTTATTTTGTGCTTTCACTTGTCCCATCAAAAAAAAATTCCTCAAAATTATGGGCTTCTAGTTTTTAATTGTCATGATTGAACCCTTCATTTTTTTACAAGGAAATTCATAAGTGGGAAAATTTTAAATTAATTTTTTTAAAAAAATGCCATTTTTTCAAATTGGCTGAATTTGAGAAATTTGGCAAAAAAAGAAAATTGAAAAAATTTGGGGATATTGACATCCCATGTCAGAAAAAATATGGCAAAAAAATAAATAAAAAAACCTCAAAACTGAGCCTGAGGATTTTTTTTAAAAAAATGGGTCACTTATGTGTTTTTACCATAAACTTACTGGTTTTGGCCATAAATTGGTAAAAACACATCATTTTATGGTAAAAACATGTAAGGGCTTACATGTGATTACCAACACCCTTAATTAATTGTTATTATTTTTTAATTACTCAAAATCAAGTATAAAAAATCATTATTTCTTTTTAAAAAAATACCTTTTATTTAATTAATCACCTATCTTAGTTCTTTTTTCTGATCAAAACAAAAAAAGGGGAAATTTTAACCTTCTTTAAAACACATTATTTGTATTCAACCAAGCCCCATAATTTCTTCTTTTAATTGATCAAAAAAGCTTCCTTGTAGTTACATACCAATGTGATCTTTGATTGTATTGGTTTATTCTCAAAAGACAAATAAGGATGGTAGTGAGTTTTTGATTTTTGGTAGATTGGATTATTTGAGTTACCAATTCTTTAGAAAAATCATGTTTTCTAGTAATTATCATTGAATGTCCAAAGCAGCAGCACAAAGTCCAGACCAGGCCTTGGCATTACCCATGTTTTTTAATTGCAGTCAATTAGGTTTTCCCCTAAACCAGGGCTCCCTTGCAGGGTTTCTTATGAATTAATGGAATTGTCATTCCAAGGCCATACTTGCTGCTTCTGAAGCACTTTCTACCCAACCAGTTCACTACAGAGCGCTCAATAGTGAGTGAGAGCATATTGTGTTGTTTATCTTAGGGTCAATTCATTGGGCATATTCACGACTGTGCCCCACAACTTTTCGGCTTTTCAAGAGAATGGCCTGTCTTTTTTTGAAACCCATCGAATTGAAGCTAATAGAAACAGGACGGTTGATCGCCATTTATGTGTTTGATTCCCAACAGGGGCATAGTGTTTGATTTCCAATAGGGGCATAGTTGTTAATAGGGGCTTAGTGTTTGATTGATATTACCAAGTAAAAGCTACTCTCAGAAATCTAACTAACGTTGATCACCGTTCGTATTCACTTTGCCAAAAATAATTTCATCAGATCTCTCAAGTTGGATGCTTTCGAACGTCAAAAGAAGTTAATTTTAATATAAATTCTCGACATGATTTTGTTGTGAGCTGAATGAAGTCTGAGAAGGGTGATTGGATTAGGATTGATTGGTAGAGCTTGGGAAATTTAGGGGTAATTTATGGAGAAAGTGTTGTCTGATATTATTTTTGGATTAATGATGGCTTTATAGTAGACCAACCCATAGCACCAAGTGCCATGAGGGATGAAGCAATAAGCATCTTTTGAGGGCCGGCTGGAAAGATGGACATGAAAAATGAAAAATATTAGTCGACGGGAATAGGATGGCATGACCAAAGTTAACGGAGTAGGTAGAAGGAATCTCATATAACTATATACCTGTGCATCGGAATAGAGCACCGGTCAGGCCTCCGGCAATGACCGAATTCCATTGATCATGTCGGCCACGTTGTCGATCGAGGGTACAATTAAAAGCATTATACATTAAAGCTGTAAAACAAGACCGAAAAAACAAGTGTTATTTATTTTGATGTACAATGCTTTTAAGATGTCTAAAGTTGAAAAAAAAAATGGATCCAGTGATTAAAATTGATGAATTCTTACCTAAAATACCACAAGTGTTTCCTGTGAAACTTCCCCTCCGAGTGATACCATTCAATATAGCGTTCAATCTTAGCCGCCAGCTTACACCTGAGGGGGTGCCCTGGTAGGCGGTTGATGTGCCACTGAGGTGAGCCTTGGTAGCTGTAGTACTACTGATACTAGCAGATGATCCACTAGAGTGGATAGTTGATGAGGAAGGGGTGGAATTGGATGAAGCAGGGTTAGCGGCGAAAGAACGAGCGACTCTGCCGGCTGCGATAGCTTTGCTTCTACTCCAGCCGTCCCTGAGACCCCACAATCCGCCGAAAGCCAGACCGCCCACATAAACGGTGCCAGTGCCATAACACAGCTCGTCACTCCAACCGCGGTTGGGCAGAACGGACTGACTGCCAGCGATCGGAGAGAGTGCAGAATCATCTAGAGTCAGGTAATCAAGACCAGCATTGACATTTGATAGCGGATGAAGGCTTGAAGGCTGGGCATAGGCTGAGAGGATCGGGTCAAGGATGGGTAATTGTAAGACGCCTGGATGAGTGTTGGAGTGAGAATTGAGCTGGAGAAGCAGCAGAGGGGAGGGTAAGCAAAAGCAGATCAGACCAGAGTGAATGACACAAGTATTCTAAAAAAGCAGAGGAAATAAACCAGCCACTAACGTTCTGATGACTTGAATCCTCTCTGTCTGGAATCCTATCTGATAACGGCTGAGGTGAACCGGCGACGGCAGAGGACATATCGATCGATGACCGATTAGTTGGGGATATGTTTCGACGGAGACTGGTGTAGAAGCCAGCCTAGGCTGATGAGGATGAAATTTTGAGAATGAGGGAGTTCAAAAGAGCTGAGTCCGAGTTAGAATGAAGTTAGCAGGAGAACTGTCATTTTTCAGTTTTTATGAAAATTTTCACTCAAGAACAAATTAATCCTTATTAAGATGAAAGACAAGCAATCCCTTGAAGATTTTAACCAGAGTTTCATTGAGATTGGTTTGATTTAGCCATCATTTAATGATTTAATTTATTTTACTTTGAAAGTTTTAATAAAAATTTCTTGAGAAAATAAATCTAGTAGAAAGCAAGCAAGAAATCTTCAGCTTTTTATACTTTGTTTGGCAAGGAAGATTTATTTTTTAAAGAATTTTTGGGTTGAAGAATTTTAATAATTCTCAAAATCTCAAATAGAAATTCATTTATAAAATTTTAAAATCATCAATGAGTTAAATTCTAAAACAAAGAGCTGGATTCAATGATTGAGAGCTATTAGTTTGCCTACCAGGAGTGGTTAAGGAAGTTTCCATAAGAGTAATCTTTGGATTACTTGAAGAAATCTAAAAATTCAATGTGATGATGATAAGCTGAGCTGGATGATGTACTGATTTAAGAAAATTTAAACCTCAGCTCAAGCAGCATCTGAGATTGATGGCAAACATATAAAAAGAAGTATATAGCAGCGAAAAAATTTGAAAATTTAACTGGGGCTGGACTAATAAAAGAAGATGAGATTAAAGGAATCAAATCAATAAGTGAAAGTCTTGAAAGTATGTGTCCTTGCTTTGTCAAAATGGATGTGCTCTTTGGCCACAAGCCCAATATCACTGCCATGATTTGCAAGAAAAAGACAGCTTAAATGGTGATGATGATGATGATGATATTTTGCTTAATAAGGTAAGTTATCACTTTTTTCTTTTTAATTGAGATAATTAAAGCTCATTTGTTTTTTAAAGAAGAATAATTGTTTGGAATCACCTCTCAATCTTGTTCCTTTGCTTAATAATGATGATGACTTAGTTCAGGTGGAAAACATGCAAGATGAATCAGTATGTACCAAGGCTGTCCTGTCGGTTACTCTGTGCAGTTTGAATAAACTGATTTACCAATTTATTTCCGTGTGACTGACTAGTTCCCACGCGAATTTGTTTTTTTCTGGTTTATACCAAAACTGACCAATCATATTACAATCCTCAACCAATCCAACCCAAACTTATTACTTCATGTGTTATGATTATAGCGTGTTTTTTATCGTATTTGTTTTCTTTTTATAATTTTATTTTAAACAATTTATTAAATCTCATTTCTCCCATTTGTTAGATGTGTTAACATTGTTATCAATACTCATCCTGTAAGGTGTGGATATGAAACTTTGATTAAAAATCAAGTACTTTTCCTGTCCTCAAAATTTGTATAAGGTAAAAATCAATTAAAAATAGTAAAGGATATTATTTTTAAGAGAAAACATGCCAAATTTATTGTTTATAACTTTATTAGTATAAAACAATAATATTATAAAGATTTATTGTTTTACCAACAATAAAAATTTATCCAAAAAAATACTCTACAAGAGATATTTTAAGGCTACAAAAGAAATTTCTTCAAGAGCAATTGCAATTGGAATTAATTGAGCAGAGAACTGCAAGCAATTAATTAAAGAACAAAGTCTTTAAAAAGAATATTAAAGAGAAAACACACCCAAAAGTGACCAGAGTGAATTTGGAAACAAAGTGACAAAGTTTACAGTGATGAAAGATGCTTTAATTCACTTTTGGGGTGGTTCAGGGGTAAAAATGATTATAAGAGTTACAAACAATGATTATAATGATTTTTTCACGTGGTTAAAAGGATTAAAATGATTTAAAAATGGTGGTTGGAATCTTTGATTGATTGGTTTAACAGTGTTTAAGCTAATTACTAAAAGGAAAAGATTCTAACATGAAGAGAAAAGTGGGGCAAAGAAGACATTCTTTTATAACCATAAATTCTCTTACTCCAAAAGTAAAATTTACTCTTGTCAGTCGTGAAAAACAGTCTGACAACAGAAAAGCCAATTATGGCATCATTGAACCCTGGTTTAGACCAAAAAAGGCTGGTTTAAGCCATTTTTAGCCATTTTAGACCCTTAAATCAGCCATTACTATAGCAATACCAGGCCTAGAGCCTTCAAAACACGTCAGAATGTGTGTCAGAGACGTAGAAACCAGTTAAAACTGTTTTTACTATGATGGTTTTATCTTAAGGGTAGTTTTACCCCCTTGGCAACAGCTAAAACTACCCCAGTTGGTATCAAAACCTCATCATCAATTGAGTCCACAGACCCTGTAGCTCAATTCCAGGCCAAAAGTGATGAACTTTTGCGTGAATTTTGACATGCCACGCCTGTCAGCAAGGATTTTGGGGGTCTAGCTCACCCTTAGAGCTGGAGTTCCTTTTCCCCCCCAATTTTAATCTTTCCAATTTAATTTCCCTTTACTTCCTCATCATGTATTATACTTATAATTTACATATGTAATTCAATTAAATTGTACAGTACAATACAGTAATAATTGACACCTCATATGTAAATCAAAGTTCACTTATGTAATACACGCGCACATTTTGACATTTCAATTGAATTCAATTGAAAATACTTCAATTCCTCATAACTTCTAAACTAAACACAACACCTCAATTTTAACACAAAAATTGATGGTTAACACCACATGTGGTGTGAATTAAATCAAGGTTTTGAGGATTTTCAACTTTTGTATTGAAAATACTAAAAACTTAATTTAAGCTTATTTAGAGTTGAGTTACAAGAATCTCACTCAGAGGTGACCCCACCTGATTTTTTATGAGGAATCCAATGGTGAAATAATTTTTATGTATTTATTTATTGGATAAAAAGTTATAATAATCTTTATTTAACTTTTTTCCAAATTTATTTGTTTTTTCACAATTTGGTTAAAATTTCATTTTTACTCCATTTTTCCAAGTATAAATGTAATCTTATACTTACAAAATTTAATGTATTTTTATTTTTAAATTGTAATTAATTTTTTATTTTTAATATAATTTTATATTTATATTTTGATTTTTATTTTAATAATATAAATAAATTTATTTTATTTATATTAATATGTTATTTTTTATATTTGTGGTCTTTTGGGTATATGAAATTACCTCTAAGGCTCACATTCCCTCCCCCTAAAAAGGAATATTACTTTGTAATATTGGTGTTTCTAGTGTGAATGAATCTCCTGAGGAGTTTGGTAGCTTCTGGTATATCCTTTTCTTCTAACCATTCATTTTCACAAGTTGGGTCACTGTACCTAACAAGGTATTCCCTTACTTTCTTGGTTCTTAATTTCCTTCCTTTAAGAACTTTGGTAATTTTCTTAGTACCAGATGTCTCAATAGGAGGTATAACTTGGGGAATCTTATTACTCAAGGGAAATTTCTCAGCATCACTATATTTATATGGCTTTATCAAGCTTACTGGAAATGTAGGGTGCTTATTGCTAAGTTCTTCAGATAACTCTACTTCAACAGCATTTTCTCCATGGAGGGCTTTAATCACAAAAGGTCCTGAAAAGGAGTCTTTCAACTTTTTACATCCTTTGATGTTATTGAAGTTAGTGGTGGATACAAGAACTAGGTCCCCCACTTTGAAATCTGGAGTTGCATGTGATTTATCCCATTTGTCTTTAGCATATGCAAAAGAGTCCTCCATGTACCTTACTGCATGCTTTCTAGCTTTGTCTAGCATTCCTTTGAAGCTAGCAGCTGTGGGATGTATTTCAATTAAATCTTTCCTCAAGGAATCTTGGGGTAACTTAGGGTTCCATCCTTTTTCTAGAATAGCAGGAGTCTGATTGGTACTGGAATGGATTGATGTTTTATATGCTAATTCCAGTGCTGGAAACAGAGTACACCAATCATGGGTAAATCAATCAAAATCTTTGAATTCAAGGCCATATGCACAAAATCTTCTCAACATGTCCTCTAAGGTTTGGATCATCCTTTCAGCCAGGCCATCAGTTTGTGGGTGGTAGGCTGTAGAGAAAGACAGTTTAGTGCCAAATAATTGGTGAAGATTTGTCCATAGTGCTGAAGTGAATTTGGGATCTCTATCACTGATGATATTTGTAAATATCCCAGTCCATGACACTACTCTATTCCATATCATAAGAGCTGTATCCATGGCTGTATCATCTTTGTGACATGGTAAAAAGATTGGAGTTTTACTGAATCTGTCCACAATTACTAGGCAAGCATTATAGCTTCTGTCACCTCCTGGCGGTAGGCCAGTTACCCAATCCATATGGACAATTTCCCAAGGTCTGTTTGGTTCTTGGATTTTTATCATATTTCCAAGTCTTTTTCCAGTGGATTTATTTGCTTTTTGGCATCTGTGACAGGGTTTGCAATACTCTGCAACATCTTTCTGCCACACTGGCCACCATATACAGGTCTTTACTTTCTCTCTTGTTCTGTCTTCAGAAATATGTCCTGAAAAGGGACTATCATGGCATTCTTTCAGTACAAGATTGATTAATGACCTGTCTACAACTGTCATGACACATGTGTGCTTGGTTCTGTGGTAAATTATACCATCCAGTAGGTGAAATCTTCCTTCATCATAAGATTTTCTCCATATTTCATCCAAGGAATTTATTAGAGAGTTGTCTTTACAGTCTTTGTTAAGTAATTGGCATAAGATGCTACAGTTCTTATCTTGAGTGTAACTACTTCTGACTTCTTCAAAGAAAGTGGTGTTCAAGTCTGTAACACTTATTCCTTCTATTGGAATTTGTGGTGAAGCTTCTTCTGGAACATAAGCAGGATTATCAATATTACTTCGTAATGGCCATCTGCTTAGTCCATCTGCATTCTTATGAATATTCCCATCCTCATGAACAATAGTCATATTGCCTCTGTATTCTTGTATGGCTATTTGCCATCTGAGCATGTGTCTGTTGGGTGTTTTCATGTTCAAAAGTGATTTGACAGCTGTACAATCTGTTATCACTTCAAAAACACATCCCTCTAAAAAGTAGTTCAATTTTTCCAAGGCCCAGACAAGGCATAGACATTCCATCTGACTTGCTCCATATCTGGCTTCAGTTGGTTTGATTTGCCTGGATATGAAAAATATGGGTCCTTCTACAGGCTTATCATCTATGATCTGAACTTGGTGAAGTGCAGCATCCAGTCCATCCCCTGATGCATCAATATACAGTTTGAAAGGCAATTTAAAGTCTGGCATCAGTAAGAGTGGAGCAGTGGTCAATGCTTCTCTTAGAGACTCAAAAGCTTTGACTCTGTCAACAGTCATTTCAAATACTGTGTCTTTGTCACACAACTTATAAAGTGGTCTTGCTATGGATGCAAAATCTTTAATGTGTTGCCTGTAATATCCTGCAAAACCTAAGAATGACTGAATTTCCTTCTTATTCTGAGGCATGGGTTTTAACAATACTGCTGCAACTTTGTTTTTGTCAATTCCAAGGGACAAACCAGATACAACATGTCCTAGTGCTTTAAGTTCTTTAAATCCAAAATGGCATTTCTTCAAGGAGATTTTCATGTTGACTGATTGAATTTTTGTCAAAACTCTGGACAATCTGTACATGTGCTCTTCCCAAGTCTTGGAACAGACAATAATTTCATCAATGTAAATGATTAACCATCCCTCTGAGAGTTCTTCAGGGAAAATTTCATTCATCATTCTTTGGAAGTGTGAAGGTGCATTTTTAATACCAAAGGGCATCCTCAAGTATTCATACACTCCACAATGAAATATAATTCTCAGGTGTTTTCTTGCTCTTGGTGTCACCACATTTTGATGGAATCCTTTAAGGGCATCCATAGTGGTTATGTACACTGCTTGAGATATTTGAGTAAGGGCAATTTGGATTTTTGGTATTGGGTATCTGTCTGGAACAGTGTAAGTGTTCAGAGCTCTGAAATCTCCAACCATTCTGGATTTTCCATTATTCCATGCCACTATGACTGGTGTAGTTATTTCTACTTCTTCATTGTGGCCTACTTTTGTTATTACACCAAGGTCCAGAAGTTCTTTGATATGAATTTCCAGAGCTTCCCTTGATTTTGGACTTGCTGGATAAGCAGGTCTTCTTAGGAGTGGTGGATAAGGTCTCTCAATGTTAAGAATGATGTCAACTTCATGACCAATAATTGCTCCTAGAGGTTCTTTGTCTGTAGCAAATGATCCTCTGTGGTCATAAAAAAGGGAAGAAAGTTCATCTTCTTGTTTATTAGTCAGATGAAGGCTTATTTAAGCCTCATTTAGCTGTTCAGACTTGAATTTCTCTAACTCTAAGCTGACTGGTGATACTTTGTTTACTGTAATTTGTCTTTTAAATGGTAAAAAGGCAAATTTTTGGCGCTTATTGTCTCCAATAGTAAAGTATCTGTCTTTGTTATTATGTAAATCTATCCCATACATGATTAAATAGTCATTTCCCAATATAAAATGGGTACTAGAGCAATTTTCCATAACAACAAATTCAACTGTGATCCTTAAATTCCCATTTATGTGTGGGAATATGACATTGGTCTCAAAGATTCCTAATGCTTTCATTGGGTTACTTGCACTGTTGAATTTTATACCATCAATTGGTAAC
Organism: Austropuccinia psidii; assembly: GCA_023105745.1. Taxonomy (NCBI): domain Eukaryota; kingdom Fungi; phylum Basidiomycota; class Pucciniomycetes; order Pucciniales; family Sphaerophragmiaceae; genus Austropuccinia; species Austropuccinia psidii. The sequence goes on from JALGQZ010000014.1 coordinate 2,679,621, forward strand.
AATTGGTCTTCAAAATTTGGTACACAAGTCTTAAGAAAAGATTTTCCAACACAAGAGCAGAAGGCTCCTGGGTCAAGAAAAAGTTTGGTGGGCTTGTTGTTAATCACCACTTCTGTTATACAGGAGTTACCAGCTGTATAACCTTTCCCTCTGTTTGGTTTTGTCTTCATAAGTTGTGCATCTTGAACTTTTGATAAATCAACTTGACCATTGCTCAATTGTGGCAAGTGGGTATAAGATTCCATGATGTCAAAAGTGGCATTGATATTTTCTATATCTTTTGAAGATTCAGAAAATATGGATGACTTATCATCTGAATTGTCTTCAATTATGTCTTCTTTTTCAACATCTGGTTCCTTTTCAATGTCAATTTCATTGATTTCCCCCCTTTTTGGACATGTATTGGCTAAATGGGTGGTGCTTTGGCAAATATGGCACTTTCTGACTGTATCTGCAGATTTATACTTAATATTACTAGAATTTTCTTTGGGGTTTTTGTCCACAGAATCTTTCCAAGGTGTATTAAACCTTGTTTTGAGATTCACCCTACTAGAACCAATTTTGGTTCTGGTGGTTACTTCTTCTAGTATATTGATAATATCCTCTTCTGAAGATTGTTCAGTAGTTCTGCTTTTGACAGCATGCTCCAAGTCACCTCCACATTGTCTCAGAATTTTTCTATGGATCATAAATTCTGAAATGTCAGGATATAATGCTGTTAATCCGTCTTTTTGTTGGCAAAACCATGGTAAAGCTTTGTCTTTATCAGCATTAAATTTGGCAGATTAAAAGGCTGTTTCAACTTTAAACCTCCAAGCATCATTTTCCCATTTGTTGATGATTTGGGTTTTCCACCAAGTCCAACTCTGGTGTCCATGTGCTTGTCTTATTTTGATGTACCATCTGTGAGCTGATCTGGTAAACAAGGTGTTAAACCTGGCTGTTACCAATCTGTCTGGTAATTCAAAATCCTCTTTGATCATGTCAATACCTCTAATGAATTTCATATGGTCATACTCTCCTTCACCACTGAAGTGAGGCCATTCTTTAAGTTTTGGAACTTCTTTCAAGAGTGCTTGGCCCATTGATGGTTCCAAGTTATGAAAAGAAGTGGATAATTCATTTTTTAATTGTGAATTATCAGGATCCAATACTTGTGGATTTGGAATTCTTGTGCCCTAATTTTGATTTAGAGGTGTAGACATTCTTGGTAAGGTGTTCAGTATTTGTTCAATGTCATTCATTTTACTGTTGCTACACCTTTGGGAATTTCTGTATTCATGTTGGAAGCTTTGTATTAAATTTATTACTTCAATTTTATACATGTCTTCCTTATGTGTCAGTTCTTGCCATAACTCTGTCTGTCTTGTATTATCAGCAGTGACTTGATTCAATTTCATTCATAATTTTGATACTTCTTCTTGTGAAGCATCAAAACACTTTTTCAAGGCAATGGTATATGTCTTTATTTCAGTAAATGAATTTGAAATGTCATCAAGGACTTTATTGTTATCTGTCTTGATAATATTTATGGCTTGTTTAATTCTTGTTTCAATTATGTCATCAATATTGAATTTAGAATATTTATCTGTTAATTCTTTAATAATGGCAGATTGTTCATTTATTTTATTGCTAGAAGAATTATCATTAATGGAATTTTTAATTGTTCTTAAAACTTTTTCAAAACACATAAGTGTTTCATTAATTTGGCACAGACTCAGGTTGTTTGTTTTAATGTTGTTACAAATGGTTTCATTTCTATCAGAAATATGTTTTTTCATGTCATTTATAGCATTATACAACTCTGGGATGGAATCAAATATATCAGAAATCATTTCTGGAATCTTAATCTGGCTTCCTCCTTCTTCTGTAATTCCATCATGGTTCTGGCCATCTGAAATACATTTTCCATGGCATCCTGTTGAATCTTTGGGATTCTGTAGCCCTGGCTGTAAGGTTTTGGGGCTGGTGCCTTCCCTTTGCCCTTGTTTGGAGTTTGTGGCTGTTTTTTCACGTTGGAATTGCTGGTGCTGTCTTTAGCACTGGTTTGGGTGGTGGAGGGTTGTTTTTCCTCCATTCCAATGTCAAAAGCATCATGTTTTTCTTCTCCATCAATGGATGCCATCCATTGAGCAATTTGCAAGTGTTGGGATGGCCCAGGAATTTTCTTACTGTCAGGTAAGAATTCATGCAATTCTTCCACAGGTCTGCAAGGATCTGGTACTCCTTGAATTGAAGTGCATTGTTGTATGCACTGTGGCTGGCTTTGTATATGTCCACAGAGGCTTGTTGTGGCGGTGTCAGCTCTTTTTGAAGGTAAAATAGTATTATAAGCTTCAGAATGACCCAATTTAGTTGTTTGGAAGTCATCAACTGACCCTTTTCCTTCTGTACCTGATTGGCCTCTGCCAAAATCACATCTATTACCTTTTTGGGAGCTGCTTGAGGGGTTGTAGATGGCTCCTGACCTGGTTGAAGGCATAATTATGGTTTAAAAAGGCTTAAAATAGTATTTTTACGTCAAAAACTTACTATTGGCCAAATTTTTTGCTTTCTGAAGGGTATTACTTATGTGCAAGTTAATCAATTCAGAAGATATTGGTTCAGGTTTGTTATTTTGAGTCACAATAACAGTACTATTATGGTCTGAATTAATAGTGCTTGCAGGAACAATGCTGGTGACTGTTGAGGCTGTTTCAATATTTTCTTGTCTTACCATGTTGTCAGACACTAAAATTAATGAAAAAACCAATTAATTAAGTAAAAAAAAGGATATTTCAAAAAAGAAATAAAAATATAAGCCTCACTTATAATATGAAAAAATTTATTTTTTATGGATTTTTTGGATTATAAGTATTTTTTATATGTTTTTAAATTGTTCAATATAAGAAAAAAAGATTTAAAAAGAGTAAAAAAAATATGTCACAGGTAAAATATCATGGCTGGGCCCCCAAATGTAAGGTGTGGATATGAAACTTTGATTAAAAATCAAGTACTTTTCTTGTCCTCAAAATTTGTATAAGGTAAAAATCAATTAAAAATAGTAAAGGATATTATTTTTAAGAGAAAACACGCCAAATTTATTGTTTATAGCTTTATTAGTATAAAACAATAATATTATAAAGATTTATTGTTTTACCAACAATAAAAATTTATCCAAAAATACTCTACAAGAGATATTTAAGGCTACAAAAGAAATTTCTTCAAGAGCAATTTCAATTGGAATTAATTGAGCAAAGAACTGCAAGCAATTAATTAAGGAACAAAGTCTTTAAAAAGAATATTAAAGAGAAAACACTCCCAAAAGTGACCAGAGTGAATTTGGAAACAAAGTGACAAAGTTTACAGTGATGAAAGATGCTTTAATTCACTTTTGGGGTGGTTCAGGGGTAAAAATGATTATAAAAGTTGCAAACAATGATTATAATGATTTTTTCACATGGTTAAAAGGTTTAAAATGATTTAATAAAGGTGGTTGGAATCTCTTATTGATTGGTTTAACATTGTTTAAACTAATTATAAAAGGAAAAGATTCTAACATCAAGAGAAAAGTGGGGCAAAGAAGACATTCTTTTATAGCCATCAATTCTCTTACTCCAAAAGTAAAATTTACTCTTGTCAGTCGTGAAAAATAGTCTGACAACAGAAAAGCCAATTATGGAATCATTGAACCCTGGTTTAGACCAAAAAAGGGCTGGTTTAAGCCATTCTTAGCCATTCTTAGCCATTTTAGACCCTTAAATCAGCCATTACTATAGCAATACCAGGCCTAGAGCCTTCAAAACACGTCAGAATGTGTGTAAGAGGCGTAGAAACCAGTTAAGACTGTTTTTACTATGATTGTTTTATCTTAAGGGTAGTTTTACCCTCTTGGCAACAGCTAAAACTACCCCAGTTGGTATCAAAACTTCATCATCAATTGAGTCCACAGACCCTGTAACTTAATTACAGGCCAAAAGTGATGAAATTTTGCGTGAATTTTGACATCCCACGCCTGTCAGCAAGGAATTTGGGGGTCTAGCTCCCCCTTAGAGCTGGAGTTCCTTTTCCCCCCCAATTTTAATCTTTCCAATTTATTTTTCCTTTAATTCCTCATCATGTATTATACTTATAACTTACATGTGTAATTCAATTCAATTGTACAGTACAATACAGTAATAATTGATGCCTCATATGTAAATAAAAGTTCACTTATGTAATACACGCGCACATTTTGACATTTCAATTGAATTCAATTGAAAATACTTCAATTCCTCATAACTTCTAAACTAAACACAACACCTCAATTTTAACACAAAAATTGATGGTTAACACCACATGTGGTGTGAATTAAATTAAGGTTTTGAGGATTTTCAACTTTTGTATTGAAAATACTAAAAACTTAATTTAAGCTTATTTAGAGTTGAGTTACAAGAATTTCACTCAGAGGTGACCCCACCTAAATTTTTATGTGGAATCCAATGGTGAAATAATTTTTATATGTTTATTTAATGGATAGAAAGTTATAATAATTTTTATTTAACCTTTTTCCAAATTTGTTTAATTTTTCACAATTTTGTTAAAATTTCATTTTTACTTAATTTTTTCAAGTATAAATGTAATTTTATACTTACAAAATTTAATGTATCTTTGTTTTTAAGTTGTAATTAATTTTTTATTTTTAATATAATTTTATATTTATATTTTGATTTTTATTTTAATAATATAAATTTTATTTATATTACTATGTTACTTTTGTATTTGTGGTCTTTTGGGTATATGAAATTACCTCTAAGGCTCACACATCCCCATGAACTGACTATTTAACTCCTGTCAGCCTGTGACTCAAAACTAGAGCACAAGCATGACAGCCAAAATACCATAAACCAATGGTATAGCCAAGATACCACCAAAACATGGAGCTGAGCCAAATCAGCTCAAAAGGTATCAAAAGAAAGAGGAAGCCCACCTCTTCCTGAAAATATAAGTCCCATCACCATAGGACTAGAAATAACAAAGTTATTCCTGAGCATAAACCTTAATTTTCACCTCTCATCTAAAATCTAGAAGGAGAGGCTTAACCCCATCAAATGGGTACTCAAAATGAAGCTCTAAGCCAGGGCTATCCAATGGTACGAGCCAAACTGAGCTAGAACCAATATTACTGGAGTTATGGTCAATTTCAGGCCAAATAAGGGTGAACAAAACATTCACCTCTCATCTAACTTTTACAGTTTTAGTGTGGGATACCTGAAGTGGGGTCTTTTTGGAAAGAGCACAATCAGGGCTATCTGATGGTGTCATCCACTTCCTCATATCTCAACTACTGCAGAAGTTATGGGGCAAACAAGCTCAATACAGCTTTTTGCCTAAAACACGCAAATGTACAAAATTCTTGTACATGGGATAACTTTGCCATATTTAATGATACCCATATCAAATGAGGTACCATTGTGTAGAGCACATACAGGGCTACACACGGAACCAATTTTGAGGTTGATATCTCAAGAATTGACAAATTTACAGCTGTTTTAAGGTCAAAATCCCACCTGCTGTCATATACAGCCTTACCATTGGATAATATCCCATAATCATGAATGTGAGGTGTCAAATAGACAAAGAAGCATGTTTTTAATTCCATACCTCATATGTCAGTCAATACTGGGGTCCCATACAGTTTCTGTACAGCATTCTACGCGTCATACACGTCAGAATCAGGCTGTGAGGTCCCCAGATGAAAATATTCACCCTGTATTGGTGAAAACCGCCCAGATGTGGTTTCAAAACCACATCTGAGCTCAATACAGGCTATAAAGGCTGTTTGCAAGCCACAAGCCAGTACTAGAAAGTGAAAAAATCTTCACTTCCTCTATGTGGAAAGGTCTAGCACCCTTTCCACCCCATTTCAGGATAAAAAGGAGGCTTTTCACAGCCAGAATTGTCTCCTCATCCTGCTCTTGAATACCCTACGTAGTAAAGTGTCAAAAAAAGTTTTACTCTTGAGTAATAAACAGGTATAATTATATATTTAATTATTGTAACTCTTATTATAGTAACCCAACTGGTAAGATTGCACCCTGGGTTCTTAATAGCGCTCACCACCACTATTATCCAATAGTAGAACCCCTTAATTATATTATAAATCATCTTTTAAATCAATTTTCTACCTGGCAAAGTCATAATTCTAGTTGTAAATACCTCTTTTACCACTTCAATATAGACTCAGCCTGACATTTTGGGGGCCTGGCCGTGTTTTAAACTTTTTTGGACCATATAAGTAAGTTTTTTCTCTTATTTTCTATTTTCTGACAATTGTTTTATATTTTTTAGGCATATTTTCTTTTAAAATACGTATTCTTTATATATATTTTACTTTATTACTCATATTATAAGAGTATTTACCATGTGGTTAATACCCACTGGAACCTTTATTTTTTGCGTGTTTACATATAAAACACTTAAGCCATCAATAGGTTCTGTATTATTGATTGAATAAGGACACCTCTGACTGAAAAACCATCAGTTGAGGCGTGGTTAAGTGTATTGTTAACTCAATCACACTTATACAGAGCCACTTATTCAGATTACACTTGAAAACCACAAGTGTATCTGTGGGATACTGGCACACAAACAGTGTGACAGGGTACCAATAGCTGTAATTCTGTCGTGGAATTGTTGATTCAATTACACTGTCATTATACAGGGCATATTGTAGTAACATACAAGCCCAGAGGCCAATCCTAGAAGTGCAAAACCAGCATTCTTGAGAAGTCTTAACTGACATAAGCCCTCTTTTTCCTGCCTTGATTCAGTGGAAGAAAATTACATCCCACTTGAGACCCAGTCAAAGGCCAACACACCAGTGACACCCTCAGAACCAGAGGGCAGCAAGGGCAAAGGAAAGAGGCACAGTGAAGGTCTCATTACAGCCAAAAAGTGGACACCCATAGCCACTCAGAGGAGTAGAAAACCACAAAACTCTGCTTCAATACAAGGTAAACCAACCTTAACCACTTGTACAGGAAAGATTACAATTATTAACCCAGTTGTAACTTCCAAAGGCAAACTGCCCAGGTCAGCAGACAATAAACTTGTACAAGGCACAGTCAAAGGTAAATACCCTAAGAACATAAAGCTTTTGACTGCTTGCAAGCACTGATATGTCCCCTGCATACCTCAGAGATCTTGGCTTCCAAAGGAACCAGCCAGAGGACAGAGAAGGATTGTCCAGAACCAGAAGACCTGGAAGAAGACACCTTGGACACAGTGGTGGATGGCAAAACAATGAGGGAGATAATATCAACCTTGCCATTCACACTCCAATTCAACAGAGACCTCAAACCAGAGGACTGGAAGGATATGGATCAAGTTCTTCAGATCCACCAACTACTCAAAGACTTATTTCAATGGAGCATGGACAACAAGACGTTCAACCTAGCAACTCACTGGGCAGAACTTGGATCAAGTTGCCAGAAGATCTGGCTCAAAGAGATAGACTTCAAAGACCTTATGGTAATCACCAAAGGTTGGAATCCTACCAGGCAGGACAGACTCCTGGAGGAAAGGGCACAGGGGATAAGGGAGAATCAAGCCACTATCCAAGCAATAGAAGAACAATTAACCCAGACAGGGCCTACTCAGATTCCTTCAGGTTCACAAGGAGCAGGCCAAATCAGCTCTCCAGTGGCTTCACACCATTCAAAAACCAGCAGATCAGTGGCCAAGAGTCACCATTCTTCACAATTCCAGGAAGTTTCCAGGAGAAGACAGGGAAACAAAGGCAAGAACAAAGCCTCCTTCAACCAGAGGAGGAAAGAGTCAGACCCCATGATCCAGAAGCTGTTAGATTTGGTAAAAGAAGTAGTTGTAAACCACTCTAGAATCAGTAGTCCTAGTAATAGAAACATTACCCCCACTCAGACTGAAAATAACATTGTCACATCTGAGAGTAACATCAACAGTGATACACTGTGGTTACAAATTTCCCAATATGCTGAACAATCTGCAAAGCAGTTTGCAGAAATTAAAGCTAGCCAAGAGAGGATGAGACAAACTCAAGCCTCCTTGGAACAAATAGTTAAGAATCTTCAAGAAGGATATGCTCAACTGAGAAAAGTCTCTGAAGAAACCAACAAAAGACTGAATATAGTCTTTGAAGAAAAACACCACAGCACAAGGGACAGGGAGTGTCTGGATCAAGAAATTAACAAATTATTTAATGCCTACCATAGCTTGAAGCCCCAACCACAAGGCCAAGTTCTGGATAATCCATATCAACCAGATGAAATCAAACCAGATGCCATGTTGTTGAATAAGGCAAGATCTCCATCACAATACCAGGATGGAGATGGCATGTCTTATTCAGAGAAGGAAGCCTTGAAACAGCTTCCTGAGGCCTCAAACTGGCCCAAATTCTCTGTATCAGGAGAATATGATCATATGGAGCTCATAGATTATATTGATGGACTCTTCATTGATGTACCAAGCATACCAGACTACTGGATCACTGCTAGATTGAATACTGCATTTAAAGGACATGCTAGTATATGGTACACAGAAATGAAAGAAATCCATGGCAGAAGAAACTGGCCATGATGGAAGAGTCAAATCATCCAAAAGTACAGTAATGGAACTTCCATATGGCAAAAGACCATGTCATTTGAAAATGACAAGTACTCTGTGGACAAAGATCCATATGAGTGGTGCCTTAGACAGTCTAAAAGACTTAAAGCCATTGATCCTCAAATGAACATTCAAATGAGGAATCACAAACTTCTGACACAACTGCCAGGAGAACTAGAGCATGCAGTAAAATGCAGATGCAACCAAAATTGCACTCTAGATGACATAGCCAACACCTTACAAGACATAAGGAAGAGGGCTAATATAGGGAAATTCACCCCATATAGAAGCAGCAGTTTCAAAGAGAAACAACCACTCAGGGTAGAGTTTAAAGACAAACCCAGAGAAAGAGTGGCAGAAGTGGCTAAGAAGAAGAATTCTTGCCACAATTGTGGTTCAACAGACCACTATGCCAACAACTGTCCAAAGGCAAAGAAAAAAGTCTATGCCATAGAGAAAGTCCCTGAGGAAGAACCTCCAACAGAGGATTCTGATTCAGACTCTATGGGTGATGCCATCAGAGAACCATCTGAGGATGATAAAGACCCAAGAGAGGAATTTCAGTGGAATACCAAGAGGAAACCCCACTGGAAATCCAGGACATACAGTTGGAAGCAGGCATGCCACAGGACACTGCTAATAAAAACTTGTGCAAACACACACAAGATGCACAAACATTCCTGGTTACACCAACCAAAGGAATGGCATATATACATGGAACAGCCACAAAAATGACTGTTTGTATTGACAATGCTCAGCATCCACTGATCATTGATAGTGGATCACACTGCTCCATAGTGGCCAGAAACTATCTGGATACCCACTTCCCAAACTGGGAAAAACAGCTCTTGCCCACTAAGGCAAAGAACTTTAAAAGTGCATCAGGGAAGATGACTTCCATTGGGACAATTATCAAAGAGATAATTATACCCCACAGGAAGGGTAATATCAGACTCAACCCAGAGTTTGTAATGCTTAATGATGCCTATATCCAAGGGTTTTTACTGGGAACAGATTACCAGAGGATGTATGGCATAGACATTTACAACAGTAAAAATAGGCACATCACCATTGGTACTAACAAGGAAAAGAAATTTTCACTTGACATATACCAGATATCTTCTCAAGATCCACTAGAAGAACTTCTGAAGGAATTTAGAGAGGGACAGTTTAGCACTACCCTCACCAGTAAACAAAAACTAAGTTTACTGAAGATGCTGAGAAAGAACAGACCAGCATTTGCCATTGGTGAAGAACCATTAGGCAAGATCAAAGGCCATGATATAGAACTATATCTGGATGTGGAAAGGCCTTATCCACCCATGCTGAGGAGACCTCCTTATCCAGCAAGCCTGGAAACCAGGAAAAAAATTGAGAAACATATCAATGAGCTCCTGGATATGGATGTCATCAGGAAGATTGGACATAATGAAATAGTGGGAATCACCACCCCCGTCCTTATCACCTGGCATGATGGCAAGTCTAGATTGTGTGGAGATTTCAGAGCCCTGAATAACTACACAAAAGCAGACAGGTACCCTATACCAAGGATACCCCATGCCTTAGATAAACTGGCCAAGGCCAGATATATAACCAAAATGGATTGTATGAAAGGTTTCCACCAAAATGGAGTTAAACCAAACTCCATGAAGCTACTCAGGATAATATGCCATATGGGTATATATGAGTACACCAGGATGCCATTTGGCATCAAGAATGCACCAGCCCACTTCCAAAGGATGATGGACACCATATTCCAAGAAGAAAGAATGGAAGGCTGGATGGTAGTATATATTGATGATATCATTATATACTCAGAGACATGGGAAGACCATGTACAATACATAGACAGAGTTCTAGGTAAATGTATACCCATTAATCTGAAAATTTCACTCAAAAAGTGTAATTTTGGCCAACAAGAGCTACTAGCTCTAGAACATAAAGTCTCAGGTCTTAGTCTGGCAATTGACCAGAACAAAGTAGCAGAAGTACTGCAAAAACCAGTACCAAAGAACATCAAAGAGATGCAATCTTTCCTTGGGGTTGCTAGCTACTATACAAACCATATAAAAAATTTTGTGCACATAACTAGTAGTTTATACAAGTTATGTTCAAAAGATGTAGTTTTTGAAATAACCAAGGAAAGGAGGGATGCATATGAGAGGATCAAATATGAACTCACTCATGCACCTGTGCTCATCTTACCTGACTTTGAACTACCATTCAAGTTATATATAGATGCAGCATGCAGTCAAGGCCTAGGAGCAGCCCTTCACCAAAGACAAATTGTGGATGGTGAACCAAGAGAAGGAGTAATTTGCTACATCTCAAGGCAGCTGAAAGATCCAGAAGCCAGGTATGGGGCCACCCAGACTGAATGTCTATGTCTAGTCTGGGCTCTAGAAAAACTCCATTATTATTTGGAGGGTGCAGTCTTTGAAGTCTACACAGACTGCACAGCCTTGAAGTCTTTACTAAACATGAAGACTACAAATAGACACATGCTGAGATGGCAAATAGCCATCCAAGAGTATAGGGGGAACATGACCATCATATACAAGGAAGGTAAAAGCCATACCAATGCAGATGGCCTCAGCAGATGGCCACTGGACAATGTCAAAAGCAATCCAGCTTATGACCCAGAAGTTGCAGCAAAAATCCCTATCCATTTCATGGAAATAGATAGGAGGAAAAACTTCAGATTATCTGAATGGGCACCAGAAAGTGGTACCCTTGACAGTGGCAACACTGACTCAGAAGGGACAGAAACTCCCATACTGGGAATAAGTTCCTCAGAACTGCACAATGAATTCTTCAGTGCAGTACAGAAGTCTTATGCCAAACACAAACAGTGTAGCATACTACTCCAACTCCTTCAACAAAAGTACAGGAGTCCAGAACTGGAAACCCAGCTGGAAGAACCCTGGTTGAGGGCCTATAAGGACAATAAGTTTTTTCTTATAGATGGCCTGCTCTACCACAGAGAAAAGCACACAAGTGCACTCACAGTGGTAGAAAGAGACCACATCTCATTGATCCTACAAGAATGCCATGACTGCCCCTATATGGGACACATGAGTGAAGACAGGACCAAAGAGAGGGTAGCAAGCATGGCTTGGTGGCCCAAGTGGGAACAAGAGTTGAGTGAATACATCAACACTTGTGAAAGATGCCAAAAGGCAAATAGGAAACATGGGAAGAAGTATGGGTTACTTCAACACATAGAAGAACCCAAGCACTCATGGGAAACCATCAACATGGACTGGGTTACAGGACTTGTCCCAGGAGGCAAAGAAAACTATAATGCCTGTTTGATCATAGTTGATAGGTTCAGCAAGGGCATGAGGTGTCTACCATGCCATAAAGAAGACACAGCCATGGATACTGCTCTGTTGTTTTGGAATAACATAATATCTACCTGTGGAGTCCCTAAGATCATTATTAGTGATAGGGACCCAAAATTCACATCTGAATTTTGGACTAACTTATATGACATGCTTGGTACCAAACATGCTTTTTCCACAGCTTACCATTCACAAACAGATGGCCTAGCTGAAAGGATGATCCAAACAATGGAGGAAATCCTCAGAAGATTCTGTGCCTATGGCATGGAATACAAGGACCATGAGGGATACACCCATGATTGGGTTACCCTCTTACCAGCAGTCCGACTGGCTTATAATACAAGACAGCACTCCACCACAGGTAAAACACGTGCACTGGTGGAGAAAGGGTGGAACCCCCTGTTTGCTGTGGATCACTTGAAGAAGAATAATCTGACCATCCACCCCACAGCCAAAGACTTCCATGATATGTGAAAGAGGGCCTGTGACACAGCTGCCAAATGCATAGCTGAGGCAAAAGAATATAACAAGCAGAGGTGGGACAAGACACACATGGAACCTGACTTTAAGGAAGGGGACCAGGTGTTAGTGTCTACACTGAACTTCAACAATCTCAAAGGACCTAAAAAGATGAGGGACTCATTTGTAGGACCTTTTACTATCATTAAGTTGATAGGGAGAAATGCAGTGGAAGTCAAACTCACTGAAGAGTTTTCAAGGAAACATCCAGTCTTTCCAGTGAGTTTGGTCAAACCATACTTCCAGACAGAGGAGGATAAATTCCCCTCCAGGAGAAAGAACCCCACACCACAAGAGATAGTGGAAGTGGAGGACTCCCCTGGACCTGTGAGTAAAATTATCAGGGCCAGGAAGATCAGACTCAATGGGAAGGATCAAAGACAATACCTAGTCAGATTGAAGAACTAGACAGCAGATAAAGACAAATGGTTGGCAGAGGATGCCATACCAGATGGGAACCTTCATTTAAGGAGATTTAGAGCCTCTAGGAGGACTGAAAAGTCTCATCAATGATGAGCCTTTTTTAGAGGGAGGGTATGTCAGCCTGTGACTCAAAACCAGAGCACAAGCATGACAGCCAAAATACCATAAACCAATGGTATAGCCAAGATACCACCAAAACATGGAGCTGAGCCAAATCAGCTCAAAAGGTATCAAAAAAAAGATAAAACTCACCTTTTTCTGAAAATATAAGTCCCATCACCATAGGACTAGAAATAACAAAGTTATTCCTGCTCAAAGTTATTGCTGAGCATAAACCTTAATTTTCACCTCTCATCTAAAATCTAGAAGGAGAGGCTTAACCCCATCAAATGGGTACTCAAAATGAAGCTCTAAGCCAGGGCTATCCAATGGTACCAGCCAAACTGAGCTAGCACCAATATCACTGGAGTTATGGTCAATTTCAGGCCAAATATGGGTGAACAAAACATTCACCTCTCATCTAACTTCTACAGTTTTAGTGTGGGATACCTGAAGTGGGGTCTTTTTTGGAAAGAGAACAATCAGGGCTATCTGATGGTGTCATCCACTTCCTCATATCTCAACTACTGCAGAAGTTATGGGGCAAACAAACTCAATACAGCTTTTTGCCTAAAACACGCAAATGTACAAAAATCTTGTACATGGGATAACTTTGCCATATTTAATGATACCCATATCAAATGAGGTACCATTGTGTAGAGAACATACGGGGCTACACACTGAATCAATTTTGAGGTTGATATCTCAAGAATTGACAAAGTTACAGCTGTTTTAAGGTCAAAATCCCACCTGCTGTCATATACAGCCTTACCATGGGATAATATCCCATAATCATGAATATGAGGTGTCAAATAGATGAAGAAGCGTGTTTTTAATTCAATACTGGGGTCCCATACAGTTTCTGTACAGAATTCTACGCGTCATACACGTCAGAATCAGGCTGTGAGGTCCCCAGATGAAAATTTTCACCCTGTATTGGTGAAAACCGCCCAGATGTAGTTTCAAAACCACATCTGAGCCCAATACAGGCTATATAGGCTGTTTGCAAACCACAAGCCAGTACTAGAAAGTGAAAAAATCTTCACTTCCTCTATGTGGAAAGTTCTAGCACCCTTTCCACCCCATTTCAGGATAAAAAGGAGGCTTTTCACAGCCAGAATTGTCTCCTCATCCTGCTCTTGAATACCCTACGTAGTAAACTGTCAAAAAAGTTTTACTCTTGGGTAATAAACAGGTATAATTATATATTTAATTATTGTAACTCTTATTATAGTAGCCCAACTGGTAAGATTGCACCCTGGGTTCTCAATAGCGCTCACCACCACTATTATCCAATAGTAGAACCCCTTAATTATATTATAAATCATCTTTTAAATCAATTTTCTACGTGTCACAGTCATAATTCTAGTTGTAAATACCTTTATTACCACTTCAATATAGACTCAGCCTGACAACTCCTCTTTTCTAGATATAATGAATTTTTGCTTACTCTACCACACTTTCATTTCATTTTCTCACATTGATCCACTTAAAACAGCTTTTTCTATTGGCCTCCTTACATTGATTATTCTTGACTTTCAACCATTAATCAATATGGATTTTGAACCAGAATCTTCACCCAAATATGAAGAAGACAAACCATATGAAGCATTTGAAGATGATGAAACCAATATGCCACCCAGAAAAAATACTATAACTAAGTGACATCGCATTAGATCAAATGTCTATGATCATTTTGAGGTATGCTTTTCAAAATATTTGATTTTAATTTTCACTTGTTTAAATTTATCAGAAAATATCACCTGCCGGTGAATGGATGGAGTCTGAAGGGAACTTCCATTTTACTTATAAATGCCATCACTGTAGGCAAGTCAATTCATACTTATGTATAATTCATCTTTCTTCTCTCCATTAATGTCTCAACTTAAATTATTTTCATTGGAAATTAGTGTCAAGTTAACCATAATTGATTGCAATACTTCAAACCTCAACAAACACTGATCCAGATGTTGTGGACGCTTTAATGCTTGGGCCAACAGAGCACCCGTCTCAATCAATCCCAACTTGGGTTCTTGATTAGCAGCAGAAGAACAAGAGATATTACTCAAGGACTTGGTGAAAGCTTTAGTGGCTGTACAGATGTCCTTTTCCATATTTGAAACACCAAGGTTTCAAATGGTTTTGAAATGCTTAGCTCCAAATTTTCAATGGCCTCAACAACGTATCCTGGCGGCCATGGCCACCCAATTATACTATGAAGGAAAAGATAAGTTAATTAAAAAGATAAAGAGTTACCAGTAGATAATTCAATTTGTGGGGCCATTGATTGTTGGACTACAAAAGATCAAACTGAGAGTTATTTGGCAATAGTAATGCAATGGATTAATCCATTAGATTATTTGTTTCATAGGGCTTTGGTTTCTTTTGAGGTAAGTCATTATCAATCTTACTTCAACCATTTATATCCATTATAGCTTATCATAAATAGCTTTACTTCAAAAGTCCATGAATGGGCCACATACAGGAATTGCATTGGCATGGACCATTTGGGAATCTCTTGCCGAGAGGGGAATGATAAGGCATTTATATTCTTTAACCGGTGATAATGCAGCAAACAACATGGCAATGATGCCTCAATTGCAACAGAAGTATGTGGGTATCAATATTCCTTGGGAAAAAGATGATTGATATCATCATTGTGCATGTCACATTCTTAATTTAGTAGCAAAAGACTTTATTAATTTAATGGGTGAACTTTCCGATGAATATTTGGCAAATGATAAGGCACCAATTGAAGACAGCAAAAATGAAATTACTCCCACCATGAAAGATCTTAAAGGTTAGTCTTTTGGTGGGTTTAAATTTTATTGAAGAACTAATATATATCATTTCGTTGAGCACCAAAGCAAGCATTAAAGAAGTCCAGAAGAAATTGGGTCATGTTTCCAAAAAGGGTAGGGCCCTCCCATTGAATTAAGCTACCCTTGAAACTCAAGATAAATCCAGCGAGTTGCAGTTAATCAATGAGAAACTGAACTTGGGTCCCCAAGAACAAGATCTAATGGAATTGGCTCCAGTAAACTGCCCACCAGGTAAGTTTATATTTTGGATAAAGCTCTTTTTGGAATTCTAAACTCACAATTTTAGGTCAACTTTAATAATTAGGCAAGAAAACTATAGTGCGACAACTTAGGGATCTTTGCTCACAAATACAAGGTTCAGCAAAGCAACAAGATCTCTTTATACAAGCACATAATAAAACAAGGGATCCAAAATTATTACCTATCAACATCCCCATGACAAGATGGAAGTATTTCCTCAAGAAAGTCCAATGGGCACATCAACTTAAACTATCAATTCAAATATATACAAGTTTGCCTCAAACAATGAAATACCAAATATCCAACAAAGCTTGGTGTGCCATGGAATACATGGAGACAATATTATCAATGTTTGAGAAAACGGTTAATATCTTTCAATCAAATGCTCCAACAAAACATTTGGTTCTTCCTTATCATCAGGGACTTTTGACTTGGCTTAGTCATTATGCAAGTGTCAGCCCCCACACTTGGAAACAGGCCTGTGAAGCAGCCTATGCAAAACTAAATAAATATTACGAAATGACAACTCATTAATTACGGTGTTTCTAAATCCAAAGTATCAAGAGTAAATCTTTAAACAACTTGCAATTCCTTTGGTTCGATCAAAACAAATAATTGACAAACTTCGTCATGAGTGTGCTACTTTAAATGCACATGTTAACTCGGAAGAGCAACGTTTGGATGCAAAATTACAGTCTGACAAAATGAGTGATCCTGAAAGTTTTGATCTACTGAATCACCTTCAACAGATTCCAATTGAAAAAACCTCCAAAAAAATATATTCAAAGTATGATGAAGTAGGCACATACTTACAAAACTTGAATCCAATGGTCAGAGGAGAACAAGTAATTAATTATTGGAAAGTGAGTAATTGGATTACCTCAAGTGCCTTTAATGTGCAGCATCAGATTCTTAGTGGTCATTTTCCAAATCTTGGCATAATCACATTTAAATATTTGTCAATCCCATTGTCATTGGCTTGTGTTGAACGTGTATTTTCTCACAGTGGACGTCTTAAATCACCCACAAGGGCCTCACTTGGGTCAAGGACTATTGCCCATTTTACTTGTCTCAAAGAGTGGCTCAACAATGACTTCCCAACTTTTTAAGCTTAAGTTTTTGAAATTTCTTGATTATCAAGGTTTTGTTACAAAAATAAATAAAATAAAATACATGGCAATTGAAAAAAAAAGGTTGAGCCAATTTTTTTTGATTTTGATTTAATTTTACTTAATATATGTGCCTGGCCAACTGTAACATATGATGTTGGTTTGAAATAAAAATAAATGTAGTTACAAATTGTCTTTACCCGTAAGAAAGAGAAATATGAGCTCATTTTAGCCCAATCAACAAAAATGATAATGAAATCTTTGATTTCCGGTTATACTGGTACTCAAAAGTATATTAATGAGTATTGTACTTGAAAAGTACATAACAATTATAAGTCGCATAGGTTCCAGTTGGACCAAAGGGTTTTTTTATTTAGTCGAACTTGAGACTGAAATGGGACCACGTATCCAGCCCTGGTATGTACATTTAAGCCAGATATTTATGAAATACAATGTTGATTATTTCTTCTTTGACCAGCTAAGTAAATCCATAATGCATTCAAAAAAAACATAATAAAGCATTAACCCCCAGCTTTAATGACAAGAGGGGATCTAGAAAAAGGTTGATGAATATGTTTGCACCTACATATGCAAATCTTCTTGAATCATGGAAAAAGGGTATGTCTTGAAATTATTGCTACTCTTATCAATCCTACAGACAAAAGTCATGATTCTTAGCCTATGAAGCAAGTGGTAATGCTTGTTTGGAGTGGGACAAGGAGAGGTGGCATGAAGAGAAAGTGGGGAATATTTAAAATCAAAAGTTGGAAGAAGTGAAGTACAAAAAAAGGAGTTTGATGAGAAAAAAGCCAACATGAAATATGAATTTGAAAAAAAAGTGGAATCAGGAAATGGAGCTGAAGGAAAAGTAAAGCCAGATGGATCCCCATATAGCAGCATTGTCATCAAGAAGGCCAATTGCAGAGCTTCAATTTATTCTGGAATTAATAAATGAAAAATAATACATGAGGTATAAATTAATTCATTTTAATTTGGTAATGCATACATACATCATATCAAAGATTCAACAGTGCCAAGGAATCATAAAAGCTCTTGTAAATTGAGGTCAAGAAATTAATGCATTGGTTATGCCACAAATGTATTTACCAGGGTTTATCCCCTGTCTCATTTGGATACAAAAGAGTACTGTGTAGCTGGAAGCTGTTTTAGAAAAGTTCACTTTTAAATTCAACTTGACCTGTTGGGCTGATTCAGACAAAGTGTTAATCACTTCTCATCAGAACGGGTTTTTGACATGTGATCATTTTAAATTGGGTGATTTGTCAAATATAAATGATTTTTATTCACAATAGGGAAAAAAAAATTATATTTGAAATTTTCTTTCAAAAGCTAA
Source organism: Austropuccinia psidii (assembly GCA_023105745.1). Lineage (NCBI taxonomy): Eukaryota > Fungi > Basidiomycota > Pucciniomycetes > Pucciniales > Sphaerophragmiaceae > Austropuccinia > Austropuccinia psidii. Next base: position 2,698,132 of record JALGQZ010000014.1, read on the forward strand.
CTCCAATTGTTATCAAAATTGAAGTTGTGACCAACTTTTTCACTGAAAATTTTATTTCCCAAAGACCAATGACCAAGCTTTTTCAAATTAAATTTTATGCCTACCTCTAATTTTATTTTTTTCAAATTAAATGCAATTTTCCCCTCTTATTTGAATTTATTTTTTGTTTTTAAAATTCCTCATTTAACCCACCTCACTTGTGTTGAAAAAAAATAAACTCGTATTTTTTTTCAATTTTTCACTCATAAATACCTCACAAAAACTAATTTTTTTTATTTTCATTTTTAGATTTTTAATTTTAAATAAAACAACCAGGTAAGTCTCACTTTTCTTTTTCTTTTTTTTAAATCACCAGCATCCTCATTAGAATCATCAAAAACCCCTCTTCCAACTCCACCACCCACCCTCCTATAACCCTCCCAGCAACCACCCACCATCAAGGCTAGAACCTCCTGAATATATCTATGGGAGGTTCTAGGGAAGTCCTCTTTAAAGTCAATTCCAGGTTTTTTTTTAAAATTTCATTTGTTAATGGACCCCAACAGGCCATTGATTTTTGTTTTAAAATTGTTCTGAATCAATTCAGAATTGATTTGCAAAGCTTCTAGAATCAATTCCAAATTGATTTCAGGAATTTTTTTAATTTTCACTTCTTAATGGCCCCCAACCAGGCTATTGAGTTTTTTTTTTAATTTTTTATTTAATTAATGAATGCTGACTAACATTAATTTTTATTTTTATTTTTTTGAAAGCTCATGAATCATTACTAACACCTTGTTTTTTTTTTGAGTTTTTTTGCTTCATAAATAAATACTAATCATTATTTTTATTTTACTTCATCAATTATGACTAATCATTCTGGTTCTTTTGATTTTTGTTTACTTCATCAATTATTAGTAACAACTTTTTTTTGGTTTGTTTTAATTCATAAATAATTAATATTTTTTTTTTGATTTTTTTTAACTTCATTGATCATTACTAAAAATTAATTTCTTATTCTTTATTTTCTTGAAATGATCACTGATCATCATCATCAATTTTTTTTATTTTTTTTTTCAAATGCCTTGATGATACTTAATAATTTTTTTTATATTTTGTTTTTTAATTTATTAATGAATTATCAAACATGCTGATTCTTTTTTTTTTATTTTCTGATGATAATTACTGATGATTATTTTATTTTTTGAATTTGTTTCATTACTTCATGATAATTACTAATAATCATGTTCTTTTTTATTTTATTTTTTTAATTATTGATATATTCTAATGATGCTAATTACTGAAATTGCCTTCAATTTTTATTTTATAATTCTTTTGATTATTTTTCAATATAGGGGTGGATCATTTATAAGGGTTTATTTTGAGATTTCATTTCATTTCACTCCCCTTCCATCATTATTGAAATTCACAAAGAACCCTCCTGAACTCTCTCTCTCACTCAAAATAACTCTGATGATTTAATTCTTAGGAATAAACCAGATTCAGTACATCATCAAAATTATTTGAAAGATTATTAACCTCTTATTACTACTCTTGATGTCATGGTAAGGACTAAACCAAATATAGATCATCATGAGGTTAATAATACCCAAAAAAATCATCAAAGAACTTACTCAAATCCAAAGACAACACATCCATGATTCAGAACAGATAATTCCTCAGATTGGCCATTCCAACAGATCATATAAGAACATATCAACCATCTCAATTGATAAGAAATCAGCCAATACCACATGGTTAAAACTCCCATCACTAAAGACTCTACTCCATCCTTATGTAATAATTCATAAAGCCCAGAAAATTTTTTTACCGATTGTCATTTATGAAATCACCCCATTCAAAAGTTATTCTGGAAACTCTCATATCTTAAAAAAACCTATCATTACTCTAATAAACGTATTCCAAAATTGGGAAGAAATTAAAACCAATAAACACTTCCTAGGTCAAATTAGGAAAGGTATTGGCTTTCATCCTGGTTCTGATTCTGGAAAATCTTCAGGTGTGTAATTTTATTTACTTTCTATTTTAATAATTACTAATTAATTTAAAGGGCTATAGGTGTTTGCTCCAAAGAACCTGGTTTTAAACCTCATGAAATTTAAAAATATGAAGAATTAATTTAATCAAGAATTTGTCATTTTTCTAAATTAGCTGCAAATTGAAATCAATAATTAATGGAAGCAGACAAATTACCAAACTCCAGTCAACTCAAATAGCTTCTTCCAATCCAAAGAAAGAATTTAAATCTTTTACCAATTTCATTGTTTCTCAAGATGAATTTTTCAATAAGCCACATCAAGATTCAAATGATCTCAATGCCTGGACTTATCATATATTTCATTTTGTCTCCAGAAAACATTCCCATCCCCTTCAAACTGTCTTCACCCCATCTGGACATGGCTTGCACTTCCCCAAATTAAAAATGGAGATTGATTTTTCAAAAAAACCTGGTTTCATGAAGATTCTTTGGAAGACATTATCAATGGTTCATAATAAAACAAAAATGCCAGCAGAAATTTTCAATCATGAGAAAATAACTCATTTTAGATTTTCTTTTCAAATAAAACATAAATTATTTAACTTAGTTGAGAAATTTTTAAAAATGAAACCTACAAAACTTAACTCAAAAGTAAATGGTTAATTTGAAAGAAATAAAAGAGCTAAAACTTAATAATTTTAAATAGTTTTGTTTTATCAATAACATATCCAATCTATTGTAGGCCTTGAAGTTTAAAACATAAGTAAATTTTCATCAAAGAAACTCACAATTCATTATCTTTCCATGCCAAAGTAATAGCTTTAATTTTTTTCATGCATATTTACAATATATTCCCCATTTTTTGTGATTTTACAGATGTTCTTCTTGTGGTGAATCATAATATTCATATAAATAAAACCACTCATCTACAATTTTTGCTAAAATATTATGTAAAATTGTACAAGAAATGATCCAACTAACAAAGTATTTGATTTAATGATTATCCCTAATTTGATTTTGAATTTCACTTAGAGAAAACCACTTCACCTTCAAAATTCCAATTGAATGCTCAATTATTACCCTTTATTTTGCTAGACATGAATTGAAAGTACAATTGTCTTCATTCTGTGCCACAACTCCCTCATATTCTGTAACAACCCAAGGAGAGCTTGAATATTCTGAATAAGCAAGTAAGTAATTATCTTTTTCATAAAATTCTTGAGGTGGTTGTGAAATTTTCATATGTTGATATACATTTGAATCAGGAAGCTACCCAGTACAACCCACATGTAGAGAAGTGAACTATTTTTTTATATTGAAAACCAGTTTTATTTATATATAATACCTTAATTTTGAGCAATAAGTAAAAATGAAATAAAGTATGAAAATTCAAAATCTTACCTTCTTTTATAATCAAAATAGGCTTGAACATCATTGGGGGGATGTTATGATAATGGTATGAGACTCACATCAATAAATCCAATGCACTAAGGGAAGCCTTCTTCTTGCATCACTTGCAAAATTTCTCTGTGTTGTTCTATTGTTGACCACAAAATCATTTTTCTCTTATACTTCATTAATATCTGGATCACTCTTTTTAATGTACAAAAAAATAGCCCCATGGCTAATTTCAAAAAATATTCTAATCTTTCCCAAAGTGGTCCCATTGCCATTTAATCCTAACCTTGATAGTGCCACAGAAAATTGTATTGAAGGATTGAATTTTTTATTTTGTGATGAGTTTTGAAATGTTTTATCATCTTGAATTTGTGAAACAATTTTTTTTAAAATGAGGTCATTTTTGGTCCTGAAAATTTGGAAAAACTTCTTAAATGATACTTTTTGTAAATCATTAATTTTTATAAATGTAATGTGTTGACTATCTTCTATGAGGATTTTTATATATTTGTGATATGATCATATCTAATAAGGATATATCTTCCTGGATATAAAAAGTACTATTAGAGCTTAAAGAATCTCAATTAACTTCAGTAAGTTCAATTTCTGAATTAAAGGTAGCCTTTACAATGCCTTTGAAATTTTAAATGAAGAAAATATCTATAGAAAATGAAATTTGAAATAAAATAATTTCAAAAATGACCAGTTTATTTCAATTTTATGTAAGAGGAGGGAAGTTTCATTCAGTTTAATATAAAATTACTGAGGTGTGTGTTGTAGAAATGTGGCTTGAAGTGAAGCTAAAGGTAGGATTTTAGTATCTCAAAATTGAATTTGGTACCTAAAAATACTACACCTTTTGAGGTGTGGGATTTCCCAAATCCCCAAAAGTTAATGCAGAATTAGGGAAAAAAAACTTGGGATTTTGAGTGTGGGATTTTATAACCTTGACACCCCCTAAAGTTTGAAATTAATAACATATCTAAAAAGAATCACCCCCTTCAGAATGGTATTTAGTGGGTTGATCCCTGAAGGTTTGGACATCACATTCATCATAATAATTGAATTATTCTGTACCTTTTTTTTCATTACTTTATTGCTAATCTAGTTTCATTTTTTGTCTACATCCCTTTTTTTGTTACTCATTATCTCACCTTTAAATTTCCTCTTGAAAATTGAGAATTTAAAATCACAAAGCTCACTATTTAGATCTCTCTTATCCTTGTTACATAAAAATTACAAAAGGAATAATAATTTAATTCATGCTTTTGTTTTATTTAATAAAAAAAACCTGGTATTGATAGATCATACCTATTTATTATTCAACTTAATTAGAATTTTGATTTGGTAATTAGATTTGTTTATTATTAAAAAACTTGGTCCTAGATGGAAATTATTTTCCTTATATTTTCAAATTTTTATTTCTCTAGAATGAACTGGTGTAAAATCTTTTTTCAATAATCAATCGATTAATCTTCAATTAGAAATTTGAGTTAACTATTATTATTATTATTATTATTATTATTATTATTATTATTATTATTATTGCTATTATTATTATTATTATTATTTTAAATCTTAATATCAAATTATACAATTTTATTTTATTTTAAATAAATAAAAACTTAATTAATTATTTTTCTTTTTCAATTAAAAAAAGGATTTTTAAAGTAAGGAAAAAAAAAATAAAAAATTAATTATTAAATTTTATATTTAATATAAAATTAACTTTTTTTTTTTTAATTAAGAAAAAAAAATGATTTAATTATTAAATTTTATATTTAATAGAAAATTAAATTTTTTTTATATTGAAAATTTATTGATAACATTAATTTAATTCATTAATGTAATTTTTTTGTTTTTTGTTTTTTATTTTTTATTTTTTGTTTTTTGTTTTTTGTTTTTTGTTTTTTGTTTTTTGTTTTTTGTTTTTTGTTTTTTGTTTTTTGTTTTTTGTATTTTGTATTTTGTATTTTGTTTTTTGTCTTTTGTTTTTTGTTTTTTGTTTTTTGTTTTTTGTTTTTTGTTTTTTTTTTTTTTTTTTTGTTTTTTTTTTTTTTTTTTTTGTTTTTTGTTTTGTGTTTTGTGTTTTTTGCTTCTTGTTTTTTTTTCATTTGAATTATTTCAAGTGTAATTTCTCTTAATTTTTTCTTCTCATGAGCTATAAATACTTACTAATGATTTTTGATTTTTCAAAATTTAGATTATGAGAAATCATAAAGGGAAGATTTTTATTTAATCTTGAATTTACAATTTTACCCCCCTTTGGAGCTAATTGAGAATCTTAAAATTGTGATACATTTTCAATTAAAAATTGAAAGGAGTTAACATTTGACTTCATTTTGTTAATTTAAGTATCTAAATATATATATATATATATATTTATATAAATAAAGGGTTTCAAGAATTGTAAATTATTTTGAATAATCAATTTAAGTCAAGAAGTTTTCTAGTAAAAAAATATCCATATCTTAAATTTGATGAAATTACTATATTGGAGATTTAAGAGAATAATAATTGATAGAAATTCAACTTGATCTATCTTAATTTCGTAAATTAATATATTTAACAATTTTAGAATCTCTGAGAAATATATTTGATTCTAGTTTAAAATGCTTTACAGAAAAGTATGGTTTAATATTTGATTATATTCCTAAAATATCATTAATTCTCTCAAAGATTGTAAATTGATTATTTTATAATTTTTCAAATGTTTTTTTTTCAATTCTATTTTCTAAAATTGACCACTATCATTTATACATTAAATGTTTTCTAGATATTGTTTTTTCATGAAGCCCAATCAAGTTTAAAGACTGAAAAAAACAATTTTAATTGGTATAATATAAAATTTGAGAAAAATATTGAAGTCTTTTTTTTAAATTTATTATAACCCTAATTTGACCTCTAAAGTAAATTAAGCAGATATTTAATTTATTCAAAATTATTAGTAAAAGGTTATAACTTGAGAAAATACCTAAGATTACTTATTAAAATATATATCAAAAATTTAAATTTTATTCAATTTCAATTAAAATTTCTCTAAAAAAAAATTAGTTTATTTTCTTTCTTTATTTTTTCATCTGGGTTATATTTTTAAAATTAAAATTCTTTTTATTTTATTTTATTTTATTTTATTTTATTTTATTTTCTTTTCTTTTGTTTTTCTTAAGAAAAAACTTTGTCTGAAACTTTGAAATGGGAATTTCTTCATATTTTTTTTTTCATTTTTTTTTTTGAAAATTAAATTTGAAGGTTTTTTTTTGAATTAATTTGTAGTTGAAAATAATTTTAAAAAATTTGTTTTACTTTTAACAAATTATTTAGTTAAATCAAAAAAATTCAAAGAAGAAAAAAAAGAACATTTTTTTTTACTTTTTCTTATTTATTAAAAAAAAAATTTTTTTAAATTTAGATTGAGGTTTAGAATTAAAATTTTAATGAAAGGTTTTTTTTTAAACTCAGAAATTATGCTATATATATATGTTTTAAGGAAATTCAAATTTTCATAATTGAAAACACCCTAAATACAAATTCTAGTATTTGAATTTTGTGTGCCAAATGATAAATTTGGGATAGATGAAAAGATTGTTTATGAGAAATGAGGCTTTTAATTCTAAGATCGTCAAGCCCTAGTAATAAAAATTTAATAAGTAAAATTTAGAGGACATATAACTATCATAAAGGGCTTAAGGATTGAAAGCTGAGACGGGATATAATCAACAAAAGAATAATTGAATTAACAGACTTGAAGCTGGGAGAAATAACCTATATTGTATGGACAAGTATTTAAAAGTAGATGGTACCAAGACTAAGATAATGAAGGAATATAATACAAAGCCACAATATCTATGATACCCAGTCATGGACCAAAAAAATATCTGTATCTTTAAAGAAATAAATGAGTAAAAAAATCATAAGGGGTATAGATAGAACTCACATCTCAAAATTATTGTATGTAATCTTAAAAGACTTTAATGAAATTAGCTTAGTGTGAAGCGTTGAATTGATAGATAATGAAATGAATTGTTTAAGGCTGTGGGACCCAAAAACTATGGGTGAGGAATTCATCATAAAAGAGAAAACACCCATGGAGAGCAAAGTTCTTGGGGATAGAAACAGAAATAACATAAATGTGATTAATTCCAAAGAAAAGATGAAAAAATACTCAAAACATTGTTATGATTTTGAAAATAAAAAAATCTCATTGTTTGGGGATTGAGAATGTTTTTGAATTGGATTAAAAATTTATGGAACTTTTGAGAGAAATATATGTTAGCTGTAGGGAAAAAAGATTTTAATTATCAAATGGAAATTGAAAGGATATTGGTTACAAGAAAATTCAGAAATAATTAATTTTTAACTACTATATTAAGCAAGATTATAACTATATCAAGTACTCCATGGATCAACTATGAATGCTTGACAAGGAGTATATTTCAATTTTGAAAATATACTTTAATACACTTAATCTTCAGTAATAATAATAGGGAACTGTCACTTTTATAGCTCTTTAATTCATGAAATATGGTCTCTTTTTTTCAAAAAAACAAAAATACTCAATCATTTGAATATGGAAAATTACATTCAGAAGATAAGATGAAAAAGAAACCAGAAATTAGAAACTTTATAAGTTCATATTCAACATTAGAAAAAAAGAAGGTTCATTTTAATTTTTTTAGATTTAATTGAATTTAATTATTTATGATCTTAATTAAATCTTATAATATTAATTATCCTATCAGTGAAGTCATATAACTGAGGAATTGTTAAGTTAATATATTAGTATGATATTCATATATTTATGGAAGATTATACATTATTTGAAAGAATTTTTGAGATTTAAAATCATGATTATCTCATCTATAATATCCTATTTACTTATAAATATTTATCAATAAAATTAATTTTTGAATAATTTTTATTTCCAAAAAAGAAATAAATTCAAAAATTAAAGATATTGAACCCGAAAATAACCATTGAAGAGCTAAGAAATGAATGAATAACTAATCTTAAAGAAGAAGACATATATTCAATAAAAATAATATTAATTTCAATTAAAATCTTAAAGAAATTTATTAAAAAAAACATCATAATAAATTTTAATTTATATTATTTATTTATATTTTTTTTCCTATTTTTAATATTATTATTTTAATTTTTTTATTTTTTAATTTTTTAATTTTTTTAATTTTTTATTTTTTTATTTTTTTATTTTTTTATTTTTTTATTTTTTTATTTTTTTATTTTTTTATTTTTTTATTTTTTTATTTTTTTATTTTTTTTATTTTTTTTATTTTTTTATTTTTTTATTTTTTTATTTTTTTATTTTTTTATTTTTTTATTTTTTTATTTTTTTATTTTTTTATTTTTTTATTTTTTTATTTTTTTATTTTTTTATTTTTTTATTTTTTTATTTTTTTATTTTTTTATTTTTTTATTTTTTTATTTTTTTATTTTTTTATTTTTTTTTATTTTTTTATTTTTTTATTTTTTTATTTTTTTATTTTTTTATTTTTTTATTTTTTTATTTTTTTATTTTTTTATTTTTTTATTTTTTTATTTTTTTATTTTTTTATTTTTTTATTTTTTTATTTTTTTATTTTTTTATTTTTTTATTTTTTTATTTTTTTATTTTTTTATTTTTTTATTTTTTTATTTTTTTATTTTTTTATTTTTTTATTTTTTTATTTTTTTATTTTTTTATTTTTTTATTTTTTTATTTTTTTATTTTTTTATTTTTTTATTTTTTTATTTTTTTATTTTTTTATTTTTTTATTTTTCTATTTTTCATTTTTCATTTTTCATTTTTTTTTTTAAAAAAAACAACTTCCCAAATTTGATTTTCTTTTATTCTAACTCAAAGAAATTATTTTATTAAATAAAAAGTACAGAAAAAATAAAACTTTTAGAGTTTGAAATAATTAATTTTAGAATGAATGAATATATTATAATAAGATTAATTAAAAATACCTTATTTTTAGATATTGTAAAATATTCATGTAAAATTTTTGGTTTTTTTTTGTAATTCTTTCTCTTTTATTTATCAATATTTATTAAATTATTTATATTTTACCCATTGAATCTCATTTTATTTTGACCAAATTTGATATTATAAATTTTATAAATTCTGTATATTTTTTTTGGGGGTTTTTATTAATTTTGATTTTGATTTTATTTTATTTTAATTTTGCTTCAATTAAGATTAATTTTAACCATTTTTATCTGTATTTATAATTGATTCTTTGTTGATATTGATTAATTTTCTATTTCTATTTCCTGTTTTTTCCCTTCTATTATTTACTATAGAGAATTTTCTTAATAGACGGTTTGAAATTCTTCAAATACGAAGCTTAAAATTACCTTTTTGTTCCAAAATGAAAAATTTAGCTCCTTCATTCATTAAAGCAACACATCTTACTTGGAATTATAGTTTGGTTCACCATAAACCCATATTTTGATTCCTGAATAATGGATATACTCTTTCCAATTCATAATTATTGTTAAAACAATCTCATTTAGAAGTAAGGACTCATAGGAAATATATGAAATAAGTATTTTAATGATAATATTAATCAAACTTTTTTGTATTTTTCTAGATTTTAAGAAATGAGAATAAAGTCACTCAAAATATGAAAGATATTTGCATATATTATTAATAGGATTAAGTGAAAAATATTTCAAAATCTGTATTTCACTTTTTACCCTTTTAAAAAAATTTCAATCTTGAAATTGATCCTATTATTTTGATTTTAAAAGTCTTGATAAAGATATTTGGATTTTTCAAAGGATGTATTTCCAAAATTTGATCATATTTTAATATATTCAAGAATATCATAAACAATTAAAAAGAATAATAAATCCAGTATGTTGAAAAAAAAATTCTCATAAATTTCTATCAAAAAAAGAAAATATATTTTGTTGAATTCCTTGGAAAATGTTCATAAATAAAAGGGAAATATTCCAAAGTTGCTTATGGACCTTATTTTAAGATGATTAGACCCATCTCTTAATTAATGAAAGATTTATTACCTTCAAAATTAGCTAAAAATGAAACCAACATAGAATTAATTCATAAGAAGTTGTGAGCCTGCAAGAATGTAAACCTCTACCTGATATACAGACTACAATTACTATCTTCAAATTTTCATCCCACTTTCTTTCATTATTTTGTATAAATTTCAAATACTTGAATTATTGTTATTATAGCATTAATAAAATCTTGCCATCACTGATTATTAATTTTCTTCATGGTATGTGTTCCCACTATATAATTAATTTTGTTTTTAGATCTGCTCTTGTTACCATAGCAAATCTTTCCTCATTCAAACATAATTACTTCATGTTATTTCAATTTCAAAATTTGTAAATACAAGATTTAAAGAGGATTCATTCTCTTAGAATTAGGCCTCAGAGCTCTTGTCAGCCTGTGACTCAAAACCAGAGCACAAGCATGACAGCCAAATCTCATAAACCAATGGTAAAGCCAAGATACCACCAAAACATGGGGCTGAGCCAAACCAGCTCAAAAAATATCAAAAGAAAGAATAAAATCACCTCCTTCCAAATATACAAGTTCCACCATCATAGTACAAGGAATAACAAAGTTATTCCTGCTCAAAGTTGTTGCTGAGCATAAACCTTATTTTTCACCTCTCATCTGAAATCCAGAGGAAGAGGCTTAACCCCATCAAATGGGTATTCAAAATGAATCTCTAAGTCAGGGCTATCCAATGGTACTATCCAAATTGAGCTAGGACCAGAATTACAGAGGTTATGACCAAAATAAGGTTAAATAAGGGTGAATAAAATATTCACCTCTCATCTAACTTCTACAATTTTATGGTGAGATACCTAAAGTGGGGTCATTTTGAAAATAGCACAATTAGGGCTATCTGATGGTGCCATCAATCTCCCCATATCTCATCCAGAACAAAAGTTATGGGGAAAACAAGTTCGATACAGATTTCAAGCAAATCATACATATGTAAAAAGAATCTTGTACATGGGATAACTTTGCCATATTTAATGATAGCCATATCAAATGAGGTACCATTGTGTAGAACACATCCAGGGCCACAAAATGAACAATCTCTTAGCTTGATATCTCAAACAAGGAAAAAGGTATGGCAGATTTAAGTTCAAAATCCCACAGTTAGACCAATACAGCCTTACTGTGGGATATTCTCCCATAAATATGATTATGAGGTGTCAAACAGAAAAAGAAGCCTATTTATACTTCAATACTGGGGTCCTGTACAGGTCCTGTACAGCATTATACACGTCATACACGTCAGAAGAGGGCTATGTGGTCCCCAGATGAAGATTTTCACCCTGTATTGATGAAAACTGCCCAGATGGGGTTTCAAAGCCACATCTGAGCCCAATACGCGCTTTAAAACAGGCCTTGTGAAAACCACAAGCCAGTCCTTGGAAGTGAAAAATATTCACTTCCTCTATGTGGAAAGGTCTAGTAGCCTTTTTCACCCAATCTTAGGATAAAAAGGGACCTTTCCTCCACCAGAAAAGGTTTCCTCATTCTGCTCTTGAACTCATACATAGTACAATTGTCAAAAAAGCTATACTATTGGAAAATAATCAGGTATAATTTTAATTTTAATTATTTTAGTCTTTATTATTTTAACCCAGCAGGTAAAGCTGCACCCAGCGCTTTCAACAGTGCTGACAACCACTATTTCTCAATAGTAAAGCCCTGAATATTCTTTTATAAACCCTTATTATTCATAAATAAACCTTATTATTATTATTTTTACTGTGTCACAGTCATAGTTAAAGCTTGTAACTAGTCATTGATAAGCTTCATAATAGACTCAGCGTGACAGCTCTTAACCAGATATATTTCTACAATTAAAATTATTTCCATTTCATTTTATAAATATTAGTGCTCTCACTTGTAAAGTGATTCAATTCACTTTTACAATTATTATACTGTTGAAGCTAAAAATACCAACAGTATTCCATTAGCAAAACTTAGTTAAGAATCTATCAATTGAATTTAATAGTATTTCCACTCTTTTTGATTTATCAAATTATTAGTATTTTATACTGGAAGCCAATAAAGAGGCCTCCGATAAATCAAGTAATCAACATCCCTCCTTAATACTTATATTTTAGAAGCAAGATCAAAATTTATTACAGAAATTGAAACGAATGAAGAGAATGAAGAAAAAATACAGGTTTTTTTAATGAAGTATATGAAATGGGCTGCCTTTCAAAATAAAGATTTTTTTACCTCTCCATATATACTGAAAGAAAAAAAACTGAAAAGTCTCCCACAAATGAATTTTAAACAGCTATTTTGTATAATATATGGAAAATATTTTTCTTTGTTATCTCTAAATTTCTATAAGAAGTTATCCTGAAGAGCTCAAAAATATCAAATGAAGTTTGTGAACTACTTTCTTGTGTGAAATAAAATTAGCTAGTGCTTTGAGGGGGAATTAATTGGTAAGTATGTCTTTAAATTCATATTTTGCTAATATCCACATGTTCCTTACTCCTGGGATTCCTTTAAAAATAACACTCAAAATTAAGGCTAAAGAGAACTAAAAAATGAAAAAGTTTGTGGATTTGTCAAATGGAGAAGAATTCTCAATAATCTTCCTTGGACATATCAACAGTACTATAGTAAAATATTTATGTCAAAGCCACCATGAGTAAGATTCTGGAAGGGGTAGAAGGTCCAACCCAGGTACAACCTTCCTCTAACCTGTATCTCAAACTTTTTTCTAGCTTTTAAATTTTTTTGGAGAAAATTTAAGACACATCTTTGAAAATTCAGCATTTTACTCAACCAAAATAGAATATTATGTATTTACCATGATTCTTATTTTTTTTCTGATCAATAAAATATACACTAATAGCTGATACAATAAAATAATGAATAAAGTATATTTACAGCACAGAAAGAGAATTATTTCTGGAAAATGTGCAAAGAACTTTAATGGGAACTCCTTGGCCTCTCCTACTTGAAATAATTGACCCACTTCCAATGTTCTAACCATTACCAAAGACATAACTGCAACCAATTTTTAGGCAAAACTCAATTTCTTAAAACTAAGTTATACAAAAACAACGCGTTTTTTAGCTGAATAATACACCAAATAGTGTGTTTTCCATTTTCTCAATTACCTGAAACACCTTGGTTTGGAGATATTCTTTTCCAAGCGCTTTTGGAGCCGAACACTTAGCTATTAATTTACATAAATAAGAAGTTATTTTTTATCAAATTGTTCTACTATTGTATTGGTTATCAAAAATATTCATTTTGAAGTAATATTTTTTATATATCAAATAAATTCTCATATATTGTTAAGCTTCTTTCCACTAAAAGAAATATATTCTTAATTTTTTTTTCAGGTTTAAAATTCTTGAATTAAAGAAATCTTGATTCTATGAGAATTGAATTGATTATTTTTCTACTTGTAAGATGTGGTTTAGAATAACTCAATGTTATTCACACTTAATCCAGTTTTAAAGTTTCCATATTGTGTTTTTATCTCCTTCATATTTCAGCTAATTTATGTATCTCTGTTAATTTGTATTTCTACTTTTCAATTTTCTTTACTAATCAAAACCTTATCAATTTTAAGAGAAATTAAAAAACAACAACTCAATATCATTTTCAAGAGCTATTTTGGTCCGAAAAAAAATGAATAAATAAAATATATTTTTCAAGTTATAATTTGTTTCAATTTTAATTTTTTAAGGTATTTGAAAAGCTTCATTTTTTGTTAAATATCTCTTAAATTTTGTTTTCTTATTTTATTTATTTTTTTGTATTTTTTTATTTCTGCTAGCTTTTTTTGATTTTTTTATATCTTCCTTCAATTTTTGTGATTATCTTCTCATCTTTTTTACTTATTTCTTTTAATATGTTCTTTTTGTGATTTTATTTTAAATCCATTCCTTTTGATTAATTCTTATTGATTGTTTCTATTCTTTTATTTTATTTAATTAGGGTGTGGAAACTATGGATTAAGTTTATTAAATATTCCACTGTATATGTAACTATCTGGTAGAAATGAAACTATTGCAAGAAATATAAAGTGGAATAAGTGTAATAAATTCGTTCCAGAGTTTCTATAACCCACCAAAAAAAAGAAAATAATTAGAAAATATAAACAATGAAAAAAATATCAACCAAAGGTAAATTTAAATACAAAATAAAAATCAAATACAAGAGCCAAACAATCAAAAAAACTCAAAATTGTCAAAAACATTGAAAATTCAAGAAATATAATAATAAGACTTTAAAGCTCAAAAGCAATAGAGGAAAATATATAAAATATTGAAAAACAAAGGAATAAAGCCACAAAAAAAAGATTAAGAATTTAAAACAGAAATAATCAAAAGAATATGGAACTTGAAATAACACAAATAAGCAAAAAAAATGTTTTAAAAATAATAAAAAATTATAAAAAACTTAAATGATTGGAAAATATGGAAATTAATTCACACAGAATAATATAAATTGGAATTAATATATCACTAAAATAAAGCTGGTAAAAAACACCAAAAAAGAATACAAAAGAATTTCAATTTGGCACTTGGTGAATTTTTAAAAAAAAACATTCAAGTGTAATGATCTATTTTGATAAAGAGATATTTGACTAAATATTAATATGAAATTTGATAGTTGTATCTCAAAATCAGTAAAACATGTTTCATAGATATCAAAGTAAAACTTTACTATGCTTGTAACAATTATTGATAAGATAATAAGAAGTATTTATTGATGAAAACTCAGTCCATTTAATTTTTAAGCCCTTTGAGCTCATACCCATAAATGTACTATTAGCTATTTTATAATTATAGTGTGGATATGAAAAATGAATGATTATATATTTTCATATTAAATTTGTTTCTAGCTTGACTCCAACAAGGGTCCAACCTAGCCAATGTAGGTGAGTTGGATGAAGTTTTCAAAAGACTTTTGAAGAAGGTAAAATGAGTTTAATTCAGGGCTCCAAGAAAAACACAAATGAACAAAAAGAGGTCCATAGATGTCAATTTTCAAATAACCACCTCTGAATGCAGAAATATTTTTTCCAAATGAATATAATTGTAGACCACTTAGTTCTGCATTGAACATATTCTCAGGAATTACTTAAGGAAGATCTAATTCTCATTAGCTCATAAAGCTGAATCATTCACAATAGATGCTTTTATCATTACAAACAATTTATATCAGATTGAAGATTATTAAAGATAGACATTTATTAAAATATCACCTTTAAAGAGTTGGAAATATAATTAACTTTAAAAGTTTTCTCTGTAAATGGTATCCAAATACATGAAACTAGGAAGTCTAATAGTGAAAATTTGATAATTAATTCCTCTATGAGGAGTAATAGAGAATGAGTTTACAAATTAAATTGAGCTGAAGTCGAGTTTTTATCAGTTAATAAAAAAAGGGTGTTGGTAAACACACGTAAGCCATTACGTGTTTTTACTAAAAACTTATGTGTTTTTACCAATTTATGGTAAAAACATGTAAGTGACCTTATTTTTCAAAAAAATTCCTTGGGCTCAGTTTTGAGGCTTTTTTTAATTTTTTTTGCCATATTTTTCCCGACTTGGCATGTCAATAAGCAAAATTTTTTTAAATTTTTTTTTTGCCAATATGCCAAAATGGCATATTTTTTGCAAAAATTCATTTAAAATCTTCCCACTTATGAATTTCATTCATTTTTTTATAATGAAGGGTTCAATGTGAAGAATAAAGCACCAGAATCCCATAATTTTGGGAATTTTTTTGGGTGGGACAAGTGAAGGCGCAAAAAGGTTTTTTTTTCAAATGTTTTTTCCCATCATTGTAATATGCCTATTTTTAAAAAGTGAATTTAATAACTTCCCACTTATGAATTTCCTTCATTTTTTTTTAAATTAAAGGGTTCAATATGGGCAAGAAAGAACCAGAAGCTCATGAATTGGGAAAGTTTTTTCGGTGGGACAACAAGTGAAGGCGCAATGAGTGTTTTTTTTGAACTGTTTTTTTTCTTGTGTGTAATATGACTATTTTCAAGTACAAAAGCTCCACATGTTTGATAAAAAAGGAGACTGAGGTGGGATTTAACCAATAAATATGACTGAGGAGGGGGATAATTGGCATAAACTGTATATACAAAAATCATTAAATAAGAATCAACCTCCAAAATAGTGGGATTTTTCTGAGAGGGGGGAGGAAGATTGGAAAAATACAACATTCTGTGTTTCTTAAATTTATCAGCCCACCCCAGGGCTTGTGTTTGGGCATGAATCTCCCAGTTCACAGTAATGGGGGGGACTGGATAAACTTTAGAAATGATGATGTCCAAAGGAACAAAATGAGCACAACTATTCAAGAAGCAGATGAAAATGGGGGGATTATCATTTGGAGGACAGAAATAAGGGAAAAAAGAAAAAGATTGGGCTGTGGAGTAAAAGAAAACTGGTCTTTTATACTTATTTGCAATTGGATCCCCCATGTCAGGCATGGACATCAACTTGCTTTTTGGAGCCTGGCCAACATCTTCATACCATTCAATTCTTTCCAAATAAGAGGATACTGAGGGAATTAAGGTGTTCATGGCTTCATAAAGTTCTTGATTTTGTTGAATTTCTTCAGCCAAGTCACCTCTGACATCAGCCCATTGATCTTGAGTCTTTTAAATGAAGTGGGATACTGTTCTGTAGCCACAATTTCCATCACCCTGGACATTGATGGCCTTGAAGGTGTATTTCAATATAAACTTGGCCAAGTCTTCTGAGCCAGTTATCTGATAAAATAAGTTCAAAAAAATGAATAAATATCAAAATAAACAACAGAAAACTACATTAAAAATAATCAGAAACTCACAAACAGCTTGGAGCATTCATCACTCGTGTGATAATTGCTTTGACAATGCTCACAGGTCAGGTCAATTGCATCATAGATATTCAAACTGGTGGCAGGCTTGTGTGATTTTCTTTGTGAGGTTTTGCTTCCAATTGCCAATCCTCTGGACCTCCTAAGGGTTACTCCTGATTTATTTAATTCAGTTGCTGAGGGTAGTGAATCTGATGAACTGATGGATTTAGATAATGAGTCCTCAGAGTCTTCAGAATCTTCAGATGAGTCCAATTCCATAATTGGAGAGGGGACATTTGACTGGGATCTTGACATTGTTGTACTGGTCACTTTTGAGGGGGGTCTTCCTCTTCTCTTGGATTGACTTTCAATAATTTCAAATCTTGAAGGTTCTCTTTTTTTTGATTTTTGTTTTTATTATTGGCTCCTTGGGGTCTTCCACGGATATTCTTGCATTCCAGAGGGTCTTCATAATATTGATCATCCTCTTGACTCCTGGTAACTTGATCAAATGGGACTTTTCCAGTCAAAACATATTGAAAATATTGAAGTATTGGAGTGATTTCTGCCATTGGTCTTTGAAACAGGTCTTCCCCAATGTCTTCAAAGATTTTCTTGGCTTCACTCTTTCTTTCTTTTTCAACACTTTGATAATCAACTTGAAAACCAGCCTGAGAAGAATATGACAAATAAAATCAGTTAATAAAAAATTAAAAAACCCTCACAGGCAAATTCAAATGCCATTGAGGATGGAAGTCTGATAATTCAAGCCTTTGGCGCTTGGCAAATGCTTTTTGGGTCTTATGTTTGCAAGGAATGCCTTTATAATTGTTGTATTTGTTGGTGCATTTTTCATTTGGAGGAAGTTTTGTTTTGAAATTTTCAAAGGCAATCTGAAGAGCATAATGAGACACCTTGCCATTGAGTGCGGAGATGTGTGGAGGAAAATTCTTTCCATGAACAATCATTTCTTTGGAGATTCTGTTGATTATTTCAATAAATTGTTTTCTGAATGCCATGTGGAGAGCCCTGATTACCTCCAGGATAGTACCAGTGGACTTTTGGAGCAAAAGTTTAACCATGGCATGGGCACCTTCAACTCTGGAGGTGGAGCCCACACCCAGGTGGCAATGGTGGTTGGTCCAGGCTGGCACATAATACTCCTTTAGAGGAAGCCATGTCTTTTCCAAAGATTGCAGGACTTCAGGACTTTTGACTTGCTTTTGAAGCTTCTTCCAATTGTCTTTGAAAGACTTTTCAGTGGATGAATACATAACCTGAGAAATGAATCCCAAAGTCATTAATGAAAACAATAATAAGAAGAAAAGTCAAATAACGTGAAGAAGTATATTACTTGATTACAAAGGCCCATAAAATTTTCAAAATCAGTTCCATGACCAATTTTCTTCATGAAATGAGAAGCTACATCCTTGTTGATGTGCCAAATGAATAGCATGACTTTGGAGTCTGGGAAGAGATTCTTAATACACTTTCTCAAGGCCAGATCCCTGTCAATAGCAATAACTGGAGGGGGAACAAGATTGGTGTTGTTGAGGACCTTTTCTATGTATTGATTTAATGCCCAAGTATATGAAGGTTCATTTTCATTATTCATCAAACAAAAAGCCCCAGAAAAGGTCTTATTGGTTGAGCTGAATCCAACAATATGAAAAAGGGGCATTTTGTACTTATTGGTTTTATAAGTACAATCCATAAGAATGACATGGGGAAAGGCATGAAGATGTTTTATGGCCAGGGAGTGAGTAAAAAACAAGGAGGTAATGTGTCCCTCAGAATCCCTTGCAGAGGACCAAAAAAACTTTCTTCTTTGAGAGTGTCAATAAGAGCATCAATGGGCCTTCTGCCTTGCAGTTTGTATTTCTTGAGTTTCTTGACTTGGTTGTAAATGTCTTGAAGGATTACAGGCCAGTCAGACTCCCTCTGGATGCATAATTGGGCCTGAATTTACCTTGGCAAGAGCAGTGATTCAGACATTTGAGAAATTTGGGATGTTTCTTGCTCATTGAATTTCCTGAAAGCAGGATGTGCCATGATATTTTAAGTGGCATCATGGCTATGTTCAGGATTTTTGACTTTAAGAGTCCAAGTGGTACTCTTGGCATATTTCCTGGCTTAAAGTCTAAAAGGACAGTCAAGCTTTCTTGAGGTGACTGTTTTGGAGGGGATTTTGTTGGGATTTGGGGTGCCAGACCTGTCACAACATATTTAAATTTGGTTGTGGGTCATATTGGACCTCAAGGTGGACACAGAATACCCCTGAGCCCTGGCAACATTATGCACATGCTGCCAAAGAAGCTCAAGGGTCTGAAATTCACCTTCAGTGGGGGATTGAAGCATTTTTTAATGAAAAATATGTATAAAAGTGAAAAAAACGGGGGAATTGGGGGATTTGGAATGGGGTAAGAACCTTTCAAAATGTGAAAAAGAGGTGAAAAAAGGTGTGAAAAATGAACAGAAGTGGTTAAGAGTGAAAGAAAGTGGTTTAAATGTGGGATTAATAGATGAGGGAAGGTAAAAAATTGAAAATTGAGAGGCTTGAAAGCAGGTTGTTGTGGTGGAAAATGCAGTCTTTGGGGGAAAAAAAGAAAAAAAGTGTGAAAAGCTTTGCAAAATGGCTTTGGTAATGCTGTTTTTCCAAAAAAAACAATGGTTTGGGGTGGGGATAATGTGGATTATTGGGGTGTTTGGGCTTGTTTTTTTTTTGGGGGGGGGCTGGGCAAAAAAAATCTGAAACAATTTGTAGTTAGAGAGGTTTTGTGGGGCAAAAACCTCTTTTGGGCATGTTTTGGCCCAATACAGGCCCAATTGTGTTTCATTTTTAATTAAAAATGGGCCCAGGGCACCCCTTATGTGATTTTACCAATTTGCTTACGTGTTTTTACCAACACCCTAAAAGAAATAAAGAATTGCAAGGAATCATTACCATAAAATTATCTTGAATGTTTTTGCTATTGAGTAACCAAAAATTCAAAATGGAAAATTCCTACCAAATGATAATTAAAATTTTGAATTTTTAGAGACAAGATTGATTTTTGAAAAATTGAAAAATTTGAAAGGAAAATTTTCAGTTTCAACTCTGTCATTTTTAGACAATATTGATAGGAATAATTATTGAATAAATAAAGAGAATAGTAAGATAGTTTTGCAATATTTATAGCTTATATAGATATGGACTTCATTCATACCTTATGAAATAATATTAAGTTAAAATCTAGAAATCATTCTACTTTTTAGATGTAGGTAGAAATAGATATAAATTTAGTTTGTAAATTTGGAATAAAATGGCTATCTTTATCAATTACTCAAAAAATGAACATGATATATGAAATTGAAATATTTTATTCAAATTCCCTCTTCAAAGGATTAAGAGCTTGTGTAATATATTTTATAGGAATTAGTAATTATATTAAGATTTATAAATCTTTAAGTTAGTATTTTGGAATATATTTTCAATTTTTCAAGTGCTAGGGGAAAAAAATTAATCAAATTTTTCCACCTATAAGCCAAGCTTGGAGCTTATTGATACTTTCAAAGACCTGGGAGGTTAGGTATCCAATGGATAGTATTTCAGACCTTTCAGGTTTATGAAAGATATTTTATCTCAGAAATATTTCAAATTGAGTATTGAAGATAGACTTGTTTAAAGAGCTTAGTTGTAATTCAGTTCTAATTAACTGTAAATATCTCTTTATCACCCTGGAGGGCTTTTAAAAAGAGGAATTGTGAATAATTATTTTGATAGAGCTTCCTGTATCAGAGGGAAAGTTTTCAAATTGAATATATCATGATCTCAGAAAAATGATAATTTTTGGTTTTAATCTTATTATTAAGATCTTTATAACCTGCTAAAACTTTATAAAATTGATTGAATTGACATAGTGGCACATTGAATTTTTTGAAAAGTGTTCAATTTATTTTATTACAGCTTGAATCCCAATACAAATTTTGAAGTGAATTAATTTTTTCAAAAAATGTTTGAGATAAATTAATATATTCATGAACTGAAAATAATAGTAAGATTTCATAAAATCTTTTCAATGTAGTTAAGTAACAATAATTAAAAAAAAATTGAATTGAAGAATAAGCTGTGAATTCATTTTGGAAGTATTTCTTAAAATAATGAATTCTATTTCAAAAAAACCTGCAATAACTTGATATTGATAGCAAGAAAGAACATTTTCCATGAAAATATTACTTTCCTAAGTCTATATTTAAGCCTATCAACACATTCAAAATGGATTCCTGAGCTCTTACATCAGGTAGAGACTAGTGAAAACTTTGATTCCACATAGGGATGTAGCTTATATGAAGAAGTAGGATACATGAATGTAAAAGTGATGGTAAAAACTCTCAATTTGATGAAGGAGAAGGAATTTATTCTCATTTTTTTATTTGGCAGAAATAATAGAAGATTATATATTTTTTATTCAAAAGGGAAAAAAATTAAGGAGCTGAGCCAGTTTCCATTTCCCCATGTAATTATTTTATAATGACTTCAGTTTTTTAATAACATCCCTATTACAAGGGAAATGAGAATTTAAAATATATTCTTAAAAAGCAGTTTATTTTGATATTTCTGGGTATATTATTTGTTATAAAATGTAGTAAAAGCTTCTTATTTTACTCATAAGAGGGTTAAGGTTATTTATATTATTGTAAAAAGGTGTGAAAGTGAATTCTTTTGAGATTTGGGGAAAAGGTAGAATAATATTTCCCCTTCATTTTCAAAAGATACATGAACTGCAGAGTTATGGGGAATAAAGAACTACAAAAAGTAAATTTGTGTCAAATTTTTTTTGGTGAAATTGTTTATTCTATCTGAAATTCAAAAAGAATTTATTTTTTCCAATTCTTAAATACTGAAGTGGTATATATTGATTTGTGTTAAAAGTCTTCAGATAGGATCAATACAGGTTCCAGGAAAAAGTCATTATGAAAGATACACATCCTAGTTATTTGAAGAAAAATATAATCATGTAGATATTTTTGTAGTTGAATATATTAATATATTCAAAAAGGATTACAAACAAAAGAAATAAATGAAAGGAAATATATTATAGGAGATGAAGAAAGAGGATGATTAAATTCTGAGGAATCAGGATACTTGGTTCATCTTGATTTGAACATTCTTGGTTTATTTCCCAAAGAATTTTGTGGAATAAAGGAGTATAGAAAAGTTACAGAAGCTACATAATTCAATTTATCTTATTTTGAGTATTTATCAATATCGCAAATCTGGCTTGGAATATGACCAAATAGTAGAAAGCTAGAGCCCAGTATAAATCATTTTGAAAGTCTTGTTGGACTTGGGTTGAGCCTGCTACCCCTGCCTCCAGGGGTAGCTTTTTTTATTGTTAGTATCTCTGTGAATGAAATAAAGACTTTTAGCTTCGTTTGAATAGGATATTTCTTTTAAATATATTGGATATTAATATTTTGAGATATGAGCTTAATCAGATTGATAACAGATTAAATCAAGATAATAGAGACTTAATAAGACTGATAATAATCTTAAAATTCCTTTGTATACACTGGCTATATTCTGGCTGTAATTATCACTTTAATAATAATACAAATAGAAATGAAATTGGATTAATAATAAGACTAATTATTAAATAATGTTTCATAGCTTCTAAATTTTTCAATAATACCAATATTTTAAGCAGTAATAATGAGATTTTAATGAATAAAAATCAAATATTCTTTTATATATCGTTCTATTTCAGGGATGCCAGTTATTCTTCAAAATAAAAATTTCTTACATAATTGTTTGAAAAGTGAGAGAGAGAGAACCTTCATTTATAGATTTTGGTCACCTAATCGTGTCTTATGGATGTCTTGGCTGTATGGCTTTGTGAGAGATTTCTTCCAGTTTAAATATTTATACCAAGCTCATATGATACCTTTGAGATGATTTGGCTAGTGTGATATTTTTGTTACCAGAGGAACCTAGATCATCTGTTTTAGTTTCTCTCATGGAGTTATTTTAAATGGGGAAAGCGGAGAAAAGGATTCACTTCCTTTTAATAATAGAAAATTATTGAGATTATTTAGCTGTTGATATATTCTCCTACCAACCAATACAGTTCATATATGTCATATTGGATATTTATCAATAAAGTGGAGGAAATGCAGTTTCTGGTGAGTGAAATGTCTTTTGGCTATATGTACTGAATTTGAGTTTGAAATGAGTTGGGGAAGGGGTTAGTTTCAATGTTTCTGTTTTAATTTACTAATTTTTGCTTACATAAATAGCCTTGAGGAAGCTCCTGTATTTTTCATTTTATGTTTGTCTTCTTCTTTATGGAGTGAGAATAAATATTTATGAGGAATGAAGAAATATGATATATTTTAACATTGGTAAGCCTGATTTCCTGTTTGAAAATGAATTTTGATTCTCCTGAATAGCCTTGAGTGACATATTTGAATTAAATTCAGGTGGGAAAAGTACAATTATGATGTCATTCTAAATCCAACCTTGCTTTATTGAGGATATTTCTTCAAAATATCAGAATTCTGTTATCCACTTCCTGCATTATTGAATCAATTTCATCTATTTGATATCAAGTAAAACTAAGAAACTGTATTTTGAGGCACCCTCATGATGTTTATGGGATTCTATTTTTATTTGAAATAAATTGAAAGGTTTGTGATACAATAGGTTGATTATACTTCAGCCATAAGCAGTTGAGTGCCACAAATAATTTTCTTGCATATCAAAAACAGGTTTATTAAATATGAAAAATATTATTAATTGATTCCTTGTCATTTGGAATGAATTCTCCATCATGTGAAATAAATTTCCCATGATATGAAATTTATTCTCTATACTATTTATATTGAGTTCAATTTTTTTGATATCAAATGAGCCAATAAATTCAAAGACCTACCAGTTTATTTCATATGTAAATTTCAATACCTAAAAATACTTAGTTTGACTCAAAATAAATAAGGCTAATAATAATTGAGATCTCTTAGTTTATGTTTATAAAATAATGCAAGAAGTGCCATAAATTTATAGTCTGATTATCATATTTAAGACATGAGACGTGGTACAGTGTTGAGCGAGATTAATATAAAGGAATACTTTCTTGAAGATCTTCATATACTAAGGTGGTTAATTTCTTGAGAATGTAGAGGAATTCTGCAATTCTGTACAGCTTTAATTAAGTTTCTGTTTATTGAAACCTTTTCTTGGGGTATATTTTATTGTCTTAAAAATGTCCTGTATTTACAGATGTGTATTGTATGTTCTTATGTGAAAGTTGTAGCTGTAAGATGTAAGCTTATGGCTTTGATACCTGTATAATTCAACTGAGATATTGAGTGAAATGTTGTAGATTTAAGACATGTCTTTGCATATGTAATGTATAATTATATCCAGATTTTTTAGTTAGAATCTCTCTTGGAGATCTATATTCTTGAGATATTGTGATTCAACTTATAAACCTGTTTTGGTTGATAGTTGTGCAAAAAATCACAAATTGAGTGTTTGAATCAATTTTCTTCATTTATTTAAATAAGTACTTTTTTTTTGAGATAATTGAAAAAATTCTCCAGTCTTGTTTAAGATCCCCAAAATATCCTTGGATCTTCCCAAAATTTCAAAAATAATATTTATATATCTTATGATAATACACCTTAGAAAGCTTGATTTTGGTGTTTGTCAGATTTGGCAAGCTCAGAAGTGATTATTTCATCCTTGTAAGCTGACACCATGCACAAGATCACATAGTTTTTTTGGAAGGATGTGCAGTTTTTGATCTTGAGGTCTTGAATGAGATTAAGGAATGCAGTAAAACCATTCAAGATCACTTTTGGACCTGCATTGATACCTTTTCCCCCCAAACTCAATTCATTGAAAAAACAACTCATTTTATATCAATAATTCACCAAATAAAGCTATGGTTATCATTTAACTCCAATTTTTGAGGCTAGATATTATTTCTCAAAATAATAGTTTATTTCCTAAAAATTAGAAAAAGGAAAACTGCTAAAATTTTGAACAATTTAGTAAATAAAAGAGAATTTTAACTTCAAATAAAAAAATGTTTGTCATAATTTAATTCTGTTGTAGCAAGTATCTGTTTAAAACATTTGATAACTTTTTGTAGGCTTAGAAAGTCTATCTGTTATCTCCCAGCCCTTCAAAATGTGCTTCAATGGAGTAAAGTACTTGATTTTTTGGCTATTTCTGGGGCCTGAAAGACACCCCAAATAGCTGTATATATATTCTTATTATCTCTCAGTAGATCTCAAGTTAGCTCAAGAAATAATGATATTACTAATTTTCAGTCTGAGTCTATGATGGAGTGATAATAAGGATATTTACAAATGTAACTATGACTGTGACACAGATTTATAAGTTTAAAATTGTTTAAAAATAAAGTGTAAGGGATTTTCTGTAGAGGAATAGTGGTGGTGAGCACTATTGAAAGCCCTTGGTGCAGCTTTACTGGCTGGATTATTATAATCAAGACTACAACACTTACTATAAGAAGCATACCTGGGTATTTTGCAAGAGTATAAATGCTTTTGGAATCTGTACTATATAGGACGGGGATTTGTCACAAGCACAGGAAAGCCCCCTCCCAATGGGTGTTTATGGCCAGTCAAGCCTCCATTAATGCATGGGAAATTGGGCATCTTATCAACCCTAGGCCAATTTACAACTCATGGAGTGGAATGGCCCTTTGGCCATATCCACTGTGCATGGTCATTCATAGCCCCAAGGACCCAAGGCACACAGAATGGCCATAGCCCTCAAGACTCAAGCCATGGCCTCTGGAAATCACCAGAGGCCACCAGCCACCTTCGAGAAGGGGTTTCCACTCAAGATCAGGGAGACTTCTGGCACAACTCAATGGACCCAAGTCTGCGGGAACCAGGAGTGGTACATATATGATAGTATATACCATTATGCACCATTTTTCTTCAGAAAATCAATGATGACGTTTTCAGGACTGCATTGTTCAATTTGAAGCCAAGTACCCAAGCCATAACCCATTTCAAAGGAAGGCTTTGGCCCCTCAGTCTTACAATCCATGGTGGCTACCAGAAGACCATTTGAGGACCCCAACTCCCTGGATTTCCAGGTGTTTGTTATTTCATCCCAACAGTATTCTCTCAAGGGAATACTTGCCCAGTATTCTTCAAGGAAAATACCAACACATTGTTCATCATTGAACTCAGCTGTCAAGGTATCAAGCACTCCAGAACTCTTTGGAAAACTCAATTGATCCATACAGGCAGTATTTGGACAACCTGTATGGCATTGGCCCATTTGGACCAATTCATATTACACTATGGGAATTAAAGACACATAGTTCATTTCTCAACATGGCCAGATTTGTATTGACCCAGAACAGTCAATACAGCTTGGTAATCAACCCTCCAGGATAGGTCTTAAACTTTTCACATATACTGGCCACCTTTTCTTCCCTGGGGAATTTTTCCCCAGTGAATCAATATATTGGATTTATTTTTATTCTTATTTTATTTTCATTATTGAAATAAATACTGATAATCTTAAGTCAGTCATTTGCACTTCTTTCTTTTCCTGTCAGGAGATATTGGTGGTCATATCCTTTAGTAATTCTATCATTCTTTCCAGCAGGTTGAAACAGTGAATTGAGGATTCATTTAGTTGGCTCTTTTGATTTTGGCTTTTCTGATTATCCTTGGGATTTTGAATTCATTCTTATTTCTGGCATATTGTGTATTTCTCTCATTTTCTCTTGAACAAATATCTTCTTCTTTTCTTCTCTTTATATTTTGAGCCCTCCAAGTGGGTCCCTGACTTCTGACTGCCAGGCCACTCATGTTATTACCAAGAGACCCTGTGACATTATATTAGTTAACTTGTAATTTCTTTCATTATGTTCATTCTTCATCATCTCATTTACTCATTTAATCAAGATTATGACTCTTTAATGCTTATGAACTTCATGATTTATCATCACCTCTCAATCTTCTCTCATTCATTCTTCATTTTGAAAATTGAAAGCTGAACCATTTCTATTTTGTTTATTTTTTTAAAATCTTTATTCAAATCATCAAATTCCTTTCATTCATACTTCAGGATTCGTTTTATTGGATGTTCAAATTGGTCATCAAAGTTATTCAGACATGTTCTTCATATCAGGATTCATTTTGATTCATTCTTCAATAATTTTGATTTAAAGAAGAATTCATTTGACTTGATTTGATTGATTAATTTGACATAAAATTGATATTGAATTCAAGAAAATTGATTGACCTAAGGATTTATTGATCCTGCTGATTTTTTCACATCAAGATTTTGACATAAATTGTTTTTTCCTCAAGAATTCATTTAATTGATTGATCTTGTGCAAGATTTTGAGTTTTTTTTGATTTGAAATATTGATTTATCAAATTCAAAATTTCATTTGATATCTTATTGATTTATTTACCTGAAGTTTCATTTTGACTCATTGATTTTTTCTTCAAGCTTTCTTGCCAAATTGTCTCAAGTCCTCAAATTCATTTTATTTTGATCCTGAAATAATGCGCATCCAAAATTCACCTCCTGCAAGACAGACCAGATCTCAAGCTGTCCTTGCTCAAACACCAAGAGTGCCTCTTGATGGGACCTCAGAGGTTCCTCAACTGAGGGCCCATTTGAACAGAAGACCAGTCATGGAAAGAAGGAAGAGGGCCAAGAAGTTCAATTTCCTTTCCAGGAGTAGTTGGTGGCTTTCCAGGACTTTCAATGACCACTTTCAAAAGCCCTGGTGAAGAGGAAGAGTCTGATGGTAATGAAGGTGTTCCTGCTCCTGTGGGGGCATCCCAATTTACTGGAGGGCCAGCTCTAGCCCAGTATAATCAGCCTGACCCATCCTTATTGGCCATTATTCAGAGCATGACTCAGATTAGGGCCAATCTTCAAGAAGCTTCATCCTCTGAAGCATCAAGAACACCAGCCTTCAAGACTCTATCTGTGAAGCCAGCAAACTGCTTTTCAGGACTCAACCCTCCAAAGGCAGAAGTTTTATTCAGTCCTGCCAGCTTATGTTTCATAATGACAAGGAAAATTTCACTTAATACAGGGAGAAAGTTCTTTATTTCACTTCATTTCTCATTGGCAGGGCTGCGAAATGGATTGAGCCTTATCTTTAAAATTTCACCAATCAAGACCCAGCATGTCTCCTCAATAATCGGGCCTTATTTGAATCCAAACTCTTTGCTGTATTTGGGGACCCAAATGAAGTTAGAAAAGCTGAAGCAGAGTTGGATGGCCTAAGAATGAAAGAAGGTAGGAATGTATCTTTATACATTTCTGATTTTAGAAGCCTAGTTTGAAGAACTGGGGATTGGGGTGAAAGGGCTCTTATTCCTCATTTCAGGAAGGGATTGGCCTCAAGAGTTCTGGATCAATTGGCCTCCCATCCTTCAAGAATTGACTCTCTTCAAAACTTAATGGACATTACCCAGGAGCTTGATACCAGGTACCATGAGAGGAAAAAGGAAAAGAGTCATCATCAAGAGAAGAAGCCTGAAGCCACATAGTCAATTTCTTCTCATCCTCAAAATCCTTAAAGCTCACAGAAACAGAAGAAGAATTTTTAGAAGAGGGACAAGCCCCATTCTTGTTTGTTGAATAAGGACTTCAAGTTGATGGGTTCTGAAAAATAAAGAAGAGTCAAGAAGGGCTTATGTGCCTATTTTGGTGGGAAGAATAGTCTTGAGTATTGTTTCAAAAGGCCTCAAAACCAGCTTGCCCAACCATTAGGAAAATTTCCCAGCCAGGGAAAATCCTGAGTGAAGATCATGTTGTGTTCAATGGTCTTCATTATTTTTCATCCAGAGCACAGTTGTGCATTCTTAATACTGGTGTCAAGAATTCTTTAAAATTATTATTATTTTCTTTGCTTTCTGATATGTTTTACAGCATTATCATTGATTCTGGTTGTCAGGCTGAGTCTATGATGAAGCTTATTAATGAGTATTTACAAGCTTTAACTATGACTGTGACATGGTGAAAATAGTAATAAAAAGATTATTGATGATGATAAACGTTTAATAAAAGAATATTAAGGGCTTTACTATTGAGTAATAGTGGTGGTGAGCGCTGTTGAAAGCCCTGGGTGCAGTTTTACCTGTTGGATTACAATAATTAAAATTATAATTATACCTGATTATTTTCTAAGCTTATAGCTGTTTTTGACAGTTATACTACGTAGGAGTTCAAGAGCAGGATGAGGAAACCTTCTCTGGTGGAGAAAAGGCTCCTTTTTATCCTAAACTTGGGTGAAAAAGTTCTCCAGACCTTTCCACATAGAGGAAGTGAAGATTTTTCACTTCCAGATACTGGCTTTTGGCTTTGATAGTGCCTGTCTGCTCTGTGTTGGGCTCAGATGTGATTTTGAAACCACATCTGGGCAGTTTTTACCAATACAGGGTGAACATTTTCATCTGGGGACCACATAGCCCTCTTCTGACGTGTATGACGCATAGAATGCTGTACAGAACCTGTAGAGGACCCCAGTATTGACCAAACAATGAGGTATTGAAGTATAAATAGGATTCTTTGTCAATTTGACATCCCATAATCATAGGTATGGGAGAATATCCCACAGTAAGGCTATATTGGTCTGACTGTGGGATTTTGACCTTACAACTGCAATACCTTTTTCAGTTTTTGAGATATCAAGCTCAAATTTGGTTCATTGTATAGTTCTGCATGTGCTCTACACAGTGGTACCTCATTTGATATGGTTATCATTAAGTATGGAAATGTTATTCCATGTACAAGATTATTTGTACATATGTATGATTTGCTAAAAATCTGTATGGAACTTGTTTTCCCCATGACTTTTGTTCTAGATGAGATATGGGGAAATGGATGGCACCATAAGATAGCCTTGATTTTTCCCTTTCCAAAAAGACCCTACTTTAGGTATCTCACACTAAGACTGTAGAAGTTAGATGAGAGGTGAATATTTTAATCACGCTTATTTTACTTTATTTTGGTCATCACTTCTGTAATTCTGGTGCTAGCTCGATTTGGCTAGTACCATTGGATAGCCCTTACTTAGAGCTTCATTTTGAATACCCATTTGATGGGGTTAAGCCTCTTCCTCTGGATTTTGTATGAGAGGTGAAAATTAAAGTTTATGCTCAGCAACAACTTTGAGCAGGAATAACTTTGTTATTCTTTGTCCTATTATGGTGTGACTTGTCTATTTGGAAAGTGGTGGATTTCCTATTTCTTTTGATACCTTTTGAGATTATTTTTCTCAGTTCCATTTTTTGTGGTATCTTGGCTATACCATTGATTTATGGTATTTGGCTTTCATGCTTGTGCTCTGGTTTTGAGTCACAGGCTGACACTGGTGATACCAGCTCATTTATTTCAAAGCAGTTTTCTCACAAGTATTCTTTGACCATGTAAGAACTCCCAGAGAAAATTCCTCTTATTATCCTTGACTCGGCTGAGTCTCCTTTCTTATGGGTGACTCACCATGATAAGTATATGGTTGAGCTCCCTTCCTTCCCAAACTTTGAATGTGACTTTTTAGTCATTGATACTCTGAATGAAGGATACCTCACATTGGAATTTAACTTTATTAAGTATTTTAATTCATCTATTTATTGGAGGCAAGGTATGATCACCTTTAATTCTGATGATAAGGAATATTATGATCCTTCAAAATATTCCAGTAATGACTTTTCTTCTGCCGAATTATGTGCAGCTTGGGTTGGTGATTCTAGAACACCATCATTTCTGCCTTCTGTCAATATTACTTCCCCAAATTCCCCACAGTCATTATTACCATCTAGGGATGAAGTCTTCAAAGATATTCAAGATGTTGGAGAAGATAATTCTCTGTATCTTCACTTAACCTCTTCTTTGGGAATATTGACCTTCCTCCTTCACCTTACCATACCTCCCTGGAGGATTTGTGGGATGAAGAGGAACAGCCAGAAGAGATAGAAGCTGTGATGAAGGTCTTTACCTCTGCTTATCACCATTATTTTTATGTATTATCTAAGTTGAAAGCAGAGAAACTTTCTCCTCACTGCACCTGTGATCATCATATTGAGCTGGAGGGGTCTCTACTCTTTATCAAACAAAGAGTAAGATGCACTAAGGGCCTACATTTCAGACAATTTAGAGAAAGGTTTCATCCAGAGAAGCTCCTCTTCAGCAGGAGCACCTGTACTCTTTGTCAAAAAGAAAGATGGGGGTCTCTGTTTGTGTTTTGATTACTGAAAACTCAATTCTGTGACTAGGAAGAACAAATATCCTGTTCCTCCTATGAATCATCTTCTTACTGTCTTTAATTTTTATTCTATCTTCTCCAATATTTATTTGTGTGGTGCATATGACCTGCTTAGAATCAATGAGGGTGATGAACATTTGACAGAATTTAGAACTAAATATGGCAGTTATATGTACTTGGTTATGCCATTTGGATTCACCAATGCTCTTTCCTCTTTTCCAAATCTTATCAATGATTTCTTTTTATTATCTTCTTGATTTTTATCTTGTCGTTTATTTGGATGACATAATGGTCTTTTCCAAATCTGAGGAAGACCATATCACTCATATGTCCACTGTTATTTCCAGAATAAGAGTCAATAACCTCTTTGCTAAGGCCTTCAAGTGCTTGTTTCATGTTTCTAGTGTAGAGTATTTGGGCTATGTTGTTTCTTCTGAAGGCCTCAAGATGGACCAAGAAAATGTCCAGAAAATTCTCAATTGGCCACCTCCAAGAAACCTCAAGTCTCTTCAACCATTCCTTGGCTTTATTAGCTTTTACTGCTGTTTCATCAAGAATTATTCCAAGAAAATCAGTTGACTCACCAAGTTCTTCAAGAAAGATTCCTGTTTTCCCCTCAATGAGGAAGCTCTCAGACAGTTTAACCAACTGAAAGAGGCATTCACCACAGCTCCAATACTTTCCCACTTTAATCCTTCTCTACCCACCATTGTAGAGACTAATGCATCCAATTATGCCTTGGGTGCTGTACTGAGTCAGGTTTCTGACTCAGGAAAAAATCAAATTGCATTTTAGAGCTGCAAGCTTATTCCACAAGAGCTCAACTATGAGATTCATTACAAGGAACTCCTTGGCATAGTCTGGACTCTTCTTCTTTGTTTATCTACCCCTTTTGAAGTTCTTGCCCATCACTCATCTCTACAATAATTCATGACCTCCAAAGTACTTACTTTCCGTAAAGACCTTTGGGCTAAATTACTTTCTGAATTTCACTTTTCAATCACTTACCTCCTTGGCCAGCTAGCTACTCTTCCAGATTCTATATAACGCTGGGACAACATTTATCCGGAAAGGGGAGAGGATTTCATCAGGAAGAATCCAATGAAATTCTAACAACTCACTAAGAAAGATGAAGTTTGCAGTCAAGGTGGAAGATTTTTCAAATTTGATTGAAACAATTCAGAAGGCTCTATTGCAATATTTTCAGTATAGAGGTACCCTGCAAGACTTGGACAAAGGTAGATTGGTTGAAAATTATTCTCTTTATCCTTCTTGCAACCTTCTGCTTTTCAAAGATTGGGTGGTGGTCCCAAATGACCCCACAATTAAACTCAGTATACTTCAAAATGGCCATAGCTCTCCTCTATCTGGGCATCCTGGCCAAGAGAAGACTCTCCAGCTTTTCATGAAGGATTTCCACTGGTCCAGAATGACTCAATTAATTAAGGATTATGTTTGATCCTGTCAACAGTGTCCAAGAAACAAGAATATCCATGAAAAGAAGTTTGGACTTCTCAAACCCTTTCCAATTCCAGATGATCCTTGAGTTTGCCTTTCAATGGACTTTATCACTCAACTGCCACTGTCAAACTCTTTTGATTAAATTCTGGTCATAGTGGTCAGATTCTTAAAAATGGCAGTATTTATTCTAACAATTTCTTCAATCACCTCATTGGATTTGGCCCATTTATTCATCAAGAATATCTTTTCAAAGCATGGACTTCCTTAAAGAATGTAAGTGATAGAGGTTCTCTTTTTTTTTCTTATTTTTGGACCAATATTTGTCAGAAGCTCAAGATTCTAACAGATCTGTAAACTGCTTACCATCCAGAGACTGATAGACAGACAGAGAGGGTAAATAAGATACTAGAACAGTACCTTCAGATGTATGTCAGCTATCATCAATATGATTGGAACACCTGGCTTGCTCTGGCTAAATTTTCTTACAAGAACTCTGACTGATCTCCAACAAAACAATCACCATTTTTCACTGTTTATGGAGGAGATCCTCAATTCAGCTCAGCTCACATTACTCAATATACTCCTGCTGGAAAGTTATAAACAAAACTCCAATCATCAAATAAATATTTCAAGAGAGAAATTAAAGTTGCCATAAATAGGTTTAAGAGGTATGCAGATAAAAGTAGAGAAAGTCCACCTGTTTTCAATCCTGGTGACATTGTACGGCTTTCTTCCAAGAATATCAAATCAACTACACCCACCAAATAAATGTCTGAAAGATGGTTGAGTCCTTTTCCAATCTTGAAGAAAGCAAAAACTCATGCCTTCCATCTCAATGGAAGTCCATCCACCCAGTCTGTCAGCCTGTGACTCAAAACCAGAGCACAAGCATGACAGCCAAATACCATAAACCAATGGTAAAGCCAAGATAACACCAAAAAATGGAGCTGAGACAAATCAACTCAAAATGTATAAAAAGAAAGAGAAAACTCACCTCTTTCCAAATATACAAGTCCCATTATCATAGGACAAAGAATAACAAATTTATTCCTGCTCAAAGTTGTTGCTGAGCATAAACCTCTATTTTCACCTCTCATCTGAAATCCAGAGGAAGAGGCTTAACCCCATCAAATGGGTATTCAAAATGAAGCTCAATGTCCGGGCTATCCAATGGTTTTAGCCAAATTGAGCTAAAACCAAAATTACAGAAGTTATGGCCAAAACAAAGCCAAATAAGTGTGAACAAAATATTCACCTCTCATCTAACTTCTACAGTTTTAGTGTGAGATTCTTAAAGTGGGGAATTTTTGGAAAGAGAACAATTAGGGGTATCTGATGGTGCCTTTCATTTCTCCATATCTCATCTAGAACAAAGGTTCTGGAGCAAATAAGATCCATAAAGATATTGAGAAAATCATCTGTATGAATAACAAAACTTGTACATGGAATGACTTTTCCATATTGGATGTTAGCCATACCAATTGAGATAGCATTGTGTAGTTCTTATCCAGGGCTACAAAATGAACCAACCTTGAGCTCAATATCTCAAAAACCAAAAAAGCTATAGCAGGTTTAAGGTTAAAATCCCACAATTGGGCCAATACACCTTTACTGTGGGATAATATCCCACAACCATGATTATGAGGTGTTAAACAGACAAAGACACATGTTTCTACTTCAATAACTCATATTTCATTCAATATTGGGGTCCCATACAGGTTCTGTACAGCATTCTATACATCATACACGTCAATAGAGGGCTGTGTGGTCCCCAGATGAAACCTTTCACCCTGTATTGGTGAAAACTGCCCAGATGTGATTTCAAAGCCACATCTGAGCCCAATACAGTGTATACAGGCATTGTGGAAGCCACAAGCCAGTAT
Organism: Austropuccinia psidii; assembly: GCA_023105745.1. NCBI lineage: Eukaryota > Fungi > Basidiomycota > Pucciniomycetes > Pucciniales > Sphaerophragmiaceae > Austropuccinia > Austropuccinia psidii. The sequence goes on from JALGQZ010000014.1 coordinate 2,732,968, forward strand.
ACAGAAGTGAAACACTCTTCACTTCCTCTATGTGGATGGTCTAGAGGGCCATTCCACCCCATTTTAGGATAAAAGGAGTCCTTTTCTCCACCAGAAAAGGTTTCCTCATCTTGTTCTTAAATTCCTATGTAGTACAACTGTCAGAAAAAGTTATGATCCTGGAAAACAAGTCAGGTATACTTTAATTCTTAGTTTTGTAGTTCTTATTGTAGTAACCCAACTGGTAAGACTACACCCAGGGCTTTCAACAGTGCTCACCACCACTATTTCTTAATTGTGAAGCCCTTATTACTTCACTTTTAAACCATTGTTATCATCCTAAAGCCTTTTTTAAAGTAATTTCGCCATTTCAAAGTCATATTTAAAGTTGTAAATAGTATTATTATGACTTCATCATAGACTCATTCTGACACATTCTTCCATATTTCCCTCTTAGAAACAGTAAATAAATCAACAATCCCAAATGGGCATCAAGAGCCTCTCCCTCCAATTATCATACAAGACAAAGAGGAATGGAAAGTCTACCAAATCATGGACTCAAAGCTTAAGAGAGGAAAATTATGGTATTTGGTGGAATGGAAAGGTTTCAGTCAAGACCTAGAAAGATCCACTTGGGAACCAGCCAAAAGCCTCAAGAATTGTCTTGAACCTGTCACAGATTTTCATTCTTTATATCCTTACAAGCCAGGACCCAACTATTCCAGAGCTTGATTTCTTATGGTGCTTGGTGGGGAGAGGAATTACCAAAAGGAAGTACCACTCCTGGTATGCACCTTCAGAGGTATTCTACCATTTTGTTGTAAGCATCACCTTGGCCACTGTGTGAGAACTCTTCAATTTTTGGAAACAGATATTTGGCCATGCTTTCAACATCAATTCCATATTTATGGCCATTTCAACTTGTGCAAATGGACCATCCTTTTTTAATTCTTTTTCAAGTTATCATTCTTTCAAATTCACTCCTTCAATAATTCTTCTTTTGAACTTATGGCACAGGCAGGAGTGGTAACTACCAAACGTAAGTTCCTCTCCTCATGTGCTTTTCCCTGAGGGGTCTAAAATATGTCAAAACATCACCTTGGTCACTCTGTGATCACCTGGAATTAGATTTTCCTTTCCAGTTCCTTGGCCATTTTTCAAAATAAATTTACCAACTGCTGTGATGAAGATTGGAACCTCCTAAAGATTCATTCCTTTTTCTTTCTCTTATTTTAATTTACATTCTTTTGATCTTTCCATTATACCTTTTTGAAAAATTTTCTTTCTTATAAACTTAATGCCAAAATATTTACATCAACTCATTTCTTCAAATCCCAAAGCCAAATGGCAAAAGAAGAACAAATAATCCTCATATCATATTCTGGCCCCTTATCAGTTATAAATTTCTATTTCAAGATTAAAAACCTCTGTAATACTTACGTCTAATCCACCTAAACAGCCTCAAAAGGCTTCTACCATGTCTTGGTTCTCAGGAGCTCACCACTCAAAGTAGGGGGGTACTATCACAACCACAGGAAAACACCCTCCCAATTGGTTTTTACGGCAAGTCAAGCCTCCACCAATTAATGGCCAATTGGCCATATAATCAACACTAGGACAATTGAAAACTCATGGCATGGAATAGCCCTTTGGCCATATCCACTGTGCATGGTCATTCATGCCCCAAACCTCAAATATTACCTTCAGGTCATATCCTGCTTCATTGGCCCCTTTGGCCAATTTCCAACCTCACCAACCCCCAGGCCAATACATCTATATTTGGGCCCAGGGGGTCATCTAGTCTTCCAGGGGACTCTGGCCCGCTCCCTTTGATTAGGAGGTTTATGGCCTAAATGGCATATTTGGGCCATTTAGGCCCCTTTTGGCCTAATTCCATAAAGGCCAAAAGGGGCCAAGGGGGCAGTTCAGCAGCCCCCAATGCCAGGTGGTCCCACCTGAGCCTATTTTGGCCAACAATCCCAGAAGACCCAAGGAGCCAAGGCACCCAGAATGGCCATAAATAGCCATAGCCTCTGGAAATTACCAGAGACCACCAGCCACCTTTATCAAGGGAATTATGCTCAAGATCAGGGAAACCTCTGGCATAAATCAATGGACCCAAGTCTGGGGTAACGAGGAGTGGTGCATAAATGGTAGTATAAACCATTATGTACTATTTGTCCTCAGAAATTCAATAGTGAATTTTTCAGGACTCCATTATGCCATTTCAAATTAAGTCCCAAAGCCAATAACCCATTTCAAAGGAAGGCTTCAGCCTCTCAGTCTTACAATATGTGGTGACTTCCAGGGGACTATTTTAGGACCCCAACTCCCTGGATTTTTAGGTGTTGGTTAATTCATTCAAATAGTATTCCCTTGGGGGAATACTGGCCCAGGATTCTTCAAGGACAATTTCCAGAGGCTGTTAATCATTCAAATCAGTTGTCAGGGTATCAAGTACTCTAGAACTCCTTTGAAAACTAAAATTCTCCATACAGGCAGTATTTGGACAACCTGTATGGCATTGACCCATTTGGGCCAGTTCATATTCCACTGTGGGAATCCAAGACACACAGTTCAGTTCTCAAGATGGCCAGATCTGTATTGACCCAGAACAGTCAATACAGTTGTGTAATCAACCCTCCAGGATCAGTCTTCAACTTTTCACATATAATGGCCACCTTTTCTTCCATGGGGACTTTTTCCCAGCTAGTTAATATATTGGATTGATTTTTATTCTTATTTTCTTTTCATTATTAAAGTAAATACTAATAATCTTAAGTCAGTCATTTGTGCTTCTTTCTTTGCCTGTCAGTGGATATTGGTGGTAATATCCTTTACTAATGACATTGTTATTTCTGGAAGGTTGAAACAGTGAATTGAAAATCAATTTGGTTGGCTCTTTAGCTTTTGGCTTCATTCTTATCTTTGGCATATCTTGTACCGCTCTAATTTTTTCTTAAAGAAATATATTCTTCTTTTATTCTATTTATCTTTGGAGGACTCCAAGTGAGTCCCCAATTCCTAAGTTCCAGGCCACTCTTGTTAATCCCAAGAGCTCCTGTGACAGCATTTCTCTTTTGGGGAGAGAGAGGTCCCTGTTTATCATGAAAATGGGTGAGAAGGTCCTCTAGACCTGTTCATGTAGCAAGAGTAAAGACTTTTCACTTCAAAGGACTGGCCTTTGGCTCTTACCACACATGTATAGCCTGAATTGGGCCCAGAGGTGGTTTTGAAACTGCATCTGGGCAGTTTCCACCAATACAGGGTGAAAACCTTCATTTGGGGATCACACAGCCCTCTTCTGAAATGCATGATGCATAGAGGTCTATATATAAAACATATGGGGAACCCAAATTGACCAAACTCTGGTTTCCTGAAGGATAAAAAAGCTCCTTTGTAGATTTGACACCTCATATTCAAAGATATGGAAAGGTATACCACAGTAAAGGTGTATTGGTCCAGCTGTGGGATTTTAAAATTGAAACTGCCATAGCTTTGTCAGTTTTCAAGATATTGAGCTCAATAATGGTTCATTGTGTAGCTCTAGCTGAGGTCTACACAATGGGACCTTATTTGGTATGGATAGAATTAAATATGGAAAAGGTATAATGTGTGTAATTCCCATTATTTAGATATGAATTCTTCTCAAATCCTGTATGGAGCTTGTTTTCTCCATAAATTTTGTTCTAGATGGTTCACAGGGAAATAGATGAAACCATTAGATAGCCCTGGTTGTGCTCTTTCCAAAATGACCCCATCTCAATTATCTCACACTAAAGCTGTATAAGTTAGATGAGAGGTGGATATTTTATTCACCCTTATTTGGCTTCAATTTGGGGTTCACTTATATGGTTTTGACTCTAGCTTTGTTTGACTAGTACAGTTAGATAGCCCTTACGGAGAGCTTTGATTTGGGAACCCATTTGATGGGATTCCGCTTCTTTCTCTAAATTTTATATTAGAGGTGAAGCTTGAAGTTTATGCTCAGCAATTGCTCTGAGCCTGAATAACTTTGTTATTCTTTGTCCTGTGATTATGGGAGTTTTATATTTGGAAAGGAGTGACTTTCCTCTTTCTTTTGATACCTTTTGAGGCTTTTTAGCTCAGCTCAATTTTTTTGTGTTATTTTCCTCTACCATTGGTTCATGGTATTTTGGATGTCATGCTTGTGCTCTAGTTTTGAGTCACAGGCTGACATAAACTACCTCTAAAAAAGGCTCATAATCAACAAGACAGTTCAGCCCACCTAGATGCTCTGAATCCTTTCAGGTGAAGGTCACCATCTGTTATGGGATCTTCTGAAAACCATTTATCTTTATCAGCTGTTCAATTCTTAAATCTGACCAAATATTGTCTATGGTCCTTCCCATTGAGTCTGATTTTCCTGGCCTTCATGATCCTTTCACTGGGCAAGAGAAGTCTTCTACCCCCACTATTTCCTTTGGAGTGTGGCTCTTGTTTCTGGTGGGGAACATATCCTCTCCTATTTTGTGGTAAGGTTTGACTAACCTCACTGGGAGCACTGGGTGTTTCCTAGAGAATTATTCTGTGAGTCTGACCTCCACTGCATTTTAACCTATAAAGCTATTGATAGTAAATGGTCCCACAAATTAGTATATATTTTTCTTTGGACCTTTAAAATTTCTGAAAATTAAAGTAGACACTAGCACTTGGTCCTCTTCTCTGAAGTCTGGTTCCTTGTTGGTCTTGTAATACCTCTGTTTCTTATATTCCTTTGCCTCAGCTATGCATCTTGCAGCTGTGTCACATGCTCTCTTCCACATATATTGAAAGTCCTTGGATGTGACGTGGATATTCAGAAGCTTTTTCTTCAAGTGATCCATAGGAAATGAGGGGTTCCAGCCTTTTTCCACCAGTGAGGGTGATGTCCTGTGGTGGAGTGCTGACTTGTATTGTCAGACAGTTGGATAGCTGGTAGAAGTGTAACCCAGTCTTGTGTGTACTGTGGGAACCCCTCTCGTGTGGGATTAAAATGAGGCAGTATCTGGAGGGGGAAATCACAGGTAACTAGTTCTGAATTGCTAATAACTCCTGTAACCAAGGGTGGCAAGGGTGTATTGCCTGCCCCTCCTAAAATACTGAACAAAATCTTCCTTGGAGCTCACAAACCAAAAATAAAATTATTAAGTGGCTTTACAACTGCAGAAGACAAAATTCAGCAGTCTCAGATCAGACCTATTGAATATATATTATGAAGAATAATTTTAGTGATTTTGGTTAAATCTTGAGATTTTAATGAAATAATTGTCTGTATAATTTTTATTTTCCTGAAATTGGGGTGAGTGGTTTCTTCTTGGTGATATAATTTTAGTAAGATAAGTTATTTAAGGTGTTCAGAAAAATTTGATGAGTGTTGATAAAGGTAATTTTGTTTAGATAAAGCTAAAATAGAGTAAAATAATTTTTGAAGGTTTGTTATTATTTTTAAGAGTTGTTGATTGTAAGATCAAATTGTATTTGTTAATTTAGGAGGTAACATTATTTGATATTGGATTCTTTAAAGGGGTAAGTCATTCTTAAGTATTGATAAATGGTGTTAATTTTACTGGATAAAATAAGTTAATAGAGTAGTAACCCTAATCTTGGATACTGGATAATTTGTATTTTTATTTTAATAATAATAAGATTCCACTGAGCTTAGCTACTGGGTAATCTTCAACACTATACTTCCTTTGAGCTTAGCTACTGGGAAATTAAATTTACTATGATATACTGGACTACCTCCCAGGTGAGGGATGACTTACTCCTATGCTCCTACTGTGCAGGGGATATAATTTGCATGGGGGATTCTGAAATTTGGGGGGAGAGAGCCCCTCTATTTATAAATTTTGGGAGCCAAGAGGGCCCTCGATGGGAGCTGTCTTCTTCCACTTTAATTCCTCTTAATTTCATCATGTGACTCTGTTTTTGGTGAGGACCTTTCTTGCATGGGTCAGGTGATTTAAGGTTTGGTGATAATTTTCTCTCTGCACAGCCTCCATTTATCACATGATTATCTTTTGGTGGACTGATTATGATGTGATATTCGTGTATTTTCCTTGCATGCATGAGGTGATTTCATTTTGGCTGAGGATTTTTCTTGCCCACAGCCTATTTTACGTCACATGATATTCTTGTTGGTGGGTGTAGTATCACATGATGACTTTGTATTTCCCTTGCATATGTCATTTTTTTCAGGCTTGGTAGAAGTGACTATTTAATTTATGCAGGTGGCATGGTTGTTTTCTCTTCTTTTTGAACTTAAAAATGAGGTCAGGTGATAATTCTTGCACTGATTAACTTACTGTTGTGTATGAGATGATGTGATGTTTGAGTTTGACAAATGCAGTGCATAGTCATGTGGTTGAGATTTACTCAGAAGTGTATACTGCATGCAGCCTGCTGTACCTAGTTTTGACTTGCATGAGGTGATAAGTTCTGTAAAGAATTTTGATTCTTTTTAAGGTTTCAAGCGGGGTTTCTGTGAATATAAGATAAGGTTATCCTGTGGCTGTGTTGTAAATGAGTTGCAGGAATTACATGGGGTTTAGCTTTGCATAATGTGACTTTCTGTGTTTAATGAAAGGTTGCTGTGTAGTTCTTTCAGGTTTCCTTTTATTGCTGAATGAGTCCTGTGGCTATATAGGGGTTTAAAGCTGGGTGGGGTGTGTAATTTAAAGGGTGGTACCTTATTTGTTGTAATTAGTTTACTATATGTAACTTTATTTTTACATATGCATAATGAAATTGAATAATTCATTTAAGCAAATACATTGCCCTTTGGTGCCTGTAACATGGTTTTATGAGTTAAATCCAGATTCTTGCTGTAAAATTGACCTTTTGGTGTAAAATTTGAGTGTAAGTCTTCCTGTAGGCTTGATTCACTGCTGTTATGGGGTACTATGAGCTTGAGCCTTGTGAAAAAATGGTATGGAATACCACAGTACCCTTCATGGTATTTGTATTCCATGCCATATGCACAGAATCTTCTAATGATGTCCTCAACATTTTGGATCATCCTCTCAGCTAGTCCATCTATCTATGGATGGTAAGCCTGGGAAAATCCAAGTTTAGTCCCAAGAATATCATAGAAATTAGCTCAAAATCTTTATATGAATTTAGGGTCCCTGTCACTAATGATGATTCATGGCACTCCACAAGTAGCTATAGTGTCATTAAAGAATAACAAGGCTGTATCAATGGCTTTATCTTCCTTTTGACATGGTAGGCATATAAAAAGCTTGCTAAACCTGTCTACTATGACTAGGAAGGCATTGTAGTTCTCTTTACCTCCTATGACAAGTCCTGTTACCCAGTCCATGCTAAGGGTTTCCCATGAGTTCTTGGGCTCCTCTATGTGTTGGAGTAGCCCATAATTTCTCCAATGTTTCCTGTTTTCCATCTGGCATCTTTCACAAGTGTTTATGTATTTGCTGAACTCTTTCTCCCATTGAGGCCACCAAGCTGTGCTTTCTACCCTCTTTTTTCCTGTCTTCACTCATGTGTCCCATGTAGGGGAAGTGATGGCATTATTTAAGGATGAGGGATACATCGTACCTGTCTATAACTGTAAGGGAGCTACTGTGCTATTATATGTAATACAGGAGTCAATCAATAAGAAAAAATTTATTGTCTTTCAATCCCTCAATGAGGGTTCCTTTAGCTTGTAATCCGGTTCTGGGATCCTGTATCTTTTTTGAAGGAGTTGGAACAATATGCTACACTGTTTGTGTTTGGAATAATATTTAATAACTGAATTGAAAATTCATTGTTAAGTTCAGAGGAGCTTATCCACAATATGAAAGTTTCTGTCTCCTCTGGCCCACTTTGGTTAGTATCTGGGGTACCACTTCCTGGTACCCATTAAGAAACTCCAAAGTTCTTCCTATTTATTTCCATAAAGTGGATAGAAATTTTGGCAGCTACTTCTGGGCCATATTCTGGCTTGCTTCTTCCAATTTCCTATGGCTATCTACTGAGGCCATCCACATTAGTATGGCTTTCCATCCATATTTTCATATTGCCTTTATACTTATGGATGGCTTTTTTCCATCTCAACATGTGTCTTTTAGTAGTCTTAATCTTGAGAAAAGACTTGAGTGCAGTGGAGTCTGTGTATGCTTCAAAGACTGAAAACTCCAAATAGTAATGGAGTTTTTCCAGAGCCTAGACCAAAAATAAGCATTCTGTCTGCATTGATCCATATCTGGACTCTGAATCCTTCAGTCACCTGGAGATATAAAAGATTACCCCTTCTCTAGGTTCACCATCTACAATTTGTCTTTGGTGAAGGGCTGCCCCTAATCCTTGGATGGAAGCTGCATATATGTACAACTTTGATGGTAATTAAAAGTCAGGTATCACAAGGACAGGCGGATTAGTGAGTTAATGCTTAATCCTCTTATATGCATCCGTTCTCTCTTTGATAATCGTAAAAACTACATCTTTTGAACCTGACTTGTATAAGCTGCTAGTTATGTGGGAAAAATGTTGGATGGGGTTCCTGTAGTAGCTAGCAAACCCAAGGAATCATTTCATTTCTTTGAAACTCCTTGGTACTAGATTTTGAAGTACTTCTGAGAGTTTGTTCTGATATATGACCAGGCTAAGGCCTGAGACTTTATGTCCCAGTGAAAACAGTTCCTGTTGGCCAAAATTACACTTCTTAAGTGGAATTTTCAGATTGATAGGTGTGCATTTACTCAAGAATCTGTCTGTGTACTGCACTTGGTCCTACCATGTTTCTGAGTATATAATGCTATCACAAATATATACTTCCATCCAACCTCCTAATATTTCTTCTTGAAATATTGTGTCCATCATCCTTTGTAAGTGGGCTTGTATATTTTTGGTGCCAAATGTCATCCCATTGTACTCATATATACTCCTGTGGCATATGATTCTGAGAATATCCTTGGAGGTTGGTTTAACTCAATTTTGGTGAAAGCCTTTCATGAAATCCATATTGGTTATATATTTGGCTTTTCCCAGATTATCTAGAGCATGGAGTATACCTGGTATAGGGTACCTGCCAGCTTTGGTCTAGTGTTTAAGTTGTCTGAAGTTTCCACACAATATATAATTGCCATAATGACAAGTGATAAGGACAGGTGTGGTTACTTCCACTATTTCATTTTTCCTATCTTTCTGATGACATCCATTTGTGGTAGTTCATTGAAATGTTTTAAAGTTTCTTTCCTAGCTTCAAGGCTTGCTTGATATGTGGGGCCTCTAAGAGTGGGTGGATAATGTCTTATCACATCGAGATATAATTCCATATCCTGGCTTTAATTTTACCCAAGGGTTCTTTCCCTATGGAAAAAGCTGGTCTATTCTTCCACAAACATTTTTAACAAAACAAAGTTTCTGTTTACTAGTGAGTTTAGCACTGAATTATCCCTCTTTAAATCCATTCAGTGATTCTTCCAAAGAATCTTGGTTAGAAAACTGGTATATATCAAGTTAAAATTTCTTTGCCTTGTTTTTACCTATGGTAATATTCCTAATTTTACTATTGTAAATATCAATACCATACATCCTTTGGTAGTCTTTTCCCAGTATGAGAGTATAGATGTGGGAATCTTAAAGCATTAAGAACTCTGGGTTGAGTCTGATATTACCTTTCCTGTGGGGTATAATTATCTCTTTGATAATAGTCTCAATGGATGTCATCTTTCCTGCTGCACTTTTAAAATTCTTTGCCTTAGTTGGTAAGAGTTGCTTTTAAAAATTAGGAAAGTGTTTTTCCAGATATTCTCTCTCCACTATTGGGCAGTGTTAATCACTGTAATTAATCACTGTAAATGATCAATGAGTGTTGAGAATTGTCCATAAAAATAGGCATCTTAGTGAATGTCCCATGAATTTATGCCACTAGTTTAGTTTTTGTTACTAGGAAGGTTTGTGCATCTTGTGTGTCTCTGAAAAATATTTTATTGGAAGTGTCTTGTGATAATCCTGTTTCAAAATGTATGTTGTGAATTTCCAATTGGGGTTCCTCTTGGTACTCCACCAGGAATTCCTCTATTGGGTCTTGGTAATCACAAGAGTTTTCCCTTATGGCATCACCCATAGAGTCAGATTCAAAATCCTCTGCTTGTATTTCTTCCTCTGAGACTTTTTCAATGGAATAGATTTTCTTCTTTGAATTCTGACAGTTTTTAGCATAGTGGTCTGTTTACCCACAATTGTGACAAGAGTTCTTCTTCTTAATCACCTATGCCACTTTTTCTCTGGGTTTTTTGTTATTGTCAATCCTGAAAGGCTGTTTCTCTCTGAAACTATTGCCTCTATAGGGGACATATTTCCCTATTTTTATCCTTTTCCTTACATATTGCAAATAGTTGGAAATATCATCTAAAGTGCAGCTCTTGTTGCACCTTCATTTTACTACATGATCTAGCTCTCCTGGAATTTGTGTCAGGAGTTTTTTATTCCTCATTTGAACTTTCAGATGTGGACCAATGGTTTTAGCTCTTTTAGAATGTTTAAAAAACCACTCATAAGGATCTTGGTTCACTGAGTATTTGTCATTTTAAAATGACATTGTATTTTTCCATATACAGGTACCATTACTGTATATCTTGATTATATGACTCTTCCACTATGGATTTCTTTAATTTCTGTGTACCAAATACTAGCATGGCCTTTCAATTCTTTATTTATTCTATCTTTAATCCAGTACTCTGGTATACTTGGCAAATCAATGAAGAGTCCATCAATATAGCAAACAAGCTCAAAATGATCATATTCTCCTACACCAGAGAATTTTGGCCAGATTGAGGCTTCTGTAAGCTGTTTCAGAGCTTCCTTCTATGAATAAGTCATGTTATATCCATCTTGGTATTGTGATGGGGATCATGGCTTATTATCCCAAAGAGAATCTTGGTTGATGTATTCTTGATGGTATGGAGTATTATCCAAAACATTTCCCTGTGTTTGGGGCTGTATGTTTTGGCAGACATTGAGAAATTTGATCATGTATTGATCCAGAAATTCCCTGTCCCTTTTGTGGTGGTATTGCTCCTCAAAGAATTTCTGTAGTCTTTTTTAGTCTCTCCTGAGGCTTTTCTTAGTTTAGCATATCCCTCTTGAAGAGTATGGATGGTTTTTCTTTCTAACATTATTGGTTCTTGTAACCTTAAATTGTTTCCATGGAGACTTTCAACATTTTCTTGATTTTTTTCTGAAAATTGGGAAATTTGTAACCATAACTCATTGCTGTTTACAGTACTCTCAGGTGAAACAACACTATTCTCATTCTGAGTGGTGATAATATTTCTAGTAGTGGGTCTACCAATTCTATCAGAAGAATTTAAAACTATTTCTGGCTGTTGTGTACTTATTTCACCAGGTCCAACTGTTTCTGGATCACTGGGTCTGACTATTTCTGCCTCTGGTTTAAAGAAGTCTTGTTTTTACCCTTTGATCCTTGTCTTCTCCTGGAAACTACCTGGGATTGTGAATAATGGTGACTCTTTGCTACTAATCTGCTTGTTCCTGAATGGTTTGAAGCCACTGAGGAGTCTGGTTGGAAACCTCCTTGTGAGTCTGAAGGAATCAGAGTATGCTCTGTCTGGTTCATTTGGTATTCTATGGCTTGGATTGTGTCATTATTTGCCCTTATCCTGCATGCCCTTTCCTCTAGGAGCTTGAACTGCCTGTTAGGATTCCAGCCTTTGGTGATTACCATAAGGTCTTTGAAGGGTATCTCTTGGAGAAATATCTTCTGCAAACCTGCTCTAAGCTCTTCCAAGTGTGAAACTAATTTTAACCTATTGTATTCCATTCTCCATTGGAGTAAATATTTGGGTAGTTGGTGGAGCTGAAGAACCTGATCCATGCCCCTCCAGTCCTCTAGTTTGAGGTTCTTGACGAATTTGGAGGTGAATGGAAGCATGGGTATGATTTCCCTTTGTGTCCTGCCATTCACTATGGTGTACAGACCCTGATTGTCTGGTTCTGAACAGTTATTGTCTGTCCTCCGGCTGTTTCCTTGAGATTTGAAGTTTCCTGAGGTGTAAAGGGGAGATATTAGTGTTTGCAAGCAGTGAAAAACTTCATTTTATTAGTGTAAGTGACTCAAAGCCAGAGCACAAGCATGACAGCCAAATAGCATAAATCAATGGTATAGCCGAGGTACCACCAAAACATGAAGCTGAGCCAAATCAGCTCAAAATGCTTCAAATTAAAGAGGAAACTCCCCACTTTCCAAAAAGACAAGTCCCATAATCATAGGACAAAGAATAAAGAAGTGATTCCTGCTCAAAGTTGTTGCTAAGCATAAACCTTAATTTTCACCTCTCATCTGAAACACAGAGGAAGAGGCTTAGCTCCCATCAAATGGCTATTCAACATGGAGCTCTAAGTCGGGGATATCCAATGGTACTAGCCAAACTGAGCTAGCACCAGAATTACAGAAGTTAGGACCAAAATAAGGTCAAATAAGGATGATTAAAATCTTCACCTTCCATCTAACTTCTACAGTTTGAGTGTGAGATACCTAAAGTAGGGTATTTTTGGAAAGAGCACAATCAGGGATATCTGATGGTGCAATTAATTTCCCCATATCTCATCTAGAACAAACGTTATGGGGAAAACAAGCTCTATACAGCTTTTTAGCAAAACATATATATGTACAAAAGATCTTGTACATGGCATGCCTTTGCCATACTTGATGATAACCATATCAAATGAGGTACCATCATGTAGAACACATCCAGGGCTACACAATGAACCAACTTTGAGCTTGATATCTCAAAAACTGTAGGGTTTGACTATGAAACAATAAGTAAAAATTACTAATATTTTACTTATTGTACTCCCAATGTCCTTATAAATAAAGTAAATAAGATAAAAATAACTATAATAATAAATAATTAATATAAGTAAGGCATAAAAATAATTATATTATTGAATAAACAAAATAATGTAATAAATGAATACATTTGAAGGCACTTTATTATTGTTACCAACAAATAATAAAGGCATAAAAAATTGTTTTTTACTAATAAAAAACAATTAATAAAAATAATATAACTAATATAAAGGTTATAAATTAATATAAATACTATTTATATTAATTAAAAAATTATTAAAAGAAATCATAAAGAGAAATTATTTTAATAAGAGAAAATAACCTACTTTCAACACTTAGTATAATAATATTGAGTAATTTTATGCCAAATAATATAAATACAACTTATTTAAATTGTATTTACAATTAAAAATAAGAGAAATTACAAGTTTTCTTGATTTTATGTGGATTTGAAATTTTTAAGAGAATTATAACAAAACAGCAGAGCAATTTGAAGTAATAACATCAAAAATGATGATTATAATAAAGATTATCTTTGGGATATAGAAATATAAAAGATTTATATATATAGAATAAAGATTTTCCCTTTGATTTAATTGTTTTAATGTTCTTATATGTCTGAGGGGAGATCAAGTAAAAAGAGCTCTATTTGTAGTAGAAACCTCCCTTCTAGAGTCCAGTAGGCTTCTAGTAGACGTGTAGTGATGGTATCCACAGGAAATGATCAGTATTTCAAGGTTTAGTGATGATTACGTCATGATCAAACCATCTTATCTCATTATTACACCATTATTTTGAGTTATCACTATAGCTCTAAGTTTGATGACATCATAGGCTTGACAGAAGCCTAAAATTTGTGGATTTTGTTAGTATTAATCCCAATCTAATAGTATTCACCAGTTTTATCACTTATATAACTGTTAAACGTAAAATAAGATTACAGTGAGTGATCATAAATGATCAAATTTAAGCTTAAACTTTTATCATTAATAACTTTCAATTTATACACGCTACAGCCATTCTGGGAGTGTACTCTAATAGCTTGGAATGTCTTTATTTAACCTCCAAGAGAATTTCATTACATCATCAAAAATCTATTTTTGATGATTTTTCTTGTAACTCATTTTTTCTGTCGAAATTTAAAATTTTAAACTTGAAACCATGATTTCAAGGGGTTATACCTTGAATATTATAATATGAACTACATTGTTCTCCACGTATAAACTAGTATGAGATGACTGTCTACTTTTTGAAGTTTGGACCACTTTCACAACAAAGTGGTCAACACCTCCATTGATTTTATTCAATAATCCATTACAAGTTTTAACCTTGTTTATAGCTTGTGAAATGAAGTTCATATCTGTCTTCTTACAGTGATTACACGGCGAATTTATTTTTTCGTTTGTCTCTCTATCTTGTATATTTCAAGAGATATTAGCTAAAAACCACGAATATATGCATTGATCAAAAAAGTGCAAATATTCAGCTTAATTCCTTAAGTATTGACTTTAGAGAATAGCTTTATAATTGTTTTATATGTGGACATTTATGGAGAATCCAATGGTACAGTTTATTTTACATGTTATTTCATTGGCTTCTGAGTCAAACTAGGTCTCATACCTTTTTTAAGGTATTATTAATTATACTTCAGTAATTATTGACTTTTCAGATATACCATAAAGATGACATATGTGTATTTTACCATGAGGAATCTAATGGTGTAATACATTTCACATGTTACCCATTAGATTCTGAGTTAATTCAGATTTTGTACTTATTTATGGTCTTTTTACTATTCTTTGAGATAATTATTCTAAATATAATTATTACAGAAGCTTTGCTGTGAAATCTTTGGATATGTGGTCATATCTCAAAGGATCACTGTCAGGATGAGTCTATGATGAAGGGGTAATAAAGCTATTTACAGCTAAAACTATGCCTGTGACACATGGAAAATAGTTTAAAAATGATTTATAAAGGTTTAAGATAGATTTAATTTAAAATAAAAGGGCTTTACTATAATAAATATAGTGGTGGTGAGCGCTGTTGAAAGCCCTGGGGGCAGCTTTACCTGTTGGGTTATAATAATAAAGACTACAATACTTTAATTTGAGAGTATACCTGATTATTAACCAAGAGTAAAACTGTTTTTGACAGTTTACTATGTAGATTATTCAATAGCAGGATGAGGAGGCAATTCTGGCTGTGAAAAGCCTCCTTTTTATCCTGAAATGGGGTGGAAAGGGTGCTAGACCTTTCCACGTAGAGGAAGTGAAGATTTTTTCACTTTCTAGTACTGGCTTGTGGTTTTCAAACAGCCTGTATAGCCTGTATTGGGCTCAGATGTAGTTTTGAAACCACATCTGGGCGGTTTTCACCAATACAGGGTGAAAACATTCATCTGGGGACCTCACAGCCTGATTCTGACGTGTATGACGCGTAGAATGCTGTACAGAAACTGTATGGGACCCCAGTATTGACTGACATATGAGGTATTGAAGTAAAAACATGATTCTTTGTCTATTTGACACCTCATATTCATGATTATGGGATATTATCCTATGGTAAGGCTGTATATGACAGCAGGTGGGATTTTAACCTTAAAACAGCTATAACTTTGTCAATTCTTGAGATATCAACCTCAAAATTGGTTCAGTGTGTAGCCCTGTTTGTGCTCTACACAATGGTAGCTCATTCAATATGGGTATCAGTAAATATGGCAAAGTTATCCCATGTACAAGAGTTTGTACATTTGCGTGTTTTAGGCAAAAAGCTGTATTGAGCTTGTTTGCCCCATAACTTCTGCAGTAGTTGAGATATGAGGAAGTGGATGACACCATCAGATAGCCCTGATTTTTCCCTTTCCAAAAAGACCCCACTTCAGGTATCCCACACTAAAACTGTAGACGTTAGATGAGAGGTGAATGTTTTGTTCACCCTTATTTGGCCTGAAATTGACCATAACTCCAGTAATATTGGTGCTAGCTCAGTTTTTCTGGTACCATTGAATAGCCCTGGCTTAGAGATTCATTTTGAGTACCCATTTGATGGGGTTAAGCCTCTCCTTCTAGATTTTAGATGAGAGGTGAAAATTAAGGTTTATGCTCAGCAATAACTTTGAGCAGGAATAACTTTGTTATTTCTTGTCCTATGGTGATGGGACTTATATTTTCAGAAAGAGGTGAGTTTCCTCTTTTTTTTGATACCTTTTGAGCTGATTTGGCTCAGCTCCATGTTTTGGTGGTATCTTGGCTATACCATTGATTTATGGTATATTGGCTTTCATGCTTGTGCTCTGGTTTTGAGTCACAGGCTGACAATCACATTCCTCACAACCCAAAAAGATTGTACCACAATCTGATATAGTTCATTAGGGTATAATCCACTGTCCTACCTCTTAAATAGACTTTGTTAGTCTTGAAGCTCAATAATGCTTGATTTTTCTATTCTTTAGGCTTTCTTTCATGTCTAAACCTTCGTAATAGTTTATCAGCATTTGTTATATCCTTCTCAAGTAGCCATTCATCTTCTTGAGCTGGATTTCTATACCTTACAAGGTATTCCTTTTCTTTTTTGTTTCTTGTCCTTCCTTCTTTGAGCACTTTTACAATTTTCTTTTCTTCTCCTTCCTCTAAAGGGGTCATTTCAAGTGGGGGTTTATTTCTTAGTGGAAATAATTCCTTTTCACTTGAGCTGTAAGGTTTTATCAGACTTACAGGAAAAGATGGGTGTTTTCTCATTAGTTCATGTGAGCTCTAATTTCACAGCATTAGGTCCATGTAGTGCTTTTATCATAAATGGTCCTGAAAAGGAATCTTTCAGTTTCTTTGGGCCTTTGATATTATTGAAATTTAGAGTTGACACTAGAACCAAGTCTCCTATTTTGAAGTCAAGTGGTTTATGACTTTTATCCCATCTTTCTTTTGCATACTTGAAAGAATCCTGCATACATCTGTTTGCATGGGGTATTGCTTTGTCAAGCATTAACTTGAAGCTACTTTCTGTTGGGTGTATATTCACTAAGTCCTTTTTAAGAGTATCATAAAGGAGTCTTGGATTCCAGACTTTTTCTAGCATTGAAGGTGTCTTTCCAGTTGAAGAATGGCTTGATGTTTTATATGCCAGTTCAAGAGCTGGTATTAATGTACACCAATCATGGGTAAAACCATCTGAATCTTTGAATTCTAGGCCATAAGCACAGAATCTTCTGATCATGTCTTCTAATATCTGTATAATTTTTTCTGCTAGACCATCAGTTTGGGGGTAATAAGCTGTTGAGAATGATAGTTTTTTTCCAAACAGGTTATGGAGGTTTGTACATAATGCTGAAGTGAATTTTGGGTCTCTATCACTTATGATGTTTTGGAACAAGGCTGTGTGGCTAATAGATCTATTCCATATCATGATGGCTGTATCCATAGCTGTATCATCCTTGTGACATGGTAAAAACATTGGGGTTTAGCTATATCTGTCAACTAATACTAGGCAAGCATTGTAACTTCTGTCTCCACCTGGAGATAATGCTGTTACCCAATCCATATGAGCTGTTCCCCAAGGGGATTTTGGTTCTTGGACTTGGATCATCATTCCAAAGTTCTTACCTGTGGCTCCATGTGCTTTTTGGCATCTGTCACAGGTTTGGCAGTATTCTGAAACATATTTCTTCCAATTTGGCCACCAAGAGCAGGTTTTTACCCTCTCTAGCGTTCTGTCTTCTGAGAGATGTCCAGCTGCAACACTATCATGACATTCATGTAGTATGGCTTTTATTAGAGTTCTATCTGTTAAAGTCATAACACATTTTTGTTTAGTTATATTGTAAAGGATTCCATCAAGGAGGTGGAATATTCCTTAATCATATTCTTTTTGCCATGTTTCATCTAGTTTTGATCAAAGTGATGGGTCTTTACAGTCTTTCATTAGAAGCTGGCATACGATATGGCAGTTTTTATCCATTTTATAGCTTTCTTTAGCTTGGTTAAGTAATTATGTGCTCATATATGTTACACATATGCCTTCTCTATGGTTGTCAGCCTGTGACTCAAAACCAGAGCACAAGGATGACAGCCAAAATACCATAAACCAATGGTATAGCCAAGATACCACCAAAACATGGAGCTGAGCCAAATCAGCTCAAAAGGTATCAAACAAAAGAGGAAACTCACTCCTTTCTGAAAATATAAGTCCCATCACCATAGGACAAAGAATAACAAAGTTATTCCTGCTCAAAGTTATTGCTGAGCATAAAGCTTAATTTTCACCTCTCATCTAAAATCCAGAAGGAGAGGCTTAACCCTATCAATTGGGTATTAAGAATGAAGCTCTAAGCCAGGGATATCCAATGGTCCTAGCCAAACTGAGCTAGCACCAGCATTACTTGAGTTATGGCCAAATTCAGGCCAAATAAGGGTGAACAAAACATTCACCTCTCATCTAAGGTCTGCAGTTTTAGCGTGAGATACCTAAAGTGGGGTCTTTTTGGAAAGAGCACAATCAGTGCTATTCGATGGTGTCATTCATTCCCCCATAACTCAATTAGAACAAAAGTTATGGGGCAAATAAGCTTAATACAGCTTTTTGCCTATACCACGCAAATGTACAAAAATCTTGTACATGGGATAACTTTGCCATATTTAATGATACCCATATCAAATGAGGTACCATTGTGTAGAGCACATAAAGTGATACACACCAAACCAATTTTGAGGTTGATATCTCAAAAATTTACAAAGTTACGGCCGTTTAAAGGTCAGTTTCCCACCTGCTGTTATATACAGCCTTACCATGGAATAATATCCCATAATCATGAATATGAGGTGTCAAATAGACAAAGGGGCTTGTTTTTACTTCAATACCTCATATTTAAGTCAATACTGAAGTCCCATACAGTTTCTGTACAGCATTGTACGCATCATACACGTCAGAATCAGGCTGTGAGGTCCCCAGATGAAAATTCCCACCCTGTATTGGTGAAAAATGCCCAGATGTGGTTTCAAAAGCCACATCTGAGCCCAATACAGGTTAATACAGGTCTTTGCAAACCACAAGCCCGTCCCAGAGAGTGAAAAATTCTCACTTCCTCCATGTGGAAAGGTCTAGCACCCTTTCCACCCCATTTCAGGATAAAAAGGAGGCTTTTCACAGCCAGAATTGTTTCCTCATCCTGCTCTTGAATACCCTACGTAGTAAACTGTCAAAAACGGTTTTACTCTTGGGTAATAATCAGGTATAATTATAATTTTCATTATTGTAGCTCTTATTATAGTAATCCAACTGGTAAGACTGCACCCTGGGTTCTCAATAGCACTCACCACCACTATTCTTTAATAGTAGAACCCTTTTATTATATTATCAACCATCATCTTAAATTAAAAACCTTTATTTTAAATCATTTTTTACATGTCACAGTCATAGTTCTAGTTGTAAATAGCCTAATTACTGCTTCAACTTAGACTCAACCTGAGATTGGTGCTCTTCCTGTGGTACCCATGCTGGATTTTCAGGTGTATTTTCCAGAGACCATCTTATAAGACCATCTGCATTTTTATGAATATTACCGGATTTATTGACTATAGTCATATTTCCTCTATATTATTGGATGGCAATTTGCCATCTTAACATATGTCTATTTGGGGTTTTCATTTTAAGTAAAGATTTTACAGAATTGTAATATGTAATTAAATCAAACACTATCCCATCTAAATAATAGTGTTCTTTTTCCAAAGCCCACATTAAGAAGAGGCATTAAATTTTGCTTGCTCCATACCTTGTTTCTGTTGGCTTTATTTGTCTTGAAATGAAGCAAATTGGTCCTTCAACAGGTTTCTCATTTATGATTTGTGTCTGGTGTAGTGCAGCACCTAGTCCTTCTCCACAAGCATCAATTTATAGCTTAATGGGTAGCTTCCAATCTGGAATTAGAAGAAATTGGGAATTTGTTAAGGAATTTTTCAATTATTCATATGCTTTAACTCTTTCTCCAGTCATTTCATAGACTGTCTGTTGGTCACAGAGCTTATACAATGACTTAGCAATTCATTCAAAATCTTTTATATGCTGTCTGTAATAACCAGCAAATCCTAGAAATTGATTGCATTTCTTTCTTAGTTTTGGGGATTGGCTTCAATAGTACTTCTGCTACTTTGTTTTTGTCTATGCCCAAACTTAGTCCAGATACAACATGTCCTAGCGCTTTCAGTTCACTGTATTCAAAATGACACTTTTTCAGAGAGATTTTCATGTTTACTTGGACTATTTTTTGCAAGACTCTTTCTAGTCTTTATAGGTGACTGTCCCAAGTCTCTGAACAAATTATGATATCATCAATATAAATAATCAGCCATACTTCTCATAATTCTTCAGGAAATATGGTATTAATCATCCTTTGGTAATGGGATGGTGCATTTTTTATACCAAATGGCATTCTGAGATATTCCAAGATTCCACAGTGGACTATTATACTTAGTAGTTTCTTGGAATTGTCTGTAAAGACATTTTGATGAAAACCCTTTAGAGCATCCATGATTGTGATGAACTTAGCCTGAGATAATTGTGTTAATGTCTCATGGATTCTGGGTATTGGATATCTGTCAGGGATAGTATAGGTATTTAGAGCTCTAACGTCCCCTACCATCCTTGATTTTCCATTATGCCAGGTTATAATGACAGGTTAAGTGACCTCTTCCTGTTCATTATGTCCTACTTTCCTTAATACTCCAAGGTCCATTAGTTCTTTAATGTGTACCTCTAAAGCTTCTCCAGCTCTTGGGCTGGCTGGATAAGCTGGTCTTCTTAATAAAGGTGGATAAGGTTTCTCTACATTAAGTATTATGTCTACCTCATGTCCAATTATGGGACCTAGTGGTTCCTTGTCAGTTGAAAAGGAATTTTCATATTCAAATACAAGTTCCATCAATTTCTCTTTCAGTTTTACAGTAAATTCATGATTGAATTCTGCCTCTTTTAGCTTCTCAGTTATGAAAAAATCCATTTCTGGGATTTTTCCTTCATTCTTGACAACTGTAGTTTGTCTTTTGTTATTGAAAAAGCCATATTTTTGTCTTTTATTATCTCCTATGGTAAAATATCTATCTTTTTGGTTAGAGATATCTATGCCATAAATTGATAAGTAGTCATTATCAAGTATAAAATGGTTACTAGTACATTTTTCCATTACTACAAATTCTACTTTCAATCTGATACATTGTGAAGGATGAGGAAAAATGAGTGTTAAGTCAAGTATTCCAAGGGGCTTCATGCTTTCACTTGCACTACTAAATTTGACTCCTTGTATTGGTATAAGTTTTTCTTTCCAATCTGGTACAATTGTTTTCAAATAGATTTTACCAACACAGGTACAATATGCTCCTGTATCTAAGCTCACTTTTGCCTCTTGGTTTCCCACCATGACAATACTTATACTTGATTTCCCAGCTGTATATCCCATATCTTTTGCTGGTTTTGTTCTATACAATTTAGCATCTTGTATATTTGTGAGGTTTATATCAGATGTTACAGCTTGTGGTAAGTTTGAATTGACATCCAGTACTTCATATATTAAATCAATATTATCAATTTGTGCATTAACTATATTGATTTCATCAATTTCAGAAGTTTCTGATTGTTCAGTGTCCTTTTCAGAAACAGTTTCTTTTTCTTTATCATTGTAAGGTGTGGATATGAAACTTTGATTAAAAATCAAGTACTTTTCCTGTCCTCAAAATTTGTATAAGGTAAAAAATCAATTAAAAATAGTATGAAATATTATTTTTAAGAGAAAACACGCCAATTTTATTGTTTATAACTTTATTAGTATAAAACAATAATATTATAAAAATTTATTGTTTTACCAACAATAAAGATTTATCCAAAAAATACTCTACAAGAGATATTTTAAGGCTACAAAAGAAATTTCTTCAAGAGCAATTTCAATTGGAATTAATTGAGCAAAGAACTGCAAGCAATTAATTAAAGAACAAAGTCTTTAAAAAGAATATTAAAGAGAAAACACGCCCAAAAGTGACCAGAGTGAATTTGGAAACAAAGTGACAAAGTTTACAGTGATGAAAGATGCTTTAATTCACTTTTGGGGTGGTTCAGGGGTAAAAATGATTATAAGAGTTACAAACAATGATTATAATGATTTTTTCACGTGGTTAAAAGGATTAAAATGATTTAAAAAGGGTGGTTGGAATCTTTTATTGATTGGTTTAACAGTTTTAAACTAATTAATAAAAGGAAAAGATTCTAACATGAAGAGAAAAGTGGGGCAAAGAAGACATTCTTTTATAGCCATCAATTCTCTTACTCCAAAAGTAAAATTTACTCTTGTCAGTCGTGAAAAACAGTCTGACAACAGAAAAGCCAATTATGGCATCATTGAACCCTGGTTTAGACCAAAAAGGGCTGGTTTAAGCCATTTTTAGCCATTTTTAGCCATTTTAGACCCTTAAATCAGCCATTACTATAGCAATATCAGGCCTAGAGCCTTCAAAACACGTCAGAATGTGTGTCAGAGGCGTAGAAACCAGTTAAAACTGTTTTTATTATGATTGTTTTATCTTAAGGGTAGTTTTACCTTCTTGGCAACAGCTAAAACTACCCCAGTTGGTATCAAAACCTCATCATCAATTGAGTCCACAGACCCTGTAACTCAATTCCAGGCCAAAAGTGATGAACTTTTGCGTGAATTTTGACATCCCACGCCTGTCAGCAAGGATTTTGGGGGTCTAGCTCCCCCTTAGAGCTGGAGTTCCTTTTCCCCCCCAAATTTAATCTTTCCAATTTATTTTTCCTTTAATTCCTCATCATGTATTATACTTATAATTTACATATGTAATTCAATTCAATTGTACAGTACAATACAGTAATAATTGACACCTCATATGTAAATCAAAGTTCACTTATGTAATACACGCGCACATTTTGACATTTCAATTGAATTCAATTGAAAATACTTTAATTCCTCATAACTTCTAAACTAAACACAACACCTCAATTTTAACACAAAAATTGATGGTTAACACCACATGTGGTGTGAATTAAATTAAGGTTTTGAGGATTTTCAACTTTTGTATTGAAAATACTAAAAACTTAATTTAAGCTTATTTAGAGTTGAGTTACAAAAATTTCACCCAGAGGTGACCCCACCTGATTTTTTATGAGGAATCCAATGGTGAAATAAAATTTATATGTTTATTTATTGGATAAAAAGTTATAATAAATTTTTATTTAACTTTCTTCCAAATTTATTTATTTTTTCACAATTTTGTTAAAATTTCATTTTTACTTAAATTTTTCAAGTATAAATGTAATTTTATATTTACAAAATTTAAAGTAATTTTATTTTTAAATTATAATTAATTTTTTATTTTTAATATAATTTTATATTTATATTTTTTATTTTTATTTTAATAATATAAATAAATTTATTTTATTTATATTAATATGTTATTTTTTATATTTGTGGTCTTTTGGGTATATGAAATTACCTCTAAGGCTCACATTCCCTCCCCCTAAAAAAGAATATTACTTTGTAATATTGGTGTTTCTAGTGTGTCTGAATCTCCTCAGGAGTTTGGTGGCTTCTGGTATATCTTTCTCTTCTAACCATTCATCTTCACAAGTTGGGTCACTGTACCTAACAAGGTATTCCCTTACTTTCTTGGTTCTTAATTTCCTTTCTTTAAGAACTTTGGTTATTTTCTTAGTACCAGATGTCTCAATAGGAGGTATAACTTGGGGAATCTTATTCCTCAAGGGAAATTTCTCAGCATCACTAGATTTGTATGCCTTTATCAAGCTTACTGGAAATGTAGGGTGCTTATTGCTAAGTTCTTCAGATAACTCTACTTCAACAGCATTTTCTCCATGGAGGGCCTTAATCACAAAAGGTCCTGCAAAGGAGTCTTTTAACTTTTTACATCCTTTGATGTTATTGAAGTTAGTGGTGGATACAAGAACTAGGTCCCCCACTTTGAAATCTGGAGTTGCATGAGATTTATCCCATTTGTCTTTAGCATATGCAAAAGAGTCCTCCATGCATCTCACTGCATGCTTTCTAGCTTTGTCTAGCATTCCTTTGAAGCTAGCAGCTGTGGGATGTATTTCAATTAAGTCTTTCCTCAAGGAATCTTGGGGTAACTTGGGGTTCCATCCTTTTTCTAGAATAGCAGGAGTCTGATTGGTACTGGAATGGATTGATGTTTTATATGCTAATTCCAGTGCTGGTAACAGAGTACACCAATCATGGGTAAATCCATCACAATCTTTGAATTCAAGGCCATATGCACAAAATCTTCTCACCATGTCCTCTAAGGTTTGGATCATTCTTTCAGCCAGACCATCAGTTTGTGGGTGGTAGGCTGTAGAGAAAGACAGTTTTGTGCCAAATAATTGGTGAAGATTTGTCCATAGAGCTGAAGTGAATTTGGGATCTCTATCACTGATGATATTTGTAAATATCCCAGTCCATGACACTACTCTATTCCATATCAGAAGAGCTGTATCCATGGCTGTATCATCTTTGTGACATGGTAAAAAGATTGGAGTTTTACTGAATCTGTCCACAATTACTAGGCAAGCATTATAGCTCCTGTCACCTCCTGGTGGTAGGCCAGTTACCCAATCCATATGGACAATTTCCCAAGGTCTGTTTGGTTCTTGGATTTTCATCATATTTCCAAGTCTTTTGCCAGTGGATTTATTTGCCTTTTGGCATCTGTCACAGGTTTTGCAATATTCTGCAACATCTTTTTGCCACATTGGCCACCATATGCAGGTCTTTACTTTCTCTCTTGTTCTGTCCTCAGAAAGATGTCCTGAAAAGGGACTATCATGGCATTCTTTCAGTACAAGATTGATTAATGACCTGTCTACAACTGTCATGACACATGTGTGCTTGGTTCTGTGGTAAATTATACCATCCAGTAGGTGAAATCTCCCTTCATTATAAGATTTTCTCCATACTTCATCCAAGGCATGTATTAGAGAGTTGTCTTTACAGTCTTTGTTAAGTAATTGGCATAAGATGCTACAATTCTTATCTTGAGTGTAACTATTTCTGACTTCTTCAAAGAAGGTGGTGTTCAAGTCTGTAACACTTATTCCTTCTATTGGAATTTGTGGTGAAGCTTCTTCTGGAACATAAGCAGGATTATCAATGCTATTTGGTAATGGCCATCTGCTTAGTCCATCTGCATTCTTATGAATATTCCCATCCTTATGAACAATAGTCATATTGCCTCTGTATTCTTGTATGGCTATTTGCCATCTGAGCATGTGTCTGTTAGGTGTTTTCATGTTCAAAAGTGATTTCACAGCTGTACAATCTGTTATTACTTCAAAAACACATCCCTCTAAGAAATAGTTGAATTTCTCTAAGGCCCAGACAAGGCATAGACATTCCATTTGACTTGCTCCATATCTGGCTTCAGTTGGTTTGATTTGCCTGGATATGAAACATATTGGTCCTTCTACAGGTTTGTCATTTATGATCTGAACTTGGTGAAGTGCAGCACCTAGTCCATCCCCTGATGCATCAATATACAGTTTGAAAGGCAATTTAAAGTCTGGCATCAGTAAGAGTGGAGCAGTGGTCAATGCTTCTCTTAGAGACTCAAAAGCTTTGACTCTGTCAACAGTCATCTCAAATACTGTGTCTTTGTCACACAACTTATAAAGTGGTCTTGCTATGGATGCAAAGTCTTTAATGTGTTGCCTGTAATATCCTGCAAAACCTAAGAATGACTGAATTTCCTTCTTATTCTGAGGCATGGGTTTTAACAATACTGCTGCAACTTTGTTTTTATCAATTCCAAGGGACAAACCAGATACAACATGTCCTAGTGCCTTAAGTTCTTTAAATGACATTTCTTCAAGGAGATTTTCATGTTTACTGATTGGATTTTTGTCAAAACTCTTGATAATCTGTACATGTGCTCCTCCCAAGTCTTTGAACAGATAATAATGTCATCAATGTAAATGATTAACCATCCTTCTGAGAGTTCTTCAGGGAAGATTTTATTCATCATTCTTTGGAAGTGTGAAGGTGCATTTTTGATACCAAAGGGCATCCTTAAGTATTCATACACTCCACAATGAACAATAATTCTCAAGTATTTTCTTGCTCTTGGTGTTACTACATTTTGATGGAATCCTTTAAGGGCATCCATAGTGGTTATATACACTGCTTGAGATATTTGAGTAAGGGCAATTTGGATTTTTGGTATTGGGTATCTGTCTGGAACAGTGTAAGTGTTCAGAGCTCTAAAGTCCCCAACCATTCTGGATTTTCCATTATGCCACGCCACTATGACTGGTGTAGTTATTTCTACTTCCTCATTGTGGCCTACTTTTCTTATTACACCAAGGTCTAGAAGTTCTTTGATATGAATTTCTAGAGCTTCTCTTGATTTTGGACTTGCTGGATAAGCAGGTCTTCTTAAGAGTGGTGGATAAGGTCTCTCAATGTTAAGAATGATGTCAACTTCATGACCAATAATTGCTCCCAGGGGTTCTTTGTCTGTAGCAAATGCTCCTCTGTGGTCATACAAAAGGGAAGAAAGTTCATTTTCTTGCTTATCAGTCAGATGAAGGCTTATTTCAGCCTCACTTAACTGTTCAGACTTGAATTTCTCTAACTCTAAGTTGACTGGTGATACTTTGTTTACTGTAATTTGTCTTTTAAAGGGTAAAAAGGCAAATTTCTGGCGCTTATTGTCTCCAATTGTAAAGTATCTGTCTTTGTTATTATGTAAATCTATTCCATACATGATTAAATAGTCATTTCCCAATATAAAATGGGTACTAGAGCAATTTTCCATAACAACAAATTCAACTGTGATCCTTAAATTCCCATTTATGTGTGGGAATATGACATTGGTCTCAAAGATTCCTAATGCTTTCATTGGGTTACTTGCACTGTTGAATTTTATACCATCAATTGGTAACAATTGGTCTTCAAAATTTGGTACACAAGTCTTAAGAAAAGATTTTCCAACACAAGAGCAGAAGGCTCCTGGGTCAAGCAAAAGTTTGGTGGGTTTGTTATCAATCACCACTTCTGTTATACAGGAGTTACCAGCTGTATAACCTTTTCCTCTGTTTGGTTTTGTCTTCATAAGTTGTGCATCTTGAACTTTTGATAAATCAACTTGACCATTGCTCAATTGTGGTAAGTGGGAATAAGATTCCATGATGTCAAAAGTGGAATTGATATTTTCTATATCTTTTGAAGATTCAGAGAATATGGATGACTTATCATCTGAATTGTCTTCAATTATGTCTT
Organism: Austropuccinia psidii; assembly: GCA_023105745.1. Classification (NCBI taxonomy): domain Eukaryota; kingdom Fungi; phylum Basidiomycota; class Pucciniomycetes; order Pucciniales; family Sphaerophragmiaceae; genus Austropuccinia; species Austropuccinia psidii. Next base: position 2,760,054 of record JALGQZ010000014.1, read on the forward strand.
CTTTTTCAACATCTGGTTCTTTTTCAATGTCAATTTCATTGATTTTCCCCCTTTTTGGACATGTATTGGCTAAATGGGTGGTGCTTTGGCAAATATGGCATTTTCTGACTGTATCTGCAGATTTATATTTAATATTACTAGAATTTTCTTTGGGGTTTTTGTCCACAGAATCTTTCCAAGGTGTATTAAACCTTGTTTTAAGATTCACCCTACTAGAACCAATTTTGGTTCTGGTGGTTACTTCTTCTAGTATATTGATAATATCTTCTGCTGAAGATTGTTCAGTAGTCCTGCTTTTGACAGCATGCTCTAAGTCACCTCCACATTGTCTCAGAATTTTTCTATGGATCATAAATTCTGACATGTCAGGATATAATGCTGTTAATCTGTCCTTTTGTTGGCAAAACCATGGTAAAGCTTTGTCTTTATCAGCATTAAATTTGGCAGATTCAAAGGCTGTTTCAACTTTAAACCTCCAAGCATCATTTGCCCATTTGTTGATGATTTGGGTTTTCCACCAAGTCCAACTCTGGTGTCCATGTGCTTGTCTTATTTTGATGTACCATCTGTGAGCTGATCTGGTAAACAAGGTGTTAAACCTGGCTGTTACCAATCTGTCTGGTAATTCAAAATCCTCTTTGATCATGTCAATACCTCTAATGAATTCCATATGGTCATACTCTCCTTCACCACTGAAGTGAGGCCATTCTTTAAGTTTTGGAACTTCTTTCAAGAGTGCTTGGCCCATTGATGGTTCCAAGTTATGAAAAGAAGTGGATAATTCATTTTTTAATTGTGAATTATCAGGATCCAATACTTGTGGATTTGAAATTCTTGTGCCCTCATTTTGATTTAGAGGTGTAGACATTCTTGGTAAGGTGTTCAGTAATTGTTCAATGTCATTCATTTTACTGTTGCTACACCTTTGGGAATTTCTGTATTCATGTTGGAAGCTTTGTATTAAATTTATTACTTCAATTTTATACATGTCTTCTTTATGTGTAAGTTCTTGCCATAACTCTGTCTGTCTTGTATTATCAGCAGTGACTTGATTCAATTTCATTGATAATTTTGATACTTCTTCTTGTGAAGCATCAAAACACTTTTTCAAGGCAATGGTATATGTCTTTACTTCAGTAAATGAATTTGAAATGTCATCAAGGACTTTCTTGTTATCTGTCTTGATAATATTTATGGCTTGTTTAATTCTTGTTTCAATCATGTCATCAATATTGAATTTAGAATATTTATCTGTTAATTCTTTAATAATGGCAGATTGTTCATTTATTTTAATGTTAGAAGAATTGTCATTATTAGAATTTTTAATTGTTTTTAAAACTTTTTCAAAACACATAAGTGTTTCATTAATTTGGCACAGACTCAGGTTGTTTGTTTTAAGGTTGTTACAAATGGATTCATTTTTATCAGAAAGATGTTTTTTCACGTCATTTATAGCATCATACAACTCTGGGATGGAATCAAATATATCAGAAATCATTTCTGGAACTTTAATCTGGCTTCCTCCTTCTTTTGTAATTCCATCATGGTTCTGGCCATCTGAAATACATTTTCCATGGCATCCTGTTGAATCTTTGGAATCCTGTAGCCCTGGCTGTAAGGTTTTGGAGCTTGTGCCTTCCCTTTGCCCTTGTTTGGAGGTTGTGGCTGCTTTTTCACGTTGGAATTGCTGCTGCTGGCCACTGGGGCTGTTTTTGGCACTGGTTTTGGTGGTGGAGGGTTGTTTTTCCTCCATTCCAGTGTCAAAAGCATCATGTTTTTCTTCTCCATCAATGGATGCCATCCATTGAGCAATTTGCAAGTGTTGGGATGGCCCAAGAATTTTCTTACAGTTAGGTATGAATTCATGCAGTTTCTCCACAGATCTGCAAGGATCTGGTATTCTTTGTACTGAAGTGCATTGTTGTAAGCCTTCTGGCTGGCTTTGTAAATGTCCACTGAGGCTTCTTGTGGCGGTGTCAGCTCTTTTTGAAGGTAAAATAGTGTCATCAGCTTCAGAATTGGACAATTTATTGTTGTGGAAGTCTTTTACTGACCCTTGTCCTTCTGTATCTGATTGGCTTCTGCCATAATCACGTCTATGACCTTTTTGGGAGCTGCTTGAGGGTTTATAGCTTGCTCCTGATCTGGTTGAAGGCATATTTATGATTAGAAAGGTTAAAAATAGTAATTTTACGTCAAAAAACTCACTATTTGTCAAATTTTTTGCTCTCTGAAGGGTATTACTTATATCCAAGTTAATTAATTCAGAGGTTATTGGCTCAGGTTGGTTATTTTGAGTCACAATAACAGTGCTATTATGGTCTGAAATCACAGTGCTTGCAGGAATAATACTGGTAACTGTTGAGGCTGTTTCAATGTTTTCTTGTCTTACCACGTTGTCAGACACTAAAATTAATGAAAAAGCCAATTAATTAAGTAAAAAAAAGGTTATTTCAAAAAAGAAATAAAAATATAAGCCTCACTTATAATATGAAAAAAATTATTTTTTAAGGATTTTTTTGGATTATAAGTATTTTTTATATGTTTTTAAATTTTTCAATATAAGAAAAAAGATTTAAAAAGAGTAAAAAAATATGTCACAGGTAAAATATCACGGCTGGGCCCCCAAATGTAAGGTGTGGATATGAAACTTTGATTAAAAATCAAGTACTTTTCCTGTCCTCAAAATTTGTATAAGGTAAAAAATCAATTAAAAATAGTATGAAATATTATTTTTAAGGGAAAACACGCCAATTTTCTTGTTTATAACTTTATTAGTATAAAACAATAATATTATAAAAATTTATTGTTTTACCAACAATAAAGATTTATCCAAAAAATACTCTACAAGAGATATTTTAAGGCTACAAAAGAAATTTCTTCAAGAGCAATTTCAATTGGAATTAATTGAGCAAAGAACTGCAAGCAATTAATTAAAGAACAAAGTCTTTAAAAAGAATATTAAAGAGAAAACACGCCCAAAAGTGACCAGAGTGAATTTGGAAACAAAGTGACAAAGTTTACAGTGATGAAAGATGCTTTAATTCACTTTTGGGGTGGTTCAGGGGTAAAAATGATTATAAGAGTTACAAAAAATGATTATAATGATTTTTTCACGTGGTTAAAAGGATTAAAATGATTTAAAAAGGGTGGTTGGAATCTTTTATTGATTGGTTTAACAGTTTTAAACTAATTAATAAAAGGAAAAGATTCTAACATGAAGAGAAAAGTGGGGCAAAGAAGACATTCTTTTATAGCCATCAATTCTCTTACTCCAAAAGTAAAATTTACTCTTGTCAGTCGTGAAAAACAGTCTGACAACAGAAAAGCCAATTATGGCATCATTGAACCCTGGTTTAGACCAAAAAGGGCTGGTTTAAGCCATTTTTAGCCATTTTTAGCCATTTTAGACCCTTAAATCAGCCATTACTATAGCAATACCAGGCCTAGAGCCTTCAAAACACGTCAGAATGTGTGTCAGAGGCGTAGAAACCAGTTAAAACTGTTTTTATTATGATTGTTTTATCTTAAGGGTAGTTTTACCTTCTTGGCAACAGCTAAAACTACCCCAGTTGGTATCAAAACCTCATCATCAATTGAGTCCACAGACCCTGTAACTCAATTCCAGGCCAAAAGTGATGAACTTTTGCGTGAATTTTGACATCCCACGCCTGTCAGCAAGGATTTTGGGGGTCTAGCTCCCCCTTAGAGCTGGAGTTCCTTTTCCCCCCAAATTTAATCTTTCCAATTTATTTTTCCTTTAATTCCTCATCATGTATTATACTTATAATTTACATATGTAATTCAATTCAATTGTACAGTACAATACAGTAATAATTGACACCTCATATGTAAATCAAAGTTCACTTATGTAATACACGCGCACATTTTGACATTTCAATTGAATTCAATTGAAAATACTTTAATTCCTCATAACTTCTAAACTAAACACAACACCTCAATTTTAACACAAAAATTGATGGTTAACACCACATGTGGTGTGAATTAAATTAAGGTTTTGAGGATTTTCAACTTTTGTATTGAAAATACTAAAAACTTAATTTAAGCTTATTTAGAGTTGAGTTACAAAAATTTCACCCAGAGGTGACCCCACCTGATTTTTTATGAGGAATCCAATGGTGAAATAAAATTTATATGTTTATTTATTGGATAAAAAGTTATAATAAATTTTTATTTAACTTTTTTCCAAATTTATTTATTTTTTCACAATTTTGTTAAAATTTCATTTTTACTTAAATTTTTCAAGTATAAATGTAATTTTATATTTACAAAATTTAAAGTAATTTTATTTTTAAATTATAATTAATTTTTTATTTTTAATATAATTTTATATTTATATTTTTTGTTTTTATTTTAATAATATAAATAAATTTATTTTATTTATATTAATATGTTATTTTTTATATTTGTGGTCTTTTGGGTATATGAAATTACCTCTAAGGCTCACAATCATTGTGGTCCTCTGTTTCCACAATTTCATTGATTATTGCTTTTTTAAGGCAATTATTGGCTAAGTGTCCAATACCTCCACATTTGTGGCACTTTCTTTGCTCATTATTGTTGGATGTATTGGGCTTGAGAGTTTCTCTTAGTTTATCTTTTTTGATAAATGGCTTGTTTGGACTTTTAATGTCCAATTTCTTCCAAGTTGTGCCATCTTTTGTCCTTGTCACTATGTCTTCTAGTGCATTGATATACTCTTCTGTGGAGAATGGTTCTATACACCTGCTTCTCAGGGCATTTTCTAATTATCCTCCAAATTTCTTGAGTATTTTTCATGTTTACCATTTTTTGTGATATTTCTGGGTACAGTGCATTTAATCTTTCAACTTTTTTTAAGAACCAAGTCAAAGGTTTATCTTTGTCTGGGTCAAAGAAGGAGTTTTCAAATGAATTTTTGATTTTGTACCTCCAGGCATAATTAGCCCACTTGGTGATTATTTCTTGTTTCCACCAAGACCATGTATTTTTGCCATTTGTCTGCCTTATTCAATAATACCATCTTTCTGCATATTTCTTAAATAGTGAGTGTAATCTGGAAGTGATCAATTCATCTTGTATGGCATAATATTCTTGTAACATGTCAATTGTTTCAATAAATGACATATGGTCATATTCACCTTCTCCTGTGAATTTTGTCCATTCTTTTAACTGAGGTGCTTCCTTCATTAAGACTTAGTTATTGTATTGGTGACTCAAGTCTGTTATGAATGGATTTGTTAACTCCTCTTTTGGTTTAAAAGGGCTTCTTATGTGAGAAAATTGGGTTGATAACTTTGGCATATTTGAGTTAGCCTCATTGAATTTATCCATTTTTTCAGTAATAAGCCTTATTTCATTTTGAATATCATTTTTCAGATGCATTCTTGCTTCATCACTTTTTTCGACTTGGTCTAAAAGTAATTTTTGGTGTGATGAAGTCTTTTCTTCAAATATTTCTACATAAATACTTAATTTGTTCAATTTTTCTGTGAGATTATCAATACTCACATCATAATTGATTCTCAAAGCTTTATCTTTGATATCTTTTATGTATTTATACAATTATTGTTGTCCTTGTATTAATTTTTGAGTATTGTCAATTGAAATCTTTGTTTGTTATTTTCAACAATAAATTTAATATTGTCAATTTCTTGTTTGTTTTGTATAGCAATTTTTGTTAAAGAAGATAAATCATGGTTTCTTTTGTGTAATGATAATAAACTATTTTTAATTTCTTTTAGAGGTAATATACTATTTTTAATTTCTGTTAAAGTAATTAAAACATCTAGGTACAAGGTCATTTCTTTGGGAAATGAGGTTGTCTCATTCTTTTCTCCTCCTTGTCCTTGAACTCCATCAAGGTTCTGGCCATGTTGAAGATATTGTCCATGGCATCTTTTTGGATTTTTGGGATCGTGTAACTTGGGGAATATGGTTTTCTCCAGTTCTTTTTCTTGTTCTTCTTTCCTTCTTGGGGAAGTGGGTTGGCTTGGGGCTTGCTGGCAGAAGCTATGGGGGCTTCTTCCTTGGTTGCCTCCTTCTTTTTGGCATGGTACTCCTTTATCTTTTTGATTTGAGGTTTGGATGATAGTGGACTCTATGCATTGGAGTATCTCACTATTTCCTCCTCTTTAACAAACTTTTGGAGGATGTGCCAGGAGTTCATCACTCCTTGGTGTATTTGTGGCAACACTTCCCAGTCCCTTGGTGTATTTGTGGTAACATTTCCCAGTTCTTGTCTTTGTACACTGTGTAGTACTGCTTGTATTGACTCATGTAAATGTATATTTGAGCCCTCTGAATGTTATTTATACCTGTTTGAGTTACTCATACTTAGTTCTAACTCTGGTTCAGATATCATGGGCATTTCTGGGACTTGCCTTTGGGATAAGGCACTTCCTTGTGTGGATTCTGTTCCACTGGGTATATTGCCCTTTCTTTTCCCTTTTGAGGGATCAATTCTATCTCTGAGTCCAGCTCCATCTGATTGGATGGAGTATTGGGAGCCTCTTCTGGTAGTCATAATTTGAGAAATAAGAAATAAGAATTCTTCTTATTGAAATTTATAAAGGAGGTACTCACCTTCAGAGTCCTGAATAGTGGGTCCTGGAAAGTCTAATTTCTTAGCTTTATTTTTCTTAGTTACAATTTGTATTGGAGAGCTTGGGCAAGTTTCTTCCACCAATCTTTCAACAGTAGGTTGATTGTCATCTGTTGGATTATCTTCAAACACTAAAAAAGACAAATAAATATAAAGATTCCAAAGAAGTGTTATTTTTTGTAAGATATGGAAATTATACATGTAAAAGTTGCTTTTATATCTTTGAATAAATGAAATGAATAAAAATAACTTTTTTTATTGGTTTTTTGTTATTTTTTATTATTTTTATGCTTTTCTTTTTAAAGAATAAAATAAAAATGAATATGATTCTATTATGAAATTCATTTACAATATAAAATTATTTTTAATTTATAAAATATCTCTTTTAATCACTAGAGTAACTCAAAGAAAGTTCTTGCAATTCTAAGGATGTGAAAAACCACGTGTAAGACAGTAAAATTGCTTTCCAAATGCCTCAATAGCTTTTAAAATCAATAAATATAAGATTATTATATAATCTTATGATTATAATTATAATTTATTATTGGATAAACCCAATTAGAATTTCTTTAAAGGTCTTTAAGGTAAATATCACAGCCAGGCCCTCAAATGTAAGGTTTGATTATGAAACAATAAGTAAAAATTACTAATATTTTACTTATTGTACTCTGAAGGTCCTTATTAATAAAGTAAATAAGATAAAAATAATTATAATAATAAGGAATTATTATAATTAAGGCATAAAAATATTTATATTCTTGAATAAATAATATAATATAATAAAAAAATATATTTAAAGGCACTTTATTATTGCTACCAACAAATAATAAAGGCATAAAAAATTGTTTTTTATTAATAAAAAAGGATTGATAACAATGATATTACTAATATTCAAGTTATAAATTAATATAAATACTATTTGTATTAATTAAAGAATTATCAAAAGCAATAATAAAGAGAAATTATTATAATAAGAGAAAACAACCTACTTTTAACACTTAGTATAATAATATTGAATACCTTTCTGCCGAATAATATAAATACAACTTATTTAAATTGTATTTAAAATTGAAAATGAGGGAAATTACAAACTTTCTTGATTTTATGTGGATTTGAGATTTTTAAGAGAATTATAACAAAATAACAGAACAACTTGAAATAATGATGTCAAAAATGATGATTATAATAAAGATTATATTTGGTCTATAATAATATAAGATATTTATATATATAGAATAAAGATTTTACCTTTGATTGAATTGTTTTAATGCTTTTATACTTCTGAGGGGAAAATAGAATAAAAAGAGATCTACTTATAGTAGATACCTCCCTTCTAGAGTCCAGTAGGCTTCTAGTAGACATGTACTGATGTTATCCACTGGAAATGATCAGTATTTTAAGGTTTAGTGATGATTAAGTCATGATCAAACCATCTTATCTCATTATTACACCATTATTTTAAGTTATCACTGTAACTCTAAGTTTGATGACATCATAGGCTTGGCATAGGCCTAAACTTTGTGGATTTTCTTAGTATTAATCCTAATCTAATAGTATTCACCAGTCTTATCACTTATATAACTGTTAAACATAAATAAGATTACAGTGAGTGATCATAAATAATCAAATTTAATCTTAAGATTTGATCATTAATACCTTTTAAGCTATACACGCTACAGCAATTCTGAGAGTGGATTATGAAAGCTTGGTATGTCTTTATTAAGCCTCCAAGAGAATATTATTACATCATCAAAACTCTATTTTTGATGATTTTTCTTGTAACTCATCTTTTCTGTCAAAATTTTAAATTTCAAAATTCAAACCATGATTTCAAGAGGTTATACCTTGAATATTATTATAAAAATTGAATAATTCTTCACGTATGAACTATTATAATCTGACTGTCTACTGTTTTTCAAGTTTGGACCACTTTCACAACAAAGTGGTCAACAGCTGCATTGATTTTATTCAATAATCCATTACACACTTTAAACTTGTTTATAGCTTGGGAAATAAAGTTCATATCTGTGTTTTTACAGTGATTACATGATGACTTTGTCTCTTTTTTATCTCTTTATCTTGTATATTTCAAGAGATATCAGCTAAAAACCAAGAATATATGCATTGATCAAAAAAGTGCATAGATTCAGCTTAATTCCTTAAGTATTGACTTTAAAGAATAGCTTTAGAATTTTTTATATGTGGATCTGTATTAAGAATCCAATGGTATAGTAAATTTTACATGTTGTTTCATTGGCTTCTGAGTTGAATAGGGTTTTATACCTTTTTTTAAGCTATTATTACTTATACTTCAGTAATTATTGACTTTTCAGATATGCCATAAAAATGACATATGTGTATTTTACCATGAGTAATCTAATGGTGTAACTTCTCTCACATGTTTACTCATTAGATTCTGAGTTAATTAAGATTTTGTACTTCTTTATGGTATTATTACTAGTCTTTGAGATAATTATTATAAGTATAATTATTACAGAACTTTCGCTGTGACCTTTTTGGATATGTGGTAATATCTCAAAGGCTCACAAAGAATGACAAAGGTATGGCAGGTTTAACCTCAAAAATCCACAATTAGACCAATACAGTCTTAATTTGGGATATTCTCCCATAAGTATGATTATGAGGTGTCAAATAGACAAAGAAGTGTGTTTATACTTCAATACCTCATAGTTCATTCAATACTGGGGTCTCATACAGGTTCTGTACAGCATTTCATGTGTCATACACTTCAGAAGAGGGCTATGTGGTCCCCAGATGAAAATGTTCACCCTGTATTGGTGAAAACTGCCCAGATTTGGTTTCAAAACCACATCTGAGCCCAATACAGAGCCTAAAAGCACTATGAAAACCACAAGCCAGTACTCTGAAGTGGAAAACTCTTCATTTCTTCTACATTGATGGTCTAGAGGAACATTACACCCCATTTCAGCATAAAAGGAGGCCTTTTCTCCACCAGCAAAGGTTTCCTCATCCTGCTGTTGAATTCATACATAGTAAAACTGTCGAAAACAGTTATACTATTGTAAAATAATCAGTTTATACTTTAAATTCTTAGGTATTGTAGTTCTTCTCATAGTAATCCACCTGGTAATACTGCACCCAGTTCTTTCAATAGTGCTCACCACCACTATTTTCCAATAGTAAAGCCCCTATTATTCAATTTTAAACTGTTATTATCCATTATAAACTTCTTTTAAATTGATTTTACTGTGTCAGACTCATAGTTAAAGCTGTAAATAGTCTTATTACATCTTCATCATAGACTCAGCCTGACATTTTGGGGGCCTGGCCATGTTTTTAAACCTTTTTGGACCTTAAAAGTGAGTTTTTTCTCTTATTTTCTTCATTCTGACACTTTTGTTTCTCTTTTTTAGGCATAATATGTATTCAAAAATAAATAAAATATATATCTTTCATTTATTTTCTGAGTGGTATATGCTGTATACCACTGTGTTTTCTTCTATTTTTTGCCTTGTTGTGTGGTTGATTATGATTTAACCACCAAAAAACCCTTATTTTTGCTGTGTTTTCCATATTTGAACACATTGAGCCATTAATAAAGTCCCTTTTTCTATTAAATAAGGGAACCTGTTACTATGAAACCAACAGTTGAGGCATGGCTGGGTACATTGTTAATTTCAATTATCCTCTTACATAACCACTTTGTCAGATTATACTTGCTAATTACAAGTTAATCTGTGAGATACTGGTATACAAACAGTGTGCCAGATATCTATAAGCTGTATTTCTGCTGTGGAATTGTTAATTCAACTACACTGTCTTAATGAAAGGGCATAATATAGAAATATATTGCCCAGAGGCCATTCTTAGACATGCAAACAGCATTTTAAGAAGTCTTAACTCACAATAAGCCCTCTTTCCTGTCTGATTCAGTGGAAGAAAACTACATCCCACTAGAGACCCAGTCACAGGCCAACACACCAGTGACACCCTCAGAACCAGAGGGCAGCAAGGGAAAAGGAAAGAGGCACAGTGAAGGCCTCATAACAGCAAAAAAGTGGACACCCATTGCCACTCAGAGGAATAGAAAACCACAAAGCTCTGCATCGATATACAAGCTAAACCAACCTTAGCAACTTGTACAGGGAAGATTACAGTCATTAACCCAGTCGTAACCTCTAAAGGCAAATTTCCAAAATCAGCAGACAACAAATTTGTACAAGGCACAGGCAAAAGTAAATACCCTAAGAACATAAATCTTTTGACTGCTTTCAAACACTGATATGTTACCTGTACACCTCAGAGACCTTGCTTTCCAAAGGCACCAGCCAGAGGACAGAGAAGGCTTGTCCAGAACCAGAAGACCGGGAAGAGGACACCTTGGACACAGTGGTGGATGGCAATACATTGATGGAAATCATACCCACTCTTCCATTCAGATTCCCATTAAACAGAAACCTCAAACCAGAGGACTGGAAGGATATGGATCAAGTTCTTCAGATCCACAAACTCCTCAAAGATCTTTTCCAATGGAGCATGGAAAACAAGAGGTTCAACCTGGCATCCCACTGGGCAGAACTTGGAGCAAGTTTCCAAAAGATCTGTCTCAAAGAAATAGACTTCAGAGACCTTATGGTAATAACCAAAGGTTGGAATCCCACCAGGCAGTTCAGACTCCTGGAGGGGATGACAAAAAGTATAAGGGAGAATCAAGCCACTATCCAAGCTATAGAAGAACAACTGACCCAGACAGGGCATACTCAGATTCCTTCAGGCTCACAAGGAGTATACCAAACCAGCTCTACAGTGGATTAAAACCATTCAGGAACCAACAGATCAGTGGCCAAGAGTCACCATTCTTCAAAATCCCAAGAAGCTTCCAGGAGAAGACAAGGACACAAGGGCAAAAACAAGACCACCTTCAACCAGAGGAAGAGAGAGTCAGACCCAATGATCCAGAAGCTGTTGGATTTGGAGAAAGAAGTACACAAGAACCAGAAGTAGTTTTAAATAACTCTAGAATCAGTAGTGCTATTAATAAAAATATTACCCCCACTCAGATTGAAAATAATTTTGTCACACCTGCGAGTAACCTAAACAGTGATCCACTGTGGTTACAAAATGTCCCAAGATTCTGAGCAAACTCAAAAGCAGTTTGCAGAACTTGAAGCAAGCCATGAGACAATAAAAAAAGAAACAGCCTCCATGGACAAAATTGTTAAAACCCTTCAAGAAGGACATGCTCAATTAAGCAAAGCCTCTGAAGAAACAAACAAAATACTTAATATAGTCTTTGAAGAACAACACCACAGCAAAAGGGACAGGGATTGTCTGGATCAAGACATAGACAAACTACTTAATGTTACCATAACTTGAAGCCCCAACCACAAGTCCATGTTATGGATAATCCATATTACCAAAAGGACATCAAATCAGATGCCATGTTGATGAATAAGACAATATCTCCATATCAATACCAGGATGGAGATAATATGTCTTATTCTGAGAAGGAAGCCTTAAAAAAGCTCCCTGAGGCCTCACTCTGGCCCAAATTCTCTGGTACAGGAGAATATGATCATATGGAACTCATAGATTATATTGATGCACTCTTCATTGATGTACCAAGCATACCAGATTACTGGATTACTGCTATACTTAATACAGCATTTAAAGGACATTCTAGTATTTGGTACACAGAAATGAAAGAAATCCATGGCAGGAGAAACTGGCCATGGTGGAAGAGTCAAATCATCTAAAAGTATAGTAATGGTACTTGGATATGGCAAAAGACCATGTCATTTGAAAATGACAAGTATTTGGTGGACAAAGATCCACATGAATGGGGTCTGAGACAGTCTAAAAGACTTAAAGCCATTGATCCTCAAATGAACATTAAGATGAGAAATCACAAACTCCTGATACAAATGCCAGGGGAACTAGAGCATGCAGTAAAATGTAGATGCAACCAAAATTTCACTCTAGATGACATTGAAAATACCTTACAAGATATAAGGAATAAAACAAATATAGGGAAATATTCCCCATAACAAAGCAGTGGTTTCAAAGAGAAACAACCTTTCAGGGTAGAGTTCAAAGAAAACCCCACAGAAAGAGTGGAATAAGTGACTAAGAAGAAAAATTCTTGTCACAATTATGGTTCAACAGACCACTATGCCAACAACTGTTCAAAGGCAAAGAAAAAAGTCTATGCCATTGAGAAAATCCCAGAGGAGTAATCCCCCACAGAGGATTCTGAATCAGACTCTATGGGAGATGCCATCAGAGAACAATCTGATGAACAGCAAGACCCAAGAGAAGAATTTCTAGTGTAATACCAAGAGGAAACCCCACTATAAATCCAGGACATACAGTTGGAAGCAGGCATGCCACAAGAGACTGCCAATAAAACATTTGCGAGCATACACAAGATGCACAGACCTTCCTGGTCACACCAGCCAAAATAATGGCATACATACATGGGACAGCCACAAAAATGACTGTTTGCATTGACAATGCTCAACACCCATTGAGCATTGACAGTGGGGCACACTGCTCCATAGTGGCCAGAAATTATCTGGACAACCACTTCCCAAATTGGGAAAAGAAACTCTTGCCAACCAAGGCAAAGAACTTCCAAATTGCTTCAGGGAAGATGACTTCCATTGGGAAAATTATCAAAGAGATAATTATACCCCACATGAAGGGTAATATCAGACTCAGCCCATATTTTGTAGTGCTTGATGATGCCCACATCCAAGGGTTCTTACTGGGGACAGATTACCAGAGGATGTATGGTATTGATATTTACAATAGTAAAAACAGGCGCATTACCATTGGTACCAACAAGGAATAAGAGATTTTCACTTGATATATACCAAATATCTGCCCAGGATCCACTAGAAGAGCTACTGAATGAATTCAGAGAGGGCCAGTCCAGCACTACCCTCACCAGTAAACAGAAACTAAGTTTGCTGAAGATGCTGAGGAAGAATAGACCAGCATGTGCCATTGGTGAAGAACCATTAGGCAAAATTAGAGGCCATGATATAGAACTATATCTGGATGTGGAAAGACCTTATCCACCCATGCTCAGAAGACCTCCATACCCAGCAAGTATGGAGACTAGGAAGGAAATTGAAAAACACATCAATGAACTTCTAGACATGGATGTCATCAAAAAGATTGGACACAATGAAATAAGGGAGATCACCACTCCTGTCCTGATCACCTGGCATGATGGCAAATCTAGACTGTGTGAAGATTTCACAGCTCTGAAAACCTACACAAACGCTGACAGGTACCCTATAGCTAGGATACCTCATCCCCTAGACAAACTGGAAAAATCCAAATACATAAAAAAAATGGAGTGTATGAAAGATTTTCACCAAAATTGAGTTGAACAAAACCCCATGAAATTACTCAGAATCATATGCCATATGGGCATATATGAGTACACCAGGATGCCATTTGGCATCAAAAATGCACCAGCCCACTTCCAAAGGATGATGGACACAATACTTCAAGAAGAGATATTGGAAGGCTGGATGGTAGTATATATTGATTAAATCATTATATACTCAGAAAAATGGGAAGGCCATGTGCAGTACATAGACAGAGTGCTAAGTAAATGCACACCCATTAATCTGAAAATTTCACTTAGTAAGTGCAATTTTGGCCAACAAGCGCTACTAGCTCTAGGACATAAAGTCTCAGGTCTTAGTCTGGCCATAGACCAGATTAAAGTAGCAGCAGTACTGCTAAAGCCAGTACCATAAAATCAAAGAGATGCAATATTTCCTTGGGTTTGCTAGCTACTACAGAAACCACATCAGAAACCTTGCCCACATTACTAGTAGTCTGTGAAGGTTATGTTCAAAACATTTAGTTTCTGGAATTACCAAGGAAAGGAGGGATCCATATGAGAGGATCAAACCTGAACTCACAAATGCACCTGTGCTCATCTTACCTGACTTTGAACTACCATTCAAGCTATACATAGATGCAGCATGTAGCCAAGGCTTAGGGGCAGCCCTTCACCAGAGACAAATTGTGGATGGGGAACCAAGAGAGTGAGTAATATGTTACATCTATAGGCAGCTGAAAGATTCAGAAGCCAGGTATGGGGCAACCCAGACTGAATGTCTATGCTTAGTCTGGGGTCTAGAGAGACTCCACTATTATTTGGAGGGTGCAGTCTTTGAAGTATACACAAACTGAAAAGCCTTGAAGTCTTTACTGAACATGAAGACTACCACTAGACACATTTTGAGGTGGCAAATAGCCATCCAAGAGTATAGGGGCAATATGACCATCATATATAAAGAGGGTAAAAGCCATACAAATGAAGATGGCCTTAGAAGATGGCCACTGGATAATGTCAAAAGCAAACCAGCTTATAACACTGAAGTAGAAGCCAAGATCCCTATCCATTTCATGGAAATAAATAGGAGGAAAACTTCAGATTTTCTGAATGGGCACCAGAAAGTGGTACCCCAAACACTGGAGACACTGATGCAGAAGGAACAGAAACTCCCATACTGGGAATAAGCTCCTCAGAACTGCATAATTAATTCTTCAATGCAGTGATGAAGACATATGTCAAACACAAACAGTGTGGAATATTGTTGCAACTCCTTCAACAAAGGAACAGGTGCCCAGAACTGGAATCCCAGTTAGAGGAACCCTGGTTAAGGGACTATAAGGATAACAAGTTTTTCCTTATAGATGGCCTTCTCTACCATAGAGAAAAGCAAGCTAGTGCACTCACCATGGTAGACAGGGACCATATATCCTTGATCCTGGAAGAATGCCATGACTTCCCCTATATGAGACACATGAGTGAGGACAGAACCAAGGAGAGGGTAGCAATCACAGGTTGGTGGCCCAAATGGAAACAAGAGTTGAGTGAATAAATTAATACTGGAAAAGGATGCGAAAAGGCAAATAGAAAACATGGGAAGAAGTATGAGTTAATTCAACACATAGAAGAACACATGTACCCATGGGAAACCATCAATATGGACTGGGTTACAGGATTTGTACCAGGAGGCAAGGAGAACTTCAATGCTTACTTGATAATATTTGATAGGTTCAGAAAAGGTGTGAGGTGCCTGCCATGTCACAAAGAGGATACATCCATGGATACTGTGCTGTTATTTTGGAATAACATAATATTTACCTGTGGAGTCCCTAAGATTATCATTAGTTATAGGGCCCCAAAATTCACATCAGAATTTCGGACCAACCTCTATGACATGCTGGGTACTAACCTTGCTTTTTGTACCACTTATCATCCACAAACAGATGGATTAGCTGAAAGGATGATCCAAACCATGGAGGATATCCTTAGAAGTTTCTGTGCATATGGCATGGAATACAAGGACCATGAAGGATACATCCATGACTGGGTTACCCTTCTGCCAGCAGTCCAACTGGCTTATAATACTAGCTAGCATTGTACCACATGTAAATCACCTTCACTGGTAGAAAAAGGTTGGAACCCCTACTGCCTGTGGATCACTTGAAGAAGAATCTTCTAACTATCTGCCCAAATCCAAGGACTTCCATGATATGTGGAAGAAGGCTTGTGACACAGCTGCCAAATGCATACCTGAGGCAAAGGAATATAATAAGTAGAGGTGGAACAAATCACACATAGAGCCTGACTTTAAAGAAGGGGACCAAGTGTTAGTGTCTACACTGAACTTTAATAATCTCAAAGGACCTAAGAAAATGAGAGACTCATTTTTAGGGCCCTTCACTATCATTAAATTGATAGGAAAAAATGCAGTGGAGGTCAAACTCACAGAATAATTTTCTAGGAAACACCCAGTCTTTCCAGTGATTTTGGTCAAGCCATACTTCCAGACAGAGGAGAATAAATTCCCCTCCAGGAAGGAAAACCCCACCCCACAAGAGATAGTGGAAGTGGAAGACTCCCCTGAAATTATCAAGGCCAGGAATATTAGACTGAATGGTAAAGACCAGAGGCAGTACTTGGTCAGATTTAAAACCAGACAGAAGATACAGACAAATGGTTGGCTGAAAATTCTATACCAGATGGGAACCTTCATCTAAGGAGATTCAGGGCCTCTAGGAGGACTGAACAGTATCATCAACTATGAGCCTTTTTTTAGAGGGAGAGTATGTCAGCCTGTGACTCCAAACCAGAGCACAAGCATGACAGCCAAATACCACAAATCAATGGTATAGGCAAGATACCACAAAAACATGGAGCTGAGCCAAATCAGCTCAAAAGGTATCAAAAAAACAATGAAAATAACCCCTTTCAAAATGTACAAGTCCCATCATCATAGGACAAAGAATAACAAATTTATTCCTGCTCAAAGTTGTTGCTGAGCATAAACCTTAATTTTAACCTCTCATCTGAAATACAGAGGAAGAGGCTTAACCCCATCGAATGGGTATTCAAAATGTATCTCTCAGTCAGGGCTATCCAATGGTACTAGCCAAACTGAGCTAGCACCAGAATTGCAGAGGCTATGACCAAAATAAGGTTAAATGAGGGTGATCAAAATATTCACCTCCCATCTAACTTCTACAGTTTTAGTGTGAGATACCTAAAGTGGGGCTGTTTTAGAAAGAGCACAATCAAGGCTATCTTATTGTGCCATCCGTTTTTCCATATCCCATCTAGAACAAACGTTATGGGGAAAACAAGCTCTATACAGCTTTTAAGCAAAACATATATATGTACAAAAAATCTTGTACATGGCATGCCTTTGCCATACTTGATGATAACCATATCAAATGAGGTACCATCATGTAGAACACATCCAGGGCTACACAATGAACAGAATTTGAGCTGTATATCTCAAAAAATGGCAAAGGTATGGCAGTTTTAAGCTCAAAATCCCAGAATCAGATCAATACAGTCTTACTTTGGCATATTCTCCCATAAGTATGATTATGAGGTGTCAAATAGATGAAGAAGCATGTTTATACTTAAATACCTCATAATTCATCCAATACTGGGGTCCCATACAGGTTCTTTACAGCATTCTACGCGTCATACACGCCAGAAGAGGGCTATGTGGTCCCCAGATGAAAATTTTCACCCTGCATTGGTGAAAACTGCCCGAATGTGGTTTCAAAACCACATCTGAGCCCAATACAGAGCCTAAAAGCACTATGAAAACCACAAGCCAGTAATCTGAAGTGAAAAACTCTTCATTTCCTCTATGTGGATTGTCTAAAGGGCCATTCCACCCCATTTTAGGATAAAAGGAGGCCTTTTCTCCACCAGAAACGTTTTCCTCATCCTGATCTTGAATTCCTACATAGTATAACTGTCAAAAACAGTTATACTCTTGTATAATAATCAGGTTATACTTTAAGTTCTTAAGTATTGTAGTTTGTATTATAGTAATCCAACTGGTAAGACTGCACCCAGGGCTTTCAATAGCGCTCACCACCACTATTTCCCAATAGTAAAGCCCTTATTATTCAATTTTGAACTTTTTATTATCCATCATAAGCTTCTTTTAAATTAATTTTACCATTTCACAGTCATTGTTAAAGTTTTAGATAGTCTTATTACACCTTCATCATAGACTGAGCCTGACAATTAGGGTATTTACCTTTGACTGTGCCTTGTACAAATTTTTTGTCAGCTTATTTAGGGAATTTTCCTTTAGGGGTCACAACTGGGTTAATTAAAGTAATTTTCCCTGTAAAAATCTTCAAGGTTGGTTTACCTTGTATGGTTACAGGGTTTTTTGCTTTTCTAGTCCTCTGAGTGGCAATTGGCGTCCACTTTTTCTTGATATGAGGCTTTCAATGTGCCTCTTCCCTTTTCCCTTCCGCACTTCTGGGTCTGAGGGTGTCACTGGTGTATTTCCATGTGACTGGTTTTTAAGTGGTATGAAATTTTCTTCCATTGAAACAGAGGATGAGGTCTCATGTGAGTTAAAACTTCTTGCACTTGTATTTGCACCTCCAAGAATGGCCTCTGGTACAATATATGTCTATTTAATTCCTTTTTAGTATGATGTATAATGGAGATTATCAATTACATTTCAAAAATAGTTTTGTATCCCAATGTATCACAGATTAACTTGAAATTAACAAGTATTATCTTGAAAGTGGTTCTGTAATGAACAATTGAAATTATCAATATTTCCAACCATGCCTCTTACACTTTGAATTAAAGTACAGGGGTCTTCTCTTTATGTGAAAATAATAATTTACAGGGGTCTTAGTGTTTTGATATAAAGAACACACTCAATTTTTCCAGTAGCTAAATTATAATTCAACCACATCAAAAATTCATGTCAAAAAATAGTGGTATTAATTCTATACCACTGGGATAAATAACAATATATTATATTTACACTAAAAATAGTAATATTGAAAGAAAATATAAAATAAAAATAAGAAATTAATCACTTTTTATGCCAAAAAAAATCAAAAAACATGACCAGGCCACAAGATATCAGGCTGAGGCTATGATGAAGTTATAATAAAGGTATTTAAAGCTATAACTATTACTGAAAAAGGCAGTTATAAATTCATAATTGTTTGAAAATAAAGTGTAAGGGATCTAGTATAGAGGAATAGAGGTGGTGAGCACTATGGAAAGCTCTTGGTTCAGTTTTACAAATTGGAATATTATGATCAAGACTACAAAAGTTAAAATTGGAAGAACTCCAAGAGCATAACTGTTTTTGACAGTTTTGCTACATATTAATTCAAGAGAAGGATGAGGATTTCTCTTTTGCACAGAGGAAGGTCCCTTTTTATCCTGAAAATGGGTGAAAAGGTTGTCTAGAACTTTTTATGTAGGAATACTGAATATTTTTCACTTTCAAGGACTGGATTGTGGTGCTTACCATGCCTTTATAGCCTTTATTGGGCTCAGATGTGTTTTTGAAACCACATCTGGACAGTTTTCACCAATGCAGGGTGAAAACTTTCATTTGGGGACCACACAGCCCTCTTATAATGTGTATGATGAATATAATTCTGTACAGAAAGTGTATAGGGACCACATATTGACAACACTATGAGGTATTGAAGGATAAGAAAGCTCGTTTGTATATTTGGAACCTCATATCCAAGAATATGGAAGCATATTGCACAGTAAAGGTGTATTGGACCAACTGTGGGATTTTAAACTCAAAAATGCTATATGACTTTCAGTTTGCAAGATATTGAGCTCAAAGTTGATTAATTTTATGGCCCTAACTGAGGTCTACACAATGATATATTATTTAATATGGCAAAGCTATACCATTTTTAATTTCCATTATTAAGATATGGAGTTTTCTCAAATCCTGTATGGAATCTGTTTTATCCATAACTTTTGTTCTAGATGAGTTATGGAAAATTAATGGCACAGTCAGATAGCCCTGATTGTTCTCTTTCCAAAGTGAACCCACTTTAAGTATATAAAGATAAAACTTTAGAAGGCAGATGAGAGGTGGATATTTATTCACCCTAATTTGGCTTTAGTTTGACCATAACTCCTCTAGTTTTGATGATAGAGAAGCTTGGCTAGTATTATTGGATAGCCCTTACTGAGAGATCATCCAATGTTTTCTGCCCCTTTCTCTGCATTTTAGATGAGAGGTGAAAATTAAGGTTTATTCTCATCAATTTCTTTGTGCCTGAATAAGTTTGGTTTTCTTTTTGCTTTTGCTACCTTTTGAGCTGTTTAGGCTCAGCTCCATGTTTTGGCAGTATTTTACTCTGCCATTAATTCATGGTGTTTTGGCTGTCTTGCTTGTTCTCTGGGTTTGAGTTGCAGGCTGACACTAATTGCCAATTTGAAAATGCAACTTTATATTTCATAATATAAATTAAATAGAAATTCAATTTGAAAATGCAACTTTATATATCATAATATAAATTAAATAGAAATTCAATTTAAAATGGATCTTATACCTGCACTGAAAAGAGATCAATTCAGCTTTCAGGGTTCTCTTGATAATATTCAATAAACTCATCAATGATACTAAGCTCAAGAAAGAGCTCTAAGATATCACTCTTCAAAAGAAAAAGAAGGTATATTTGTATAAAATAATTGCTTTTATTTTTTAAGGATAGATTTATTCTGTGGAGCTTTTATTAATCATCCACTTTTTAACATATCTAAATATATAATAAGACCCCTTGAGCTATGGTGAGAAAACTCTATTTTTCCTTTGTTTCTTTTATTGTAGCAGGATGACAAGGCATTTTTTTTATTCGTTGAGAATTGAATCACTAGCTTCACTCCCAAATGTAACTAATTCAGTAAAAAAGGTAATATCAACTCTTTGACATTTAAGTAGGATCTATTATACTTTATTGGATAATTAATATTATCAAATATTCCATTGATCTTCTCTTAGTGGAGGCCAGCTGACTACATTAATGGAGGCATAAAATCTTTTTACCCAGAAATTATGCATTTAAAAAAGAAATGTTGAAAGAAATCAAATCCCATTTATTTTCTCTATATTAATCTAAATAAAGGGATAAATGTCAGCTTTTGAAAAAAAATTTCTGAAGGAATATTGGATTATTTGTAAGAAATAAAGGCGAATCCTTTATTGATAGCATGTAAGTAGGTTTTGATAATGGTTTAGAACTGAAGTATTTCATAAATCTAAGTAGCGAAAATTTCATTCATGGTTTATAATTGGTAGGAGCTAGGTGAAATTAATTGTGGCATGATAATGTTTGTTTTGGATCATATGCAGATTTTACCTTAGGACTCAATTATTCGGCTTATTTATTGAGATTATGTATTTCATTTGTCATGGGATCTATTGATCATTCTATAAATTGAGTTAGATAAAAGCTGTGGATAGAATCTTCATTATACAGAAGGAAAAGAAAGACTAAAGAATTGATTTTTTTTCATTTTGTTTGGAATATTTGTAGATTAACAACTATCAAATAGACCCTAATTTTTTTATCTGAACATGATATATCCCAGCATCATTTGGCTTATTGATCCAGTAAAAAGGGGAATAAGTAAGAATAAGCTTAAATAAGGATTATTCATTCACTAATTACCGATGATAGGTATTCTGAGTACCTAAAAAAAGGTAGAAGAAAGTCAGAAGAGAGTGTCAGATAAAAATAAATGTTTGTTTTCAAATAAAATTTGAGAAATGAGGATGAATGCATTTAATAGCAAATTTAGCACTTCCTCCCGGCTACGGTTCCTTAATAATCCATTTCTCAAAAATGGAAGAAATAATAAAAATTGTACTTACAGAAGTGTCATTCCTTCCAAAAAATATAGAATTAAAGAGGGATAGAGGAGAGATAATAAAGAATTAATATCTGAAAGAAAATTCCAATTATTTTTAATGATTATGAATCTATCTATTTTGATACATCCCAAACAGACTTGACCAAATTATTATTGAAACAATGAAAAAATAGAGATTATCAAAACAAAAAAATAAAATATGCACAAAAGCAAAATGAATTCTGGTTTTCAAATATGATTTGAGAAACACCAATGAAGGGATGGAGAAAATAAGCTCACAAAAATGTATAACTGCATATAAGATACAATAATTATCTAAGTAAGAGAGATTAGGTCAAAATGTCAATTTGGTCAAAATGTAGATTGAGAAAAACTTTATTCTTTGCAAATATTATAGTTTTAAAAAAGAGAGATAGATTATCAGTGATGAATGAAGAGGATTTCACGAAAAACTGATGATAATTTCACACAATGTTAAATAGATTTATTCTCATAGAGCCCAAATAATTTAGTTTTGAATTAATATATAGTAATTTATCAACAATAGGAAAAAAGAAAACAAAAAAAGAGGGTCAAAAGGAATATTTAGCTTTTTTTCACATAGGAATTCAGAAACAAATATAAAGGGAGGAAAATGAATGAGTTAAGCTTAAAATTTATCTCTGAATGTTAGCTTCATTTAATATATAAGTAATAGAGACTACTCGCAAATGGGAGAGCTGACAAAATGTGCCCTCAAAACATTATGAGTTTTCTCCCCAAATTATATTTTCTGAAGAAGATGGATAGACAAGATATGGCTAAATAAGAGGATTCTCAAAATTGTGGCCAGAATAGATTCTCTCAATCAAGATAAAGAATATTTGAGGTTATTATTTATTACCCAAAAAAATAAGAATTACTGGAGATATTTTAAATTGACCCTCTCCCATATTATATTATAAATCCTTTTTTCAACCAAAGTTAAATTTTATCATTCAATTTTAGGAGATATTCAAGCTTTTCTTAGTAATATTCTATTTCAATTATTGGATATATGATAAATATTCAAAAATTTGAAATATAAAAAAGAAATAAGTGCGAACTATTGATTATCCTCATAATTCCCTCTAGGCTATATTCACAGAATCCTGAACTTACCGCAACTGATATCAAGTCAAAACATAATTATTTTCTTTCAATGAAACATCTTTATCCCCCTAATACCTCTAATATTTTTAAATCTGAGATCTGAATTCTTCAACATTCATTTATGAAGTCATTTTATTCTCCTGAAATATGGCTTTATATTATATTTTTTCTTCCTCAAGTAAATATTAAAGTATTTTAGAATTTTAATTATGACTTTATTCCAGAAATTTTTCTCCTTTCTCCCCCTTCAATTGAAGTTTCCCCAATTCCATAAATTCATTGGGGTATTTATCTCATATTAAAGTATCTTTTGAATCACATGAAGTAGATCTATATGAAGAAGTATTTGAAGTAAAACAAACCTTGCTGATGAGTACCTAATGATTGATAATAGGCTTTTTATAATGGGTAATGTAATATTTTCCATGAAAAACTCATAATATTAAATTTTTTTATTGATATAATCTAACTTGTTTTTTGAATTGATGATTTCTATATTCCGCTATATCTCTTGTTATTTGCCATGGTATATTTGGATCTATGAACAGAGAGATGATTCCAATTAATATAAATAGTTCTTGAATATTAATATTAATTTGAGCTCTCAACATATCATATTATTGTTGCAGCTTCCTTACAGATAAATTTAATACACAGAGATTCTTTTTTTCCACAAAAATTCTATTCAAAACCACTTTCTTTAGCTCAGAATAATTCAACATATATTGGTGGGTTTAGTTCCTCCAATTGGATCAAATTTTCATTATTGGTGTTGAATTATTGATTTTCACTTATTCCTTCAATTTTTTCTTCCTCATGCATACTGAATTAATTTAAATTACTGAATAATTGACCATTTAGTTTTATTTTATTCTCTTTGTGGTATTAAGCTTCATCTTCAGTGGTATTAAAATTCTTCTAATTTGATGTATGATCCTCAAGGCTTGGATGAACTTGGGAATTGAACATTTGATTAGTTTCTTGTTGAATTTAGTTAGTATAAGAGGAATATAAATCTATTTGTTGATACCTTTGATTTTGGCGTTCAACAGGAAAATCCTCCTTAAAGTTTTCTTGAATATTCTTCTTTTGGAACTTATTGAACAATTTTTAGGTAAATTTGATTGGAAAACACGATTTCACTCTCAACAACTCCACTGGTGAATACTATGCTTTGGTTTTGAAAATATAGCTTCTACAAATGGTTTTTAGAATTTAGAAACAGAATTTTGTTCCTTATTAACATGACAACCATTTTTACCACACACAGGTGGGACACAGTTCACTAGCTGTTTTGGCTTTAAGCCTTTCTTTTGTACCAAATCCACTTTAATTGGAGTAATAGATTTCATGTTGGAGCTATAATTATTCTCATATGTTTGAGGGTAATGGAGGTGTAAATTATTTATTGTGCTAATTTTCAAAAAATTGCTAATTAGTTAATCTTTGGAATTTTTGACAGGAATTTCTGGTTTTGATTTTTTAGGGACTTGATTCTCTATTATTCTTGAATTTTCTTGAGGCAGTTTTGAGATATTCTAAAATTTCTTATATTATTTATCTTCCATTCTTCAATTTGGGTAGCATTACACAGCTCAATTACCTTTGGTGGGTGTAAATGCCATCGTTTGGTTTCTGGTGAGCATATTGATATTCAAAATCTTTTTCCATCAGGCTCTTTATAGCTCTTAATTTGCTAGTCTAATTCCATTGTCTTCTAGGGAAGGTCTTCCAATAACAATGTGGACTGCCCCTCTAGCCACAAAAAAGTGAACTCCCTTTCATCTCCAGATGGTGAGATTATAATTGTATTTTTCGCTAAAAAAACAATTGCAGTACTATGTCCTCCTATTTCGCTGAGTTTCATATCCAAACCTTTCATAGCTAATTCTGCTTTTATTGATTAATTTTCAGGTATGATAATTAATTCAACTCCAGTATCCACTAAAGCCCTGACTGTGTATTCTTTCTGACCCATAAGTATCCCCATGATTCCTAATGGGAAAGAAAAATGTATCTTATCTATGACAATAATTTTCTCTTTTGCTAATTCCTGTTACTAAATGTTAATAAAGCTGAGTGAAATTAAATATTTCTTTTCTTTTTCAGAGAGAAATTTTGTTTCTTCCATGAATATTTGTGATATTGTCAAAATTTCTTCTAGGGTGAGATTGATTTTCTGATCTAACACCTTTTTCATGACTTTTACAATAATTTACTCCTGATCATTTCCCTTTACTGAAGGCTTCTTGATAATTTGTTGCTCCTTTTTCAAAAAAACTCTGTTTTATTCTTCTACTTTTTGAATGGTGGTTGTTTTTTAGGTGTACTAGGTTCTGGTACTTTGTTTATTTCAGATGCTTTGTTTGATTTTTACTTTGTTGAGATCATAACTTTTTCCTCTTTAGGTTCTTCATTCTCAATAAATCCACAAGGTATGCTAGTTTCTTTATAATGATTTCTTTGGTTTGAATAAACTCTTTTGAGGATAATGGTTGAATTTGCGTTTTTAATTTATCTTCCTGTTATGTTTTTATTCCTTAGTCCATAATCATATCCATGAGGCTCTTCTAGTCCAGTTAAAATGCAATGTGGTTGCCAATATCCCCACTCATCCATTGAAATAAGGAAGTTGACTTTTATTTTTTATTTTTTTCTTCTTCTTTAGACTTCTCTTCTTATTTTATTTAAGTTTCTTCTTGTTCATTTTAGAATTCCCTTACCATGCATTTGGGGGAGAATTTTTTCATCATGTGGTACTCTTTCTCAATTGGGGTATAAATAATTGAATCCTTGTCTGATTACCCATTTCTTGTTTTGATCCCTAATGAGCTCATTAAATCTGCCTGTTTAGTTTCCTCTTTGGAGTAATAATAACACTTTACAAAGGGTTTAGGAGAATTCCATGCTGATGCATAAGGAAAATTTCTTGTTGGAGGTGCAGAAAGCTTTTCTCTTGACCTGAAATCTTGACTTCTTGAGTGAAGATTATCAATTATCTAATTTTGAGGTGTAGCCACATTAGTTAATTCATTCAGCTGTTCCATGAATTTCTTCACATTTTCATGTTTAGCAGGCTCCTCTTTCTTGACTACTTCTTTTTGTTCTTTGAGAGTTTTTGTAAGTTCTTTCCTTTTCTTGAGGGCTTCTTGAATTCCTGGAAATACTTAAACCTTGAATTGAAACCTTTTATCTTTGAGTTTTGTTTAATTTCTTCCATTTATCCTTTTATTTGTAAGTATTTTGATGAATAATACTTTAGCTTATGGTTCTTCCTCAATGTATTTCTTCAAAATACTTATATGTGGTATAAAATATCCTCCATCTCCAGCTCTCACCATAACATTATCTTTAATCATTTCTTTGCTTATGGCACCTTTGAAATAAGGAGAAAGACAATCAGATAAATCTTCATGGAACAGAAAATCCTGAGGAATATACTTGTATCTTAATAAATAAGGATAAATGGTTTCATATTCCCCTATTAACCTTTTATATTGAGAGAGAGTACTAATTCCTCCTTCATCTTCAGTATTATTGAATAATTTAATTATAGGAGCCTTCCCATACCTTCTTTCTGGTTAAACTCTTTCCCACTTATTGATGTGGTCTTTCTTGAGTGGGCTCCACTTTCCTTCTTCATAAACTGGCATTGCTTTTATTGTATCACTTATTCTTGGTCCTGTTGTCCAAAATGCCATCTGCATTGCTAATTCTTCTTCATTAGCTCCTTCAATTTGAGCTATCCTTTCTACTTTTCTCAGAAAATTTCTCTACTTCTTCTCCATTGAAATTTAAATTATAGACTTTATCTTTGGTTGTTACAACAGTTCTTTCTTGCCTTGAAATTTGTTTCTGTAACGGACCTGGGTTTGTAGGTGTGGAGAAGAATTATCTCCTTTGATTGTATTGAAGTCTTTGTTCTATTTATGGAGTAGAGGTTGCTCTTGGTACAGGTGTTTTTGATAATGGTGACTCTTCAGGTCTAACATTTCTTGGTAATGTTGGCTCACTAGGGCTCCCTCCAGGTGTATAAGATGCAGAACCTCTTCTCTGTCCCTTCTTTCTACTTTGCATTGATATTATATCCTGCATTTGCTGTGTCGAACTCAAAAATGGTACAGTTCTATCCACTTTGTTACTCTCCTCAGAATACTTTTCTTCCACAGAATCCTCAGGTGGTGATGGTGGTAGGTTTGAGGTGGATTGTTGAGCCATTTCTATTTTATAATATGTTCCTTCTAGATCTTTTTATTGATGTATTCTTTCTCTTGATTCTTGAATGAGATTGAAGAAGAACTTCCTAATCTTCTCCTTCTCCTTTTCTTCTGTGCTTGGTGTTGGGATACGATCACTTTTTTCTACGTAAGATTCTTGTCCTATGGGTGTTGAGTTTTCAAGTGGATAATAATAATGATATGAAGAAGATGATGATGGATGATATGATCAATTATGTGATAAGTATTTTTCTTGATAGACTTATTTGTTTCCAGTTTTTATTTTTATTTATTTGGTTAATTTTATTCCTTGAATATAAAGCTTAAGAAATTCTGAATTTTATTCCTATTTGAAAGCCACTTTTGGGACACCAAATGTGGGAACTCCTCTTGTATGGGATAAAATTAGGCAGTACCTGGAAGGAAAAATTACAGGAAAACAATTTTTAATTTCTGTCCAAGCTTAAAAATATTGCTCTGCTTGTGTGCTAAAATACTCAAGACTTCCCTTCCTAATAATTCTGAATTATCACAGCTTGAGTTCCTCAATCAATTCAACTTATTTGATGATGGCTTGGTCTGAAAAGTATATTCAACAGACTATATCAGGCTTTTTTCTATCTAGAATCAATCGCTTAGTAAACCTTAGAACAAATAAAGATAAAAAACTGGGGAAAAGACTTTTTAATTACTTTACTGAGGTAAGTAACACCTTGAGCAATTTCTATTTTTCCTGATAACACTGTTGACAATATGATAACCAATAATAACAAATACTACTATTTATTTTTTGAGGGTTTTATCATTTTACAATGATAACTTGGGATAACAGACACTACTATGGTCCAATTTAATACTGATCTTGGCTACTGAGAAAAGAACTTTGTAAATAGGATAGACTTATAAAATAATGTAGACCAACTCTTAACTACCATTATTTATAAAACACCCAGACAATGCTACTGAGCTTAGCTGCTGAGAAATAATGGGATAGAGATATTCAATGAGGAGATTTGAGGAAATAAATTAGACCAACTGTTAACTACTATCAATAATACATCACTCAGAAAGTGCTAATGAGCTTAGCTATTGAGAAAAATTTAGAAATGGGGATGGGATACCTTTACTTCTGAGCTTAGCTACTGATTATTCCTAAAGAATTAGGAGAATTTGAATGGATGTAGGGGACTTCCATCAGAAAAAATATCAAGAAGCTAATTTTCTGTGATGGGCCTCTGTCTAGGCCATTAGGGAAAAAAAGGTGGGGGTAGGAGGGCCTCTATTTGTAGTTTTTGGGCTTCCCACAGGAGTGTCATCATGATATGTGAAGTTAAGGTTTGTTGGTAATTGAATTGGGAGGTCTGCACTTTTGTCCAGGTGACCTGTATTTTCAAATTAATTCTTAATATTGTTGGGGGAAATTTGAGGAAATGATGTCATTGTTGAGATTTGAATTGATTTTTTCAAAAAATGTGGGGAACCCCTGTGCTCTTATCTCCTTTATTACTAAGAGAAAATTCGGATTGATGACTAATCAATTCTAACTTTGATTTTCCCTGAACCCTTGTTTTAGATTTAATAGAGTTTTTAAATTTAACCTGTCTTGTTTTGGGTTTTCCAAACTTCAATTTATCCTTGTAAGTCAATAATTTTACTTGCCTCCTAATTGTATGTGATGAAAAATACCTCCTGATTTCAATCTCAAATGAAATACTAATTATATCTATTTATTTCTTTATTTTTTAATTAATCCAAACTGACAAAATGGTATGGAATACCAAAATGGATGGTTGTTTTTCCTCCAATCTTCTGTTAAAAGTATTATTTTCTTCTTTTCCAGCAATG
The DNA here is from genome assembly GCA_023105745.1 of Austropuccinia psidii. Lineage (NCBI taxonomy): Eukaryota > Fungi > Basidiomycota > Pucciniomycetes > Pucciniales > Sphaerophragmiaceae > Austropuccinia > Austropuccinia psidii. Next base: position 2,789,059 of record JALGQZ010000014.1, read on the forward strand.
GATGCCACCCATTCAGTAACTTGAAAGTATTGGGGTAGCCCAGACACTTTCTGACAGTCAGTTAAGAGTTCATGCAGTTTTTCCAAAGGTCTTCTAGAATTTGATACTCTTTGTGTTGAAGTTCATTTTTGTATTCCTTCTGGCTGGCTTTTTATATATCCACTAAGGCTTCCTGTGGTGGTGTAAGCTCTGTTTGAAGGTAAAAAGGTTTTATTGGCTTTAGAATGGCATAATTGGTCAGTTTGGACTCAATTTACTGACCTCCAACAAGAGTTAAAAAAATGTTCCTTGTACCAAGAAAAATACCCTTCTCAGCTACTTTGGATGCAAAAAAAATCAATTTAATCTTATAAATAAGGAAATAGCCCTAAAAGAAAAATAAAACATTAGCTCTTACACATCAAAGTCAACAGATTCCTCTTTGGAGCCAATTGGTAAAATTAAAAATCTAGAAGTCACTTTGGGCAATGAATAAAAAAATGTACATTGACTTCTTAGTATTTTAAAATTTCAATCAGATAATAGTTGAAGAAAGGTCTAGAATATAATCTTCATCCAAAGAAGGTATCCCCCCTGCAACTGATACAAATATAAAGGAAAGGATCCAGAAGATAAAATGGAGGCAGAAGATGGTGAAGCAATAGCAAAAATCAAAGCAGAACTGAAGAAGATGAGAAAAAAATCTGGACATGGCCATATAAGATTCAAAGAAATGGCTAGAACACAAGTCAAGTGGTATGAATAAAGCAGATGAAGGAGAAAGCCCACAGAAGAAGTTTGAAATGGATCTGATGCCACCTGAAAAAAATACCTTAGGAATTGCAGAAGATTATTTAAAGTTATTTCAGGAAGAAGCCAGGTACATTAGGGATATTGAAAAATATTTAATTAATGACAAACCAAAAGATGACATAATCAAGATATTCACAAAAAGAAAAGTTAAACAATTGGAAAATGAAAGTGCTATAGATACTGAAGACAAAATGGATCAAGTTTGGGATAAATATATTAAAATAAGGATTAAACAAAGAATGGAAACAGTTCTAGAAGGAAAATAGGTAGAATCAGAAGGTGGCTTATGAGTTATGATAACAGTGCTATTATCATCAGAATGAAAAGTATTTTCTGGGATAATGCTAGTGGCTGCTGATGCTTTTTCAATGTTTTCTTGTCTTGCCATGTTTTGAGACACTAAAATAAATGAAAAAAGTATTGTTTGAGTATGAAAAGGATTTTTCATTAGAGAAATAAAAAATCAAACCTCACTTATGATATGAAAAGAGGATTATTTTTATAAGTTTTTTGGAATTATAAGTATCTTTCACGGATTTTTAAGTTTTTCAATATAAGGAAAAAGATTAGAAAAATTGAAGAATATTTAACAGGTAAAATATCATGGCTGGGATCCCTAATGTAAGGTTTGGATATGGAACTTTGATTAAAAATGGAGAAATTTTCTGGTCCTCAAAATTTGTATAACGTAAAATTTAATTAAAATAGTAAATTTTAAGACTTTTAAGAGAAAAAATGTCAAATTTATTTTTTTTAACTTTATTAGTACAAGAAAATGATATTATAATGATTTATTGTTTGACCAACAATAAAGATTTAGCCCAAAAATATTCTACAAGTCATATTAATTGCTACAAAAGAAATTTCTTCAAGAGAAATTCAAATTGGAATTAATTGGGAAAATTAATGCAGGCAATTCATATGATAACATAGTCTCTAAAAGGAATATTAAAGAGAAAATATACCAAAAAGTGACTAGAGTGAATTTGGAAACAAAGTGACAAAGCTAACAGCAATGAAAGATACTTTAATTCACTTTTGGGGTGGCTCAAGGATAAGAATTATCTTACTAATTTTTAACATGGTCAAAAGGTTAAAAATAATTTAGAAAGGGATGTTTGAATCTTTCACTTATTGTTTTAACAGTTTTTAATCTTATTAAAGGAAAAGATGCTAACATGAAGAGAAAAGTGGGGAAAGGAGGACATTCTTTTGTAGCCACCAATTTTCTTACTCCAAAAGTAAAATTCACTCTTATCAGCTTTGAGGAGCAAACTGAAAACAGAATAGCTGCTTGAAGCATCATTGAACCCTGGTTTAGACCAAAAATTTCTATTTTTAACCAATTTAGTCTCTTCAATTAGCCATCACTATAGTAATACTTGGCTTCAAGCCTTCAAAACACACTAGATTGTGTTTAAGAGACCTCAAAACCAGTTAATAATTTTTTCACTAATATTGGTTTAACTTAAGGGTAGTCTTACTCTCTTGGAAACAGTTAAAACTACCCTGGTTGTTATCAGAACCTCATCATCAATTTAGTCACAGACCCTGTGACTCAATTCCAGGCCAAATGTGATGAGCTTTTGGGGAGAGTTTTGACATCCCATGCCTGTCAGAAAGGAACTTCGGGGAGTCTGGCACCCTTGGAGCCAATATTCCTTCCCCCCAAAAAATTAATATTTCCAATTTATTTATTCTTTCATTACTCATCATGTATTATATGAGAAATTTTACATATGTAATTCAATTGAAATTTACAGTGCACAACTGTAATTATTGATTCCACATATGTAAATCCAAGTTCACTTAATACAAACACACATTTTGAAATTTCAATTTGAAATACTTCAGTTCCTCATAACTTTTGAACTACTGACCACACCTCAATCTTAGCACAAAAATTTATGGTTGATACCACATGTGATGTGAATTAAATTAAGGTTTCTAAGATTTCAGATTTTCATTCAGAGGTGAAGTCACTTTATTTTTAGGAGTAATCCAATGGTTAAATAATTTTCATAAGTTTATTTATTCAAAAAAAAGTCCTAATAATTTTTATTAACCTTTTTTCCAAAAATATTTTAATTTCAATAATTTTTGGTGAAAATTTATTTTTTAAAGTGTATTTTTACATTTTTAAAGTTTAGTGTAATTTTAATTTTGTATATAAAATTTATATTTCTGTTTCAATTTTTATTTGTATGATACAAATGAATTTATTTATTTACAATCATAACTTAATTTTTTTATTTGTGGTCTTTTGGTTAGATGAAAATACCTCTAAAGCTCACATCTTCCAGTAAGGATTTCTTGAATTTTCTTTGATTCCAGTTGTGGCTAGTAATTCCAAGAGTTAAAAATCTGTAACATTTGATCCAGTTAGTTCTGAAATATGTTGGCTTTGGATTGGCGGTCAGTCTAGCTCATAATTATACAGCTCTTGAAATGTTATTATTGGAAGCATTACATAATCTTCCTCTTCCTCATTCTCCAGTATGTTTTCACATATGTCATGTGGATTCTGTTTTTCATTTGTTAATTCTAGTGCCATTTCTTCCTTTTGATCAAATAAATAAGTTTTTTCTTAAAGTGAGATATTTGAAAAACAGAATAATTTTTCAAAGGATTCATGAAATTCAACTTTAATTTATTTTGTGGGTCGGGTTCTAGAATGTTGAGTGAAACTATCCTTTTTTTATTTTCTGATAACTCTCCTTGCTCTAAGTTTTCAAATTTTCTTTCTTGTTTAATTTATCTTTCTGATTTCCTTTTTACATTCTTTTGTTGATGTGAAATTAAGCCACCTTGTGATTGTACCGATTTTCCTTGTAGAACTGTTTACATTCTTTTTTTAATCCTAATTTTAATATATCTATCCCAAGCATGATCCATTTTTTATTCAGTAGCTATAGCACTTTCATTGCCTGATTCTTTAAATTTTCTTTTTTCCAATTGCTTGATTATCTCATCTTTTGGTTCTTCATTAATTAAATCTTTTCAATATCCCTAAGGTACCTGGTTTCCGCTAAAATAAATTCAAATAATCTTCTGCAATTCCTAAGGTATCTTTTTCAGGTGGAATCAGATCTGTTTCAGATTTCTTCGGTGTGCTTTCTCCATTTGCTTTATTCATACCACTCAGCTTGAGTGCTAGCCATGTCCAAAATTCTTCTCATCTTCTTTAGTTCCTCTTTGATTTTTTCTATTGCTTCAGTATATTCTGGATCCCTTCCTTTGGATTTTCTATCAGGTTCAAGGGTGAAACTTTCTTTCATGAAGATGATATGTTAGACCTTTCTTCAAATATTATCTTATTGAAATTCTCAAATACTAAGAGGTCCATATACAGCTCTTTTTAATTACCAAAATTTACTTCAAGATTTTTAATTTTACCAATGGGCTTCAAAGAGTTGTAATTCTATTTTGATGTGTAAGGGATGATCTTTAATTCTGCTTTTAGGGATATTTCTGGAGTTATAACATTAAATTAATTTCTTGCATCAAAAATAGCTGAAAAGGGTGTTTTTCTTTGTTGAAGGAATATTTTTTTAACTCTTGTTGAAGATTTACTTTCTATTTCCTCTGTTTTGTTTCTTTTGGAGTATTCTTCTTGATTGATTGACCACTTTCCACTTTCTGAAGAACAAAGCTCCATACCTCTTGGTGGAGAGATCTGCCAACACATAGCTTGATTATTATGTATTGGTAAACATAATCTTCCTCACTCTTCCTCTGGATAACTATATATTTCCCCTTGATTGTGTGAAAATTCCAATTCAACATTATTATCTGCTAAAAATTGTCTTCCAAGTATTGTTTATATGGCTCCTTTTTCTATGAATGAATGAATTTCATTTCTTTTTTCCTGTTATCATAATAATTGGTGTAAATTCTGAGAGTTCAACCAATGATGTTGTATATCCACCAATTCCTCTGAGGTTGATATTGAGGTTTCTACTTTTAAATTAGGGTTTCATTGCAATTTTCCATGGTATTGTGTTGATTCCTGATCCAGTATAAATGTAAGGTTTTACTATGAAACAATAAGTAAAAATGTCTAATATTTTACTTATTGTACTATGAATTTCCTTATAAATCAATGAAAGAAGATAAATAATAATTATAATAATAAAGTATTATCATAATTAAGGCGTAAAATAATTCTATTATTAAATAAATATAATAATATAATTTATATTATAAAACAATAATATGTATAAAAGAAATATATTAATATAAAATAATTAATATATTTAAAAGCACTTTATTATTGTTACCAACAAATAACAAAGGTGTAAAAAATTGTTTTTTATTAATAAAAAACAATTAATAACAATAATATTACCCATATTAAAGCTATAAATCAATATAAATACTATTTATATCAATTATAGAATTATTAAAAAGTAATAATAGAAAGAAATTATCATAATAAGAGAAATAACCTACTTTTAATGCGTAATATAATAATTTTGAGTAAATTTACGCCTAGGGATTTAAATAAAACTTCTTTAAATTGTAGTTACAATAAATTTTAAGAGAAATTACAAATTTTCTTGATTTTACGTGGAATTGAGGTTTTTGAGAGAAATTCAAACAAAACAATTAAATAATTGTAATAATCACGTCAAAGATGAAGATTATTATAAGATGATCTTTGGTCTTTAATAATATAGAAGTTTTATATATAAAGAATAAAGAAATTACCTTTTTATTTAATGATTTAATCTTTTTGTAAGCGTCTGAGGGGAAAACAGAGTAAAAAGAGCTCTATTTATAGTACATACCTCCCTCCTAGAGTCCAACAGGCTTCTAGTAGATGTGCACTGATCATATCCACTGGAATTGATCAATATTTTAAGGTTTGGTGATGATTACATCATGATTAAACCATATTATCTCATTATTACACAATTATTTAGAGTTATCACTATAACTCTAAGTTTGATGACATCAAGGCTTGGAAGAACCCCAGACTTCGTGGATTTTATTACTTTTAATCATAAACTAACAGTATTCACCAATTGTATCACTCATATGACTGTTAACTATAATTTAAAGTTACAGTGAGTGATCATAAATGATCAAATTAAGCTCAAACTTTGATCCTTAATAAAGTTTAACATTTACACGCTACAGAAATTCAAAGAGTTAATTCTAATAGCTTGGAATAACCTCATTATTCTGCCAAGAGAATTTCATTACATCATCAAAACTCTATTTTTGATGATTTTTCTTGTAACTCATCTTTTCTGTTGAAATTTAATATTTTAAACTTCAAACCATGATTTCAAGGGGTTATACCTTGAATATTATAATACAAAATACATCATTCTTCACGAATAAACTAGTAGAATTCAACTGTATACTTTTTTTTAAGTTTGAACCACTTTCACAACAAAGTGGTCAACAGCTCTGTTGATTTTAGTCAATAATCCCTTACAGGTTTTAACCTTGTTTATAACTTGTAAAATAAACTTCATTTCTGTATTTCTACAGCAATTAAGTGATGACTTTATTTTTGGCTCATCACTTTATCATGCATATTTCAAAAGATATTAGCTAAAATCCTTGAATATATGTGTTGACCAAAAAAGTGCATATATTCAGCTTAATTCCTTAAGTATTGACTTTGGAGCTTAGCTTCTTAATTGTTTTATATGTGGAATTTTATGGAGAATCCAATGGTACAATTTATTTTACATTTTATTCCATTGGGGTTTGAAATAAATAAGGATTTGTGTTTTTTATAAGGTATTATTAATTATAACTCATTAAATATTGACTTTACAGATATGCCATAAAAATGGTATATGTGTATTTTACCATGGGGAATCCAATGGTATAGTTTATTTCACATGCTTGTTCATTGGTTTTCAAGTTAAACCAAGTTTTATGCCAATTTTTGGCATTTTTGTAGTTTTAAGGTAATTATTTTTAATGTATAATTATTTTAAATATTTCTTGTGACCTTTTTGGGTATGTGGTCATATCTCAAAGGTTCACATTCCCTACCACCAAAAAATATTGTACCACAATCTGATATGTGTAATTAGGGTATCATCCACTGTCTTACCTCTTCAATAGACTTTGTTAGTCTTGAAGCTTAATAATGCTTAACTTTTCTATTTCTCAGGTTTTCTTTCATGTCTGAACCTTCTTAGTAGTTTATCAGAATTTGTTATATCTTTCTCAAGTAGCCATTCATCTTCTTGAGTTGAATTTTTATACCTTACAAGGTATCATCTTTCTTTTTTGTTTCTTGTCCTTCTTTCTTCAAGGACTTTTACAATTTTCTTTTCTTCTCCTTCTTCCAAGGGGGAAATTTCAAGTGGGGGTTTATTTCATAGTGGAAATAACTCCTTGTCACTTGAGCTGTAAGGTTTTATCAGACCTACAGGGAAGGTTGGGTATTTTTTCATTAATTCACCTGTGAGTTCCAATTGCACAGCATTGGGTCCATGAAGTGCTTTCATCATAAATGGTCCTTAAAAGGAATCTTTCAATTTCTTTGGACCTTTTATATTATTGAAATTAAGGTTTGATACTAGGACCAAGTATCCTATTTTGAAGTCAGGTGGCTTATGACTTTTATCCCATCTTTCTTTTGCATATTTGAAAGAATCTTGCATACATCTGTTTGCATGGTGTCTTGCTTTGTCAAGCATTATCTTAAAGCTGCTTGCTGTTGGATGTATATCCACTAAGTCCTTTTTGAGGGTATCATAAGGAAGTCTTGGATTCCAACCTTTTTCTAGCATTGCTGGTGTTTTTCCAGTGGAAGAATGGATTGATGTTTTATATGCCAGCTCAAGAGCTGGTATTAGTGTACACAAATTGTGAGCCTTAGAGGTAATTTCATATACCCAAAAGACCACAAATACAAAATTAACATACAAATATAAATAAAATAAATTTATTTATATTATTAAAATAAAAATCAAAATATAAATATAAAATTATATTCAAAATTAAAAATTTAATTACAATTTAAAAATAAAATTACATTAAATTTTGAATTTATAAAATTACATTTATACTTGAAAAAATTAAGTAAAAATGAATTTTTAACAAAATTGGAAAAAAGTTAAATACAAATTATTATAGCTTTTTATCCAATAAATAAAAATATAAAAATCATTTCACCATTGGATTCCTCATAAAAAATCAGGGGGGGTCACCTCTGAGTGAAAAGTTTGTAACTCAACTCTAAAGAAGCTTAAATTAAGTTTTTAGTATTTTCTGTATGAAAATTGAAAATCCTCAAAACTTTACTTTAATTCACATCACATGTAGTGTTATTCACCAAAATTTGTGCTAAAATTGAGGTTTTGTGTATATTTTAGAAGTTATGAGGAATTAAAGTATTTTCAATTGAATTAAATTGAAATGTCAAAATGTGTGCATGTATTACATAAGTGAGCTTTGATTTACATATGAGGTATAAATTATTACTGTATTGTAATGTAAAATTCAATTGAATTACATATTTAAATTACAAGTAGAATACATGATGAGGAATTAAAGGAAAAAATAAATTGGAAAGATTAAAATTGGGGGGGGAAAGGAACTCCAGCTCTAAGGGGGAGCTAGACCCCCAAAATCCTTGCTGACAGGCGTGTGGTGTCAAAATTCATGCAAAGGTTCATCACTTTTGGCCTGGAATTGAGCTACAGGGTCTGTGGACTCAATTGATGATGAGGTTTTGATACAAACTGGGGTAGTTTTAGCTGTTGCCAAGAGGGTAAAACTACCCTTAAGATAAAACAATCATAGTAAAAACAGTTTTAACTGGTTTCTACGCCTCTTACACACATTCTTACGTGTTTTGAAGGCTCTATACCAGGTATGGCTATAGTAATGGCTGATTTAAGGGTCTAAAATGGCTAAAAATGGCTTCAACCAGCCCCTTTTTGGTCTAAACCAGGGTTCAATGATGCCCTAATTGGCTTTTCTGTTTTCAGACTGTTTTTCACGACGGACAAGAGTAAATTTTACTTTGGAGTAAGAAAATTGATGGCTATAAAAGAATGTCTTCTTTGCCCCACTTTTCTCTTCATGTTAGAATCTTTTCCTTTTATAATTGGTTTTCACATTGTTAAACCAATGAATAAAGGATTCCAACCACCTTTCTTAAATCATTTTGAACCTTTTAACCACGTGAAAAAATCATTATATTCATTGTTTTTAACTCTTATAATCATTTTTACCCCTGAACCACCCCAAAAGTGAATTAAAGCATCTTTCATCACTGTAAACTTTGTCACTTTGTTTCCAAATTCACTCTGGTCACTCTTGGGTGTGTTTTCTCTTTAATATTATTTTTAAAGACTTTTTTCTTTAATTAATTGCTTGCAGTTCTTTGCTCAATTAATTCCAATTGAAATTGCTCTTGAAGAAATTTCTTTTGTAGCCTTAAATATCTCTTGTAGAGTATTTTTGGATAAATGTTTATTGTTGGTAAAACAATAAATCTTTATAATATTATTGTTTTATACTAATAAAGTTATAAACAATAAAATCGGCTTTTTTTCTCTTAAAAATAATATTTCTTACTATTTTTAATTGATTTTTACCTTATACAAATTTTGAGGACAGGAAAAGTACTTGAGTTTTAATCAAAGTTTCATATCCACACCTTACATTTGGGGGCCCAGCCGTGATATTTTACCTGTGACATATTTTTTTTACTCTTTTTAAATCTTTTTTTGTATATTGAAAAATTTAAAAACATATAAAAAATAGCTATAATTCAAAAATCAATAAAAAAATAATTTTTTCAATACTATAAGTGAGGCTTATATTTTAATTTCTTTTTTGAAATATTCATTTTTTACTTAATTAATTAGTTTTTTCATTAATTTTAGTATCTCACAACGTGGTAAGACAAGAAAACATTGAAACAGCCTCAACAGTAACCAGCATTATTCCTGCCAGTACTGTTAATTCTGATCACAATAGTACTATTATTGTGACTCAGAATATTCAACCAGAGCCATTTTCTTCTGAATTAGTCAACTTGGAAATAAGTAATACTCTTCAGAAAGCCAAAGATTTGGCCAATAGTAAGTTTTTTGACGTCAAATTACTATTTCAAGCCTTTTTAACCATAATTATGCCTTCAACCAGATCAGGAGCCAGCTATAACCCCTCAAGCAGCTCCCAGAAAGGTAATAGACATGATTATGGCAGAGGCCAATCAGGTACAAAAGGAAAAGGGTCAGTTGATGACTTCCAAACAACTAAAATGGGTCATTCTGAAGCTGATAATACCATTTTACCTTCAAAAAGAGCTGACACCGTCACAACAAGCCTCAGTGGACATATATAAAGCCAGCCACAGTGCATACAACAATGCACTTCAGTTCAAGGAGTACCATATCCTTGCAGACCTGTGGAAGAATTGCATGAATTCTTACCTGACTGTGAGAAAATTCCTGGGCCACCCCAATACTTCCAAATTGCTCAATGAATGGCATCCATTGATGGAGAAGAAAAACATGATGCTTTTGACACTAGAATGGAGGAAAAACAACCCACCACCACCCAAACCAGTGCCAAAAACAGCACCAGTGGCCAGCAGAAGCAATTTCAATGTGAAAAAGCAGCCACAAACTCCAAACAAGGGCAAAGGGAAGGCACCAGCCCCAAACCTTACAGCCAGGGCTACAGAATCCCAAGGATTCAACAGGATGCCATGGAAAATGTATTTCAGATGGCCAGAACCATGATGGAATTACAAAAGAAGGAGGAAGCCAGATTAAAATATCAAAAATGATTTCTGATACTTTTGATTGTATTCCAGAGTTGTATAAAGCTATTTCTGACGTAAAAAGTCATCTTTCTGATAAAAATACATCAATTTGTGACAATCTTAAAACAAATGACTTGAGTCTGAGCCGAATAAATGATACACTTAAATGCTTTGAAAGAGTTCTAAGAACAATCAAAACTTCCAATAATGATAATTCTTTTGGCATTAAGATAAATGAACAATCTGCCATCATTAAAGAATTAACAGACAAATATTCTAAATTCAATATTGATGACATAATTGAAACAAGAATAAAACAAGCCATAAGCACTATCAAAGAAGATAATAAAAAAGCTCTTCATGATATTTCAAAATCATTTGCTGAAATGAAGACAAATATGGTTTCCCTGAAAAAGCATTTTGATACCTCAAGAGAGGAATTATCAAAATTAACAATAAAGTTAAATGAGGTTATATCTGATAATACTAAACAAACAGAATTATGGAATGAGGTAACATATAAAGAGGATGATCATAAAAAGAATTTCATAAGCTCTATACAGAACTTGCAACATGAATTAAGAAATTCACAAAGGTGTAACAACAGTAAAATGAATGATATTGAACAACTGCTAAACACTTTACCAAGAATGTCTACACCTCTGAATCAAAATGAATATGCAAGGATTCCCAATCCACAAGTATTGGATATTAAAAATTCACAGTTAAGAAATGAATTTTCTACTTCTTTTCATAACTTAGAACCATCAATGGACCAAGCACTCTTGAAAGAAGTTCCCAAACTTAAAGAATGACCTCACTTCAGTGGTGAAGGAGAGTATGACCATATGGAATTCATTAGAGGTATTGACATGATCAAAGAGGATTTTGAATTACCAGACACATTGGTAACAGCCAGATTTAACACCTTGTTTACCAAATCAGCTAACAGATAGTACATCAAAATAAGACAAGCACATGGACACCAGAGTTGGACTTGTGGAAAACCCAAATCATCAACAAATGGGCAAATGATGCTTGGAGGTTTAAAGTTTAAAAAGCCTTTGAATCTGCCAAATTTAATGCTGATAAAGACAAATATTTACCATGGTTTTTCCAACAAAAAGACAGATTAACAGCATTATATCCTGACATGTCAGAATTTATGATCCATAGAAAAATTCTGAGACAATGTGGAGGTGAGTTAGAGCATGCTATCAAAATCAGGACTACTGAGCAATCTTCAGCAGATGATATTATCAATATATTAGAAGAAATAACCATCAGAACCAAAATTGGTTCTAGTAGGGGGAATCTCAAAACAAGGCTTAATACACCTTGGAAAGACTCTGTGGACAAAAGCCCCAAAGAAAATTCTAATAATATTAAGTATAAATCTGCAGATACAGTCAGAGAGGGCCATATTTGCCAAAGCACCACCAATTTAGCAAATACATGTCCAAAGAAGAGAAAAATTAATGAAATTGATATTGAAAAGGAACCTGATGTTGAAAAAGATGACATAATTGAAGACAATTCAGATGATAAGTAATCAATATTTTCTGAATCTTCAAAAGATATAGAAAATATCAATGCAACTTTTGACATCATGGAATCTTATTCCCACTTGCCACAATCGAGCAATGGTCAATTCAATTTATCAAAAGTTCAAGATGCACAACTTATGAAAACAAAAACAAACAGGGGAAAATGTTATACAGCTGTTAACTCCTGCATAACAGAAGTGGTGATTGACAAAAATCCCACCAAACTTTTGCTTGACCCAGGAGCCTTCTGCTCTTTTGTTGGAAAATCTTTTCTTACGACTTGTGTACCAAATTTTGAAGACAAATTGTTACCAATTGATGGTATAAAATTCAACAGTGCAAGTAATCCAATGAAAGCATTAGGAATTTTTCAGACCAATGTCATATTCCCACACATAAAGGGGAATTTAAGAATCACAGTTGAATTTTTTGTTATGGAAAATTGCTCTAGTACCCATTGTATATTGGGAAATGACTATTTAATCATGTATGGGATAGATTTGCATAACAACAAAGACAGATACTTTACTATTGGAGACAATAAGCGCCAAATATTTGCCTTTTTACCATTTAAAAGACAAATTACAGTAAACAAAGTATCACCAGTCAACTTAGAGTTAGAGAAATTCAAGTCTGAACAGTTAAATGAGGCTGAAATAAGCCTTCATCTGACTTATAAACGAGAAAATGAACTTTCTTCCCTTTTGTATGACCACAGAGGAGAATTTGCTCCAGACAAAGAACCTCTAGGAGCAATTATTGGTCATGAAGCTGACATCATTCTCAACATTGAGAGACCTTATCCACCACTCTTAAGAATACCTGCATATCCAGCAAGTCCAAAATCAAGAGAAGCTCTAGAAATTCATATCAAAGAACTGCTGGACCTTGGTGTAATAAGAAAAGTAGGCCACAATGAAGAAGTAGAAATAACTACACCAGTCATAGTGGCATGGCATAATGGAAAATCCAGAATGGTTGGGGACTTTAGAGCTCTGAACAATTACACTGTTCCAGACAGATACCCAATACCAAAAATCCAAATTGCCCTTACTCAAATATCTCAAGCAGTGTATATAGCCACTATGGATGCCCTTAAAGGATTCCATAAAAATGTGGTTACACCAAGAGCAAGAAAATACTTGAGAATTATTGCTCATTGTGGAGTGTATGAGTACTTGAGGATGCCCTTTGGTATCAAAAATGCACCTTCACACTTCCAAAGAATGATGAATGAAATCTTCCCTGAAGAACTCTCAGAGGGATGGTTAATCATTTACATTGATGACATTATTTTCTGTTCCAAGACTTGGGAGGAGCACATGTACAGATTGTCCAGATTTTTGACAAAAATTCAATCAGTAAACATGAAAATCTCCTTGAAGAAATGCCATTTTGGATTTAAAGAACTTAAGGTACTAGGGCATGTTGTATCTGGTTTGTCCCCTGGAATTGACAAAAACAAAGTCACAGCAGTATTGTTAAAACCCATGCCTCAGAACAAAAAGGAAATTCAGTCATTCTTGGGTTTTTCAGGATATTACAGGCAACAAATTAAAGATTTTGCATCCAAAGCAAGACCACTTTATAAATTGTGTCACAAAGACACAGTATTTGAAGTGACTGCTAACAGAGTCAAAGCTTTTGAGTCTCTAAGAGAAGCCTTGACCACTGCTCCACTCTTACTGATGCCAGACTTTAAATTACCTTTCAAACTGTATATTGATGCATCAGGGGATGGAATAGGTGCTGCACTTCACCAAGTTCAGATCATAAATGATAAACCTGTAGAAGGACCCATATGTTTCATATCCAGGAGAATCAAACCAACTGAAGCCAGATATGGAGCAAGTCAAATGGAATGTCTATGCCTTGTCTGGGCCTTGGAGAAATTGAACTACTTCTTAAAGGGATGTGCGTTTGATGTGATAACAGATTGTACAGCTGTCAAATCACTTTTAAAAATGAAAACACCCAACAGACATATGCTCAGATGGTAAATAGCCATACAAGAATACAGAGCCAATATGACTATTGTTCATAAGGATGGGAATATTCATAAGAATGCAGATGGGCTAAGCAGATGGCCATTACCAAATAATATTGATAATCCTGCTTATGTGCCAGAAGAAGCTTCACCACAAATCCCAATAGAAGGAATAAGTGTTACAGACTTGAATACCACCTTCTTTGAAGAAGTCAGAAATACTTACACTCAAGATAAGAATTGTAGCATCTTATGCCAATTACTTAACAAAGACTGTAAAGACAACTCTCTAATACATGCCTTGGATGAAGTATGGAGGAAATCTTATGATGAAGGAAGATTTCACCTACTGGATGGTAAAAATAAAGCTTATGGTGTCCTGTCACACTGTTTGTGTGTCAGTATCCCTCAGATACACTCGTGGTTTGCAAGTGTATTCTGTAAAACGTGGTTTGTATACAAGTGTTATTGAATTAACAATACACTTGACCACGCCTCAGCTGATGGTTTTTCAGTCAGAGGTGTCCTTATTCAGTCAAGAATACAGGACTTTATTAGTGGCTTATGTGTTTTTATATGCAAAACACGCCAAAAATAATAAGTTACTGTGGGTGTTAACCACGTAAAAAATACTCTTATAATATGAGTATGTATAAAAAAAAGGTAAAAAATATATAAAATATATACTTTTAAATAGAAATTACTCCTAAAAAGGATAAAACAATGATTAATAAGTCATAAAACAGAGAAAAAGACTTACTTGTAAGGTCCAAAAAAAGTCAAAAACACAGCCAGGCCCCCAAAATGTCAGGATGATACTATGATAAAGGTATAACTAGGCTAATTACAACTTTAACTGTGTATGTGACACGGCAGAAAATGATTAAAATAGATTTATAAAGGTTTTATAATAAGATAAAAGGGTTCTACTATTGAGAAATAGTGGTGGTGAGCGCTATTGAGAACCCTGGGTGCAGGCTTTATCTGTTGGATTACAATAATTGTCAGGCTGAGTCTATGATAAAGGTGTATATGAGTATTTACAAGCTTTAACTATGACTGTGACACGGTAAAAATGGTTTTAAAAGATGATAAGATTGATAATAAATGATTTAATTTAAGATTTAAAGGGCTTTACTATAGAGATATAGTGGTGGTGAGCGCTGTTGAAAGCCCAGGGTGCAGCTTTACCTGTTGGATTACAATAATGAAGACTACAATACTTTAAATTAAGAGTATACCCGATTATTTAACCAAGAGTAAAACTGTTTTTGACAGTTTACTACGTAGGTTATTCAAGAGCAGGATGAGGAAAGGCTTTTGGCTGTGAAAAGCCCTCCTTTTATCCTAAAATTGAGGTGGAAAGGCTGCTAGACCTTTCCACATAGAGGAAGTGAAGATTTTTCACTCTCTATGACAGGCTTGTGGTTTGTAAACAGCCTGTATACCCTGTATTGGGCTCAGATGTGGTTTTGAAACCACATCTGGGCAGTTTTCACCAATACAGGGTGAAAATTTTCATCTGGGGACCTCACAACCTGATTCTGATGTGTATGACGCGTAGAATGCTGTACAGAAACTGTATGGGACCCAAGTATTGACTGACATATGAGGTATTGAAGTAAAAACATGCTTCTTCGTCTATTTGACACCTCATATTCATGGTTATGGGATATTATCCCATGGTAAGGCTGTATCTGACAGCAGGTGGGATTTTGACCTTAAAATGGTCATAACTCTGTCAGTTTTTGAGATATCAAGCTCAAAGTTGGTTCATTGAATATCTCTGTATGAGCTCTACACAATGGTACCCAACTTGACATGGTTATCATTAAATATGACAAAGTTATCCCATGTACAAGTATTTTTGTACATTGGCGTGGTCTGGTCAAAAGCTGTATTAAGCTTGTTTGGCCAATAACTTCTGTTGTAGTTGAGTTATGAGGAAATGTATGGCACCATCAGATAGCCCTGATTGTGCTCTTTCCAAAAAGACCCCACTTTAAGTATCTCACCCTAAAACTGTAAAAGTTAGATGAGAGGTGAATGCTTTGTTCATCCTTATTTGGCCTGAATTTGACCATAACTCAAGTAATACTGGTGCTAGCTCAGTTTGGCTGGCACCATTAGATAGCCCTGGCTTAGAGCTTCATTTTGAATACCCATTTGATGGGGTTAAGCCTCTCCTTCTAGATTTTAGATGAGAGGTGAAAATTAAGGTTTATGCTCAGCAATAACTTTGAGCAGGAATAACTTTGTTATTTCTTGTCCTATGGTGATGGGACTTATATTTTCAGAAAGAGGTGAGTTTCCTCTTTCTTTTGATACCTTTTGAGCTAATTTGGCTCAGCTCCATGTTTTGGTGGTATCCTGGCTATACCATTGGTTTATGGTATTTTGGCTGTCATGCTTGTGCTCTGGTTTTGAGTCACAGGCTGACATACCCTCCCTCTAAAAAAGGCTCATTATTGATGAGACTGTTCAGTCCTCCTAGAGGCTCTGAATCTCCTTAAATGAAGGTTCCCATCTGGTATGGCCTCCTCTGCCAACCATTTGTCTTTGTCAGCTGTCTGGTTCTTAAATCTGACTAGATATTGTCTCTGATCTTTCCCATTAAGTCTGATTTTTCTGGCCCTGATGATTTTACTCACAGGTCCAGGAGAGTCTTCTCCTTCCACTATTTCTGGTGGAGTGGTGTTCTTCTTTCTGGAGGGGAATTTATCTTCCTCTGTTTGGAAGTATGGTTTCACCAGGCTCACTGGAAAGACTGGGTGTTTCCTAGAAAACTCCTCAGTGAGCTTGACCTCTACTGCATTCTTCCCTATCAGCTTAATGATAGTGAAGGGCCCTACAAATGAGTCTCTCATTTTCTTGGGTCCTTTGAGATTGTTAAAGTTCAGTTTAGACACTAACACCTGGTCCCCTTCCTTGAAGTCAGGTTCCATATGTGATTTGTCCCACCTTTGCTTATTATACTCTTTGGCCTCAGCTATGCATTTGGCAGCAGTATCACAGGCTTTCTTCCACATATCATGGAAGTCTTTGGCTGTGGGGTGGATGGTCAGAAGATTTTTCTTCAAGTGATCCACAGGTAACAGGGGATTCCACCCTTTCTCTACCAGTGCAGGTGTTTTTCCTGTGGTAGAGTGCTGGCTTGTATTATAAGCCAGTTGGACTGCTGGTAAGAGGGTGACCCAATCATGGGTATATCCCTCATGGTCCTTGTATTCCATGCCATAGGCACAGAACCTCCTGAGGATGTCCTCCATTGTTTGGATCATCCTCTCAGCTAGGCCATCTGTTTGTGGATGGTAAGCTGTGGAAAAAGCAAGCTTGGTGCCTAGCATGTCATATAAATTGGTCCAAAATTCAGATGTGAATTTTGGGTCCCTATCACTAATTATGATCTTAGGGACTCCACAGGTGGATATGATGTTATTCCAAAATAACAGAGCAGTGTCCATGGCTGTGTCCTCTTTATGGCATGGTAGACATTTCATGCTCTTGCTGAACCTACCAACTATGATTAGGCAGGCATTGTAGTTTTCTTTGCCTCCTGGGACAAGTCCTGTGACCCAGTCCATGTTGATGGTTTCCCATGGGTGTTTGGGTTCTTCTATGTGTTGAAGCAACCCATATTTCTTCCCATGCTTTCTATTTGCCTTTTGGCATCTTTCACAATTGTTGATGTATTCACTCAACTCTTGCTCCCACTTGGGCCACCAAGCTGTGCTTGCTACCCTCTCTTTAGTCCTGTCTTCACTCATGTGTCCCATGTAGGGGCAGTCATGGCATTCCTGCAGGATTAAAGAAATGTGGTATCTGTCTATCACTGTGAGTGCACTGGTGTGCTTATCTCTGTGATAAATCAGCCCATCTATAAGGAAGAATTTATTGTCCTCATAGGCCCTCAACCAGGATTCCTCCAGCTGGGTTTCCAGTTCTGGGCTCCTGTATTTTTGTTGAAGGAGTTGGAGTAGTATGCTGCACTGTTTGTGTTTAGCATATGATTTCAGCACTGCATTGAAAAATTCATTGTGCAGTTCTGAGGAACTTATTCCCAGTATGGGGGGTTCTATCCCTTCTGAATCAGTGTTTCCACTGTCAAGGGTACCACTCCCTGGTGCCCATTCAGAGAATCTGAAGTTCTTCTTCCTATTTATTTCCATAAAATGGATAGGAATTTTTGCAGCAACTTCAGGGTCATAAGCTGGATTGCTTTTGACATTGTCCAGTGGCCATCTGCTAAGGCCATCTGCATTGGTATGGCTTTTACCTTCCTTGTATATGATGGTCATGTTCCCTCTATACTCCTGGATAGCTATTTGCCATCTCAGCATGTGTCTATTAGTAGTCTTCATGTTTAGAAAAGACTTCAAGGCTGTGCAGTCTGTATAGACTTCAAAGACTGCACCCTCCAAATAATAATGGAGTTTTTCTAGAGCCCAGACTAGACATAGACATTCTGTCTGGGTGGCCCCATACCTGGCTTCTGAATCTTACAGCTGCCTGGAGATGTAACATATTACACCTTCTCTTGGTTCACCATCCACAATTTGTCTTTGGTGAAGGGCTGCTCCTAGGCCTTGACTGCATGCTGCATCTATATATAACTTGAATGGTAGTTCAAAGTCAGGTAAGATGAGCACAGGTGCATTAGTGAGTTCATATTTGATCTTCTCATATGCATCCCTTCTTTCCTTGGTAATTTCAAAAACTACATCCTTTGAGCATAACTTGTATAAACTACTAGTTATGTGGGCAAAGTTTTTGATGTGGTTTCTATAGTAGCTGGCAAATCCAAGGAAGGATTGCATCTCTTTGATGTTCTTTGGTACTGGCTTTTTCAGTACTGCTGCTACTTTGTTCTGGTCAATTGCCAGACTAAGGCCTGAGACTTTGTGTCCTAGAGCTAGTAGCTCTTGTTGGCCAAAATTACACTTTTTGAGTGAAATTTTCAGATTGATGGGTGTACATTTACTTAGCACTCTGTCTATGTATTGTACATGGTCTTCCCATGTCTCTGAGTATATAATGATATCATCAATATATACTACCATCCAGCCTTCCATTATTTCTTCTTGAAATATGGTGTCCATCATCCTTTGGAAGTGGGCTGGTGCATTCTTGATGCCAAATGGCATCCTGGTGTACTCATATATGCCCATATGGCATATAATTCTGAGTAATTTCATGGAGTTTGGTTTAACTCCATTTTGGTGGAAGCCCTTCATACAATCCATCTTGGTTATGTATTTGGCTTTGGCCAATTTATCCAAGGCATGAGGTATCCTTGGTATAAGATACCTGTCTGCTTTTGTGTAGTTGTTCAGGGCTCTGAAGTGTCCACACAATCTAGACTTGCCATCATGCCAGGTGATCAGGACAGGAGTGGTGATTTCCACTATTTCATTATGTCCAATCTTCCTGATGACATCCATGTCCAGGAGTTCATTGATGTGTTTCTCAATCTCTTTCCTGGTCTCCAGACTTGCTGGGTAAGGAGGTCTCCTTAACATGGGTGGGTAAGGCCTTTCCACATCCAGATATAGTTCTATATCATGGCCTTTGATCTTGCCTAATGGTTCTTCACCAATGGCAAATGCTGGTCTATTCTTCCTCAGCATCTTCAGTAAACTTAGCTTTTGTTTACTGGTGAGGGTAGTGCTAAACTGTCCCTCTCTGAATTCTTTCAGAAGTTCTTCCAGTGGGTCCTGAGAAGATATCTGGTATATATCAAGAGAAAATTTCTTTTCCTTGTTAGTACCAATGGTAATATGCCTATTTTTACTATTGTAAATATCTATGCCATACATCCTCTGGTAATCTGTTCCCAGTAAAAACCCTTGGATGTGGGCATCTTCAAGCACTACAAACTCTGGGTTGAGTCTGATATTACCTTTTCTGTGGGGTATAATTATCTCTTTGATAATTGTCCCAATAGAGGTCATCTTTCCAGATGCACTCTTAAAGTTCTTTGCCCTGGTGGGCAAGAGTTCTTTTTCCCAGTTTGGGAAGTGGTTATCCAGATAATTTCTGGCCACTATGGAGCAGTGTGCTTCACTGTCAATGATCAGTGGATGCTGAGCATTGTCAATACATACAGTCAATTTTGTGGCTGTTCCATGTATATATGCCATTCCTTTGGTTGGTGTAACCAGGAATGTTTGTGCATCTTGTGTATGTTTACACGAGTTCTTGTTGGCAGTGTCTTGTGGCATGCCTGCTTCCAACTGTATATCCTGGATTTCTAGTGGGGTTTCCTCTTGGTATTCCACTAGAAATTCCTCTCTTGGGTCTTGATCCTCATCAGATGGTTCTCTAATGGCATCACCCATAGAGTCTTATTCAGAATCCTCTGTTGGAGGTTCTTCTTCAGGGACTTTTTCTATAGCATAGACTTTCTTCTTTGCTTTTGGACAGTTGTTGGCATAGTGGTCTGTTGAACCACAATTGTGACAAGAATTCTTCTTCTTTGCCACTTCTGCCACTCTTTCTCTGGGTTTGTCTTTATACTCCACCCTGAAAGGTTGTTTCTCTTTGAAACTACTGCTTCTATATGGGGTGAATTTCCCTATATTAGTCCTTTTCCTTATGTCTTGTAAGGTATTGGCTATATCATCTAGAGTGCAATTTTGGTTGCATCTGCACTTTACTGCATGCTCTAGTTCTCCTGGAAGTTGTGTCAGAAGTTTATGATTCCTCATTTGAATGTTCATTTGAGGATCAATGGCTTTAAGTCTTTTAGACTGTCTAAGACACCACTCATATGGATCTTTGTCCACAGAGTATTTGTCATTTTCAAATGACATGTTCTTTTGCCATATCCAAGTTCCATTACTGTACTTTTGGATTATTTGACTCTTCCACCATGGCCAATTTCTTCTGCCATGGATTTCTTTCATTTCAGTGTACCATATACTTGCATGACCTTTAAATGCGGTATTCAGTCTAGCAGTAATCCAGTAATCTGGTATGCTTGGTACATCAATGAAGAGTCCATCAATATAATCTATGAGTTCCATATGATCATATTCTCCTGATCCAGAGAATTTGGGCCAGCTTGAGGCCTCAGGAAGCTGTTTCAAGGCTTCCTTCTCTGAATAAGACATGCCATCTCCATCCTGGTATTGTGATGGAAATCTTGCCTTATTCAACAACATGGCATCTGGTTGATATGGATTCTCCATAGCTTGGCCTTGTGGTTGGGGCTTTAAGCTATGGTAGGCATCAAACAATTTGTTGATGTCTTGGTTCAGACACTCCCTGTCCCTGCTACTATGGTGTTGTTCTTCAGAGACTTGATTCAGTCTCTTGTTGGTTTCTTCAGAGGCTTTGCTCAGTTGAGCATATCCTTCCTGAAGGTTTTTAACTATCTGCTCCAATGAGGCTTGAGTTTTTCTCATCCTCTCTTGGGCAGCTGCAAATTCTGTAGCCTGCTTTGCAGATTGCTCAGCATATTGGGACATTTGTAACCACAGTGTGTCACTGTTGATGTTACTCTCAGATGTGATAATGTTATTTTCAGTCTGAGTGGGGGTAATGTTTCTATTACTAGGACTACTGATTCTAGAGTGGTTTACAACTACTTCTGGTTCTTGTGTACTTCTTTTACCAAATCTAACAGCTTCTGGATCATGGGGTCTGACTCTTTCCTCCTCTGGTTGAAGGAGGCTTTGTTCTTGCCCTTGTTGCCTTGTCTTCTCCCGGAAACTTCCTGGAATTTTGAAGAATGGTGACTCTTGGCCACTGATCTGCTGGTTTCTGAATGGTGTGAAGCCACTGGAGAGCTGATTTGGCATGCTCCTTGTGAACCTGAAGGAATCTTAGTAGGCCCTGTCTGGGTTAACTGTTCTTCTATAGCTTGGATAGTGGCTTGATTCTCCCTTATCCTCTGTGCCCTTGCCTCCAGGAGTCTGTGCTGCCTGGTAGGATTCCAACCCTTGGTGATTACCATAAGGTCTTTGAAGTCTATCTCTTTGAGACAGATCTTCTGGCAACTTGATCCCAGTTCTGCCCAGTGAGTTGCTAGGTTGAACCTCTTGTTGTCCATGCTCCATTGAAATAAATCTTTGAGGAGTTGGTGGATCTGAAGAACTTGATCCATATCCTTCCAGTCCTCTGGTTTGAGGTTTCTGTTGAATTGGAGTGTGAATGGCAAGGTTGATATTATCTCCCTCATTGTTTTGCCATCCACCACTGTGTCCCATGTGTCTTCTTTCAGGTCTTCTGGTTCTAGACATTCCTGCTCTATCCTCTGGCTGGTTCCTTTGGAAGCCAAGGTCTCTGAGGTATGCAGGGGACATATCAGTGTTTGCAAGCAGTCAAAAACTTTATGTTCTTAGGGTATTTACCTTTGACTGTGCCTTGTACAAATTTGTTATCTGCTGATTTGGGCAGTTTGCCTTTGGAGGTTACAACTGGGTTAATAATTGTAATCTTCCCTGTACAAGTGGTTAAGGTTGGTTTACCTTGTATTGAAGCAGAGTTTCGTGGTTTTCTACTCCTCTGAGTGGCTATTGGTGTCCACTTCTTGGCTGTAATGAGGCCTTCACTAAGCCTTTTTCCTTTACCCTTGCTGCCCTTTGGTTCTAAGGGTGTCACTGGTGTGTTGGCCTGTGACTGGGTTTCAAGTGGGATGTGGTTTTCTTCCACTGAATCAAAACAGGAAAAAGAGGGCTTATGTCAGTTAAGACTTCTTAAATGGCTGGTTTTGCACGTCTAAGAATGGCCTCTGGGCTTGTATATTATTACAGTATGCCCTTGTATAATGACAATGTAATTGAATTAACAATTTCACGTCAAAAATACAGCTTATGGTGTCCTGTCACACTGTTTGTGTGTCAGTATCCCTCAGATACACTCGTGGTTTGCAAGTGTATTCTGTAAAAGTGGTTTGTATACAAGTGTTATTGAATTAACAATACACTTGACCATGCCTCAACTGATGGTTTTTCAGTCAGAGGTGTCCTTATTCAGTCAAGAATACAGGACTTTATTAGTGGCTTATGTGTTTTTATATGCAAAACACACCAAAAATAATAAATTACTGTGGGTATTAACCACGTAAAAATACTCTTATAATATGAGTATATATAAAAAAAAGGTAAAAATATATAAAATATATATTTTTAAACAGAAATTACGCCTAAAAATGATAAAACAATGTGTTAATAAGTCATGAAAAAGAGAAAAGACTTACTTGTAAGGTCCAAAAAAGGTCAAAAAACATGGCCAGGCCCCCAAAATGTCAGGCTGAGTCTACGATAAAGGTGTATATGAGTATTTACAAGCTTTGACTATGACTGTGACATTGTAAAAATGGTTTTAAAAGATGATAAGATTGATAATAAATGATTTAATTTAAGATTTAAAGGGCTTTACTATAGAGATATAGTGGTGGTGAGCGCTGTTGAAAGCCCAGGGTGCAGCTTTACCTGTTGGATTACAATAATAAAGACTACAATACTTTAAATTAAGAGTATACCCGATTATTTAACCAAGAGTAAAACTGTTTTTGACAGTTTACTACGTAGGTTATTCAAGAGCAGGATGAGGAAAGGCTTTTGGCTGTGAAAAGCCCTCCTTTTATCCTAAAATTGAGGTGGAAAGGCTGCTAGACCTTTCCACGTAGAGGAAGTGAAGATTTTTCACTCTCTATGACAGGCTTGTGGTTTGCAAACAGCCTGTATACCCTGTATTGGGCTCAGATGTGGTTTTGAAACCACATCTGGGCTGTTTTCACCAATACAGGGTGAAAAGTTTCATCTGGGGACCTCACAGCCTGATTCTGACGTGTATGACGCATAGAATGCTGTACAGAAACTGTATGGGACCCCAGTGTTGACTGACATATGAGGTATTGAAGTAAAAACATGCTTCTTCGTCTATTTGACACCTCATATTCATGGTTATGGGATATTATCCCACGGTAAGGCTGTATCTGACAGCAGGTGGGATTTTGACCTTAAAATGGTCATACCTCTGTCAGTTTTTGAGATATCAAGCTCAAAGTTGGTTCATTGAATAGCTCTGTATGAGCTCTACACAATGGTACCCAGCTTGACATGGTTATCATTAAATATGACAAAGTTATCCCATGTACAAGTATTTTTGTACATTGGTGTGGTCTGGTCAAAAAGCTGTATTAAGCTTGTTTGGCCAATAACTTCTGTTGTAGTTGAGTTATGAGGAAATGGATGGCACCATCAGATAGCCCTGATTGTGCTCTTTCCAAAAAGACCCCACTTCAAGTATCTCACACTAAAACTGCAAAAGTTAGATGTGAGGTGAATGTTTTGTTCACCCTTATTTGGTCTGAATTTGACCATAACTCAAGTAATACTGGTGCTAGCTCAGTTTGGCTGGCACCATTAGATAGCCCTGGCTTAGAGCTTCATTTTGAATACCCATTTGATGGGGTTAAGCCTCTCCTTCTAGATTTTAGATGAGAGGTGAAAATTAAGGTTTATGCTCAGCAATAACTTTGAGCAGGAATAACTTTGTTATTTCTTGTCCTATAGTGATGGGACTTATATTTTCAGAAAGAGGTGAGTTTCCTCTTTCTTTTGATACCTTTTGAGCTAATTTGGCTCAGCTCCATGTTTTGGTGGTATCTTGGCTATACCATTGGTTTATGGTATTTTGGCTATCATGCTTGTGCTCTGGTTTTGAGTCACAGGCTGACAATAATAAAGTCTACAATAATTAAAGATTATAATTATACCTGATTATTTAACCAAGAGTAAAACTGTTTTTGACAGTTCACTATGTAGGTTATTCAAGAGCAGGATGAGGAAAGGATTTTGGCTGTGAAAAGCCCTCCTTTTATCCTGAAATTGGGGTGAAAAGGCTGCTAGACCTTTCCACGTAGAGGAAGTGAAGATTTTTCACTCTCTATGACAGGCTTGTGGTTTGCAAACAGCCTGTATACCCTTTATTGGGCTCAGATGTGGTTTTGAAACCACATCTGGGCTGTTTTCACCAATACAGGGTGAAAAGTTTCATCTGGGGACCTCACAGCCTGATTCTGACGTGTATGACGCGTAGAATGCTGTACAGAAACTGTATGGGACCCCAGTATTACTTACATATGAGGTATTGAAGTAAAAACATGCTTCTTCGTCTATTTGACACCTCATATTCATGGTTATGGGATATTATCC
The DNA here is from genome assembly GCA_023105745.1 of Austropuccinia psidii. NCBI lineage: Eukaryota > Fungi > Basidiomycota > Pucciniomycetes > Pucciniales > Sphaerophragmiaceae > Austropuccinia > Austropuccinia psidii. The sequence continues at coordinate 2,814,307 of JALGQZ010000014.1, forward strand.
CATGGTAAGGCTGTATCTGACAGCAGGTGGGATTTTGACCTTAAAATGGTCATACCTCTGTCAGTTTTTGAGATATCAAGCTCAAAGTTGGTTCATTGAATAGCTCTGTATGAGCTCTACACAATGGTACCCAGCTTGACATGGTTATCATTAAATATGACAAAGTTATCCCATGTACAAGTATTTTTGTACATTGGTGTGGTCTGGTCAAAAAGCTGTATTAAGCTTGTTTGGCCAATACCTTCTGTTGTAGTTGAGTTATGAGGAAATGGATGGCACCATCAGATAGCCCTGATTGTGCTCTTTCCAAAAAGACCCCACTTCAGGTATCTCACACTAAAACTGTAAAAGTTAGATGAGAGGTGAATGTTTTGTTCACCCTTATTTGGTCTGAATTTGACCATAACTCAAGTAATACTGGTGCTAGCTCAGTTTGGCTGGTACCATTGGATAGCCCTGGCTTAGAGCTTCATTTTTAGTACCCATTTGATGGGGTTAAGCCTCTCCTTCTAGATTTTAGATGAGAGGTGAAAATTAAGGTTTATGCTCAGCAATAACTTTGAGCAGGAATAACTTTGTTATTTCTTGTCCTATGGTGATGGGACTTATATTTTCAGGAAGAGGTGAGTTTCCTCTTTCCTTTGATACCTTTTGAGCTAATTTGGCTCAGTTCCATGTTTTGGTGGTATTTGGCTATACCATTGGTTTATGGTATTTTGGCTGTCATGCTTGTGCTCTGGTTTTGAGTCACAGGCTGACACATGTCCTCCAAGGTCTGTATCATTCTTTCTGCCAAACATTAGTTTGAGGATGGTGAGCTTTTGAGAATGATAATTTTGTTCCAAACAAGCTATGGAGATTTGTCCACAATGCTGAAGTGAACTTTGGGTCTCTGTCACTTATAATATTCTGGAATAAGCCTGTATGGCTCATAGCTTTATTCCATATCATTATGGCTGTGTCCATAGCTGTGTCATCTTTGTGACATGGTAGGAACATGGGAGTTTTGCTATACCTGTCAACCAATACTAGGCAAGCATTATAGCTTCTGTCTCCTCCTGGAGGTAATGCTGTTACCCAATATATATGAACTATTTCCCAAGGGGATTTTGGTTCTTGAATTTGGATCATCATTCCAAATTTCTTTCCTGTGGCTCTGTTAGAATTTTGACATCTGTGACAGGTTTGGCAGTATTCTGAAACATCTTTCTTCCAATTTGGCCACCAAGAGCAGGTCTTCACTCTTTCTAGTGTTCTGTCTTCTGAAAGATGTCCAGCTGCAACACTATCATGACACTCATGTAAAATAGTGTTTATCAGGGTTCTATCTGTTAGGGCCACAACACATGTGTGTTTTGTTCTATGGTAAAGGATTCCATAAAGCAGGTGGAATCTTCCTTCATCATATGCCTTTTTCCATTTTTCATCTAATTTTGATGAAAGTGATGGGTCTTTGCATTCTTTCATTAGAAGTTGGCTTAAGATTTGGCAGTTCTTGTCCATCTTATAGCTTTCTTTAACTTGGTCAAATACTTCTGTGCAAATGTCTGTAACACATTCCTTCTATGTGGTGCTTTTCCTGTGGTACCCATGCTGGATTGTCAGGGGTATTTGCTAGAGCCCATCTGCTAAGACCATCTGCATTTTTATGAATATTGCCAGATTTATGAACAATAGTCATATTTACCCTGTATTCTTGGATAGCAATTTGCCATCTCAGCATATTTCTATTAGGAGTTTTCATATTTAATAGAGATTTTACAGCATTACAGTCTGTAATCCCATCAAATACTGTTCCATCAAAGTAATAATGTAATTTTTCTAAAGCCCACACTAAGAAGAGGCATTCCATTTGGCTTGCTCCATATCTTGCTTCTGTTGGCTTTATTTGTCTTGAAATAAAACAGATTGGTCCTTCTACTTGTTTATCATTGATAATTTGTGTCTGGTGTAGTGCAGCACCTAGTCCTTCTCCACAAGCATCAATGTACAGTTTGAAGGGTAGTTTCCAATCTGGAATTAGAAGAAATGGGGCATTTGTCAAGGAATTTTTCAATTCTTCATATGCTTTGACTCTTTCTTCTGTCATTTCATAGAATGTTTGTTGGTCACATAGCTTATACAAGGATTTAGCAATTTTTGCAAAGTCCTTTATATGCTGTCTATAGTAACCAGCAAATCCTAAAAATGATTGCATTTCCTTTTTGGTTTGAGGCATTAGCTGTAGTACTGCTTCTACTTTATTCTTGTCTATGCCTAGACTAAGCCCAGATACAACATGTCCTAGTGCTTTTAGTTCACTATATTCAAAATGACACTTTTTCAAGGTAATTTTCATATTCACTTGCACAATTTTTTGTACTACCCTTTCTAGTCTTGTGAGTTGATTTTCCCAAGTTTCTGAGCAAACTATGATATCATCAATATAGATGATTAACCATCCTTCTGATAATTCTTCAGGAAATATGGTGTTCATCATCCTTTGATAATGGGAAGGTGCATTTTTTATGCCAAATGGCATTCTTAAGTATTCAAAAATCCCACAGTGGACTGTTAGCCTTAGTAGTTTCTTGGCATTGTCTATTAAGACATTTTGATGAAAACCCTTTAAGGCATCCATGGCTGTAATGAACTTAGCTTGTGACAATTGTGTCAATGTCTCATGGATTCTGGGTATTGGGTATCTGTCTGGAATGGTATAGGTGTTCAGGGCTCTGAAGTATCCTACCATCCTTGATTTTCCATTATGCCAAGTTATAATGACAGGTGTAGTGACCTCTACCTTTTCATTATGTCCTACCTTTCTTAATACTCCAAGGTCCATTAATTCTTTAATGTGTACCTCCAAGGCTTCTCTAGCCCTTGGACTAGCTGGGTAAGCTGGTCTCCTTAGTAAAGGTGGGTAAGGCTTTTCCACATTAAGAATTATATCCACCTCAGCCCAATTATGGCACCTAGTGGCTCCTTGTCAGTTGCAAAGGCATTTTTGTACTTAAATAAGAGGTCAATCAATTTTTCTTTCATTTTTTCTGTTAATTCTTGATTGAATTCTGCCTCTTTCAGTTGTTCAGATATAAAAAGGTCCTTTTCTGGACTTTTCTCTTCATTCTTATTAACTGTGATTTGTTTTTTGTTATTAAAGAAGCCAAACTTTTGTCTCTTGTTATCTCCTATGGTAAAATATCTGTCTTTTTGGTTGGAGATATCTATACCATAAATTGATAAGTAGTCATTTCCAAGTATGAAGTGATTACTAGTACAGTTGTCCATTACTACAAACTCTACTTTAATTCTGACACATTGTGAAGGGTGAGGAAAAATTAGTGTTAAATCAATTATTCCAAGGGGCTTCATGCTCTCACTTGCACTACTAAATTTGACACCTTGTATTGGCATAAGTTGTTCTTGCCAGTCTGGGACAATGGTTTTTAAATAACTTTTACCAAGACAGGTGCAATATGCTCCTGTATCTAAGTTCACTTTTCCTTCTTGGTTATCAACCATAACAATACTTATACTTGATTTTCCAGCCGTATATCCCATTCCTTTTGCAGGTTTGGTTCTGTACATTTTGGCATCTTGTATATTTGTCAGGTTTGTGTCAGATGTCCCAACTTGTGGTAAGTTTGAGTTAACATCTTGTACTTTGTAAATTATATCAATATTATTAATTTGTGCATTAATTATATTAATTTCATCACTTTCAGAACTTTCTGACTCTTCTGTTTATTTTTCAGAGTCAGATTCCTCCTCTTTGTCATTGTGGTTTTCTGTTTCCACAATTTCATTAATATTTGCCTTTGAGACAATTATTGGCTAAATGTCCAATACCTCCACATTTATGGCATTTTCTTTGCTCATTATTGTTGTATGTATTGGGATTGAAAGATTCTTTTGATTTATCTTTTTTGATAAATGGTTTATTTGGACTTTTAATGTCCAATTTCTTCCAAGTTCTGCCAATTTTTGTTCTTTTCACTATGTCTTCTAGTGCATTGATATACTTTTCTGTGGAGCATGGGTCTATACACCTGATCCTTAGGGCATGTTCTAGCTCTCCTCCACATTTTTTAAGTATTTTCATGTGCACCATTTTCTGTGACATTTCTGGGTACAATGCATTGAGTCTTTCAACTTGTTTTGAGAAGCAAGTGAAAGGTTTGTCTTTGTCTGGGTCAAAGAAAGGATTTTCAAATGCATTTTGTATCTTGTACCTCCAGGAATCATTAGCCCACTTGGTGATTATTTCTTGTTTCCACCAAGACCAGGTATTTTTGCCATTTGTTTGCCTTATGCCATAATACCATCTTTTTGCATATTTTTCAAATAATGAATGTAATCTGGCAGTGATTAATTCATCTGGTATGGCATAATCTTCTTGTAGCATGTCAATTGTTTTGATAAATGACATGTGGTCATATTCACCTTCTCCTGTGAATGTTGGCCATTCTTTTAATTGAGGTGCTTCCTTCATTAAGACTTGGTTATTTTCTTGGTGACTCAAGTCTGTTATGAATGGGTTTTTTAATTCCTCTTTTGGTTTAACAGGGCTTCTTATATGAGAAACTGGTGTTGATAACTTTGGCATATTTGAGTTAGCCTCATTAATTATATCCATTTTTTCAGTAATAAGCCTTATTTCACTTTGAATTTCATCTTTCAGATGCATTCTTGCTTTATCACTCTTTTCTACATGGTCCAAAAGTAATTTTTGGTGTGATGAAGTCTTTTCTTCAAATTTTTCTACATAAATGCTCAATTTGTTTAATTTTTCTGTAAGATTATCAATACTCACGTCATAATTTATTGTCAAAGTTTTTTCTTTGATATCACTTATGTATTTGTACAACTCTTGTTGTCCTTGTATTAATTTCGGAGTATTATCAATTAATACTTTTGGTTTATTATTTTCAATCATAAATGTTATGTTATCAATTTCTTTTTTAATTTGTACAACAAGTTTTGTTAAGGATGATAAGCTATTATTTATTTCTTGGAGAGATAATAAACTATTTTTAATGTCTTTAAGAGGTAAAATACTAATTTCAAGCTCTGTTAAAGTATTTACAACATCAGGAGACAAGGTCATTTCTTTGGGAAATGGGGCTGTCTCATTCTTTGCTCCTCTTTGTCTTTGAATTCCATCAAAGTTCTGGCCATGTTGAATACATTGTCCATGGCATCTTTTTGGATTTTGGGGATCCTGTAGCTTGGGGAATATGGTTTTCTCCAATTCTTTTTCTTGTTCTTCTACCCTTCTTGGGGAAGTGGGTTGGCTTGGGGCTTGCTGGTAGAAGCTACTGGGGCTTCCTCGTTGGTTTCCTCCTTCTTTTTGGCATGGTATTCCTTGATCTTTTTGATTTGAGGCTTGGATGATAGTGGATTCCATCCATTGGAGTATCTCACTATTTCCTCCTCTTTGAGAACCTTTTTCAGGATGTGCCAGGAGTTCATCACTCCTTGGTGTATTTGGGGAAACATCTCCCAAACTTTGTCCTTTTACACCGTGTAGTACTGTTTGTACTGGCTCATGTAAATGTCTATTTGAGCCCTCTGAATGTGATTTGTACCTGTTTGAGTCAATCATACTTAGTTCCAATTCTGGTTCAGATATCATGAGCATTTCTGGGACTTGCCTTTAGGATAAGGCACTTCCTTATGTGGATTCTGTTCCACTGCGGATATTGCCCTTCGTTTTCCCTTTTAAGGAATCAATTCTACCTCTGAGTCCAGCTCCACCTTATTGGATGGAGTATTGGGAGCCTCTTCTGGTAGTCATATTTTAAGAAAAATAAGAAATAAGAAGATTTTAGAACAGGAATTCTTCTTATGGAAATTTGTAAATGAGGTACTCACCTTCAGAGTCCTGAATAGTGGGTCCTGGAAAGTCCAATTTCTTGGCTTTCTTTTTCTTAGTGATTATTGGTGTGGGAGAACTTTGGCAAGTTTCTTCCAACAATCTTTCAACAGTGGTTTGGCTGTCCTCTGTTGGATTGTCTTCAAACACTCAAAAAGACAAATAAATATAAGTCTTTTATATAAAAGTGTTATTTTTGGTAAGATATGGCAATTTTCCACGTCAAAATTGCTTTTAGATCTTTTTAAAAAAGTTAAAATAATTAAAGAAATGGAATTAAAAAGAATAAGATACCTTTTTTATTGGTTTTTAATATTTTCATTATTTTTTATGTTTTTATTTTTAAAGAATAAAATAAAAATGAATATGATTCTTTTATAAAATTAATTTATAATATAAAATTATTTTTAATTTATAAAGTATCTTTTTTAATCACTAGAGTCACTCAAAGAAGGCTTTTGCAAGTCTAAGGATGTGAAAAACCATGTGTAAGACAGTACAATTGCGTTCCAAATGCCTCAATAGCTTTTAAAATCAATAAATATAAAATTATTATATAATTTTATGATTATAATTATAATTTATTATTGGATAAACCCAATTAGAATCTTTTTGAAGGTCTTGTAGAGTAAATATCACGGCCAGGCCGCGAAATGTAAGGTTTGACTATGAAACAATAAGTAAAAATTACTAATATTTTACTTATTGTACTATGAATGTCCTTATAAATAAATTAAATAAGATAAAAAATAATTATAATGATAAAGTATTATTATAATTAAGGCGTAAGATAATTATATTATTAAATGAATATAATTCTATAATTTATATTATTAAATAAATATAATAATAGAATTTATGTTATAAAAAAATAATATGTATAAAATAGATATATTAATATAAAATAATTAATATTTTTAAAAGCACTTTGTTATTGTTACCAGCAAATAATAAAGGCGTAAAAAATTGTTTTTTATTAATAAAAAACAATTAATAACAATAATATTACCAATATTAAAGTTATAAATTAATATAAATACTATTTATATCAATTATAGAATTATTAAAAAGTAATAATAGAAAAAAATTATTATAATAAGAGAAATAACCTACTTTTAATTCTTAATATAATAATTTTGAGTAAATTTACGCCTAGGAATGTAAATAAAACTTATTTAAATTATAGTTACAATAAATTTTAAGAGAAATTACAAATTTTCTTGATTTTATGTGGAATTGAGGTTTTTGAGAGAAATTTCAACAAAACAATTGAATAACTGTAATAATGATGTCAAAGATGAAGATTATTATAAGATGATCTTTGGTCTTTAATAATATAAAAGTTCTATATGTAAAGAATAAAGAAATTACCTTTTTATTTAATGATTTAATCTTTTTGTAAGTGTCTGAGGGGAAAACAGAGTAAAAAGAGCTCTATTTATAGTAAATACCTCCCTCCTAGAGTCCAACAGGCTTCTAGTAGGCGTGCACTGATCATATCCACTGGAAGTGATCAATATTTTAAGGTTTGGTGATGATTACATCATTATTAAACCATATTATCTCATTATTACACCATTATTTAGAGTTATCACTATAACTCTAAGTTTGATGATGTCAAGGCTTGGCAGAACCGCGAATTTCGTGGATTTTATTATTTTTAATCATGAACTAACAGTATTCACCAATTTTATCACTCATATGACTGTTAAACCTAATTTAAAGTTACAGTGAGTGATCATAAATGATCAACTTAAGCTCAAACTTTGATCCTTGATAACTTTTAAGATTTACACGCTACAGCAATTCAGAGAGTGAATTCTAATAGCTCGGAATAATTCCATTATTCTGTCAAGGGAATTTCATTACATGATCAAAGCTCTATGTTTTATGATTTTTCTTGTAACTCATCTTTTCTGTTGAAATTTAATATTTTAAACTTCAAACCATGATTTCAAGGGGTTATACCTTCAATATTATAATAAAAAATACATCATTCTTCACAAATAAACTAGTAGAATTCAACTGTATCCTTTTTTTAAGTTTGAACCACTTTCACAACAAAGTGGTCAACAGCTCTGTTGATTTTAGTCAATAATCCCTTACAGGTTTTAACCTTGTTTATAACCTGTGAAATAAACTTCATTCCTGTATTTCTACAGTCATTACGTGATGACTTTATTTCTGGTGCATCACTCTATCATGCATATTTCAAAAGATATTAGCTAAAATCCTTGAATATATGTGTTGACCAAAAAAGTGCATATATTCAGCTTAATTCCTTAAGTATTGACTTTGGAGCTTAGCTTCTTAATTGTTTTAGATGTGGATTTCTATGGAGAATATAATGGTAGCATTTATTTTACATGTTGTTTCATTGGCTTTTGAAATAAATAAGAATTTGTGTTTTTTATAAGGTATTATTACTTATAACTCATTAAATATTGACTTTACAGATATGCCATAAAAATGGTATATGTATATTTTACCATGGGGAATCCAATTTTATAATTTATTTCAAATTTTTGTTCATTGCTTTTCAAGTTAACCCAAGTTTTATGCCAATTAATGGCATTTTTGTAGCTTTAAGGTAATTATTTTTAATGTATAATCATTTTAAATATTTCTTGTGACCTTTTTGGGTATGTGGTCATATCTCAAAGGTTCACAATCAACAAATGCCATTGTTGGGTATTCTTATCTTCCAATAAATACCTCCCTAAATAAAAGTGGGAATTCATCATGTAAACTTGGTGTATCATAGTCCCTTATATTTAATAAAAGTAGTATTTCTTGAATATTTGATGCATTGACTTATTTTATCATGTATTTTTCTTGGGTAGTTAAATTTTTGAATTTTTCAATCAAGCTTGGTGAAATGAATAATATTTTTTCAAGATTAAGATTTATCTTTTGTTCAAGTATTTTCTTCATCACATTTTTGATTATTGGCTTCGGGTTATTGACTGTAGATTTTACTTTGTTCTTTAATTCCATCTTTTGTGAATCCTGTTTTGGTATCTCCTTCTTTCTGTCCTTATAAACTTTTTCAATATCATCATTATTATTTTCCCTTCCTTCTTTGATTTCCTTTTATTTTGTTGGAATTAAAGTTCTTATTTCCTCTTCTGCCTCATCTTCCTCATGGTAGTCACCTGGTACCTTCTTTTTAAGTGATTTTTGTGTTTCATTCTTATATTTTTCCTGATTTTGTCTTTGACTTTCCTATCTTTCAGATCTGTCTTGTCTTCCTAAGTACAACATTTATTTGAAGCTTCTCATTTGCTGGTGATATTTGAGGAGGCTTTCAGTTTTCCCATTCTTCTATTTGAGCTATAGAAACTGTCCTCTCATCTTTGTGATCTTCAATTACTGTGGTTCCTTTCTGTTTTGGGGGTGGATTTTATTTTTCTATCTTTTTAGTGAATTGCTCCTGCTATTTAGGAAACTTTCTTAACAACTCTTCTGAAGATATAGGGCCTTCTGTGGGTACTCTCTGAAAATTTGGAAAAAGATATGTTCCTCTGTGCTTCAATACAATTCTTTTCTCCAAGTCTTCTGTGAGATGATTACATCTTATTGTGGGATTTACTTCTTTTAAGAATTAGCAACACTTTAGTGGCTGTCTTGGAGCCATTGAAGCTGGGGAATATTGCTGATTATTTGAAGATATGGGTGGTATAGAATATCTTAGCCTGAATTGGAGTGAGTTTTGCATATATTTCTGACCTTTGTTATTTCTTTCTTGGGTTTTCTTTGGAGATTCAACTACTTCTGAAATGTTTTTTAGCTGATTCAATACCTCCTTAACTGCTTCATTCTTATTATCCTTTTATTCATGTTCTTGTGACAGAGGATTTTTAATTTTTTGGGTAAGATCTTTTATTTGCGTTAAGTCTTCTTCCCAACTTTAGCTTTGAAACATAGCTTCCTTTTCTTGTGAGTTTTCTTGCAAAAATTTCCTCTGTTTAATTAAGACCTTGGCTTCCAAGTCCTGTTAAATATATAGCTTTAAGATTTTCAATCTTGAAATGATATAACCACAATCAAAAGCTTGGACCATGGCCTTATATTTTTTCAATTCTTCATAAATTGATGTTTAAAACTTGAGAAAAGACTAGGCAAAATTTCTTGATTGTTATTGATATCTCCTTGTATATGTTGATACCTTTTGAGTTAATTAATGATGGCTTCATATTCCCCAATGAACGTTTTATATGGAGTCATATTTCTAATTCCTCCTTTTTGTTGAATCTTTGTAAATAATTGATTTATTATGGACAGCATGTATCTTCCCTCGGGTGATACTGTTTCCAATCTTCTCTTTATATAAAATTTTAATTTCTCCCAATTTCCAGTTTTATATCCACATATTGCTTCAATATGGTAGCTAATTTCTTGATATTTATTCCAAAAGGATATCTTCTTTCTTTATCCCTTCAAATTTGGCTATATTCTCTGCTCTTTCATAAATCTTTCTACTTCCTTTCCATCAAACCATAATCTATAATTCTTTGTCCTAATCTTGACAATGGGTGTGCTATTTCTAGGGGTTTCATTTTGTAATGGGTTTGAAACCTGTGTATGAATATTAACCCCCTTTTGTAGGGTATTTGGTTGTTTTGAAGTGAATGGATCTGATGCTTCCATGGGCCTTGAAGATGGTGATGGTGATTTTTGCTGTCTGAAAATTCTTGGAATGGTTTTAGTTTCTTCCATTGGGCTGTTTTTTGCAGTAAAACTTGACTCTTTTCTTTTTCCTTCTCTCTCAAGGAGCCCTATGAATACTTGCTGTACTGACAAATCTTTTCAATGAATTATTTCTGCATCAGAAAAATCTTTGTGTCCTTGCATGGTCTCTTCTTTGTATTCCATGGGATTATATGGTATCTTTGACAATGATGCTGAATCCATATTGATAACTTCTTTGTTATTTCTCTTATTTTCACTTTTATTTTTTATTTTAGATATTTCCTTAATAGAGTTTTGGAAATGGTCTATATCTATCTTCTCATCTTTCTTCTTGGTTCTGGTTGTCCCAACTGGTATACTATAATCCATAGGCAATTCTTCTCCAGGTGGTGTTTCTCCTCTTTAAGGATAATAATAAGGAAATGATTTTGTTGAAGACCTTGATTGTAATGGTGATGATGATTTATAATTTTGTGAGTTCTCTCCTTACAGATTGAATTGATAGGCTTGTGATCTTACCTTATTGCTAAAGGGTTTTATTCCAGATTGATTTTGAAGAGATGTTTTCTATAATTGACTTATTATTAATGGTTGAAGCTGTATGCCACTGTTGGGACACCACACATGGAAAATTTGTTTTGTTTGGGGTTAAATAAGGCAGTAAATTGAGGGCAAAATAGTTGCTAAGTCTTTTTTCAATTTCATAATTGTCCAATAATAATGGGTGCTAAGGTGTCTTAGCTTCCCCTCCAAATAATACTGAACAATCAGCCTACAGATAATTGCAAAATAAAATGAGATTAGTGGATTTAAAAGATATAGAAGATGTGGAAGTAGTCTCTAAATTAGACCTATCAATAATACTGCAGTGAAAACTCTGATTGAAAACTACAATTGTTGGTTAAATAAAGACTAATAATATTTTCTTTATGTTAATTATGATGATTTTTTAATACTAATAATAATGAGCCTACTAGATTTAATACCAATAATAATTCTTCAATAAGCTTTAATCCTATTGTTTTTTATCACTACTAATTTTTTTCAATAATACTAAGCTTTTGAGAAAGGTTACTGAGCTTTAAGTTACAGTTATACTACTATTCTTCACTAATACTACGCTACTGAGAAATACTACTGAGCTTTTCACTACATTTGAACTACTATTCTGCACCAATACTAAGCTACTGAGATTATAACTACATTTGGACTACTATTCTTCACTAATACTATCCTACCAAGCTTTTCACCAGTAAAAAATACTACTACTCTAGAGATCCTGTTAGTTCAAGGATGGCTTTGATCCTTGATAGTGAGAACTTGTTCCATTGTTTTTTTGGGAAAAGGAGGTAGATAATATCCCTATTGATACCTTTTGAGCCACAATATAGCTTCTTAAAACACAGGACTTAGAAAAATCATATTTGAGATGTTTTAGCTGGTGAGATGTGTAACTTTGGTGTAGCAATGTGGCTTCTGAGATAATCTTTCTGGCAGTGTTTTACTTATCAGAATACTGTGATTTTATTGAGATAATTTGGCTGGTGAGATTTCATTTTTGCAAAGAAAGTGGAGAAAACACAGCTTCTGAAAATTGATATTTCTTTTAGTGATATGAGGTTTTTGAGAGAATTTAGCTGGTGGCATTATTATTTAAAGTGGAGAAATTGGAGAAAATACATAGCTTGCTATTGAGTCCCCTGCCATTAGATTTGAGAAAAGGTGGGGAAATCATTATTTTGAACATCAATATTCAATGATGAGGAAATTTTTCTGGTAGTTTAATTTTATTATTCCATCATTTAATGTAGATATTGCATTATTTCTATCAAATTTGATGTGTGTTAATATTACTAGGAAAAGTTTTTCTCCTGATAAATCCATTGTAATTCATTGCATAGCCTTGAGTTATTCATTTTAATTTGCTTGAGGTGCATAAAATACATTTCTTATGCTCTGCTCAATATGAATTTAAATTGCTGTATTTAGTTTATCTCCATTTAATCTTGTAATTTTCTTATGTATCATGCAATAAGGTGGAGAAATTGGTATTTGATATTTCAATTTAAATTATTCTGGTTAAAACTTTAATATTCTTGATTATTCCCTAGGACATCTTTACAGTTTGATTTGCCTAGTTCTAGACTTCCAAAATTTGATTTCCTTTTCTGTAGTTATTCCATAATTCTATATCCATCTCTGAAATTTTTCTGTGTTTTGATTTTATTCTTCCTAGAGCTATTGTGGGATTTCTTTATGATTCCGCAATTCTTTTTTTATTCTCTGGAATTATTTGGCATTCTTCTTTCAAGCCTTGGATTTATTCATTGATACTATTTCCATCTCCGAAATTCTGCAATTCTATTCCTGTCTCCAGAGTTATTCTGCAATACCTTCCATAATTCCTCCCAAGTTCCTCAATTTTATTCCAATTTCTTCTCCAAAATTCTGAAATTCTATTTCCTTCTCCAGAGTTTCCCTGGAATTTTTCCATCATTCTGAAACTTCTTTTTTCAATTATTTGGTAAGATTGAGACTGGTATAATTTGTATTGAATACCACAATGGTGGTCAAAGACAGATTCAGGCTCTGGAGACATTAGGTCTCTAGAGTTGGTTTCAAATCGGTGGAGGTAGAGGCAAGTGTAGATGGCCTGGTTGGGGGACCTAATAGCTTCATTGGTGGTGGTATTGACTTTGATGGGAGATATTGAAGTGGAATTTATCCTTCATTTTGGATAGGGTAAGCTACTTCAAGTTCTTCTGCATCTATTTCATTGTTACCTTCAGCATCAGTGTCAACATCAGTTTAGACCACCTTATTTATATTCAATTCTACAAGTCTTCCATCCTTCCTGGTTCCCAAAATAGGAACCTTTTTAGCCACTCCAATCAGGTTGCCTTGGGGGGAATGGGTACCCCAATATTGGCCCAGTAGCTGGTGGTGTTATTCCATTTTTGAACACCTCTCATCCTGAATCCAGTCACAGAAGCAGAAGAAAAGAGAGCCATTAAGTCAGTAACTCAGAAATATTTTTTCCAATCAACTCATAATTTGAGTTACCAAAAGTGGCATCAGAGGTTGGGGATTCATCAACAGGAGCTTACACCCTTCTTGATTCTGCTTGATAATCTTCTGGGATTTTCTGTGAATCTATGGTTGGCCTTAGAGAAATTCCTTTTTCCGAGCTTTCAGAGTTGACACCTGGTGGACCTATCCATAGCGGATTCAACACAAGGAACCCCCTTCTTTTGACAATTGGTTCAGGGTGACTCAATAACTCTGAAAGAATTGAAACCATTATAGGTTTTATTAATTTAATAACTCTCTTTAAAGGCCATACTTTCTTCAGAAAGATTTCTCAAGCTATCAGGGATACCAGGACCATAAATTCAAGAAGATGGGGAGTTAGAGTGATTGGAATCACAGATGAAAGCCAGCCTTGAACTCATCTTCAAGGTCAAAACTCAAATCCAAGACCAAGCAATTATGGAAAAGTCCAAATCAGCAGTTCACTCTATGGCAAGTGACTCTTGAGAATGGGGTGAAGCAGAAGACACCAGAAAAAAAATTGAAAAAAAATTGTTGTCCAAATTAGGCCATTTCATGAATTTGCACATTTTGTGCACTTTGCACAAATCATTTCATTTACCATGAAATTCTCTGAAAGACTTTTCAAGCCTTGAAGAGATCTTGAAAAGGGGCTCAACAGTCAAAAGAGGCTTAAATGCAAATTTTGAGCTGTTTTTTGACACTTTGCACATTCCTTGATTTCTATTAAATTTAATCAGTTTTTCATCAAAAAGTTCCTATTTATGCACTTTGGTGCATTTCTCCACTTTGTGAATTTTGGCCCAAATTTCCAAAACAACCCCATAAGATTCAAAATTATGGTAAATTCCTGAAACTCATCAAATTTTTCAAGAATCAAGAAATGAACAATCCTGGCCCTTCCTCAAGATGGAGGAAAAAACAGTTCAATGACAGTGAAATCTTAGGAAATAAACCTTAAGCATCCATTTGCAGTGAGCCATGAGTACTCATACAAACTAAATGAAGACCACTGAAGTTAAAAGTCAAAGATAATAAATCACACATAAAGGGAAATAAAAAGGAAGAGAGCCAATCCATGTGAAGAAGGAGGACCTATACAGTGTATGAAGATGGAGAGGGAGTTAGTGTTTTAGTAATGAAGAGAAAATATGAGAGGATGGGAATTCAGAATTTGAGGGAAAGAAAATCTTTATTTTTCAATTAACCTCATAAAGATTTGCCTATCTTTATGGTGCTCAGAGCTCACCACCTTCAAGAGGGGGATACTGTCACAGCCATGAAGACAGGAAGGGAAATTACAAACCATTATTAATTTAAGATCTTCCAAGCCCAATCAGCAAGTGAGATTCATGGAAGATCTTCTAAATACAGTTTCAAAACTCAATAAAATCAAAACTCAGACACAGGATTCACAAAATACAGGCCTGTACTAAATACAGGTGCAAATACCTGTATTGATTCAAAACACCTGTATTAGATACACCAATACAGGTTTCCATCTCAAATACAAGTTCTTCCAGAATACAGCCTATGGTTTCTAAGCACCCAAACTCCAGGCTGGTATTTCTCACATATACCAGCCCCCCTTCACCCACCTGAGGGTGTTTCTCTCAGTTAATTAAAAATTGGATTCATCAATAGTATTATTTTATTTTTCATTAAGAGGTATCATATTATTAATATTTTAAGTCAGTTTTAGCCCTCCCTCACCTTTTCAGTAGAGTCTTGGTGGTCATACCCTAATTACTCCTTCTCTCCTTTCTGAACAGGTTGAAACAGTAATACAGAATTATTTGTGGTTGGCTCTTTTGTATTGCTTTTGTTTTCTTGCATTATCCTTGAGTGAACTTTCTTTATTCATTAGTAATTATAATATTCTGTTTATTTCTCTTATTCCTTGATTGTTCCTCTCTGAGCCCTCCATAAGTAAGTCTGTCGACTGAGTGCCAGGCCCTCTTCACTTAGAAGAGCCCCTGTGAAAGGTTTGAGAACTCATTCAAATTGGGTCTTTAATAACATTTACAACAAGTTAAGTAAATAAAGAGAACAAAAAACTATTCAAACATTAAATCATTACAATATTGGTTCCCAAGCTTGTGAGCCCAATTTTTAACACATGCCAGCTGCTCCATATGCCTGGCTGATAAATTAGCCCTTTGATAAGTAATTATCTTCCTGCAAACTGAAATACCTGTTCTGATGGTGAGCTTTGTTCAGGTATAGAAAGAAACTTACATAAAATGTTTCAAAGGGTAGGGAATATTGTTCCCCTTGGCTTCCAAAAATTTAAGATGTCTTTTGACTTTGGTATGGTAGGTTCACAAAAAATATACAATTTGATTTTATAAAGTCCTTACTTCAGGTTTAGTGCCAGGATACATTTCATTAAATAAGTGACTGGTGTTATTTTAAGTATCATGTGGATTTGCTTTGGGCCCCTCAAAATATTTTTTGGCTTCCTCCTTGAACATGGTGGAAACTTGACTTGCTGAAGCGCCAAAGTGAGAAAGTGTTGAATCATGATTCTCAAATAAAATAAGACTGAAGCAGGGATTCGGAATAGAAGAAAAGATAAATAATTTTTTGCTAAGTACCATCTTAAGGGACTGGGTATGTTTTTTCATTTCACCTGTGGCTGATTCAGTTTTTTGGACATCATAATTTTTGCAGGCCTAAAGCTGAAAACATTTGTCAGCTAAATAAAGCCAAAAAAGGAAAAAACTATATTTTTTTGGTGTTCTTGATCAAAATTATGTAGATGGGAAATGCATAATTGATTGTGGTGTATGTTGAAGCACAGATACATTTTGTGTCTTCATAGATGGGGGAAGAAATGTTATGATAACTTTGAATTTTTCCCATTCTAAACTTGTTATTCAATAATGTTCCATATTTTCTGTGGCACAAAAAAGATCATATGCTTGTTTGAGTGTTAATACCGTTTTCAACATGTTGCATGTTGAATTCCATCATTTAAAGAGGTTTGTTAAAAAGACATTAGTCTTGATTAAAACATAAAACAGCTTGATCATGGAAATAAAATTTTCCTTTTTTGAGGGCTCTGGCATAAGTAAGACCCAGGGAAGCAGATGAAAGAGATAACTGAGCTATAATTTATTAACAAACCATAAGGAAATTTGGCAATGTGGTATATGGAAATTGGACCACCTCCCTCATTGTGAGGTATGATGGATTGGGGAGCTCCTTTTCCAAGGCAATTCATCCAATTGTGAGCTTCAAGGTGAAGTGTATGGTTGACACAGCCGATACATTGTATGTTTTCTTTGAAGTATCCTGTAATTTGTTCAATTTTTTGAGCCATTTGCATGTTGACTAAAGCATAGTCAGGGGTTATTGTGATAACTTTATCTTCTAAGTCATAATTTTGAGCACATGAATAAATTGGTTTGCAAGTGATGCACCTTAGAGATTTCCTACAAACCTGAGATTTAGGGAAAATGGCTTCGGATTAAAAAAATCAGCCAATGTACCTTCAATATCAGTGAGACCTAGCTGAACCAATTGAATATTGAACTTTTTATTGATAAAATTCCCTGTCACAGCAATAAAGGCCCTCAAATTGGGAGTGGTCCATGTATCAGTTGTAAAAGAGACATAAGTAATGCTTCAATTTATGGAATCTCAGAGGCAATTTTGATGTAAAAATAAATACTTGAAAGGTGGGATGCAACAGCTGCCTGTCCAACCATCATGTTGATCTCTGATGGATTTCACAACCCTAGGAGTGACTGAAAACAAGGAGATTCTGAGAGTGATATTGGCCAATCACATTGAGAAAAGAAGTACAAAATTTCTCTTTTCAGGTTCTTGGAGAAAAATGTTTGGGGAAAAGAAATTAGTAATTAAAGAATACAGAAGTAAAAATTCAATAGAAAAAATCATTTAAATTTTAGGGTTTTGATGTTGCACATATGTGTCCAGGGTACTAATACTCCTACCCTCCATTTGAGGTTTTGGGGTTATTTGAGTTATGAAGGGCCATGAGGTGATCACTCATGGACTTCGTTCTTCCAGTTTTATCATGTTTTAGTTTATTTTTGAAAGGTATACCTGATTAATTTGTGACTTTACATTCAAAATTTGTTTCATTGAAGGATACAAAGTAAATACAGACCCAAAAAATTTCAGGTCGGTGGTTGTTTCATTTATGGAAAATTGGGGGTCTGGTCAGCTTTTCATGGGGTTGTGTGGGAGGAAATTGATGGTGCAATGGAAGACATGGGAAATATCAATCAGAAATCAGTGAAAAAAATGAGAGACGAAAGAAAAGGTGGAAAAGTGAGCTGAACAATAAAATAAAGATAAAACTACAAATACCAATTCTAGAGAAACTGGGTTAGAAATATATATTCCCTGGTCTCCCCAACAAAAACTATTCTCTGCTTTTTATGGGTCTTGGGACAAATATTCAGGTAAAAAACCCCTGTCTCCAGGCCGGGAGATTTGGAGTATACAAAAACCCACCAGGGAATCCCACAGTCACCACCCTTAATTTGTATTGAATTATTACTTTTTACAAGTTTTTGCAATCCCAAGCTCCTGGTGTGGTATACCTGTACCAGTTTGGATTAATGCACAAACTAAGCAGGAATATTTTTCAATTTTCCTTAGGCTTTTCCCAATATATTAGAGTATTCATTTTTTTCAAAATAAATTATAAGAAGGACTAACACCATTCAAACTCAATAAACTCCTTTTGTTAATAAATGAACTTGACAATTATGATGTGACACCCCAATGCACCACCCAGATGAATTAACTTTGAAGGGATTGGTTGACCTAAAACAATTATTATTTTTTATACATTTTTATTTCTTAATTTATTTTACTTCAATTTTCTTTAAATATTGTGGGTAGTAAAAATCAACAAACATATACTAAAGCACAGAAGGTCCTAGTTACAATGAGGATGCATGGAATTGAATTTCAGGGCAGAGTTGTAGCATAATAGGGGTCATAAATATTAATTAAAAGTTCATTTATATATCAAAAAGGTAGAATTGGGTATTTAGATGAAAATTGGTCTTTCTATTAATTTTGAAAGGGAAATGAATATTAAATTTGGAGGTTTAAATCTAGGAAAAGGATTTAATTCAGGCTTAGGATATCATTGAAACAAGAAAATTACAGGTGTATTGGATTCTCTGACTCCTTTGAAGAAGTCTAGCATTACAAAAAGGATTTAAACAAATTTAAAAACTTGGTAATAATTTTATGATTATCATAAGGTGGTCATTGTGATGTTAGAAAAAAGAAATTCAACATTTAGGGTGTGGAGAGATGGTAAAATGGTGTGAAATGTTAAAGGAAATAGCCTAGGAAGAGGAGATTAGACAGTAGAGATATCACAGTAGTATTACAGAAGGTTCAGAGCAAGATTACAGAAGTTTCACAAGGGTGTACTGTATTACAGTTACAGTTACAGGACACCTAGTTACAGAAAAAGACAGGATAATACAGGAAACCTATAGTACAGTGGTCAGGGAGATAAGAATTCCAGGTCTTTCAATTGATTACATAATCGATGACATCATCAACAGGAATTAAAACTAGGATTACTAATCATGGAGATAAGGATCCCAGGAAACTCAATTGATTACATATTTAAATGACATCATTTCCCCACAATTTCAAGAACTCAATTGAAAATACAGGTCTCATGATCCAACACCACCAAACCTTATTTCATAATACAGGTCACATGTCAAAAACCCAGATTGGAGACCTGAAAAATTCTAAGTCCCCTTTTTTTTGACACTCCCATGGAGGCCCCAAAAAATATAAATAGAGGTCCCCTCCCCCCCTCAATTCTTTTTTCCTCATGGCCTAGACAGAGGCTCATCACAAAAACATAAGCTCTTGATATTTTTTCTGAGGGAAATCCCCTCCATCCATTCACATTATCCTAATTTTTTAGGAATACTCAGTAGCTAAGCTCAGAAGTATAGTTATCCCATCCCCATTCCTAAATTTTGCTCAGTAGCTAAGCTCAGTAGCACTGTCTGAGTTATTTAAAATTAATAGTAGTTAACAGTTGGTCTACTTTAATTCATAAACTCATCTCATTGACTACCTCCATTCCTAAGATTTCTCAGTAGCTAAGCCCAGAAGCACTGTCTGAGTCTTCTTTATATAATTATTAGTAGATAACAGCTGGTCTACATTGATTTATCAACTAAACTCATTGACTATCCCATTGATATTGTTACCCCATTCCTAAATTATGCTCAGTAGCTAAGCTCAGTAGCACTGTCTGAGTGATTTATAATTAATAGTAGTTAACAGTTGGTCTAATTTAATTCATAAACTCATCTCATTGACTACCTCCATTCCTAAATCTGCTCAGTAGCCAAGCTCAGAAGCATTGTCTGGGTTTTTTATATATAATATTAGTTAACAGTTGGTCTACATTATCTTATAAATCCATCCATTGACAAGGTCCTTTACTCAGTAGCTAAGCTCAGTAGTAAATTGAACAATAGTAGTGTCTGTTATCCTAGGTTATCATCATAAAATTATTAAACCCTTAAGAAAATAGTAGTGTTTTTTATTATTATTTATCATATTATCAACAGTGTTATCATCAAAATTTGAAATCCCTCAAGGTGTTACTGTTCTCAGTAAAGGAATTAAAAAGTCTTTTCCCAGTTTTATATCTTTATTTATTTGTGTTAAGGTTTACTAAGCCATTGTTTCCAGATCAAACAAAGTCTGATAGAGTCTGTTGAATATACTTTTCTGACTAGCCACCATCAAATAAAATAAATTGATTGTGAACTCAAGTCAAGATAATTAAGCATTTTCAGGAAGGGCAGTTCAGATTATTCTGACACACAAGCAGAGCAAGGGTTACAATCTTGAACAGCAATTCAAAACTGTTCTATTGTAATTTCCCCTTCCAGGTACTGCCTCATTTATCCCACACAAGAGGAGTTCCCACATCTGGTGTCCCAACAGTGGCATGCAGACAGGAATAAAATTCAGACATTATTCAGCTTGATCTTAAAACAATAAAATTAACCAAATAAATAAAATCAAAACTGGAAACAAATAAAGCTGTCAATCAAAACTCATCATCAAATAGCTCACCATAATCTAATCCATAATCATCATCCTCATATCATTATTATTATCCACTTAAAACCTCAACACCCACTGGTCAAGAATCTCAAGTAGAATATAGTAATCTTATCCCAACACCAAAAACAGAAGAAAAGGAAAGAGAGAAGATCAGGAAGTTTTTCTTAAATATCATTCAAAAATAAAGAAAAGGAATAAATAAATCAAAGGAGCTAGATGGAAAATACTATAAAGTAGAAATGGATCAACAATCCACCTCAAATTTACCACCATTACCACCTGAGGATACTAGGGAAGAACAGTATGCTGAGGAAAGTGAAGAAGATCAAACTGTACAGATTCAGAGTTTGATGAAGCAAATGCAGGATATATTATCAACTCAAAGTAAAAAGAAGGGAAAGAGAAGAGGTTCTACATCTTATTCACCTGGAGAAAGCCCTAGTGAACCAACACTACCAAGGCATGTCAGACCAAAAGAGTCACCATCATCACCTACACCCGGACCTAGAGCTTCATCCACTCCAGCAACAGAACCCAGACCTCAAACTCATCAAAGGAGAGCATTCTTCTTCACACCTACAAATCCAAGTCCCTTGCAACATCAAATACTCAGACAGGAAAGGCCTGTTGTTAAAATAAAAGCTAAAGATTATAACCTAAACTTCAATGGAGAAGAAGTAGAAAAATTTATCAGCAAAGTAGAAAGGATAGCTCAGATTGAAGGAGCTAGAGAAGAAGATTTAGCAATGCAGATGGCATTTTGGACAACTGATTCAAAAATCAGTGATTCCATAGAGGCTATGCCAGGCTATGAAGAAGGAAACTGGAGCCAACTCAAGAAGGATCTCATTACTAAATGGGGAAGAGTTGAGCCAGAAAGAAGATATAGAAAGGACTCACTTATCAATTTATTCAATGATACTCAAGATTCAGGAGGAATTAGTACTCTCTCACAATATAAAAGGTTTTTAGGGGAGTATGAAACTATCATTACTTATCTTCTTAGATATAAATATATTCCTCAAGAAAATATGTTTCATGAAGATTTGTTTGACTGTCTCTCTGCAGACATAAAGGGAGCTATCAGTAAAGAAATGATAAAGGAGAATTTCATGGTTAGAGCAGAAGATGGAGGATATCTAATACCACCAATGAGGATCTTGAAGAAGTAAATTGAACAGAAATTGGAAGCAAGGATATTAGTCACTAAAAGACTTTCACCTCCAAGAATTTCTGAACAAAGAGAATCAAAAAATAAGGAAAGAAGGGTTTAATTCAAGGAAGAGATATTACCAGGAATGCAAGAAGCCCTCAAGAAAATGAAAGAACTTACAAAAATCCTAAAAGAACAAAGGGAAGTAGTCAAAGATGAAGCACCTTCTGAAAATGAAGATGTCAAAAATTTCATGGATCAATTGAATGAATTAAGTAATGTGGCTACACCCCAAAAGAAAATAATTAATAACCCTCAGTTAAACAATCAAGGATTCATACCAAGAGATAATGTTTCTCCACCACCAAACAGAAGTGTACCCTATGTTCCAGAACATAATGTACAAAATTTTACTGTTAAATGTTACTATTGCATGTAGACAGGTCATTCAGTTGGAAGATGTACTGAACTAGTAGATGATCAAAACAAGAAATGGGTTATCAGACAAGATTTCAATTATTTATATCCCAACTGTGAAAGGGTCCCCAATGATGGAAAATTTCCACCAAAATATTTAGTTAGGGAATTTCAGAAGGAACAAGAAGAACTCAAAAGAAAATTAGAGGAAAAGAACAAAGAGGAAGAAAAAAAGAAAAAAGAAAAATCAACTGCTTTCATATCAATGGATAATTGGGGTGATTGGGAACCACCATGAATTTCAACAGGATTAGAAGAACCTCTTGGGTATGCTTATGGTTTGAGGAACACAAAGCAAAGGATTGAAAATCAAGAGAAATCTAGGGCTCAACCCCTTCCCTCAAAAGAGACTATTCAACCCAAAGACACTATAAAGAAGAAAACTAGTATTCCTGGTCGATTAATTTAAGAAGAAGTTGAGGAAGAAGAGGTCATAATACCTACAAAATATAAATCATCAAAAGCAGAAGAGGTTGTTAAACCGCCAGAACCAACGCAACCTAAGCCTACTGCACCAGCTAAAGGAAAGGATATTGATAAGAAAGCTCTAATAAAACTACCAAAGATGGAAGTAAACAAAAAGCCTTTAATTGAAGAAGAGGGATCAATAATTGAAAAAGTCATGAAGAAGGTCATGGATAAGAAAATTAACCTCACCCT
This sequence comes from Austropuccinia psidii, assembly GCA_023105745.1. Taxonomy (NCBI): domain Eukaryota; kingdom Fungi; phylum Basidiomycota; class Pucciniomycetes; order Pucciniales; family Sphaerophragmiaceae; genus Austropuccinia; species Austropuccinia psidii. Next base: position 2,837,301 of record JALGQZ010000014.1, read on the forward strand.
AGAAGAAATAGTCTCAATCTCACCCAAGTTTATGCAAGAATTAAAATTTCTCTCATATAAAGAAAGGAAATACTTAATGTCTCTTAAATCAATAAATAGTCAGGAGCAAACAACAACTCAAGAAATAATCATTCAAGATAAAATGCATTACTCTTGCCCCCTTGGAATGATTGAGGTCTCAGTTGGGCAAGAAGGACATATAGTGAAAGCACTAGTAGATACTGGAGCTGAACTCAGTATAATACCAGAAGTGGAATCCATCAAAGCAAGACTACCAATGAGGGTTCTGAGCATGAGACTTAGAGGTATTGGAGGTCACAGCACAGAAATTGTGGGATTATCAGAAAATACTATCCTTGTCTTACCATCTGGTGATGAAAGAAGAATTCACTTCTTTGTAGCCAGAGGTGCTGCTCACACAGTCATTGGAAGACCTTTCCTTGCTGATAATGGTATTAGACTTGAACATTCTCAACAACAAGGTGAAATTCTTAGCTATAAAGAATCTGATGGAAGAAGATTGTGTATACCAATATGTACACCTGAATCAAAAGGATGGCACACAGGACCACCAAGAGGAATGAAATTTGTAATATGGCTAGGATAACAGACCTGAAAAATGAAGAACCAAAATCAAAATCACCCCCCAAGAAAGTTCAATTTGATGTTGAAGAGAAGAAAAATTATAGTAGCAAGAAAGAAAATTAGTCAATATATCATGTGAAAGAAGAGGAACCTCAAAAAATTGAACCATTATTAGTATCTTCACAGAGAATTAGCAACCTAGACAATAATGACCCTCTTCTCCATCTAAAATTTGAAAACACTCATAGCTCTAACATGGAAGATTCCACTATTCAAGTGGAACCAGTACAAAAGAAAGGCTTAAAGCCAAAACAGCTAGTTAGAAGTGTTTCAAATAAATATGGAAAGAATGGTACTTATTGGAAGAAAAAAAGGGATGCAGTCTCTAATAAGAAATACTCTAATGATTTAAAAGTGAAAGGGTCCTCGAAACTCAAAAGATATTTTTCAAAAATAATTTCTAAAATAAAAAAGAATCATAAATCTCAAGCTCACTGGGACTTCCAATGCCCTGGAGCTCAACCGACCATTGCAGAAGAACTTAATACAACTAAAATTCAAAACACTATTACTACATCTGTAGTGGAACTAAAAGAATCAAATTTGGAAACAAATTTATCAGAGAAAGAATCAATTCAAACTCAAGAGCCTCTGGACCCTAACCAAGTAATCAAAAAGCTAAATTTTATGGAATTGGAAATGAACACAAATACAGAAACCACTGATAGTGAAAATTCTCAAAATAATCCCTTTGCTAATTTGTCACCCAATTCTGGATTAAAATCAGTAATATAGATCAGAATAGGATGGGAAGAATACCCTTTTATGGCTTTTTTGGATCAAACCTTAGAATATAACTGCATACCTCTTAAAATGGCAGCAGCAATTGGGATTAGGCAAATATCAAAGAAAATAAAAAATGAAGATAAGAAGTTCAACAAAAAGATCATTAACAGAGTTCAAGTTGTCTTACCTACTAATGAAAAACTGTACTTAAGATTCATGGTGGAGGGAAATTCAAGCCACATAGTCTTGGGAAAAAACTTTTGTGATTATTTCAATTGGCTTCAATCATGCAATTCTATACCCGCAAGTTATGAAGAAGAAGAATCAAATCAAATTCCAGAATCATTCGATCAAGGTTCATCAGCCTTAAAAGATACAAAGCAATCTTCAGAAGACCTATATGAAGGAATACAAGTGTTTAGTATAGGAATAATCAACTTTACCCAACAAGATTTCCATGAAATGATGACTGGAAGAGAAGGATCTCCTTATACTGCTTCAAGCCCTCTCACACCATTGGATGAAGAAGAACCATTTACCTTAGGATACCTACTTCATGATGAATATTTCAATATGGGAGAAATTAATTCAGAAGAATATCCCATACCTCAAGCAGTTCTTCAGCCAGGCCTTCAACAAAGTTTTGATGTAGACCCAGAACTTACTACATCAAATATCTTAATTCCAGAGTTTACTAGTGGTCCAAAGAAAGAACACTCTGACAATAAAAATTATATTCAAACCTTCTCACCATCTATAAATTCCTTGATACAGGAAATCCAATCAAACTGCACATTACCAACAAATAAACATGCTAAAGATACAAAGGAAACATCATTAGTAAAAGATGATGTTATGTTTACTTAAAGCTTTTAAGAACCGTTACCAACCCTTGAACAGTTAATGTTTGGGGAATACTTCAATAATGATCAAAATTCTGAACAAAACCTGGAAACCCCTCAAATTCAAAATTTATATTTGGAAAGCCCCACTTTTGATAACAGCCAAAATATACCTGGCCAGAACAATCCACCAGGACACATATGCAGTATAGAATATGAGGATTTATCCCATATTTATAGCTTTTTAAGGGATACCCAATGATTATTACCACCTTCATTAATCTCTCTTGATAAAGACCCAATTAAAAAACCTCTAGAACAATCAAGCCCTTTATCAAAGAAGAATCATATTCAAAACAAACCATTAAAATCAATTCTGAAAAAACCCACCAAATTCTTTGATAAAAAAGATAAAATTAAGGAAGAAAATTCTGATTTTATTCAAAATGACAAAGAAGATTATCAATTGCAAACAAAAGAGTTTCCAAGATGCAGCAATAAAAGAAAATTGAGAAAACCCAGGAAAAGGGGAATTTCACACTAAAGAATGTTAAAGTAGATTTTGAGTTCACTTTGAGTATGGAGGAATACATCAACAAGAGAATTTCTATGGACCAAAGAAGAATAAAAGGGGAACTTCTCAGCTGTTTGAATAAATTCCTTTCCAAAACAAATACCAAACCAAAGATGAGGAAAAGAAATAAAAGAGTTAAATATAAGTTCAAGTCATGTTAATTCTGACTTATTACTTAACTCAATTTTTGTCTTTTTTTTCTTTTACTTCTTTATGATTATCTTACTTTAAATTCTGATCTTATTTTATTTTTATGTTAATTTATTTATTTATTCATTTTCTTTTAATTTTAATTTCTATTTTATTTTATGTTATGATTTATTATTCTGGTTTAAGCTATAAATGAATCTATTTATTATTATTTTTATTTATTTATTGATGACTTTTTTTAATTGATTAATTTGTTTTTTTATGATTTATTTTATAAGTTACTTTGTAGCTTATATTTTATTTCACTCTATTTATTTTTTTATTTTATTTTTGATTTTTTATGCTTTATTATTTTTTTATTTTATCTTATTCTATTTTTTTTAAGCTTAAAAACTTAAGTCTCTCTCTCACATATTCATTTTAGTGGGGGCACAATTATTTTTTATAAACCATTTTTTATTTTTTTTATTCCTTTTAATCTTTTTCTATCAGATATCCAAGACCACAATATATATATATATACTATATTCATATATAATAACAAAAAAAAACTGTTTTTTATTTATTTTTTTCTATTTTCATTACTATAACTAAAAAAAAAGAAAAATATGGATCTCCAAATTGCAAACAATAAAAAGGCTAAACAAAAACCCCCTGGCCACCATCAATTGATCTACAAACTATAGTAAAATAAAAAAAAGAAATATAAATAAATAATTATTATAACCAAAAAAAAACTTACGATTGGTTGAAAATAATAAGGCGGTACATCCTCACGCAACTCGGTGAGTCGAACCACGGCACTAGAAGAAGGATATATAAATTGATTGAGCAATATTAATAACAACCAATATTAGCTACCTCAAAAAAAAGAAAAAGAAAGCATACTGAATCATATGGCAATACCAGTGAAGACAGGACTGAACGGAGTTGGGAATAATCTGGTGCTCCTGTTGAAAGGAGAAGGAGCTAGGCAATCAAATAAGAAAGAACCGCTCCATGTGGTGGTGGAGATCGTTCATCTCATGGTCGAATAAGCAAAAATAGTAGGCGAAATCAGCTTGCAATTCTTGTTCATAATGGTTAAGAGGACCAGACGCAACAGTAGGTCAAGGAGATACTGAAATAGAAGTGGGAGGAGAGGTTGTCGTTGAAGGTGCGCTTTGGAAACGAGTGCGATTAGTTTGATGTTGGTTGATTTCGATACAATTCAGGGCTGGGGGTGAATCAAAAGGCTGACAAGGAAGGTGACCAGCAATGGGGTCAATAGGAGTAGGATCGGGGTGTTTGGAGTATGCTTGAACGTTAAACGTGGGAAAGCCATTTGATGGCAAACTAAAATGGTAGTTGATCTTGGCAAGGCCTAGGATAACGCAATGATGACCATGGCTACACCAAACAATTTCAAGACAGAAGGGCATAGTGGTAAAAGAAGAAGGAGATAACAGAAGATGATAAAAAAAGAGAGACCAAACAACAAAGATTTTATATAGAAAAAAAAAGAAGAAAATAAAATGATTGTCAGCTGATCATCTAAAAAAAAGAAAAAAAATGAATTGGTAAGAAGAAAAGACTCACCTGGCAACTAATGGAATAAAAAATAAACACCACTCTTCTTAAATGAAGAGTGGCAAAACCTAAAAAAAAAAAGAAAGAAAAGAAAAGGAAGAAAATATCGTCAGTTGATCTAAAACAAAATAAAAAAAGAAGAAAATAATAAATATGGCGTACCTAGCAACAGATCTGATTGGCAAGGGAATAAAACGGAATGCCACTCTTCATTTGTGAAGAGTGGCTCAATAAAATCTATAAAAAAAATATTCTTATTATTAAAATTATTATTTAGTCAATTTAAAATAATAATAATAATAATAAAACAAATCCAAAAAAAAGAAGAGACGACAACAACAAAGAAATACAAAGAGCGGGTGGCTTCGGGGAGCAACAATACAGGTCAGCTGTGCCGCTGCACCGCTGAATGCATATTGAATACCAAAAATGCCTTGCGGCTATTTTGGTATTGACATTTTTTTTTAAAAAAAAATAAACTAAAATAAATTAAAAAAAAATAATTATTTAATTCAATTAAAATAAGAAAAAAAAGAATATAAAAAAATATAAATTAAATTAAATTGAATTAAAACTAAAATAAACTAAAATAAAAAAAAATCAAATTAAATTAATATTTAAAAAAAAAAAAAAAAAGTAAAATCAATACAATAAAATAAAAAAATCAAACTTTAAATAAAATTCAATTAAATTAATATTAAAATAAACTAAAATGAAAAAAATAACAATACAAAAAAAAAATTAAATTAAATCAAATTAAAATTTAAAATAAAAAAAAGAAATAATAACACTAATAATTGAAAATAAAAAATTAAAAAATTCAAGACAAAGCAAAAATAAATAATAAATAAAGGGTGTTGGTAAACACACATAAGCTATTAGTAAAAACACGTAAGCCCTTATGTGTTTTTACCAATCTATGGTAAAAACACGTAATTATGTGTTAAAAAGACATAAGGGGTGGTTTTTAAATGAAATATGGCTATTTATGGCATTTTTAAGGCCATTAATGGCATTATAAATGCAATAAAGGGCATTATTAATTCCATCAATGGAATTGTTAATGCCATTTATGGTATTTTGAAGGCCATTAATGCCATTTATGGCATTGTTAAGGCCACAAATGACATTAACAATGCCATTTATGGAAATTTTAAGGCTATAAATGACATTAACAATTCCATAAATGGCATTAATGGCCTTAAAAATGCCATGAATGGCATTGTTAATGTCATTTATAGCCTTACCAATTCCATAAATGGAATTTTTGATGGCATTTATAGCCTTAAAAATTCCATAAATGGCATTGTTACTGTCATTTTTGGCCTTAACATTTTTAGTAAAAACACGTAAGGGCTTACGTGTTTTTACTAAAAGCTTACGTGTGTTTACCAACACCCTAAATAAATCAATTACAGAATTATATGAAATTAATTAATTAAATATAAAAAAAATAAAAGGATAAAATCTTTTCTGCACCATTTAATAAATAAAAAATATTTTAATATTTTTTTTTATTAAATGGAGAGGGGTCGAAACCCTTCTAGCTCTCAACACTTCCAGAATAAAATAATACATCATAAAAAAATAATAATAATAATAATCAACAACATAGGATTGGTCCTTGATAAGAGCTTAAACTGTCTAAATAATCTATTTTTTATAAATAATCAAGTACATTTCCTCAAGAACTGGTCCTTAATAAGACTTTAAACTGTCTAAATGTTTTATTTCTCTATTTTACCAACAAAATTACCTCAAGAAGTGGTCCCAGACAAGACCTTAAACTGTCCAAAACACATCTTTCAAGAGGTTATCAAAACAAATTCAAGACTCAAGAATTGGTCCTGAGTATGACCTTAAACTACATCCTCAAAGTTTTCAACGTCATTATTTATCTCAAGAAATCAATTTTGGCCATTGAAAATTATCAAACCTTTGCCACTAAGTTATTTCAAAAAAAATAAATAAATAAAAGAGAAGAAAAAAAATACCCTCAAGTAACTTTAACAATAAAATTTATAAAAAAAAAGGAAATCTCTCAATATCAAAAAATAAGGGGTGGTAACTTGTTTCTTATCATCACTCCTTGTGATTTTAAGTTTTGGGGGGTAAGGGGAATTTATTTTGGCAACTCACAATTATTTAATATACTGTGTGATAAAGAAATTTTCATCAAAAGAAAAAAAAGATGATAATGTATAGTAAAGAAGAAGAAGAGTAACAAGAAAGAAGATAAAAAATAGAAGACACACCAGCAAGTTAAGAGATAAGGATACTATAAAAGAAATGAATATATTTGGAGTTAAAACTAATGAAGAAGAATGAAGACAAACCAGTATAAAGAATTGCAATCAGGAAACACAACAAACTTTCATGGAAGTTGCAGTTTTTTTTCTTTAGGATAACTTCTCCATCAAGACTAAACCAAGTTCATAACTACCATTATAAAAAAAATCAGCAAGGTTTAGCTTAATCATTCATCAAATACAATAATATATTCAACAGAAAAAAAATCATTCCATTCAAATAAAAAATAAGAAAAAAAAACTCAACATAGGGTATTTGTCCCTTAATCCTCACTGGAAATGCTGGGGACAGCATTAAATGGAGAGGGGGATGTGTTATACCTGTACCGGTTTGGATTAATGCACAAACTAATCAGGAATATTTTTCAATTTTCCTTAGGCTTTTCATAATATATTAGAGTATTCATTTTTTTCAAAATGAATTATAAGAAGGACTAACACCATTCAAACTCAATAAACTCCTTTTGTTAATAAATGAACTTGACAATTATGATGTGACACCGCAATGCACCACCCAGATGAATTAACTTTGAAGGGATTGGTTGACCTAAAGCAATGATTATTTTTTATATATTTTTATTTCTTAATTTGTTTTACTTCAATTTCCTTTAAATATTGTGGGTAGTAAAAATCAACAAACATATACTACAACACAGAAGGTCCTAGTTACAATGAGGATGTATAGAATTAAATTTCAGGGCAGAGTTGTAGCATAATAGGGGTCATAAATATTAATTAAAAGTTCATTTATATATCAAAAAGGTAGAATTGGGTATTTAGATGAAAATTAGTCTTTCTATTAATTTTGAAAGGGAAATGAATATTGAATTTGGAGGTTTAAATCTAGGAAAAGGATTTAATTCAGGCTTAGGATATCATTGAAACAAGAAAATTACAGGTGTATTGGATTCTCTGACTCCTTTGAGGAAGTCTATAATTACAAAAAGGATTTAAACAAATTTAAAAACTTAGTTATAATTTTATGATTATCATAAGGTGGTCATTGTGATGTTAGAAAAAAGAAATTCAACATTTAGGGTGTGGAGAGATGGTAAAATGGTGTGAAATGTGAAAGGAAATAGCCTAGGAAGAGGAGATTAGACAGTAGAGATATCACAGTAGTATTACAGAATGTTCAGAGCAAGATTACAGAAGTCTCACAAGGGTGTACATTATTACAGTTACAGTTACAGGACACCTAGTTACAGAAAAAGACAGGATAATACAGGAAACCTATAGTACAGTGGTCAGGGAGATAAGAATTCCAGGGCTTTCAATTGATTACATAATCAACGACATCATCAACAGGAAGTCAAACTAGGATTACTAATTATGGAGATAAGGATCCCAGGAAACTCAATTGATTACATAATCAATGACATCATAAAGAACATCATCAACAGGAATTAAATTAGGATTACTAATCATGGAGATAAAAATCCCAGGAAACTCAATTGATTACATAATCAATGACATCATGAAGGACATCATCAACAGGAATTAAATTAGGATTACTAATCATGGAGATAAGGATCCCAGGAAACTCAATTCATTACATAATCAAATGACATCATTTCCCCACAATTTTAAGAACTCAATTGAAAATACAGGTCTCATGATCCAACACCACCAAACTATATTTCATAATACAGGTCACATGTCAAAAACCCAGATTGGAGACCTGAAAAATTCTAAGTCCCCTTTTTTTGACACTTCCATGGAGGCCCCAAAAACTATAAATAGAGGTCCCCTCCCCCCCTCAATTCTTTTTTCCTCATGGCCTACACAGAGGCTCATCACAAAAACATAACCTCTTGATATTTTTTCTGAGGGAAATCCCCTCCATCCATCCACATTATCCTAATTTCTTAGGAATACTCAGTAGCTAAGCTGAGCAGTATAGTTATCCCATCCCCATTCCTAAATTGTGCTCAGTAGCACTGTCTGAGTGATTTATAATTAATATTAGTTAACAGTTGGTCTACTTTAATTCATAAACTCATCTCATTGACTACCTCCATTCCTAAGATTGCTCAGTAGCTAAGCCCAGAAGCACTGTCTGAGTCTTCTTTATATAATTAATAGTAGATAACAGCTGGTCTACATTGATTTATCAACTAAACTCATTGACTATCCCATTGATATTGTTACCCCATTCCTAAATTCTGCTCAGTAGCTAAGCTCAGTAGCACTGTCTAAGTGATTTATAATTAATAGTAGTTAACAGTTGGTCTACTTTAATTCATAAACTCATCTCATTGACTACCTCCATTCCTAAATCTGCTCAGTAGCCAAGCTCAGAAGCATTGTCTGGGTTTTTTATAGATAATACTAGTTAACAGTTGGTCTACATTATCTTATAAATCCATCCATTGACAAGATTCTTTACTCAGTAGCTAAGCTCAGTAGTAAATTGAACAATAGTAGTGTCTGATATCCTAGGTTATCATCATAAAATTATTAAACCTTTAAAAAAATAGTAGTGTTTGTTATTATTATTTATCATATTATCAACAGTGTTATCATCAAAATTGGAAATCCCTCAAGGTGTTACTGTTCTCAGTAAAGGAATTAAAAAGTCTTTTCCCAGTTTTATATCTTTATTTATTTGTGTTAAGGTTTACTAAGCCATTGTTTCCAGATCAAACAAAGTCTGATAGAGTCTGTTGAATATACTTTTCTGAATAGCCACCATCAAATAAAATAAACTTGTTGTGAACTCAAGTCAAGATAATGCAGCATTTTCAGGAAGGGCAGTTCAGATTATTCTAACACACAAGCAGAGCAAGGGTTACAATCTTGAACAGCAATTCAAAACTGTTCTATTGTAATTTCCCCTTCCAGGTACTGCCTCATTTATCCCACACAAGAGGAGTTCCCACACTCGATTTTGAAATGATCCTGTAGCTCTTTTATTACTATGTATGCCTAGTCTCCTATAAATATGATATCATTAACCCAAGCAAAGAAGACCTCTTTATCCTTGATTAAGAGGCATGGATTATCCTGACTCATTCTGAAACCATTTTTAACAACACACCCAGATAGATTTTGGTACCAGATCCTATCTTCTTTTTCAAGTCCATAAATTGATTTGTTTAGTTTAAAAAACATTGTTTAGGTTTCTCATGACCTTCTTGAATTTACCATATACACTGCATTCTGGCTTGCTTTCTTGGACCCATTCCATAAAGCCATTTGGTAATTTGGTAAATACAGTCTCTTCTTCACGTTTTTAGTTAAGGTATTATGTAAAAAAATTAGCTTCTCTTATTTTTTCAATTTGAATTGCATGACTATTTACAAATCTTAGAGTTTATAATCTTCCATTTGGTGAAAATGTCTCTTGATGGTCAATACCCTGTCTTTTTTCAAACCTCTTGCAACACATCTGACTTTACATCTTTTTAAATCCCCATTTTTGTCAAATTTTCTTGTAATAGCCCCTCTAATGTTTCTTATCATTTTCCCTTTTGGTACTCTTTCTTTCTCATATATGTCAACAACTCCTTGTTCAGAGATATAGTTGAGTTCTGAGAAATAGGCTTCCTTTCATTGAGACCAGTAAGATATATTTTTCGCATCTGTGATGTTTTCACGGTTTTCTTCTTCTTTGTCTGTATTGGTTTACCTAGCTAAATCAGGAAGTAAATATGTTTTATTAAAATTTTTGTCTTTTTTTTTCTAAAAACAGAGTAAATATTGTAAGCACTTATTTTTCATTTTTTGAGTTTTATATTAGTTTTGTAAGTAATGCTTGATGTTTTCTTCTTTAATTTAATATATTGGTTCTTGAAAGCTCAGAGTGGATTTCTTTAGAAGCCTTAGTTTTTATCTCCAAATCCCAGCATGGTTGTTTCTTTATGTTATTTTCCTCCTCAAAACTCAGAACACCTTGTTCTGATTGTTTCCTAAAATCGGATTCCTATTAGTTTGTGTATTTCTAAGCCTGATGACGAATTTATTTCTTTCTTCTTGATTATTTTTAGTATGTTGTAAAGGCTGGTTAACCCCCTCCTCCACTGTAGGATTTGTAACTGGTTGAATTGGTTCATCAATATCTTATTTGTGTGAGAATTTCTTATCATTTTGTCTTGATGCATCTTTGTAAGGTAGCTTATCTTTAACAAAATTCACATCCTGACTCCTTATTACTGTGTGAGTCTTTTCCATAAGAATTCTACAAATTCCAAATTCCTGTTCATATCGAACTAAAACACCACTTTACAATCTTTCATCCATCTTATTTCTGTAAGAATTTGATTTCACATGGGCTCTAAATCCAAGACACTCAATTCAATCAAAATTTGGATTTGTGTTGAATAAATGTTTCATGGGCTTTCCTCTTTTTCAGATACTCTTACCCTGAGGAAATTCCTTGTATTAACTAATTCTTCCCATAACTCCTTTGGAAAAACTGGATCCTTTACTGGTGTTTGAGCTTTTTCCATGAGTGCCCGATTGACTCTTTCAACTATTCCATTATGTTGAGGGGTGTACGGTTCATAACTATTAAGCTTATTCCTCTTTGTTCAGAAGAAAAATTAAAAAAATTAAAATTTTATTTATGAACTCTTTTCCACCATCACATACTACTCTTTTTACATGTCTCTCAAATCTGTTTTCAAGCAACAGGATTAATTTCATAATTTCTTCCTTGGAATAAGACTTGTCCTTCAACATTCGGACTCAGTAGAAGCATGTTCCAGTATTTACAACTACAAACATTTACTGGGATTCACCTAGATATTTGGGAGAGATGGGTCTTATTAAGTCAATTTACAATTCCTCCATAGGTATGTCTGTTCTATCCATCCTACTTTTGAAGAGTCATCTAGTAGCATTCCAAAAAATTACAAAGCTCACATCCTTCCTCTTACCCAAAGTTACCAAGGTGTTTGTATTCACTTAATAATGAATGATTTTCATCAAAGCATAGGTGTAAATATCTATAGTTAATTTTTCCACCTAATATTTCCTTTTTATCCTTTGAGAAACCAAAAGTATTACTTGTTGACTTTTATATTTTTCCATATTTTTTCCATATTTTAGCCAATGAAATAAGGCTGTATGGGAGTTCTGAAACATAAATAATGTTTTCAAATACCAGCTTCTTTCTATTGGAATCCTTAATGAATTCTCCCTTTCTTTTGATAGGTATTTTCACTCCTTCTTGACCAATCTGCACTCCACCATTAATTTTTCGGAAAAGACTAAAGTCCTCTTTTCTTGCAAACATGTGATCACTTTCTCCAGATTCAATAATTTTATTTCTTTGAAGTTTCAAATAAGCACCTCTCCTTTGATTTACAAGCTGTCTATTGCAGGAAATTCAATACTTTCTTCTTTTCCTCTACTATCCTCAGTATTTGCAATTCTTGCTTTATAAAGTTTCCTTTATTCTTTGTTACAACAATGATTTGCTATATGGCCAGATTTTCCTCAATAATAACAAAGAAAATTAGGTGGGTGATTTCCTTGATCAGATTTGAGTGTCACTTTATCTTTTTCCTCAATTTTTGCTCTAAAGAGAGCTCAGTATTTTTCAGCACTAATTATAATTTTTTCAATTGTCAGATATTGGTTTCCATAATTTGGTAGCCTTAGTAACCACTCATATTTGTGGGGTGGTGCTTTAATTGCCAGTCTAGTTACTAGGGCATTATTAACATCTGTTCCTGTTAATTACATACGTCTGGTGGTAACTCAAAGGTCATCAATCCATTGGTTCAGATTTCTGAACTTGAGTTCGAGGAATTTATCCAATGAGATTTCTTGTTCTTGAGCTCCAGAACATATGAATTTGTCTTTAACCATTCTCAATAATTCTTGGCGGTCCCCTTTCTCTTCTGGTGAGATTTTATTTCCTAGAAATGAAACAATTGATTCATCTTAATGTCTCAGTATAATACAATATTATTTCTCCTTCTTTTCTTCTGTTATCACATTATTTGTTCCGTCTATGAACTTCCAGAATCCTATGTGACATAGTTCTTCTCCAACAGCAGTAACCCCCATTACATAGTTTCCATCTTTCAGGATTATTCTTTGATTACTGTCTGGTTTATCCATATAGACTGTCAGTAATTGTTACTGATAATATCTTTAAGTTTTTTATTAATGATAATTTATTCTGAACAAAAATGATAATAAATTGAGTAAAAACTGTTTATTTTATATGTTTCTAGTTACAAGAAGTACTAAAAGGGTCTTCAAATACCTCTATTTATAACAAATAATCCATCTTCTCAATATCATTGTATAATGATTAATAAGGTACTTCTTATCAATAATAGTGTGTCTTTTTCACCATTTGTTCTCTTTATTAAGCACAACTAACTTTGTCTTTTTACAAATATTTTCTTTACCATCTTTGGAACTCACTCCTTTTTCTAGATTATTTCCTTTTTTTTGTAGCTCCTTTGTTCCTTGAACAATTAATTTATTTCTTTACCAGAGATCAACACTTCATTCGGCAATCGATTGTTCAATATAAGATTTCCTTTGGCCTAAACCCCCAAGGAAATTGATACAGTGTGTCTGTATCAATTCCCAGTGTGTGTAGTGTATGTATTTTCTAGAAAAGTGTTGGAATTTGCTACATACACACTTTCTTCAGTGTGTATGGAGAAAATTTCAAGCCTGTGTCTAGCAAAGCCCAAAACTAATTGAGGTAGAAAAAAAAGGTTACAAACAAAGGTTACAAACATTTGGGATTTTTGTCTTTAAAATTTCATTCTGGAACCTTTCCTTAAAATTTTTAAAACATAAAAAAAATCAATTAATTAAATATTAATTATTAATTTAACTTTTATTTTTGAAGATTATAATGTAATTTTGAGATATGATATGTTTTTTATATCAAATGATGAAATGAGTTGAGGAAAAAATAATAGGATAAATATGGTTAAATTTTTGAAGTTATCTTAGTAAGAAACCATTTTTCAATTTTAAATCAGAGAATATAAATATCAAATTGGAGTTTTTTCATCATGATTATGAATATCTAGCTATTAATTAAGCTCACAGAAATATAATTTATTCTTGAAGTGATAATAATGAGTTTAATTTCAATTATATATTTTCTCAGTGATTGATTTTTCCTCTAATTAATGTAAAAAGACTGAAGTACTAAATTTAATAATTTTCCTAGGCTGAATTTATCCTTCAAATGATTAATTTCTGCAATATAATATAATAAGATGGCTGTTTTTCAAATTTCAACAGTTGTTCTCAATGAGGGTTTCTGTATAGATTTGATATATGGTAAATAAAACTTCGAATAACGGTTAGTTGTAATCTATACATACGATATCATTTACAAATCCATATGGGTTGATACGGCTATTGATATTCATATCTATGATCTTAATAATTATGAATTTTTTAAAAGAAGATTAAACTATTTTCATTGAACTCGTGGTATTGAGAAACTAATATAATACTAGAAGATAGATCCTGAAAGCAATCGACTGAGCCAGCTAATTGGAGTATAGACTGATTCATTGAAATTGAAATTAATAGGGTATGGGGGAAGTTGAAAAATTCCTTCTTATATATCTGTCGAAAAAAAAAATATACTTCTAATCAAGAGCTCTATTTTTGAAACAAAAGCCCCAGAAAACTGCTTGGAATACAAATACTGTTGAAAATCCTAATCAAAACCAGTTTGATCAACAACCCGCCACTCCTATACTAACCGAACGCCACAACCGCTTATCGTAAAAAGGACCGAATCGAAACTTCTCGTTGATCAAGAAGATCAAAGCTCAACTCACATCAAATATTTAAACCGGATCAATCAACCTAAATCAACCCAAACAATTTATCAAACAAACTCTCCTTTTATTTCCTCTAAATCATTTCTCTTTATCTCTTTTGTTACTTTCTTTTATATTCCTATTTTTGTAGTGTTGATTCAGGTATTGTAGATCAGTCAATCTTTGCTTTGTTACACTTTACTTACTAATCTTCTTGTTCTGTTTAGACACCTGTTATCTTGTATTACTATTGTTGCTGTGCTATTAATCTTAGTTATTAGTAGTTATTAGTTTTCCACCGTTGAGGTATGACTTGGTCATTATTTTTTTTGTTATCTATGTCACACAGCTCATCAACATAATACATTATCATTTAGTTTCACATTTTGACAAATACCACATCCCTAATTCTTTCTTAATCAAATTGAGTAAATAATAAGAACAAATGACAAATATGAAGATATATTTGTATAATTTTTCAATCCGCTCTCTTAAAAAAATGTAAAGTTCTTGCTTTGAATATTTCATTTGTCCAAATGCTACTCCTTTCTGATCTTTCAAACTTATATCCTAGTTTTCACATATTCTAATAGTATGAATCAAAATCCTGGAGAAAATGTGCAATATTTTATCTACTTTTATGAAATTTCATATTTTTATAAAAATATAACAAATATATAAATTTTCTTTTGTAAATTTATTTAATTGTTAGAAAAACTTAAGTACCCATTATGAATTTCTTCAAAATGCCTCATTTTTTTCACCCAATTATGTTTTCAAAATTGAAGTATTAATATTTACAAAGGAAGTTTTTAAGAGATAGCTGAACCAATAAATCTATTCTTTATTTTCTAACTTGAATCCAACTTTCATGAATTTGATTAATAATTATGATTTCCTGCTTTTAATTTCGTGAAGTTCTTTCAAAAAATAATAGTTCAAGTGATATCTAAAATTTCAAAAATCTCTAATGAATCATTTCAAACCTGTTGAAATGGGAAAAATGATAATGGAAATTCCAAAATTTAAATTAAGTCTCATTGAAAATGAATAGATAAAAAAATAATGACTTGTGAACAGATTCCATATTTTCATGAAAAAATCTCAATTGTTTATTATGTTAAAAAATATGAGTTTTTTTATATGAAAACATATTTTTGGGTGGTATTGGTTCATGATTTCAATTAAAAGGCTGATTAAAGCCATTAAAAACTAAAATTTAAAATTTACACATTAAGTTAATCATAATCCTCAATTTTCTAATTGAGCTTAATTTTGACTGTGTTAGATGAAAAAATTCCTATTAAATTTATGCCTTTCTTGAATATTTAGGAGTTTCTGAATTGCTTTTAGGAATTCTAAGAATCTCAAAAGACCAAAAGCACATATAGGGATATATAATTTGAATCAATGAATATCTGATATAAATATATATATATATATATATATTCACAGATATCCAACTAATATCAGGAGATATGTAAATATATTTTTTTAACTAGAAAAAAAGAGAAAGTATGAGGAATTATTGAGGTTTATTATTTAAATATTTTTTTGGAAAACAAAAATATAATAATTGTCCGAAATATTCCTTCTAATTATTAATACAGTGACATTTTATTTCTAATAAACTCTTTGTAAAAAAGTCAATTGGGTCACATTTGGGTAAAAATATCATATCTATACTATTTCAAGCTTAAGTTTTGATAATATTACTTTCATATTTAACCAAGTAGTTTCAATATTAAATTTTAAAATAAATAATTTTGGCTTGAAAATCTCCTTAGAAGTTAATTTTTAGAAACCTTACAACAAATGTGGCTTGAGGTATCATTTTTTGCATTGAAGATAATGCTTTGTGTGTAGTTCAGAAGCTATGAATAATTGAAGTTACTTCCATCACATTCTGAATGTATTTTATAAAATTGAGCTTATACTTACATATGTGAAGCTTTATTTTATAAGTGTGTAGCTTTAGATTTGAATTTAATGAAATATTTTATCAATAGTATGCAAAATCTATATGAAATAAACTTAAATAAATTTTGTATATCAATTTTTGAGTGGCAAAAGGAATCTTGATTACTGTAAACCCATTTCATTATTTGATTACAATACCAATAGGTGCACTGTAGCTAGTTTCTGGAAGGATGGGACTAGCCTTAATAGTATAGAAATAATTTACAAGATTTAATAGCTTTTCTGAAGCGCTATGAAGCTTTTTTTTATGTTTTCAACCTTAAAGCTCCACTATTTCAAAAAAAAATCTGTCTTATGTGCTCAAAAACAGTCAAAAGTGGCTAAAAAGTACGCTTTTTGAACTAAAAGAGGGTTTATAAATGCAAAAGAAATCTCTAATGACACCAAAACCTTCTGAGTACCTGATGGAATTTATTTCATTAAAATTAAGGACTTTTTCAACCGTATAATGTCCTCTTCAAGCCAAGTTTTGGCTTTATGTTGAAATCCTTTCATTGAAGCCATGAATAAAAGGATACAAAAACCCCATTCTGTCTATTTCAATCCTTTTAAACATATCAAAGAATGAATTCAATAATTTCTCATACCTCTTATAGGAATATATACGCCTGAAAAAAAAACTTTGAAATTTTGTTTATATACTCACTCTGATACTTTATTCAGAAGTTTTTCCCTTGAAAATCATTCTTAGGAACAGTTTTCTTTTTTAGTCCTCCATATCCATTTTGGACTATCTCTGGATAAATATTTAGAGTCTTTTTCCTATAATAAAAAGGATCAAACAATTTGGCCTGTTTTCTTTCAAACATTTATTAATAATCCCATTTTTGCTTCTTATGACTTTATGAAATGTTTTTGAGGGAAGTGAAAGGAATTCATTTTTCAATGAAGTTTTTAATATCCAAGCTATAAATAATTAAAGTTTTTCTCTAAGAATTAATTCTGAGAATATAATTATTATTTTTGGATTAAATTTGTGCTGTAGTCTATTCAAAATGTAATTGTGGTATCTGAAGTCAATTGCTTTAAAATTTAATAAATGAATGGAAACATCTAAAACAGATAGCAGGTTAAAAAGGGAATCTCATCTGCATTTGGCTCTGAGAGATCTGATAGCTTCCTAATGATGGTAAATTTCATTTCCAATTAATCAAAAACCATTTTGATTACATGACATAAAGCTTCAAATCCCAAACAGAAGATTTATCAACTAATTTAAGCCTAATTTAAAGCAACATGAGAGTGTAAAACCTGTCAGAATTTTTTTTAGAATAGCTTTTCTACACTTAACTTGGTTAACCCCAAGCGTTCTCTCAGAAATGGTAATGGGTACCACAAGAAGGTGTTAGAAATCATTTATCAAGTCTATACCTAACATCGCGAATTTTTTATTGATGTGGGGGGAAATAGAAATGGGTTTTTGAAGAATTTCCTAATACTCATCCAATTCACATGTCAAAATTTACACCTCTTGCTATCTTTTGAGAAATTTAAATCGTAAAACTATTTCATAAACCCTAATTAAATATCAACAATTTTGAAGTTGGGAAATCACCCTTCATGATGCCAACACACCACCAAAACTCTGGGTTATTCAAGATCAATTCGGGATTCAATGCGTCATTTTTTGAACGGCATATTCTAGTTACATAGTGCACAAAGCACTTTAAAAACAATGAAAAGATCTATAAATGATTTTTAACTATCTTAAAAGTGCTCCCCAGTCTGAAATATTTAGTCCCCATTTGTCAAAATTTACCGAAGTAGAATCAATAATTATTGAGCCAGGATGTATTTGGAGTTTTTCCAAATCCTCCAAGAAATCAAATCATCCACCAGAATGAAGAAAGCTTTCTTTAAATCTGACGAACCTATTGTGGGATCATTTTTTATACGCCATTGTTAAATTTCTTTTGAAATGAAATGATTTGAGAATTTAAAAGTATTTTTTAGCTAATTTGGAAATCATAGAGCTTCTCATAAATCTAAAAAGAAAGAATTTTTGCAGGTTTTCTCACAGAATAGGCATCAAGAATATATTTTTTCTTAAAATTTGGTAAGTAAGATATTTCCAGTTTCATTTCAATCTTCATAGGATAGTTATTTGTATTAATTCATCTTGGAAGTGTGAGAACTGATACTTATATATTTTCCTTTTATGCCCAATAATTACTCTAATGAATAGTCAAATAACTAAGTTCTATCTGGAAATTGTTACTCCACACCCTACTTGCCCTGTTTTAGTAAAGGCTTTTCAAGAAAAAAGTCATATACATTTTTTACAAATAAAGAAAATCAAATTAATTTTGAGAGGATAATAAAGAACTTAATAGTAATGAACCACAAATATCCTTTTTTAGGGCAGTTGCTCTCATATTGTAAAAGCTAGGCTCATGGAGTCTAGTAAGTTGTTTCACAATGTTGATATTCTCCTCTTACAAATGATTCTATCAAGAGGACAAGCTGTATGCCATATAGCATTCTTTTAAAACGCACATTATTGAAACCTACCTGCTAAACAAATTCTCCCCCATTATTCTCTCCCTCCACTTGATTCTACTTTCTAGAATGTTTCAATAGTAGTTGATTGGCTAATCTCCATTCAGCTTGGCTGAAGAACAGACGATAGAAAGTGTTTAATAAGGAAAATAATAAGATCTTATTTTATTACGCCAAGTTTTCAACATCCTTGGACTCTATTCAGCAATTGTGCTCGAGAAATTGGCCGTATTGTCCAAATTTCATGAGAAATTCAGTTTCTGTTCCAACTTTTCAAGAAGCTGAGTCGGGCAAGAATTTCACGCTGGAAGATCCAGCAGATGTCACGAGCTATGTTCGTCGAGCTTTCACCGATTCAGGCCTGACCTCTGCTAAAAACCAAATCGAGCTCAAGTTTTCTTGGTGGCGCCCAAGAGATGAACGACAACGTAGACCATCGACGTATCCATTGGATTCCAAGGAATCCCCCTTCAGCCTATCGTTGTCACGAACATCACTCGGAGAACATCATTCATGAATCTCAAAAACAATTGCTAGAATTGAAAAAAGTCGGAATTACGTCGTTAGATCAAGCAATTCATTTACTCCAAGATATTATCACAAACGATGATCAGCTGACAAGAAAGTCAAGCATAATTTCTTGCAGTACAATCGGCAAGCATCTAAGGTTAGCCCAAATCAAGACTTACCACCTTCCTTGCTCGACCAATTCAACTACTACCCGAAAGTGTTGTCTACCTTCAAGCCCGAACTAACCATTATTAAAGAAACAATTTGACAATAGGCATCTGCATGATCACTTTAGAATTCTTTTGGAAACCGTTCAATCTAAAAGTAAAACAATAAATTATGACATCAAATCCCCAAGTGCCTTTATGGAAAGTAAGATCAGCCCCCCCCCTCAATCAAAATTCAAATGAAACCGTATCTGACCTTTTTCTGGATTGCTTTGCTTGTTGAGATTCGCGCCAAGTTTCCCTCAATGAGTTCCGCAAGACAAAGAGAAAATTGATTGAACTGATAGACTTTCGAATCAAACATTTCAGCCAGAATCAACCCGATTCAAACTTAACTTTAATTACAATTACACCATCTAAAATTCAATTACAAACAAATTTTAACCGAGAAGTAAATTTTTTTTTGCTTTATTTATTTTGTGTATCACAATCATTCAAATTAACAGACTCATGGACTTGCAGTTATGGTATGTCTCTTCGCATGCCATCCATCACTTTGCCTTAATTAAGGCTATTGTCACAGGCGAATTAGGCCTTGAACTTCCTGAATCATTTGGAGTTGCCCCAAGCACAATTGCCAGGTTTCAATCCAAGTTGTGATGAAAAGATTATCTTTTAGTCAAAGACATTTTGGCAAATCTATTTGTTTTTAGGCTGCCGACCTTTGTTTTGTGGTTGTGGGTTTTTGTCAATATTTTTCTATGTCCTATAAATAGTTTTATATCTTTGAATATATGCTCTATGCCTGTTGCAAAAGCATAATTATAATAGCATTTTCCTTTCGAGCTTGTTTGCTTTAGTGTTAAAGTCACCTCATTTTTGAGGGGCATAGTTTTCATGAATATTATGTTAAGATAGCCAATTGCACTCGGTAATTGCATACAGTGTAAATAAATTGTCATTAGCTGTGTGAGGAAACTTGGCAGGTTGAAGCCCAAAAAACTTGATTGTCACATTATTTGAATGTGGACACAGCTATGCTGCAACATTGTTTCATGTATGTGCAAGAGAGGGGAAATTAGTTAAGGCATGCTTTGACAGAACGGGCGAATCAAACATTTAATAGAGAAACCTGAACTCAAGTTTTGATGAATTTTCAACTTATTCAAAGATGTAGTATTTTTTTGATATTTGGTTCAAGTAGGCTTCTTTCTCAATTCAATCATAGAATGCTATAGAAAATTTATTGAATAAATCAAATTAGGAGGAAGATATTGATTTAATTAAAAAAATAATTAAAAGATGTTTAAAAAAGACAAAGCATATTCAAAGCTTTTTTTTATAAAATTCATTTAATTTGAATTTTTAAATCATAATAAAATTTAAATGTTTGATAAGAATAAAAAAAGGATCATGATGATATTATTATTTGTTAGTTTTGAATTAAAAAAGAAGCTTTTACAATATTGAAGCTGTTTTTATTCCAACAAAGAGTAGTACTTACGATCTTTCTTTCCAAACAAAAACAAACAATATATCTTTGATGATGATGATGTTTATCATAAAAAGAAAAAAGAGGAAATATGCTTTTTCTTCAAAAAAAAAAATCAAGAAATTGCCTCTCGAGGAAAACTTTAAAAACCTTATAAAACAATAATAATCGAATTAATTACAGTTTTACTTAAAACAAAAATAATTAAATTTTTTTTGAAAAAAAACAAATTTAGTCAACTTTTTCAACCTAATAATTACCTTGGTCTTTTTTGTCCTTTTGAAGTTTTATGATTTTTCTCAAATATTTGATTTTAAAATTATGACATTTGAAAGAATCAGATATTTTTTTATCAATGAAAAGCAATAATATGAAGTTTTAATTGAATTTAGGGGATATCATTTTACTGCCTTGAATGAAAATCTATTACAGTTCCTAATTGTCAGGTATAGGTTTTATTGATACTACCTCGACTAATTTATTAAGGAATTAAATTCTAAGAAAATATATTTCATCTTTCAGAGTTAATATAATTCAATGTTTTATTTCATCATAGTTTCACAAAGTGGTTCAGGGCTCTGATACTATGGTATGACTATGTAATTTTTCATTAATTGTCAAGTAAATCAGGAAGGTTCATCAGTTTTTTTAAAATTTGATTTAAATATGTTAGGCTAATTCTCAATTTTTAAAAGGTATATATGAATTTAAATTCAGTAAGTCCGAAAATTATATCATTAGTAGAATGTTTACTTATTTATTATGATGTAACACATGAATTGAGAATTCTGAATTCAAATTTTTTTTGAAAGGGTTTGATTAAATAAAGATAAAAATAATTTTGTTTCTTCATTTTGATTTCTTATTCCTTTTTTGATTTTGAGTAATAATAAATAATTACTACAGCACACAGACCTTTCATTACAATGAGGGAAAAGACTATATTTTCGTGTCATAATTATAGCATAGAGTGTTAATATAAGAACTAATGAATATTTATTTCCTCAATAATATTAAATTATTAGGATATAAATGAAATAAAAATCCAATATAGATATTTTATAGTAAATTATTCTTAATATTAGGAGGTAAACTTGAGTCACATTTCCCACTTTGAATCTTGAAGTATATGGATTATTAAAGTAAAATGGAATATTTCAAATGAAATCCTTTGAGGGGAAATTCTATTTTATTATGGAGCTGAAATATGTAAAATATAGTTATTATCTATTTAGGACTAGGATAAGGTTCTCATTGTGCTTTTTAAATGGTAGTTTTGTGCAAAAGGGAAACAGAAACAGTTAGGAAAAACAATTAAGGAGATTTAAGTCGTTAAAAGGATGCTACAGAGGCTTACTATAGTCAATTAAATTAAAATTGCATTTCAACTTAGAGAAGTAAAGAGATCAGGTATTAAGGGTTATATTAAGAATATATATGTATAGTTATACCATATATTTTAGGTATTTTATAGTTGCAACAGTAATTGAATCAGACTTGTTAATAGAAATTTAGATAAGAGTTACTATTTTTGGAAGGAGCTAATCATTAGCTAGACGTAATTAATAATAAGTAATCCAAAGCTTTCAACGAGTACACTCAACAGCAAAAAAGCTTAATGTTTACTAAAATTACAAAATCCAACTAAAATACAGTAAATACTATTAAATAAACCTATATTTTCTCCAAATTTCTTTAATACAAGAAATCACATGATAAATATCTTAAATTAACGAAGTTCCAAATTTAATTAATAAAGTCGCCGCCATGAAAAAAAATTCATATTTCCCACAATTCCAAAATACAACTAAAATACACATGCAATATGATTCAATCAAAATATATCCTATCCAAAAGTCACAGTTACAATAAATCACATAATAAATATCCCAAAATTTGAACCAGAAAAATTCAATAAATAAAATTAAACTTTTCCCACAATTTCAAAATTCCATCAACATACAGGTCATATCATTAAACAAAAGCTGTATTTTAAACACATATTTTCGATTTAGAAATCTTGCATGGAAAATACTCAACCAAAATTCAAAAGAGAATAGATTAAGGAAAGCCAAAAGTCTTGAAACCTCCCTTTTTTGACAGCCCCAAATTCATAAATCAAATTATCCTCTGCACTATTCTTAAAAATTTCGATGGTAATATTAAGCAGATATTTTAAAGTATAGCCACATCTACTAATCACTTCATTTCAATATATTTTGTTAGCACACAGTAGTAGTATGGCTTGGATCAGATGGAAAATGACAATAAAGTGACATTAGAAATTAAAGGAATAAATATGATAATCTAGAACAATATATGTTTAGATTTAGTGTATCTTTTGAGTTGAGAACCTGAAATAAAGGCTAAAATGAAATCTTCCACCCTCTGTTTTTCAGCTGCTGTTTATATAGAACAGAGAACGTATAATATTCAGTAGATAAGATAATTAACCTCTCTATAAATTGTTTCAATAGAAATAATTCAGTATCTTTATCAATATTTCCTCTACTGAAAGCAAGTATCACCCATACATAATAACAGATTGTGCTCTATTTTCAAATAGGTGTTTATTCAAAAAGGTCAGATTAAATAATGGAAAAAGCTTTGAGTAAAGAATATTCAATATTGGGGAGCTATCTTTCCAGTCAAGATAGTCTGATGTCCTAAGTAGGAGTGATTTATATTCACTTTTTTTATTTAATGCCTCTTTACAAATTAAATTATAGTTTCATAGATATTGAGAGTTCTTTCACCCCTTTTAAATTTTGAAAATTATAAGAGATTGAAACTTTTTATGGAAACATAGTGTTGGAGGAGAGCCAGAGCCTTGGTTGAAATTACAGATACCATTTTATTTATGGGAAAGAAAAATAGCTGTAGATTATTTTGTATGTCTAGATTTTTTAAATAATGGAACAGCTTCAATTTTATTGGTGTTATGTTTGAGAAGTGCTTATCTACTGATATTAATGACACTGGTGTTTTCTATTTTCCTTACAGCTTATTTGTTCTACTAAATAATACTGTATTAGAAAATAATATAGTTCTCATAGTTCATTGTGGTGCTTTGTCATTGACTGTAAATACCACCAGTTACTTATTTTAGAGAAATAGGTTCTTTCTTTATGGTACAGGATATGTGGCATCATGAGAGAATTAATGAGGGTTCTGATTTAGATTATTTGGTAACTAATGATTTAGCATACTTTTAATCTACCCCTCTTAAGATTTATTATCAATTTGCATCATTCTTGGTTGAATTAATATCTAGGTCCCTAAATTATTTGAGATAATACATTAAAAAAAATTATTTCTACAATTTTACTCATAAAAATGATGAAAATTGAAAGAAATAATAAAAATAATGAAAATTATTTAAAAAGCAGGTTATTTCTTATTATTGAGAAAATAAACATAAAAAAATTTATTCCCATTAGAATCCTCATGAAAATTTACCTTGGTTTACCTCTGGATGAAAACTTTTCACTCAATTATTTTAATCTTAAAAAGTGAAAAATAGAATTTTACTAAGCAATTTTCAATTAAGTTAAAATTTACTTAAAGAAAATCAAATGTGGGGTTAACACCCAAACATATTATTAAAATTGAGGTGTCTTGTTTATTTTAAAAGTTATGAGGAATTGATGTGTTTTGTAAAAATTTGCACATGTGTTACATAATTGAGCTTTAATTTACTGATAAGGAATCAAAATTTACAGTTGTGTAATGCAATTTTCAATTTAATTAAATATGTTAACTTTTCATTGTAATACAAAGTGGACAAAAAATAAAAAAGGAAGTGAAAGATTGAATTTTGTGAGCCTTGGAGGTATCTTCATACACCCAAAAAACCTCAAAGAATGAATATAATTGATAATTAAAAATAATAAATTCATTTTTAAATATGAAAACAAACTTTAAATTTAAATATAAGATTAAAGATTTCAATGAAAGCTTAATAATGACTTTACATTAAAATTTAAAAAGGGCTTTGGTAAACCTATGTAAGCTCTTATGTTTTTTTACCGAAAATTATGTGTTTTGACCAATTTTTGGCCAAAAGAACATAGTTTTATTGTAAAATGTAAAGAAAACTCATTTTCAAGAAAATCCTCCAACTAATTTTGAATATATTCTTTACATTTATTTATTGTTTTTGCTTTTCTGTGGTGGTTTCTCAAGCACAGATAATTATGCCATTTTTTTATATTTATCAGTTTTCTTCTAAATAATAAATCTGAAAAAAGAATTTCTGTTCTTGAGAAGCCCCCACAGAGCACAAAAGAAAGAAATAAATTCAAAGAATATCCCCAAACTTAGTTTAATGATTTCCTTGAGAGAGAACGTTTTTTATGTTTTACCATAAAATTACATTCTTTTGGCAAAAGATTTGTCAAAACATATGCCAAAATTCTTAGTTGGGTTACAAAAGCCCTTTGAAAATATAAAAATATATCTTTAATTAACATAATGAAGTAAAAATAAAATTTTATCAAACATATTCAAAATGAAATATTTTTTGGAAAAAAGTTAATAAAAACTATTAGAAACTTTTTTCTAATAGAGAAACCTATGAAAACTATCTCACCATTGAAGTCCTTATAAAAAATAAGGTGAGGTCACCTCTGAGTATAATTTCTGTAAGTCAACTCTAAATAAGCTTAAATTAGGTTTTTAGTACTTTCTAAACAAAAATATGAAAATCCTAAAAACCTTAAATCATTTCACATAAAATGTGGTGTTGAAAATGAATTTTTATATTTAAATCAAGGTGTGGTGTGTAATTGAGAAGTTATGAGGAAGTGAAGTATTTTAAATTGAAATATCAAAATGTGTGCATGTATTACATAAGTGTGATTAATTTTACATATGAGGAATTGATAGTTATACTTGTGAACTGTAAATTTCAATTTAATTAATTGTGTAAGATTCAAATATAGTGCATGGTGAGGAATTAAAGAAAAAATAAATTGGAAAGATTGATATTTTTTCTGGGGGAAAGGAATATTGGTCCCAAGAGTTCCAGACTCCCCCAAATCCCTTTCTGACAGGCTTGGGATGTCAAAACTCATGAGAAAATTCATAAATATTTGCCTGGAATTGAGTCACAGGGTCTGTGACTCAATTGATTATGACGTTTAAATACCAACCAGGGCATTTTTGACTGTTGCCAAGAGGGTAAAGCTACCCTTAAAATAAAAAAAACTGGGTTAAAAAAGGTTTAAGTGTCTTTTGGAGTCTCTTAAGCACATTATGTTGTGTTTTTAAGGCTTAAAAAAAGTATGACCATAGCAATGGCTAGTTAAAGGGACTAAAATGGCTAAAACTAGCCTGTTTTTGGTCCAAATTCCAGTTCAATGATTCCATAATTGGTTTTTATGTTGTCAATGGGTTTCTAATGACTTATTCGAGTAAATATCACTTTCCAAGTAAGATAATTGGTGGCTATAAAAGAAGGTCTTGTTTGTCCCACTTTTCACTTCATGTTAGAATCTTTTCCTTTTATAATTAGTTCAAAAACTGTTAAGCCAATCAATAAAGGTGTAAGATTTGTCTATGAAACTGTTGAAAATATTACTATTAATCAACATCACTACAACGTTTCTTATGAAATATAATAATAAAAATTATTATAACCACAATTAAATAGTTAAATAATTAATTACTTAATTATTTCTTTGACTTTTTATACACTACTAGTGATTATAACAGTAAGCAGTAATTGTCTACAAGAATCAATTACTAGAAAAATTTAATAATAAAAGCTTCTGTATTAAGATAATAAAACTATTTTAACATATAATTATCTTTTGAAAGAATAATTATAAAAATAATACTTGAAGAAACTATTCCTAGAGAAAAACTTTAAGAATTAAGAAAAACACTCACTAATACTCCAAAGAACTTATTGAAAGATGATAATAGAGAAATCTGACAGATAAGTGTTGATTTAAAGGGTTGAAATTGATTTATAACAGTATTACAAAAATATATAGTTGATTTCTATGATTTCACGTCTTTCCAATTGCTTCTGAAGGAATAAAACACTTGATAAAAGATTAACTAATACTTACTTGTTGGTACTAATGATATAATTGAATAATGTGACAATATGGGAAAAAAAGCAAGAGGAGGCCTCTTTTAAGTCTAATACAGCTCACAGAGGCATTCAATGGAGCAAACTAAAATACAAGTGAGTGAGAAAACATTAATCTTTTTTGGATTAATGATTACATCATCTTTTGTCATGTAAGATTATCATAATTACTTGATTGATGCTTTTATGTGACTACCAACTCAAATAGGGTTAAGAATAAAAGGAGTAAAAACTGTGAATCTTCTTTTATTTCAAAAGAAACATTAATTTCACAAAGTTACCAAAGTTATTAGAAATTTCATCACAGGTTGTGCCAGCTGGAGTCTATGTTGAAGTGGTAATTAGGCTATTTACAGCTAGAACTATGACTTTGACACGTGAAAATAGTTTTTAAAATAAGAGTTTTTGATAATATGATGGTTTTATAATATAATAAGAGGGTTCTACTATTAAAAAATAGTGGTGGTGAGCGCTATTGAGAACCCTGGATGCAGTCTTACCAGTTGGATTACTATAATGAGAACTACAATAATTAAAACTATAATTATACCCTGATTATTACCCAAGAGTAAAACTGTTTTGGACAGTTTACTACATAGGATATTCAAGAGCAGGATGAGGAAACAATTTTGGCTGTGAAAAGCCTCCTTTTTATCCTGAAATGAGGTGGAAAGGGTGCTAGACCTTTCCACGTAGAGGAAGTGAAGATTTTTTCACTCTCTAGTACTGGCTTGTGGTTTGCAAACAGCCTGTATAGCCTGTATTGGGCTCAGATGTGGTTTTGAAACCACATCTGGGCAGCTTTCACCAATACAGGGTGAAAATTTTCATCTGGGGACCTCACAGCCTGATTCTGACATGTATGACGCGTAGAATGCTGTACAAAAACTGTATGGGACCCCAGTATTGACTGAAATATGAGGTATTGAAGTAAAAATAAGCTTCTTCATCTATTTGACACCTCATATTCATGGTTATAGGATATTATCCCATGGTAAGGCTGTATATGACAGCAGGTGGGAATCTAGCTTTAAAACAGCCATACCTTTGTCAATTCTTGAGATATCAACCTCAAAGTTGGTTCAGTGTGTAGCCATGTATGTGCTCTACACAATGGTACCTCATTTGATATGGGTATCATTGAATATGGCAAAGTTATCCCATGTACAAGATTTTTGTACATTTGCGTGTTTTAGGCAAACAGCTGTATCGAGCTTGTTTGCCCCATAACTTCTGCTGTAGTTGAGATATGGGGAAGTGAATGACACCATCAGATAGCCCTGATTGTGCTCCTTCCAAAAAGACCACTTCAAGTATCCCACACTAAAATTGTAGAAGTTAGATGAGAGGTGAATGTTTTGTTCACCCTTATTTGGCCTGAAATTGACCATAACTCCAGTAATATTGGTGCTAGCTCAGTTTTGCTGGTACCATTGGATAGCCCTGGCTTAGAGCTTCATTTTGAATACCCATTTGATGGGGTTAAGCCTCTCCTTCTAGATTTTAGATGAGAGGTGAAAATTAAGGTTTATGCTCAGCAATCACTTTGAGCAGGAATCACTTTGTTATTTCTTGTCCTATGGTGATGGGACTTATATCTTCAGAAAGAGGTGAGTTTCCTTTTTCTTTTGATACCTTTTGAGCTGATTTGGCTCAATTACATGTTTTGGTGGTATCTTGGCTATACCATTGGTTTATAGTATTTTGGCTGTCATGCTTGTGCTCTGGTTTTGAGTCACAGGCTGACAGGTTGTATTTTCTGTGAATTTTTGAGGATTCAGCATTTCACATGGAATTATCAAAAATGGACTGCAAGTAAAACTTTCAATTTTACTTATGAAACTTTAATTCTTTTGAGTTTATTTATGTATAATACTGTTTTCCATAGGTCCTGAAAGCTTCAGAAAGATTAATCAAGAATTTTATTTTTAATGAATTTTTGAAGGTTCTACCTCATTTCTATGTAGAATTGCAAATAGCACTATATTATTGGTTGCTATGAGGTAAATCAATGGATACTAGTCCAAAAATCTTTTTAATTACTCTTTTAAGGCTTATCAATGGAAAACAATTAAGAATTGGCATTATTACAGGAGTATAAGTTGCTCTTTGCCTCCTTGGCATGAGAAATAGCAGCTTTTTTGAAATTTTCTTATGATTTAATGAGATTTTAACTTGGTAACCAAGTTTACAAAAGGTGTGAATATACTAATTGAGCCAAGATCAGCCATGGATCCAAGCTTTAGAGCTATCCACGCCTCAGAGGCCTCAGAAGTTGGGTACCCTGGCTCTCTTTGATTTCTTTTGTCCCCTTTAGCTATTGTAATGTCAAAAATAGTAATTCAGGCTTAAAGAATGATGTCTGCTATGGGTGTAACAAAAATGTATGTAAGAATACCATACTTGTAAGTGCCACTAACATGCATAACACTATTCATAGTGTATATGTAACATGGAATTTCTCACATTCCCATTATTTTGGCATGAAATTGAGAAAAACAAAAATTCTCACAATTCTTTTATGTGGTATTGATGATGTGGTGTTGAATTATTTTCCATATTACCACCTCTTAGAGTTAATTTAAGCTTATTCACTCTATGGAGTTACCCTAGGTGAATTTTTGTGTAAAGTCCAAAGCTGGCCTCAAATTCATAGATTTACTTACTCACAAGAAGGTTTTTCATCTTTTCTGAAATAAAAAATGATGAATTTTGAATATATGCATGACTTATGGCTTATTCATAGTTCAAAATTTATTTTTAAAGATAGTTGTGGCCTATTTGGGTATGTAAAATATACCTCAAAGCTCACAAAAGGATTACAAAAAAAATTTTTACAATACATTTAAACCTCTTGAACATGTGAAAAAGTAATAATAATCATTATTTGTAATTCTTATAAGCATTTTTACCCTTGAACTACCCCAAAAGTGAATTCAAGAATCTTTCATCACTGTTAGCTTTGCCACTTTGTTGCCAAATTTGCTCTGATCACTTTTGGGTGTGTTTGATCTTTAATATTATTTTTGGAGACTCTAGTCTCATATTAACTTCCTACAGTTCTTTTATCAATTAATTAAAATGAAAATTGCTCTTGAAGAAAGTTCTTTTGTAGCCATAAATATCTCTTTTAGAGTAATTCTGGATAAATATTTATTTTTGGTGAAACAATAGATATTTATAATATTATTGTTTTATACTGAAAAATTTCCAGAAAATCTCTTTGGTGTGTCTTCTCCTAAAGCTCCTAAAATTTACCACTTTTAATCAAATTTTATCTTAGGAAAGTTTTGAGGACAGGAAAAGTACTTGATTTTTAACCAAAGTTTCATATCCACACTTTTCAAATTTTGTCTTCAAGGGTGTAAGACTCCCCTAAAATACTGGGATAGGTGTTTCCAGAGTCACAATTTACAAACACCTTGAAGCAAAATTGGCCTGGATACTAGAAAGGATACTTGTTTCAATATAAATCCAAGCCATTTTAATTCAAATTGGCCTTTTTGGCTAGGTTGCTAGTGGTAAAACTACCTATATAACTCATTGGCATAAATTAAAAAGTTTTTGGATGTTCTAAGAAAATTAAATCTTCTGCTGATTTCCAAGTAAGATTACAGACCTTGAACAAGTCTCTGAGCTAGTTTCTAGGTGCTGAAATGGCTTGGAATGGCCAAAGGAAGTCAAAAAATGGCCTCAAGTGACCGATTATGGTTAAAACAAGGGTCCAATGATTCCATAATTGAAAATTTATGATGTAGCTGGGTCTATCACAAAGAGATAAAGCAGCCTTATTAGAAGGGAATTCAAAGTTATGAATGTATTTCTTCTATATTTTCTTTTCATACTCAAATATCCTGCCTTTATTAATAGTTTAATGCCCTTTGAAACATCTGTTTTAGATAATCATGATAATTGTACCCATTTGACAAAATTATTATATTCCTAGTCTTTAATTTTATAATCCTTTCAACACTTATACTCTCCCAAAAGTGAACTCACACATTTTTCATCACCATAAGTCTTTGTCACTTTATTTCCAAACTCACTCTAACACTTTTGTGATTATTTTATTTCTATGATATCAGATCTTTTAGCCTGTCACTAATACATTTATTCCATCTCTTTGCTCAATTGATTGAAAATAATTTTTCTTGTAGGAATTCTTCTTTTGCCTTAAGTATCTCTTGTAGAGTATTTTTGGATATAGAATTATTTTCAGTAAGAAAAGAAATCTTTATAATACTATTGATTTCAAGCTAATAAAATATGAAAAATATTTGAAGTGTATTTTCTCTTTGAATTTATTTTTTACCTTATGCACATCTTGAGCACAGGAAACGTTCTTGATTTTAATCAAACTTTCATATCCACACCTTATAGCTTATTGTTGTAGAGGAATATAGATTCTTAATTTATGATTAAGAAATATGTATCATCAATAAATAACTCAATAGGTACCACTATTAAAAATAATTTCTCTTTGGATATCTCTTCAAACATGAAATGATTTCTGTCATCCACAGTGTGATCTGTTTTTCATCCTTAACTGTTTTATTTTTTTATTTTTTCTTATTTAGAGCTCAGAGTAAATATAACCATAAGAGAAAAATCTCTATTTGAGATAATCCCTTTTTACTCCCAAGTTTGAGCTTATGGTTAACTTGAAGCTAAAGAAAATATAAATGATATTGGAAAATTATTATGCCGTGTTTTTAATGAAAGTTTGAGCTCCACTGGGTAAGGTAGCAGTGGTATTCTTTTAATAACCTCAGTATGTCCCCTAATGGCTCAAACTGAAATTTTGAATGAATTATGTTGGTAAATAAAGGTTTTCATATCAATTTTCTATCATTGCATAATAAATGTTCTGTAAGATTTTTCTATGAAACAGCTAGCTAAATAAGACTATTTAACCCTGACTTTCCTCAAAATCTATATAATAAACAGCAAATTTGTTATAACAACAAGTTTAAACCATCGAATTGATAATCAACTGAAATAGTAAATGATATCAAATAAAAGCCAAGATTATCTGCTAATTGTACTGAGACAATTATTATATCACCAAGATGTGTTACCAAAAATATTACTGTCAGGGTATAACTTCTCTACCAGAGGCAATAATAATAAAAACATATTTTTCATTTCACCATATTTTTATATACATCAAACAATATCAGAAAATATTATTTGAGGAGAATACTTTTGAAAAGAAAATTGACTATAGTAGAATTTGTAAACTTACTATTTGTAAAATTGATCCAAAAAAATTATCAAATTTTCAAAAATGTACAAAAAGAATTATAAACGGATATGAAACCATGAAATAAGGGCAAAACACCCTTAAACAACATAGAATAAGAGAATTGGAGGCTTTTGAGTAATTCTTAAAAGAGTACTTGTGGATTTTACAACAATGAATTATAAATGTAAGTAGTATAGTTTTGAATTATTTAGTTAATATTAAAATTAACAGTAATATTCTCAATTTCATGTCTTTTGGTTATTTAAGAATACCTTTATAATAAATTTTAGTGATATACTAATATATGTTTATAGCTTTGTGGTAAGAAGATAGGATGATTATTGGAAAAAATAGAACACTAAGATTTAAAGTCTAGTCCCACTCACAGGGACATGAAAAAGAGGCAACCACAACAAAAACAGATGAGAAAACATTTTATTCATTTGGACTAATGGTTAAATCACTTGGAATCACATACAATTGTGGCAATTCCTTAGCTATGTGATTTGAAATGGATACCAACCCATTAAGAAACAATGAAGTTATTAATGTTATTTAAAATCAAATCAAAGGCTGTAATCTCTATGAACTCTTGAATATTCAGCATGTCACATGGAATGATTAAATATGGTCCATTAGTAACACTATTAATTGAGATTAATGTGTAACAATTTTTTTGTGTTTCAGTGTGTATTTCACCTTCTTTATTAGTTTTATGAATTTTTAAAGCTTTACCTTATTTCTTACATAGTGCCAGCAATAAGTATAGTAGCAACAGGTGGATTTCTTGAGGTAATCATATGAATACTAGTCCAAAAAGGGTTTTAATTGATACTTTGGGTCTATTCATGTTAAATAATAAAGAATTTAGATTTTGATAGGAGTAAAATGCTCTTGTTAATTTATTGGCATGTCAAAATAGCAGCTTAATTTCTATTTTTGTATGATTTATTGTGACTGAGCCTTACTGACATAGTTCCCAAAAGGATTTGATATAAAAGTTAGGAAGAAATGTGTCATGGATCTAAGATCTATACCTGGCTATGTCTTAGAGGCTTCAGAAGCTTGGGACCCTGGACATCTTTGATATCTTTTGTCCCCCTTGACTATTTTTCACATTAAAATAGTCAGTCAGCCTTTAAGAATGATCTCTGCTATGGGTCTAACAGTACTGTATGTAACAATAAAGTATCTCTAAGGGTTAAAAACATGCATAAAACCAATTTGAGCTGATATTAAATATGGAATATGTCAAAATTTCAATATTTTGGTATAAAACCACAAAAATACAAAAACTTTACACAAATCCTTTATGTGTTATTGATGATAATGTATTTAAGTATCTTACATATTCCCACCTCAAAGATTCAATTTGCTTTTATTCACCTCATGGAGCTACTCTAGGTGAATACTTTCTTAGAATACAAATCTGGCCTTAAATACATGGACTTACTTACTCACAAAAAAGGTGTTCATATTTTTATCAAGGAAAAGGAAGCATGTTGGATATGAAAATGACTCATGGGTTTTGAATATTAAAAATGATATGCTTCAAGATACCTATGGCCTCTTTGGGTTTTTAAAGTGTACTTCAAGGCTCACATTTTCTCTATTCAACATTCTGGAAATTATTTTGGTTCAGGTTTCTCAAGCTATAAGAAATGAGGTGGGAAGTGTGGAATTGTAAGTGAATTTAAGAATTCTGTCTGGCTTATAATATTTGGATCATAATAATGTTATAAATACCTAATTTAGCTAACAATATATTTTGAGAGCTTGTCCAAACTTTATTCCTTTATTATCACTTTTGCCTCATCTTGTGGTTCTGATATTTTTCTTTCAGTAATTTATTTCAGTGGAAATATATTTGATACATATTTTCATAATGGCTTGGATATTAATCTTTATTTTAAGTTTTAATATTCTAAGCCCAATGGTGCTTGTTATTTAATTAATCTTATTTATCATGAACATCAATCTTTAAAATACTTGGCCTCCCATTAATTTATCAAAGGCCTCCACTTGAGGATAAAGATATCTATTGGCTTTAAATGTATAAAACTGTGATAAAATGATGACTTAACAGAGTGACTTATTACACAATTTAAGAAATGGATTTCTTCACAATGTGGCCCAGAACCTAATGAAGAAATACAAAGTCCTAACTCTTTTAGCTTGAGTCTTGAGAATCAATATTCCTCTTCATTTTTAGTATGTTAATTCTGATATATATTTATCAAATTAGTATAGTAAATGATGTGAAAGATATTGATAGAACTAGATTATATTTCATGTTATAGCTCTATATCTACTGCTTACTAGCTATTAATATTCTAAAATAAGATGGAACTTCAGAATTTTGTAATTGATCTAACTCTTGTTTATAAGAAAAATTATTCCCTTCAAGAGATGGCTAAATATGAACAAAATTCACTTCCATTGAATGGAAAAGTGATTGCTAAATATTCTAATATATTTAATGAAATTTCTTCCACAAGGATTATCATATAAATATCAATATTTGGGAAGATCCAATGAGCTTTAAGGTAGACTCTCAAGTGGAAGCTTGAGCTTTTAAAAATGGAACCAAAGAGAATCATTCTAAGACTCAAAGAGGGATTATTGATAATTGTTTTTTTGGAATCCAAATAAGATTTCATTCAAATACTTGGGAATAAATTGAATTAAGAGCTTTTTCCTAAATTTCTGTCAGGGTTAGTCCATTCAGAAGCTTTAAGATAGTAATTAAAAGCTAGTACTGTGACTGTGACAAAGTAAAATTTAATTCAAAGATAATATTAAAGAGCTCTACTATTATGAAATAGTGTTGATTAATCTAAGGAAAACCCTGTCTTTATCAGTAGAATATCAATTGACTTTAATAAC
This sequence comes from Austropuccinia psidii, assembly GCA_023105745.1. Taxonomy (NCBI): domain Eukaryota; kingdom Fungi; phylum Basidiomycota; class Pucciniomycetes; order Pucciniales; family Sphaerophragmiaceae; genus Austropuccinia; species Austropuccinia psidii. The sequence continues at coordinate 2,872,755 of JALGQZ010000014.1, forward strand.
TACGAAAATAATTAATTCCTTAATTATATCGTGTTTATATGAATAGTACGAACATTACAGGGTGAAAGTGATCTTCACAGGCCATTTAAGAAATGTAATGATGTGTAAAGAGTGTTTGAATTACTAATATTACTCATTATTGGAGGTGTTAAGCTCTTAACGAGAATTATTTGAATTATTTAGCCAGTACTTCTTGATACAGGTTTGGTACAGACCAGTATGTGCAAAAAAACTTTGAATCCAGATATCTCAGTAAGTAATTGAGATACAATAAATCCAAGATCACAAATTGAAGAGATTTATGAGCTCTTAATAATCGTATTATTTATGTTTAACCTACACAAAAATAGAAAAAGCTATAAGGGTTTCAAGATTTTCAATGGATTTTTGTAAATCAATATGTGGCTTTAAAAATATCCAATACAGATATCTTTGTCTATTTAGAAGATATAAGAACTTTGAGGCTTTATTAAATCTTAAATTCAGTCTATTTTATAGTGAATTTGAATGAATATATGGAAAAGGTACAGGGGTTTCTTTATACTGCTATGTTCAGATATCCTGTATTTTGTGTAGTAAGCCATTAAACCAAGATAACTTAGCCAGTTTTGAAGATAAAATTGTCTTAAGTATCTAAAATTAAAGCTCTCATCAATATATTTAATTTTTCAATAGGTTTTTACAGTTTTTTACAAGCCCTCTTAGACTTTTAAAGGTTTCTCTGGTTTAAGAAAGCTTATAGTGGTATCTCCTGAAGTAGGAGTGCTACTGACAAATGAATTGTACCATTTGATGTCTTGAATTGGGAGCTTTGAGAAAAATATCATTTTTGTTGAAGTTTTATCAAATATGAATAAGTCAGATGAGAGGTTAAAATAACATTGTTTACTTATTTGGTCTTATCTTTGTATGGTTGCATCTCTGTTATTTCTTATCCTATTTGGACAAGATTAGTATATTATTGATTAGGGATATTCCCTGTTCATATTTATAACTGTATAGACTGTGTTTGTACAATAATTTCTATAAAATTGCTTATTGAATTTGAATCTTATGCTGGTTCCCTGCTTAGAGTCACAGGCTGACAATTCAATTATAAATACAAGAGTCCTCAGCTGTGCTATTTGCTTGAAATTTCTTTGTTGATGGTATATTATTGAGAGCATATTTTCTTCATATTGGTTCATTATGAAAATATCTCCAATCATTTGGATAATAAAAAAAAGATCTCAAATTGGATTCTGATTACTTTTTCGAGGATATGTTTAATTCATATCATTGACTCATTGCCCCTGTAAAATTCTAATAGTGTGTTTTACTATCATGATAGGCTTATTATAATTGCTAACCCCTGTATGATATAAGTAATCTGTGAGAATTTGGATTTAAATGATTAATTGAGGATTTTAACCAACCTTTCTCATTTATTTATTCAATTCTTTGCGAGTGCTTTCTGATAAAGCGAATTATTAAAAATGAATATTGGGAAAGTTCAAATATGAAGTGCATAAGATTAAATTCCCATTCCTCTTCCTAATATCTTTGTTTTTTGCTTTTGCTCCTCATTTTTTATGTTTCTCTAATTTTCTTTTTCATTTAGTTTATCAATATCCTTTCTTAGTTTTTTCCACTCTACTTCTATTTTCATTTAATCATGTCTATACTAAAGAATTTCCTTCATGTAAATAAAGATATATTAGAAATGTTTGCAATTTGGACAAGAAAAAATGAGGTATAAGTTAGAATTGTTTCTCTAAACAATAAATCATATAATTGAGGTTTATTTCAAAATGAATTTATTCTTGGGTTTTGGTAAACCCATGTAAGCCCTTATGGTTTTTTGCCATGAATTGGTAAAAACATGAAGGTTTTTGGTATTTTGGTAAAATCCAATAAGGGGTGTTGTTTAAATGAAATGTAGCTATTTATGGTGTTGTTGATTCCATTTCTTCATGCCATTGTTAAAGCCGTTTGTGGCATTTTTGATCCTATTTATGGAGTTTTTGATGCCATTTATGGCATTGTTAATGCCTTAAATGGCATTTATAATTCATTTTTGATTCCATTCATGGAATTATTATGTCAGTTGTGATGCCATTTATGGAACTAATAATTTCATAAATGGAATTTTAAGCTTCCACTGATGCCATAAGTCACATTTTTAATTGAATTGATTTCATAAATAGCATTTTCAATTTACTTACAAACATGATCAAAAATATATAAAAAATGGACTTTTTGGGCCCAAAATTGTCACAGAATTCTTTTTCCAGAGTTGTGGGCTTCTGGTTTTTTATTCTCAAGATTCTTCCCTTCATTCTTTAAAAAAATATGGGAATTCATAAGTGGGAACATCTTTAATTAATTTTTTTAAAAAATCAGGCCATTATGCCAAATTGGCCAAAAAAAACTTCAAAAAAATTGGGGATCTTCAAATCCTATTTCAGAAAAGCTATAGCAAAAAGTTAAACAAATGCTCAAATCTAAGTCTGAGGAATATTTCTAAACAATAGGCCAATTACATGTTTTGGCCATAAATTGGTAAAAACACGTAAGGGCTTATGTGTGTTTACCAACACCCTTATTATTTTTTCTACAAGTAAATAATTCTAGATTCTGATTGAAGCTATTTGATTTATATTGAATATATTTCTGTGAGCCTGCAAGCATGTAAACCTTTACCTGCTACACAGACCCCAATTACTTTCTTTAAGTTTTTGTCTCATTTTCTCTTAATTTTTTGTATAAATTTTAAATACTTAAATTCATATTATTATAATATGATTTAAATCTTGTTTCTATGACTAATCACTCAATGTGTCATAGTATATGCTCCCACTATGTCATTAATTTTGTTGTTACATTTGCTCCTGTTACCATAGCAAATCTTTCTTCATTCAAAACAGAATTATTTTACATTGTTTGATTTCAAATTTGTAATTACAACATTTAAAGAGGATTAATTCTCTTTGAATGAATCCTGAGAGCTCTTAACCAAATATATTTTTACAATTAAAATTACTTAGATTTTATTTTAGAAATATTAGCGCTCTCACCTTTAAAGTGATTAAATTCACTTTTACAAATCATTACCATTTAGAGTACTGTTGAAGCTTAAATACCAACAGTACATCATTATAAACCAAGTGACGCGTCTATTACTTCAAATAATAGTATTCCACTCTCTATTAGTTTATTAAATTACTAATATTTTAGTCTGGAAGCCACGAAAGAGGCGCCAGCTAACATTTAATATATTAAAATTTTAGATTAGATTTGATTAATTAATTAATTATATCTAATAAATCAATTAGACGATTGGAATACCCAATTAATAATATATAGTTTTTCTATAACTAACTCTTTCATCAAAAATCAAGAATCAACGTTACAATACTGATTCTAATTTTTATTATTATTCTATAGCTTTGAAGACTTAATACCAAAGCTATTTATTTATTTTTTCTCAAAATCTTGTTGGAACCATCAGTACCATCCTCCAGCACCAACAATCAAGTTTCGATGACCATGGCCCCCCCTGAAATCGAAGCTTTTCAACGCCTGTCTTTGTTCATGAAAGACATAAGCATTGTTACTGGTCATCTATCCAAAATGATGACCAGTAGCTACTCTTTTAACCATTCTACTTCTCGTCGTCGGGAAAAGAAGCCTACAGCTCGGTCGGAAGCCTGGAAAAAAGACCATTTCCAAGGCAAATCTCGTAGTTATGATAGTTTATCACTACCTCCTACTGCAAATATCAAATCCCGAAGTCCCAGGACCATCAAAGACTTTGATTTTAAGTCCTTTCAACGTACAGGATCACAATCTGGTAGTAAAGATCAAGAAATTATAGCAACAAAGAAAAAAACACGAGATACATCAAACTTCATAGACAATTCAACAACCAATACAGCTTCAGAAGATAGGAGTAGCAATAATACTATCAAATCCTCATCAAATACAGCTTACAGAATCGCGTTAAAGCCAGTTATTTCTGACCCTGTTAGCAATAGACAATCCCACTTCCTTTACGACGCTAGAAACCCAAAAACTGCCCCTGTTCTTAAGCCTATTAGTAATTGTACTACGACCAAGGAAACCATTACTAATGGGGAGTATAGTAGTAAATTTGATAGTAAAAGTATCAATGTGAATACTATCAAGAAGGATAGCAATCTCAGCTTTAATCAACCTGACGCGAACGGAAATAAGATATATAAATACGATGAACAGAATTTACAACCTAATACTAGTTGTACTAGCTTCAGTACCAACGAAATTAGGTCTGTAACAATGGATAAGACGAGTACTATTAAAACAAATAATGATACCAGTCGCGCTAGCTCCAGCATCGACGAAATTGAGCTTGCAACAACAATAAATATGACTATTAATAAAAATAAAGAAGAAGCAACAACAAATACGACTATTAATAAAAATAAAGAAGAAGCAACGACAAATACGACTATTAATAAAAATAAAAATGAAACAATATTGAACAAGATAAAAAATTACATTGAAAGAAAATTAAACGATCAACCTATCACAACTAAAATTCAAATGTCAAGTATCTTACTGCGTATCATAAAGAATATCCATAATGAAAGAAACCTATACTACTACCTCAACTCAAAAAAACCTTACGATACGCTAGAAGTCCAGATTGAATCAGCTCTCCTTCAAAAACCATTCCATAAAAATAAATTAAATACAAACGAACTCAAGGATCTTAGACAATTCCATGACTCCAACAGCAAAAAATTGTCATATGAAGAAAACTCAAATATACAAGACATTATTTCCAGAATTCAAAATTATTATAACCTTTTTCAGGACTAAATCATTTTTTTTTACTATTTTTTTTTAGTATTACCAAATGTGAGCCTGCAAGCATGTAAACCTTTACCTGCTACACAGACCCCAATTACTTTCTTTAAGTTTTTGTCTCATTTTCTCTTAATTTTTTGTATAAATTTTAAATACTTAAATTCATATTATTATAATATGAATTAAATCTTGTTTCTATGACTAATCACTCAATGTGTCATAGTATATGCTCCCACTATTTCATTAATTTTGTTGTTACATTTGCTCCTGTTACCATAGCAAATCTTTCTTCATTCAAAACAGAATTATTTTACATTGTTTGATTTCAAATTTGTAATTACAACATTTAAAGAGGATTAATTCTCTTTGAATGAATCCTGAGAGCTCTTAACCAAATATATTTTTACAATTAAAATTACTTAGATTTTATTTTAGAAATATTAGCGCTCTCACCTTTAAAGTGATTAAATTCACTTTTACAAATCATTACCATTTAGAGTACTGTTGAAGCTTAAATACCAACAGTACATCATTATAAACCAAGTGACGCGTCTATTACTTCAAATAATAGTATTCCACTCTCTATTAGTTTATTAAATTACTAATATTTTAGTCTGGGAGCCACGAAAGAGGCGCCAGCTAACAATTTCTATTTAGGCCTTCTTAATAAATTTATTGTAATGATAAAAAGTATGTGGAATAGATTTATGTGTTCAAATGGATTTGCATATAACAATTAGGTAAGCTCAATCAAAGTTTAAATATCTTTCAGGAGAATGTTCCTTTTCAAACTATGAAATATGTTTCTACAAATAATTAATAATATTTCAAGGGAATTTATTTTGGTATGATTAAGATTTTAAACCATTTTCTTCATTTTTTTTCAGTTCAAAGGAAATTTCAAAAAAATTGTTTGAAAATGAATGACCTCCGTATTTTGGAAGAGAAAAAAAATTTGTTCTTAAATAGTCTACTGAAAAAAGAGATAATTATCTCAGTGTTTCCATTTTAAACCAAAGTGAGGAATTAAACTTATTAAATACTTTCATACAATCAACTTGTGTATTTTTGTTGTACTATGAATGTTTATTTACAATTAATAATAATTCTTCTTGTTTCAATTTGGATTTATGATGATTATTTTATGTTGAATAGATTTTAAATTTTTGAATTTGGGCATTGCAGAAACAATGCCGTAACTTTGCTAAATAAATCATAATACAGTCATAAAATTGAAATATTCCCACATCTATTTATCAAAATTAGTGGCTAAATTAATGTTTACAATTTCTAAAAAGATTCTTGCACATCCTCCAAGAAGGTTTTAGCTCAAAAATTCAAACAAAATACCTAATTTTTCAAAATACAAGCGCTTTGGTAAACCCAAGTGAGAGATGTGGTAAAAGCATTTCAGGGGTTCCCTGCGCCCATTCTCAATTAAAATTCAACAAAAAACTGTATTCGGAAAAATCATTCTACAACTCCCCCAAAAATCCCTCACCCATTTGTTTCACACATCTTTTCACTTCCCCCCAAAAGAGACCAAACACCTAAATAATTCACATTTTTCCCCCAAAAAAATTTTTTTTTTTGAAAAACAGCATTCCAAACCCAAGTTTCCAAAGATTTTAAAGTCCATTTTCTTTTTTTCCCCAAAAACTGCATTTTCCTCCAAGCCTCTAAAATTCCATTCTTTTACCTTCCCTAATTTCACAATCTTACAATCAACTGCTTCATTTCACTTTTACCCACTTTTTGTGAAATGTAATATGTTTAATCCCCTTTTTTCATATTATGAAAGGTTCTTTCCTCATTCCAAATCCCCAAAGCCCCCTTTTTTTAGGTTTATGCAATTTTTTCACTAACTAATTCTTCAAACCCACACTGAAGGTGAATTTCACACCCTTGATCTTCCTTGGCAGCATGTGCATGATGTTGTCAGGGCACAAGGGTATACTTTGTTGAGATTGAGGTCCAATATGACCCACAAGAAAATGGAGATAGGTTGTGATAGGTCCAGGACCCCAAATTATCACAAAAACTTCTCCAAAACAGTCACTTCAAAGAATCTTGACTGTCCATCTAAACTTTAGTCAAGAAAATATGCCAAGAATACCACTTGCACTCTTAGAGTCAAAAATCCTGAACACAGCAATTATTCCACTGAAGCTATCATGGCACATCCTGCTTTCAGAAACCTCAATGAGCAAGACAAATCCCAAATTTACCAGACATCTTAATCACTGCTCATTCCAAGGAACATTAAGGCCCAATTATGCAGCCAGAGGGAGTCTTAAAGGCCTGTAATCCTGCAAGAAATTTACAACCAAGTCAATAAGCCCAAGAAAGACAAATAGCAAGGTAGGAGACCCATTGATTCTACTATTGACACCCTTAGAAAGAAATTCTGTGTGGTCCTCTACAAGGGATACTGAGTGACACATTACCTCCTTGTTTTTCACTTACCCCCTTTCCATTAAGCTCATTCATGGCTTTCCTCATGTGATTATTATGGATTGTAATTATAGAACCAATAACAACAAAATGACCCTTTTCATATTTTTGGATTAAGCTCAACAAATAGGACATTTTCTGGGGCTTTTTGTTTGATTAAGTGTGAAACTGAACCATCATAAACTTGGGAATCAACTAAAAACATAGAAAAAGTCTTCAACAACACAAATATTGTTCCCCTCCAGTTGTTGTTATTGACAAAGATTTTATCTTGAAAAATTCTTTTAAGAAGCTCTCCCCAGACTCAAAAGTCATGTTATGACTTTGAAACATTAATCAAGATTTATTTTTCCATTGCATGAAGAAAATTGGTAATGAGACTGATTTTGAAGCTTCTATAGGCCTTTGGAATCAACTAAATTACCTTTATATTTCACTTTTATTCATATCATTGTGTTTATTAATGGCCCTGGAATTCTCTCCTCAGGTTATGTATTCCCCAACTGGCAAATCTTTTAAATGTAACTGGAAGAGCTTCAAAAGCAAGTCAAAAATACTGAATTGATTCAATATTCAGAAAAAGCTGGTGTCCTTTAAAGGAGTACTATATGTCAGCCTGGACCAACTAACATTGTAACCTGGGTGAGGGCTCAAACTTAATAGTTGAATGTGGTAAAGCAATGCTTCAACTTTGGCTCAAAATTTCCACTGGTACTCTCCTGGAGGTTGTTGGGGCCCTTCAAATGGCTTTCAAAAACAATTTATTGAGATCATCAACATAATCTCCAAATAAATGACTTTCCATGTAAAGAATTTCCCTCCAAAAATGTGTTTTCTCAATGGAAAGGTGTCTCATTATGAACTTCACATGACCTTTGAAAATTGCAAAACAAAATTTCCTGTAATGAAGAATGTATCAACAAATACAGAGATTATCAAGGCAGAACTTGCAATAACAAGACCCAACAGGAATTTCCAAGTACCAAAGGCTCCAGTTATCAGACTGACATCCTCAGTGGAATTTGAGTTTAACTGTGAGGATTTATTCATCTTCAAGTCCTTAGTTTATTCTCACATTAACTTATTTTTTGTCATATTCTTCTAAGACCAGCTATCAAGGTGCTGATAAAAGTTTTGAGAAAGAAAGAATGAAGCCAAAGAAATATTTCAATATATTGGGGAAGACCTCTATAAAGATCAATAATAAAAATAACCCCAATTATTCAGAATTTTCAAGATTGTTTGACTGTAAAAGTTCCTTTTGATAAAGTTTTCAAGAGTCAAAAGGATTGATAATATTATGAAGACCCACTATAATGCAAAAATATCTGTGGAAGATCTTAAGTATTCAAGAAGAAAAGAGATCCCTCAAGATTTGGAATAATTGAAATTCAATCCAAGAGAAGAGGAAGACCCCCATCAAAAGTAACCAGCATAACAACCTCAAGATCACAGTCTATTTCCCCCTCAAATTATGGAAGTGGTTTCATCATAAGATTTTGAGGCCTCAGTATCCAAATCAATCACTTCATCAGATTCACTAAATTCAGAAACTGAATTGAATGAATATAGAAAATCAGGGGTCACCCTCAGAAGGTCCATAAGATTGGCCAAGCCTAGCAGAACCTCAAAATGAAAGTCCCACAATCCTTCAGAATCTTTGAAGATGTATGATGCAATTGACTTAATGTGTGAGGATTTCCAAAGAAATTATCTTACAGTTGATGAATGCTCCAATCTTTTTGTGAGTTTTTGATTCATTTTAATAGAGAATTGTTTTGTTTATTTTAATATTTATTAATTTTTTGACCCATTTTTATTAGGTACCTGTCTCAGAAGACCTGCCAAAATTTATTTTGAAATACACTTTCAAGCCCATTAATATCCAGGGTGATGGAAACTTTGGCTACAAAACAGTATCCCATTACATTTACAATACTAAATATAAATGGACCTATTTCAGAGGTGACTTGGCTGAATAAATTAAAAAAATAAAGACCTTTTTTAAGCGATGAACACTTGGTATTCTCATTATCCTCTTATTTTACAGAATTGAGTGATATGAATATGTTCGCCAGGATCCAAAGAGCAATTGGAAGTCCATGCCTGATATGGGGCATGCAATTGCAAATAGGTATCAAAGACCAGTTTTTTTATTCCACTGTCCAATATTTCTCTTTTACCCCCTATTTCTGTCCTCCAGATGACAATCCATCCATTTTCATCTGTTTTTTAAAAAGCTGTTCCCATTTTGTTCCATTGGACATCATCATTTTTAAAGTTAACCCTGTCCCTCCCATTCCTGTGAATTACGAATTTCATTCCCAACCACAAGCCCTGGAGTGGGGATATAAATTTAAGAAACACAGGATTTTATATTTTTCCAATGTTCCTCCCCCCCTCAGAAAAGTCCCATTTGTTTAGAGGTCAATTAAGATTGATTTTTTTTGTACTTAAATTTAATTCCAAACATCCCCCTCCTCATTCATATTTATTTCTTAAATCCCACCCAAGTCTCTTTATTTTATCAAAAATATTGAGGTTTTGTACTTGGAAATAGTTATATTACAAACATGAAAAAAATATTGGAAAAAAACACCAGTTTTTGGGTCTTCACTCATCCCACCCAAAAAGTTTCCAAAATTATTGGCTTCTGGGTTTTGATTCTCAATATTCTCCCCTTCATTTTAAGAAGACAATTTTGGGAATTCATGAGTGAGAAAATGTTTAAGGAATTTTTTGAAAAATCATTCCATTTTGCCAAATTGGCCAATTTAGAGAAATTTGATAAAAAATATTGAAAAACGTTTGAGATATTTACATCCTATGTTGGAAAAATATGGAAAAATATGGAAAAAAAACTCAAAACTACACCCAAGATATTTTTTATAAAAAAAGGCCACTAATGTGTTTTGGCCATAAACTGGTAAAAAAAATAAGGGCTTACATGGATTTACTAAGCTCTTATATGTGTTTATCAACACCCTTTTAAAAAGGACCTTCTCATTTAAAAAGAAAATCTTATTTACTCAAAGAAAACAAACTAACCCTTTTATTGATTTTTGGGAGGCTATAAAATCCCCACCAAAGAAATTTTTATTAGGTCCAACCAGATGGATGACCCTTTATATTTGGATATTTAATTTGGCTATCTCTAATCAAATTTGTCTTTTTAGGTATGTGTGCCCTTTAGTCAAAACTGATGCAGAAAAAATGTCAGGATGAAACTATGATAAAGGTGTAAATAGGCTAAATAAAACTTTAACTATGTTTGTGACACTGTAAAAATAGTTTGAAAATATTTATAAGGTTTTAAAGATAATTAAATTCAAGATTAAAAGGGCTTTACTATATATGATATAGTGGTGGTGAGCGCTGTTGAAAGCCCTGGGTGCAGCTTTATCTGTTGGGTTACAATAATAAAAGACTACAATAATTAAATTTAGAATTATACCTCATTATTAACCAAGAGTAAAACTGTTTTTGACAGTTTACTACGTAGGTTATTCAAGAGCAGGATGAGGAGACAATTCTGGCTATGAAAAGCCTCCTTTTTATCCTGAAATGGGGTGGAAGGGCTGTTAGACCTTTCCACATAGAGGAAGTGAAGATTTTTTCACTCTCTGAGACAGGCTTGTGGTTTCAAAGGACCTGTATAGCCTGTATTGGGCTCAAATGTGGTTTTGAAACCACATCTGGGCAGTTTTCACCAATACAGGGTGAAAATTTTCATCTGCGGACCTCACAGCCTGATTCTGACGTGTATGACACGTGGAATGCTGTACAGAACCTGTATGGGAGCCCAATATTGACTGATATATGAGGTATTGAAGTGAAAATAAGCTTCTTCATCTATTTGACACCTCATATTCATGGTTATAGGATATTATCCCATGGTAAGGCTGTATATGACAGCAGGTGGGAATCTGACCTTAAAACAGCCATAAATTTGTCATGTCTTGAGATATCAACCTCAAAATTTGTTCAGTGTGTAGCCCTGTATGTGCTCTACACAATGGTACCTCATTTGATATGGGTATCATTAAATATGGCAAAGTTATCCCATGTACAAGAGTTTTTGTACATTTGCGTGGTATAGGCCAAAAGCTGTATTGAGCTTGTTTGCCTCATAACTTTTGTTCTATTTGGGCTATGGGAAAATGGATGACACCATCAGATAGCCCTGATTGTGCTCTTTCCAAAAGCACCCCACTTCAAGTATCTCACACTAAAACTGTAGAAGTTAGATGAGAGGTGAATATTTTGTTCACCCTTATTTGGCCTGAAATTGACCATAACTCCAGTAATATTGGTGCTAGCTCAGTTTGGCTGGTACCATTAGATAGCCCTGGCTTAGAGCTTCATTTTGAATACCCATTTGATGGGGTTAAGCCTCTCCTTCTAAATTTTAGATGAGAGGTGAAAATTAAGGTTTATGCTCAGCAATAACTTTGAGCAGGAATAACTTTGTTATTTCTTGTCCAATGGTGATGGGACTTATGTTTTCAGAAAGAGGTGAGTTTCCTTTTTCTTTTGATACCTTTTGTGCTGATTTGGCTCAGCTCCATGTTTTGGTGGTATCTTGGCTATACCATTGGTTTATGGTATTTTGGCTGTCATGCTTGTGCTCTGGTTTTGAGTAACAGGTTGACAACAAAAGGGGGGACTTGAAGGCCTTCCTTCAAAATAAAGATGAAGAAAACTCTCATTTCACCTTGAAATAATTCACAAGTTTAAAAAGGCCTTTTTCAATTAATATATAGAAATTCAGTGTCCATTCATCACCTTAGTTGCAAAAACAATTCTTGCTTCCAGTAACAGGCAGATCCCTGGCATTAACTTAGATAATTGACAGTGCTGTTTTCATAAAACAATTAATTTTTTTGTTTGTTATTTTGTGTTTTTGAATTTTTGAGTTTTGGTAATCATCAATTTCTTTATATTTCAATTTATTCTTTTATGAAAAATAAATTTATTAAAGATCAAAGTTTCTGAAAAAATCTAGACGTGAGAAACAGCAATGTCCAGAAAAGAATTAAGCCTTACAAATGAAAGCCTTATTCAGTAACACCTGACACTGTATATACAGTTTTTGCCTTTTTTTGGATGACATGGACCCTAAATGAAATGATATTACTTCATTTTTAGTGTTGAATATATATTTGTTTTTGGTAGTGGTATTATAGCAATTAATATTTGAAATAGATAAATAGTTTTTTTCTGTTTTGTGACCAAAGGAGATTTTTTCCATTTATCAAGTTCTCAGGCTTTATGTTCATCTGCTATTCAGTTATAATGACCATGCTTCTTTCAAAGATTAAGCAGAGACCAATCTTCCTCTGAACAAGGGGAAAGTGTTTCAGGTTTTTCATCAAATAATAATTTGACATTTATTCCAATTGGATTCAATTTTTGAAACTTTGGAGCCACAAATCTATTCAAGCTTGATGGAAATTATGGATTAAATAGGAAGATTATTTGATATATATAATTAAAGATGATTTCATAAAATAATTCTCCTAAATGCCTCTCTTCATCCTTTTTTGGTGGATTAAATCACTCCAAGAATCATGTAAAGCCTTTATTTCCCATAGTAAATTTCCATTCTCAAATCAGAAAAGAAGTGTTATTTCCAAGATTTTAGGAAACATCAAGTTAAAGCTGGTCTCCAAATTTCTTTTTGAGATATTTAGGAATAGTATTGTGGTATTCCATACCTTATTGGCCCAGTTTCAAGTGAGATTTCATTTATAAGGCTTTAAATTGAAAAAATAACGAAGAAAAAATCAATAATTTATCAATTATAATAAAGGAACTCAGCAATAAAATGGATTTAAATTCATCAATATGTATAATCCCATAAGAAAATCCTGGAAGAATGGTCCATTTAATTACAAGAATAACAATAAAATCAGGAAAAGAAAAAGACAATCTAGCAAGAATGTTAAATTCACCAGTGAGAGGGGCAGTGAAACACTCAAGTTACCCTAGCTCTGCTCAATGTTTGGATTACTCAGCAATGCAGTTATTAAACTGAGGCCACTTCAATAAATAATAAATTAAAACTGTATTAAACAACAGTCACAAGACAGAAAGAAAAAGAAATCAATCAATTTATGCAAGGAAAATCCATCAAAACCTTAAATTACACAGCATATCTGTGGAAATACAAGCACAGCCACCTGATAAGCCAGTAGATATAAATTGCAAACAGAATTTAAATTAAATGAAGGAAAATTAAAACTCATACAGGACAAATAGAATCCCCACAATACACAGCACTTTCAACCTGCAGTTCAAATAGTGCACAGACCTATGGTGCAATAGCTGTAAAAAATCATCTCATTCCACCAAAAATGGCGCAATACCTCCAAGAAATGACACCATCTCAAAATTCCTCGCCAGAAAAAACATCTCAGATTACATAATCATACATAAAAATGGTGCAACCAACCAAACAAATGATATCTCACCACTATAAAAAATTATCCCATCCAAAAGAAGTGAAAAAATTCTAAGTCCCTTGTTTTTGAGTGCCTCTATGGAGAGCCCAAAGAATATAAATAGAGGTCCTCTTTCCCTCATTTTTTCCTCCTTTCCCCATGCAATAATTATATACCAAGAAGGAGAATAATTATTCATCCCTCACTAGTGGGTCAATCTAGTATTATCATTCAAATGGGAATTATATACCAAGAAGGAGAATAATTCATCCATCCCTTACTAGTAGAATAATCTAGTTATTTTATTGAAGTATCATAGAATTATAAGTTTACTTCATAGTTATTTCTAATTAATAGTAGTTAAAAGAAGGTCTACTTTATATTATCAATCCACCCTATGTTTAAGCTATTAGTCTTATAATTATAATACTATCAATAATACTCAAAATATTGAGTTTAACACCATAACCTTTACATTATAAAGTAAAAATATTATTATTATATCTTCATATTAAAAGAAACAACTGTAAAAATAAATATTATTATATAAAAAACTTACACTTATATTATATTATATCACTCATATATCTAACAAATACCCATTCTATATTAAAAAATATATTACCAATAAATTATTGGAGGTCTTATTGTTATATCATATTAACAACTACCCTCTCAAACCATTAAGTATTATAAAAGATATAACATCAAATTGAACTCACCCTTATACTATATAGTAGTACTATTATATTAAATCAAACTCTTATATTATTAAGGTCTTACCCTTATATAATTTTTTATTATTATTTAAACATCATATTTTATACTGTTTTAACTTACAAGTTACTTATCTGATTATTGAATAGGTCTGATAGATACTGCTGAAAAGTCTTCTCTAATTGTAAAGCCACAATCTTAAATATTGATTTGTGAGCTCTGTAGGGAGATTGTTTAGTATACTCAGAGGGGCAGCTAAACCACCAGTAGCACCCTTGGTTACAGGATTATTTCAGCAATTAAAAACTGTTTACCTGTTATTTCCCCCTCAAGGACTGCCTTATCCAATCCCACACTAAAAGGAGATCCACAGTAGGTAATCCTATTTTAGGAAGTGTTGGTTTCACATTGTAATATGGCTACTTGAAGTTTTTTGAATAAAGAAAGAACTCAAGCTTTCCATACCAAACCCACATTTAACCATTTACAAATTATTTGAAACCAATTATTCATATGTTCAATTAGTTAAATTTTCTTTTTTCAAGATTCTAAACCCAATCATTAAATTTAGAATACTAAAAAGGAGTCAAAAATTAAACTCAAAATATTTAGTGTTATTTTTTTAAAGAATCTTCATGTTTTTAGATACATTACTCAGGAAGGAAATAAGTTAGTAAATAAATCAAAAAATATATCTCCCAAATTTTTAATTAGCTCTGAAAACTCTTAATTCATTAAATATGAAATCCAAAGAATAAGAGCTAGAATCCATATATTTAAAAATATATCAAATTTTCTTGATTGGGTTTGGAAGCTACCAAGAAATGGATTTACTTGAAACAGATGCCTCAGAAAAAAAGGTTTCATAAGACTTATAGTGAGTGGCATTTCTTTTATCCATTTTTGCAATAAGTAAATACTTCAAACTCCTAAAACTAACTCCCCAGTGAGCTCAACTTTCCCAATGAGAGAGCTCATAGAAGCAAGACTTTTATTTGAAACCACATTTTCAAGAGTTTGAGGAAGACAATTTTCAGTAAGAGTTCATCTGATATTTGTTTTTAAGAAATTAGATTTATTATGCATTATTTTTTTCATAGGCCTTGAGATATTGAATCATGTTTTTGGTTTTATGCTAGAATAAATATCAAATCATTTCATTAGCTCATTAATTTTTCACATATAGTCAAAGGTGCAATGAGTTATAGTTATATATCTTTAAATTGCTATGTTATCACAATTATACAAAAAACCAGTAATAGTAACACTTAAACAAAACAAAATAGTTAATACGTATTATAGAAGAAAATTAGAATGACGAATGTACCTGAGGTTTCAACAGTAACAGTACGAAACACTACGGATAAGATATTTTATAGATACAATAAGAAACACTCTACAACAAGAATTAAAATTACCATTAGTTTCACTGTCATTGAAAGAATAGAAATATTACTTGTACACCTAAACAAACTCCAAGCCTCGTGAGTATTTAGAGTGAATATAATTGTAACGATAAAAAATCAGTTTATTAATGATATAATAAATTAAATAAATGAAGAAAGCTTTTGATGATGATTTAATGGAATAAGAAAGGTTGCACTTTTATACATGTTAAATTTGTTTTTTAAGTGATGGAAAGAAATGCACGAAAAAAGGTTAGATGACCGGAAATCCTTGCGCTTAAACCTCACTTCCCAATCTTCCTACTCATTTGCTCGAAAGGGAGATCCATTCACAACACTCCTCTGATCTCCTTGAGATGTAACTGCTGATATACTTCAGTTAGTTTTTGCAGTCCTAAGGGTTTTGTTAACACGTCAGCTATCATATCGCCTTATCCAACTTGTACCACAGTTAACTGCTTCTTCATGACTAAATCTCGAACATATTGAAATCGCACTTCAATATGTTTCGTATTGGCATTTAGTGATGCTTGCTTTGAAGTTGTAGTTGCTCCAGAGTTGTCATTGTACAAGACAGGTTTTTCCATATCATACCCAATGTCTGTCAACAGATAAGATGTCCAACAAAGCTGTTTGACACATACATTCATAGCAATAAATTCCGCTTCTGTTGTCGATTGTGCAACTACTGATTGTTTTTTACTCCACCAACAGATAGGGTTCCCAAGGAAGGTTATGACGTACCCTGAGATGGACTTGTGATCGACTTTGTCATTAGCATAGTCAGCATTGGCCCATCCAGCTAGCGTAGCCTCATTTCCTGCCTTTGCCTTGGAAAACACAAGCACTAATGCCATTGTACCTTTAAGATAACGCAATAAATGTTTTACAGCTGTCCAGTGCTTGCTTGTTGGTTTGGTGGAGTATCTGGACAGTTGATTGACTGTGAACATAATGTCAGGTCGTGTATGTTGGGCAAGGTAATTCAGGCTACCTATTGCCTGTTGGTACGGTGTGACAGCGACTACTTCACCTTCGTCATCTATCTCCATCATTAGATTACCATTACATGGCGTCTTCACACTCCGACTTTCATCCATATTGTTGTCATGAATTAACTTTTTAATCAAATCTGGCTGACTTAATCCGACAGATTCATTATCATACCATTCCAACTTGTAACCCAAGTGCTGTGTTGGTTTAACTTTGGATTTTAAGGAAAAATCCTTGCTTAGTTCCGACAAAAATGTTTTAATGGTCGAGTCTTTCTTCCCGATTAAAAAACCATCATCAACGTGCATGTGAAAAATCAATGATTTGTCATGGTTAAGGTAGAGAGAATCGTCAGATTTAGCTTTTGTCATGCCACACTTTGTCAAAGTGCTGCAGAGCTTAAGTTGCCACATTTGTGGAGCCTGCTTAGTACCATATAATGACTTATTCAACTTCCATACCCAATTTTCCTTTCCTGCAGTTTCAAATCCTTTGACCTGCTTCACGTATACTGTAGTGTCCATTTCACCATGTAGGAATGCAGTTTTGACATCAAATTGATACGGAATGTAATTCGAATTTACAACTAATGATATCATTACTTTGAAGATTTCGTTTCGTCCAACAGACGCCCAAGTATCGAAGTAATGAAGAAGATGTTCTTGATGATTTCGCAACACCACCCATCTAGCTTTATATCTATAGACCTCTCCATATTCGTTGCGTTTCTTAGTTAACCTCCACATTCCGCCAATTACCTTCCCGTTCTTTGGGTACGGAACCAATTCTCCAGTGTTGTGGCTGGTAAGTGAATTGAATTCCAGGTTCATAGCTTCTTCCCAATGCTTGGATTCAATTGGGTCGTTTATAGCCTTTGAGTAAGTCACTACATCTGCCAACAAGATTCTGTCCGTAGGATTGCCATTCCGTCTGCTCCCTTCAATGATATTCCTCGAGTCGATCTGATGTGAAATATCTCTTGGAGCTCGATCATAATAGGGTACATACGCGTAATTCTTTTTGATATTTGACTGAAGAACTTCACTAGTACATCCTGAGCCTTGCTGATTGGAACATTCGATGTTGTCCTCCAATGGTATTACAGATCTATCCAACACATGGTCTCTGACTACAGGTAGTGGTAAGCTAACAATGTCTTGCCTTGAAGTTCTGTCAACAGGGATGCTTGGAGAACTGAAATTGCGGGTAACTCGAATGTTCTTCAAATTTTCATCATAGAATCTCATACTATCGGAGTGTTTTTCAAAGGTTAAAGCTCTCAGGGTTTCTCCTCTGAGTGAAAGCTTGCTTGACGTCTTTTGCACATGTACTGTTGTCTTTAAACCAAAAGGCATAAGTCTCTCTAATTTGATCGGTACCTCTAAGGTCATGTTTTTCAAGGACAGAACCTCATAAAGTGAGTTCATACCAATGGCTTTATGAGGTAGTAGATTTAATAATAAAGAGCTATGATTTGCAGCTTCATTCCACAACCGAATAGGGATTTTTGATTGAGCAAGGAGGCAGCGAATTTTAGTGAGAAGAGTTTGATTAAATCTTTCGGCGACGCCATTGGTTTGAGGTGAGTTAGCTGGTCCACGCTCGAGGCTTATTCCCTTATTAAATAGAAATTGTCGAAATGAGGTTGAGTCAAATTCTCCACCTCTGTCTGTGTGTAGGAAGGCTGGTGTAACATTTACCTTGTTATGTATTTCATTCACAAATGCCATGATATTTCCCTGTGCCTGACTCTTGTTTGTCATTAGGTAAACACGATTATATCTGCTGTAATCATCTACAATAACAAGGACGTATTTGATGCCTTGTTCTGCAACTGGGGTGATTTCCAGGGTGTCTGTGTGCAGACGATGAAAAGCCGTTGTTGATGAAGGTAGAGCTCTATTATGAGGGCGATTCTGGATCTTGGCCTTCTGACAAATCTCACAGTCATTAGACGGTTTGAATTCTCCTTTGATCTTGCCTTCTTTGAACAGGTGTTTGAGATAGCTATCACTCGGATGACCTAGAATTGTGTGCCAATCCTTGTCTTCGGTGTTGGTCATGTAGTTCTTCTCTGGCTGAATTTTGCTTGCGAACAGGTTACCTTCTCGTTTGAAAGAAGCTAGGATGGAATTTCCTTTTTTCAGAAGGAAAAAATTGTCTTTGATGATTGGTTTTATTCCATGGTCGAGTAACTGTGATACCGAGAGAAGGCTGACGGGACCATTTGGGGCAAAATAGACGGGGTGAATTATGATGGATTTAAAGGATAAGGTACCTTGATGCGTTATTCCCACAGAATTTCCATAGGTGTTGATTTTTTGTTGGACAGGGGTTATGTTGGTGAGTAGATTGAGTCTATTTACCACAGATTTGCCTGCACCTGAGTCCAGGTAGATCTTGTTTCCCTTGTTGATAGAGAAAATGGTATCCTCCTGGATAACAAAGACATCCGAATCAGAACTCAAGGCTTTCTCAGGTTCTGTAACCATGTGTGCTGATTGGATATTCATCAAAGCTTGTAGTTTGGCAATCATGTTTTCTAAGTTCTCAAATCTCTTGTCGGAATCCGTCTTGTGGTTCCCCTGAGAAACTGATTGGTTTTTTACATTCTTTTTCCCCATCTTTCGACCTTTTCCTTTTAAATTTTGTCTGTGGTTCTGATTTGAGGGATTGGTAAACAGCATCTGTTCATTGGATTGCTGTCTTCGTGAATGTTCAATGGCTACTCTATTTATGACAGCTGAAAGGGTGAACGGCCTAATGTCGTATAAAGTTTGAATTAACCCTGTTAGTTCTCTATCGTTATTGAGACTTTGGATAAACATGGCTGCTGCCATGACTGGTGAGATTGACATTCCTAGTTCTTTGTCAACAGTAATAGAGTTGTAACGAGCAAAAATCTTCTGAAAACTATGGATGTGAGCTTGTAAAGAGGTTTCTGGCTCATATTTTAGAGACATGAGCTCAAAGAATGTTTCACAGATAACTACAATTGAGTTTTTTCCACAAATCCTTCCCAGAGCTTCCCATGTGTCGTAGAAGGACGTTCTGTTATCTAATAGAACTCCTTCTAATTCAGTGCTGACACATCCCCACAGTAAAGACAAAGCACTGCTATTCTTTTGTTTGAATTTTGCATTTTGCTTTTGTGTTTCTGAGGGTGGCATTAGAAGATCATCATATCGTCTGGCGGTGAGGTAATTTTCCATCTGACAGCTCCACTGGACCCAGTTTGACTGATCAAGTTTGATCATCTTGGTTTTAAGATGAACCTCATCGTCTGACGATTCTTCGGAAGGAATGTTGATTTGTACTTCTGTAGACATATCTAGATGTTGAAAAATTGTGTTCTATTCTGGTTTTTTATTAAATAAGATAGCAGATTTCAACTAACTCTCGCTACCATGCAATGAGTTATAGTTATATATCTTTAAATTGTTATGTTATCACAATTATACAAAAAACCAGTAATAGTAACACTTAAACAAAACAAAATAGTTAATACGTATTATAGAAGAAAATTAGAATGACGAATGTACCTGAGGTTTCAACAGTAACAGTACGAAACACTACGGATAAGATATTTTATAGATACAATAAGAAACACTCTACGACGAGAATTAAAATTACCATTAGTTTCACTGTCATTGAAAGAATAGAAATATTACTTGTACACCTAAACAAACTCCAAGCCTCGTGAGTATTTAGAGTGAATATAATTGTAACGATAAAAAATCAGTTTATTAATGATATAATAAATTAAATAAATGAAGAAAGCTTTTGATGATGATTTAATGGAATAAGAAAGGTTGCACTTTTATACACGTTAAATTTGTTTTTTAAGTGATGGAAAGAAATGCACGAAAAAAGATTAGATGACCGGAAATCCTTGCGCTTAAACCTCACTTCCCAATCTTCCTACTCATTTGCTCGAAAGGGAGATCCATTCACAACAAAAGGAAGTCTTATTTTCATATATAGAGGCCTGAGTCCATAACCTGTGAAGTTCATAGATAATCAATTGAAAGTACTAGTCCACACAAGATTGTACCAGAAAATTAAAGCAATAATAGAGAGCTTTTATAGACTCTAGAGGAAACAATATTACCATATTTATAAATGAGGCATCCTTATTTTCCACAAAAGTACTTCACAGTCCATAGCACAATGGTCAAGATAAATATAATGTAATCACATTCCTATACTGATTTATGATAAATCATCATCTGATTCTTGCTAAAAATAATGAGGGTAAATTCATGAATTAGTCTACTCTTTTTGATAACCAAAAAATTCATTCCCTCTTTGATTCCTCACAAAACGCAAAGGCAGAGAGCCTATGTGAATTCTCAATCAGAAAATCAGCTTTTAGAACCGAAACGCTTCTTTGAAAAAGCTCCCTCTATCAAAAATTTGCATTATTTGAATTTTTCATCAACGCGTTCAAGTTCTAGTTTGAATTTCCTTCAATAGTAAAGCCGTAACGTAAAAGATTGTAAGATAGAAGAAATACGTCTTCTCATTGGAATTTTATTAGGTAAGGGTCAACTTATAAGAATGGATGGATCTGAATATCAAACTAATATGAAATGATGCAATCAATATCACGAGACATCCTATCATATTCTTTTCCAGGTTAATGAAATGTTGTTTGGGCTTTTTGTATGTTTATTGGTCAATTCTCTTAATTCTCTTAGCCCATCTTGATGGGTTTACATCTACATTGGGAATTCCATTAAACAACTTCTTTTGCAAAATTTCAAGTTCTTGACTTTCTTGAGAAAAAGATTTTGCCCACTCTATCAACCCTTGTTGTTCTGTGAGCTGATAAATTGACGCTGACATTCGAGGATAGTGGCCAGTAAACACTTTGTCATTCAAAGAGACCAAAAAGGAGAGAAATCCATTTTCGTTGATGAAAATTGCTAGCCAACCGGTCGGAATTTTCTTTTCATAAAAAGAATTAATTAAGTTAAACGCTATTTCTGCTTGTGTAACCTCCTTCTCGCCCAACTTAAAGGTTCTCCGTTGTCTACTTTCAACTGTTTCCCATCTGATACTTCCTTTGGAGACACCTGAATAATGCTTGAATAAAGTTTGCAAGCTTTTCAGATAATTTGACTTTTGTTCCTTCGAAAATTGACGAGGCGAAACTACGGCTTCAAGCTCGTTTTTCGATGAAGGAAGTTGAGTAAAAAAAAACTCGCTAAACAGCTTTTGTTCCTTTTGTATGTCTTCGTCGCTCAAGCTTTTATTAAAAGTTAATATCAAGCGGAAGTTAAAAGAGAGAGCGTAATTATGTAGCTCTTTAACCATTTTGGTTATTTCAGGTAAGATTTTAGTATTCTCGCCCATCACTTGCTTCAAGTTAGCCAAAACTGAACAAAGTGAATTTTCAATGTCCATGTCTAATGCATAATCCCGGTCTGCTTTCCAAAAGGCAAGCGGATAAATCCATGCATAAATCCTCTCTATTTTTTCTTCCCATGTGAGACTTTTGCCTTGTGACGCTGCATCTTTGTTATTCAATGGTTGAGTTTTCAAACGAGCGGTTTTTGCAGTTGCTTGAATGGACATCGCTGAAGGCGAATGCGAAAGCTGATTTAATTTTTTTTCCATCCTTTTTGCCCTAATTTGCTTCTCTGGAGTGATCTCAAGCAGCAGAGTCTCTAGACTCACATCCCCACTTGACGTTGTAACAGGAAGATTTAGGTCAATCGATGTACCTAATTTCATGACTCGATTTTCAAGCCACACTTTTGGATTCTGAGAGAAAATCTCAAAATAGAAAACCTTCTTAAATTTTGAAATGATTTTTTCATTATCAAGCACTTCACCCAGCCAAGGTAACAGCGGGATACGTTCATTGTAACGTTTGGTACTGCTCATTAAATAGTGAGCCCGTGTTCTGTAGGAATTGCTCAGCTTGACTAGCATGGTCAGAAAAGCATCCTCATTTTGGAAAAGGACTCCCCATTTAGACGAGTTTGTATCTCGATAATAATTCGTTATAATTCGTAGTGATATTTTGGTTTGAGTTATCTGCTTTCTTCCAAGGTGCACCACTCTATGGGCGCTGTGAGGCCAGCGAAACGTAAATATTGGATACTCTCGCGGTGCAAACAAATACTCTTTCAGTAAAATCTGAAGCTCAGTAAAGGGTTGTGTAATTCGCAATATTTTCCCTTTCTTTGAGACGGTAAACGAAGCACGAAGTAGTTTGTACGCTGGAAGTATTTGAGCACAAAATAAAGCGCTGAGCTTTTCCTGTTCAGTTTTTGAAGCGTCAGAATTCAACGTTGCTCCAAACAATTTGAGTATCCGAGAGTTAATGAGCGACATTTGATTGTGTAAAAGCTGAAGCAAGTGGATACTACCATCTAAACGTTCAGCTTTTGTTAGTCTTGAGAATTGTCGCGAATGAATGAAATTTTTCTGAAGCTCAGCAAGCTTCTGCGGTGAATGTTTTGCTATGCATAGAGGGGAAATCAGCGCATAGATTCTTTCCAACACCTCCTCGCTGAAAATACTTTCTTTTTCCAATAAAAAGTCTTCAGCTTTTGCCCAGGCGGAACCCACATTACAGTGTCAGTAAAGCAGATACAGTCGTTATCTTGAAGCTTTGCTTACTTGGTTCAGTTTGTGAGGGCTGAGAGTCCGACTGTCTTTGCAAATCAAAATTGAGTTGGAAAACGAATGATGAGATTCAGTTCTAAAAACTATCAACTGAAACCTTTACATGCGAAAAGTTTCCTGAAAGGAGGAGCACCCACTCATCTACCACTTTTTTTTTTCTGACTGGCCTGACTATCAACCACGCATATTGGTGAGTGTTCAGCCGCCGTCAGTCAATATTTCAAGATTTAGATAGAAGCTTCACATGATAAGCAGTATGCTTACTTGGCTTTGACTTGAAATTCTTTTTCTTCTTTTTTTTTTGTCCCCTGTCAGACCGTGCTTTCTTCTTACTATCAATATTCTCATTTGTCTTGGTGGCCTTCCTCTTTGTAGCAGCACTCGAAACCAAGTTTTCATCCTGTAGAGGCGAAGGTGCGATCGGATCGCAAGCTCTTTGATAGGAGTCAGGGAGACCACTATAAAAGGATTCAGGTTCTAACTTGATTTCTAATCTTCCTGGTTGTATTGGGCAGTCACTCCCAATCAAGTTTATTGGTCCCTCTGAGCAAAAGGTTGATATAGACTGTTTTTCCAGAGCACATAGATTGAGGTTGCAGAGCAAGCTATGAAGCACTAGCACAGGTACGACGTATAAAAATCCAAAAAGGCCTTTCATCTGGAAGGGTAACATGAAGGATAAATCCGTGGTCGGTATGACTTAAACAGGCCTTTGCTTTTATCAAGAAACGCTTTGGGGTTCACGCTCAGGGAAGGGCTAAACATTAAAAAATATCATTTTTCCTATTGTTCTGGCACCCTTTAGGCAATTCCCATTCATGATCCTCTCCAGGTATGCAGGTTTGATAGCTTGGAAACAAGGTTTACTAATAAACCAGAGTTCAATAGCGGCGTTAGCCCCAAGCCTGGTAGACTCGCGAATATGAGAGTATTTCTCAAGCTCTTACCCAAAGGTAAATTCATTTTGACAATGTTTGTCAAACTTGTGTAGGGTGCTCGTTTGCTTTCCAGGTGTATAGAATGGTGGGTTGAAACTTGCCTGAGGTCGCTGGCTGGCCTGAAAATAAGACGATTTGCATTCAACTGGACGAATTAAACCGTCATCATCTCCTTCGAAACCAAGGCAGCCTCATGAGGCGTGCTTTGATATGATCTTGACAAGAGCGACAATAGTCCTTAGCTCGTTTTGAAGTGGTACAAGGCACACTTTTGAATAGACGCTCTACTTGTTTTATTTTGAGTTTACCAAATTTTTACCCTTGAAACTCTATCCTTCGCATTTGAGTGGTAAGAAAAGTGTAAAGAAAGTCAAAAAGTGACTAGACTTCATAAAATTTAATGAACACTTATCGGAACACTTCAGTGTATACTGCTTGTCTACGTGATATGTTTTACAGCAAGGAGGCGAAAAAGTTGAAAATCAACAGTGATTATAACCTTGGAAATTTCCATTGCGCAGAGTACCATCGCTGCGGTAAGCTTGTTTTCAGTTCAACTAAATAAATTTGAATTTGTTTTTTTAGAAATTTCAAAACACTTCTCATGAGTTGTGGGATTAAGACACATCCCCCTTATGAAAAAATAAGCTGTAAAATTTGGATGTTTCCACTTCCCGTGCACCTATGAAGCTTCTCTAGAGCACTTAGAGAAGTAAAGACTAAAAACATCTCAAGACTCTCATAAAAGGCTGTGGCTCATACAAGACCCTCACCATTATTCTCAAAAGACCTGTTACACATGACCTCAGGTTGGAAATATATAATAAAATGCCCCCCAAAAATGTGAGTCTTTGAGAATCTGAGGCCATTTTGTGTAGCTTAAACAGCGAAAAATACAATAAAGGTATATATAATGACTTATGATATGGTACTTGATCCTTCAGGGAACTCCCTTATCATCTTGGTACAGGGGTTGTCTTTGAGTTTTTGGTTTAGCACTTAATTTTCAAAAATTTAATAATAGGGGGTGTCAAAGTCACCAAATCCCACCTTAAAATAACATGGGATTTGGAACCCAAATCCCATGTTTTTTATGTGTAAATCACATGGCATTTTAACTGAGTCCCCTGGTATTTTGACCAAATCCAATGCATCTGGGATTTGAGTTTGAAACCTAACCCAAATGAGTACTCACAATTCATACCTGTACAACATATTCTTATACACTCCATTTTGGACAATCTGACCAAACAGCTTACCGTCCATTTATACTTCTTCATCCATATAATAATGCCTTGTTTCAAAGCAAGACAGATCAAGTCCAATATGAAGATCACCTCTGGCCTGCCGCATCCATCAGGTCACTTAATACGTACAGATTATTTAACCATAATTAAATGGCTTTCAGTCAAATCCAATTTCGAGTTATGTTTTGGTACTAGTGGTTCAACATCTATTTGAAGACCTCCTTCCTCAAAGCAGCATGGGTTTCAGCTTATGCCCATTGAGGTCAACAAAAAATCACTAAATCACCTAAACCTTAGTTCAAGCAGCATCCGAGATCAATGGCGAACATATAAAAAGAAATATATGGCAGCAAAAAAAAATTGAAAATTTAACTGGGGCTGGAATAACGGAAGAAGATGAAAGTAAAGGAATAAAATCAATGAGTGAAAAGCTTGGAAGTATTTGTCCTTGCTATGCTGAAATGGATGTGCTCTCTGGCCACAAGCTCAATGTCACTCCCATTGCAAGCTATGATTCACAAGAAAAAGACAGCTTCAATGGTGATGATGATGTTGATGTTTTGCTTGATAAGGTAAGCTATCATCTCTTCCTTTTTTACCTGCAATAATTAATCCTCATTTCCTTTTTAAAGGAGAATAATGGTTTGGGATCACCACTCAATCTGGTTCCTTTGCTTCATAATGAAGATGACTTGGTTCAAGCAGAAAACCTTCAAGATGAATCAGTAAGTATGTTCAAGCCTGATACTTATGAAATCCATTGTTGATTATTTCTCCTTTGACCAGAAAAGTAAATCCATAAAGCATTCAACACAAAAGCGTCATCAAGCATTGACACCCAACTTGAATGACAAGAGTGGTTCTAGGAAAAGGCCGATGGATATGTTTGCACCAACATATGCAAATTTGCTTGAATCACAGCAAAAGGGTATGTTTTGGATTTATGGTTACTCTGATCAATCCTACTGACAAAATGCATGATTTGTAGCCCGTGAAACCAGTGAAAATGCTTGTTTGGAGTGGGACAGGGAGAGGTGGAATGAAGAGAAAGCAAGCAACGGTTTGAAGAAGTCAAGTTGCAAAAGCAAATGGAGTCTGAGGAGAAGCAAAATATAAAGAAATATAAATTTGAAAAAGAAAAGTGAAATCATGAATTGGAATTGAAGGAAAAGAAATGCCAGATGGATCTCACTATAGTGGCATTGTCATCAAGCAGGCCAATTGGGGAGCTGAAACGCATTCTGACATTAATCAATAAAAAATAAAATATTAGGTATATATCATGTGATCAGTTTATATGTGGTTATTTGTTAAATCAAAGTGATGTTTATGTTTAATTTTTGATCTTATGTCATGAAATCTAACTTCACTTCATTACCAAATGGAAAATTCAATGTTTATGCATAATTGGGGCACCAGCTTGCAATTTCAATTTTGTACAAAATTTAATTTCAATTTAGGACAAAATTGAAAATATGGGCAAGTTTTGCATCAAGATTTTATGTGAAGTCTGTTCAAAGTTAAATTGATGGCTCCCTCTGTATTTCCTTTTTTTTTTGGATATTTTGTCAAATAAAAGTTGATGACACCTTTTTTCCTTTTTTTTGAAATGGTATTTGATGTTATTTTATTTTATTCATTTTATTTATTTTTTCATCTTTTTCTATATGTTTATTTTTTTATATTTAATTGTTCATTTTTATTTTTTATTTTGAATTGTTTCAAATTTTAATTTTGAAATTTTCCTTCTATTTTTGATTTTTGATTTTCGAATTTTTTGTTTTTTAGTTTCAATATTTTTTTTCTAATTTCGATTTTGAATTCTTAATTTATTATTTATTATTTTTTATTTTTTCTTTGCACCCCTCACTCTTTCAAAAAATTTACCCTTTTTTTTAGGGCATTGGTAAACCCATGTAAGCTTTTAGTAAAAACACATAAGCCCTTATGTGTTTTTACCATCAATTGGTAAAAACACCTAATTGTATAGTAAAAAAACATAAGGGGTTGTTTTTAAATGAAATATGGCTATTTATGGCATTATAAATGCAATAAAGGGAAAAATTAATGCTTTAAATGGCATTATTAATTCCATCAATGGCATTTTCAATTCTATTTATGGGATTGTTAAGGCCATTCATTCCATTTATGGCATTTTTAAGGCCACAAATGACATTACCAATGCCATTGGTGGAATTGTTCAGGCCACAAATGACATTAAAAATGACATTTATGGAATTTTTAAGGCTATAAATGGCCTTAAAAATTCCATTTATAGCTTTACCAATTCCATAAATGGCATTGTTAATGTCATTTGTGGCCTTAAAATGTTTAGTAAAAACATGTAAGGGCTTACGTGTTTTTACTAAAAGCTTAAGTGGCTTTACCAACACCCTTTTTTGAATTCAGGTAAGTGATTTTTTCTTGTTTTTATTTCACCACTCTAATTTTTTTCAACCTGATTCTGATTTTTCTTTTATAGGTATTTTTTTTTGATTTTATTTTATTAATTTTTTCCACCTGCAAAAATCCCCCACTCATCACCATCCACCTCCAAAAACCAACAATCCATCACCATCCACCTTCCAAAACACCCCACCCATTTCATACCTCCACCCCACTCACCCTGGAACCTCCCAAAAAGGCTCCTGGGAGGTTCCAGGGCCTAGGAAGCTCAAATCGCTCCAAATCAATTTGGAGGTTTTTTTTTAATTTTGATGCTAATGGCCTCCAGAGGCCATTAACATGATTTTTAATTTTTTTTCTTTTTATTTTTTTTGAATGATAGATTACTGATATTTGTTTTTTTTTATTTTTTTTAAAATCATAATCTTATTTATGATTTTTTTTCTTTTTTTTATCATCATCATCATTAATCATGGATGATGAATTTTTATTTTTATTTTTTTTTGGAATGCTAATAATTTTTGCTTTATTTTTTTTGTTCATAATGATTGTTGACCTTGTTATTTTTTTTATAATCATCATCATCAATCACTCATGATTATTTTTTTTTGACTTTTCTTCAAATCATAATCATGTTGAGCTTATGATTTTTTTTTTGATGATGATCATTACTGACCCATGATTGATTTGTTATTTTAATTTTTCTTTGAACTTTTTATTTGTTTGTTAATATAGGGGAGGATCAATTATAAGGGTTTCTTTTGCAATGTCATTCAATTTCACCCCCCTTCCATCATCCTTGAAATTCAAAAAAAATGCTCCTCCTCTCTCTCACTCTTCAAATCATTTTGATGATGTCATGGTTAGGACTAAACCAGACACAGCACAACATCAGAATTATTTGAAAGATGATTAAGCTATTATTGCTCCTCTTGAGGTCATGGTTAGGACTAAACCAAATATAGAAAATCATGAGGATAATAATAACAAATCAAATCATAAAATAATGCTCACTCAAAGGCAAAGACAACACATCCATGATTCAAAACGAATTATGTCTCACCTTGGACATTCAAAAAAAGAATATAAAAACTTTTCAACCATTTCAATTGACAAGAAATCTGCCAATGCCTCATGGTTAAAACTTCCATCACTCAACACTCTCCCCCATCCTTATATACTCATTGATAAAACAACAAAGCCCTTTTTTGTGTGTCATCATATAGGAAATAACCCCTTTTTATAATTCTTCTGGACAATCTCAAATGCTCCAAAACCTCATCATGACATTAATGTCCTTATCTCAAAATTGACAAGAAATTAAAACCAATAAGGAACTACAAGGTGGCAGAATGAAAGGTATTGGGCTTTGTTCTGGTTCAGATTCTGGAAAATCTGCAGGTGTGTGATATTTGTTGCTTATTATCTTAATAATTACTAACTAATTACACAATCATTAGGTGTTTACTCCAGAAAACCAGGTTTAACTCCTCATCAAATTGAAACAGATAATAATCAATCGACCAAACTTCATCAATATGATGAATTTGTTTACTCAAGAATCTTCCATTTTTCAAAATTAGCAGTGAATGAAAATCAGCCATTAATGGAAGCAGCTAAATTACCAAATTTCAGTCAACTTTAATGGACTTCTGCCAATACCAAGGAATAATTCAAATCATTTACCAATGTCATTATCAGTCAAGATAGATTTTTTAATAAGCTGCACCAAGATATAAATGATCTCAATGCCTGGACTTATCATATATTCTATTTTGTATCAAAAAAAGATTTCCATCCCCTTACAACTGTCTTCACCCCCTCTGGACATGGCTTGCACTTCCCCAAATTGAAAATGGAGATCGATTTTTCAAAAAAACCTGGCATCATGGAAATTCTTTGGAAGACATCAACAATGGTTTATCATACAACAAAACCTCAACCAGAAATTATCAATCATGACAAAATAACTCATTTTGGATGTTCTTTTCAAATCAACCATAAATTATTTAATGTAGGTGACAAATTATTGAAAATGACACCCACCAAAATTAATTCAAAAGTCAATGGGTACTTTGAAAGAAATATGCAGGATCAAAAAAGAACTAAAAAATATTAATTGTAAATTGTTTTATTTTACCAATAACATCTCCACTCTGTTGTATGCCATTAAATTAAGTACATAAATCAATGGCCCTGATGAAATTTACAATTGACTATTTTTCCATGCCAAAATAATTGGTTTAATTTTTTCATGCATATTTACCACATCTTCCCCAATGTTGTTGTTGGACAGATTTTTTGCATGTGGTGGATCATCATCTTCATATAAATCAAACCATTCATCACCAATTTGTGCTAACATATTATGTAAAATAATGCAAGAAACAACCCAACTAACAAAATATTCAATTTCACAATTATCCCTCATTTGATTTTGCATTTCCCTCAGAGAAAACCACTGCCCCTTAAAAATTCCAATTGCATGCTTGATTCTGAACCTTGATTTTGCTAGACAGTAATTGAAATAACGGTTGTCTTCATTCTGTGCTACAACTCCCTTATATGCTGGAACAACCCAAGGAGAGCTTGCATATGCTGAATCAGCAAGTAAGTACTGATCCTTTTCATAAAACTCTTGAGGTGTTTGTGCTATTTTCATATGTTTATAGACATTTAAATCATGAAGTGAGCCAGTACAACCAACATGTAGCACAATGAACTGTTTGTTGATATTGCAAACCACTTGTATTGACATAGAACACCTTATTTGTAAAAAATCAGTAGAATTGAAAGAAAGAATAAAGATTCGACCACTTAGCTCTTTTTGCGATCAAAATAGGCTTCACCATCATTGGGAGAACATTGTGATAATGGTATGAGACTCCCATCAAT
Organism: Austropuccinia psidii; assembly: GCA_023105745.1. Taxonomy (NCBI): domain Eukaryota; kingdom Fungi; phylum Basidiomycota; class Pucciniomycetes; order Pucciniales; family Sphaerophragmiaceae; genus Austropuccinia; species Austropuccinia psidii. The sequence continues at coordinate 2,903,723 of JALGQZ010000014.1, forward strand.
AAACCCAATGCACCCAGGGAAGCCTTCTGCTTGCATACTTGAGACATCTCTCTTCATTTTTCTATTGTTTGCCACACAATTTCTTTTAACTTCAACTTCATTAATATCTGCATGACTCTTTGAGTGTACAACATAATAGCCCCATGGCCAATTCCAAGTAAAATTTCAATCTTTCCCAAAGTGGCCCCATTGTCATTTGATCCTAGCCTTGATAATGACACAGCCAATTGGATAGCAGGATTGCGTTGTTTGTTTTGTGATGAGTTTTGAAACTTTTTATCAGCTTTAATTTGTGAAACCAATTTTTCAAATGATTCATGTGTGGTCCTACATAGCTGTCAAAACGTTTCATATGATAATGTTTGTAAATCATTTATTGTATACACGTAATGTGATGGATATCTTCTATTAGGATTGATATATCTTTGTGATGTTATCATATCTAATAAGATTATATCTTCTTGGATATCAGAATCACTATCAGAGCTGAGAGGATCAATGAACTGCAGTGAGTTTAACATATGAAGTAAAGGTAGCCTTTGTGATGACTTTGGAATGGTAAATGAAGAAAAGATGTATAGAAAATGCAATTTGATATCAAATAACTTAATAAATGACCAGTATATTCAGATTTTATGCAAGAGAAGGAAAGCTTTATGCAATTTAACATTCCCTTACTTAGTTGTGTATCTTAAACATGTGCCTTTATGGGAAGCTAAAGGCTGAATTTTAGTATTTAATCATGGGATTTGGTACCAAAAACCTGGGTTTTTGTACCTTAAAATACCACACCTCTTGTGGTGTGGGATTTCTGGAATCCCAAGAAATTAATGCGGGATTTTGGAAAAAAAAGCAGGATTTTGAGTGTGGGATTTGGTAACTTTGACACCCCCTAATGTTGTATTTGAGAGAGTCATATTTGAAAATATTGATGTTGAAAGCTATCTGCTTGTTGATTTATTAAATTTTAATCTAGAAGAGATCCTACTTTCTGTTATTCAATTAACACTGGAACTTCAAGCTGTAACTTAATCATCTACTTTTCTCAACTTTCCTCAACTTTCCTTCTTTATGGAAAAGGCTTCAAATCTATAAATCTGATGTATCCTTTGGAGCCCTTGTGGAAACAACACCTATCCATGAGAAAAGAAAATACAGTAGGCCACACACACAATTTTTTTTGTGTGATGCATAGATCCTTGTTTTTGGATAATCTTTTTTTCTTGATATAAGAATAAAAGTAGAAGAGCCTGACAGATATGAAACAATTTGATTTTAATATTAGGCAATTGCTATATTTTGATTGCAAAGAAAGATATTCTGATTAAATTAGTGACTAACTCTAAGTATTTAGTTTAAATCAATAATTATTTTGATTCTGATTTGAATTGATCACGAAAAAAGGACAGTTTTATTTCAATTGGATTTATTTAAATGAATAGTTTTGAGTTAATGGCTGAATTGATTAAATAAGCTCTCAGTGTGGGAATGATTTCATACACATGTTCTTTGATTAATTTGACTCAAATACCTTTTATTGAAAACAAGAAAAAATAATCAGGGGACTTAACTCAATTATTTTCCTGACTTTCTGACACAAGGTTTGTTCTTAATTAAATTCTTTTGTAATATTAAAAAGGGTATAAATTTTGGAATATGAGAGACTTTTTCCAAATATCAGACCATATCATTATATGTTTTTGATAAACTTACTAACTTTGAGAATTTGAATTTGAAATACATGGGCCTATTTTAAGATCCTTTTGTCAATAAAAAATTCCTGATCCAGAAATCATAAGCCTAAAATACTGCCTTTTTTTGGTATGATTATAAAATGAAGGTATCTCTTTCACGAATGACATATTGACACAAAATTGAACTCCTAGGGCAACTAGTATGTGCATTCAATTGGTAAGGGAAGTAATATATATTCATAGAGTATCTATAAGATCATCAACAATATCTGATTTTTCACCACACAATAAGTAGAGATAAATTTCTATATTTTTGATCTTTGAAAAAAATATTTGATAAGTTTTACATTTTCAGAATTGAGCCATGATATATATCAGATAAAGGCTGGAAAATGACTTACCAAATAGCATATTTGCATTGAAACGAACTTTTCACAAAATTTCTAATACATGAAAATAGATTTTATATGTCCAATTAAAGAATACTTTGGAATAGTGAATTAATAATTATTCATATTTTAGTGACTGAAAAAAATTGTTCATGTGTTTCTCAAGAGATATAATAAATACAAAAATAGGACACAAATAGGTTAAAATAACATTTTTGAATATGCAAACCTCATAATTCATATGATTACTGAGAATTAATTATTTTTTACAAAAAAAGGATGATAGATTAATTATTATTTGAGAAGTTTGATCTATGTATTAATGCCTAGATTTGGATTCCACTCAAAATGCTACCTATGGTTTATCAATAAGCTTTTTCAGTCAATATAACTCCATGGGGTGTTTCAATTGAAATTACTTGAACACACCTCATCATCATACCACATCAAAGAATGGCGGTTTTTTTTGGATTTCCACATATAAATAATTATCTTATTCAAAATTCCATAATAAATACACACCGGCTCTAGTTTTATGTATGTTTTGCAACTTGAAATTACTGTATTAGTACATAAATATTTGTCACACCTATACCGTATATCAGTCTTACATCTGCAATTAGTTATTTTACAGTAAAACTAGCCAAGAAAGGAAGAATACAGTGAAGAGAGTTAGGAACCCCCAAGGTGTATAAAGCTCTTGAGCTTTAATTCATACCTTAAAATTACTAAGCTTACTCACTGAAGCCTTTATATTAAGGCCAAGCCCCATTAAATCATGAGAAGTAATTAAACTAGCTGTTATTTTGATGAGCCCCATTTACTCTTGTAATCATGTAAATTATTAATTAATTTTCAGATTATATCAAATAATATTAATTAAATGCCTTTTTGGATTAGTGTTTATGGAAATATCTCAAGGAATCAGGTTTTTATCATAAATTCAACCTGAATCACATAGATAATGAGATAAGAATTTAGAAATTAATCCAAAATTAAATTTTAAGTTACTAACAATGAATGTCTCAGTACTAACACAAAATTTGGTTTTATCTAAATCAAAACCAGAAAACATTGTGGGTTTATTATATTGATTCAAATTTTCTCTTACAGTCCATTTTTATTATTTCATGTGAATAAATGAATCCTCAGAGACTCATTTAAAATCCAAACTGTGATGAGATTTTCAATAAGCTTTATAAGTTGGAAAAAAGGACTTTCATTTTGAAATGAAAGGATATATACAATATTGACTTCATTATGTATCAATGATAAATGGGTTGGTATCCAAATAAGCATATATAATTAAGTAATTGAAAGAATTTGACATTCTAACAAGTAATGTATTAATAAATACAAGTATTTTGATTGAATTTCCCACAAGTGAATTTAATTTCAATAAATATCATTCCCATTTGAGATTCTTAAAGTCTTAAAGTAATACTTTCTTTCCTTTTTATCCCAATATTCATTATTATCATTCAGTTAACTCATTTTATAACCAATAAAATGGAATATATTAGCTCAAAATAATTCTTAAGAGATTTAACTATTACAAAATTTTAGAGAGGAATAAAACTAAAGAGTGTTACTATCTCAAATAATTTTGTAGCTATATCTGCTGTACTTTTAATCTTTAATCTACTCTTAACTCATTCAATAAAAAATATAATCAATTAAATACTCTCCAAATTTTTTTCATGGTATTCTTTGCTTTATGAGTTATTTTCTTATCAATTATTAAGTTTTATTCTCGAATTTATGTAGTTTTCTTGTAGTGTCAGCCTGTGACTCAAAACAGAGCACCAGCATGACATCCAACATACCATAAGTAATGGTATGAGGAGTATTGGACAAATATAGCCAATACAAGTAAGTTATGAAGAGGAAACCTCCTCAAATATAATAAGAAAGGACAAAGATATGCCCTATCAATGATAAGACCAAATAAGCAAAACCCTTATTTTCACCTCTCATCTAACTTATGCATATTTAAGTTATTATATACCAGAATGGTATTTTTATTAAAGCTCACATAGAGAGCTACACAATGATATCATCCATGTTGTTGTAACACCACTACAGCTGGAGATACCATATGACCTTTATTTCAAAACCAAGACCCCCCTGAAAGTCAAAGAGGGCTTGTACAAAACTGTACAAAAGTATAACCAAATTAAAGATCTCAACAAGAGCTTTAATTTGAGACACCTTAGACCTCTGTATCTCTTAAATTGACTGAGGGATCTTGGTTCAAAGGTTTAATAACCAAAATACAGATATTCTGAAAATAAGAAAATAAACAAACCCCTGTATCTTTGGCATACACTCATACAACTGTACAGTGTCATATACCAAACTGTAGGGCTAATCAAGCCCTACAAAACTGTATCATCAGAATACAGATATCTTCCAAACTGAAGAAGATATCTGGTATGGAAGTTTTTGAAGCCTCATACTGATGTACAAAAATACATCCAAAAAACTTAAAACCCTTATAACTTTTGCTATTTTAAAGAAGGGTAAACATGAAGCATACCAAATTGAAGAGCTCATTAAGCCCTTCAATTCTGTGCTCTTAGTTTCTTGATATCTCAAAAACTGACCAAGATATCTTGGTTGGAAGTATTTTGACCAATACTGGTCTGTACCAAACCTGTACCAACCAGTACTGGCTTGATACTTAAAATAATGGTTGTTTAAAGCTTAAAACCGCCCAGAATGACTAATATTAGTCATCCAGACACTCTGGACACGTCACAATGGTGCTGACGTGTCCTGTGAAGAGTTTTTTCACCCTGTATTGATCCAGAATGATCATTTGTGGTCCAAAAACCACAATTCTGACTATGCTGACGTCAGAATTGATGGTACAGAACCACAACCCAGCCTCCAGAGTGAAAATTTTCACTCTGTAGACGTGTGAAGAGCCTACCAGTCTCTCACAGTCCTCAGAGGAGATAAAAGCAGGTCTTTCCTCACTGGAAAAGACTCATCTTATCATGAATTAACATCCTTACGTAGTAAAACTGTCTTATACCAGTAGTACTCTTAGGATTATATTGATATAATTAAAATAATTAATTATTGTAGTGTTTCTTTACAGTCAAAGATATTAGAGCATTGCAACCCAGGTCCTCAATAGACTCATCACCACTGTTACCACATAGCAGTAGGACCTGAAGATTTCATTTATTATTTATTTTTTGTGTGTCACAGTCATAGTGCTAGCTTGTATTTACTATTTTTAAGCTACTGCATAGACTCACCCTGACATTTTGGGGGCCTGGCCGTTGTTTTAACCTATTCTGGACCTATTTTGGCGATTTTTGGATCATCTTCACTATTTTTGAAGGTTTTTTACTATAAAAGTAAGTACAATTTCGAGTTTTTTTCATTTTTTAACTAATTTTTATCTCTTATATTTTAAAAATATAATATATATTTTTTATATATTGTATTTTATCAAAATATATTAAATAATATATTTTATTTTATTTTTGAGTATTTATACTCTTCAAAGCTTTATATTGCAATTTTCACGAAAATTAATAATAATAAATAATTATTATTAATTTTTCAAATTTATTTTTATATACAAACAGTATATTTAAATAAAAAAAATTTATTTTTTACCAAATTGTGTAAAAATTAATTTAAATCATAATATTTATTGTAAATCAACAATAAATATTGAAATAATAATTTTATTATTTCAATTCTTTAATATTCAAATTGAATATTATTGAAGAAGATCTTTTTTTACTCAAGTTGAGGAAAAATTGATTAAAATTTTCTTTTTTTGATAAATAATCAAAAAAAATCTTAATAATAATAAGTCATTATTATCAATTTACCACGAAAATTGATAATAATAAGTAATTATTATTAACTTCTCAAACTTATTTTTATATACAAATAGTATATTTAAATAGAAAGTATAATTAATTTTTACCAAATTGTGTAAAATTAATTTAAATAATAATATTTATTGTAAACCAACAATAAATATTTAGATAATAATTTTATTATTATTTCAATTCTTTAATATTCAAATTGAATATTATTGAAGAAGAATCTTTCTACTCAAGTTGAGGAAAAATTCATCAATTTTAATAATAATAAGTAATTATTATTAACTTCCCAAACTTATTTTTATATACAAATAGTATATTTAAATAGAAAGCATAATTAATTTTTACCAAATTGTGTAAAATTAATTTAAATCATAATATTTATTGTAAACCAACAATAAATATTTAAATAATAATTTTATTATTATTTCAATTCTTTAATATTCAAATTGAATATTATTGAAGAAGAATCCTTTCTACTCAAGTTAAGGAAAAATTCATCAATTTTTTTTTATAAAAAAATAAATAAATAAATAAATAAAAATAAGTAAATAACTTATCAATAATATTCAAGTTTAATAATATAAACTTTTAATATTAACTACTTTACTTATAAAAATAAGTGAAAGAAAACTGTTATTTCTTCAAAAAATAAAAAATAAAATAATAATAATAATAAATAATTAAAACTCAAATATCAAACCAAACTCAGAAGAAATAACAGTAAGGAATTGGAAATTTTGTTTATTCAAATTGAATTACAAACCTTCTCCATTTTCTTTCAAAGTGGAAAAAATACATTCCATTTGAGACAAAATCACAGTGAAATTCATCTGTACCAGCCTCAAAGACAAGGAGGCAGTACTAACTCCCAAGCAAATTGCCAAGGAGTATAGAGCAGAAATCAGTCCAAGGGCCTTTTAAAGGTAAAGAAACCTTGGAAAATACAGAATTTTTGTCTCTTGTCATTTTTTAACATGACAACTCCATTTCTCAGAGATCTTGGATACCCAAGAAATCAGCCAGAAATCTGGCAAAAAAGAAATAGAGGGAGAAGGCCACCCCCTTCTGGATCAAATAACCAACAAAGGACTTATTATCAGGAAACTCCTGCTCAAAGTCCCACCCCAAACCAAATCCAGCCCAGTCCAACAAAAAAATTGGACATATGCAGGGAAAATAACTCATATTCATGTACTCCTAAAAGGATTTTCCACATGGAGTATGGACAACAAAACCTTAACCATGGGAGTATCATGGAAGGAAATTGGAATAATGAGGCAAAAAATATGAGTCAATCTTATTACTTGCCAAAAGATTCTGGAAGAAATGAAAAGTTGGAATCTCAACAGCCATTTCATACTCTCAGAAGAGACTTGAATCAGAAGGAATCAAACAGAAATCCAAGCCATAGAGAATTCCTGGCATATGGAAGAGCCCAATCTGATTCAGGAACACCAAGGCATGGAAGAAGAAATTCCATCTTTACCACATCAGTCCAACAGCTACAGGACTTGAAATCCAAAGGACAATATTTCCAGGACTCTCCAGTCATCCCTGGTGGTTTCCAGCAGAGGAAATGGAGCCCTAGTAGAGAACAAGAATTCTTTCAGGAAGGAGAAGATAGAATCAGATCCTTTGATGAAACAATGAATAAAATTAGTCCAAGAGGAACACAAATCCTAAAAGACACTGTACCTACCAATAGTGTTAGCTCAGAATCAATTGATCCTCAGCTTAAGTCTATTGATGATAAAATACCGCCTCAAAAATTTGAAACCACAGATTCCAGAGGTAGTAGTTTCATATGGTCCAACATGGGTAAATTCATGGATTGGACATATGATCATGTTCAAGAAGTGACTTCAGAAATGAAAACACTCAAGGAAGAAAATTCCTTCCAAGCAACAGTCATAGAAGACTTGAACACAAATCTATCCAGAATTTGGGCAGAATTTGAAACTAAAAACAGACAGTTGAACTCAATACTAGAGGAACAACAAGCTGTGAGAAGAGATTTAAGAAATATCCAATCTCAACAGGAAATCCTGGAAAGAGAAGTGGATTTTCTCTATAAAAAGGAGGAAAAAGAAGATAATTTCTTCCCTCAAACAACTCAAGAGGATAAACCAATCACCAAAGTAAAAGAGGAAGAATCAGAAAACCAAGCTCCTTAATCCCAGGATCCAAAGTTAAGGTCTGAGTCTATTTACCAAGATGGTGAGAACCTCAGTTACTCTGAGAAACAAGCATTGAAGCAATTACCTGATGTGGTAAATTGGCCTAAACTCTCAGGAATTGGAGAATATGATCATATGGAGCTTATTGATTATATTAATGGACTTTTTGTTGATGTACCAAAGATACCAGACTACTGGATCACCACAAGACTCAACACTGCATTCAGAGGCCATGCAAATATATGGTACACTGAAATGAAAGAGATACATGGTAGGAGAAGCTGGCCATGGTGGAGAAACCAAATAATACAAAAGTACAGCAATGGTACTTGGATTTGGCAAAAAACCATCTCTTTTGAGAGTGACAGATACTCTACAGGAAAAGACCCTTATGAATGGTGTCTTAAACAAACCAAAAGACTCAAATCCATTGATCCAAACATGACAATAGAGATGAGAAATCATAAGATTCTGACAAAACTTCCAGGAGACTTAGAACATGCAGTACAGTGCAGATGCAGCAAAATAAGCAGCATTGATGACATAGCAAATGTCATACAAGATGTCAGAAAAAAGACATCAATTGGCAGTAGTTCACCCTATAGGTCACATGATAGCAGAGAAAAACCAAAGATACTCATGGAAAAAGACCTCAAACCTACTAATGGTGAAGAAGCACCAAGGAGAAGGAACACATGCCATAACTGTGGATCACCTGACCACTATGCAAATAATTGTCCCAAGGGAAAAAAGAAAATATTTGCAATAGAGGAAGAGTCAGTAGAAGAACACATGGAGTACAAATCTGACTCTGACAGCATGGGAAATGGGCTAAGACAGGATTCAGACAGTGGATCAGAGCCTATTGAACAATATTTATTAGAGTATGAGGATGAGAAAACAGAATCAGTCCTAGGAAACTCTTTGAAACCAGAACTCATTCAACCCAAAAAAGGTGAAGACAGAATTGGCAGAACCATTGATGCTAAAGAGTATTTGGAAGTACCCAAAACTGGTATGGCCTTTATTCATGGAGCAAAATCAAAGCTTGATGTGTACATTGAAAATAAAAAGCATCCTTTGATTTTTGACACAGGAGCAAATTGCTCAGTAGTAGCCAAAGAATACTTGGACAGACACTTTCCAATGTGGAATGCAGAGATGCTATTAACAAAAGCAAGAAGCTTTAAAAGTGCTGCAGGCAAAATGAAGTCACTTGGAATAATCCAAAAAATAATTATAATACCACACAAAATGGGAAACCTCAGATTACACATTGAATTTGTGGTACTTGAAAATGCTAAGTTTGATGGATTTTTAATGGGTGCAGAGTACCATAGAATCTATGGCATAAGCATACATAATTACCTAGAGAGCTACTTGATAGTTGGGCAAGACAAACAAAGAAAATTTTACTTTGAAACTGACAACCCCAATCAAATAAAAAGATATTCCAATAGGGATTATTTAACAGAGAGAAGGAATAAACCACCAGAAAAAGACCAATGGGTAAAGCTGGATGATTCAGATAAAGATTCCTTTTTGAACGGATCAAGAGCCTCCATGAGGACAAAAGAGTCTCATCAATGATGAGCCTTTTTTGGAGGGAGGGTATGTCAGCCTGTGACTCAAAACAGAGCACCAGCATGACATCCAACATACCATAAGTAATGGTATGAGGAGTATTGGACAAATATAGCCAATACAAGTAAGTTATGAAGAGGAAACCTCCTCAAATATAATAAGAAAGGACAAAGATATGCCCTATCAATGATAAGACCAAATAAGCAAAACCCTTATTTTCACCTCTCATCTAACTTATGCATATTTAAGTTATTATATACCAGAATGGTATTTTTATTAAAGCTCACATAGAGAGCTACACAATGATATCATCCATGTTGTTGTAACACCACTACAGCTGGAGATACCATATGACCTTTATTTCAAAACCAAGACCCCCCTGAAAGTCAAAGAGGGCTTGTACAAAACTGTACAAAAGTATAACCAAATTAAAGATCTCAACAAGAGCTTTAATTTGAGACACCTTAGACCTCTGTATCTCTTAAATTGACTGAGGGATCTTGGTTCAAAGGTTTAATAACCAAAATACAGATATTCTGAAAATAAGAAAATAAACAAACCCCTGTATCTTTGGCATACACTCATACAACTGTACAGTGTCATATACCAAACTGTAGGGCTAATCAAGCCCTACAAAACTGTATCATCAGAATACAGATATCTTCCAAACTGAAGAAGATATCTGGTATGGAAGTTTTTGAAGCCTCATACTGATGTACAAAAATACATCCAAAAAACTTAAAACCCTTATAACTTTTGCTATTTTAAAGAAGGGTAAACATGAAGCATACCAAATTGAAGAGCTCATTAAGCCCTTCAATTCTGTGCTCTTAGTTTCTTGATATCTCAAAAACTGACCAAGATATCTTGGTTGGAAGTATTTTGACCAATACTGGTCTGTACCAAACCTGTACCAACCAGTACTGGCTTGATACTTAAAATAATGGTTGTTTAAAGCTTAAAACCGCCCAGAATGACTAATATTAGTCATCCAGACACTCTGGACACGTCACAATGGTGCTGACGTGTCCTGTGAAGAGTTTTTTCACCCTGTATTGATCCAGAATGATCATTTGTGGTCCAAAAACCACAATTCTGACTATGCTGACGTCAGAATTGATGGTACAGAACCACAACCCAGCCTCCAGAGTGAAAATTTTCACTCTGTAGACGTGTGAAGAGCCTACCAGTCTCTCACAGTCCTCAGAGGAGATAAAAGCAGGTCTTTCCTCACTGGAAAAGACTCATCTTATCATGAATTAACATCCTTACGTAGTAAAACTGTCTTATACCAGTAGTACTCTTAGGATTATATTGATATAATTAAAATAATTAATTATTGTAGTGTTTCTTTACAGTCAAAGATATTAGAGCATTGCAACCCAGGTCCTCAATAGACTCATCACCACTGTTACCACATAGCAGTAGGACCTGAAGATTTCATTTATTATTTATTTTTTGTGTGTCACAGTCATAGTGCTAGCTTGTATTTACTATTTTTAAGCTACTGCATAGACTCACCCTGACATGTAGAGTAACCTTTTTGAGAGAACGTTTCTTCACATAAATTCTCATCATTGAAATACAACCTAATTGTAGATATAAAGGATTTCAATCAATGAATTTCTCCTCTTACTATCATATAATGTACACTGTTTAAGAAAAACATTTAATAATTTTGTTCTTCAAAAAGAGAAATGGGGTTGCCATGCTATATTGGAGCTATAGTTGCCTGCATAATTATTTTAGGTGCTTATACCAACACCTAGGAGTTTGCTTCATTTAATATGGAGAATAGAATAACTTAAGATATCATAATATTTTATTTTGATGAAGATAGCCATCGGATTATTATCTAAGGACTTCTTTCTCTGGAGTAAAATTCCGTAATTTGGTCTTTAAATAAATGTTATTAGTTTCTAGATATTTTATTGCCAAATACTATAGCCATAAATCAAGTGAGCAAGATTTTACAGTTGGAGGAAATTCCTCATTATAGTATATCCTTTTAACATGTGAAAAGTATGGAACTCAGAGCCTTTCTTATATAAAACAATATATCCAAAAATATGTCCTTCTTCTTTAAAAATCCTATTGGACTCAATCGAACCTTCACCTTAAGGTATTTGTACGAATTTTCATACTTAATTCATTTCAATATTTTCAATCTTGAGCCTTATTGATTCCTTCCTCTCTATAGCTTCCATATTCGTTGGAGATTCAGAATAAATCTTATGAAGTTTGGAGTTAGTTTTTAATAGGTTTTCGGTATCATTCCTCATTTGTTCCTCAGTCAAGATATTTGAAGGAAAAATTATTCTTGAGATATATTGAGTTTCTTTGTCTTAAAAATAGCACATAGTAAGGACTTTTGGTAAAATTCCTGCTTCCTAAATTTTCCCTTTTTTTGAGAAACTACTTATTTAAATTTTTTTACACTTCCTCATTTTTCTTTAAGCTTCAAGGGTATTCATATCAGTATTCTAGCTTAAGTAAGACTCATTTATCTCATAGGATTTATTGTTATTTCTTTGTCTTTAGTGAAGAAGTGTCGTAGCAGATTGAGCTATTTGGATCAGGAGAAAGAACTGAATGATTTTCTTGTATTTCAAATTATTCCTTTCTCTTATGAAGATTAATTTGACCAATGCATACTTAACTATGTGAAGATGATAAATTGGGAAAACATTTGTTTTGAACTTATTTTAATATCAGAATAAATGATAATTATTTCTTTAGAGATTAGCAATGTCTTCATGAAATGACTTTTATCTTTTTTGAACCTTCATATCTTCTAAAAATAACTTATTTGAGAATATGCATAAAGTTTTGACTTGGTGGTATTATCTTCCAAATTATTATAAGCCTTACCTACAAAGAAAAGTAGGTTTTTAAGATAATTTTCAATATTGAAATTTATTTCAAAGGGACATTTTAAATAGGGTGAGACAGCTCATTTTTGATTCACTGAAGAGGTAACTATAGAAACTGCTTCTCCCTGCCAAGTTCATGAAATTTTACAATAAAGAAGTAGAAAATCAGATCTTTGAAAAAGATTATTTTTCTGTGGTGAATTTGAATAATTGAATTATGATGTAATTACTTCTCCATTGATTTATTTTTTCAAACGACTTTACATGAGCTCCTCCCCATTTTCACTGAAGATTCTATCAATATTTAATACCAGTGATAATCCAAAATACTATATGAAATTAATGAAAGATTCAAAAGTTAGATATTCTCAAGATGTATGATAGGTTAATATAAATCCTATTTATCCATCAATAATCTCAAAAATATGATTATTATCTCTTCTATATTTTGGTACTATAGGTCCACGTGGATTAAGATGAGTTATATCTAGAGAAGCCACAATAGATGGAGATGATCTCTTGAAGAGAAAATTGTGAAACTTGGACTCCAAAAGAGTTTAAATTTCTAGCTGATAAAAATAAATATAGTGAAAAATTGAATCTATTTGAACTTGTGAGGTATGTATAACATACCCATAAGGACACAAATAATATGTTATACATTTAATTCAGTTATTCACTTACTTTTCAAATGAATTTAAAAAATTTAAGGAATCTTATCATAAATTTATTTTGGAAAAAAAACTTTAATTATTATTTTCTATTTGGATCTTATACCAAAAATGACCTTGGGTCAACCCAAAGGGCATTAGACCCAAAATTGATTATTTTGGCTATTATTATGATAATTGAAAAAATTTCAGAACATCAAATAAATTCAAAAAATTCAGATAAATTCTTAAAACTTCAATTTTAAGACTAATTCAAAGCCACAGTACATGTGAATTTACGAAAAAAGTCTGAAAGCTAAGGTGTTGTGATTTTCTGAATTGGCTAACAATTTCTCATACAGAATTTACATTTTTTATGTAATCAATTAAATTTGATTCAAAGGTATGGTATGGATATAAATAAATAAATTGGCAAAATATATGCAAAAGGGGGGAAAGGGTAAAAGGGAAAGAACTGCCAGGGTACCCAGCTTTTTGTACGTGAGAAAGCCCAATTAAGGTTGTACTGATGTAGAAAAGTATTCAAAACTTTCTTTAAAGGTTTAATATTAGATTTCGGTTGAATTTTAAGGTCCAAGCTGTTTTATCCTGCATTTGGGCAGGAAGTACAATCTTCCAACGGGTAAATCACAATTGGCAGGCTTTTTATCAAGTTTTTAAGAAATTCAAAAGTCTAGGAAAGCCTAAATGAGCTTGAAATTAGAATCAAAATTCCAAAAAACCTTATCATTAGTTGATATTTAGCTTACATTGATATTTTTACGATAAGAAAAACAATAACTTCAAAGCTTCATAGGAAATACATTCCTCAATTTAATCACCTAAAATTTTCACACAAATTACAGGTTGATCTTCTTTGTGTATAATATCAAAAATCAAGATTATGTTATTAGTAAGAATCTCTTGGTATTTTCCCTTTGAAATACCTTCTTTGATTATTTTTAAAGGAAATTCATATTACTTTAAAAATTAATTGAAGGAAAATTTTGAAGATTTTCTTTTATATTGTTATTTCTGAGATATTAGTAAAATAGAATTGAAAATGTATATATTATTATGATATTAAAATCAGAAATCATATACCCAAATTAATCTTAAATTTTCTTAGAGATAATATTAAAATCTGAATTTTAGCTAAAAATTGAGAGTTTTAAATTTAAAACTCAATTTTAAATAATGGTTTTTCTCATTTTGAATGTGTGGAAGCCCTTCAAGAAGATATTTTATTACGGAGGAGGTGTCTTAAGAAATGAAATGAGTCATTTTATTGTGTCTTTTTGGTAATTAATAATTACAATAGATCTTCTTGATCATATATATTTTGTTGAATAAAATATCATATTATTATAAATAATTCTCCAGATCTTTGTTTTCCATAATTTGTATAAGTAAATTGTGGAAATGTTAAAGTTCTATTATCCTTTTACAATATTTAATAACAGTTTTTTTTTGAAAATATTGTTTGAAGATATTCTTTAAGATCCACACATCCCCCAAAAATCCCTTAACTTTCTTTCATATTTTTTGACTCGTTTTTATTATTTAATAATTTATGACCTGTTTTGGTATATTTTTGTTAAATAATAACTTGTAAGTAGGTTTTTAAGCAATAATTCATTTCTTTGACTAATTTTTGTTGTTTTGTTTGATATAATTATTTTCATAATTTATTATTACACAGTAAGAAACATTATTTTTAGCTTGGTGTTAATCTCTTTAAGACAGATATAATTTTCTCTAGTAGAGCCTTTATACTCTTACCATTGTAGTTTCCAGTGACTTATAATAATAGTTGGATCATTATAGTATTTTCTATATATAACTATTATATTTTTTATGATTAAAATCTTTAATAATATTAATTTCTTTAATTAATATTTTCAACAATGTTGAATTTATTGATATCAATCATTATTATATTTAAGTATTTTGGCTATAATCTTCAGTCATATTTTATTTCATTTGAGGAAAGTAATGGCACTCTTAGTAATTAATATTATTATTAAAAGCTTTATAGAAAAAAATTACGAGAAAAGTGGCTACACCTAAAAGCCGGTGTTCTGTTTGGAATGTGACATAGGATATGCATGAGAGTCAGGTAGGAACTGGGACAGAAATTAAATTGTTAAGAAAAGGGTTTTGGAAGAACTTAAAGCCACATATGCAAGCCACAAAGGCTCAAGTAAATTGGCTTAATATCAGTGTTTGCTATGAATTATCAAAGCTCAAAACAAAAAATTCAAAATCTTAATTCTTTCCTATACATTTTCAAATAAATATTACAGCTTCAAAATTGATAATCTCCAAAGCTCACATATCTGAATATACAGATGAATGATTT
This sequence comes from Austropuccinia psidii, assembly GCA_023105745.1. Taxonomy (NCBI): domain Eukaryota; kingdom Fungi; phylum Basidiomycota; class Pucciniomycetes; order Pucciniales; family Sphaerophragmiaceae; genus Austropuccinia; species Austropuccinia psidii. Next base: position 2,919,309 of record JALGQZ010000014.1, read on the forward strand.
TGAAACTGGGTCCCTTGTAATTAATAATAAGCTTCTATCAATGAAAAATTGCTCAATTCCTGAAATATTTCCTGCATATATATGCTACAAAAGAGATACCCTGTTATAAAAATATCTTCTCTTATGAAAATAAATATTGATTGAGACATTATAGCAATAGCTTTTATTCTATTATCAAATTGATTTTTATATTTCATATTGACAAAAATCATGAATATGAATTTCACAAATTCAATCTGAGGAAATGTTCACCAAGATGAAGTACATGATGAGTGAGATTAACTATCATTCAGGACCATTGACTACTGTAGAGGAGTGATTCTCACTTATATTTAGAAATTATGAATATTCAAAGTAGAATATTTGGAATTATCTTTCCATCAAGAATTGCTTCACTATACATTACCAATGTTTGAATTAGTAATAATAATGATCTTCATGAAAAATATGGATTGATAATTTCATAGTTGATTCTCATCAGCAGCTAGAATATTAAGCTCATTCATTTTTTGACCAATTCAGTCTTTTTATTTTTGAATAAAACATCATATATCAACCTATATATCCTCCCTGAAAAATACTCAATTCTTAATCAAATCACATTATGTAGTGGGTTATTTGAAAATTTGAAAAAAATAAGATGATATTTTAAACAATTCTTGGTATTGTGAGTTTTCATTTCATGAATCCTAGAGGGAAGCCATATCAAGAAGTGTGATACAGCTCAAATACCTAATAGTCATACAGCATATATGGAGAGAATTAAAATATTTTTTTAAGTTTACAAAGAGGTGAAGTTAATTCTACTCAATAATTAACTTACTTCAAGATATTCCATTTATACCACTTTATATGTCATTTTTATTGAATAATGCTGATTCTATTTTATAGCCATTTTACTTTCTTTCAAGTTTGTTCATTTTGAATGCCTTTTTCAACTATTAGGATGTATGAAGAGCCCTCCATGCTTTTCTAAATTGAAAATTTTATCTACACTGAATGGGTTGGGAACTAAGCTATTATAAAAGTGATTTTTTAATTTTATAATGAATAAAAATCGAGAAAAACTAAGCTGTCAAAATTAATGAAGGAAGTTATTTTTTAATTTCTCAAAATCGTATTTTTCTACAAGATATTCAGGAGACACTTGGGTATTCTCATGAATCATTTGACGATAACTAATCTTTGTATCAAATATCTGTTTCAAAGAATAAGGCACTACTAATTTCTGACGAAATAGACATTTCATCTGATTTTTTTTTATTTTTCAAACCGATTGTAATATAGGAACAAAATATAACTGTTATAAGCAAGTAGTTTTATAAAAAAATTCTCAAAGTGTCTTTATAAATACTATGAGAAGTCTTTGGAGTTCAATTTACATTTATAAATTCATGAAACCTAAAAAAAGTTGTAAAGTGAGGATCATGCGCCATTTTAAAGTTGAAGCTGATTTAAATAAAAATATCGCTGCCTTAACGTTCCTCCAGATAGAGGATTTAAATTATTATTGTTTTTATTTTTGACCTTTATGTTGAAAAGGGGGCTTAAAATATTGAATAAAGTGATCTTTTGGAAATAGATGACACAAAAAAAAGCTGGAACCCTTTAAGAAGTACAATTGAAGAATTACCAACTTTACTTCAGAGACATGTCAAAACAGATTTTGAATATGGTATGAATCACTCTCTAAAGGCTTTCATTTATTTATTGAACATTTACCAATGCATTCACATCTCTAAAGATCAATTTATGGAAGTTTTTATCTCAAAAATTTCTTAAGCTCATGAATAGAGCTTTTGCTCTTATATTGGAGTCATTCTTCATTTACTCAATGAAACTATGATTAAATTTCAAAAAATTATCATTTTGAAAGCCCAAAAATTGACCTGAGCATTTTCAGATTAGAATAATTAAGTCATATTTGACCAGGATTACAGTTGAATGAAGCTTTTTGGAATATTTCTCACTGAAAAATATGAATGATATTTTCAGATAGCTTTGAGATATTTAGTGACTTTTTAATCATTTCTTGAAATAAAACAGAATATCGTGTCTATAATCAGCATTACCAGAAGGATATTAAAGTCAGAAGTTTTCTATTAACACCTCTGAGAGTTTTCATCACTTATTTAAGTACTACTTCTTATTTTATAAGGATAAAACAGAAAACAAGAAACCAAAAAAGAACAAATTAAAAAATGTTTTTCACAAAGGATTCAACTAAAAACGGTATAAGGATAACTTGAGAAAATTAAAAAAAAAAGATATTTGTTGATACTGAGACAGTTCTCTTTTTATATTATTATTCATAGATTGTTTTTGTTATTTTTTTAAAGAAATACAGTATTAAAAACCATACTCCTGATACCATAACAAAATGTTTTTCCTTGATTATGTTCAGTTTTTTGAGTTGTATTATATACCGTTTTTTGATTATATGATATTCTATTATACAGTTAATTATTTTTGTTTCATTTCAGTATACAGTTAATTATTTTTGTTTCTTTTCAGTTATCTTCCTATTTATCTGAGGTTTTATTTTAATTTTTTAATTTCTTCAATCCATTTTGAACTTTAATCTTGTCTTTAAAGATAAAGTAATAGCTCTGTAAAGCCTGTTACTATATAATTTGTGACAATCATTGAGAGTTTTTCATGAAAGTTCCTGTAACACCTGATACTGTAAGATATCTGAAAGTTTACATAAAATTTACAGAAGTGTGATTCTTAATTCCTAAAATTTCAATTTTCACACATCTTAGCTCTTTTCCAGTAGCAGGTGCTATACTTCAAAATGCCTGCTACTACTATTTCAATTAGCAAAATATAAACTTTGAAAACCACACAGTAAAGCACTATTTTTTCCTTTAAAAGAAGGAATAAGATTAACAATGATAGAAAAGCCTATTAATTTCATCTACAAAGAATAATAAAATAAAAAATAAATCATAATAAGAATTAAACTAAAAAACTACTGATCAAAAAGAAACAAAATATATGCATTTAATATTTTTGTCTTCTAAAAAAATTAATAAGGAGGAACATTTAGCGTATTTTATATCTCCTTTCGGGATTACATAGATTTTAACACTCAAGTCACAAAAAAGGCTCAAATGAGTTGGTTTCTTTAATATATGGCTTTCATTAGAAATTGGTAACTCTGTAAGAAATTTTATATAAAATGAATAGGTAGTACTATTTCTATAAAGTAAACCAAATTACCCAATGAATGAAGAGGAAAGATTTTTTTATTTTGAGAAATGGATTTTTTTCATTATGGACTTCCAAGGACAAGTAAAAGTATTCAGATTAAGAGTATATCTGTAAATTTAAATATTCATAGTAAATGATATTCCAATGAAGTTGAAAATTGAAAGGGAGAGAAAGTAAATACTAAATACTATTTCCGTATTTTATCAATTGAAAAAAGTGAAAGAAGCTTTTAGATTATGGGATATTTCAATGGCTTTGAACAACCTGAAATATTAACTCAAAATTTAATCTTGAGTTTAACCTAGTTCAGAGGGAGGGCACAAGCTCATTATGAGCTAATTAAAAGCTTATTTCTAAATGAAGCACCTGCTGTCAGGTGTAGCCATTTTTCTCATGGTGAAAGCTTGCGGTTTTCATATTTGTCACTTTTATATTCTAAAGCCTTCTGTATCAATAGTTCATATTGAATTTGATCTATGTTTTATCAATATTCATTTTGATAGTGAGAATACCATAAATTATAGCAATATTTAATAATGGCTTGTCTTTTGATTTCAAAAAGTGAGATTTTTTCGTTTTAGAAGGCAAGAATCTTTTCAAAAACGGAAAGAATGCAATTAAGGCTGAGGTAATCGAAGGTATGAAAAGAGAATTACCTATGTGTATGAGGCTTACATCTTTAGATTGAACTATTATTGTAACAAACTCAAAGAACTTGATCAGTTTTTCATAAGATATACTGAGTTTGACACTTTTTTTCTAGGGATGTGAAGCATCTATTGCAATTATCCATTATCTAAAACAGTAATATAACCATTAATACTGCCGGCATAGGCAGAAAACTCTTGTAATAATTATTTATTTTTATTTTTATTCCTATTTCTTCTTCTTTCTAGAATTTCAGAATTATTTTTTAGTACGAATATTAAAAAAAGTCTGCTTCAGAAGTGTTTTATTTCATCTTTTGTTTTCAATTCCAAAATCTTACCCTCGATTTCTTCAGTATTTAAACTAGTGCTTATGAAATATTTTTTTCAATCTTTTGTTACAAACACATTTAAATTTCAGAGAGCACCTCTTCTAGACCTCAAATTTTTCCTGATATTTGAGTCTGTTAATAAGTATTGTTTGCTACATGTTTAATTTATTTAGGGAGAAGCCTCAATGCATGAAGTATGATTAATTGAAGAACTACATATTTTGCAAATAGTGGAGGTTCTACAATTTGAAGATTAATTTCATGAAGAATTTATTCAGGGTTTTTTCTTTATTTTGTTTCAGAGTATGTCTGGATTGTGATCAATAATAATCTGACTATACAATTCATCAATGTTTTAATGATCGAATTTAGATATATGCCAATGGTATATCTTGCTACCTTCCCTTTTTAATCAATCATATTTCTCCTTTGGAACCTTTCTAGGGAAGTATCTGATCCTTCATTTTCCAAGGAAAGATTTCAAACTTCTCATGAGAAAGACAAAAATCTCTTTACCAAATAGAAAATATAAATGAAGTAACCTCAGTAATATCAATAATACTTCCCGCAAATTGAAGTAAACCCTGATGCTTTTAGTTGAAAACAAGACTTGTTTTCAATTGAACCAAAATTCCCTATTTTTCTTGATGGGGTGGGAAAATATCTATTGATGATGTTTTTTTGCCTGTAAAAGGAATACTTTTACAACTTATGATTACTGGTCCAATAAGCTGTGAAGTTGCAATATGTTAAAGAATAAAAACTGTCACAAATAAGACACTAAATTTTCTGATTAGAGAAGATTATGATTTATTTCTAAAGCTAAAATATAGAATAAAAATAATAATTCATCAATAAGGTGAAGGAAAATATATATACAAATAATTCTTTATCTTTTATAATTCAAAAAGTAGCAGTTTTTGATTTGCCACTATCACAAGTTTTTGGAAGATTAAGAGTCTTATTTACATGGAATGTGAAAAAAACTGTTAGTTAAAGTAAGCACCTTTCCTTAATTCTTATTAGAATTCATAAAAATAAAGGACGGCTTCAACACATACCCAAAGTAAAAGGAAAGAAAGGAGCTTTCCCACTAAGCTTATGAACGGAGTTTGCATATATTAAAGGTGAATCCCAAATTGTGGGAGGAGATTTTCCATAACATAGTGCTTGAATTTTAGTTAATTTCGCATCACATGATGGATTTTGTAATCACTACATATAAAAACTAACTTGAAATCCATTTTGTGAGTATTTCATCTATTACCTTGAAATCACATCCCTTTAATTTGAGGCAAAATGTGGCTTATATTTGGGTTTTTCAAAAAAGAAAGAAATTATTAATTGACTTATTTATTGATTCTTTATTAATTTACTGAAAATCTCTTAATATTTAATTTTATTAAAAATTGCAAGAAGTAAGAATTTTTAAACCAAATGATAGGAGTTATTTTAAATCATTATAAATGCATGAGTATAAAAACACATTATATTTTTCGTTTATTGGCTAACTCAAACATGGAAATATGGAGGAATCACAGAACTTCCATAGAAAAGGGTTAGCAATGAATGGAAGCATATTTGTAATTTTTTGGATTTATAGCTTAAATAAGACTGTTGATTCGCTTTCCAAAAAATGAATCTATATCTTGAATAATTTTCACTTCAATTTTTCTTCCTTTCCAAAATTGTCCAAAATCATACCTAAATATTCTTTACAACGTGGGAAGTATTAACATACTTTATGCAATAATAATTAAATAATGAAGTAATGAAAGTGTTGTTTTTTTACCAAGTATCTCTAAAATTACCAAAGCAAATTTAAGGGACTGTAAATTGTTCAGCTCAAACCTAAGCCCATAAAGCTGTAGTGGTTATTACCCCGGCTCAAGTGTCATTATTAGTCCTAAATTAAACTTAAATACGTGTAATTTTCTTTTCTATTCTCAGATTCATGGATATTTCTCACTTTCTCACTTAAAATATGAAACTCCCATATTACAAGCAAATATTTCTTGAAAAAATATTTTTTTATTTCAAAAAAAGATCTTCACATAAATATTCTTGATTTGAACCATCACAGATGATTCACTTTACTTCCAAGTACAATGAATAATTTTAGAACATACCAATAACTCAATACCTCAAATTATATCAAGAACGTGATGGTGATTCAAATCAAAATGTCTATATAATTCCCCTTCCTGAAAAGGTGGGCTTCATGAGCTATTGATATCCCTTAATATTAAGTCAAAAATAGCTTTAAGTTCCAATCAAGTAGACAATAGAGAGAAAATCAAGAATGGATTTTCGCTGTGAAATGTAAGGATCTTTAGCTTAATCGGAGCTCAAGAACTCTCTTTTCCTTAATTATTAACTTCAATAAATTAACAGTAGGACTAAAAGCTTTGAGGAATAGTAAATATAAACTAAGATTTCATTATGTATATTTGATGGAGTTTCCAATAAATCAAATTTAAAATTCTACTTATCAAGAAGCTATGTCTTAAAATAAAGCAAGTTACTTTTTCAAAATAAAGATTTGAAAGGGTTGATTTTATTTTGAAGCTAAACTATTAGATATTGTTTATTTGGTTTATTATAAGTCTTTTTAAATCTCATTTGTTCAAATTTTCACCAACCAAGCCATACTGAAATAAAAATAACTTTATTTGATTCATATAATAGATAATTAATTTCATGTATAGCTGAATGGATAATTTTAATGTTTCCCAATATATTCTTGAAAAAACTAATTATTAGGAAATGACTTGTTACTTTTGAAAGTTACTACTGAAGAAAACTGAAAAATAATCCAGAAAATATATAGGTTCATCTCAGATAAATCATTTTTTCATGCATTTTGAAGTCTTCAAGTTATTCATCTTCAAATTCCATTTTGTGAAATATTCTTATTTATATTTTTTGGAAAGAATCTCTAATAAAATTTCTCTCTGGAATTAAAAAATTGATTCAATTTTTCACATTTTTATAATGAATTTGATTTCTCATTTACCTCAATGATACCCACCATCCTTACAAAACCCTGATTGCATGTTCAATTCTCACTTTTTATGTAGCTAAGCACAAGTTTCAAGTTTGATTTTCCTCTTACTAAGATATTTTTCCTTTGTATTCCCGTACAACCCATTTTTAGCTTGCATACCCCAAATGAGCTAGAGGATACTGATATATTTATTAAAGCTTTCTGTGTTTTTAGAAATTTTTATATGTGAATATACATTAGAGTCATGAAGCCAACCATAACATCCAACATGAATTTCAACAAGAGTCTTATTGGTTTCGGACACTGATTTAATAGAAATTAGATACCTAATTTTCACATCTATAAGTTCATAAGAATACTGATAAAAATCAGAAAACAGACCTTTCCTTTGGGTAAAAAGAAGCCTCCACATTGTTGTAAGGAATTTGAGAAAAGGGGATCATACTTCCATATATGAATTCAATATAACTAGAGAATCCCTCCACTTTTATAGCTTTGTATGTCTCTTTCATTTTTTTAGTATATGATATAATGGACGCATGACTTACTCCAAATGAAGTTCCTAGTTTCCCCAATTCAGGCTCATGCTTATTTTATCATAATTGGTATATTTAGACTGCTGATTTTTTTGGCTGTATCTCTTTGTTTATTGGGGTATTGGTTCTGAAAGACCTCATCATCTTGGATAATTAACAAAAATATTCCAAAGGACTCATTATTAGTATGGAAAATACGTTTCAATTTGTCACTGGATAAGTTGATAAAATCCCTTGACATATTTATATAAGCCAAATAATTCATTTCTTGGGGTCAAAGACATTTTTGGCTTCTTAGGTGATACAAAAGTAAGGTGTATTTCTGCATCAGTATCAGAATAATATTTCAATTAATTTAAGCTCTGAATTTCCTTGAATTCTTGATTTTGAGGTATAGTTGTTGATTTTTTAATGTATATTTTTCATAAATTGCGTAAGAAGTTATAGCTTCGTGAGGTTTTTCTATGCAAAAAACTCATTAAATTGGATTAGCAAGCTATTAATGATTCTCGAATTAGTATAATACAATATTTTTGATGATAACCGCAAGATTTGAATTTTCAATTACTTGAAAATATATTATATAAAATCATTTCTTTATAACATATAATTACTTATATCTGATAAAAGATTGAGTTTATTTAAGAATTGCTTAAAATAATGATTCTGCAAGAAAAATATGTTACTAATGATGTAAATTAAATAATGACTTATCTCTACCAGACTCAACAATACTGAAAAAAACGTTTTCTGATCACAATTAACTTCATGTGGACTTAAGCAGTATTGGAAAATATTATTCTTAGAATATTATATTATAGAAGATTATTTTTATAGAGAAATCTAGATAAATTGCATATAGAATGAATATTTAAGCTTTCTTTTTTACAAAATTGATGAATCAATTTATATAAGTCCATAAATCAAGGAAAAAATACTGAAAAGAAGTTCAAACCAGAAAAATGAGGTCAAACAATTTCAAATCACAGAGAATTAAAAGAGATCAAGGTTTTTAGTAATCTTAGAAAAAAAATTATGTATTTACAACAAAGATTTTCTAGGAATTTAAACAATATAAATTCTGGGTATTAAGATACTATTTAAAAGAAGTAATATTTTTGACTTCAAATATTTTTATATCCTTCAAAGATTCATAATACTAATAATAACCAGCTAACACGTGGAATTAATATAATGTTTAAATTTTCATTGGTTTGTAGTAATGATAAGCTTAGTATTGGGAAAATTGTTATGGCAGGCTTCTGTTAAGTCTTAAACAACTCAAAAAAACATTTGGAAGAGCTAAGTAGATAAATATAGGCTATAAACCACTCAAACAATCTGAATATATGTTTATATTCCTTTTTTCACATAAAATTATTTTAGTTACTTCATTATGTGGTTCTTTATGGATACTGACCCATTTATGATTAAATGATAATAAATTGGACACTGTAAATATTATTTTGTTTAAAAAGATTTTTTTTCAAATAAGAACATTTCATTTTAGATTCAATCACAGTTCATAATTTCTGGGATTTTTTGAATATTCTGTATTTCACATGGAAACATTGAAAATGGATTGTAGATAAAGATTTTAATTGTAATTATTCAGTACTGGTTACTTTTGGCTTAATTAATAATCACTATTTTATATGTTTCTCCTCAAAGTTTCAGAAAGAGAAATAAATAATTTCATTTTTAATGAATTTTTGAAGTTTTACCACATTTTCTATGTTGTGAAGGGAAATAGCATAGTGATATCTGGATGCCATGAGGTAAGTCCATTATTACTAGTACAAAAGGTTTTCTAATTAGCCATTTTTCATTTATTTATTTCTCATCATTAAAAATAGAGATTTTTACAGAAGTCAAAGGTGCTTATTACCTCCTTGTAATGTCAAAATAGCAGCTTATTTGCTGTTTTTTCATGATTTAATAGGGCTTATCCTTAGTAAATATGTTCCAAAAATGCTTTGAATAAATAATTTCTGAATTATAAGCCATGAATGAAATATCTGGAGCTTTCTATGCCTAAGAGGTCTCAGAAGCTAGGTACCCTGGATCTCTTTGAAGTCCTTTGTCCCCTTGGATATTTTTCACAACAAAAGAGTAATGCAGCCCTTAAGACTTATATTCACTATTTTTGTAATTATAAAATAGTTTAAAGTTCTAGGAGCTTGAATAACACTAAATTTGGTAAATATGTAAGACAATATTAGTCAAAATGCCATTATTTTTGGGTAAAAATGCAAAAATCAAGAATCCACACAAATGCTCTGTGGTATTAATGATGATTTTTTAAATTATTTTCCATATTACACCCTGTTAAAGTTGATTTAAGCTTATTCATCTCATGGAGCTACCCCAGGTAGATCTTTGTGTAGAATCCAAATCTGGCCTTAAACATATTTATTTAATTACTCACAGAGAGCTTATTCATTTTTTTTTGTGACAAATTATGAAGCATGAAGATGCTGATGATAAATGGGCTTTGAATATTTAAAAATCTCCCCAGATTTATTTTTTGTGTATTTGGGTATTTAAAATATATCTCAAGGATCACAAGCTTGAATAATGTGTGTATTTCTCTGTAAAAGGATCTTATAAGTAGCTTTTACTCCAATCCAATAAAAAATCTGTTTATGAGCTTTAGAAATATTTTAAAAATACTTATATTCAGTTAGCAATGTTTGTTATAAAAATAAAGGATCTGAAATCTTGTAGATGGTATTTGAGGTGATTAAATGCAGTATTTCCCCCAAAGATATCTGTTTTTGGATCTTTCAAAACACATATATCTGGAGGTGTGGAATTTGCAAAATTTCAAAAACTAATTGTGGGATTTTGTGTACAAAAAATTCAAGATTTGGAATTTGATATTTCATAGGTTCAACTCCCGCTCTTATGTATAAAACCTCATTAATTTATTGATTTACCTTGTATGGATGATTTCTTCTTTGTCTTGTATTAAATTAATAAAGAAACAGTTCTCATTTTGAAAATGAAAATGAGAAAAAATAAATAGGTTTAAATTAATTTGAGATTAATTTTTTCAAAAAAAACTAAATTATCAGTTGTCTTTTTTTGAGACTAAATCATTTATTCTGAGTTAATTAATTAATCAATTAATTATTTATTATATTTCTGTATTTATTTCTTTTTGGAATTCAATTATTACTATTATTTCAAAATATTGCATATATTTTGAATATTTTTTTGATAGTATTATCTTTATTTTTGAGAGAATAAATTAAAATAATATTTCTCAATAAATAGAGGAAATTTTGCATGTTTTTTTATCTAAATAATAATTTCAATTATAAAGAATCACATAACAGTTGAAAATTTCCTCTTTTTTATGATATTAAAGTCAATCAATTGCTTGAGATTGTAAGTTTTCATTTTAATATTGTAAATTTTCTGATTTTGATATGCTTATCAAAATATTTTTTTCCTTTTTCAGGATGCTTCACTTTCCTAATCCTGTGAATTGCTTAAATTTTCAGTCAGTAAGTATCAATTGGGGTGAATACTATGAGCTGAATAATAGCCACGGCTATACTTCTTTTTAATAGAACTGTATTTTACTTTGAAAGCTTTGTCAAAAATATTTGTTTTTGAGGATTTCAATATCACTTCTGTAAGGTTTGACTATGAAACAATAAGTAAAAATTACTAATATTTTACTTATTGTACTATGAATGTCCTTATAAATGAAATAAATAAGATAAAAATAATTATAATAATAAAGAATTATTATAATTATGGCATAAAAATAATTATATTATCAATTAAATATGATAATATAATTTATATTATAAAATATAATATAATAAAATCAATATATTAATATATTTAATGGCACTTTATTATTGTTACAAACAAAGAATAAAGGCGTAAAAAGTTTTCTTTTATTCATAAAAAACAATTAATAACAATAATATTACCAATATTAAAGTTATGAATTAATATAAATACTATTTATATTAATTAAAGAATTATTAAAGTAATAATAAAGAGAAAATTATTATAATAAAAGAAAATAACCTACTTTTAATACTTAACATAATAATTTTGAAATATTTTACGCCAAATAATGTAAATACAACTTATCCAAATTGTATTTACAATAAAAAATAGAGAAAATTACAAATATTCTTGATTTTTACGTGGAATTGAGATTTTAGAGAGATTTTTAGCAAAAACAATTAAATAAATGATTTAATCACGTCAAAATTGATGATTATAATAAGATGATCTTTTGTCTTTAATAATATAAAAGATTTATATATAAAGAATAAAGATATTACCTTTTAATCTAATTGATTTAATGTTTTTGATGCCTCTGATGGGAAAACAGAGTAAAAACAGCGCTATTTATGGTAAATACCTCCCTCCCAGATACCAACAGGCTTCTAGTAGACGTGTACTGATCATATCCACTGTAATTGATCAATATTTTAACATTTGATGATGATTACATTATGATCAAACCATATTACATCATTATTACGCCATTATTTAGAGTTATCACTTTAACTCTAAGTTTGATGACGTCAAAGGCTTTTCAGAACCCCAAAATTCGTGGATTTTATTAGTTTTAATCATAAACTAATAGTATTCACCAATTTTATCACTCATATGACTGTTAAGCTTAATTTAAGGTTATAGTGAGTGATCATAAATGATCAAATTAAGCTCAAACTTTGATCCTTAATACCTTTTAAGATTTAAACGCTAAAGCAATTCAGAGAGTGAATTCTAATAGCTTGGCATAACCCTATTATTCTGCCAAGAGCATTTTATTACATCATCAAAACTCTATTTTTGATGATTTTTCTTGTAACTCATCTTTTCTGTTGAAATTTAATATTTTAAACTTCAAACTATTATTTCAAGGGGTTATACCTTGAATATTATAATAAAAAAATACATCATTCTTCACAAATGAACTAGTAGAATTCAACTGTCTACTTTTTTTGTTAAGTTTGGACCACTTTCACAACAAAGTGGTAAACAGCTCTGTTGATTTTAATCAATAATTCCTTACAGGTTTCAACCTTGCTTATAGCATGTGAAATGAACTTCATTTCTGTATTCCTACAGTAATTACGTGATGATTCTATTTTTTGTTCATCACTCTATCATGCATATTTCAAGAGATATTAGCTAAAATCCTTGAATATATGTGTTGACCAAAAAAGTGCATATATTCAGGTTAATTCCTTAAGTATTAATTTTGAAGCTTAGCTTCTTAATTGTTTGATATGTTGATTTTTATGGAGAGTCCAATGGTACCATTTATTTCACATGTTTTTTCATTTGTCTTTGAAATAAATAAGGATTTGTGTTTTTTATAAGGTATTATTACTTATAACTTATTAAATATTGACTTTACAGATATGCCATAAAAATGGTATATGTGTATTTTACCATGGAGAATCCAATGGTATAATTTATTTCACATGTTTATTCATTGGTTTTTAAGTTAAACCAAGTTTTGTGCCAATTTATGGTATTTTTGTAGCTTTAAGGTAATTATTTTTAATGTATAATTATATTAAATATTTCTTGTGACCTTTTTTGGGTATGTGGTCATATCTCAAAGGTTCACATTCCCTACCACCAAAAACGATTGTACCACAATCCGATATGTGTAATTAGGGTATCATCCACTGTCCTACCTCTTCAATAGACTTTGTTAGTCTTGAAGCTCAATAATGCTTAACTTTTCTATTTTTGCGGCTTTCTTTCATGTCTGAACCTTCTTAGTAGTTTATCAGAATTTGTTATATCTTTCTCAAGTAGCCATTCATCTTCTTGAGTTGAGTTTCTATAGCTTACAAGGTATTCTCTTTCTTTTTTGTTTCTTGTCCTTCTTTCTTTAAGGACTTTTACTATTTTCTTTTCCTCTCCTTCTTCCAAGGGGGGAATTTCAAGTGGGGGTTTATTTATTAGTGGAAATAACTCCTTGTCAATTGAGCTGTAAGGTTTTATCAGACTTACAGGGAAAGTTGGGTGTTTGTTCATTAGCTCACCTGTGAGTTCCAATTTCACAGCATTGGGTCCATGAAGTGCTTTTATCATAAATGGTACTACATAGGAATCTTTTAATTTCTTTGAGCCTTTTATGTTATTGAAATTAAGGGTTGATACTAGGACCAAGTCTCCTATTTTGAAATCAGGTGGCTTATGACTTTTATCCCATCTTTATTTTTCATATTTGAAAGATTCTTGCATACATCTGTTTGCATGGTGTCTTGCCTTGTCAAGCATTATTTTAAAACTGCTTGCTGTTGGATGTATATCCACTAAGTCCTTTTTGAGGGTATCATAAGGAAGTCTTGGATTCCAACCTTCTTATAGAATTGCTGGTGTTTTGCCAGTAGAAGAATGGATTGATGTTTTATATGCCAGTTCAAGAGCTGGTATTAGTGTACACCAATCATGGGTAAAACCATCAGAATCTTTGAATTCTAGCCCATAAGCACAGAAGCTTCTGATCATGTCCTCTAAGGTCTGTATCATTCTTTCTGCTAAACCATCAGTTTGAGGATGGTAAGCTGTTGAGAATGATAACTTTGTCCCAAACAAGTTATGGAGATTTGTCCATAATGCTGCAGTGAGCTTTGGGTCTCTGTCACTCATAATATTCCGGAATAAGCCTGTATGGCTAATAGCTTTATTCCATATCATTATGGCTGTGTCCATAGCTGTGTCATCTTTATGACATGGTAGGAACATGGGAGTTTTGCTATACCTGTCAACCAATACTAGGCATGCATTATAGCTTCTGTCTCCTCCTGGAGGTGATGCTGTTACCCAATCCATATGAACTATTTCCCAAGGGAATTTTGGTTCTTGGATTTGGATCATGATTCCAAATTCCTTTCCTGTGGCTCTGTTGGCTTTTTGACATCTGTCACAGGTTTGGCAGTATTCTATAACATCTTTCTTCCAATTTGGCCACCAAGAGCAGGTTTTCACCCTCGCTAGTGTTCTGTCTTCTGAAAGGTGTCCAGCTGCAACACTATCATGACACTCATGTAAAATAGTGTTTATCAGGGTTCTATCTGTTGAGGCCATAACACATGTGTGTTTTGTTCTATGGTAAAGGATTCCATCAAGGAGGTGAAATCTTCCTTCATCATATGCCTTGACTCTTTCTTCTGTCATTTCATAGACTGCTTGTTGGTCACATAGCTTATACAAGGATTTGGCAATTTTTTCAAAGTCCTTTATATGCTGTCTATAGTAACCAGCAAGTCCTAGAAATGATTGCATTTCTTTTTTGGTTTGGGGCATTGGCTTAAGTAGTACTGCTGCTACTTTATTCTTGTCTATGCCTAGACTAAGTCCAGATACAGCCTCTCCTAGTGCTTTTAATTCACTGTATTCAAAATGACACTTTTTCAAGGAAATTTTCATATTCACTTGGACTATTTTCTGTAGTACTCTTTCTAGTCTTGTAAGGTGATTTTCCCAAGCTTCTGAGCAAACTATGATATCATCAATATAGATAATTAACCATCCTTCTGATAATTCTTCAGGAAATATGGTATTCATCATTCTTTGATAATGGGAAGGTGCATTTAATTATGCCAAATGGCATTCTTAAGTATTCAAAAATTCCACAGTGGACTATTATCCTCAGTAGTTTTTTGGCATTGTCTGTTAAGACATTTTGATGAAAACCCTTTAAGGCATCCATGGCTGTGATGAACTTAGCTTGTGACAATTGTGTCAATGTCTCATGGATCCTGGGTATTGGATACCTGTCTGGAATGGTATAGGTGTTCAGGGCTCTGAAGTCTCCTACCATCCTTGATTTTCCATTATGCCAAGTTATAATCACAGGTGTAGTGACTTCTGCCTGTTCTTCATGTCCTACCTTTCTTAATACTCCAAGGTCCATTAATTCTTTAATGTGTACCTCTAAGGCTTCTCTAGCCTTTGGACTAGCTGGGTAAGCAGGTCTCCTTAGTAAAGGTGTGTCAGCCTGTGACTCAAAACCAGAGCACAAGCATGACAGCCAAAATACCATAAACCAATGGTATAGCCAAGATACCACCAAGACATGGAACTGAGCCAAATCAGCTCAAAAGGTATAAAAAGAAACGAGAAACTCACCTATTCCTGAAAATATAAGTCCCATCACCATAGGACTAGAAATAACAAAGTTATTCCTGCTCAGAGTTATTGCTGAGCATAAACCTTAATTTTCACCTCTCATCTAGAATCTAGAAGAAGAGGCTTAACCCCATCAAATGGGTACTCAAAATGAAGCTCTAAGCCAGGGCTATCAAATGGTACCAGCCAAACTGAGCTAGCACCAATGTTACTGGAGTTATGGTCAATTTCAGGCCAAATAAGGGTGAACAAAACATTCACCTCTCATTTAACTTCTACAGTTTTAGTGTGAGATACCTGAAGTGGGGTCTTTTTGGAATGAGCAGAATCAGGGCTATCTGATGGTGTCATCCACTTCCTCATATCTCAACTACTGCAGAAGTTATGGAGCAAACAAGCTCAATACAGCTTTTTGCCTAAAACATGCAAATGTACAAAATCTTGTACATGGGATAACTTTGCCATATTGAATGATACCCATATCAAATGAGGTACCATTGTGTAGAGCACATACAGGGCTACACACTGAACTAATTTTGAGGTTGATATCTCAAGAATTGACAAAGGTATAACTGTTTTAAGGTTAGAATCCCACCTGCTGTCATATACAGCCTTACCATGGGATAATATCCCATAATCATGAATATGAGGTGTCAAATAGACGAAGAAGCATGTTTTTACTTCAAGACCTCATATTTCAGTCAATACTGGGGTCCCATACAGTTTCTGTACAGCATTCTACGCGTCATACACGTCAGAATCACGCTGTGAGGTCCGAAGATGAAAATTTTCACCCTGTATTGGTAAAAACCGCCCAGATGTGGTTTCAAAACCACATCTGAGCCCAATACAGGCTGTACAGGCTGTTTGCAAACCACAAGCCAGTACTGGAAAGTGAAAAAATCTTCACTTCCTCTACGTGGAAAGGTCTAGCACCCTTTCCACCCCATTTCAGGATAAAAAGGAGGCTTTTCACAGCCAGAATTGTCTCCTCATCCTGCTCTTGAATAACCTACATAGTAAACTGTCAAAAACAGTTTTACTCTTGGTTAATAATCAGGTATACTCTTAAATTAAAAGTATTGTAGTCTTTATTATTCTAACCCAACAGGTAAAGCTGCACCCAGGGCTTTCAACAGCGCTCACCACCACTATATCTCTATAGTAAAGCCCTTAATATCTTAATTTAATCATTTATTACCAATCTTATCATCTTTTAAAAGCTATTCTTACCGTGTCACAGTCATAGTTAAAGCTTGTAAATACTTATATACACCTTTATCATAGACTCACCCTGACATTTTGGGGGCCTGGCCGTGTTTTTTACTTATTTTTGGACCTTACAAGTGAGTTTTTCTCTTTTTTTATCATTTATTGACACCTGTTTTATCTTTTTTAGGCGTCATTTCCTTTACAAATATATATTATATATATATTTATTTTAAGTTTTAATTATACTCATATTTTAAAGAGTATTTGTCAAGTGGCTAATAACCACAAGACCAGTATTTTTGGCCTGTTTTGTATATAAAAACACCTTAAGCCACTAATACAGTCCAGATTCTTAATTGAATTGAGACAGCTCATACTGATAAACCAACAGTTGAGGCGTGTTGGGGCACATTGTTAACTAAATTACCCTGTAATACACCATCTTTGACAGATTATACTTGCTAACTACAAGTACTCTGTGAGATATTGGTATACAAACAGTATACCACATATCAGTAAGCTGTATTTTTGACGTGGAATTGTTAATTCAATTACATTGTCATTATACAAGGGCATATTGTAATAATATACAAGTCCAGAGGCCATTCTTAGACGTGCAAAACCAGCCTTTTAAGAAGTCTTAACTGACATAAGCCCTCTTTTTTCCTGTTTGATTCAATGGAAGAAAATTTCATGCCACTTGAGACCCAGTCACAGGCCAACATACCAGTGACACCCTCAGAACCACAGGGAAGAAAGGGCAAGGGAAAAAGACTTAGTGAAGGCCTCATTACAGCCAAAAGGTGGACACAAATAGCCACTCAGAGGAGTAGAAAACCACAAAACTCTGCTTCAATACAAGGTAAACCAACCTTAACCACTTGTACAGGGAAGATTACAATTATTAACCCAGTTGTAACCTCCAAAGGCAAACTGCCCAAATCAGCAGATAACAAATTTGTACAAGGCACAGTCAAAGGTAAATACCCTAAGAACATAAAGTTTTTGACTGCTTGCAAACACTGATATGTCCCCTGAATACCTCAGAAACCTTGGCTTCCAAAGGAACCAACCAGAGGACAGAGAAGGTTTGTCCAGAACCAGAAGACCTGAAAGAGGACACCTTGAACACAGTAGTGGATGGCCAAACAATGAGGGAGATAATATCAACCTTGCCATTCACACTCCAATTCAACAGAAACATCAAACCAGAGGACTGGAAGGATATGGATCAAGTTCTTCAGATCCACCAACTCCTCAAAGGCTTATTTCAATGGAGCATGGACAACAAGAGGGTCAACCTAGCAACTCACTGGGAAGAACTTGGATCAAGTTGCCAGAAGATCTGTCTCAAAGAGATAGACTTCAAAGACCTTATGGTAATCACCAAAGGTTGGAATCCTACCAGGCAGCACAGACTCCTGGAGGCAAGGGCACAAAGGATAAGGGAGAATCAAGCCACTATCCAAGCAATAGAAGAACAATTAACCCAGACAGGGCCTACTCAGATTCCTTCAGGTTTACAAGGAGCAGGCCAAATCAGCTCTCCAGAGGCTTCACACCATTCAGAAACCAGCAGATCAGTGGCCAAGGTTCACCATTCTTCACAATTCCAGGAAGATTCCAGGAGAAGACAAGGAAACAAGGGCAAGAACAAAGCCTCCTTCAACCAGAGGAGGAAAGAGTCAAACCCCATGATCCAGAAGCTGTTAGACTTGGTGAAAGAAGTACACAAGAACCAGAAGTAGTTGTAAACCACTCTAGAATCAGTAGTCCTAGTAATAGAAGCATTACCCCCACTCAGACTGAAAATAACATTGTCACATCTGAGAGTAACATTAACAGTGATACACTGTGGTTACAAATGTCCCAATATGCTGAACAATCTGCAAAACAGTTTGCAGAAATTAAAGCTGGCCAAGAGAGGATGAGACAAACTCAAGCCTCCTTGGAACAGATAGTTAAGAATCTTCAAGAAGGATATGCTCAACTGAGCAAAGCCTCTGAAGAAACCAACAAAAGACTGAATATAGTCTTTGAAGAACAACACCACAGAAAAAGGGACAGGGAGTGTCTGAATCAAGACATTAACAAATTGTTTGATGCCTACCATAGCTTGAAGCCTCAACCACAAGGCCAAGCTATGGATAATCCATATCAAACAGATGACATCAAACCAGATGCCATGTTGATGAAGAAGGCAAGATCTCCATCACAATACCAGGATGGAGATGGCATGTCTTATTCAGAGAAGGAAGCCTTAAAACAGCTTCCTGAGGCCTCAAACTGGCCCAAATTTTCTGGATCAGGAGAATATGATCATATGGAACTCATAGATTATATTGATGGACTCTTCATTGATGTACCAAGCATACCAGACTACTGGATCACTGCTAGATTGAATACTGCATTTAAAGGTCATGCTAGTATATGGTACACAGAAATGAAAGAAATCCATGGTAGAAGAAACTGGCCATGGTGGAAGAGTCAAATCATCCAAAAGTACAGTAATGGAACTTGGATATGGCAAACGACCATGTCATTTGAAAATGACAAATACTCTGTGGACAAAGATCCATATCAGTGGTGTCTTAGACAGTCCAAAAGACTTAAAGCCATTGATCCTCAGATTAACATTCAAATGAGGAATCACAAACTTCTGACACAACTGCCAGGAGAGCTAGAGCATGCAGTAAAATGCAGATGCAACCAGAATTGCACTCCAGATGACATTGCCAACACCTTACAAGACATAAGGAAAAGGACTAATATAGGGAAATTCACCCCATATAAGAGCAGTAGTTTCAAAGAGAAACAACCTTTCAGGGTAGAGTTTAAAGACAAACCCAGAGAAAGAGTGGCAGAAGTGGCCAAGAAGAAGAATTCTTGCCACAATTGTGGTTCAACAGACCACTATGCCAACAACTGTCCAAAGGCAAAGAAAAAAGTCTATGCCATAGAGAAAGTCCATGAGGAAGAACCTCCAACAGAGGATTCTGATTCAGACTCAATGGGTGATGCCATCAGAGAACCATCTGAGGATGAGAAAGACCCAAGAGAGGAATTTCTAGTGCAATACCAAGAGGAAACCCCACTGGAAATCCAGGACATACAGTTGGAAGCAGGAATGCCACAGGAAACTGCTAACAAGAACCTGTGCAAACACACACAAGATGCACAAACATTCCTGGTTACACCAACCAAAGGAATGGCATATATACATGGGACAGCCACAAAAATGACTGTTTGTATTGACAATGCTCAGCATCCACTGATCATTGATAGTGGAGCACACTGCTCCATAGTGGCAAGAAACTATCTGGATACCCACTTCCCAAACTGGGAAAAACAGCTCTTGCCCACTAAGGCAAAGAACTTTAAAAGTGCATCAGGGAAGATGACTTCCATTGGGACAATTATCAAAGAGATAATTATACCCCACAGGAAGGGCAATATCAGACTCAACCCAGAGTTTGTAGTGCTTAATGATGCCCACATCCAAGGGTTTTTACTGGGAACAGATTACCAGAGAATGTATGGCATAGACATTTACAACAGTAAAAATAGGCACATCACCATTGGTACTAACAAGGAAAGGAAATTTTCACTTTAAATATACCAGATATCTTGTCAAAATCCACTAGAAGAACTCCTGAAGGAATTCAGAGAGGGACAGCTTAGCACTATCCTCACCAGTAAACAAAAACTAAGTCTACTGAAGATGCTGACAAAGAATAGACCATCATTTGCCATTGGTGAAGAACCATTAGGCAAGATCAAAGGCCATGATATAGAACTATATTTGGATGTGGAAAGGCCTTATCCACCCATGCTGAGTAGACCTCCTTATCCAGCAAGCCTGGAAACCAGGAAGGAAATTGAGAAACATATCAATGAACTCCTGGACATGGATGTTATCAGAAAGATTGAACATAATGAAATAGTGGAAATCACCACTCCTGTCCTCATCACCTGGCATGATGGCAAGTCTAGATTGTGTGGAGACTTCAGAGCCCTGAATAATTACACAAAAGCAGACAGGTACCCTATACCAAGGATACCTCATGCCTTGGATAAGCTGGCTAAAGCCAAATACATAACCAAGATGGATTGTATGAAAGGTTTCCACCAAAATGGAGTTAAACCAAGCTCCATGAAATTACTCAGAATAATATGCCATATGGGCATATATGAGTACACCAGAATGCCATTTGGCATCAAGAATGCACCAGCCCACTTCCAAAGGATGATGGACACAATATTTCAAGATGAAATATTGGAAGGCTGGATGGTAGTATATATTGATGATATCGTTATATACTCAGAGACATGGGAAGACCATGTGCAATACATAGACAGAGTGCTAAGTAAATGCACACCCATAAATCTGAAAATTTCACTTAAAAAGTGCAATTTAGGCCAACAAGAGTTACTGGCTCTAGGACATAAAGTCTCAGGTCTTAGTCTGGCAATTGACCAGAATAAAGTGGCAGCAGTACTGCAAAAACCAGTACCAAAAAGCATCAAAGAGATGAAATCCTTTCTTGGGCTTGCTAGCTACTATAGAAACCATATCAAAAATTTTGCACACATAACTAGTAGTTTATACAAGTTATGTTCAAAAGATGTAGTTTTTGAAATAACCAAGGAAAGGAGGGATGCATATGAGAGGATCAAATATGAACTCACTAATGCACCTGTGCTCATCTTACCTGACTTTGAACTACCATTCAAGTTATATATAGATGCAGCATGCAGTCAAGGCCTAGGAGCAGCCCTTCACCAAAGACAAAGTGTGGATTGTGAACCAAGAGAAGGAGTAATTTGCTACATCTCAAGGCAGCTGAAAGATTCAGAAGCCAGGTATGGGTCCACCCAGACTGAATGTCTATGTCTAGTCTGGGCTCTAGAAAAACTCCATTATTATTTGGAGGGTGCAGTCTTTGAAGTCTACACAGACTGCACAGCCTTGAAGTCTTTACTAACCATGAAGACTACAAATATACATATGCTGAGATGGCAAATAGCCATTCAGGAGTATAGAGGGAACATGACCATCATATACAAGGAAGGTAAAAGCCATACCAATGCAGATGGCCTCAGCAGATGGCCACTGGACAATGTCAAAAGCAATCCAGCTTATGACCCAGAAGTTGCAGCAAAAATCCCTATCCATTTAATGGAAATTGATAGGAAGAAAAACTTCAGATTATCTGAATGGGCACCATAAAGTGGTACCCTTGACAGAGGAAACACTGACTCAGAAGGGACCAAAACTCCCATACTGGGAATAAGTTCCTCAGAACTGCACAATGAATTCTTCAGTGCAGTACAGAAGTCTTATGCCAAACACAAACAGTGTAGCATACTACTCCAACTCCTTCAACAAAAGTACAGGAGTCCAGAACTGGAAACCCAGCTGGAAGAACCCTGGTTGAGGGCCTATAAGGACAATAAGTTTTTTCTTATAGATGGCCTGATCTACCATAGAGAAAAGCACACAAGTGCACTCACAGTGGTAGACAGAGACCACATCTCATTGATCCTACAAGAATGCCATGACTGCCCCTATATGGGACACATGAGTGAAGACAGGACCAAAGAGAGGGTAGCAAGCACAGCTTGGTGGCCCAAGTGGGAAAAAAAGCTGAGTGAATACATCAACACTTGTGAAAGATGCCAAAAGGCAAATAGGAAACATGGGAAGAAGTATGGGTTACTTCAACACATAGAAGAACCCAAGCAACCATGGGAAACCATCAACATGGACTGGGTTACAGGACTTGTCCCAATAGGCAAAGAAAACTATAATTCCTGTTTGATCATAGTTGATAGGTTCAGCAAGAGCATGAGGTGTCTACCATGCCATAAAGAAGACACAGCCATGGATACTGCTCTGTTGTTTTGGAATAACATCATATCTACCTGTGGAGTCCCTAAGATCATCATTAGTGATAGGGACCCAAAATTCACATCTGAATTTCGGACTAACTTATATGACATGCTTGGTACCAAACTTGCTTTTTCCACAGCTTACCATCCAAAAACAGATGGCCTAGCTGAAAGGATGATCCAAACAATGGAGGACATCCTCAGAAGATTCTGTGCCTATGGCATGGAATACAAGGACCATGAGGGATACACCCATGATTGGGTTACCCTCTTACCAGAAGTCCAACTGGCTTATAACACAAGTCAGCACTCCACCACCGGAAAAACACCTTCCTTGGTAGAGAAAGGGTGGAACCCCCTGTTGCCTGTGGATCACTTGAAGAGAAATCTCCTGACTATCCACCCCACAGCCAAAGACTTCCATGATATTTGGAAGAGGGCCTGTGACACAGCTTCCAAATGCATAGCTGAGGCAAAAGAATACAATAAGCAGAGGTGGGACAAATCACATATGGAACCTGACTTCAAGGAAGGGGACCAGGTGTTAATGTCTACACTGAACTTCAACAATCTCAAAGGACCTAAAAAGATGAGGGACTCATTTGTAGGACCTTTTACTATCATTAAGTTGATAGGAAAAAATGCAATGGAAGTCAAACTCACTGAGGAGTTTTCAAGGAAACATCCAGTCTTTCCAGTGAGTTTGGTCAAACCATACTTCCAGACAGAGGAGGATAAATTCCCCTCCAGGAGAAAGAACCCCACACCACAAGAGATAGTGGAAGTGGAGGACTCCCCTGGACCTGTGAGTAAGATCATCAGGGCCAGGAATATCAGACTCAATGGGAAGGATCAAAGACAATACCTAGTAAGATTCAAGAACCAGACAGCAGATAAAGACCAATGGTTGGCAGAGGATGCCATACCAGATGGGAACCTTCATTTAAGGAGATTCAGAGCCTCTAGGAGGACTGCACAGTCTCATCAATGATGAGCCTTTTTTAGAGGGAGGGTATGTCAGCCTGTGACTCAAAACCAGAGCACAAGCATGACAGCCAAAATACCATAAACCAATGGTATAGCCAAGATACCACAAGAACATGGAGCTGAGCCAAATCAGCTCAAAAGGTATCAAAAGAAAGAGGAAACTCACCTATTCCTGAAAATATAAGTCCCATCACCATAGGACTAGAAATAACAAAGTTACTCCTGCTCAGAGTTATTGCTGAGCATAAACCTTAATTTTCACCTCACATCTAAAATCCAGAAGGAGAGGATAAACCCCATTAAATGGGTACTCAAAATGAAGCTCTAAGCCAGGGCTATCCAATGGTACCAGCCAAACTGAGCTAGCACCAATATTACTGGAGTTATGGTCAATTTCAGGCCAAATAAGGGTGAACAAAACATTCACATCTCATCTAACTTCTACAGTTTTAGTGTGAGATACCTGAAGTGGGGTCTTTTTGGAAAGGGAACAATCAGGGCTATCTGATGGTGTCATCCACTTCCTCATATCTCAACTACTGCAGAAGTTATGGGGCAAACAAGCTCAATACAGCTTTTTGCCTAAAACACGCAAATGTACAAACTCTTGTACATGGGATAACTTTGCCATATTTAATGATACCCATATCAAATGAGGTACCATTGTGTAGAGCACATACAGGGATACACACCGAGCTAATTTTGAGGTTGATATCTCAAGAATTGACAAAGTTATAGCTGTTTTAAGTTTAAAATCCCACCTGCTGTCATATACAGCCTTACCATGGGATAATATCCCATAATCATGAATATGAGGTGTCAAATAGACAAAGAAGCATGTTTTTACTTCAATACCTCATATTTCAGTCAATACTGGGGTCCTATACAGTTTCTGTACAGCATTCTACGCGTCATACACGTCAGAATCAGGCTGTGAGGTCCCGAGATGAAAATTTTCACCCTGTATTGGAAAAAACCGCCCAGATGTGGTTTCAAAACCACATCTGAGCCAAATAAAGGCTATACAGGCTGTTTGCAAACCACAAGCCAGTACTAGAAAGTGAAAAAAATCTTCACTTCCTCTACGTGGAAAGGTCTAGCACCCTTTCCACCCCATTTCAGGATAAAAAGGAGGCTTTTCACAGCCAGAATTGTCTCCTCATCCTGCTCTTGAATAACCTACATAGTAAACTGTCAAAAACAGTTTTACTCTTGGTTAATAATCAGGAATACTCTCAAATTAAAAGTATTGTAGTCTTTATTATTGTAACCCAACAGGTAAAGCTGCACCCATGGCTTTCAACAGCGCTCACCACCACTATATCTCTATAGTAAAGCCCTTAATATCTTAATTTAATCATTTATTACCAATCTTATCATATTTTGAAAGCTATTCTTGCTGTGTCACAGTCATAGTTAAAGCTTTTAAATACTTATATACACCTTTATCATAGACTCACCCTGACAAGGTGGGTAAGGTTTTTCCACATTAAGAATTATATCCACTTCATGTCCAATTATGGAACCTAGTGGCTCTTTGTCAGTTGCAAAGGCATTTTTGTACTTAAATAAGAGGTCAATTGATTTTTCTTTCATTTTTTCTATTAATTCTTGATTGAATTCTGCCTCTTTAAGTTGTTCAGATATAAAAAGTTCCTTTTCTGGAATTTTTCCTTCATTCTTATTAACTGTGATTTGTTTTTTGTTATTTAAGAAGCCAAACCTTTGTCTTTTGTTGTCTCCTATGGTAAAATATCTATCCTTTTGGTTAGAGATATCTATACCATAAATTGATAAGTAGTCATTCCCAAGTATGAAGTGACTACTAGTACAGTTTTCCATTACACAAACTCTACTTTGATTCTGACACATTGTGAGGGATGAGGAAAAATTAGTGTTAAATCAATTATTCCAAAGACCTTCATGCTCTCACTTGCACTACTAAGTTTGACACCTTGTATTGGCATAAGGTTTTCTTGCCAGTCTGGGACAATGGTTTTTAAATAACCTTTACCAACACAGGTGCAATATGCTCCTGTATCTAAGTTAACATTTCCTTCTTGGTTATCAACCAAAACAATACTTATACTTGATTTTCCAGCTGTATATCCCATTCCTCTTGCAGGTTTGGTTCTATACATTTTGGCATCTTGTATGTTTGTCAGGTTTGTGTCAGATGTCCCAACTTGTGGTAAGTTTGAGTTAACATCCAGTACTTCATAAATTATATCAATATTATTAATTTGTGCATTAATTATATTGATTTCATCACTTTCAGAACTTTCTGATTCTTCTGTCTCTTTTTCAGAGTCAGATTCCTCTTCTTTGTCATTAGGGTTTTCTGTTTCCACAATTTAATTAATCTTTGCCTTTTTAAGGCAATTATTGGCTAAGTGTCCAATACCTCCACATTTATGGCATTTTCTTTTCTCATTATTGTTGGATGTATTGGGCTTGAAGGATTCTTTTGATTCATCTTTTTTGATAAATGGTTTATTTGGGCTTTTAATGTCCAATTTCTTCCAAGTCCTGCTAATTTTTGTTCTTGTAACTATGTCTTCTAGTGCATTAATATACTCTTCTGTGTAGCATGGCTCTATATACCTGCTTCTTAGGGCATGTTCTAGCTCTCCTCCCCATTTCTTGAGTATTTTCATATGCGCCATTTTTTGTGACATTTCTGGGTACAATGCATTAAGTCTTTCAACTTGTTTCAAGAACCAAGCTAAAGGTTTGTCTTTGTCTGGGCAAAGAAAGAATTTTCAAATGCATTTTCTATTTTGTACCTCCAGGCATCATTAGCTCACTTGGTGATTATTTCTTGTTTCCACCAAGACCAGGTATTTTTGCCATTTGTTTGCCTTATGCCATAATACCATCTTTTTTCAGATTTATCAAACAGTGAATGTAATCTTGCAGTGATTAATTCATCTGGTATGGCATAATCTTCTTGTAGCATGTCAATTGTTTTGATAAATGACATGTGGTCATATTCACCTTCTCCTGTGAATGTGGGCCATTCTTTCAATTGAGGTGCTTCCTTCATTAAGACTTGGTTCTTGTCTTGGTGACTCAAGTCTGTTATGAATGGATTTGTTAATTCCTCTTTTGGTTTAACAGGGCTTCTTATATGAGAAAATGGGGTTGATATGTAAGGCTTGACTATGAAACAATAAGTAAAAATTACTAATATTTTACTTATTGTACTATTAATGTCCTTATAAATGAAATAAATAAGATAAAAATAATTATAATAATAAAGAATTATTATAATTATGGCGTAAAAATAATTATATTATCAATTAAATATGATAATATAATTTATATTATAAAATATAATATAATAAAATAAATATATTAATATAGAATAATTAATATATTTAATGGCACTTTATTATAGTTACAAACAAATAATAAAGGCGTAAAAAATTGTTTTTTATTAATAAAAACAATTAATAACAATAATATTACCAATATTAAAGTTATAAATTAATATAAATACTATATATATTAATTAAAGAATTATTAAAGTAATAATAAAGAGAAAATAACCTACTTTTAATACTTAATATAATAATTTTGAAATAATTTACGCCAAATAATGTAAATACAACTTATCCAAATTGTATTTACAATAAAAAATAGAGAAAATTACAAATATTCTTGATTTTTATGTGGAGTTGAGATTTTAGAGAGATTTTTAGCAAAAACAATTAAATAAATGATTTAATCATGTCAAAATTGATGATTATAATAAGATGATCTCTGGTCTTTAATAATATAAAAGATGTATATATAAAGAATAAAGATATTACCTTTTAATTTAATTGATTTAATGTTTTTGATGCATCTGGTGGTAAAACAGAGTAAAAACACCGCTATTTATAGTAAATACCTCCCTCCTAGAGTCCAACAGGCTTCTAGTAGACGCTTACTGATCATATCCACTGGAATTGATCAATATTTCAACGTTTGGTGATGATTACATTATGATCAAACCATATTACATCATTATTACGCCATTATTTAGAGTTATCACTTTAACTATAAGTTTGATGACGTCAAAGGCTTTTCAGAACCCCAAAATTTGTGGATTTTATTAGTTTTAACCATAAACTAATAGTATTCACCAATTTTATCACTCATATGACTGTTAAACGTATTTTAAGGTTACAGTGAGTGATCATAAATGATCAAATTAAGCTCAAACTATGATCCTTAATAACTTTTAAGATTTACACGCTACAGCAATTCAGAGAGTGAATTATAGTAGATTGGCGTAACCTTATTATGCTGTCAAGAGCATTTTATTACATCATAAAAACTCTATTTTTGATAATTTTTCTTGTAACTCATCTTTTCTGTCAAAATTTAATATTTTAAACTTCAAACTATGATTTCAAGGGTTTATACCTTGAATATTATAATAAAAAAATACATCATTCTTCACAAATGAACTAGTAGAATCCAACTGTCTACTGTTTTCAAGTTTGGACCACTTTTACAACAAAGTGGTCAACAGCTCTGTTGATTTTAATCAATAATTCCTTACAGGTTTCAACCTTGCTTATAGCTTGTGAAATAAGCTTCATTTTTGTATTCCTACAGTAATTACGTGATGACTTTATTTTTGGCTCATCACTCTATCATGCATATTTCAAGAGATATGAGCTAAAATCCTTGAATATATGCATTGACCAAAAAAGTGCATATATTGAGGTTAATTCATTAAGTATTGATTTTGAAGCTTAGCTTCTTAATTGTTTGATATGTTGATTTTTATGGAGAGTCCAATGGTACCATTTATTTCACATGTTTTTTCATTTGTCTTTGAAATAAATAAGGATTTGTGTTTTTTATAAGGTATTATTACTCATAACTTATTAAATATTGACTTTACAGATATGCCATAAAAAATGGTATGTGTATTTTACCATGGGGAATCCAATGGTATAATTTATTTCACATGTTTATTCATTGGTTTTTAAGTTAAACAAAGTTTTTTGCCAATTTATGGTATTTTTGTAGTTTTAAGGTAATTATTTTTAATGTATAATTATATTAAATATTTCTTGTGACCTTTTTTTGGTATGTGGTCATATCTCAAAGGTTCACAAATTCAGAATCCTAGAGTGATAAATTAGAAATTTCAAATTGAACTACTTTTAGTAGAAACATCCACTTTTTCATTACCCTCAAAGCTTTGCTTGCTATGTTGGAACAGATCTTCCAGAACCAGTGCATTAAGTTCTTATTTACAAGGTATCTAGAGAAGCCTCCCTCTTTCATATCTTCAATTTCTTTTATCCATATGTGATTTTACAGTTATAAAAATTCTTCCATTACCAATAAATTAATTATATCCTCGTACAATTTGTAAGCTCAACCCAATTAATGAGATGGAATATTTCCTAAACAGAATTAGGTTTTAGTTTAAATAAGAATAAAGAGAAAAAAAGAAAAAAAGAAAGAAAAAAAGAGAAAAAAGAGCAAAAAAAGAAAAAAAATAAAAAAAGAAAAAAACAGAAAAAAAAAGAAAAAAAAGAAGAAAAAAGAAGAAAAAAGAAAAAAAGAAAAAAAAGAAAAAAAAGAAAAAAAAGAAAAAAAAGAAAAAAAAGAAAAAAAAGAAAAAAAAGAAAAAAAAGAAAAAAAAGAAAAAAAAGAAAAAAAAGAAAAAAAAGAAAAAAAAGAAAAAAAAGAAAAAAAAGAAAAAAAAGAAAAAAAAGAAAAAAAAGAAAAAAAAGAAAAAAAAGAAAAAAAAGAAAAAAAAGAAAAAAAAGAAAAAAAAGAAAAAAAAGAAAAAAAAGAAAAAAAAGAAAAAAAAGAAAAAAAAGAAAAAAAAGAAAAAAAAGAAAAAAAAGAAAAAAAAGAAAAAAAAGAAAAAAAAGAAAAAAAAGAAAAAAAAGAAAAAAAAGAAAAAAAAGAAAAAAAAGAAAAAAAAGAAAAAAAAGAAAAAAAAGAAAAAAAAGAAAAAAAAGAAAAAAAAGAAAAAAAAGAAAAAAAAGAAAAAAAAGAAAAAAAATAAAAAAAATAAAAAAAATAAAAAAAATAAAAAAAATAAAAAAAATAAAAAAAATAAAAAAAATAAAAAAAATAAAAAAAAAAAAAAAGGAAAAAAAAAAAAGAGACTTGATATTACCAATTGAATAAAACATATTTTCAAGGTGTTTTTATGTTTTTTTTTTGGATTTTGCTCCTAGATACAGCAATTAATATTTAACATTATTCCCCGAAATAAAAATTTCAATGAAACTTCCTTGTGTAATTGATAGAGATTAAAATTCGTGTTTTAATTAATAAAAATGAATTTTAAATGGTTAATAATTAAGTAAAACATCAAATATTACCTTTATTTAAATAATACTTGTGTGTTTTCAAAAACCACTGAGTTTTAGTGGAAGTTCTTGGATAAATTCCTAAACTCTTGGGTGAATTTTTCAGAATTAAAATATTCAAATCTGTTAAAACTGCCTTTTTAATATTGAAGGTAGTATTAAGTTCAATTATGACCATTTTAAGCACTTGAAGAGCTGATTCTCCATATTTTAGGGGCCCAAAAACTTGACAAATATTTTAAAAGGCATGCTTTGCCATAAAACTAGGATAAATAAAGGCTGGAAATTATTTAGAAAGCAAGATCTTTCACTGAATTACTAGTCTTTTTGCAAGTTAGAATAGTCCTCATTATGATGACTGAATTTAAAGAGCTGGGTTCCCTATTTTTTACGATAATAATGTGGTTAGCTAGCTGAGTTTTGTGTATTAGATTCTCACTCTGATAAAAGAAGTAAGGAACCCATGAGTAATCGTTGAGAGTAGGGGACGTTTAATTCCAAAAATCTTTCAAAATATGGGTGAAAAGATTATCAGCTAATGGGAAAGAATAAGGTCCTTTAATAAGCTTCAACATCCTAACTTGGTTATCATTCTCCATAGAATTTTTTTATATTTTTGGAATCTAAAGGTCCATTGATAAAGTAATATACCTTTCATTTTTCCCCCCTGATATTTTCTTTTCCTTTTTCCTTATAGAATAATTTTTCAACGGGGTTTTTTTATATTTCTCATTTACAAATCTTCAATTATATTTTTGTTACAAGAAAAGAAGCTATTTTAATTGTAGTTCTTGAAAGGTATTTAATCCTGAAAATTGGTAAAATCTCAAAGTACTTTGTATTTTAATAATTGAATTTACAATTTTTTCAAATAATTCTAGTCTATCTTGAAGCCCCATCAAATATTTGTAAGTGAATTTCCAGATTTAGAAATAACCTGATTTAAAAACCTTTAACCCATAATATTCAATCTTTCTTTTATTGTAAAATAAAAAAATCTAACAGAATGAAAATTCCCCTTGGGGTTTTTTTCCTCCTTAGAGATGATAGATTTATCAATGATGGAGAAATAGTCTCAGATTTTAATATCTATCAATTAATTGCTTTAACATTACCATCACAACTGTTATTTTCCTTCTTGATTTCAATTAAAGATATTATTCATTGATAGAAAATAACAAAATTTAATAATTCAAAATTTCTGGAAAATTGAAAATACAATTGTCAAATTATTTTTGTGAAAAAATAAATCATTATTATTCAGGCTATCTTTATTCAAAATCAATTTTTTAAACTTATCTTTGCTCAGAATACATCTAAATCAGTATTATTGAAAGATACATAATTATAATGTTTTGTAATTAAAAGATGAATTTTTGCAAAAATTTCTATTTGAAGATACATTATAAAGTATACAAATTTTTTTCATTTAAGAAAGTTTTTTTAAAATTTATTTTTAAAAGAAGTATCTCTATTTAGAAATTATTTTTTTTCAAGGAATTTTATTCAAAGATAGATTTTAAAATATCTTTTTTATTGAAAAAAAAAATAATTTATCATCTAATTATATTTAAGAATATATTTTGAAATTTTAATTTGTAATAAAATAAAATCAATAGAAAAAAGCTTTTCCATTTGAAACTTTACCAAATTATCTTCATCTTTTTAAAAAGGGGCATGATATCTTGATGCCTCTTTATTAAATTTACACCTATGCCTACATATAGAAATTTGATCCCAGATAAACCTTCATTCCTTTCATGGATATCCTTTGCGAAGCTGACACCAAATTCTCATTACTCTAAAAAAAACTATAAGTTCACAGTTCCTCTTTTTGACTTTTGATGCTCATATGAGTTTCTAAGAAATATTTTGAAAACTCAGAATATCTAAAAGTACTTTCTACAGGTGTTCTTTCATTAATAAGAGAACCACAATCAGGATAGTAAAATTAACTCCATTGAGAGATTTGAGTGAGTAAAAATTACTTGCATTGCCAAAGTATTCTTCCTTTGTTGTACCTGCATTTAATTACTTTCAAATAATAGGTTCTAAATTTTATATTTGAGAGAAATTCTTATAAATTCACATACCCTTTGCATTTTCATCTCCAATTTATTAGATGAAATGAAAGGGTATCCCTTAACATTTTACCATTCTCCTATATGATGGAGATAATCAATAGCTTAGTTTTCAGAAGCTGTATTTCCATGAGGCTCCTAGACATATATTGAATTTATAAATCATATTGTATTATTCTGTCATTGTCATATAATCACAATTCATACCATTATGATGACAACATCAGCACAAGTTATATTAACTCCAACCCCTGAAGCCCATATTCAAGCTAAAAGTACTTCAGCATTATTATTTTCCTTTAATATCTGAATTTCTACCTCTTTTGGAGTTGGGCCTATTTTGCTGTAAGCACAAGTAAAGATAATTTTTTTGTTGTCTAACACAATTCCAATTCTAACAATTCATCACCAATCATAGTAAATAAAGAGATTCAAAATTATAAAAAGGGAGCTAAAAGACAAGAATATTCTAGATAATGGCAGTGGAATATTCCAACTAAAAAATAAAGAAATTCTGTTAACTGGGAAAAAATCCCAGATTTTGGGGTTGATTTTTTGCTATTGCGGTGTGATAAAAGGATTTTGAGAATCCTTTTAATCTTAGTGCTTTGTAGACATTTTTTGATGTCAAAATCTTTCCTTATGGTACTTTTCAAAACACTCTCTTCTATCTGTGCACCATGTGGGGGAGAATATCTTTATTGGAATATATATTTTCACTGAGCAATTGATGATTACAACAAAGCTGGAGCTTGTTAATATACTTGAAAAACATTTTTGGGCCTTTATGAGATGATGATAAGAAATCTCTTTAAATCTTATTATATCTATACAAGGTCCAATCTTATGGAGGTTAATAAAGAAAAAAATACTAATTTCAGGTATATTATCTAAGATCCTGTTCCTTTTCTTTGTAGAGAAAGATTCCTCAGGAATAACTGAAGGGGGCTATCATTTCCTTTTTTAAGCTCTTCCAATATAGTTGGTTCCCAATTCTGTTTTTTTTGAGGTTTTGTAATAAAGGTGATTAGGCTCATTAAGTAATTTATATAATTTTGAATTGGTGTTCCTGTAAGGAAAATGCCTCTGGATGTTTTGATTCCCCTAATTGTTTTAAAGAAAATTTACTATTGAGGTTTTATTTTATTAGCTATGTGGATATATCTTTCATTAGATATCCACAAAATATTCAATAAATAAACAAAAGCATTGAGCCTCATCTAAGAAAACTTTAAGCCTTAGAAATTTACATATTATTAGGTTTAAAAACCTCATGGGCTAACAAATGATAGATGGACATTACAATATCAGCTTAAGACCATTTTTCAAAATCAATATCCTTTCTTTTATTCCCATAATAGGTGAAAAGCTTGAGTCTGTATATATCTGTGTGAAGTTTTATTTAATTTTCCCAATTCTTTTTCAAACAATGAAAACCTGCTATTAGGGTGGAATGTTTTTTATTTTTATTAAGAAATTTCGTTGATGGTGTAAATTTTATTTTGTAATATTCAATAGTAATACATATGAGTCATATTCACTGAATTACTTTTCCTAGTCCTATATCATCTGTAAGCAAAAGGTGCAAGGTAGTATGTCTGAAGAAATCTTGGACATAATTTCATTTCTTTTTTGTGAATCAATGTATCATATTTATTCTTATAGCTGAAAATAATTTTTTATTCAGCTACAGATAAGTTACTGATTTTTCATTTTGGGTTTTTTCTAACCCGGAGGAATTCTAATCCTTGCTTTTGATGAGGCTTTAGTGATACTTTTAAAAATGATAAAAGGCAATTGATTGGTGCAAGATCATTCTGACTTTGAATCTTTAAGATCTGTGCATGCAAATCAGGTAATAGTTATATGTTCTGAGAAGAGGAAGCCAACTTTGGCTGTAAATGTGAAAGAATTGCAAAACCACAATTTTAAGAGCAGTTATATTTGGCTGATTTGTGGACTAATAATTATCTTTGTCTAATGAGGTTAAATATATCAATTCTTGATGAGTAAAATGAATAGATAAAAATATCTATTGGAACAATTTGAATTATCTTTTTGAAAGGATTAAGAAGCAGAAAGATTTCAAGACTGTCTGGGTGTGATTTTTCTCTATATTGGTGTGCCACCTTCCAGAAAGACCACGGGATATAAATATGTGTGTGTCTTTGAATGATGGAACCAGAAGGAGTTTGACATCCAGAGGAAGGATACCCAAAGCTTATTTTTGGTGCTGTGTATACAAGAATAAATGTTTACTTTTATGACATAAAATAATCCAATCATCCTGTGAAAAATGTTTTTAAAGAGGATCAGTAAGGAATAGGTTGGTTTTCAATGTAACAAGGCAATATGGCTTTAAAGAATACATCTGTCAATATAAATGTAGGTTTGGTTTCATCTAGAAAGGAATGAATGGTAAATGAAATGACCTGGAGATCAATAGTTTATACCCAATTTTTTTCCTACTAATCATGCTGGCTTGTGTTTCGAAAGCTCTATTAATATTATTGATAATGTCACATGTGCTCAAATAAACTGTTGTGTGAGTGATTAATCATCTTGAGATACTTATTCCTTCCTCATAGATTTATTGCGTGGAATATGATGATATTATTTTACAGAAAGACTCTTAAAAATGATATAATTAGGAGAATATTTTCATTCTCTGACATAAATTTAATCAGTTATGGGAATGAGGGATTATTTATACAATTGTTTTGATAAGTCTTGTTTCTCTTTCAAGAAAAATATTATCTTATATTAAGATTTATAAGTGAAACATGACTCTGAATGGAGAGAGTTGAGATAATTAATTATTGGATATTTCAATATGATTGGATGAAGCTCTTTATAAGCATAATTGTTCCATTCCAAGTCAGAAATTTAAACATAATTAATGAAAGACAATATCAAAGGTACATAGCTAGATATATTTCAAATAAATAATGAAAAGTAAATTTTTATTTGAGTTTTCTTGAAATGTCCCATTTTATTCAGCAAATTCCTTTCATAAGTCTAAAAAACAAGGTCAAAAGAAATGGAAAATAAGCAAAGGTTTATATTTTAGCAAACTAAATTTTATTCCTTTGATAACTTTGGTTTCTATTTTAAATCATTTTTTTATGCCCATATGTCTTCCCTTTTTTGGTTATTGAATCCATACTTATAATTATTCTTTCTCTCCAATATATCTTGGAGTTGATTTGGAAAGAAAACCTAAAGAAAGTGATGGTGGGTAGTTAATCAAAAAGAGGAGGTGGCTCAGTGGTCTGGTCAAGAGTAGTTAAAGTTTTCCAAAGAAGCTTCATAATACCTTTTCTTGTTAGAAATATTCAAACTTGTGTAGTATTCAGGAAATGATATGCCATATCCACAGCATTGGATGGGATATGTAATTGGCTATATTGTTGACTCATAAAAAATGTAAAAAAACTGTAATTCCAAGTATTCACATCCTTCTTATATATATGAATGAAATTATGAGAACCATTTGTGGTTATGATTACATTTTAGAAAGACTTGAATTTTTTGTGAACCATTTTATCTCATTAACCTTAATGGCATTTGGGTAGTTAAGATTATTGAATTATATAATTATTCTCACATGTAGCTGAAATAGGAGGAATCTTGATTCAGGATGCAATGGAACTGTCAAACCCAGGAAGGGTTATCTATTCTTCATCATCTCCCTCTAATACTCCTGGATTTAATTTTTTCTTCCTGGAATCAACTCCCAGTAAAAGAGGAGCAAATTGGTAAGAAAAAAAGAAGGGGAATTTTGTAAAGACTGACCCAAGGACTTACCACTATCACTTCCACACCTCAATCCAGATCCTTTCATTTGACCATTTATCAGATCACTATTGGATTTAATTCAGGAAAACCTTTGGCTAATTTGTATAGTGATATTATTAATTGATTTAATGAGGTAAAAATTGGAGAAGTAGTATGAAAAGGATGTAAGTAATAAATGAAGAGGGAGTGAAGAACATTTGAATTGAAAACAATTGAATTATTGGGTGTTTCATTTGTAGAGGGTAATGATAGTTTATTTACTCTGTTGGGAGCTGGCTTTACTGGCACTTTACTGAAATCACCTCTTCTTCTTGATGGGTGGTCCAAAATTTGGGTGAGTGATTTTGTTGTGATTTGGAATCTTCTATGTAGATTCTAAGGCTTCATTTTGTATAATGAAGAATCATTTTCAGCTGGTGAAATATTCTTTCCTATGAAATCATCCTTAAAATTCAAAAATGACTCATTGTTTCTGTTTGTGTTGCTTAAAGTTTTTTTATGGATTGAGTAATCAAGTGACAGATAAAAATAATTTAAAGCTGATGAAATAGTCCTTCCCAAAAGAAGTTTTCCTTCCTCATTCAATGGCTTAATGGGTCTTTGGAAGTCTGTAATTTTATACTGGGAAGGTTTTTTTCATCATGGGTAAGCCAGTAAAGAGGAAAACCAGACACTTTCTACTAGAGGAATATTTAAAATAAAAATAAAATGAAAAAAATATTCAAAGAATGATAAAGGAATGTTTTCACATAAAGCCTCCGAAGGGATATAAAGACCCAAACAAGGTATCTTTGCACAAATTTTCAATGTAAACATGTTAAATAGGAGAGATTTATTTTTCAAAGCAATTTCTTTTTGGAATTTTTTTTTTTCAATAACACCTGGGAATTCAAGAGATTAGAGTCTTTTAATGCATATAATAAATCAAAAAAATCAATAAATTTCATTTTTTAACAAATAAAAGAAAAAAAAGCAGAACAAAGAAAAATGTTTTTCAATTTTTGGGGGGGAGTTTCCCACAACAAACCTTCTTGTAATAAGTGAGGTTTAGTCTTTATGTAATAAGCTTTAAATGATGAATAATAAATATTTTTTTACTAATTTTTTTTCTTTCTTAGGCTCCTACAGCCTCCAACCCCTAAGCAAGCCATTTTAAAACTTAATCTCCTGAAATTGCAGGAGGTTTATTGAAAATGTTTAGTTAATTTTTTGGTGATTTGAATTACCTCATGGTTAGATCTTCTGTCTCTCAAGATGTTTGAGAGGTAGCATGTTTTATCCTGAGTTCCAGAAAGACTCAACTGGGGCCACCGGGACCATGAATATGGTTGGTTGGTGACAATATCTATGGAAAACCAAAACCAACCCATTCTTTCGCAGTGGATGTTACAACCATGTGTAATCACCCCCCCAATGGGTGTTTGTGGCAATCATAGCCTGACCTCATTTCATGACAAATTGGTCCATGTTGGTTTTTTATGGCCTTTGGTCCACACCACCTTTCACTGGCCTTTTATGGCCACAAACCTCATGCATGGCCTCAGGCCATATCCTGCTCCCATTGGCCCCCTTGGCCAATATTCCACCTCCCCAACCCCCAGGCCAATACCCCTTGGTTTGGGCCTGGGGGGTCCTGTTGGCCTTCCAGGGGCCTCAGGTCCCTGGACCCTACTCCTTTGATTATGGGGTCATTTAGGCCCCCTATGGTGTCTACAGCCCATGGGCCGTAATTCACAGTCTGTCCAGACTGTGGCACCCTTTAGGCCCCTTTTGGCCTAAATCCAATGAGGCCAAGGGGGCATATCAGTGGGCCCACCTGATTCCCTGAAGACCCAAGAAAGCCACATCATGGACTCAAATCTCAGCAGACCCAAAAGGACCATAGGGGACCTTTCCCCTCAAGAATTCAACCATGGCCTCTGGTAGTCACCAGAAGCCCCCAGTCACCTTCATGAAGGGGTTTCTGCTCAATATCAGGGAAACCCCCAACTTCAACTCAAATTGGACTCATTATGCAGGAACCAAGGATGGTACATATATGGTATTATCTACCATTGTGTACCATTTTTCCTCAGCAATTCCATGGTGATGTTTTCAGTACCAAATTATGTCATTCTAGCTCCCTTTCAGAGGATTACTCCTCAGCCATTCAGTCTTACAATCCCTGGCAGCTACCAAAAGACCATTTGAGGACCCCAACCACCTGGCCCTGCAGGAGTTGGGTTTTACTTTCTTTCAGGATTCTTCCAAGGGCAATTTCAAGAGGTTATCAAGCATTAAATCAGTTTTCAGGGCATCAAGTACTTTAGTATTCCTTGGACAACTCAATTGGTCCATACAGGCTGTATTCAAGCAAGCTGTATGGCCTTTGCCCATTTGGGCCAATTCATATTCCACTGTGGGAATTCCATCACACAGTTCAATCTTCAAGATGGGCAGATCTGTATAGACCCAAAACAATCAATAAAGCTGGGTATCAACCCTCCAGGATCAATCTTCAACTTTTTCACATATCCTGGCCACCTTTTCTTCCCTGGAGACTTTTTCCCCATTTAATTAATATATTGTATTTATTTTTATCCTTATTTTGTTTTCATTTATTAAAGTAAAGACTGATAATCTTAAGCCAGTCATTTGCACCTTTTCTTCTTTGCCTATTAGTAGATATTGGTGGTCATATTCTTTACTAATTCCATTGTTCTTTCTGACATGTTGAAACAGTGAATTGGGGATTCACTTGGTTGGATCTTTGGATTTTTGTTTTCTTCATTGTCTTGGCCATTGGCTTACTTTTTCTTTTATCTTTGGCATACTTGTATTACTCTTATTCTTCCTTAAAGAAATATATTCCTTTTCATTTATTTATTCTTTTGGAGCCCTCCAAGTGAGCTCTTGATCCCTGAGTTCCAGGCCACTCTTGCTTCCATAAGAGACCCTGTGACAGTGGAAGAGGTAAGCTGTGAGCCTTAGAGGTATTTTCATATACCCAAAAGACCACAAATGATAAGTTAGGATACAAATATAAATAAAATAAATTTATTTATATTATAAAAAGAAAAATTTAAATATAAATACAAGTTTATATTTAAAAATCAAAATTTCATGATAATTTAAAAATGAAATTACAATAAAATTTAAAATTATGAAAATACATTTTTACTTGTAAAAATTAAGTAAAAATGAATTTTTAATGAAAATTGTCAAATTAAAATATTTTTGGTAAAAATTCATATAAAATATATTATAGCTTTTTATCCAATAAATAAATGTAAAGAAATTATCACACCATTGGATTCCTCATAAAAAAAAGTGGGGTCACTTCTAGATGAAATTTCTGTAACTCAACTCTAAATAAGGTTAAATTATGTTTTTAGTATTTTTTGTACAAAAGTATGAAAATCCTCAAAACCTTGATTTAATTCACACCACATGTGGTGTTAACCATCAATTTTTGTGTCAAAATTGAGGTGTTGTGTTTAGTTTAGAAGCTATGAGGAATTGAAGTATTTTCAATTGAAATGTCAAAATGTGCATGTGTATTACATAAGTGAACTCTAATTTACATATGAGGTATCAATTATTACAGATGTGTAATTCAAAAATCAACTGAATTACATATGTAAATTATAATTGTATTACATGATGGGGAATTAAAGAAAAAATAAATTGGAAAGATTAATTCTGGGGGGGAAAAGACACTCTAGCTCTAAGGGGGAGCTAGACCCCCAAAATCATTTCTGAAAGGCATGAGATGTCAAACTCCATGCAAACATTCATCACTTTTGGCCTGGAATTGAGTCACAGGGTCTGTGACTTAATTGATGATGAGGTTTTAATACCAACCAGGCTAGTTTTAACTGCTTCCAAGAGGGTAAAACTACCCTTAAGTTAACTCAATGTTAGTGAAAACAGTTTTAAATTGTTTCTACGCCTCTTACACACATTCTTACTCGTTTTGAAGGCTCTAGACGAGGTATTTCTCTAGTAATGGCTGATTTAAGGGTCTAAAATGGCTTAAACCAGCCCTTTTTTGGTCTAAACCAGGGTTCAATGATGCCATAATTGGCTTTTCTGTTTTCAGACTGTTTTCCACGACTGACAAGAGTAAATTTTACTTTTGGAGTAAGAAAATTGATGGCTATAAAATAATGTCTTCTTTGCCCCACTTTTCTCTTCATGTTAGCATCTTTTCCTTTTCTAATTAGCTTAAAACTGTTAACAGATCAATAAAAGATTCCAACAACCCTTTTGATATCACTCTAAAACCTTTACCCATGTGAAAAAATAATTATAATAATTTTTGCCCCTGAACCACGCCAAAAGTGAATTAAAGCATCTTTCATCACTGTTAGCTTTGTCACTTTGTTTCCAAATTTACTCTGGTCACTTTTGGGCATGTTTTCTCTTTAAATATCTTTTTAAAGACTTTGTTCTTTAATTATTTGCTTGAAGTTCTTTTCTCAATTAATTCCAATTCAAATTTCTCTTGAAGAAATTTCTTTTGTAGCCTTAAATATCTCTTGTAGAGTATTTTTGGATAAATCTGTATTGGTGGTAAAACAATAAATATTTATTATATTATTGTTTTATACTTGAAAAGTTAAGAGCAATAAAATTGGCATGCTTTCTCTATAAAAACAATATTTCTTACCATTTTTAAATTATTTTACCTTATACAAATTTTGAGGACAGGAAAAGTACTTCATATTTTATCAAAGCTTCATATCCACACCTTACATAAGCGATGCGGGTTCAAGACCCTTAGAAAATAAGTGGGATGACTTTGCTCATTTATTTCAAGTTTTTTCACTTAATTCACATTGTGATACTTTTGGCACCAAGCTGTTCAAAGTAAAGATTTTGTAAAGAAAAGACCTTTTTCACTAAGGTGACACAGCCATACTGGTTAAACTCAACATATTTTTGGAACAAAGCTGTGCAACATCATGATCTTAAACATTATAGTGTTTTTTACAAAATAGTAATCTATTGCAAGAGCCTCGTCCTATTATGTAAGATGCTACAAAGGGGATTTTACCCATCAAGGATAAATTTTTCATTACAAATGTCTTTAGGAAAGTTTGTTATTAAATCAGATTAAAAAGCATTTTTTTCCATTCTCATTAAATCCAAAGCTAAATATTCTTAAATGTGGTATTTGCTTGCGCAATTGGGGAGGAAGAATAATTCAGGAAAAAGCTTTAATAAAGTAATTCACATCACTCATTTGTGTTCTTCCAAATATCCTCAGCTCTTGAAGATTCTTTTCTCTTGAGAATTGATGTAATTTCCAGATTCTTGAGGGTTGCTTTTGCTGAGCTAATGTAGTAATCAGCTGTGCAAATCAAAATTCCACAAACATCCCCTTTAAGGGATGCCAAAATCAGACTGTAGCATGGTCTTCCAGCCTTGATCAAATGTTGAATTTTTTGTTTCTAATCCTCTGAGTAGTGTTGAAATGAGCTTTAGTATGATCTCAGACCCAATCAAAAGCAATCATTATATGAAGGATTTTATCAACTGAGAAAATAAAATTTTTTATTGAAATTCCATTTGGGGTCAGACTTTTAACTTCTTCACTTTAATTGAGGAGAGGAACTAGTGTAATTTTGTTTATGCTAAAACATGAGCCCAGATATTACATATTACCAGCTTCAACAGACAAACAATCACTGGAAATTGAATTACAAATATTCAGTGTAACTGAAGGGCTATGTTCATACATATAAAGTGCAATGGATTCAAATAAAGTATTTGCCACTTTCTGCTTTTGATTTTGAATTGGTTTAAGTAGACTGTGAACCAATAGATACAGTGCATGGAGGCATTTGGGTATATCTGCTGATGTGGACAGGCGATTTTCAAATTAAGATAAGCTCCAAATTATCTCATAAAGTAAGGTCTCCTCAGTTTTTGGTGCAAACAGCTCCTAGCCTATAAAACAAAGATCCACCAGCTAGAAAATTGATTTTAATACTTTCTGGAACCTGCTTTACCATCCTTCTGGAGCTCTTCAAGATACTCTTTCATTCTAATATGCCTACCACTCTTGTAGGGAATCCCACATGAAATCTTTTTTGTAAGTTCTCTCTTTGGTACATGTGATTAAAATTTCATGAAGGCATTTTGAATGAGTGAATAAAATTTGATTCAATATTCCCTTTTGAATACATTATATTACACTAGAATGTAATTAAATCCATTTTTTGAATGGATTCAAGGGCATTGAAAATACCCAATAATACAATTATTGGTCATTATTTTTTTGGGTCAGTACATATTCATCCTCAGCTGCTTATCTTTGAGTTTCTGTACTCATATTTTCCTTGGGAGGCTGTCACAGCCTTGGAGACAGGCAGGGAATTATCATTCATTACTAATTGAAGATCTTCCAACACCTAATCAGCAAGGGGGTTGATGGAAGATTCCCCAAATACAGTTTCAAAACTCAATACAGCTCAATTCAGGCAAACCCCAAATATAGGATTCACCAAATACAGGTGCAAACACCTGTATTGATTCAAATAGCTGTATTGGATACACAAATACAGCTTCACATCTCAAATACAGGTTCTTCAATCATACAGTCATGGTTTCTCAACACTCAAACTCCAGGCTGGCATGTTTTCACATATACCAGCCCCCTTTCACCCACCTGGGGGTTTTCCCCCCAGTTAATGAAAATATTTGATTTATTTATTAATATTATTTTATTTCTTATTCAGGAGTATTGTTTTATTAATTTTTAAGTTATTCTTAGCCTTCCCTCCCCTGTTCAGTAGAGTCCTGGTGGTCATATCCTCATTAATCCTTTTCTCTTTCTGAACAGGTTGAAACAGTGATTCAGCATTATTTGCAGTTGGCTCTTTGTTATTGCTTTTGTTTTTATTTAATTTCTTTTAATTCTCATTTCTTATCAGTAGGAATTTTACACTTTATCTTATTGCTCTTATCCTTGGAGTACTTCCCTTGAGCCCTCCATAAGTAAGTCTTTTCACTGAGTACTAGGCCCTCTTTATTTAGAGGAGCCCCTGCAACAGAGGCTTATTTTCTGCCTGAACTCAAGACTTTTCACTTTGTAGAATGCTTTCAATATTATTTGTGACATTTCTATTTTCAGAATATTTGTCTTGGTTGTGAGTTAATGTATTAATTCAAGGTCCTTCATTACATAAATTAAAAGAAGGAGAAAGAACCCTGATTTTTCATTATCCACTTCAGGGGCCAGGTAAAAAGTTTGCCAAATTTTCTTTTTCCCTTTATTACTTTTATTTTTAACTTCCTCTTAGACAAAAGATGTGTAATTCTAACAACTCTGACATGTGATTTGGGATGTAGTGTTCTCCCTGATTTGACTCCTACATTTATAATCCCAAGATCTTATGGTAAAAGCTGACATATCTGAGATATTGATATTACTATGTATACAATCAATTGCAGCCAGAAGTAGTTTTTTATGGCCTCTTGGAGAATCTCATGTCCATATTGAGGAATATGTTTAGCATTTGAAATTCCTTCTAATCTTTGGGATAATTGTGATGAATTATTCAATAACTTTTCCATTGTGATTATTTCTATCTCAGCTTCAAAGGAACTTCACTATATATTTTGGTGGAACAACCCCAATCACCATGGTTTACCTCTGTGTTGCTCCTGTGCACTATTTGTGATTAATTTAGAATCTGATAATATTGATTCGGTCAAAAAACAATTACATTCAAACCACATAGCTTCATGAAAATTGGGAGGTGTATTTGGGATGGATTTTCTAATTTCAATGATACGTTCACTTGATGAGAAATCCATATCAGAGGCTTCAAGATCACTTATTTTCCC
Source organism: Austropuccinia psidii (assembly GCA_023105745.1). Taxonomy (NCBI): domain Eukaryota; kingdom Fungi; phylum Basidiomycota; class Pucciniomycetes; order Pucciniales; family Sphaerophragmiaceae; genus Austropuccinia; species Austropuccinia psidii. Next base: position 2,963,321 of record JALGQZ010000014.1, read on the forward strand.
ATGAGGAGCCAAATTTTAGATGTTAATATTGGTGTTTATATTGACCAAAATACCTAATTGCAGAAAACGATTATGGATGTTCTTAAAACAAAACATATCTCAATGATCAAAGCCTTTGTGAAGCTATAAGAGAGGGCTTTAGTTTTAATCCAGAAGGTCAAAAGAGATCCCCTTTTATATAATGAATGAGGAGAGAAATGATGGTCAGAATTTGGGAGTTGAATTTTTGCTCTGAGAGATTCTAGCTGATATACATATACATAATCCAAAATATTTTTGCACATAACTAAACCTATAGAGGTTTATATGTTTCTCCCCTTGAAGCTTGAGCCCAATTAGAGCTGTTATTAGACTCAAGCTGAAAACTGGGCACCAAAATCTATATTCCTTTTTGGAGTTTCCACATTGAACAAGGATCCATTTGATCAATATATACAAAGAACTGAATTATTGCACATTTTAGAAAGTTTGTTTGAGTTTGTTAGGAAATTTTGTTTTCATTTTTCACAAAATTGAACTTACAAAATCACCTTCTTTGAGTAGAGATTCATCTAACAATCCATTGCAGTATGGTCCCATTTAGCTATCCAGAGCTTTGTTGAGCTGAAAAAGCTAAAGGGTTATTCATGTGATTCATAGGAATAATCATAATTCTTTGGAAAATTCTATTATAAATTCTTTTTACTATACCCACAAGTCCCCAATATAAGCCTGCATAGATGTACAAGCTCTTCCTCTTTTCCAAGATATATAAATAACATAATTACTATTAGACCCTCAGCCTATTCATATCAATTTGTATTCCACAAAAAAATATCATTGACTTGATCTTTATTTCTTAAATACCTCAATTCTGACAGAAAGATATCCTCATCAGCCTCCTTATTTCACCAATCTTCCATTTGGTGCCTTATCACTACAAATTTAATATTCATTCAGAAAATCTCAATGAGTCTCAGTGCTTATATCCGTCTCAAAATACTACATTAATTCCCAGGAAAACATTTCAATCCCACAACATTCCACCACCTCAATTTTTGACCTCTACTATGGAATCATCAAACCCCATGGAGTATTGTAATCTAGATGAATCCTAGAAAATCAAATACAAAATTAATATTAATACAAGAAAATCATCTAATTATGACACTGTAAATCAAAATCCAGTCTTTGTGAATAATTATTAAAAATTACCCCTCATTACTGACCCAGGCAAATATTATTAATCCACCAAATGTAAGCTTCCATATATTTCCATAAATTCACTACTTGCTTCCGGATTTCAATCACTCTAGAATATCATTAAAGCCACCTCCAGTTTCCAAGCTCAATGATGTAGATACCCTAAGTCTCTTTTCACAACAGTGAGCTAAAGAAAATGTCTATTAATTAACCAAGAAAGATTTTCACCTAGGGAAGAATGTTTACTTGGCATGTGACCAATATGGTGAGAATGTAAGGCCTAAAAGATCTTCACAAAGGAGTTAAAAAAATAAATGTGGATAAAAGCTTAGAAACAAATGCTCTATTCCTTCTCCCAGTAATTCATCCCATATCCTGTAAGTATTTATTTTCTACCCATAACTAAGGTGATATTCATTTCAAAAGATCTGAAATACTTTACCTAACCAGAATTTGCTATTGGGCTTTAGTCCAGCTTTGAAGCCTCCATAATCATCCACCCTATACAAACCCATCAGTAAATACAATAAATTTACATTTTAATTAGAAATAAAAGGCCCAAGTGGAAGTGTCAATGAATTAAAATGCTTTTACCAATCAGATTTTAAGCCAGCTTTATAACCAAGGAAGTACTTTTACCACAATAATAACCCTTTACAACTACAAAGGATGTGTATCAATCAAGAAAAGAAATGGAAAATCCCAATTGGAATTTTGCATAAATCATCTGAAAGAGAGAAATTAGATCCATAATAATCAGATAAATACAAATTGAAATATTACCAACCTACTCTTTGCACACTTTTACTCAATTTAATTGGGACATATAAACCACCATGTAATTGTGACTGATGTCACTTATTGGACATTTAAGTACATATTTTCACTTTATCATATGGTTTACCAAATTGCAACTGGTCACACTGTCACAGTCACTATCAGGGGTGAGGGTAGTCAATGTTAAACCCACTTAAACTCATCAAACCAGAAATCCAGTATGTGTTTCAGTAATCATTTTCATAAAATCTTTTTGCTGAAACATGCATACAGCTTTGTTGATCAATACATCCTGTCAACACTTTTACAGGCTTAATTCAATAAATACAGTTTTTGAATCCCAAGTCTGAATCTGTATGATCACTTAACTCCACCACACCTCTTGTACAGAACCTGTAAATCCATAAAGGGTATTTGTTATGAAAATCAATTCAAATAAATATTCCTCTCAAGAAAATTCACTCTTTAGATCAGGGCTGGTGGATTCTCACATATACCAGCCCCTCTTTCTCCCCCTGGGGAATTTTCCCCAGCTAATCAATATATTTGATTTGTTTTTGAATGAATAATGTTATTTCTTTATTTGAAATATTATATTTACTAGATTTAAGCTGGTTTATGCATTTCCTCACCTCTTCAGTAGAGATGTGGTGGCCATATCCTTATTAACACTTCTCTTTCTTTCTTCCAGGTTGAAACAGTGGACTTGGAATTGTTGTGGTTGGATCTTATATTCCTTACTATTATTATTATTGTTTCTTCTTTCTTATATTCACTTCATTATAAATTCTACCTTCATTACACTCTCAAGTGTATTCAATATTATCCCATCCTGAGCCCTCCATAAGTGAGTTCCAGTTTTCTGAGTTCCAGCCCCTTTTCACTTAGAAGAGCCCCTGTGATATTATATCAATCAACTCACAATTTTTTCTTGCTTTTCTTTGATTCATATTAATTTCTCTCATTTATAAATTATTAATTCTCATGATTTTATGACTTGATGATTTTTTATTATTTTATGATTCTCATCAATTTTCATCTCACTCATTTTAGTCATATGAAAATTGACCTTATTTATCATTTCTTCATAATTTCTGACATTTTCACTTCAGTCTTAATTCTTAATCAAATCTCAATTTTTATTTGTCTGTCAGAATTCAGGTGTTTTTTTCGGATTTTGATTGATTTAAATTCATTGGATAATTTCTCCAGAGATTCAGGATTTTAATTATATTTGGGTTTATTATTTATTGATTTTAATTCCTCAAGAATTATTTGTTAATTGCTTTCAAGTTATCAGTAGAATGTATTCACTATTTCAGGACTTGGTTTTATTTTACTGATTGACTTGATTTTGATTCTTCAAGACATTGATTTAGCCTCAAGATTCTGATTTGATTTTATTGATTGACTTGATTTTGACCCCTCAAGATAGCTGACTTATCCTCAAGACTTGATCTGATTTATTTATTTTAATTGTATTCCTCAAGATATTGAATTAACTTTTGAAGATATTGACTGATTGATTGAATTCCTCAAAAAGTAATTGATTTTGATTTTGAATTGACTTGATTGAATTAATTGAATTATTTATTGAAATTTATTTTAAGTTTCCAGTAATATTGATTTCATATTAAGATTTTGATTGATTCCTCAATATTCTAATTCATTTGAATTGGTCAAGCTTCATTTTTTTTCAAAGTATAATCAGTTTATTTCTAATTTTCAAATAATGCCTGTTCAGCATAGCCCTCCAGCCAATAATACAAGATCCCAAAGAAATCAAGCTGTTCTCACTCCTACATAAAGAGCTTCTCTTGACTACATACCATCATTTAATCAACTGAGTGCAAATTTGGACAGATGACCACCAATGGAAGGAGCAGCACCCTCAAGAATAGGGGGTATGAAATCAAGAAGATCAAGATTATTCTCTGGCTTGTTGGGTGGCTATCCTGGCATTTCTCAAGGGCCTAGAAGAAGATTAGGGGAATCTGAAGATGAAGAGGGGGAGGAGTCTGTGGAAGAGGAAGAGTCTGAGGAGACTGAAGTGGTAGCTGCCTTGGCAGGTGCCTCTGAGGCTTCTGAGGCCCTAAATCTAGACCTTTCTAATCAGCCTCTTGTCTCTCAAGCTGAACCAAATTTTCTCAAGATGAGGGAGAAAATGAATCAATTCATGAGACAGCTCACTCAAGAAGTTGCTACCAGGAACGATTCAAGAGCCCCAGAATTCAAGACTCCATCCATGAAGTTACCTGATTTTTTTGATAGTACTCAAGCCCATGAATTGAGAGGATTTATCCAATCCTGGCAATTAATCTTCCATAATGACCCATCAAACTTCTTCTCTGATAGGAAGAAGGTTCTTTACTCAACTTCCTTTCTTACTGGTAGATCTGGAAAATGGTTTTAACCGTATCTCTAAAATATTTTCAATGAAGACCCATCTTATCTCCTCAATAAGTGGAAGTTGTTTCAAACCCAGTTATTCACTCTCTTTGGTTACCCAAACAAAGTCAGGAAAGCTGAAAAAGAGTTGGATAATCTCAGGATGAAGGAACGTGGTCATTTCTCTTTGTAAATTGCTGATTTCAGAAGTTTAATTTCAAGAATTGGGGGTTGGGGGGAAAGGGAATATATTCATGTTTATAGAAGAGGCTTGGCATAAAGTCTATTGGCTTAACTGGCTTCTCACCCTGGTAATTTTGATAGCCTTCAAGACCTCATGGATATTACTTTGGAGTTAGATACCAGGTATCATGAGAGGCAGCAGGAAAAAGGTAGTCATCAAGAGAAGAAGCCTCAAGTCACTGGATCCAATTCCTTCAAGCCTCCTCAAGATTAATTTTCCAAGAAGCCTCATCACAAGAGGAGTAAGAAGGGGAATAATTTGCAAACTTCTAAGGATAAGCCTCATTCTTCTCTCCTCAATAAGGACAAAAAATGAATTGTTTTTGAAAAGTAGAGGAGGATTAAAGAAGGTTTATGCACTTAGTGTGGTGGAAAGCACCCAATTGAAAAACGCTTCAAGAGGTGTCAGAATAGGCCAGGGTCATCAAGAGGCTTCCCCAGCAAGCAAGACAAAGACTGAGTGGGAATAATGATGTGCTCAATGGCTCTCACTTTTTTCCTTCAAAAACACAATTGTGCACTTTGAATACTAGTGACAAGAAATCTTTAAATTTTCTTTTTTTTTCTTCTGTCTTTGATATTTTTATAGTATGCTCATTGATTCCGGTGCTACAAACTCCTTTGTTGAAAAGAATTCTGCTCTCAAGTACTAATTGACTATTTCAGAGCTCCCTGAAAATATTCATCTTTTCAATTTGTATTCAAATGAATCCACTTCCTTATTCATCACCCATTATACCAAGTGGGTTGTTGACTTGCCTTCCTTTCCAATCTTTTGATGGGACTTCTTTATCATAGATTCCCCCAAGGGAGAAGACCTCATATTGCACCATTATTTCCTTTATCATTTTAATCCCATTATTTATTGGAAAAATGGATTGATCACCTATGATTCTAGTCATAAGTATTCTAGTGGTATTATTCCTTCTACTAGTGATGACCCAGCCACTGCTGTCAACAGTGTTGCTCTGGTTGGTGAACCTAAGACACCTTTCCTTCCTTTTTCTCTTCTTAATTCTCTCATCATTCCCTCTCATTCATTAATTCCATCAAGGGGTGAATTCCTGACAGAGATAAAGGATTTTTGAGAAGATGTTGCTATATCTTCACTTCATCTCTTTCAAGGGAATCTATAACTTCCTTCTTTATCTTTTCATGGCCCCCTGAAGGGGAATTGGATGAGGAGTAAGAGCTAGAAGAAATTGAAACCATGCTGAAGGTAGTCCCTCCTTCTTATTACTAATACTTGGATGTATCATCCAAGGTGAAAGCAGAGAAACTTCCTCCACACTTCACCTGTGATCATAATATTGAACTGGAGGGGTCCCTACCTCCACTTGGTGCTATCTGCTCTTTATCAAATCATTATTCAGAAACACTATGGGCCTACCTTTCAAAGGATGTAGAGAAAGGTTTCATCCGACCAAGCTCCTCTTCAACAGGAGCACCACCTGTCCTTTTTGTTAAGAAAAAGAATGGTGGCCTTTGTTTGTGTGTTGACTACCACAAACTCAATTCTGTCACCAGGAAGAACAAGTATCCTGTTCCTCCTATGAATCAGCTTTTCACCATATTTGAGGGTTCAACTATCTTCTCCAAAATAGATATTCATGGTGTTTATAATCTCCTGAGAATTAAAGGGGAGGATGAGCACTTAACTGCCTTTAGAGCCAAATATGGTATTTATGAGTACTTGGTTATTCCATTTGGCTTAACCAATTCCCCTGCTGCATTCCAGAATCTTGTAAATGATATCTTTTAAGATTTCTTTGATGTCTTTGTTGTAGTTTATCTAGATGATATTGTGGTCTTCTCAAGAACTAAGGAGGAAAATTTAAAACATGTGGCCTCTGTCCTCCAAAGGCTGAGGGACAATAATCTGGCTTCTAAAGCCTCAAATTGTGTATCATTCCTTAAGTGTGGAATACTTGGGCTATGTTGTTTCAAGTGATAGCCTTAATATGGATTATTTAAAGATTCACCAAATCCTCAATTGGCCTCAGCCCAAGAACATCAAATCTCTTCAAGAATTTCTTGGCTTTACCAATTTATATTTTTGTTTCATTAGAAATTATTCCAAAATAATAACTGCACTCACTTCCCTTATTAAGAAAAACTCTCCCTTCATCTCCAATGAGGAAGCTGTCATCAATTTTGAATTATTCAAGGAAGCCTTCACCACTGCTCCTATCCTTTTTCATTTCTATCCTTCTCTACCAACTATTGTTGAGATTGATGCATCTTATTATGCCTTGGGTGTGGTTCTGAGTCAGGTTAATGGCTCAGAAAAGCATCCCATTGCATTTGATAGCTGAAAGCTTGTTTCAGCTGAGCTCAACTATAAAGTCTATAACAAGGAACTCCTTGGCATAGTTTGGCCTCTCAAGCGCTGGAGAGCTTTGCTCATTTCTCTGTCTCATTCCTTTGAAGTCCTGAAAGCCCACTCTCCTCATCAGTACTTTATGTCTTGCAAGGTACTTAATAGTAGTCAAGCCCACTGGGATGAATTTCTGTCTGAGTTTCATTTCACTATCACTTACCACCCAGGCATGCTGGCCACTCTACCAGATGCCTTCTCACCTTGGGACAACATGTACCCAGAGCGGAGGGTGTGCTTCAACAGAAAGAATCCTCAGGCTTTTCACCAAGCTCTTAAACAATATGAAATTCAAGAATCAAGATTCCTCTCAATCAAGGTAGAGAGGTTCTCATATTTAATTGACCAAATTCAAAAAGAAGTATGTCAAGAAAAAAATCATAAAGAAGTACTCAAGAAACTAGCAGGAGTTGAATCAGTAGCAGATTATTCCCTTGAACCTCAATTCAAGTTATTATTATTCCAACATAGAGTTGTTATTCCAAGAAATGAAGAAATTCAATTGGATATTCTTCAAAAAAGTCATTACTCACTGTTGGGTGGGCACCCTGTCCAGGAGAAGACCCTCAAGCTCATCAACGGGGATTTTTGTTGGGCTGACATTAATAAAATCATCAAGAACCATGTGTCCTCATGTCAGAAATGCTCAAGAAGCAAGAACATCCATTACAAAAAGTTTTTATTACTCAAGCCTCTTCAAATTCCATCTGGTCTTTGTAATTCCTTATCAATGGACTTTATAACTCAATTGCCACTGTCCAACAACTTTGATTCAATTTTGGTAGCTGTGTACAGATTCTTAAAAATGGAAATATTCATTTCAGCTCATTCAACAATTACTTACCTGTAACTATCTCAGATTATTATTAACCATGTCTTTCCAAGCATGGACTGGCAGTCAGTATCGTTAGGGATAGAGTCTCCTTATTTATGTGAGCCTTAGAGGTATTTTCATATACCCAAAAGACCACAAACAAAAACTTAATATACAAAGATAAACAAAATAAATTTATTTACATCATTAAAATAAAAATTAAATATGAGTTTATATACATAATCAAAAATCTAATTATAACCTATAAATAATAATACATTAAATTTGAAAATTTTCAAAACACATTTTTACTTGAAAAAATTAAGTAAAAATGAATTTTTAACAAAATTAACCAAAATATAAGAATTTTAGAAAAAGGTTAAATAAGTTTTATCATAGCTTTTTATCTAACAAATAAAAATATAAAATTTATTTCACTATTGGATTCCTGATAAAAAATTAGGTGGGGTCACCTCTGAGTGAAATTGTTGTAACTCAACTCTAAATAAGCTTAAATTAAGTTTTTTGTATTTTCTGTATAAAAGTTGAAAATACTAAAAACCTTAGTTTAATTCACATCACATGTAGTTTTAATCAACAAGTTCTGTGTTAAAACTGAGGTGTTGTGTATATTTTAGAAGTTCTGAGGAATTGAAGTATTTTTCAATTGAATTCAATACAATTGTCAAAATGTGCGTGTGCATTACATAAGTGAACTTTGATTTACATATGAGTTGTCAGGTATTGCAGTAGTGTACTGTAAAGCTCAATTGAATTACATATGTAAATTGTAAGTATAATACATGATGAGGAATTAAAGGAAAAAATAAATTGGAAAGATTAAATTTGGGGGGAAGAGGAACTTTAGCTCTAAGGGGGAGCCAGCCCCCCAAATTCCTGGCTGAAAGTCATGAGATGTCAAAATCCATGCAAAGGTTCATCACTTTTGGCCCAGAATTGAGTCACAGGGACTGTGACTCAATTGATGATGAGGTTTTTATACCAACCAGGGTAGTTTTAACTGTTGCCAAGAGGTTAAAACTACCCTCAAGATGAAACAACCTTATTAAAAACAGTTGTAACTGGTTTCTACTTATTTTAAACTCATTCTGACGTGCTTTGAAGGCTCTGGCCAGGTATTACTATAGTAATGGCTGGTTTGAGGGTCTAAAATAGCTAAAACCAGCCTTTTTTGGTCTAAACCAGGGTTCAATGATGCCATAATTGACTTTTCTGTTGTCAGAGTGTTTTCCACGACTGAAAAGAGTAAATTCTACCTTTGGAGTAAGAAAATTGATGGCTAAAAAAGAATGTCTTCTTTGCCCCACTTTGCTCTTCACGTCAGAATCTTTTCCTTTTATAATTAGTTTAAAAATTGTTAAACCAATCAGTAAGAGATTCTAACCACCCTTTTCATATCACTCTAAACCTTTTACCACGCTAAAAAGTCATTATAATAATTGTTCGTAACTCTTAAAATCACTTTTACCCCTGAACCACCCCAAAAGTGAATTAAAGCATTTTTCATCACTGTTAGCTTTGTCACTTTGTTTCCAAATTCACTCTGGTGAATTTTGGGTGTGTTTTCTCTTTGAAGATATTTTAAAGATTTTGTTCTTTAATTAATTTATTGCATTTCTTTTCTCAATTAATTCCAATTGACATTTCTCTTGAAGAAATTTCTTTTGTAGCCTTAAATATCTCTTGTAGAGTATTTTTGGAGAATTCTTTATTGTTGGTAAAACAATAAATTCTTATTATATTATTGTTTTATACTTACAAATTCAAAAACAATAAAAAAGGTGTGTTTTCTATTTAAAAAGACTATCTCTTACTATTTTTAAATAATTTTACCTTATACAAATTTTGAGGACAGGATTAGTACTTGATATTTTGTCAAAGTTTCATATCCACACCTTACATTTGGGGGCCCAGCCGTGATATTATACCTGTGACATATATTTTTACTCCTTTTTAATCCTTTTTCTTATATCGAAAATTATTAAAAAAAACATATAAAAGGAACTTATAATTCAAAGAATCCATAAAAAAAATAATTTTTTTCATATTATAAGTGAGGCTTATATTTTTATTTCTTTATTTGAAATACCTTTTTTTTACTTAATTATTTGGCTCTTTCATTAATTTTAGTGTCTGACAACATGGTAAGACAAGAAAACATTACAACAGCCTCAACATTTACCAGAATTATTCCTTCCAGTACTGTTGATTCTGACCATAATAGTACTATTATTGTGACTCAGAATAATCAACCTGAACCAACTTCTTCTGAATTTATTAACTTGGATATAAGTAATACTCTTCAGAAAGCTAAGAATTCGGCCAATACTAAGTTTTTTGATGTAAAATTACTATTTTATTTTTAATCATAAAATATGGCTTCAACCAGATCAGGAGGCGGCTATAGCCCCTCAAGCAGCTCCAGAAATGTCATAGACATGATCATGGAAGAAGCCAATCAGTTAGAGAAGGACAAGGGTCACTTGATGACTTCCAAATTAATAAATTATGTCATTTTGAAGCTGATAATACTGTTTTACCTTCAAACAGAGCTGACACTGCCACAAGAAGCCTCAGTGGATATTTACAAAGCCAACCAGAAGTCTTACCACAATGCATTGCAGCACAAAGAGTACCAGATCCTTGCAGATCTGTGGAAAAACTGCATGAATTCTTACCTGACTGTGAGAAAGTTCCTGGGCTATCCCAACACTTGCAAACTAATCACTGGAGGGCATCCATTGATTGAAATAAAGATCATGATGCTCTTAACAGCAGAATAGAGGAAAAACAACCCTCCACCACCCAAACAAGTGCCAAAAACAGCCCCAGTGGCCAGCAGCAGCAATTCCAACATGAAAAAGCAGCCACAAGCTCAGAACAAGGGCAAAGGAAAGGCACCAACCAGGGCTACAGGTTCCAGAGATTCAACAGGATGCCATGGAAAATATATTTCAGATGGCCAGAACAATGATGGAATTACAAAAGAAGCAGGAAGCCAGATTAAAATATTAGAAATGATTTCTGATATTTTTGATTCTATCCCGGAGTTTTATGAAGCTATAACTGAGGTAAAAAGTCATATTTCTGATAAAAGTTCATCAATTTGTACCAATATTAAAACAAATAACTTGAGTCTGAGCCAAATTAATGAAACACTTATGTGTTTTTAAAGAGTCTCAAGAACAATTAAAACATTCAATAATGACAATTCTTTTGGAAATATGATAAATTAACAATCTGCCATTATTAAAGAATTAACAGACAAATATTCTAAATTCAATATTGATGACATAATTGAAACAACAATTAAGCAAGCCATTAATATTCTCAAGACAGAAAAAAAGAAAGTCCTTGATGACATTTCAAATTCATTTACTGAAGTAAAGACATATACCATTGCCTTGAAAAAGTGTTTTGATTCTTCACAAGAAAAAGTATCAAAACTATCAATGAAATTGAATCAAGTTACTGCTGATCATACAAGACAGACAGAGTTATGGCAAGAACTGACACATAAAGAAGGCATGTATAAAATTGAAGTAATAAATTTAATACCAGCCTTCCAACATGAATACAGAAATTGCCAAAGGTGTAGCAACAGTAAAATGAATTATATTGAACAAATACTGAACACAATACCAAGAATGTCTACACCTCTGAATCAAAATGAGGACACAAGAATTCCAAATCCATAAGTATTGAATTCTGATGATTCACAGTTAAAAAATGAATTGTCCACTTCTTTTCATAACTTGGAACCATCAATGGGCCAAGCACTTTTGAAAGAAGTACCAAAACTTAGAGAATGGCCTTGCTTCAGTGGTAGAGGAGAATATGAACATATAGAATTCATTAGAGGAATTGAAATGATTAAAGGAGATTTTGAATTACCAGACAGATTGGTAACAGCAATATTTAACACCTTGTTTACAAGATCAGCTCACAGATGGTATATCAAATTAAGACAAGCACATGGACACCAAAGTTGGACTTGGTGAAAACCCCAAATTATCAACAAATGGGCTAATGATGCTTGGAGATTTAAATTGGTAACAGCCTTTGAATCTGCCAAATTTAATGCTGATAAAGAAAAAGCTTTACCATGGTTTTTCCAACAAAAGACAGATTAACAGCATTATATCCTGACATGTCAGAATTTATGATCCATAGAAATATTCTGAGACAATGTGGAGGTGACTTAGTGCATTCTGTCAAAAGGAGGACTACTGAACAATCTTCAGCAGAAGATATTATCAATATATTAGAAGAAGTAACCACCAGAACCAAGATTGGTTCTAGTAGGGTGAATCTCAAAGCAAGGTTTAATACACCTTGGAAAGATTCTGTAGACAAAAATCCCAAATAAAATTCTAATAATGTTAAATATAAGCCTGCAGATATAATCAGAAAGTGCCATATTTGCCAAAGCACCACCCACTTAGCCAATACATGTCCAAAAAGGGGAAAATCAATGAAATTGACATTAAAAAAGGACCTTATGTTGAAAAAGGCAATAATATTGAAGAAAAGTCAGATGATAAGTCATCAATATTTTCTGAATCTTCAAAAGATATAGAAAATATCAATGCCACCTTTGACATCATGGAATCTTATTCCCACTTGCCACAATTGAGCAATAGTCAACTTGATTTATCAATAGTTCAAGATTCACAACTTATGAAAACCAAACCAAACAGGGGAAAAGGTTATACAGCTGGTAACTCCTGTATAACAGAAGTGGTAGTTAATAACAAACTCACTAAATGTTTACTTGACCCAGGAGCCTTTTGCTCTTGTGTTGGCAAATCTTTTCTTAAGACTTGTGTACCAAATTTTGAAGAGCACTTGTTACCAATTGATTGTATAAAATTCAACAGTGCAAGTAATCCAAAGAAAGCATTGGGAATATTTGAGACCAATATCATATTCTCAAATATCAATGGAAATTTAAGAATCATTGTTGAATTTGTTGTTATGGAGAATTGCTCTAGTACCCATTTCATGTTGGGAAATTACTATTTGATCATGTATGGAATAGACTTACACAACAACTAAGATATATACTTCACTATTGGAGACAATAGGCATCAAAGATTTGCCTCTTTACCATTTACAAGACAAATTACAGTAAGTAAAGTAGAAGCAGTCAACTTAGAGTTGGAAATATTCAAATCTTAACAGTTGAATGAAGCTTAAATAAGCCTTCATCTGACTGATAATCAGGAAAATGAACTTTCTGCCCTTTTATATGACCACAGAGGAGCATTTGCATCAGACAAAGAACCTTTGGGAGAAATTATTGGTCATGAAGTTGACGTCATCCTTAATATTGAGAGACCTTATCCACCACTCTTAAGAAGACCTGCATATCCAGCAAGTCCTAAAACGAGTGAGGCTCTAGAAATTCATATTAAAGAAATCTTGGATCTTGGTGTAATAAGAAAGGTTGGCCACAATGAAGAAATAGAAATAACTATACCAGTCATAGTGGAATGGCATAATGGAAAATCTAGAATGGTTGGGGACTTTAGAGCTCTGAACACTAACACTGTTCCAGACAGGTACCCAATACCAAAAATCCAAATTTACCTCACCCAAATATCTCAAGCAGTGTATATAAGCACTATGGATGCCCTTAAAGGATTTCATCAAAATATAGTGACACCAAGAGCAAGGAAATACTTAAGAATTATTGTTCATTGTGAATTTTATCAATATTTGCAGATGCCTTTTAGAATCCAAAATGCACCTTCACACTTCCAAAGAATGATGAATAAAATCTTCCCTGAAGAACTTTCAGAAGGATGGTTAATCATTTACATTCATGACATTATTGTCTGTTCCAAAATTTGGAAAGAACATATGTACAGATTATCCAGATTTTTGACAAAAATCCAATCTGTCAACATGAAAATTTCCCTCAAGAAATGCCATTTTGGATTTAAAGAGCTTAAAGCGCTGGTACACATAGTATCTGGTTTATCCCTTGGAATTGACAAAAACAAAGCTGCATCAGTATTTCTGAAACCTATGCCCCAGAATAAGAAAGAAATTCAGTCATTTTTGGGGCTTGCAGGATATTACAGGCAACCTATTAAAGATTTTGCATCCATAGCCAGACCTCTTTATAAATTATTTGACAAAGACACAGTATTTGGAATGACTTTTGACAGAGTCAAAGCCTTTGAATCTCTGAGACAAGCCTTCACCACTGCTCCAATCTTACTGATGCCAGACTTTAAGCTGCCTTTTAAGATTTATATTGATGCATCAGGAGATGGAATTTGTTCTTCACTTCATCAAGTCCAGATTATCAATGATAAACCTGTGGAAGGACCCATATATTTCATATGAAGGAAAATCAAACCAAGTGAAGCCAGATATGGAGCAACTAAGATGGAGTGTTTATGCCTTGTTTGGGCTTTAGAAAAACTCAATTAGTTTCTGGAAGGATGTGTTTTTGAAGTAATAACAGATTTTACCGCTGTTAAATCACTTTTAAACATGAAAACACCCAACAGACATATTCTCGGATGGAAAATAGCCATACAAGAGTATAGGGGCAATATGACTATTGTTCATAAAGATGGGAATATTCATAAAACTGCATATGGACTAAGCAGATGGCCATTACCAAAAAATATTGATAATCCTGCTTATGTGCCAGAAGAAGCTTTACCACAGATTCCAGTAGAAGGAATAAGTGTTACAGACTTGAACACTACCTTCTTTGAAGAAGTAAGAAACAGTTACACTCAAGATAAGAATTGTAGCATCACATGGCAATTACTTAACAAATACTGTAAAGGAAACTCTCTAATACATGCCTTGGATGAATTATGGAAGAAATCTTATGATGGAGGAAGATTTCACCTACTGGATGGTATAATTTACCACAGGACCAAGCACACATGTGTCATGACATTTGTGGACAGGTCATTAATCAATCTTGTACTGAAATAATTCCATGACCGCCCCTTTTCAGGAAATCTGTCTGAAGACAGAACAAGAGAAAAAGTAAAGACCTGCATATGGGGGCCAATGTGGCAGAAAGATGTTGCAGAGTATTGCAAAGCGTGTGACAGATGTAAAAACGCAAATGGATCCACAGGCAAAAGACTTGGAAATATGATCAAAATCCAAGAACCAAGCAGACCTTGGGAAATTGTCCATATGGATTGGGTAACTTGCCTACCACCAGGAGGTGACAGAAGTTATAATGCTTTCATAGTGATTTTAGACAGATTCAGTAAAACTCCAATCTTTTTACCATGCCATAAAGATGATACAGCCATGGATACAGCTCTTCTAATATGGAATAAAGTATTATCATGGACTGGCATATTCACAAATATCATTAGTGACAGGGATCCCAAATTTGCTTCAGCACTGTGGACAAATCTTCACCAATTATTTGGAACTAAATTGTCTTTCTCTACATCCTACCACCCACAAACTCATGGTCTAGCTGAAAGGATGATACAAACCTTGGAAGACATGGTAAGAAGATTTTGTGCATATGGCCTTGAACTCAAATATTGTGATGGATTCACTCATGATTGGTGTACTCTTCTACCAGCATTAGAGCTGGCATATAAGACATCAATTCATGCCATTACCAATCAAACTCCTGCTATTCTAGAAAAGGGATGGAATCCCAAGTTACTCCAAGATTCTTTAAGAAAATATTTGGTTGAAATACATCCTACAGCTTCCAGCTTCAAAGGAATGCTAGACAGAGCTAGAAAACATGCATTAATATTTCTGGAAGACTCATTTGCATATGCTAAAGATAAATAAGACAAATCACATGCCACTCCAGATTTCAAATTGAGGTATTTAGTACTAGTATCCACTATCAACTTCAATAGCATCAAAGGATGTAAAAAGCTCAAAGACTCCTTTGCAGGAGCTTTTGTTATTAAAACCCTCCATGGATAAAATGCTGTTGAAGTAGAATTATCTGAAGAGCTTAGTAATAAGAATCCTACATTTCCAGTGAGGTTGATAAAGCCATATGAATCTAGTGAGACTGAGAAGTTTCCTTTGAGGAATAAAGCTCCACAAGTTATACCTCCTATTGAGACATCTGGTATTAAGAAGATTACCAAAGTTCTTAAAGAAAGAAAATTAAGAACCAAAAAAGGAAGGGAATACCTTGTTAGATACAGGGACCCAACTTGTGAAGATGAATGGTTAGAAGAAAAGGACATAACTGAAGCTACCAAACTTCTCAGAAGATTTAGAAATGCTAGAAATAACAATATTACAAAGTAATATTCGTTTTTTAGGGGGAGGGAATGTGAGCCTTAGAGGTATTTTCATACACCCAAAAGACCACAAACAAAAAATTAATATACAAACATAATTGAAATAAATTTATTTACATTATTAAAATGAGAATTAAATATTAATTTATATACAAAATCAAAAACTTAATTATAATTTAAAAATAAAAATACATTAAATATGAAAATTGTAAAAACCATTTTTACTTGAAAAAATTAAGTAAAAATGAATTTTTTACAAAATTAACCAAAATAAAAGAATTTTAGAAAAAAGTTGAATAAATTTTATCATAACTACCTATCTAACAAATAAATATATAAAATTTATTTCACCATTGGATTCCTGATAAAAAATTAGGTGGGGTCACCTCTGAGTGAAATTGTTGTAACTCAACTCTAAATAAGCTTAAATTAAGTTTTCTGTATTTTCTTTATAAAAGTTGAAAATACTCAAAACCTTAATTTAATTCACATCAAATTTATTGTTAAACATCAATTTTTGTGTTAAAACTGAGGTTTTGTGTATATTTTAGAATTTATGAGGAATTGAAGTATTTTCAATTGAATTCAATAGAATTGTCAAAATGTGCGGGTGTATTACATAAGTAAACTTTGATTTACGTATGAGGTGCCAATTATTACAGTAGTTTACTTTGAAACCCAATTGCATTACATGTGTAAATTGTAAGTATAATACATGATGAGGAATTAAAGGAAAAAATAAATTGGAAAGATTAAGTTTGGGGGGAAAAAGGAGCTCTAGCTCTAAGGGGGAGCCAGACCCCCAAATTCCCTGCTGACAGGCGTAAGATGTCAAAATCCACGCAAAGGCTCATCACTTTTGGCCTGGAATTGAGTCACAGGGTCTGTGACTCAATTGTTGATGAGGGTTTGATACCAACCAGGGTATTTTTAACTGTTTCCAAGAGGGTAAGACTACCCTTAAGATAAGACAATCTTAGTAAAAGAAATTTCAACTGGTTTCTATGTCCGTTACACTCATTCTGATGTGTTTTGAAGGCTCTAGGCCAGGTATTACTATAGTAGTGGCTGTTTAAGGGTCTAAAATGGCTAAAACCAGCCCTTTTTTGGTCTAAACCAGGGTTCGATGATGACATAATTGGCTTTTCTGTTGTCAGAGTTTTTTCTACGACTGACAAGAGTAAATTCTACCTTTGGGGTAAGAAAATTGATGGCTATAAAAGAATGTCTTCTTTGCCCCACTTTGCTCTTCATGTTAGAATGTTTTCCTTTTATAATTAGTTTAAACACTTTTAAGCCAATCAATGAAACATTCCAACCACCCTTTTTATATCATTTTAAACCTTTTAACCACGTGAAAAAAACATTATAATCATTTTTTGAAACTCTTATAATTACTTTTACCCCTGAACCACCCTAAAAGTGATTTAAAGCATCTTTCATCACTGTTAACTTTGTCACTTTGTTTCCAAATTCACTCTGGTCACTTTTGGGCATGTTTTCTCTTTAAATATATTTTTAAAGACTTTGCTCTTTAATTAATTGCTTGCAGTTCTTTGCTCAATTAATTCCAATTGAAATTGCTCTTGAATAAATTTCTTTTGTAGCCTTAAATATCTCTTGTAGAGTATTTTTGAATAAATCTTTATTGTTGGTAAAACAATAAATTTTTCTTATATTATTGTTTTATACTTACAATGTTAAAAAAGATAAAATAGGCGTGTTTTCTCTTCAAAAATACTATTTCTTACTATTTCTACATAATTTTACCTTATACAAATTTTGAGGACAGGAAAAGTACTTGATATTTTATCAAAGTTTCATATCCACACCTTACATTTTCTTTCCTCATTCTGGACCCAGTTATTTCCCCAGCTCAAGATATAAAGAGATCTTTCAACTTCTTTCTATCCTGAATCAGATGAACAGACAGAGAGGGTAAATCAGATTCTAGAACAGTATCTTTGGATGTATGTCAGTTACCAATAAGATGACTGGCACATCTGGCTCACTCTGGCTGAATTTTCCCATAATCATGCAGAAAATTCATCAACAAAAAAATTACCTTTTTTCACCAATTATGGAATAAATCCCAGCTTTGATTCAATTCACATTTCTCAATACACACCTGCTGGAAGGCTATCAACAAAGATCCAATAAGTGCAGAAAGTGTTCAGAGAAGAATCAGAGTCAGAAATAAGGTTTTTTAAGACGTATGCAGATATAAATAGGACAATTACACCTGATTTCAAACCTGGTGACAGCATATGGCTGGCCTCAAAGAATATCAAGACTACAAGACCCACCAAGAAGATCTCAGAAGTATGGTTTGGACCCATTGAAGTCTGATTGAAGATTTGCAGCCATGCATATCACCTCAAGTTGCCTCAAAAATGGGAGTCAGTTCACCCTGTATTCCACGTTACCTTATTAGGACCAGTAAAGCAATGAGCTATACCAAACCAATGTCAACTTACACCACCTCCAGTCTTAGTGGAAGAGCAAGAGTAATAGGAATTGGCTCAGGTTCTGGACTCAAAACTCAAGAGATGTAAATTATTGGATCTTGTAGAGTGGAAAGGACTCAGTGAATACCCAGAAAAAACAGCTTGGGAACAGGCTTCCAGCCTTACCAACTCACCAGACCTTGTAAAGGATTTCCATACCTTGTATCCTGAGAAATATGGCCCAAATACCTCAAGAGTTTGAATTTATGGTTCTTAGTGGGCAGTAGAAGTTATGAAAGTAAGTTCCTCTCCTTGAATGCACCTTCAAGGGGGTATTCTAACCAAAATTGCTGTAAGCATCACCTTGGACACTTTTTGAGCAATTTTCAATTCCTTGGAAAGATTCAGAAGGCCTTGCAACATCAATACCCTCAGGTTTGGACCTTTCATCAAGATATGGCCAAATCATTTTTTATTTGCTTCTTTTTCTAATTTATTCTATTAATTATTATTCAAGACATTCCTTACATCAATTCATTTATGGAAACGTTTTTTATTTTCTTTTTTGGTGCTTGGTAGGAAGTGGAAGTTATTAAAGTAAGCTCCATCTCCTGGTATGTATCTCTGAGGGTTTCTGATTCTTGTAAGACAACACCTTGGCCACTCTGTGAGCATCAAATGCTTGGTTTTATTTTTCAGAAAAATTCATGGCCAAAATCAAGCAGCTCACCACAAGAAGGACAGCTCTCAGAAGCTTCTTGACTTTTCTTTTTTTGCTCTATTTCTCTCTGAATTCTTATTTTCCTTTCTTTTATTTTACTTGTATAGCTCTCATTTAATTTTATTTACTTTATGAAGCAGAAGCATCCCCTCCTATATCATGTATTGGGATGTTGGATTATTTTTTTTTCTGTATCAATAAGAGTGGGGATAAAAGAAAACCAAGCACAAACAAGACCAATGAGCTAATTATCTCTACCCAAATCATCAAAATTTCTTTGAAAATAATTTATCAACTCATATTCATACTATATAAATCTAGCAGCCATCTCTTCAGAAGCAGTACCAGAATACTTCTATCATTATCATATGCAATAACCTCTCTACTATTTTTATCAAGCCCTCTAAGCAACCTTTCCACAGCATCCTGTCCTTCATTTTCTATCTTGGGATCTTCTCTGGTTACCCAGACAGGCCAATGTTCCCTTCTTTGAAAGACTTGAGCAAACGGCAATGGCAAGGGTGATTGATCTTCTCTTCTTCTGCTGAAGCTGGCCACAGGTTGTAGTTTTTGAGAGGCGACCATTGATGATTTTCTGGGCTGTGGAATAGGAGAGTGCTTAAGTGGTGAAGCTGGGGCAGGCCTGGAAGTGGATGGATTTGGTGAAGGAGGAGGAACTGAATATGGAATGGTGGACAAGATAGACTGGAAATCTATTGGGGTGTTGGGAATGACTTGACTTTGGAATATCTTGGAAGAAGGTTGGGAAGGTGAATGACTTTAGTGATGGCTGATGGAAGGATTTACCACCTCAACCTCTTCACCATCCCATTCATCACTCTCTATAGCATCCAGATTGGTGGGTGAATTGGCAATTTTTCTTATTCTCTCCTCAACACCCTAGTTGTTGTTCCTGGAAATGGGGACCTATGAACTGGAGTCAATGGTCCTGCCACCAGTGGAAATGAGCCCTCCAACATTGGTCCACCTTTCCACATCCCTCTCCCTGGATCCAGTCACTAAAACAATACATCAGCATCACATCAAACCAAGAAGACCACAATACTTAAAGTTGGAATGGCCTGAAGTACCATCAGGGGTAGGGGCCTCAGAGACTGGGAACTCTCTCCTAAAAGGCCCATCCTTCTTTCTCCCCAGATACTGCCTGATGTTGGAAAGTGGCACCCCTGGATGTTGACATGGCTTCTTCCCAACAAAGAAATGATTGCACTTGGAAGACCCGGGGTTATATTTTTGTAAACACTTCCTTCCCCTATTTGAGCACCCAGTACAAAAAGGATCCACAGATTCAACTTCCCTGTACTCATAATAAAGTTGGGAAGGATCCAAATTACCTGAAGAAGCCATTGACCAAGGTGATCCCAGATGACCAAAGATGTTAGAACCACAAATGACAGACAGTGGCAGTTCTTGAGTTCAGTCAGTTTTGAACTCATTTCTAGAGTTATGGAAGAAAAAGATTCAACATTTCGTATATGTATATAAATTCCTGAAAATCATCAAAGTTCTGGGACCATTACTCCAGCTATGACCCCTCAAGGTCCTCCATATGGGGCCCCATTCAAAAAGGAAGCGCCTCCTTTTCAATCCTTTGGAGGCCCCTCTGCAATTCCAGGTCATATGGGCCGATTTGGCCCACTTCTTTCCCCTTGTCCCCCTGAAAACCCCTTCAAGTTTGGTTCCAGGGGCACCACAGGCCGCATATTACGCTCTGTAGACCATAAAAGCATTAAAAGGAAGATTTTTCTGTAGAATGGAAGGGACCAAAAATACAATAGGGAACCAAAATGACCTCAAAAGACCAATTGAGCTTATTTTTTGAAGGTTCTTGGGGCAGGACCCCTTTTCAAGACATGCAAATTGAGGAAATTTGGTGCAAGAATGATTGTCAAAATAATATGGCCAATTCCTGTGGGGGTATACATTCATATAGTCATTTTTCAAGCTGAACACAATGATTGCCTTCAATTTGGGATTTAGCCCATGGGCAATGAAGATAATTTTTTTGAGAAGGAAAAAATTCTAAAGAAAGGAGAAGATTTCACGTACTGAAAGAAGGGGGAAATTAGTTAAAGGGCAAAGAACAACACAGTGAAGAAGGGATTCTCAGGATAATAATCAAGAGGGAAAAGATTTAGCTTTAAATATTTTAAAAAAACTTGTTGAGATTTTGGGATGACACTCAAGAGTGGCAGGATGTTATGGTGTTCAGGATCACACAGTTTTTAAGAGGAGGATACTGTCACAGCTACAATCAGAGGTAAGGGTATTCAACCCTACACCCACTTAGACTCATCAAACCAGAGATCCAGTATGTGTTTTGGTAATCAGCTTTGGAAAATATTCTTGCTTAAACATGCATACAGCCTTTCATTACTTGTAAAGGCTGGATTCACAAGTCTGAAACTTTCTTATCACTCAACTCCACCACACCTCTTTTACAGACCCTTTACCTCCATACAGGTGTTTCATTATCTAAATCAATTCAAATAAAGATTCCTCTCCAGAAAATTCACTCTTTGGATCAGGGAGGGTAGATTCTCACATATACCAGCCCCTCTTTCTCCCCCTGGAGACTTTTCCCCAGTTAATTAATATATTTTATCAATTATTTAATAAATACTCTTATTTCTTTACTTTGAATATTATATTTATTAGCTTTAAGTTGTTCTTTGCATTTTCTCACCTGTTCAGTAGAGATGTGGTGGCCATATCCTTATCAACCCTTCTCTTTCTTTCTGACAGGTGTAAACAGTAGACTTGAACTTGTTGTGGTTGGCTTTTCTATTCCTTACTCTTATTCCTATTGTTGCTTCTTTCTTATATTTATTTTATTAGCAATTATATCCTCATTACACTCTTAATTGTATTCAATCTTATTTCATCCTGAGCCCTCCATAAGTGAGTGCCAGTTTACCTAGTTCCTAGCCTTCTTCAATTAGAAGAGCCCCTGTTACACACACCTTCTCATCATATTTGTGCTACATAGATTATGAAAATGATTATTAATACATATCTTCCCTTCAAGAAATTGAAAAGCTTGTTCAGTCACAAAGACTTCCCAAGCTTATTATTACTTTTTTTGAACTAGCTCTGAAATTTTCCATTGAATTTGTCTTTCCTAGCTAAATACAGAATTATTGCACATGGAACATTAGCAAAATCCTTATACAGAATTGTTGCCAATATTTTCAAGAGGAGGATTTGAAGTATTTTCAGACATCCTGAAATTTACTGATCAGAACTAAATCAGCTGAATAATATAATATGATAAATTTCTTTAAAAACTCAAAGAAAAGCCAAAAATGTACACAGGTGCATGGGAGTATATCTCTACCTACTCCTCCCCACACAAGGAAAAATTTGTCACTGCTTGGGAAAGTGTAAGGTGTAGATATGAAACTTTGATAAAATATCAAGTACTTTTCCTATCCTCAAAATTTGTATAAGGTAAAATTATTTAAAAAAAGTAAGAAATAGTATTTTTAAGAGAAAACACACCAATTTTATTGACTTTAACTTTATAAGTATAAAAAAATAATATAATAAAAATTTATTGTTTTACCAAGAATAAAGATTTATCCAAAAATACTCTACAAGAGATATTTAAGGCTACAAAAGAAATTTCTTCAAGAGCAATTTCAATTGGAATTAATTGAGCAAAGAGCTGCAAGCAATTAATTAAAGAACGGAGTCTTGAAAAATATATTTAAAGAGAAACCAGCCCAAAAGTGACCAGAGTGAATTTGGAAACAAAGTGACAAATTCAACAATGATGAAAGATGCTTTAATTCACTTTTGGGGTGGTTCAGGGGTAAAAATGATTATAATTATTTTTTCACGTGGTTAGAAGGCTCAAAATGTTTAAAAAATGGTGGTTGGAATCTTTTATTGATTGGTTTAACAGTGTTTTAAACTAATTATAAAAGGAAAAGATTATAACATGAAGAGAAAAGTGGGGCAAAGAAGACATTCTTTTATAGCCATAAATTTTCTTATTCCAAAAGGAAAGTTTACTCTTTTCAGTCGTGAAAAATAGTCTGACAACAGAAAAGCCAATTATGGCATCATTGAACCCTGGTTTAGACCAAAAAATGGCTGTTTTAAGCCATTTTTTGCTATTTTTAGCCATCTTAGACCCTTAGATCAGCAATTACTATAGCAATACCTGGTCTAGAGCCTACAAAACACGTTAAAATGTGTGTAAAAGGCGTAGAAACCAGTTAAAACTGTTTTTACCACCATTGTTTTAGCTTAAGGGTAGTTTTACCCTCATGGCAGCAGTTGAAACTACCCTGGTTGGTATTAAAACCTCATTATCTATTGAGTCACAGACCCTGTGACTCAATTTCAGGCCAAAATTAGTTAAATTTTGGGTGGATTTTGAAATCCCATGCCAGTCAGCAAGGAACTTGGGGGTCTAGCTCCCCCTTAGAGCTGGAGTGTCTTTTCCCCCCCAGAATTAATCTTTCCAATTTCTTTTTTCTCTAATTCCTCATCATGTAATACAATTATAATTTGCATATGTAATTCAAATGAGTTTTAATTACACATCAGTAATAATTGATACCTCATATGTAAATTGAATTTCACTTATGTAATACACACACACATTTTGACATTTCAATTGAAAATACTTCAATTCCTCATAGCTTCTAAACTAAACACAACACCTCAATTTTGACACAAAAATTGATGGTTAACACCACATGTGGTGTGAATTAAATTAAGGTTTTGAGAATTTTCATACTTTTGTACAAAAAATACTAAAAACATAATTTAACCTTATTTAGAGTTGAGTTACAGAAATTTCATCCAGGAGTGACCCCACTTTATTTTTTATGAGGAATCCAATGGTGTGATAATTTATTTATGTTTATTTATTGGATAAAAGTTATAATATATCTCATATACCTTTTTGCCAACAATATTTTAATTTCATAATTTTAATCAAAAATTCATTTTTACTCAATTTTTACAAGTAAAAATGTATTTTCATAATTTTAAGTTTTATTGTAATTTTATTTTTGAATTATAATTGAAATTTTGATTTTAAAATATAAATTTGTATTTAAATTTCAATTTTTGTATTTTTAAAATATAAAAAATTTTATTTTATTTATATTTGTATCTGAATTTATCATTTGTGGCCTTTTGGGTATATGAAAATACCTCTAAGGCTCACATTCCCTCCCCCTAAAAAATAAAATATTACTTTTTAATATTGTTATTTCTAGTGTGTCTGAACCTTCTGAGAAGTTTAGTAGCTTCATTGATGTCCTTTTCTGGCAACTATTCATCTTCACAAGTTGGCTCACTGTACCTAACAAGGTATTCCCATACTTTGTTGGTTCTCAACTTTCTTTCTTTGAGAACTTTAGTAGTTTTCTTGCTACCAGATGACTCAATAGGAGGTATAACTTGGGGAACTTTATTCCTCAAGGGAAATTTTTCAGCATCACAAGATTTATATGGCTTTATCAAGCTCACTGGAAATGTAGGATGCTTATTGCTAACTTCTTCAGATAACTCTACTTAAATGGCATTTTCTCCATGGAGGGCCTTAATAGCAAAAGTTCCTGCAAAGGAGTCTTTCAGTTTCTTACATCCTTTGATGTTATTGAAGTCAGTGGTGTATACAAGAACTAAATACCCCACTTTGAAATCTGGAGCTGCATGTGATTTATCCCATTTGTTGTTAGCATATGCAAAACAGTCTTCTATGCACCTTACTGCATTCTTTTTAGCTTTGTCTAGTATTCCCTTGAAGCTAGCAGCTGTGGGATGTATTTAACTCAAATCTTTCCTCAAGGAATTGTGAGGTAATTTTGGGTTCCATCCCTTTTCTAGGATAGCAGTAGTTTGATTGGTACTGGCATGGATTGATGTTTTATATTCTAATTCCAGTGCTGGCAACAGAATACACCAATAATGGGTAAATCCAACACAACCTTTGAATTCAAGGCCATAAGCACAAAATCTTCTTACCATGTCCTCTAAGGTCTGGATCATCCTTTCAGCCAGACCATCAGTTTGTGGGTGGTAGGCCGTAGAGAAAGACAGCTTAGTGCCAAATAATTGGTGAAGATTTGTCCATAGTGCTGAAGTGAATTTGGGTACCCTTTCACTAATGATATTTGTAAATATGCCAGTCCATGACCCTGCTCTATTCCATATCAGAAGAGCTCTATCCATGGCTGTATCATCTTTGTGACATGGTAAACAAATTGGAGTTTTACTTAATCTGTCTACAATCACTAGGAAAGCATTATAACGTCTGTCACCTCCTGGTGGTAGGCCAGTTACCAAATCTATATTGACAATTTCCCAAGGTCAACTGGGTTCTTGGATTTTGATCATATTTTCAAGTCTCTTTCCAGTGTATTTATTTGCCTTTTGGCATCTGTCGCAGGTGCTGCAATAGTCTGCAACATCTTTCTGCCACATTGGCGATGTGAGCCTTAGAGGTAATTTCATATACCCAAAAGACCACAAATATAAAAAATAACATATTAATATAAATAAAATAAATTTATTTATATTATTAAAATAAAAATCAAAATATAAATATAAAATTATATTAAAAAATAAAAAATTAATTATAATTTAAAAATAAAAATACATTAAATTTTGTAAATATAAAATTACATTTATACTTGAAAAATTTAAGTAAAAATGAAATTTTAACAAAATTGTGAAAAAATAAATAAATTTGGAAAAAAGTTAAATAAAATTTATTATAACTTTTTATCCAATAAATAAACATATAAAATTTATTTCACCATTGGATTCCTCATAAAAAATCAGGTGGGGTCACCTCTGAGTGAAATTCTTGTAACTCAACTCTAAATAAGCTTAAATTAAGTTTTTAGTATTTTCAATACAAAAGTTGAAAATCCTCAAAACTTTAATTGAATTCACACCACATGTGGTGTTAACCATCAATTTTTGTGTTAAAATTGAGGTGTTGTGTTTAGTTTAGAAGTTATGAGGAATTGAAGTATTTTCAATTGAATTCAATTGAAATGTCAAAATGTGCGCCTGTATTACATAAGTGAACTTTGATTTACATATGAGGTGTCAATTATTACTGTATTGTACTGTACAATTGAATTGAATTACATATGTAAAGTATAAGTATAATACATGATGAGGAATTAAAGGAAAAATAAATTGGAAAGATTAAATTTGGGGGGGAAAAGGAACTCCAGCTCTAAGGGGGAGCTAGACCCCCAAAATCCTTGCTGACAGGCGTGGGATGTCAAAATTCACGCAAAAGTTCATCACTTTTGGCCTGGAATTGAGTTACAGGGTCTGTGGACTCAATTGATGATGAGGTTTTGATACCAACTGGGGTAGTTTTAGCTGTTGCCAAGAAGGTAAAACTACCCTTAAGATAAAACAACCATAGTAAAAACAGTTTTAACTGGTTTCTACGCCTCTTACACACATTCTGACGTGTTTTGAAGGCTCTAGGCCTGGTATTGCTATAGTAATGGCTGATTTAAGGGTCTAAAATGGCTACAAATGGCTAAAAATGGCTTAAACCAGCCCTTTTTGGTCTAGAACAGGGTTCAATGATGCCATAATTGGCTTTTCTGTTGTCAGACTGTTTTTCACGACTGACAAGAGTAAAATTTACTTTTGGAGTAAGAGAATTGATGGCTATAAAAGAATGTCTTCTTTGCCCCACTTTTCTCTTCATGTTAGAATCTTTTCCTTTTATAATTAGTTTAAACATTGTTAAACCAATCAATAAAAGATTCCAACCACCTTTTTTAAATCATTTTAATCCTTTTAACCACGTGAAAAAATCATTATAATCATTGTTTGTAACTCTTATAATCATTTTTACCCCTGAACCACCCCAAAAGTGAATTAAAGCATCTTTCATCACTGTAAACTTTGTCACTTTGTTTCCAAATTCACTCTGGTCACTTTTGGGCGTGTTTTCTCTTTAATATTCTTTTTAAAGACTTTGTTCTTTAATTAATTGCTTGCAGTTCTTTGCTCAATTAATTCCAATTGAAATTGCTCTTGAAGAAATTTCTTTTGTAGCCTTAAAATATCTCTTGTAGAGTATTTTTTGGATAAATTTTTATTGTTGGTAAAACAATAAATTTTTATAATATTATTGTTTTATACTAATAAAGTTATAAACAATAAAATTGGCGTGTTTTCTCTTAAAAATAATATTCCATACTATTTTTAATTGATTTTTACCTTATACAAATTTTGAGGACAGGAAAAGTACTTGATTTTTAATCAAAGTTTCATATCCACACCTTACATTTGGGGGCCCAGCTGTGATATTTTACCTGTGACATATTTTTTTTACTCTTTTTAAATCTTTTTCTTATATTGAAAAATTTAAAAACATATAAAAAATACTTCTAATTCAAAAAAACCCATAAAAAAGAATTTTTTTCATATTATAAGTGAGGCTTATATTTTTATTTCTTTTTTGAAATAACCTTTTTTTTACTTAATTAATTGGCTTTTTCATTAATTTTTAATGTCTGACAACGTGGTAAGACAAGAAAACATTGAAACAGCCTCAACAGTAACCAGCATTATCCCTGCCAGTACTGTTAATTCTGATCATAATAGCCCTGTTATTGTGACTCAAAATAACCAGCCTGAACCAATATCTTCTGAATTAATTAACTTGGACATAAGTAATACTCTTCAGAAGGCTAAGAATTTGGCCAATAGTAAGTTTTTGACGTAAAAATACTATTTTAAGCCTTTTTTAACCATAATTATGCCTTCAACCAGATCAGGAGCCAGCTACAACCCCTCAAGCAGCTCCCAAAAAGGTAATAGACGTGATTATGGCAGAAGCCAACCAGGTACAGAAGGAAAAGGGTCAGTTGATGACTTCCAAACAACTAAATTGGGTCATTCTGAAGCTGATAATACTATTTTACCTTCAAAAAGAGCTGACACCGCCACAACAAGCCTCTGTGGACATATACAAAGCCAGCCACAGTGCATACAACAATGCACTTCAATTCAAGGAGTACCAGATCCTTGCAGACCTGTGGAAGAATTGCATGAATTCTTACCTGACAGTAAGAAAATTCTTGGGCCATCCCAGCACTTGCAAATTGCTCAATGGATGGCATCCATTAATGGAGAAGAAAAACATGATGCTTTTGACACTAGAATGGAGGAAAAACAACCCTCCACCACCCAAACCAGTGCCAAAAACAGCCCCAGTGGCCAGCAGCAGCAATTCCAACGTGAAAAAGCAGCCACAAACTCCAAACAAGGGCAAAGGGAAGGCACCAGCCCCAAAACCTTACAGCCAGGGCTACAGAATCCCAAAGATTCAGCAGGATGCCATGGAAAATGTATTTCAGATGGCCAGAACCATGATGGAATTACAGAAGAAGGAGGAAGCCAGATTAAGATTCCAGAAATGACTTCTGACATATTTGATTCCATCCCAGAGTTGTATAATGCTATAAATGACGTGAAAAAACATCTTTCTGATAAAAATGAAACCATTTGTGACAACATTAAAACAAACAACCTGAGTCTGTGCCAAATTAATGAAACACTTATGTGTTTTGAAAAAGTTTTAAGAACAATTAAAAATTCCAATAATGATAATTCTTCTAATAAAATAAATGAACAATCTGCCATTATTAAAGAATTAACAGATAAATATTCTAAATTCAATATTGATGACATAATTGAAACAACAATTAAGCAAGCCATTAATATTCTCAAGACAGAAAAAAAGAAAGTCCTTGATGACATTTCAAATTCATTTACTGAAGTAAAGACATATACCATTGCCTTGAAAAAGTGTTTTGATACTTCACAAGAAGAAGTATCAAAATTATCAATGAAATTGAATCAAGTCACTGCTGATAATACAAGACAGACAGAGTTATGGCAAGAACTGACACATAAGGAAGACATGTATAAAATTGAAGTAATAAATTTAATACAAAGCTTCCAACATGAATACAGAAATTCCCAAAGGTGCAGCAACAGTAAAATGAATGACATTGAACAAATACTGAACACCTTACCAAGAATGTCTACACCTCTAAATCAAAATGAGGGCACAAGAATTCCAAATCCACAAGTATTGGATCCTGATAATTCACAATTCAAAAATGAATTATCCACTTCTTTTCATAACTTGGAACCATCAATGGGCCAAGCACTCTTGAAAGAAGTTCCAAAACTTAAAGAATGGCCTCACTTCAGTGGTGAAGGAGAGTATGACCATATGGAATTCATTAGAGGTATTGACATGATCAAAGAGGATTTTGAATTACCAGACAGATTGGTAACAGCCAGGTTTAACACCTTGTTTACCAGATCAGCTCACAGATGGTACATCAAAATAAGACAAGCACATGGACACCAGAGTTGGACTTGGTGGAAAACCCAAATCATCAACAAATGGGCAAATGATGCTTGGAGGTTTAAAGTTGAAACAGCCTTTGAATCTGCCAAATTTAATGCTGATAAAGACAGAGCTTTACCATGGTTTTGCCAACAAAAGGACAGATTAACAGCATTATATCCTGACATGTCAGAGTTTATGATCCATAGAAAAATTCTGAGACAATGTGGAGGTGACTTAGAGCATGCTGTCAAAAGCAGGACTACTGAACAATCTTCAGCAGAAGATATTATCAATATACTAGAAGAAGTAACCACCAGAACCAAAATTGGTTCTAGTAGGGTGAATCTCAAAACAAGGTTTAATACACCTTGGAAAGATTCTGTGGACAAAAACCCCAAAGAAAATTCTGGTAATATTAAATATAAATCTGCAGATACAGTCAGAAAATGCCATATTTGCCAAGGCACCACCCATTTAGCCAATACATGTCCAAAGAGGGGGAAAATCAATGAAATTGACATTGAAAAGGAACCAGATGTTGAAAAAGAAGACATAATTGAAGACAATTCAGATGATAAGTCATCCATATTTTCTGAATCTTCAAAAGATATAGAAAATATCAATGCCACTTTTGACATCATGGAATCTTATTCCCACTTACCACAATTGAGCAATGGTCAAGTTGATTTATCAAAAGTTCAAGATGCACAACTTATGAAGACAAAACCAAACAGAGGAAAAGATTATACAGCTGGTAACTCCTGTATAACAGAAGTGGTAATTGACAACAAGCCCACCAAACTTTTGCTTGACCCAGGAGCCTTCTGCTCTTGTGTTGGAAAATCCTTTCTTAAGACTTGTGTACCAAATTTTGAAGACCAACTGTTACCAATTGATGGTATAAAATTCAACAGTGCAAGTAACCCAATGAAAGCATTAGGAATCTTTGAGACCAATGTCATATTCCCACACATAAATGGGAATTTAAGGATCACAGTTGAATTTGTTGTTATGTAAAATTGCTCTAGTACCCATTTTATATTGGGAAATGATTATTTAACCATGTATGGAATAGATTTACATAATAACAAAGACAGATACTTTACAATTGGGGACAATAAGCGCCAGAAATTTGCCTTTTTACCATTTAAAAGACAAATTACAGTAAACAAAGTATCACCAGTCAACTTAAAGTTAGAGAAATTCAAGTCTGAACAGTTAAATGAGGCTGAAATAAGCCTTCATCTGACTGATAAACAATAAAATGAACTTTCTTCCCTTTTGTATGACCACAGAGGGGCATTTGCTACAGACAAAGAACCCCTGGGAGCAATTATTGGTCATGAAGTTGACATCATTCTTAACATTGAGAGACCTTATCCACCACTCTTAAGAAGACCTGCTTATCCAGCAAGTCCAAAATCAAGAGAAGCTCTAGAAATTCATATCAAAGAACTTCTGGACCTTGGTGTAATAAGAAAAGTAGGCCACAATGAGGAAGTAGAAATAACTACACCAGTCATAGTGGCGTGGCATAATGGAAAATCCAGAATGGTTGGGGACTTTAGAGCTCTGAACACTTACACTGTTCCAGACAGATACCCAATACCAAAAATCCAAATTGCCCTTACTCAAATATCTCAAGCAGTGTATATAACCACTATGGATGCCCTTAAAGGATTCCATCAAAATGTGGTAACACCAAGAGCAAGAAAATACTTGAGAATTATTGTTCATTGTGGAGTGTATGAATACTTAAGGATTCCCTTTGGTATCAAAAATGCACCTTCACACTTCCAAAGAATGATGAATGAAATCTTCCCTGAAGAACTCTCAGAGGGATGGTTAATCATTTACATTGATGACATTATTATCTGTTCAAAGACTTGGGAGGAGCACATGTACAGATTATCAAGAGTTTTGACAAAAATCCAATCAGTAAACATGAAAATCTCCCTGAAGAAATGTCATTTTGGATTTAAAGAACTTAAGGCACTAGGACATGTTGTATCTGGTTTGTCCTTTGGAATTGATAAAAACAAAGTTGCAGCAGTATTGTTAAAACCCATGCCTCAGAATAAGAAGGAAATTCAGTCATTCTTAGGTTTTGCAGGATATTACAGGCAACACATTAAAGACTTTGCATCCATAGCAAGACCACTTTATAAGTTTTGTGACAAAGACACAGTATTTGAAATGACTGTTGACAGAGTCAAAGCTTTTGAATCTCTAAGAGAAGCATTGACCACTGCTCCACTCTTACTGATGCCAGACTTTAAATTACCTTTCAAACTGTATATTGATGCATCAGGGGATGGACTAGGTGCTGCACTTCACCAAGTTCAGATCTTAAATGACAAACCTGTAGAAGGACCAATATGTTTCATATCCAGGCAAATCAAACCAACTGAAGCCAGATATGGAGCAAGTCAAATGGAATGTCTATGCCTTGTCTGGGCCTTAGAGAAATTGAACTATTTCTTAGAGGGATGTGTTTTTGAAGTAATAACAGATTGTACAGCTGTGAAATCACTTTTGAACATGAAAACACCTAACAGACACATGCTCAGATGGCAAATAGCCATACAAGAATACAGAGGCAATATGACTATTGTTCATAAGGATGGGAATATTCATAAGAATGCAGATGGACTAAGCAGATGGCCATTACCAAATAACATTGATAATCCTGCTTATGTTCCAGAAGAAGCTTCACCACAAATTCCAATAGAAGGAATAAGTGTTACAGACTTGAACACCACCTTCTTTGAAGAAGTCAGAAATAGTTACACTCAAGATAAGAATTGTAGCATCTTATGCCAATTACTTAACAAAGACTGTAAAGACAACTCTCTAATACATGCCTTGGATGAAGTATGGAGGAAATCTTATAATGAAGGAAGATTTCACCTACTGGATGGTATAATTTACCACAGAACCAAGCACACATGTGTCATGACAGTTGTAGACAGGTCATTAATCAATCTTGTACTGAAAGAATGCCATGATAGTCACTTTTCAGGACATCTTTCTGAAGACAGAACAAGAGAGAAAGTGAAGACCTGCATATGGTGGCCAATGTGGCAAAACGATGTTGCAGAGTATTGCAAAACCTGTGACAGATGCCAAAAGGCAAATAAATCCACTGGCAAAAGACTTGGAAATATGATGAAAATCCAAGAACCAAACAGACCTTGGGAAATTGTCCATATGGATTGGGTAACTGGCCTACCACCAGGAGGTGACAGGAGCTATAATGCTTGCCTAGTAATTGTGGACAGATTCAGTAAAACTCCAATCTTTTTACCATGTCACAAAGATGATACAGCCGTGGATACAGCTCTTCTGATATGGAATAGAGTAGTGTCATGGACTGGGATATTTACAAATATCATCAGTGATAGAGATCCCAAATTCACTTCAGCACTATGGACAAATCTTCACCAATTATTTGGCACTAAACTGTCTTTCTCTACAGCCTACCACCCACAAACTGATGGCCTGGCTGAAAGAATGATCCAAACCTTAGAGGACATGGTGAGAAGATTTTGTGCATATGGCCTTGAATTCAAAGATTGTGATGGATTTACCCATGATTGGTGTACTCTGTTACCAGCACTGGAATTAGCATATAAAACATCAATCCATGCTAGTACCAATCAGACTCCTGCTTTTCTAGAAAAAGGATGGAACCCCAAGTTACCCCAAGACTCCTTGAGGAAAGACTTAATTGAAATACATCCCACAGCTGCTAGCTTCAAAGGAATGCTAGACAAAGCTAGAAAGCATGCAGTAAGGTGCATGGAGGACTCTTTTTCATATGCTCAAGATAAATGGGATAAATCACATGCAACTCCAGATTTCAAAGTGGGGGACCTAGTACTTGTATCCACCACTAACTTCAATAACATCAAAGGATGTAAAAAGTTGAAAGACTCCTTTGCAGGACCTTTTGTGATTAAGGCCCTCCATGGAGAAAATGCTGTTGAAGTAGAGTTATCTGAAGAACTTAGCAATAAGCACCCTACATTTCCAGTGAGCTTGATAAAACCATATAAATCTAGTGATGCTGAGAAATTTCCCTTGAGGAATAAGATTCCCCAAGTTATACCTCCTATTGAAACATCTGGTGCTAACAAAATTACCAAAGTTCTTAAAGAAAGGAAATTAAGAACCAAGAAAGTAAGGGAATACCTTGTTAGGTACAGTGACCCAGCTTGTGAAGATGAATGGTTAGAAGAAAAAGATATACCAGAAGCTACCAAACTCCTCAGAAGATTCAGACACACTAGAAGCTCCAATATTACAAAGTAATATGCTTTTTTAGGGGGAGGGAATGTGAGCCTTAGAGGTAATTTCATATACCCAAAAGACCACAAATACAAAGATAACATATTAATATGAATAAAATAAATTTATTCATATTATTAAAATAAAAATCAAAATATAAATATAAAATTATATTAAAAAATAAAAAATTAATTATAATTTAAAAATAAAAATACATTAAATTTTGTAAATATAAAATTACATTTATACTTGAAAAATTTAAGTAAAAATGAAATTTTAACAAAATTGTGAAAAAATAAATAAATTTGGAAAAAAGTTAAATAAAATTTATTATAACTTTTTATCCAATAAATAAACATATAAAATTTATTTCACCATTGGATTCCTCATAAAAAATCAGGTGGGGTCACCTCTGAGTGAAATTCTTGTAACTCAACTCTAAATAAGCTTAAATTAAGTTTTTAGTATTTTCAATACAAAAGTTGAAAATCCTCAAAACTTTAATTGAATTCACACCACATGTGGTGTTAACCATCAATTTTTGTGTTAAAATTGAGGTGTTGTGTTTAGTTTAGAAGTTATGAGGAATTGAAGTATTTTCAATTGAATTCAATTGAAATGTCAAAATGTGCACGTGTATTACATAAGTGAACTTTGATTTACATATGAGGTGTCAATTATTACTGTATTTTACTGTACAATTGAATTGAATTACATATGTAAAGTATAAGTATAATACATGATGAGGAATTAAAGGAAAAATAAATTGGAAAGATTAAATTTGGGGGGGAAAAGGAACTCCAGCTCTAAGGGGGAGCTAGACCCCCAAAATCCTTGCTGACAGGCGTGGGATGTCAAAATTCACGCAAAAGTTCATCACTTTTGGCCTGCAATTGAGTTACAGGGTCTGTGGACTCAATTGATGATGAGGTTTTGATACCAACTGGGGTAGTTTTAGCTGTTGCCAAGAAGGTAAAACTACCCTTAAGATAAAACAACCATAGTAAAAACAGTTTTAACTGGTTTCTACGCCTCTTACACACATTCTGACGTGTTTTGAAGGCTCTAGGCCTGGTATTGCTATAGTAATGGCTGATTTAAGGGTCTAAAATGGCTAAAAATGGCTAAAAATGGCTTAAACCAGCCCTTTTTGGTCTAGAACAGGGTTCAATGATGCCATAATTGGCTTTTCTGTTGTCAGACTGTTTTTCACGACTGACAAGAGTAAAATTTACTTTTGGAGTAAGAGAATTGATGGCTATAAAAGAATGTCTTCTTTGCCCCACTTTTCTGTTCATGTTAGAATCTTTTCCTTTTATAATTAGTTTAAACATTGTTAAACCAATCAATAAAAGATTCCAACCACCTTTTTTAAATCATTTTAATCCTTTTAACCACGTGAAAAAATCATTATAATCATTGTTTGTAACTCTTATAATCATTTTTACCCCTGAACCACCCCAAAAGTGAATTAAAGCATCTTTCATCACTGTAAACTTTGTCACTTTGTTTCCAAATTCACTCTGGTCACTTTTGGGCGTGTTTTCTCTTTAATATTCTTTTTAAAGACTTTGTTCTTTAATTAATTGCTTGCAGTTCTTTGCTCAATTAATTCCAATTGAAATTGCTCTTGAAGAAATTTCTTTTGTAGCCTTAAAATATCTCTTGTAGAGTATTTTTTGGATAAATTTTTATTGTTGGTAAAACAATAAATTTTTATAATATTATTGTTTTATACTAATAAAGTTATAAACAATAAAATTGGCGTGTTTTCTCTTAAAAATAATATTCCATACTATTTTTAATTGATTTTTACCTTATACAAATTTTGAGGACAGGAAAAGTACTTGATTTTTAATCAAAGTTTCATATCCACACCTTACAGGCGACCATATACATGTTTTCACTTTTTCTCTAGTTCTGTCTTCAGACAGATGTCCTTAAAAGGGGCTGTCATGGAATTCTTTTAGTACAAGATTGATTAATGACTTCTCCACAGCTGTCATGACACATGTGTGCTTGGTGCTGTGGTAAATTATACCATCCAGTAGGTGAAATCTTCCTCCATCATAAGATTTCTTCCATACTTCATCCAAGGCATGTATTAGAGAGTTTTCTTTACATTCTTTGTTAAGTAATTGCCATAAGATGCTACAATTCTTATCTTGAGTGTAACTGTTTCTTACTTCTTCAAAGAAGGTAGTGTTCAAGTCTGTAACACTTATTCCTTCTACCGGGATCTGTGGTAAAGCTTCTTCTGTCACATAAGCAGGATTAAAAATATCATTTGCTAATGGCCATCTGCTCAGTCCATCTGCACTTTCAGAAATATTCCCATCTTTGTGGACAATAGTCATATTGCCTCTGTATTCCTGTATGGCTATTTGCCATCTGAGCATATGTCTGTTAGGGGTTTTCATGTTTAAAAGTGATTTGACAGCTGTACAATCTGTTATCACTTCAAAAATACATCCCTCTAAGAAGTAGCTCAATGTTTCCAAGGCCCAGACAAGGAATAGACATTCCATTTGACTTGCTCCATACCTGGCTTCAGTTGGTTTGATTTTCCTGGATATTAAACATATGGGTCCTTCCACAGGTTTATCATTTATGATCTGAGCTTGGTGAATTGCAGCATCCATCCCATCCCCTGATGCATCAATATACAATTTAAAAGGCAACTTAAGGTCTGTCATCAGTAATAGTGGAGCAGTGGTCAAGGATTCTCTTAGA
Source organism: Austropuccinia psidii (assembly GCA_023105745.1). NCBI lineage: Eukaryota > Fungi > Basidiomycota > Pucciniomycetes > Pucciniales > Sphaerophragmiaceae > Austropuccinia > Austropuccinia psidii. The sequence goes on from JALGQZ010000014.1 coordinate 2,999,980, forward strand.
GACTCAAAGGCTTTGACTCTGTCAACAGTCATTTCAAATACTGTGTCTTTGTCACACAATTTATAAAGTGGTTCTTCTATGGATGCATAATCTTTGATGTGTTGCCTGTAATTTCCTGCAAAACCTAAAAATGACTTAATTTCCTTTTTCTTTCTGAGGCATGGGTTTTAACAATACTGCTGCAACTTTGTTTTTGTCAATTCCAAGGGACAAACCAGATACAACATGTCCTAGTGCTTTAAGATCTTTCAATCCAAAATGACCTTTCTTCAAAGAGATTTTCATTTTCACCAATTGAACTTTTGTCAAACCTCTGGAAAATCTGTACATGTGCTCTTCCCAAGTCTTGGAACAGACAATAATGTCATAAATGCAAATCATTAAGCATCCATCTGAAAGTTCTTCAGGGAAGATTTCATTCATCATTCTTTGGAAGTGTGAAGGTGCATTTGTGATACCAAAGGGCATTCTTAAATATTCATACACTCCACAATGAACAATAATTCTCAAATATTTCCTTGCTCTTGGTGTCACACATTTTGATGGAATCCTTTAAGGGCATCCATAGTGGTTATATACACTGCTTGAGATATTTGAGTAAGGGAAATGTGGATTTTTGGTATTGGGTACCTATCTGGAACAGTGTAAGTTTTCAGAGCTCTAAAGTCTCCAAGCATTCTGTATTTTCCATTATGCCATGCCACTATTACTGATCTAGGTATTTCCACTTCTTCATTATGGCCAACATTTCTTATTACACCAAGGTCTAGAAGCTCTTTGATATGAGTTTCCAGAGCTTCTCTTGACTTTGGACTTCCTGGGTATGCAGGTCTTCTCAATAGTGGTGGATAAGATCTCTCATTATTAAGAATGATGTCAACTTCATGACCAATAATTGCTCCTAGAGGTTCTTTTTCCGAAGCAAATGCTCCTTTGTGGTAATACAAAAGGGAAGAAGGGTCATTTTCTTGTTTATCAGTCAGATGAATGCTTATTTCAGCCTCCTTCAACTGTTGAGATTTGAATTTTTCCAATTTTAAGTTGACTGGTGATAATTTATTTACTATAATTTGTCTTTTAAATGGTAAAAAGGAAAATTTCTGACGCTTATTGTCTCCAATAGTAAAGTATCTGTCTTTGTTGTTATGCAAATCTATCCCATACATTATTAAATAGTCATTTCCCAATATAAAATGCGTAGTAGATCAGTTTTCCATAAGAACAAATTCAACTGTAATTCTTAAATTCCCATTAATGTGTGGGAATATAAAATTGGTCTCAAAAAATCCTAATGCTTTCATTGGATTACTTGCACTATTGAATTTTATACCATCAATTGGTAACAATAGGTCTTCAAAATTTGGTACACAATTTTTCAAGAAAAGATTTACCAGCACAAGAGCAGAAGGCTCCTGGGTCAAGAAAATGTTTGGGGAGCTTGTTGTCAATCACCACTTCTGTTATACAGGAGTTACCAGCTGTATAACCTTTCCATGTGTTTGTTTTGGTTTCATAAGTTGTGCATCTTGAACTTTGATAAATCAAGTTGACCATTGCTTAATTGTGGCAAGTTGGAATAAGATTCCACAATGTCAAATGTTGCATTGATATTTTCTATATCATTTGAAGATTCAGAAAATATTGATGACTTATCAGCTGAATTGTCTTCAATTATGTCATCTTTTTCAACATCAGGTTGCTTTTCAATATCAATTTCATTTATTTTCCCCCTTTTTGGACATTTATTGGCTAAGTGGGTGGTGCTTTGGCAAATATGGCACTTTCTGACTGTATCTGTGGATTTATACTTAGCATTATTAGAGTTTCCTTTGGGGTTTTTGTCCACAGAATCTTTCCAAGGTGTATTAAACCTTGCTTTGTGATTCACCCTACTAGAACCGATTTTGGTTCTGGTGGTTACTTCTTCTAATATATTGATAACATCCTCTGCTGAAGATTGGTCAGTAGTCCTGCTTTTGACAGCATGCTCTAAGTCACCTCCACATTGTCTCAAAATCTTTCTGTGGATCATAAATTCTGACATGTCAGGGTATAATGCTGTTAGTCTGTCTTTTTGTTGGCAAACCATGGTAAAGCTTTGTCTTTATCAGCATTGAATTTTTCAGATTCAGAGGCTGTCTGAACCTTGAACCCCCAAGCATCATTGGCCCACTTATTTATAATTTGGGTTTTCCACCAAGTCCAACTTTGGTGTCCATGTGCTTGTCTCAATTTGATATACCATCTGTGAGCTGATTTGGTAAATAAGGTGTTAAATCTAGCTGTTACCAATCTGTCTGCTAATTCAAAATCTTCTTTGATATTGTCAATACCTCTGATTAATTCCATATGTTCATCTTCTCCTTCACCACTGAAGTGAGGCCATTCTTTAAGTTTTGGAACTTCTTTCAAGAGTTCTTAGCCCATTGATGGTTCCAACTTATGACAAAAAGTAGAAAATTTATTTTTTAACTGTGAATATTCAATATCCAGTACTTGTGGATTGGGAATCCCTGTACCATAATTTTGATTCAGAGGTGTAGAGATTCTTGGTAAGGTGCTTAGTAGTTGTTCAATATTATTCATTTTACTATTTTTACACCTTTGTGAATTCCTTAATTCATGTTGCAAGCTTAGTGTAGCGTTAATCACATTCATTTTATGATCAGTCTCTTTATATGTCAGCTCATTCCATAATTCTGTTTGTTTAGCATTATCAGAGATAACCTTATTTAGCTTTATTGTTAATTTTGATATTTTCTCTTTTGAGGTATCAAAACGCTTTTTCAAGGCAATTATATGTGTCTTTACTTCAGTAAATGATTTTGAAATACCATCAAGAGATTTCTTCGTATCCTCTTTGATAGTACTTACGGCTTTTTTTATTCTTGTTTCAATTATGTCATAAATATTGAATTTAGAATATTTGTCTGTTAACTCTTTAATAATGGAAGATTGTTAATTTATTTTATTTCCAAAAGGATTATCATTATTGGAATTTTGGATTGTTCTTAAACCTTTTTCAAAACACATAAGTGTTTTATTAATTTGGCACAGACTCAAGTTGTTTGTTTTAATGTTGTTACAAATGGTTTCATTTTTATCAGAAAGATGATTTTTCACGTCATTTATAGCTTCATACAACTCTGGGATGGTATCAAATATGTCAGAAGTCATTTCTGGAATCTTAATCTGGCTTCCTCCTGCTTCTGTAATTCTATCATGGTTCTGGTCATCTGAATTACATTTTCCATGGCATCCTGCTGAATCTTTGGAATCCTGTAGGCCTGGCTGTAAGGCTTTGGGGCTGGTGCCTTTCCTTTGCCCTTGCTTTGAGCTTGTGGCTGCTTTTTCACATTTTAATTGCTGCTTCTGGCCACTGGGGCTGGTCTTGGAACTTTCTTGGGTGGTGGAGGGTTGTTTTTCCTCCATTCTGCTGTTAAAAGCATCATATTCTTCTTTTCCATCAATGGATGCCATCCATTGAGTACCTTGCAAGTGTTGGGATGACCTAGGAATTTTTGTACAGTCAGGTATAACTTCATGCAGTTTTTTCACAGATCTGCAAGGATCTGGTACTCTTTGTGCTGCAGTGCATTGTTGTAAGCCTTCTGGATGCCTTTGTAAATGTTTACTGGGGCTTCTTGTGGCGGTGTCAGATCTTTTTGAAGGTAAACTAATGTCAGCAGCTTCAGAATTGGACAATTTATTGTTGTGGAAGTCTGTTACTGACCCTTGTCCTTCTGTATCTGATTGTCTTCTGCCATAATCACGTTGTGGGAACTCCTTTTGGTGTGGGATAAATAATAGGCAGTACCTTGAGGGGGAAATTATTGGTGAGTCTGTTTTGAATTTCAGAATTAGCCAATAACCATGGGTGCTAAGGTGTATTAGCTGCCCCTCTAAATATACTGAAAAAGATACCCTTTTGATGAGATCACAAATCAATTATTTAGTTTTGTGGCTTTTCAATTAGAGAATTTTCTTCAGCAGTCTCTATCAGTCTGTCAATAAAAGATCACTATGATAATAATGGTAATAATTAATATTTTTTTTAATAATTTAGGTTTTGCTTAACTTTCTTGTTATTGATTATAATTCTTTTGAATTAATTCTTCTAGTATTCCTTCTTTCAATACCTGAGATATTTGAAGAGTATTTTTTAAGATCACTAATAATATTAATAATAATCTTGCTAGCTAGATAATACTTTTAAAGGTGATTTAATAATACTATCAATATAGCTATAATAATTTTAAAGGTAAGATAATTCTTTAAGGGTGGTTTTGTTAAATATGAGGTTAAGATATAAATTATATAATAGTAATATAATACTATTAGGATAAATATGAATATAATCCAATATACCTAAAAGGCTTATGATATAAGGTATAAGGGTCAGATGATATCCCTTCTATAAATAAGGGTTATTGATAAATTAGATAAGATCACTAATGATAATATCTTCAAACACTACTTCAACACTACTACTATAATGGTAAGACTATTAAATAATATTAAACTCTTTCATTAATATTATAAATATCTTTCATTAATTAATCATAAATAATACTATAAGATACTGAGCCTTGCTACTGATCTTTTTCAATATAAATACTAGATTATCCTACTAGAGAAGGGATGGATTGATCCTCAAGATTATTGTCTGAATCAGAAGCATGGGGGGAAAAACAGGGAGAGAGGCCCTTTATTTATACCTTTTGGGCCCTCCATAGAGCCTTCCAAAAACAAGGGACTTAGAAAAAATTCCACCTTGAGACATTTTTGCTGGTGGGTAAATTAAAAATGGTGTCATTTGATCAAGATATTGCACCATATGTTTGGTTGATTGCACCATTCTGAACCTTATTATTGTCAGTGCACAGCCTTGAGACATTTTTGCTAGTGGTTAAATTTGGAATGGTGTCATTTGTTCAGGATATTGCACCATATGTTTGGTTGATTGCACCATACTTTTTGAATTATACTTATATTTTAACTAAACTTTATTCTTATTATGCACAGCCTTGAGACATTTTTGCTGGTGGTTAAATTTGGAATGGTGTCATTTGATACAGATATTGCACCATATGTTTGGTTGATTGCACCATTTTAAAAACTGTATTCTTATCTCTACTAACCTTATTTTTCTTCTTCACAGCCTTGAGACATTTATGCTGGTGGTTAAATTTGGAATGGTGTCATTTGATACAGATATTGCACCATATGTTTGGTTGATTGCACCATTTTAAAAACTGTATTCTTATCTCTACTAACCTTATTTTTCTTCTTCACAGCCTTGAGACATTTATGCTGGTGGTTAAATTTGGAATGGTGTCATTTGATACAGATATTGCACCATATGTTTGGTTGATTGCACCATTTTAAATAACTGTATTCTTATCTCTACTAACCTTATTTTTCTTCCTCACAGCCTTGATATGTATTCAGTTGAGTATTTCTTTATGTAAAATTTAATTTGTAAATAATACCTGTAATGTTTGGTTATGGGAGTTTAAGTGGGGATTGAGTAATGTAACACTATGTTAACTTATATGTAAGTGTTTTTTTTATGTCAAGACATGTAACACATGATGTTGTAAGAGTAATGGTATCACTTATGTAATATTACACATGTTTATTCATATTGAATATTTAGACAAGCTGCATTATCTTTAAGCATATTCTTGTACCTAGTATAGAGTGTATAGTATCATTTCTCTTCTTTAATCCATGATATCTAGAAAATTATTGACATTATGGGGTTGAGGCAATATGTGACTATAGGTAAAATTTGATGTAGATTCCAGTGGAATACTTATTTTTGTTATTTTAATATAACTATCCTCCTTTTTCTTGCCAATTTTTCTTTACTTTTATCTTTCACTTTTTTTCTTTATTTTCTTTATATATATATATATTATTATTATTATTGATCAAAGTTTTAGCTTTGAAATTGTGGATTTGAACCTTGGAAGAACTGGTATGGAATACCACATCCCCCTCTCCATTTAATGCTGTCCCCAGCATTCAAGGTGATAATCCACTTACTTTTTTTTTAAAAAAACAATCAAACATTTCCCCCCTTTTTTTTGAATAAAAGAATTTTTATTCATCAAAGTCCTCTTCATCTTCAAATTGAGATTCATCTTCAACTTCCTCTTCTCCTTCTTCCTCTTCTTCCTCTGAGTCCAACTCTTTTCCTCTTGGATAGAACTTTTTTATTTGACTTGCTGCAAACCTTCTTGCTAGCTTTGTACCATCTAATTCTTCCAGCTCATATGGACCATTGTTTATTTGTCTCACAACTCTATAGGGTCCATCCCATCTATTCTTGAACAATAATCCCCATTGTGACTCTAATGCTTTATTGTATACAAGAACAATTTCACCTGGATGAATTGGCTTTCTTAATTGATGTGCTAATTTCCTGTCCCAATATTTTACTGAATCCTCCCTGGCCTTTTTTAATTTCTCTTTTGCCCTTTTTCTTATTTCTTCTTTTCCTGATAGCTGTTCAGCTCTTGCTTCCAATAAATCTTCTGTTGATTTGACTTTGTGCCATTCAATTGATAAGTATGTTTTTGCTTCAATGTCTATTGGTAGTACTGCCTTTTGACCAAATTGAAGCTCAAATGGGGAGTAACCTGTTGTTCTTTTGGTTGATATTCTGTCAGCCAATGTAACCAAAGGTAAGTATTCTTTCCATTTTGAACCATTTTCACCACACATCTTCACCAATGCATCCTTCAATTGTTTATGCCCCCTTTCTACCATTCCTTGTGACTCAGTGTAGTAGGGTGTTGTTACCCTTATCTTTGAACCTGCTTTCTTTACTGCATCTTGTAATTCCTTTCCAAACTCAGGCCCTCCATCTACTGTAACCTCTTTTGGGGCTCCATACCTGCAAATCCATTCAGAAGTGAACCATTCTGATACTGACTTTGCTGTAAGCTTTACTAAACCAATTGTCTCTGGCCATCCTGAGAAATCATCCCTAGCCACTACTAAATACTTCCATCTTCCTGCTTTTACATGTACTGCATCTATACTGACTCTTTCAAATAATGTTGAGGTGAATGAGATTCTTCCTTCCTCTTTTTGGTGATAATGACTTCTCTTTTGACAAGCTTTACAAGATTTGACCCATTTTTTGACTATTTTCTTCATTCCTTCCCACCAAAATCTTTCTTTAACTCTTCTGTATGTTTCATTTTCTCCTCTGTGTCCCATTTCTTCATGTAATGATTTTAATATTCTTCTTTGAGAACTCTGACTTGACACAACTACTTGTGGATTTGGTATATTTCTTCTTTTGAGTTGGCCTTCCTCCAGAAAGAAATTTGATGACTTCCTTTTAATTCTTTTGAAGTCATCCTCTTTACTACCAAAGGGCCTTTTCAATGTATTTAAGTATTCTACCATTCTTTTCCAAAATCCTTCTTGCTTTGATGGTAGCTTTATTCCTGCCAATTTTATTATATTGTTATGTTTTACTCCAAACCCTGGGTGTGGTTTTATCCATTCTTCTTCTTCATCAAACTCAGATTTTTCTTTTTCTTCATCTTCTGACTGAGGTCTTCTTGACAGCCCATCTGGCATTGTGAAGGTCTTCCCTGGCTTATGAACTAAGTCAAAAGAAAACAATTGAATAAATGCAACCCATCTGGTCATTGGGGCATTTGGCAAACAGGGTGAGTTTATCATTTCAATTAAGGCTTTTGCATCTACTTGTAGCTCAAAATGTTGTCCCCAAAGTACTGTTTGGAGTTTCTTGAGCATTTTGGCCACTCCACATAGCTCCAGCTTTGGCTGTGAGTATTTTGATTCCAATCTTGAAAATGTTATTGATTCATAAAGAACTGGTCTGTCCTTTCCTTCTTTGTCTTCTTGAGTAAGTACTGCTCCTGCAGCTATATAGCTTGAGTCTACTGCTAATTTAATCTTCCCTGCTCCCTTTTCATAATCCAAATTTTTTAAGGTTATTTCCTCCCCTACAATTTTTCTTAACTTTTCAAATGCTTCATCACATTTAGTATTCCATTCCCATTCTTCATCATCTCTTGTTAATCTTCTTAGTGGTGATGCAATCTGAGAGAAATTTTGAATGAACATTCTAACATATGCACAAAGTCCCAAAAAGCCTCTTACTTCCTTTTTATTGAGGGGCTTCGGCCAACTTTGTATTTTATTAATCTTCTGCTTTGAAATTTTTCTTCCATTCAAAGAAACTACATGCCCTACTATGTCCAATGCTGGCACACAACATGCAAATTTGATTCCTGATATGGTAAGTCCTGCCTCTTCAATTCTGAATAATATTCTCTCTAATGTAACTGCATATTCCCAAATGAATCTTCTTATCAAATTATTTTCTTGTAAAGCCTCATTATTATATGTTGATCTTGGACCTTTTATCCCTCCATCATCAATAAAAATTCCTACATTCTCTGGTATTTCTTCTTGAAGTATCCAAGTCATTTGGGCTTGATAAACTGCAACAGAATTGGTTGCTCCTTGTGGTAATCTTGTGAGTTGTAGCCTTCCAAGTGGTGTTTCAAATGTAGTTAAGGGTCTTGTAGAAATGTCTAATTCTCTTTCATCATACCCTCCCATTATGTCACCAAGTCCATAACAAACTCTCCCTGAAAAGGCATCTACAAATTCTTCAATATGTGGTGGTAATCCTGCATCTTTAATTGTTACCTTATTAAGATCCTGTAAGTCATGGACAATTCTAAGTTTTCCATTTGACTTTGCAACACAAAATACTGGACTTGTATAGCTGGAGGTAGACTGCTCATACAAGCCTGTTCTAATTCTTTCCCTTACCAATTCAATAAACTGGGGTATTATAGGCTTTGGTATTGGTATTGGCTTCTTCTGCCAAGGTGTATGTGGTATTACTGGTATTTTGTAGGGTTTTCCATATGAATGTTTTAGTAAACCCCTTTCCTCTGCACTGAATGCAATTGCTTTTTCTCTTAAAACTATGACACTCATAAGAAGACTCCTTTCTTCTTCTGAAAGCCATCCAGGTGGTCCAAAATTTATCAATTCAAATCTTTCTTGTGTTATTTTTGATGTGACCATAAATTTAGGTGGTTTTGGTGATAGTGGTGTATTATAAGGGTCTCTTGATAATGGTGGCCTTCCCAAAGGAGGATTTATGTCTTGTGGCATAGGCTCATTAACTGGTCTGACCTTCTTGAGTACTGATTTGTATTTTGCTGCACTATTTTGGTAATCCATTTTGTAATATCACTGAAATTATTCTGCTTTTCCCTTTTATATTTTTATTTCTTATATATATATATATTTTAAAACTGGCTAAGTTGAAATCAATATAATATCAATTATTCTATTTTCTCTATTTTTTCTCCTTATTTTAATAATTTCTTAAATTAAATAAATCTTCACTTCTTTTATATTTTTTCTGTCCATACATTTGAGGTCGCAGTTTAAGGTCATACAGGACCCTACAACTCAGGTGTGCAGACCCTGTATATTAGGTATACAAAATCCTGCCTTTTTATGTCATACAAGGACAATAAGACCCCTTGTCCATTTCTTCACAAGGGAGCAGTTTCATGTCATGCTGAGGACCTCTTGGTCTTCAATTTGACTTGATCCAAGGGCAATTTTTTTTTTTTTTTTTTAGCTGAAAGATCCCTTCTACTAATATCAACTTGAGCTACCTTGAGGCTTAATAATTCATAAAATGTCTGGGTTGATGGATATTTCTTGCTTCTTTTCAGTCATTACCAATCTTCTTGCATATTCCAATTCTACATTTTTGTCCTTCTTTCTTCAATACTTTATTCTTTGGCCAATTTATCATATATATATTTGAGGATTTTATTTGAACCATTTCAAATCTGACCTCTTCTTTCTTCACATTATTTCTTTAATACCACTACTCCTTTCATGGACTTAAATAAAGAAATAGACTATAAGCCCTCAGGTGTGCCACCCCTGCAGTTTTAAGTCATACAAGGACTTAACATTCCACTACTCCCTTCATGGATTCATTAAATTGCCAATTTTATATATTGAAAGAAATTCTCATAACTTTAGAGTTGGATATTCCTCCAGGATGTTTTGATGATGAGCTTGAAAGACCATCATTCTATATTTATCATCTTCCATTCATTCTTATGAAAATTCATCATATAATGATTGAGCTTCCAAGATACTATTAGAATATCTTCTTTTATTTTTCTTTGTTGTTTCTATCTGTAATATTAATCTTCAGGTTTGGGATAATACCCCCCTCTCCATTTAAATTTCTGTAGTTGGTTTCTCTACTTTCTTTGTATTTTGTCTTTGATTATTTATTCTTGTCATATTTTCTTGAGGAGTTTCATTTTTTTTTGGCTCTATTATTATTATTATTATTACTATTATTATTGTGAGTCTTATTCATACTAAGAAGAGGGTTTAATTTGTGTGGTGGCCTGACACTATATAGTGGCAGTCTACAAGGCTATAGCTCTAATCAACTCAGAGCTATTTCCCCTCATCAGACTAGGTCTGACCTTGGCTGCTCAGTGTATATGTATTTTTCAAGTACATACAAACCAGTTGTCCAAGTGCCACCTAGAGCAGGAAGACCATTAAAGCCTTTCTTTTCTGAATGAGATTTTCAATAATAATACTAATAATAAACATCATATTTCTAATCTTCAAGTCATTGATAATTTTTATTGTTTCTTCTTTTCTTTTTTTTTTAAGTATATATATATTTATATCTATTTGTATATATATATTTGAATTTTTTATATATAATCTTTTATAGTATTGAGATTTTAATATTTCCAGTTTAAGGTCATAGAGGACCCAATTGACACTAATGAATTTTTTTTTTTTTTTTTTTTTTTTTTTTTAAAAAAAAAAAAAAAAAATAAAAAAGAAAAATCAAAAATGAATTAGAAAAAATAAAAGATAAATTTAATTATTTCAATAATTTTCCAGTTTAAAGTCATGGAGGACTTTCTTCTTTATTTTTTTAAGGTCCTACTATAATCAATCTTATAGCTTATGTGGTAATGAATATTTCTATATAGTATCATATTATTTTGATTAGAAATTAAGTATCAATTAAAATAGATAATAAGTAGAGGAATAATTTTCCAGTTTTAGGTCATGGGGGACCTAATTGAAATTAATGACTTTTTTATAAATAAAAAAAATGAATTAAAAAAAATATAAAAAATAAAAGATCAAAGATAAATTTAATAATTTAAATAATTTTCCAGTTTAAAGTCATAGAGGACTTTTTTTATTTGATATGCAATATAGCAATAATAAATGGATCATTTAATTAATTTTAAGATATCATTATTCTATTTATAATGATATAGTCAAAAATATATTTCAATAATAATAAATTAAATTAAAAAAGCAAATTTCCAGTTTTAGGTCATAGAGGACCAAATTGAAATTGATGATTTCAAATGAATTTTTGAATAAATAATTTAAATATAAAGGTATTTATCAAGGTTTTTGTTGAATTAAATATTAAGATGTATCTGGGAATTAATATTAAAATAAATAAATATTTCTTTTTTTTTTTTTGATTACTTTTTTTTTGAAGAATAATAATAATAAGAATAATCCAGTTTAGGGTCATAGAGGACCTATAAGAAAAAAACATATCTTATAATTCTACTAAATAATCCAATTTTAGGTCATAGTGGACCTGGCTAAATTAATTACTATCATTATTTTTTCTTTCTAAATATACTTGCTTCTTCAATTTTTCTTCATGATATTGATCTTCATATTAAACAAAGGCTTATATATTCATATATTTTTTATTATATAATATTTATAATCACATGCTATTTTTTATTTTATTTTTAATATCTGATTGTAATATATCAACTGAATAATGATTAAATTTGAGTTTTAACTATAATCAATTGATTGATTTTTTAATTTATTTATTTTTTTGTTATTATGATTTTATTGTCACTATTACTATAGGATTTATTTTGAATAATCTTCTTTTTTTTTTTTTTTGACAAAAAAGACAATAATGAAGTATTTCATCATTTTTTTTAATTATATTATTATTATTTTTTCTATAAGTTTTATTTTCTTATTTAATTTTATTTATGATATTACATATATATATAAATATTGTATGTTATTTATTAAATATTTCATAATTATGATAATTTGTATTTTATTATTTTAGTACTGTACTTAGTGTAAATTACAGTACAATACATCATTGTAACTTTGTACTGTTTATCGCGACTTTTTTTTTTTTTTTCTATTGTGCACATTCTTCAAAAAAAAAATTAACATTATGATTTATTTCTTTTTTTTTTATTATCTTTTATTATATTAATTTTTTTTTTCTGATCGCATGAGCGATGTCTTTTTTTTACTATAGTATAGTGAACAGTACTATACAGTACTGTACTGTACTGTTTTCTATACACAGGGGAGGAGAATTACAGTGTACAGTACAGTATACTGTACATGATAGTACTGTACGGTACTGTAATGTAGACTGTACTGTACTGTACTGTACATGTACAGTAGTTTGTGATTGTGATTTTTTTTTTTTTTTTTTTTTTTTTTTTTTTTTTATATATATATATATATATATATATATTTTTAATACGATGTTTTTTTTTTTTTTTTTTTTTTTTTTTTTTTAACCATGAACGTTATGGTTTTTTTTTTTTTTTTATTCATTTTATTGATTGTTCTTGTTTTTTTTTTAAAAGAAAATACTTTATAACTAACTTCTACTTTAAGTCGTGTTCTGTTTTTTTTTTTTTTTTTTTTCAATAATTTTTTAATATTCATTGATTTCTTTATTTATTTTTTTTATATTTTTTTTTATGATATTATTTTTTTTAAATTTGATCACACAAGCGATCTTCTTTTTTTTTTTTTTTTATTAGAGTACTGTACAGTACATGTGTTCAACTGTATTTTTTTTTTTTGGTACAGTACACTAATGCTCTGCACTCTTTGTCTTTTTTAATCGCATGTAGTCTTTTTTTTTTTTATTAATTTCTATTAAATTTGATCGCTTGAGTGATTTTTTTTTCTTTTTATGTATTTATTCATGTTTATATATATTTATATTTATATATATTTATATTTATTTGTATTTATTTATATTTATATTTATTTGTTGATATTTGTATATATTTATATATATATATATATCTTTATTTATATATATTTATATTGATTTGTATTTATTTTTGTATATATTCAAATTTAATTATATTTAATTATATTTATTTTTATTTATATATATTTATATTTATATATATTTATATTTATATTTATTTATATTAATTTATATTAATTTATATTCATATTTGTATATATTTATTTATTTAAATTTACATTTATTTATAGTTATTTGTATTTATTTTTTGTATATATTTACATTTATATATATTAATTTATTTGTATTTGTTTATATTTATATATATTTATTTATATTTATATTTATATATCTTTATTTATATATATTTGTATTAATTGATTAACTTTATTTTAATGTATTTTGTTTTATTTATTTATATTTATTTATATTTATTTGTATTTATATAGATTTATTTATATAAATTTATATTAATTTATATTTATATAAATTTACATTTATTTATATTTATGTGTATTTATATATCTTTATTTATATAAATGTATATTTATTTGTATTTATATATATATATCTATATTTATATATATTAATTTTTATTTATGTCTGTATATATTTATTTATATTTATATTTGTTTAGAAACAATTAAATGAAGATAAATTAAACTTTATAATTAATTAAAAATATAAATTAACCTAAAAAAACGTTCAAAGAACCAACAAGTTTATTTTATTTCTAGTGTTATGATGGTCAAGTTGTGGGTGTGACAAAGATCTTTCTTCAATATATAAGGAGCTACTTTTCCAAGCTTCTTCTCCAATTTATCTTCCCACAATAATTTCATTATAATTCTTTTTTTTATTCATTATCTTATTCATTTGAATACTATTTTAAGTTATTACTATTTTTATAAAGTGATATTAAGGAACAAAATATATAGGGTCAACCTGGCCAGTTGCCTCTATGTATCTGTTTTTTAATTAACCTTGATAATATCTATAAGTATATATATTGAAGGTTAAAATTATATTCTAAATATTATCATGTTAAATGAATAAGATTATTTATATTTATTCATCATTCAGGGACATATCCCTTTTAATATAGCTGTTTTTTCATTTATTGAATTTAAAATTATATCATTTTCACAAAATCACTTAAGGATATCCATATAACATTATTTTCTTTATCAAATAATAATGTTACTAAATTAAAACAATAGTTGTTTCTTAAATATAATATGTTATTGGGATTAAATATCATCCCTTAGAATACTATAGTATTATGATATTATTTTTATTTTAATATTATTTTATTTTCAATATTATAATATTATGATACTTATATTATTATAATATTATCTTATTCAATTTAGCTTTATATTGATGTGCTATATTAATTCCTCCTTCCACCTGAATTGGTTTTCTTTTTGTTTATTTCTGGTTTTGATTTCTTTTTGAAGCAAGGGGGGGTGGCCAGTTTTTTTTATTAATTTTTTTTTTTTTTTAAAAAAAAAAAAAAAAATTAAAAAAATCAAAAAAAATTAAAAAAATTCAAAATTGAAAAAAGAGAAAAATTAAATTAAAAAATCTGGTCATCCCTCCTTGTGAGTTGGATTCTTTGTATGTGCTATGTGTGTATGCATGCTGTGTGTATGTGTGTAGCATGTATGTGTATTGAGTAGTTCAGCTCAATAATTTCCATTTTGGCTTCCTGATTGATTCAGTTCTAGAATATTAAGATAAGTTTCTTTATAATTTCTCTTTAAGGATTGATACTGCACACAACTGATGAGTTTTTTTTTTTTTTTTTTCCTTCTAAAATGTCTAGTCTTCTTGTAGTGAAAAAATCTTGCAGTATTTTTGATTCAAGATATCCTCTTGTATTAGTAAGTTCATAGAACCTATTTTTTTATTTATTTTCAATTTCAACATAATACTGATTTAATCTTCCTTTTTTTAGATTATTTTGTTGAATTATATTTTGAAATTATTTTCTTTTGAAATTGAAACTTGATTTTTTTTTAACAAACAATGATCTTCTTTTGAAGAAGTGCAATGATAAGTGATTTTTTTTTTTGACCTTTATGAAAGGTAATTATTTATGAAATTTATAATTAAAGAGATATCTAAGTACTTCATTAATGGAAAATAAGCTATTATTTAATGGTAAATTGATAATTCTTTATTAATGTAAAATAACTGAAATTGATTTTCATTGATTAAAGCTATAAGCTGATCTTTAATTAATAAAGTCCCACTTTCCCCAAAACTTATAGCCACTTGTGCTTTGGGTGGTATAAGAAATAGTTAACCACCCCTATTTTTTAAATATGAAAACTACTGATACTATTACAGAATAAAAAAACTAAAACATTCTTTCTAAATGAATTTTATAACCAGCTCTCTTTTTTTTTTTCTTTTTTATTTTTTTGTTTATACTAATTGAAATATCTTTACCACAACTATCACTTCTGATCTCCATATCAATTATTAATTTTTATTGTTTTATTAGTTATATATAAATTTTTTTCTTCATTGATTTATTGATTATCAATAGATTTTTTTTATATATATATTTTTTTATGTTTTTTTTTTTGATACTATTACAGAAAATACAGAAATCAAATTTGCAGTTTAAGGCCATGCTGGGCCATCATGTATCATTGGTACTTGCATGTGTTAATATATTCTTTTTTTTTTGATGAACTGACTTAAAATAGAGTAAGATAAACAGTAACCAAATAGTTGAATTGCAGTTTAAGGCCATGCTGGGCCTTTAATTTTCTGAAGAATAATTTTCTTGAAATAATCTTGATTCTTCTTCATTTTCATTTCAATCTTGCTGCTGACAATTTCTTTCCATAACTTATTCCATTCTTCTTTTTTCAAACAAAACTGGTGATTCTTCATTATAATTATTAACTGTAAAACTTTATCCTCTAAATCAAAATCCAATTCTTTTTCAATAATATAACAATCCCCTCTCCATTTAATAATTTTACCCTCAATTTCATATTCTTCAAGACAAAACCATCTCTGAGCTTGTATTGTTCCCCAGTAAAGACTACTCCTTATATCTGAATCCATATAGAAAATCTCATTCCAAAAGTCATTATTGAGATTTCCTTTAATTCCATCATAGTTAAGTATATCCATAAATTCTAGTTTTGAAAGGTTTGATCCAGGAAGTTGGCTTAAATAGGCTTCTGCAGGGGTTTCTTGAGTAATATCTTCATTTCCAAATAAGTCTTCAAATTCAATAAAGGGGATACTTTGAATAATTGGTATCTTGAAGTATTCAATAATTGGTAAGCCCCATCTTTGGTCTTCATTGTTAAGTCCTTGAAAGTGATGATTAATCCAGAGGTCTTGGCTTTCTTCATTTGTTTCTGAGTGTGGCCAATAGATACAGATGGTATTGTCTGCTTCATTAGTTTCAGACATGATGATTATAAAATATAAAATATGATAAAGAAATTGCTAATGGTTTCTTGATGTTAAAAAAAATATGATTAATTATAATAGCTTCTTGGTAAAGGTTAATGAAATAAATAATCTAAGTAAAATATTTCTTAAAGAATTAATCCTCTTTGATAAGGCAGGAAGTCACTGCCAAAAACTTGAATCAATTGAAGTTTTAAGTAATAATGTAAGAAATATTTGAGTCTTCTTTGATAAGGAAGGAAGTCACTGCCAAAAATACTGGACTTGATTATTTAAATTGAATCTTACTGATTTTCTTCTCTTCTTTGTTTTTGAGCTATGTAAGCTGGAGGTTTTCAGAATTGGCTTCAGCTGTACTTTTCTCATTGATGGTAAGTAATTTCTATAATAAGCTAATTTTTCATTCAAAAATCTAAGTTCCTCCAATAACAACCTTATTTCTTCCAATTTTTCCTTTTCTTCTCTTGATTGGTGACTTGATGACTGACATTCTTGAAATTCATCTTCATACTCAAAAATAAATTCTTCATATTGCTTCTTCAATTGCCTTTGATCCAAAATTTCTTCATCCTCCAACAATTCATCCCCATAACATCCAAGCTTTGGCATCTTGACTGTTTGTTAATTTTTTTTTAAAGATTATGATCTTATCAATTTTTTTCTGTTTTTTTTTTTAAAAGGTCTTGAAATTAATGATATTGATATTAAAATTGAATAGAAATTGATATTGAAATTCCCAAGGATTTAATCCCAAAAACTTAAACCATTAGAGGTGGAATAAGAAACAGACACCCACCCCCATTTTTTTAATTTAAACATAGCCTTATGATACTTTTACAGTTAAAACTCTTGCATACCCCCAAATCATCATTCATAAATTTATTTTTAATTTATTTTTATTTTTTAGTTTTTATTTTTTTTTTTGAATTCATATTTTTTTTTAATTTTAATAATTTTTTTTTTTTAAGTTTTTTTTTTTTTAAGTTTTTTTTTAAGTTTTTTTTTAAGTTTTTTTTTTTTTTTTTTTTTTTTTTTTTTTAAATGTGCAGAAAAATATATTAAATTCATGAAACCCATTTTCCTTTTTCTTTTTTCTGAAGAATTCTATTCACACATATATCCTTGGCTATTTCTCCCAGTATTTTCCTTCCTTTCTTCCTTTCTTCTAGGGTATTACCTTTCCAATTTCTTATGAATCCTTCTTCTTTGTGTATAAAGAGGTATCCATACTCTTCCCAGAAAAGATTTCCACCAAGAAGCTCCATATTATTCAAATTGAAGTCTTCTTGTGGCCAAAGTCTACCATCATAAAGAGCCTTCCTTGTTTGTTCATCAAAGGAAAATACTTCCTCCCAATACTGGTTTTCCAAATTACCCTTAATTCCTTCCTCATTCAAGAGCTCCATGAAGTCTAATTTTGACAGGTCATATCCTGGAAGATTCTTCAACCATTTTCCACCTTTTATTCTTGATGGACCCTCAAAGTATATATCTTTGAATTCAATGTAGGGAAGAATTATGAAATCTGGCTCTTCTTCAGGTGTTGGAAGTTGCCAGTAAGACATTTCATCATAATACTTCAAGAAACTTTCTTTTTCCAAGTCCATTTCCTTGTCTTCATCAATTCTCCATGGGCTTTTTGGGTTTAAATCATATGACAGAATAGTGTTCATGAGATCCTTTTGCAATGGTGAGACTTCAACTTCTATCAAATTTGCTTCTGGCTTTGAATCTGAAGATAATCTTGGCTTAATTTCTTTTAAAGAGTCATGATTATTGTAGGCCTCCCAAAGATTTTCATAAGCATGAGAGTGCTTTATTTTCTTCTTTGGAGGATCTTGAGAAATTTCATGTATTTGGAATTCATCAGTTTGATTATATTCCTCTTTATTGTATTCCTTCATAAATTCTTCATCTTTGAAACAGTCATTAATTTTATTTCTAAGATCTTCCAATGAGTCTTCACAGTATTGATCACTGTTCATTTCTGGCTTCATTTCAATTTCCATATCTTGTGGGTATTTTTGCTTGGAAAATATGTCAAACAGATTCTTTCTACTATGTATTGGTGGTCCTTCTATTATTTCTAAGCCATTAATCAAAACCTGATATAACATACCATTGGTGTCAATTGGTTTATAGCTAACTTTATTTTCCTTTTTCTCTGCTTCATTAACTTCTTCCATATACCAATTTGATTTTTCATCTTGTTTCCATATATAACTTTTATTGTTTTCAGGTTCATCATCAATTTTCCAGAAGTCAAGGCATGGGCTTAAGCTTAAGTTGTTTACTTGAGGGTTTTTATTTTTAACATAATCTTCATATTCACTTTAAGGTGGTAGATTTCTGTTGATCCATTCCTCCCACTTTTTGGGATCAAATGTAGCCCATTCCTTGTTTTCTTTTATTGCCTTGTCTAAGTACCAGGCTAATGACTTTGGTTCTTCTGGTTTAATTTGGTTTGATTGTGCTTCTGTTGATGGTCCCTGTTCTGGCTCTTGTGTTTCCACCCCTTGGTCTCTTTCCACTTCCTTCTGAGGTTCATTCTCTATTCCCCTATCCATTATGGATAATCTTCCATCTAAATTACATTCCATAGACTTTATCTTTTGATAATCTTTGTTTTTTTTTGTTGATTTGAAAATACTTTTTATTTTTGATTTAGATTTATCTTCAGCTTCTTTTAATTTTACTTTGCTAAACCAATCCTTTATTTTTCCCATTGAACAAAGCTCCATTCCTCTTGGTGGTCCTGTTTGCCATCCTAACATATGGGGTTTGCATATTGGAATACATAATCTTCTACCATCTGCTTCTTGATAGCTAAATATTTCACCTTGTTTCTGTGAAAAGTCCAATCTAATGTTATTGTCTGCCAAGAAGGGCCTTCCAAGGACTGTATGTACTGCTCCCTTGGCAATAAAGAAATGAATTTCTTTTTCTTCTCCAGAAGGCAACAGTACTTGTGTGAATTCAGCTAATCCAATTAGTGATGTTGTATGTCCTCCAATTCCTCTTAAATTCATGTTGAGCTTTCTGTTTGGAAGAGAGGCTTTTATTGCTGCATCTTCAGTGATTATGTTGAGCTCTGATCCTGTATCTACCAGTGCCATTACTGGATATTCTTCTTTTCCAACAAATACTTGCATAAACCCAAGTGGACAGGCATAATGAAGTCTTGGTTTTTCAAAGTCTTTAATTTTTATAGAAATAACATCTTCTTTAATGTCCAAAGTGTTAACTGATTTGATAGCTTCCTTTTCTTCAAGAGAAATACCTTGAAGCCTGTGAATGAAGGTTGGTGAAACTGATAATATTTCTTCTAAGGTTAAGTTAATTTTCTGTTCCAAGATTTTCTTTATCACATTTTCAATTGCTAATTTTGGTTTTAACTCTTTCTTATCCTTTATGAATTCTTTCTTTTCATTTTTGTGGTGAACCATCTTTTTATTTAGCTTGTCACTTTCCTCCTCAACATTCTCTTTTTCTTTACTTTCACTTCCTTCAAATGTTTCATCTCTTTTTGTATGTTTATCTTTATATTTGGTTGGAACAATCATCTTCATCTCCTCTTCAGCCTCATCCTCATGATAGGTTCCTGGTAGTATAGGCTTTTTACTTTGAAAATCTTCTCTATTTTGGCTTTCTTGCTTGGCCAATCTTTGCTTTGTCTGTCTGAGAGTTGCATGTGTTTCCAACATCTCAGTGGGTGAAGATACTGTTGGTGGTTCCCAATTACCCCAGTCTTCTACTTGAGCAATTGAAACTTCTTTTTCTTCCTTTTTCAGCTCAACTATCTTTTGATCTTCTGGTCTTGCTAAAGGATTTTCCTTTTCAACTATCTTGCTTGAAATTTCTTTTTGTTCCTTATCAAATTCCCTGACTAAATCCTTTGGAGATTTGGTTCCTTCTGAGGGTACTCTTTGGAAATTAGAGTAAAGGAAATTTACTCCTTGCCTACTGACAATTCTTTTTTCCATATCTTCTGCCAGATAGCTGCATCTTGTCAATGAATGACCATTTTCAAAACAGTAATAGCACCTTAAGGGTGGTCTTGGATACAGTTGTGCTGGAACATAAGGTTGATAATTTGCAGGTAAAGGTACCTGGGTATTTCTTGGTCTGAATGGCTGTGCATTTGGTGCTAAGCCTGATCCTTGTGTATTTGATTTATCCTTCCAGACCTTCTTTGGTGGATTAACAGCCTCTGATAGTTCTTTAAGATGGTCCAAAACATCCTTCATTGGATTTACTTCTTTTGGTGCTTCATTAACATGAGCCTCTTGAGCTGGTGGATTCTTTATTTTCTTTGTAATATCTTTCATTTGTTTGATAACCTCCTCCCAGCTTTCATCTTCAAATCTGGTTTTCTTTTTGCTTTTGATTTCATCTGACTTTGATAATTGTGATTTCCCTTTAATAACTACTGCTGCCTCCAATTCTGCCTCAATATAATTTCTGAGGATATCCATCTCAGGTAAGATATATCCTCCATCTCTTGCTTGAACCATTGTCCTGTCCTTAATCATCTCTTTAGTAACACTACTTCTAATTTCTGGTGATAAAGAATCAAAGACATCTTCATGATAATCATTTTCCTTTTTGATATACCCATACTTCAGCAGATATTTTGAAATTATGTCATATTCCCCAATAAACTTTCTGTATTGGGACAAACTTTTCACTCCTCCTTCCTGTTGAGTTTGATTAAATAGTCTTGTTAATGAATCTTTCCTGTGTCTTCTTTCTGGTTCAACCTTTCCCCATTTACTGATCATTTCCTTTTTCAATTGATCCCAATCCTCCATTTCATATCCTGGCATTCCTTCAATTTCATATCTGATATCCTTATCTTCACTCCAGAATGCTATTTGCATGGCCAAATCCCTTTCATTGGCTCCTTCAATTGATGCTATCCTTTCAGCTCTTTTGATAAAATCCTCAACATCACTTCCATCAAAGTTGAGGTTATAATCTTTTGCCTTTATTTTAACAATCTTTCTTGTAGGTATTGTAACTCTTTCAGGTTGCTGAGTTGGTGTTGTAATATGTACCCTTTTTGCAAATCTTGCAGTTCTTGGCAATGTTCCTGGTGTGGATGTTGCAAATGTCTTTGGGGTTGGTGATGGTGATGGTTGCTGGGATCTGAGCATTCTTTCAATAGTTGCATCCCCAGTAGTTTCAGGTGAGAATTGACTTGATTTTGTCTTCTTTCCATGTCTTCTTGCAGCTCTTTCCATAGCCTTCTGTAATTCTAACCTTTTCTTTTGAAATTCTTCATCATTTTCTAAATAAGAAAAATCCTCTTCTTCACTTTCTTCCTGACCTAATTCCTCAATTCTGGACTGCTCTTTTTCCAATTCCTCCTCCAAGGTTAGAGCCTTTTTTGAGGATGATGATTCCTCCATTATAGTTGTGATCTAAACAATGATTTAATTTTTAATTATTGATTCTTTTTAATTTTTCTTTTTATAATTTTTAAGATTGATAATGTGATCTTATTAATGATACTTGAGATTGGAAGGCCACTGTTGGGACACCAGATGTGGGAACTCCTTTTGGTGTGGGATAAATAATAGGCAGTACCTTGAGGGGGAAATTACTGGTGAGTCTGTTTTGAATTTCAGAATTAGCCAATAACCATGGGTGCTAAGGTGTATTAGCTGCCCCTCTAAATATACTGAAAAAGATACCCTTTTGATGAGATCACAAATCAATTATTTAGTTTTGTGGCTTTTCAATTAGAGAATTTTCTTCAGCAGTCTCTATCAGTCTGTCAATAAAAGATCACTATGATAATAATGGTAATAATTAATATTTTTTTTAATAATTTAGGTTTTGCTTAACTTTCTTGTTATTGATTATAATTCTTTTGAATTAATTCTTCTAGTATTCCTTCTTTCAATACCTGAGATATTTAAAGAGTATTTTTTAAGATCACTAATAATATTAATAATAATCTTGCTAGCTAGATAATACTTTTAAAGGTGATTTAATAATACTATCAATATAGCTATAATAATTTTAAAGGTAAGATAATTCTTTAAGGGTGGTTTTGTTAAATATGAGGTTAAGATATAAATTATATAATAGTAATATAATACTATTAGGATAAATATGAATATAATCCAATATACCTAAAAGGCTTATGATATAAGGTATAAGGGTCAGATGATATCCCTTCTATAAATAAGGGTTATTGATAAATTAGATAAGATCACTAATGATAATATCTTCAAACACTACTTCAACACTACTACTATAATGGTAAGACTATTAAATAATATTAAACTCTTTCATTAATATTATAAATATCTTTCATTAATTAATCATAAATAATACTATAAGATACTGAGCCTTGCTACTGATCTTTTTCAATATAAATACTAGATTATCCTACTAGAGAAGGGATGGATTGATCCTCAAGATTATTGTCTGAATCAGAAGCATGGGGGGAAAAACAGGGAGAGAGGCCCTTTATTTATACCTTTTGGGCCCTCCATAGAGCCTTCCAAAAACAAGGGACTTAGAAAAAATTCCACCTTGAGACATTTTTGCTGGTGGGTAAATTAAAAATGGTGTCATTTGATCAAGATATTGCACCATATGTTTGGTTGATTGCACCATTCTGAACCTTATTATTGTCAGTGCACAGCCTTGAGACATTTTTGCTAGTGGTTAAATTTGGAATGGTGTCATTTGTTCAGGATATTGCACCATATGTTTGGTTGATTGCACCATACTTTTTGAATTATACTTATATTTTAACTAAACTTTATTCTTATTATGCACAGCCTTGAGACATTTTTGCTGGTGGTTAAATTTGGAATGGTGTCATTTGATACAGATATTGCACCATATGTTTGGTTGATTGCACCATTTTAAAAACTGTATTCTTATCTCTACTAACCTTATTTTTCTTCTTCACAGCCTTGAGACATTTATGCTGGTGGTTAAATTTGGAATGGTGTCATTTGATACAGATATTGCACCATATGTTTGGTTGATTGCACCATTTTAAAAACTGTATTCTTATCTCTACTAACCTTATTTTTCTTCTTCACAGCCTTGAGACATTTATGCTGGTGGTTAAATTTGGAATGGTGTCATTTGATACAGATATTGCACCATATGTTTGGTTGATTGCACCATTTTAAATAACTGTATTCTTATCTCTACTAACCTTATTTTTCTTCCTCACAGCCTTGATATGTATTCAGTTGAGTATTTCTTTATTTAAAAATGTAATTTGTAAATAATACCTGTAATGTTTGGTTATGGGAGTTTAAGTGGGGATTGAGTAATGTAACACTATGTTAACTTATATGTAAGTGTTTTTTTTATGTCAAGACATGTAACACATGATGTTGTAAGAGTAATGGTATCACTTATGTAATATTACACATGTTTATTCATATTGAATATTTAGACAAGCTGCATTATCTTTAAGCATATTCTTGTACCTAGTATAGAGTGTATAGTATCATTTCTCTTCTTTAATCCATGATATCTAGAAAATTATTGACATTATGGGGTTGAGGCAATATGTGACTATAGGTAAAATTTGATGTAGATTCCAGTGGAATACTTATTTTTGTTATTTTAATATAACTATCCTCCTTTTTCTTGCCAATTTTTCTTTACTTTTATCTTTCACTTTTTTTCTTTATTTTCTTTATATATATATATATTATTATTATTATTGATCAAAGTTTTAGCTTTGAAATTGTGGATTTGAACCTTGGAAGAACTGGTATGGAATACCACAACGTATATGACCTTTCTGGGAGCTGCTTGAGGGGCTATAGCTTGCTCCTGATCTGGTTGAAGGCATATTGTATGATTAAAAAGGTTTAAAATAGTAATTTTACATCAAAAACTTACTATTTGCCAAATTTTTAGCTGTCTGAAGAGTATTACTGATATCTAAGTTGATCAATTCAGAAGAAATTGGCTCTTGTTGGTTATTCTGAGTTTTAATAACAGTGCTATGATGGTCAGAAATCACAGTGCTTGCAGGAATAATGCTAGTAACTGTGGAGGCTGTTTCAATATTTTCTTGTCTTACCATGTTGTCAGACACCACAATTAATGAAAAAAGGGCCAATTAATTAGGTAAAAAAGGTTTTTCAAAAGAGAAATGAAAAATAAATCCTCACTTATAATTATAAAATGAAATTATTTTTCAAGGTTTTTTTGGATTATAAGTATTTTTGATATATTTTTAAATTTTTCAATATAAGAAAAAATATTGAAAAAAGTAAAAAATTATGTCACAGGTAAAATATCACGGCTGGGCCCCCAAATGTAAGGTGTGGATATGAAACTTTGATAAAATATCAAGTACGTTTCCTGTCCTCAAAATTTGTATAAGGTAAAATTATTTAAAAGTAGTTACCACAAAAGATGAATTAAGATACAAATATAAATAAAATGAATTTATTTATATTATAAAAATAAAAATTGAAATATAAATACAAATATATATTTCAAAATCAAAGTTCAATTATAATCCAAAAATAAAATTACAATAAAATTGAAAATTATGAAATTATATTTTTACTTGGAAAAATTAACTAAAAATGAATTTTCAATAAAAATTGTGAAATTTTTTTTTTTGTAAAAAATTGTATAAAATGTATTCTAACTTTTTATCCAAAAAATAAACATAAAGAAATTATCACACCATTGGATTCCTCATGAAAAATAAAGTGGAGTCACCTCTGGATGCAATTTCTGTAACTCAACTCTAAATAAGCTTAAATTAAGTTTTTAGTATTTTGAATACAAAAATTGAAAATCCTCAAAGCTTTAATTTAATTCACACCACATGGGGTGTTAACCATCAATTGTTTGTGTTAAAACTGAAGTGTTGTGTTTAGCTTAGAAGTTATGAGGAATTGAAGTATTTTCAATTGAATTCAATTGAAATGTCAAAATGTACACGTGTATTACATAAGTGAACTTTTATTTACATATGAGGTATCAATTATTACTGTATTTTACTGTACAATTCAATTGAATTACATATTTAAATTACAAGTATAATACATGATGAGGAATTAAAGGAAAAAATAAATTGGAAAGATTAAAATTGGGGGGAAAAGGAACTCTAGCTCTAAGGGGGAGCCAGACCTCCAAAATCCTTTCTGACTGGCATGGGATGTCAAAATCCACGCAAAAGTTCATTACTTTTGGCCTGGAATTGAGTCACAGGGTCTGTGACTCAATTGATGATGAGGTTTTGATACCAACCAGGGTGGTTTTAACTGCTTCCAAGAGGGTAAAACTACCCTTAAGTTAAGACAATGTTATTAAAAACCGCTTTAACTGGTTTCTACGCCTCTTACACACATTCTGACGTGCTTTGAAGGCTCTAGACCAGGTATTGCTATAGTAATGGCTGATTTAAGGGTCTAAAATGGCTAAAAATGGCTTAAACAAGCCCTTTTTTGGTCTAAACCAGGGTTCAATGATGCCATAATTGGCTTTTCTGTTGCCAGACTGTTTTTCACGACTGACAAGCTTAAATTTTGCCTTTGGAGTAAGAAAATTGATGACTATAAAAGAATGTCTTCTTTGCCCCACTTTTCTCTTCATTTTAGAATCTTTTCCTTTTATAATTAGTTTAAACATTGCTAAACCAATAAATAAAAGATTCCAACCACCTTTCTTAAATTATTTTAAACCTTTCAACCACGTGAAAAAAAATTATTATAATCATTGTTTGTAACTCTTATAATCATTTTTACCCCTGAACCACCCCAAAAGTGAATTAAAGCATCTTGCATCACTGTAAACTTCTTCACTTTGTTTTCAAATTCACTCTGGTTGCTTTTGGGAGTGTTTTCTCTTTAATATTCTTTTTAAAGACTTTTGCTTTAATTAATTTCTTGCAGTTCCTTACTCAATTAATTCCAATGGAAATTGCTCTTGAAGAAATTCCTTTTGTAGCCTTAAATATCTCTTGTAGAGTATTTTTGAATAAATGTTTATTATTGGTAAAACAATAAATCTTTATAATATTATTGTTTTATACTAATATAGTTATAAACAATAAAGTTGGCGTGTTTTCTCCTGAAAATGATATTTCTTTCTATTTTTAATTGATTTTTACCTTATACAAATTTTGAGGACAGGAAAAGTACTTGATTTTTAATCAAAGCTTCATATTCACACCTTAAATTTGGGGTCCCAGCCATGATATTTTACCTGTGACATATTTTTTTACTTTTTTAAACCTTTCTCTTATATTGAAAGATTTAAAAAAACATATAAAAAATACTTATAATTCAAAAAACCCATAAAAATAATTTTTTTCATATTATAAGTGAGGCTTATATTGTTGTTCCTTTTTTTGAAATAACCTTTTTTCTACTTAATTAATTTGCTTTTTCATTAGCTTTAGTGTCTGACAATGTGGTAAGAAAAGAAAACATTGGAACATCCTCAACAGTCACCAGAATTATTCCTGCCAGTACTGTCAATTCCGACAATAATAGTACTGTTATTGTGACTCAAAATAACCAACCTGAACCAATATCTTCTGAATTTATTAGCTTGGATATAAGTAACACACTTCAGAAAGCTAATAATTTAGCCAATAGTAGGTTTTTGACGTAAAAATACTATTTTAAGCCTTTTTAATCATAAAATATGCCTTCAACTAGATCAGGAGCCAGCTATAACCCCTCAAGCAGCTCCCAGAAAGGTAATAGATGTGATATGGCAGAAGCCAACCAGGTACAGAAGGAAAAGGGTCAGTTGATGACTTCCAAACAACTAAAATAGGTTATTCATAGGCTGATAATACCATTTTCCCTTCACAAGGAGATGAGACCGTTACAAGAATCCTCAGTGGACATATACAAAGCCAGCCACAAAGCATACAACAATGCCCTGCAGTACAAGTAGTACCAGATCCTTGCAGATCTGTGTAAAAACTGCATGAATTCTTACCTGACTGTGAGAAAATTCCTGGCCATCCCAATACTTGCAAATTGCTCAATGGATGGCATCCATTGATGGAGAAGAAAAACATGATGCTATTGACACTAGAATGGACAAAAAACAACCCTCCACCACCCAAGAAAGTGCCAAAAACAGCCCCAGTGGCCAGCAGAAGCAATTTCAACATGAGAAAGCTGCCCAAGCCCCAAAAAAGGGCAAAGGAAAGGAACCAGCCACCAAACCTTACAGCCAGGGCTACAGGATTCCACAGATTCAACAGGATGCCATGAAAAATGTGTTTCAGATGGCCAGAACAATGATGGAATTACAAAAGAAAGAAGAGGCCAGATTAAACTATCAGGAATGATTTCTGATACTTTTGATTCTATCCCAGAGTTGTATGAAGCTATAACTGACGTAAAAAGTCGTCTTTCTGATAAAAATACATCAATTTGTGACAATCTTAAAACACATAACTTAAGTCTGAGCCAAATCAATGAAACACTTATATGTTTTGAAAATGTTTCAAAAACAATTCAAACCTCCAATAATGATAATTCTTTTGGCAATAAGATAAATGAACAATCTGCCATTATCAAGGAATTGACAGACAAATATTCTAAATTCAATATTGATGACATAATTGAAACAAGAATAGAACAAGCCATAAAGAATATCAAAGAGGATAATAAGAAATCTCTTGATGATATTTTAAAATCATTTACTGAAGTAAAGACGCATATAATTGCCTTGAAAAAGTGCTTTGATACCTCAAAAGAGAAAATATCAAAAGTAACAATAAAGCTAAATGAAGTTATATCTGATAATACTAAGCAAACAGAATTATGGAATGAGCTGATATATAAAGAGGATGATCATTAAAAGAATTTAATAACCTCTATACAAAGCTTACAGCATGAATTCAGACATTCACAAAGGTGTGATAACAGTAAAATGTATGATATTGAACAACTACTAAACACCTTACCAATAATGTCTACACCTCTGAATCAAGATGGGTACAGGGACTCCCAATCCACAAGTATTGTATATTGAAAATTTCCAATCAAAAAATGAATTTTCTACTTCTTTTCATAACTTGGAACCATCAATGGGGCAAGCACTCTTGAAAGAAGTTCCAAAACTTAAGGAAGGGCCTCACTTCAGTGGTGAAGGAGAGTATGACCATATGGAATTCATCAGAGGTATTGACATGATCAAAGAAGACTTTGAATTACCAGAAAGATTGGTAACAGCCATGCTTAACATCTTATTTACCAAATCAGCTCACAGATGGTATATCAAATTAAGACAAGCACATAGACACCAAAGTTGGACTTGGTGGAAAACCCAAATTATCAACATGTGGGCCAATGATGCTTGGAGGTTTAAAGTGGAAACAGCCTTTGAATGAATTCTGATAAAGACAAAGCTTTACTATGGTCTTGCCAAAAAAAACAAAGATTAACAGCATTGTATCCTGACATTTCAGAATTTATGATCCATAGAAACATTCTGAGACAATGTGGAGGTGACTTAGAGCATGCTTTCAAAAGCAGGACTACTGAACAATCTTCAGCAGAGGATATTATCAATATATTTGAAGAATTAACCACCAGAACCAAGATTGGTCCTAGTAGGGTGAATCTCAAAGCAAGGCTTAATACACCTTGGAAAGATTCTGTGGAAAAAAACCCCAAAGAAAATTCTAATAATTTTAAGTATAAATCTGCAGATACACTCAGAAAGTGCCATATTTGCCAAAGCACCACCCATTTAGCAAATACATGTCCAAAAAGGGGGAAAATCAATGAAATTGATATTGAAAAGGAGCCTGATGTTAAAAAAGATGACATAATTGAAGACAATTCAGATGATAAGTCATCCATATTTTCTGAATCTTAAAAAGATATAGAAAATATTAATTCCACTTTTGACATCATGAAATCTTATTTCCACTTACCACAATTGAGCAATGGTCAACTTGATTTATCAAAAGTTCAAGATGCACAACTTATGAAAACCAAACCAAACAGAGGGAAAGGTTATACAGCTGGTAGCTCCTGTATAACAGAAGTGGTGATTGACAACAAGCCCACCAAATATTTGCTTGACCCAGGAGCCTTCTTCTCTTGTGTTGGAAAATCTTTGCTTAAAACTTGTGTACCAAATTTTGAAAACCAATTGTTACCAATTGATGGTATAAAATTCAATAGTGCAAGTAATCCAATGAAATCATTAGGAATCTTTGAGACCAATGTAATATTCCCACATTAATGGGAATTTAAGAATCACAGTTGAATTTGTTGTTATGGAAAATTGCTCTAGTACCCATTTCATATTGGGAAATTACTATTTGATCATGTATGGAATAGATTTACACAACAACAAAGATATATACTTTACTATTGGAGAAAATAACCGCCACAAATTTGCCTTTTTACCATTTAAAAGAAAAATTACAGTGAACAAAGTATCCCCAGTCAACTTAGAGCTAGAGAAATGCAAGTCTGAACAGTTAAATGAGGCTGAAATAAGCCTACATCTGACTGATAAACAAGAAAATGAACTTTCTTCCCTTTTGTATGACCACACAGGAGCATTTTCTTCAGACAAAGAACCTCTAGGAGCAATTATTGGTCATGGAGTTGATATCATTCTTAATATTGAAAGACCTTATCACCCACTCTTGAGAAGACCTGCATACCTAGGGAGTCCCAAGTTGAGAGAAGCTCTGGAAACTCATATCAAAGAACCTCTAGACCTTGGTGTGATAAGAAGGGTTGGACATAATGAAGAAGTAGAAGTAACTACACCAGTCATAGTGGCATGGCATAATGGAAAGTCCAGGATGGTTGGAGACTTTAGAGCTCTGAACACTTACACTGTTCCAGACAGATACCCAATACCAAAGATCCAAATTGTTCTTACTCAAATATCTCAAGCAATGTATATAACCACTACGGATGCCCTTAAAGGACTCCATCAAAATGTGGTGACACCAAGAGCAAGAAAATATTTGAGAATTATTTTTTATTGTGGAGTGTATGAATATTTAAGAATGCCCTTTGGTATCAAAAATGCACCTTCACACTTCCAAATAATGATTAATGAAATCTTCCCTGAAGAACTTTCAGAAGGATGGTTGATCATTTACATTTATGAGATTCTTGTCTGTTCCAAGACTTGGGAAGAGCACATGTACAGATTGTCAAGAGATTTGACCAAAGTTCAATCAGTAAACATGAAAATTCTCTTGAGGAAATGCCATTTTGGATTTAAATAACTTAAAGCACTAGGACATGTTGTATCTGGTGTGTCCCTTGGAATTGACAAAAACAAAGTTGCTGCAGTATTGCTGAAACCCATTCCTCAGAACAAAAAGGAAATACAGTCATTTTTAGGTTTTGCAGGATATTACAGGCAACACATTAAAGAGTTTGCAGCCATAGCAAGACCACTTTATAAGCTGTGTGACAAAGACACAGTATTTGAAATGACTGTTGACAGAGTCAAAGCTTTTAAGTCTCTAGGAGAAGCCTTGACCACTTCTCCACTCTTACCAATGACAGACCTTAAATTACCTTTTAAATTGTATATTGATGCATCAGGGGATGGGCTGGGTGCTGCAGTTCACCAAGCTCAGATCATAAATGATAAACCTGTAGAAGGACCCATATGTTTCATATCCAGGCAAATCAAAGCAGCTCAAGCCAAATATGGAGCAGTTCAAATTGAATGTCTATGCCTTGTCTGGAGCTTGGAAAAATTGAACTACTTCTTAGAGGGATGTGATTTTGAGGTGATAAAAGATTGTACGGCTGTCAAATCACTTTTGAACAGCAGTCAAATCACTTTTAAACATGAAAACACCCAACAGACATATGCTCAGATGGCAAATAGCCATACAAGAATACAGAGGCAATATGCCTATTGTTCATAAGGATGGGAATATTTATAAGAATGCAGATGGACTAAGCAGACGGCCATTAGCAAATAATATTGATAATCCTGCTTATGTGCCAGAAGAAGCTTCACCACAGATCCCAATAGAAGGAATAAGTGTTACAGACTTGAACACCACCTTCTTTGAAGAAGTAAGACACAGTTACACTCAAGATAAGAATTGTAGCATCTTGTGCAAATTACTTAACAAAGACTGTAAAGACAACTCTCTCATACATTCCTTGGATGAATTATGGAAGAAATCGTATGATGAAGGAAGATTTCACCTACTGGATGGTATAATTTACCACAGGACCAAGCACACATGTGTCATGAAAGTTGTGGAAATGTCATTAATCAATCTTGTACCAAAGAATGCCATGACAGCCCCTTCTCAGGACATCTGTCTGAAGACAGAACAAGACAAAAAGTGAAAACATGTATATGGTGGCCAATGTGGCAGAAAGATGTTTCAGAGTATTGCAAAACCTGTGACAGATGTCAAAAAGCAAATAAATCCACTGGCAAGAGACTTGGAAATATGATAAAAATCCAAGAACCAAGCAGACCTTGGGAAATTTTCCATATGGATTGGGTAAATGGCCTACCACCAGGAGGTGACAGAAGGCATAATGCTTGCCTAGTGATTGTGGACAGATTCAGGAAAACTCCAATCTTTATACCATGTCACAAGGATCATACAGCCATGGATACAGCTCTTCTGATATGGAATAGAGTAGTATCATGGGCTGAAATAATTACAAATATCATTAGTGATAGGGATCCCAAATTCACTTCATCACTATGGAAAAATCTTCACCAATTATTTGGCACTAAACTGTCTTTCTCTACGGCCTACCACCCACAAACTAATGGTCTGGCTGAAAGAATGATCCAAACCTTAGAGGACATGGTAAGAAGGTTTTGTGCATATGGCCTTGAATTCAAAGATTGTGATGGATTTACCCATTATTGGTGTACTCTGTTGCCAGCACTGGAATTAGCATATAAAACATCAATCCATGCCAGTACCAATCAAACTCTTGCTATCCTAGAAAAAGGATGGAACCCCACATTACCCCAAGATTCCTTGAGGAAAGATTTGATTGAAGTACATCCCACCGCTGCTAGCTTCAAGGGAATGCTAGACAAAGCTAGAAAGCATACTGTAAGGTACATGAAGAAATCTTCTCCATATGCTAAGGACAAATGGGATAAATTATATGCAACTCCAGATTTCAAAGTGGGGGACTTAGTTCTTGTATCCACCACTAACTTCAATAACATCAAAGGGTGTAAAAAGCTGAAAGACTCCTTTGCAGGACCTTTTGTTATTAAGGCCCTCCATGGAGAAAATGCTGTTGAAGTAGAGTTATCTGAAGAACTTAGCAATAAGCATCCTAAATTCCAGTGAGCTTGATAAATCCATATAAATCTAGTAATGCTGAAGAATTCCCCTTGAGTAATAAAGTTCCCCAAGTTAAACCTCCTATTGAGTCATCTGGTAGTAAGAAAATTACCAAAGTTCTCAAAGAAAGAAAGTTGAGAACCAACCAAGGGAATACCTTGTTAGGTACAGTGACCCAACTTTTGAAGATGAATGGTTGCCAGAAAAAAGACATACCTGAAGCTCCTAAACTTCTCAGAAGGTTCAGGCACACTAGAAATAACAATATTACAAAGTAATATTCTTTTTTTAGGGGGAGGGAATGTGAGCCTTAGAGGTATTTTCATATACCCAAAAGACCACAAACGATAAATTAAGATACAAATATAAATAAAATAAATTTAGGGTGTTAGTAAACACACATAAGCTTTTAGTAAAAACACATACGTTTCTGGTAAAAACATGTAAGTGACCTTAATTTTCAAAAAAAGCTTCCTCAGGCTCAATTTTCAGGATTTTTTTAATTTATTTTTGCCATATTTTTCCCGACTTGGCATGTCAATAAGCACAAATTTTTTCAATTTTTTTTTTTGCCAAATTTCACCAATTTGGCCAATATGCAAAAAATGGCATATTTTTTTCAAAAATTCATTTGAAATCTTCCCACTTATGAATTTCCTTCATTTTTTTAAAAAATGAAGGGTTCAATGTGAAGAATAAAGCACCAGAATCCCATAATTTTGGGAATTTGTTTGGGTGGGACAAGTGAAGGTGCAAAAAGGGTTTTTTTCAAATGTTTTTTCCCGTCATTGTAATATGCCTATTTTTAAAGAGTGAATTTAATAACTTCCCACTTATGATTTTCCTTCATTTTTTTTCAATTAAAGGGTTCAATCTGGACAATAAAGAACCAGAAGCTCATGAATTGGGAAAATTCTTTTGGTGCAACAACAAGTGAAGGCGCAATGAGTGTTTTTTTTCCACTGTTTTTTTTCTTGTGTGTAATATGACTATTTTCAAGTACAAAAAGTTCCACATGTTTGATAAAAAAGGAGACTGAGGTGGGAATTAAGCAATAAATATGACTGAGGAGGGGGATAATTGGCATAAATTGTATATACAAAAATCATTCAATCAGAATCAACCTCCAAAATAGTGGGTTTTTTCTGAGAGGGGGGAGGAAGATTGGACAAATACAAAATTCTCTGTTTCTTAAATTTATCAGCCCACCCCAGGGCTTGCTTTTGGGCATGAATCTCCCTGTTCACAGTAATGGGGGGGACTGGATAAGCTTTAGAAATGATGATGTCCAAAGGAACAAAATGAGCACAACTATTCAAGAAGCAGATGACAATGGGGGGATTATCATTTGGAGGACAGAAGTGAGGGAAAAAAGAAAACTATTGGGCTGTGGAATAAAAGAAAACTGGTCTTTTATACTTATTTTCAATTGGATCCCCCATGTCAGGCATGGACATCCACTTACTTTTTGGAGCCTGGCCAACATCTTCATACCATTCAATTCTTTCCAAAGAAGAGGATACTGAGGGAATTAAGGTGTTCATGGCTTCATAAAGGTCTTGAATTTGGTGAATTTCTTCAGCCAAGTCACCTCTGACATCAGCCCATTGATCTTGAGTCTTGTAAATGAAGTGGGATACTGTTCTGTAGCCACAGTTTCCATCACCCCGACATTGATGGCCTTGAAGGTGTATTTCAATATAAACTTGGGCAAGTCTTCTGAGCCAGTTATCTGATAAAATAAGTTCAAAAAATGAATAAATATCAAAATAAACAACATAAAATTACATTAAAAAGAATCAGAAACTCACAAACAGCTTGGAGCATTCATCACTTGTGTGATAATTGCTTTGACAATGCTCACAGGTCAAGTCAATTGCATCATAGATATTCAAACTGGTGGCAGGCTTGTGTGATTTTCTTTGTGAGGTTTTGCTTCCAATTGCCAATCTTCTGGACCTTCTAAGGGTTACTTCTGATTTATTTAATTCAGTTGCTGAGGGTAGTGAATCTGATGAACTGATGGATTTAGATAATTAGTCCTCAGAATCTTCAGAATTTTCAGATGAGTCCACTTCCATAATTGGAGAGGGGACATTTGACTGGGATCTTGAAGTTGTTGTGCTGGTCACTTTTGATGGGGGTCTTCCTCTTCTCTTGGATTTACTACCAATAATTTCAAAGCTTGAAGGTTCTCTTTTGTTTTGATTTTTGTTTTTATTCTTGGCTCCTTGGGGTCTTCCACGGATATTCTTGTATTCTAGAGGGTCTTCATAATGTTGATCATCCTCTTGACTCTTGGGAATTTAATCAAATGGGACTTTTCCAGTCAAAACATCTTGAAAATGTTGGAGTATTGGAGTGATTTCTTCCATTGGTGTTTGAAACAGGTCTTCCCCAATGTCTTCAAATATTTTCTTGGCTTCATTCTTTCTTTCTTTCTTTTTCAACACTTTGATCATCACCTTGAAGCCAGCCTGAGAAGAATATGACAAATAAAATCAGTTAATAAGAAGAAATTAAAGAACCCTCACAGGCAAATTCAAATGCCATTGAGGATGGAAGTCTGATAATTCAAGCCTTTGGCGCTTGGCAAATGCCTTTTGGGTCTTATGCTTGCAAGGAATGCCTTCATAATTGTTGTATTTGTTGGTGCATTTTCCATTTGGAGGAATTTTTGTTTTGAAATTTTCAAAGGCAATCTGAAGAGTATAATGAGACACCTTGCCATTTAGGGCACAGATGTGTGGAGGAAAATTCTTGACATGGACAATCATTTCTTTGGAGATTCTGTTGATAATTTCAATAAATCGCTTTCTGAATGCCATGTGGAGAGCCCTTACTACCTCCAGGAGAGTACTAGTGGACTTTTGGAGCCAAAGTTTAACCATGGCATGGGCACCTTCAACTCTGGAGGTGGAGCCCACACCCAGGTGGCAATGGTGGTTGGTCCAGGCTAGCACATGATACTCCTTTAGAGGAAGCCAGGTATTTTTCAAATACTGCAAGACCTCAGGATTTTCAACTTGCTTTTGAAGGTTCTTCCAGTTTTCTTTGAAAGACTTTTCAGTGGGTGAATACATAAGCTGAGAAAAGAATCCCAAAGTCATTAATAAAGACAATAATAAGAAAAAAAGTGAAATAAAATGAAATAAAGTGAAGAAGTATATTACTTGATTCCAAAGGCCCATGAAGTTTTCAAAATCAGTTCCATGACCAATTTTCTTCATGCAATGAGCAGATACATCCTTGTTGATGTGCCAAATGCATAGCATGACTTTGGAGTCTGGGAAGAGCTTCTTAATAGAGTTTTTCAAGGCCAGATCCCTGTCAATAACAATAACTGGAGGGTGAACAAGATTGGTGTTGTTGAGGACCTTTTCAATGTATTGATTTAATTCCCAAGTATATGAAGTTTCATTTTCATTCTTCATCAAAAAAAAAGCCCCAGAAAAGGTCTTATTTGTTGAGCTGAATCCAACAATATGAAAAAGGGGAATTTTGTACTTCTTGGTTTTATAAGTACAATCCATAAGAATGACATGAGGAAAGCCATGAAGAAGTTTTATGGCCAGGGGGTGAGTAAAAAACAAGGAGGTAATGTGTCCCTCAGAATCCTTTTCAGAGGACCAAGCATAATTTTCTTGTTTGAGAGTGTCGATAAGAGCATCAATGGGCCTTCTGCCTTGCAGTTTGTCTTTCTTGATTTGCTTGACTTGGTTGTAAATGTCTTGAAGGATTACAGGCCTGTCAGACTCCCTCTGGCTGCATAATTGGGCCTGAATTTGCCTTGGCATGAGCAGTGACTCAGACATTTGAGCAATTTGGGATGTTTCTTGCTCATTGAATTTCCTGAAAGCAGGATGTGCCATGATATTTTCAGTGGCATCATGGCTATGTTCAGGATTTTTGACTTTAGAAGTCCAAGTGGTACTCTTGGCATATTTCCTGGAATAAAGTTTAAAAGGAAATTCAAGCTTTCTTGAGCTGACTGTTTTGGAGGGGCTTTTGTTGGGATTTGGGGTGCCAGACCTGTCACAACATATTTCAATTTGGTTGTGGGTCATATTGGACCTCAAGGTGGACACAGCATACCCCTGAGCCCTGGCAACATTATGCAGATGTTGCCAAAGAAGCTCAAGGGTCTTAAATTCACCTTCAGTGGGGGGTTGAAGCATTTTTTTAATGAAAAATATGTATAAAAGTGAAAAAAAGGGGGAATCGGGGGATTTGGAATGGGGTAAGAACCTTTCAAAATGTGAAAAAGAGGTGAGAAAAGGTGTGAAAAATGAACAGAAGTGGTTTAAATGTGGGATTAATAGATGAGGGAAGGTAAAAAAATGAAAATTGAGAGGCTTGAAAGCAGGTTGTTGTGGTGGGAAATGCATTCTTTGGGGGAAAAAAAGAAAAAAAAGTGTGAAAAGCTTTGCAAAATGGCTTTGGTAATGCTGTTTTTCCAAAAAAAACAATAGTTTGGGCTGGGGATAATGTGGATTATTGGGGTGTTTGGGCTTGTTTGTTTTTTTGGGGGGCTGGACAAAAAAATCTGAAACAATTTGGAGTTAGAGAGGTTTTGTGGGGAAAAAACCTCTTTTGGGTATGTTTTGGGCCAATACAGGCCCAATTGTGTTTTATTTTTAATTAAAAATGTGCCCAGGGCACCCCTTACGTGTTTTTACCAAATTATGGCCAAAACATGTAAGTTTTTAGTAAAAACACATAAGCTCTTATGTGTTTTTACCAACACCCTAAATTTATTCATATTATAAAAATAAAAATTGAAATACAAATACAAATTTATATTTAAAAATCAAAATTCAATTTCAATTTAAAAAAAAATACAATAAAACTTAAAATTATGAAATTATATTTTTACTTGTAAAAATTAAGTAAAAATGAATTTTTAATAAAAATTGTTAAATTAAAATATTTTTGGTAAAAAGTTATATAAAGTATATTATAACTTTTTAACCAATAAATAAACATAAAGAAATTATCACACCATTGGATTCCTCATAAAAAATAAAGTGGGGTCACCTCTGGATGCAATTTCTGTAACTCAACTCTAAATAAGCTTAAATTAAGTTTTTAGTATTTTGAATACAAAAATTGAAAATCCTCAAAGCTTTAATTTAATTCACACCACATGTGGTGTTAACCATCAATTTTTGTGTTAAAATTGAGGTGTTGTGTTTAATTTAGAATTTATGAGGAATTGAAGTATTTTCAATTGAATTCAATTGAAATGTCAAAATGTGCATGTGTATTACATAAGTGAACTTTTATTTACATATGAGGTATCAATTATTACTGTATTTTACTGTGCAATTCAATTGAATTACATATTTAAATTACAAGTATAATACATGATGAGGAATTAAAGGAAAAAATAAATTGGAAAGATTAAAATTGGGGGGGAAAAGGAACTCTTGCTCTAAGGGGGAGCCAGACCTCCAAAATTCTTTCTGACTGGCATGGGATGTCAAAATCCACGAAAAAGTTCATTACTTTTGGCTTGGAATCGAGTCACAGGGTCTGTGACTCAATTGATGATGAGGTTTTGATAGCAACCAGGGTGGTTTTAACTGCTTCCAAGAGGGTAAAACTACCCTTAAGTTAAAACAATGTTATTAAAAACCGTTTTAACTGGTTTCTACGCCTCTTACACACATTCTGACGTGCTTTGAAGGCTGTAGACCAGGTATTGCTATAGTAATGGCTGATTTAAGGGTCTAAAATGGCTAAAAATGGCCTAAACCAGCCCTTTTTTGGTCTAAACCAGGGTTCAATGTTGCCATAATTGGCCTTTCTGTTGTCAGACTGTCTTTCACGACTGACAAGAGTGAATTTTACTTTTGGAGTAAGAAAATTGATTGCTATGAAAGAATTTCTTCCTTTCCCCACTTTTCTCTTCATGTTAGAATCTTTTCCTTTTAGGATTAGTTTAAACATTGTTAAGCCAATCAATAAAATATTCCAACAACTTTTCTTAAATCATTTCAGACCTTATAATTGCGTGAAAAAATTATTATAATCATTGTTTGTAACTCTTATAATCATTTTTACCCCTGAACCACCCCAAAAGTGAATTAAATCATCTTTCATAACTGTAAACTTTGTCACTTTGTTTCCGAATTCATGCTGGTCACTTTTGGGCGTGTTTTCTCTTTAATATTATTTTTAAAGACTTTTTTCTTTGATTAATCGCTTGCAGTTCTTTGCTCAATTAATTCCAATTGAAATTGCTCTTGAAGAAATTTCTTTTGTAGCCTTAAATATCTCTTGTAGAGTATTTTTGGATAAATTTTTATTGTTGGTAAAACAATAAGTCTTTATAATATTATTGTTTTATACTAATAAAGCTATAAACAATAAAATTGGCGTGTTTTCTCTTAAAAATAATATTTCCTTCTATTTTGAATTGATTTTTACCTTATACAAATTTTGTGGACAGGAGAATTACTTGATTTTTAATCAAAGTTTCATATCCTCACCTTACACTTGCCTGGGGCACATTCACATGAATCAGAATCAAAATAAAAAAGTTACATTCCTCATCAATACCATTATTCTTGAAATGTAGACAGTTCACTTGGAAATATAAAACTAATTTTGTGCTTTCATTTTGCAATTATTGGTAACATGTCTGAGATCAACCACCCATTTGATTTGGATTGAGTAGTCACTAGGATGAGTTTATTTGAAAATGACTTCCATGAAACACATTAATTCTTGTCTCAGACCAGATCTTTATATGTAGGTGTAGTGTACATGTAAGATGGAGGTATAAAAATATCATTCCCCAAAAAAAGAGTTCTTTCAATTGACTTTCTTTTACAAAAACCAATTTTTAAATGTTTTTTCAATTAGATTTTTAAAATAATTTTATATTAGACTTGAATTTTTGAACGTGTTATTTTATGTTAAAAATCATTGTAACTTCTTCTTAATAAATTTTGAGAATGAAGGAAATATTTTTTTCCGAATTAAAAGATCGATTGTTTAATTTTTATTCAAAAAGGAATAGTTTTTTGTTTTAATTA
Source organism: Austropuccinia psidii (assembly GCA_023105745.1). NCBI lineage: Eukaryota > Fungi > Basidiomycota > Pucciniomycetes > Pucciniales > Sphaerophragmiaceae > Austropuccinia > Austropuccinia psidii. Next base: position 3,039,914 of record JALGQZ010000014.1, read on the forward strand.
TATTCATGAATATTAATTAACTATATATTCTAAATATATTGAAAATTTTCAGTGTTTTATTTATCAAACATTTCAAGGAATAGCTGTTTTTAATTCAAAATGAATTTATCATATTTTTTGATGCAACAAAAAATCTCAAATGAAATACACTTTTTTTCAAATAATTGTGATATTAAGTCTTTTTTGTGAGCCTTGGAGATATAACCACATATCCAAACAAGGTCACAAGAAATATTACAAAGCTTGGCTTAATAACAAGAATAAAAATTGTAAACTTAAAAACAATTAAAAATAAGTAAAATTTCCATAAAAAAGCATAAATTGCTGATTATCTCAGAATACAATGTATAAGAATTTAAAATTAACTACACTATTGGAGTCCCAATAAGTAAATATGTAATTTGCTGTTTCATCTCATATTGTTAAGCCCAATACTCACTAATATACCTGGATACATGCACCTTTATGATCAGTGCATATATTCATGATTTTTAGTTCATATCTTTTGAATTAAGAATGATAAAGACTCGATCTAAATACAAAGATACCATCAAATAACCTACAGAAGAATAATACAAGCTTTATCTGTAATTTTATAAGCAAGGTTAAGAATAATAAGGCGAAACGGGGCAAAATAGCAATACCACTTGAAATTAATTTTTATCATTAGATTCAAGCTATAACCTGTAGAAATAATGGCTTATATTCTAAAATAAAAAATTTCAATGGAAAAGATTAATTACAAGAAAAATCATCAAAAATATATTTTTCAATATGTAATGAAATCCTCTTGAAACCTTGGTAAAGAAATTTCAGGCTATCTTAATTCACTCTTTCAATTTCTATACTTTTCAAAACTTAAAATTTGTTAAAGATTAAGGCTAAGGCTTGAAACTGATCATTTTTTATCTTTAACTGTAATCTCATTTTGAGCTTAACAGTTTAATAAGAGATACAACTGGTTTTTCTTGGTATTTTATGCTTAAAACTTTCTAAATTTACAAAATTAAGTCATACTAAAATCTTATGATTTCATAAAATTATTTTTACAGTTATAACTCTAAAAAAGGGTGTAATAATGAGATAAAGAGATTTAATAATGATGTAATCATCACCAAATCTGATAATATTTATCAATTAAAGCTGATAAAATTATTAAATTTCTCCTAGAAAGAAGGAGCTTTACTATGAAAGGACCTCTAATTCCTCTTTTTCCTCCTCATAAACATAAAATTCAACAAAACATTGAGTAAAAGGTAATAATCTTTATTCTTTATACGTAAAGATCTTATATGATGAAAGACCAAAGTAATATCTTTTTCTTTGCACTCCTAGGCATAAAATTAATCAAAATTGCTATATTAAGTGTTAGAAGTAAGTTTTTTTCTCTTTTTATGATAATTTTCTTTATTATTATTCTTTAATAATTCCTTTATCAATATGAATATTATTTATATTAATAGATAACATTAATATTGGTAATGATATTGTTATAAATTGTTTTTTATTATTGAATAGAAATTTCTCACACATTAATTATTTTTTTGTAACATTAATAAACCACCATTAATATATTAGTTTCTGAAAGATTAATATATTTCTGTTAATAATACTACTACATTCTTTTGGAATAATATAAATCTTTTTATGCCATAATTATAATCATTTTTACTCTTATTATTAATTTCTATTAAAAAATTCCAAGTGCAATTAATAAAATATTGGCATTTTTTACTTATTTTTTCATAGTGAAGCCTTATATTTGGGGGCCTGGCTGTAATATTTACTTGGAAAGAGCTTATAAAAAAGTTTAAAAGTGGACTTATCAAATGAGAATTAATATCTATAATCATGATTTATATTATAGCTTTATATTTACTCAATTTCAAAGCTATTGAGGCATTTGGAAAGTAATTTTATTGTCTTACACATGGTTTTTCACATCCTTAGACTTGAAAGACCTTTCCTTTGGTGACTCTAGTGATTAAATAAGATACTCATAAAATAATAATATCAATTTATATTATAATTTGATTACAGAATCTTATTATCATTATTTATTCAAAATTTGTTCAAAACATAAAAAAATTCATTTTACTCTTATTTACTTATTTATCTTATATAAAGTAAATAAAAAGGAATTTTTTACCTGAGAGTTTCCATATCTTTGTAAGACACACTTTTTAGGAAAATACTTATATCTGTTTGTTTTTTTATTGTTTAAAGATAACCCAACAGAAGATAACAAGACCACTATTGTAAGATTGGTGGAAGAAACTTGTAAAATCTCTCCAACACCAATAATAAGTGTAAGGTGTGGATATGAAACTTTGATTAAAAATCAAGTACTTTTCCTGTCCTCAAAATTTGTATAAGGTAAAAATTCAATTAAAAATAGTAAGAAATATTATTTTTAAGAGAAAACACGCCAATTTTATTGTTTATAACTTTATTAGTATAAAACAATAATATTATAAAAATTTATTGTTTTACAAACAATAAACATTTATCCAAAAAATACTCTACAAGAGATATTTTAAGGCTACAAAAGAAATTTCTTCAAGAGCAATTTCAATTGGAATTAATTGAGCAAAGAGCTGCAAGCAATTAATTAAATAGCAAAGTCTTTAAAAAGAATATTAAAGAGAAAACACACCCACAATTGACCAGAGTGAATTTGGAAACAAAGTGACAAAGTTTACAGTGATGAAAGATGCTTTAATTCACTTTTGGGGTGGTTCAGGGGTAAAAATGATTATAAAAGTTACAAACAATGATTATAATAATTTTCCCACATGGTTAAAAGGTTTAAAATGATTTAATAAAGGTGGTTGGAATCTCTTATTGATTGGTTTAACAATGTTTAAACTAATTATAAAAGGAAAAGATTCTAACCTGAAGAGAAAAGTGGGGCAAAGAAGACATTCTTTTATAGCCATCAATTCTCTTACTCCAAAAGTGAAATTTACTCTTGTCAGTCGTGAAAAACAGTCTGACAACAGAAAAGCCAATTATGGCATCATTGAACCCTGGTTTAGACCAAAAAGGGCTGGTTTAAGCCATTTTTAGCCATTTTAGACCCTTAAATCAGCCATTACTATAGCAATACCTGGTCTACAGCCTTCAAAAACACGTCAGAATGTGTGTCAGAGGCGTAGAAACCAGTTAAAAACTGGTTTTACTATGATGGTTTTATCTTAAAGGTAGTTTTACCCTCTTGGCAACAGCTAAAACTACCCCAGTTGGTATCAAAACCTCATCATCAATTGAGTCCACAGACCCTGTAACTCGATTCCAGGGCAAAAGTGATGAACTTTTGCATAAATTTTGACATCCCACGCCTGTCAGCAAGGATTTTGGAGTCTAGCTCCCCCTTAGAGCTGGAGTTCCTTTTCCCCCCCAAATTTAATCTTTCCAATTTATTTTTCCTTTAATTCCTCATCATGTATTATACTTATAATTTACATATGTAATTCAATTCAATTGTACAGTACAATACAGTAATAATTGACACCTCATATGTAAATCAAAGTTCACTTATGTAATACACGCGCACATTTTGACATTTCAATTGAATTCAATTGAAAATACTTCAATTCCTCATAACCTCTAAACTAAACACAACACCTCAATTTTAACACAAAAATTGATGGTTAACACCTCATGTGGTGTGAATTAAATTAAAGTTCTGAGGATTTTCAACTTTTGTATTGAAAATATCAAAAACTTAATTTAAGCTTATTTAGAGTTGAGTTACAAGAATTTCACTCAGAGGTTACCCCACCTGATTTTTTATGAGGAATCCAATGGTGAAATAATTTTTATATGTTTATTTATTGGATAAAAACTCATAATAATTTTTATTTAACTTTTTTCCAAATTTATTTATTTTTTCCACAATTTTGTTAAAATTTCAATTTTACTTAATTTTTTCAAGTATAAATCTAATTTTACACTTACAAAATTTAATGTATTTTTATTTTTAAATTGTAATTAATTTTTTCATTTTTAATATAATTTTATATTTATATTTTGATTTTTATTTTAATAATATGAATAAATTTATTTTATTCATATTAATATGTTATCTTTGTATTTGTGGTCTTTTGGGTATATGAAATTACCTCTAAGGCTCACATTCCCTCCCCCTAAAAAAGCATATTACTTTGTAATATTGGTATTTGTAGTGTGTTCTGAATCTCCTGAGGAGTTTGGTTACTTCTGGTATATCTTTTTCTTCTAACCATTCATCTTCACAAGTTGGGTCACTGTACCTAACAAGGTATTCCCTTACTTTCTTGGTTCTTAATTTCCTTTCTTTAAGAACTTTGGTAATTTTCTTAGTACTAGATGTCTCAATAGGAGGTATAACTTGGGGAATCTTATTTCTCAAGGGAAATCTCTCAGCATCATTAGATTTATATGGCTTTATCAAGCTCACTGGAAATGTAGGATGCTTATTTCTCAGTTCTTCAGATAACTCTACTTCAACAGCATTTTCTCCATGGAGGGCCTTGATCACAAAAGGTCCTACAAAGGAGTCTTTCAACTTTTTACATCCTTTTATGTTATTGAAGTTAGTGGTGGATACAAGAACTAGGTCCCCCACTTTGAAATCTGGAGTTGCATGTGATTTATCCCATTTGTCTTTAGCATATGCAAAAGAGTCCTCCATGCACCTTACTGCATGCTTTCTAGCTTTGTCTAGCATTCCTTTAAAGCTAGCAGCTGGGGGATGTATTTCAATTAAGTCTTTCCTCAAGGAATCTTGGGGTAACTTGGGGTTCCATCCTTTTTCTAGAATAGCAGGAGTCTGATTGGTACTGGCATGGATTGATGTTTTATATGCTAATTCCAGTGCTGGCAACAGAGTACACCAATCATGGGTAAATCCATCACAATCTTTGAATTCAAGGCCATATGCACAAAATCTTCTAACCATGTCCTCTAAGGTTTGGATCATCCTTTCAGCCAGGCCATCAGTTTGTGGGTGGTAGGCTGTAGAGAAAGACAGTTTAGTGCCAAATAATTGGTGAAGATTTTTCCATAGTGATGAAGTGAATTTGGGATCCCTATCACTAATGATATTTGTAAATATTCCAGTCCATGACACTACTCCATTCCATATCAGAAGAGCTGTATCCATTGCTGTATCATCTTTGTGACATGGTAAAAAGATTTGAGTTTTACTGAATCTGTCCACAATTACTAGGCAAGCATTATAGCTTCTGTCACCTCCTGGTGGTAGGCCAGTTACCCAATCCATATGGACAATTTCCCACGGTCTGTTTGGTTCTTGGATTTTTATCATATTCCCAAGTCTCTTGCCAGTGGATTTATTTGCCTTTTGGCATCTGTCACAGGTTTTGCAATACTCTGCAACATCTTTCTGCCACATTGGCCACCATATTCAGGTCTTTACTTTCTCTCTTGTTCTGTCTTCAGACAAATGTCCTGAAAAGGGACTATCATGGCATTCTTTCAGTACAAGATTGATTAATGACCTGTCTACAACTGTCATGACACATGTGTGCTTGGTTCTGTGGTAAATTATACCAACCAGTAGGTTAAATCTTCCTTCATCATAAGATTTTCTCCATACTTCATCCAAGACATGTATTAGAGAGTTGTCTTTACAGTCTTTGTTAAGTAATTGGCGTAAGATGCTACAATTCTTATCTTAAGTGTAACTACTTCTGACTTCTTCAAAGAAGGTGGTGTTCAAGTCTGTAACACTTATTCCTTCTATTGGAATTTGTGGTGAAGCTTCTTCTGGCACATAAGCAGGATTATCAATATTATTTGGTAATGGCCATCTGCTTAGTCCACCTGCATTCTTATGAATATTCCCATCCTTATGAACAATAGTCATATTGCCTCTGTATTCATGTATGGCTATTTGCCATCTGAGCCCATGTCTGTTGGGTGTTTTCATGTTCAAAAGTGATTTGACAGCTGTACAATCTGTTATCACCTCAAAAACACATCCCTCTAAGAAGTAGTTCAATTTCTCCAAGGCTCAGACAAGGCATAGACATTCCATCTGACTTGCTCCATATCTGGCTTCAGTTGGTTTGATTTGCCTGGATATGAAACATATGGGTCCTTCTACAGGTTTATCATTTATGATCTGAACTTGGTAAAGTGCAGCACCTAGCCCATCCCCTGATGCATCAATATACAGTTTGAAAGGTAATTTAAAGTCTGGAATCAGTAAGAGTGGAGCAGTGGTCAAGGCTTCTCTTAGAGACTCAAAAGATTTGACTCTGTCAACAGTCATTTCAAATACTGTGTCTTTGTCACACAATTTATAAAGTGGTCTTGCTATGGATGCAAGATCTTTAATGTGCTTCCTGTAATATCCTGAAAAACCTAAGAATGACTGAATTCCCTTCTTATTCTGAGGCATGGGTTTTAGCAATACTTCTGCAACTTTGTTTTTGTCAATTCCAAGGGACAAACCAGATACAACATGTCCTAGTGCTTTAAGTTCTTTAAATCCAAAATGACATTTCTTCAAGGAGATTTTCATGTTTACTGATTGAATTTTTGTCAAACCTCTGGACAATCTGTACATGTGCTCCTCCCAAGTCTTGGAACAGACAATAATGTCATCAATGTAAATTATTAACCATTGCTCTGAGATTTCTTCAGGGAAGATTTCATTCATCATTCTTTGGAAGTGTGAAGGTGCATTTTTGATACCAAAGGGCATCCTCAAGTATCAATACACTCCACAATGAACAATAATTCTCAAGTATTTTCTTGCTCTTGGTGTCACCACATTTTGATGGAATCCTTTAAGGGCATCCATAGTGGTTATATACACTGCTTGAGATATTTGAGTAAGGGCGATTTGGATTTTTGGTATTGTGTATCTGTCTGGAACGGTGTAAGTGTTCAGAGCTCTAAAGTCCCCAACCATTCTGGATTTTCCATTATGCCACGCCACTATGACTGGTGTAGTTATTTCTACTTCTTCATTGTGGCCTACTTTTCTTATTACACCGAGGTCCAGAAGTTCTTTGACATGAATTTCTAGAGCTTCTCTTGATTTTGGACTTTCTGGATAAGCAGGTCTTCTTAAGAGTGGTGTATAAGGTCTCTCAATGTTAAGAATGATGTCAACTTCATGACCAATAATTCCTCCTAGAGGTTCTTTGTCTGTAGCAAATGCTCCTCTGTGGTCATACAAAAGGGAAGAAAGTTCATTTTCTTGTTTATCAGTCAGATGAAGGCTTATTTCAGCCTCATTTAACTGTTCAGACTTGAATTTCTCTAACTCTAAGTTGACTGGTGATACTATGTTTACTGTAATTTGTCTTTTAAATGGTAAAAAGGCAAATTTTTGGCGCTTATTGTCTCCAATAGTAAAGTATCTGTCTTTTTTATTATGTAAATCTATCCTATACATGATTAAATAGTCATTTCCCAATATAAAATGGGTACTAGAGCAATCTTCCATAACAACAAATTCAACTGTAGTTCTTAAATTCCGCCTTATTTGTGGGAATATGACATTGGTCTCAAAGATTCCTAATGCTTTTACTGGGTTACTTGCACTGTTGAGTTTTGCTCCATTAATTGGTAACAATTGGTCTTCAAAATTTGGTACACAAGTCTTAAGAAAAGATTTTTCAACACAAGAGCAGAAGGCTCCTGGGTCAAGAAAACGTTTGGTGGGCTTGTTGTCAATCACCACTTCTGTTATACAGGAGTTACCAGCTGTATAACCTTTCCCTCTGTTTGGTTTTGTCTTCATAAGTTGTGCATCTTGAACTTTTGATAAATCTCCTTGACCATTGCTCAATTGTGGCAAGTGGGAATAAGATTCCATGATGTCAAAAGTCGTATTGATATTTTCTATATCTTTGGAAGATTCAGAAAATATGGATGACTTATCATCTGATTTGTCTTCAATTATGTTTTGTTTTCAACATCTGGTTCCTTTTCAATGTCAATTTCATTGATTTTCCCCCTTTTTGGACATGTATTGGCTAAATGGGTGGTGCTTTGGCAAATATGGCACTTTCTGACTGTATCTCCAGATTTATACTTAATATTACAAGAATTTTCTTTGGGGTTTTTGTCCACAGAATCTTTCCAAGGTGTATCAAACCTTGTTTTGAGATTTACCCTACTAGAACCAATTTTGGTTCTGGTGGTTAATTCTTCTAGTATATTGATAATATCCTCTTCTGAAGATTGTTCAGTAGTCCTGCTTTTGACAGCATGCTCTAAGTCACCTCCACATTGTCTCAGAATATTTCTATGGATCATAAATTCTGACATGTCAGGATATAATGCTGTTAATCTGTCTTTTTGTTGGAAAAACCATGGTAAAGCTTTGTCTTTATCAGCATTAAATTTGGCATATTCAAAGGCTGTTTCAACTTTAAACCTCCAAGCATCTTTTGCCCATTTGGTGATGATTTGGGTTTTCCACCAAGTCCAACTCTGGTGTCCATGTGCTTGCCTTATTTTGATCTACCATCTGTGAGCTGATCTGGTAAACAAGATGTTAAACCTGGCTGTTACCAATCTGTCTGGTAATTCAAAATCCTCTTTGATCATGTCAATACCTCTAATGAATTCCATATGGTCATACTCTCCTTCACCACCGAAGTGAGGCCATTCTTTAAGTTTTGGAACTTCTTTCAAGAGTGCTTGTCCCATTGATGGTTCCAAGTTATGAAAAGGAGTGGATAATTCATTTTTTAATTGTGAATTATCAGGATCCAATACTTGTGGATTTGGAATTCTTGTGCACTCATTTTGATTCAGAGGTGTAGACATTCTTGGTAAGGTGTTCAGTATTTGTTCAATTTCATTCATTTTACTGTTGCTACACCTTTGGGAATTTTTGTATTCATGTTGGAAGCTTTGTATTAAATTTATGACTTCAATTTTATACATGTCTTCCTTATGTGTCAGTTCTTGCCATAACTCTGTCTGTCTTGTATTATCAGCAGTGACTTGATTCAATTTCATTGATAATTTTGATACTTCTTCTTGTGAAGCATCAAAATACTTTTTCAAGGCAATGGTATATGTCTTTACTTCAGTAAATGAATTCAAAATGTCATCAAGGACTTTATTGTTATCTTTTGTGATAATATTTATGGCTTGTTTAATTCTTGTTTCAATTATGTCATCAATATTGAATTTAGAATATTTATCTGTTAATTCTTTAATAATGGCAGATTGTTCATTTATTTTATTGCCAGAAGAATTATCATTATTGGAAATTTTAATTGTTCTTAAACCTTTTTCAAAACACATAAGTGTTTCATTAATTTGGCACAGACTCAGGTTGTTTGTTTTAATGTTGTTACAAATGGTTTCATTTTTATCAGAAAGATGTTTTTTCACGTCATTTATAGCATCATACAATGCTGGGATGGAATCAAATATATCAGAAATCATTTCTGGAATCTTAATCTGGCTTCCTCCTTCTTCTGTAATTCCATCATGGTTCTGGCCATCTGAAATACATTTTCCATGGCATCCTGTTCAATCTTTGGGATTCTGTAGCCCTGGCTGTAAGGTTTTGGGGCTGATGCCTTCCCTTTGCCCTTGTTTGGAGTTTGTGGCTGCTTTTTCACGTTGGAATTGCTGCTGCTGGCCACTGGGGCTGTTTTTGGCGCTGGTTGGGTGGTGGAGGGTTGTTTTTCCTCCATTCTATTGTCAAAAGCATCATGTTTTTCTTCTCCATCAATGGATGCCATCCATTGAGCAATTTGCAAGTGTTGGGATGGCCCAGGAATTTTCTTACTGTCAGGTAAGAATTCATGCAATTCTTCCACAGGTCTGCAAGGATCTGGTACTCTTTGAATTGAAGTGCATTGTTGTATGCACTGTGGCTGGCTTTGTATATGTCCACAGAGGCTTGTTGTGGCGGTGTCAGCTCTTTTAGAAGGTAAAATAGTATTATCAGCTTCAGAATGACCCATTTTAGTTGTTTGGAAGTCATCAACTGACCCTTTTCCTTCTGTACCTGATTTGCCTCTGCCATAATCACGTCTATTACCTTTTTGAGAGCTGCTTGAGGGGTTGTAGCTGGCTCCTGACCTGGTTGAAGGCATAATTATGGTTAAAAAGGCTTAAAATAGTAATTTTATGTCAAAAACTTACTATTGGCCAAATTCTTAGCCTTTTGAAGGGTATTGCTTATGTCAAAGTTAATCAATTCAGAAGATATTGGTTCAGGTTGGTTATTTTCAGTCACAATAACAGTACTATTATGGTCTGAATTAATAGTACTGGCAGGAATAATGCTGGTGACTGTTGAGGCTGTTTCAATGTTTTCTTGTCTTACCATGTTGCCAGACACTAAAATTAATGAAAAAACCAATTAATTAAGTCAAAAAAAGGATATTTCAACAAAGAAATAAAAATATAAGCCTCACTTATAATATGAAAAAAAATTATTTTTTTATGGGTTTTTTTGAATTATAAGTATTTTTTATATGTTTTTAAATTTTTCAATATAAGAAAAAAGATTTAAAAAGAGTAAAAAAAATATGTCACAGGTAAAATATCATGGCTGGGCCCCCAAATGTAAGGTGTGGATATGAAACTTTGATTAAAAATCAAGTACTTTTCCTGTCCTCAAAATTTGTATAAGGTAAAAATTCAATTAAAAATAGTAAGAAATATTATTTTTGAGAGAAAAGACGCCAATTTTATTGTTTATAACTTTATTAGTATAAAACAATAATATTATAAAAATTTATTGTTTTACCAACAATAAAAATTTATCCAAAAAATACCCTACAAGAGATATTTTAAGGCTACAAAAGAAATTTCTTCAAGAGCAATTTCAATTGGAATTAATTGAGCAAAGAACTGCAAGGAATTAATTAAAGAACAAAGTCTTTAAAAAGAATATTAAAGAGAAAACACACCCAAAAGTGACCAGAGTGAATTTGGAAACAAAGTGACAAAGTTTACAGTGATGAAAGATGCTTTAATTCACTTTTGGCGTGGTTCAGGGGTAAAAATGATTATACAAGTTACAAACAATGATTATAATGATTTTTTCACGTGGTTAAAAGCTTTAAAATGATTTAATAAAGGTGGTTGGAATCTCTTATTGATTGGTTTAACAATGTTTAAACTAATTATAAAAGGAAAAGATTCTAACCTGAAGAGAAAAGTGGGGCAAAGAAGACATTCTTTTATAGCCATCAATTCTCTTACTCCAAAAGTAAAATTCACTCTTGTCAGTCGTGAAAAACAGTCTGACAACAGAAAAGCCAATTATGGCATCATTGAACCCTGGTTTAGACCAAAAAGGGCTGGTTTAAGCCATTTTTAGCCATTTTGAGCCATTTTAGACCCTTAAATCAGCCATTACTATAGCAATACCAGGTCTAGAGCCTTCAAAACACATCAGAATGTGTGTCAGAGGCGTAGAAACCAGTTAAAACTGTTTTTACTATGATTGTTTTATCTTAAGGGTAGTTTTACCCTCTTGGCAACAGCTAAAACTACCTCAGTTGGTATCAAAACCTCATCATCAATTGAGTCCATAGACCCTGTAACTCAATTCCAGGCCAAAAGTGATGAACGTTTGCGTGAATTTTGACATCCCACGCCTGTCAGCAAAGATTTTGGGGGTCTAGCTCCCCCTTAGAGCTGCAGTTCCTTTTCCCCCCCAAATTTAATCTTTCCAATTTATTTTTCCTTTAATTCCTCATCATGTATTATACTTAAAATTTACATATGTAATTCAATTCAACTGTGCAGTACAATACAGTAATAATTGACACCTCATATGTAAATCAAAGTTCACTTATGTAATACACGTGCACATTTTGACATTTCAATTGAATTCAATTGAAAATACTTCAATTCCTCATAACTTCTAAATTAAACACAACACCTCAATTTTAACACAAAAATTGATGGTTAACACCACATTTGGTGTGAATTGTATTAAAGTTTTGAGGATTTTCAACTTTTGTATTGAAAATACTAAAAACTTAATTTAAGCTTATTTAGAGTTGAGTTACAAGAATTTCACTCAGAGGTGACCCCACCTGATTTTTTATGAGGAATCCAATGGTGAAATAATTTTTATATGTTTATTTATCGCATAAAAAGTTATAATAATTTTTATTTAAATTTTTTCCAAATTTATTTCTTTTTTTCACAATTTTGTTAAAATTTCATTTTTAATTAATTTTTTCAAGTATAAATGTAATTTTACACTTACAAAATTCAATGTATTTTTATTTTTGAATTGTAATTAATTTTTTTATTTTTAATATAATTTTATACTTATATTTTGATTTTTATTTTAATAATATAAATAAATTTATTTTATTTATATTAATATGTTATTTTTGTATTTGTGGTCTTTTGGGTATATGAAATTAACTCTAAGGCTCACAATAAGAAAGGAAATAAAACACAATAAATTGGTTTGTCATGACCCACCATTCATGAATCTGAAGGTGAGCACCTTTCTTGAAATTCCATGAGAAAGAATTTCTCAAAAAAGTTTTTAATTCCTTTTTATTTTCTATTTATTTTTCAATATGACTACTACAAGAGATTCCCAATACTCCATTCAATCAGATAGAGGTGTAATCAAAAGTAGAAATGATCCCACAAAAGAGAAAATAAAGATAAAACTCCCCAGTGGAACATAATGCACACACAAAAAAGTGCCATCTCCCAAAGTCAATTCCTTGAAATTCCCATCATTTCTGAACCAGAGTTAGAACCATGTATGATTAGTTCAAGCATAAAGAAATAACATTCAGAGGGCTCAAATAGACATATACATGAGCCAGTAGATACAGTACTACACATTCTACATAGACAAGGACTGGGAAATGTTGCCACAAATCCACCAATGAGTGATGAGCTCCTGAAACATCCTCACACAATCCCTTGAGGAGGAGGAAATGGTGAAACACTCCAATAGATTCAACCCACTATTATCCAAACCTCAAATCAAAAATATAAAGGAATTACACAACAAAAGAAGGGAGGTGAGACAGGAAGAAGCCCAAGTAGCTTCTACCAGCAATCCTCAAGCCAGCCAGCTTCCTCAGGAAGGAAAAACAACAAAAAGGATTGGTGGAAACCATATTCCCCCAGTTAAAAGATGCCACTGACAATTTTTCAACATGGGAAGAGCCTTGATTGAATTCAAGGACAAAGAGGGACAAAGAATGAGAAAACCATCTTTCCCAAAAATGTGACTTTGTCTCCTTATGTTTTAAATACTTCATCATAAATTAAGTATCTCATCTTATCTTCAGACAACATTGAGAATAGTTCATCATGATTAAAAGAAATAAACAGCAGTATATTATCTTAATCCCAAATTGTCATACAAGATAAGAAAGAAATATAGAATATACAATATAAAATTTATGGTGAAAATATTAAACCAAAAAAAAGCTAATATAGGGACAAAGATATTTGTATAAGTGCATAAAATATATGAAAGAAAAGACTTTCACAATCAATTAGGTACAAATTATTGACAATTAAACAGAAAAATTAAACAAATTTTCCTTTTCTGTTGAAAAATGCAAACAAAAAACTTCACAACACCAAAAATGGCTTCTGGACCATGTAGAAAAAAGTTATAAAGCAATAATGAATCTTGAAGATTATATTTAAAGCTAAATGAGACTTATTACTAAGAAAATGGATAAAATGAACAAGGCTAAATTAGCTATGCAAAAGTTATCATCCTCATTTTCCCATATAAGAAGCCCTGTTAAACCAAAATAGGAAATAGAAAATCTCTTATAGCATATTTGATTAATCAAGACAATAATCAAGTTTTAATAAAAGAGTCCTCAACTTAAATAATGGCCCACATTCACAGGTGAAGGTTAATATTGCCACATGTCATTTATGAAAACAATTATCATGTTGAAAGAAGATTCTTCCATACCCAAGTAATTAATTACTGCAATATTAAATTCATTATTGTAGAAATCTGAAAAAAGATGGTATTATGGCATAATACAGGCAAATGGCAAAAATACCTGGTCTGGGTGGAAAAATGAGATACTCATCAAGTGGGAAAATGCTTCTTGTAGATATATAATTTGAAATGAATTTTAAAACTCATTCTTTGACCAATACAAAGACAACCCTCTAGCTTGGCTTTAGAACAAGTTGAAAGATTAATTGCATTCTATCCAGAAATACCACTAAAGATGGTACATATGAGGATACTTAAAAAATGTGGAGTAGGGCTATAACATTCCCTAAAAAGAATGTTCATAGAGCCATTCTCCACAGAAGAGTATATTAATGCATTAGAAGACATTGTGACAAGAAACGAGATTGGAAGTACATTCAAGAAGTTGGACATAAAAAGCTCAAAAAAACCATCAATTATGGAATATGAACCAAAAGAACCTTTCAAACCCAACAGCACTAATGAGAAAATGAGCAGCTATAAATTTGGTGGTATTGGGAGCTTATCAAATAATTTCCTTAAAAAATCAAAAAGCAATTAAATTGTGGAAACAGAAGACCACAATGAAAAAGAAGAAGAATCAGATGCTGAAAGAGAAAATGAATAATAAGAAATTTCTCACAGCTATGAAATCAGCATAATTAATGTGGTGATTATTAATATTGATTCAATCTATGAAGTACTGGATGTAAACTGCAATTCCCAACAAATTGGTACATCTGATAAATGCCCTATAAATACTCAATATTCCAAATTTCATAGAACCAAACCTGAAAAATGACCGGCCTATACATCTGTAAAATTAAGTAGCAGTATCTTTATGATAAGCAATAAAAAGGAAAAGAGAAATCTGGACACAGGAGCATACTGCACTTATTTTGGAAGAAATTATTTGCAAACACTTATACCAGATTAGGAAGACAAAATTATACCAATACAAGAGGTCAAATTTATTAGTTCAAGTGAAACCATGAAAACCCTTGGAATTATTGCTTTAACATTAACTTTCCAATATTCATATCAATGTGTAAGAATAAAAGTAGAGTTTGTATTAATGGTAAATTTTACCAGTAAACATTTCACACTTTCAAATGATAACTTATTAATTTATGGAATAGATATCTCAAACCAAAAAGGGAGGTATTTTAATATAGGATATGCTAAAAGACAAAAATTTAGCGTATTGAATAATAAGAAACAAATTACTGTTATAAAAAATGAAGAAACAAGCCATAAAACACTTATTTATAAGTGAAAAACTGAGATAGGAAGGATTAAATAAATAATTAACAGAAAAAATGAAAGAAAAGTTAATTGAGCTCTTCTACAAATACAAAAGATGCCTTTTCAACTTACAAAGAGCCATTAGGTTCTATTATTGGACATGAGGTAAATATTATTTTAAATATAGAAAATCCTTATTCACCCCTCTTAAGGAGACCAGCTTATCCAGACAGCACAAGAGCTAAAGAAGCCTTAGAGGTCCACATTTAAGAATTAATGAATCCATGGGTATTGAGGAAATCAGTACATAATGAGCAGGTTGAGGTAACTACACCTGTTATTATAACCTGGGACAGTGGTAAATCAATAATAGTAGGGCATCTTAGAGCTTTGAATACCTACACCATCCCTGAAAGATATCCAATACCTAGAAGCCATGAGACATTGACACAACTTTCACAGGCTAATTTGATTACAGCAATGTATTCCTGTAAATTTTGTCTATGAAACTCTTGATAATAGTAGCAAATATCAGAAGTACTATTACTGTCCTCAGTAGAAAATATAATATAATTAAATATTACAAACACGAATATAATTATTAAAAACAATTATAATAAAAAAGAGAATTTTCACCATTATTAAATAATTTAACAATGATAAAAATCTTCATAATTATGATAAATTTTAATTATTCTATTATTGCTATAGTCACTGACAGTTATGGCAATAAGAAGTGTAAAGCTCTTAATGAGACAATTACACATGGAAAATAATACTATTTATTGACTTATAAATGATGTAAATATTATTTATAAAAGGAATTATCACACACAATGTGCAGAGATAATTCTTATAGAAAATTTTATATACAAAAACTGATAATAGATAGAAAAATATAGAGCTTTAGAGAAAGCTTACTTATAATATTTATTTAATACAAAAAGTCAAACAACAACAGTTATTATATTAAATAATGATCATAAGCTGAAAACATGCCAAGAGTTGATATTTTAAAAGATGAAACAACTTTTTATGATAAAAAATACAATTCAAGAGTTTTTAAGAGGAGCTTCTGGATTTTAAAAGATAATTAAGACAATAAGCTCATATAATAAAATGTATTATTGGTTATTACAATAATAATTTGAATTCTAAGATTTTAATTCTTTAATTTTTAAATTAATAAAGAATAAAATAACTTAATAATTACTTTAATAATAAGATTTTATATTTAATAAAACTTTACCTGTTTAAATGTCTAATATTATTGGAATGATTAATTGTTATTAACAAAAACAGTAATGTGTAGGTTCTATTGATGACTGCAGAGCAGCTCCCATGATTCATAATGTATATAAAGGGCTTGATCAGGTCAAAACTGAAAAACTATGCTTAAAAATAAGGTTCTTAGCTCAAGTTAGCTTATTTTTAATACCAATTTAAAGTTACCAGTGTTATTTTTAACTCCAAGTAGCTTTAATACTCTTTTGGATTGATTATTTTGGGTTTTTATATAAATTAATTTTATTTAAAATAAATTTCATCACATGAGAAACTTAAAAATAGAGTTCCAAGCAAAAATCTTTTAAACTCAATTTTAAATTAATTTTGAAAGAAACCTTAATTTTCTTTAAGTATAATTAAAAGAGTAAATTTCTGGGAGAATTACCAGTAAGACCTGTTTATAAAATATGTTTAAAATTCAATATACAAATAGATAACATCAATTTGTAAGCTGTGTAAAATCTTCAAGCAAATTCATCAAGAATTGGATTTTCAATTAATTTTTGAAGTTATCGCTATTTTTTCATGTAAAATAGAAATACACACCCAACCTTAACTTTTGATAATGTTTTAATTCTTGTAACTTTGAAGTTTTAAGCTTATATAAGCTTTTTGATCTTAATTAATCTTTGACAGTTCTTAAAACCCTGATTTCAAGCTTGCATATTGGGATTTACCCTTTTCCAGCTTAAAATTCCAGTCCAAATTGGCATAAAACCAGTTTAAACTTTAAGGTTGGATCAAAGTCTAATCTTAAATTTCAAATAAGGTTTAAATTCCTCCAATACGGGTGGAAAATCTTAATTGAATCCTTACATATCCAAAAAGTTGAGTACCCCAGCTCTGTTTGGTCTTTTTGCTTTGTCCCACCTTTCTGAGTGTTTTTTTCCCTTTTCTACATTTAAAGCCATACTATGGTCTTAAACCCTTTTTAATTGAGCTCATGAAGGATTTACATTCTTTATGGCAAATCCTTAGCCAATTCAGTAAATATACACAATGCCTCAATTTCAACTAAAACTTTGGTAAGTTTGTATAAACCTTATGCAACTTTGAATTTAAGCTTCAATAAGCTTTAATTTAAAAAAAATTGAAAAATTTTAAGAAAGTTGCAATTGTACTGTGAGATTCTTAAATCTTCTAATAACATAAGAAATAACCATTTTTGGGTATAACACACTATGGGTCTACCCTAGGTTATTTTTTGAGTAGAATCCAAAAATGAAATGATAATTATAAGTTTGTTTATCAAAAAAAAGCTATACTTATTTTTTGTTTTTTTTATTTTCAATCCAATTGGTAAGTCTGTTAAAGACTAAATTAACTGTGTATAAAGTTATTTTTGGCCTTATGGGTATGTCATACATACCTCACCGGCTCACAATTTGTTTTAAAGAATTTCACCAAATTGTCTTAACAAAAAATTCCTAAGCCCTACCAAGGATAATAGTCCACTGTGGCATATATTAATACCTAATAATTCTATTTAGGTATCAAAAAATGTGCCTTTGCATTATTAAAGAATGAGGAATACAATATTCCCTGAAGAACTATCATAGGGATGTCTAATCGTCTACATTGATGATATCATAGTTCTCTCAGAAGCTTGGGAAAACCACCTGACAAGACTTGAAAGAGTCTTATCAAAAATGATTCAAGTAAATATGAAATATCCCTTGAGAAATTTTATTTTTCATATAGTGAGCTGAAAACACTAGGACATGTTTTATCTGGAAAATTTTTGGGCATAGATAAAAACAAATTATCAGAAGTACTACTTAAACCAGATCCCCAAACTAGGAGAGAAATGCATTCATTTGTATGATTTTCTGGATATTAAAGACAGCATACAAAGAAATTTGTGAAAATTTGAAAATATCTTTATAAGCTCTTTAATCAACAGACAGTCTATGAAATGACTGACAAGAGAGTCAAAGAATATTAGTAACTGAAAAAATCCCTCACAAATGCCCCTTTCCTCTTAATTCCAGATTGAGAATTACCTTTCAAATTTTACATTTATGCTTGTGGAGGGGAATATGTTCTGCACTTCATCAAACACAAAGTATCAATGATAAGCCTGTTGAGGGGCCAATTTTCTTTAGATCCAAAGAAACTAAACCAAAATAAGCCAGGTATGAAAAAATTAAACTTTAATGCCTTTGAGTAGTGTGGGCTCTATAAAAATAACACTCTTACTTAGATGTAATAGTCTTTGATGTCATTACAGACTGTAATTCTTTAAAATCATCATCAAACA
This sequence comes from Austropuccinia psidii, assembly GCA_023105745.1. Lineage (NCBI taxonomy): Eukaryota > Fungi > Basidiomycota > Pucciniomycetes > Pucciniales > Sphaerophragmiaceae > Austropuccinia > Austropuccinia psidii. The sequence goes on from JALGQZ010000014.1 coordinate 3,058,642, forward strand.
TGAAGACACCAAATGGAAGTATTCTGAGATAGAAAATCTTAACCAAGAGTATAGAGGAGATATTACTATATTCCATCATTATGTAAATATTCATAAGAATGCAGATGGTCTTTAGAAAATACACACAAAGAACCAGAATGGGTACCAGAGGAAGAAAGCCATATAGAAGAAATATGTGTCACAAACATTTGCACAGAAACCTTTAACTAAATTAAGCAAGGCTATCAGATGGACAATAATTTCCATATTTTATGCAAACTCTTTACCAAAGACTGAAAAGACCCATCATTATCTTCCAAACTAGATGGAATAGGGAAAAGGGCTTATAATGAAGGGATATTTCACCTCCTTTATGGAATCCTGTACCATAGAACCAAACACACATGTGTTATGAATCCAAAAGAAAGAGTTTTAATAAACACTATAGCTCATGAACTTCATTATAGTGTTGTTTCTGGACATCTCTCATTATAAAGAACACTATAAATAGTTAATACTTGTTCTTGGTAGCCAAATTAGAGAAAAGATGTTGTAAAATATTGCCAAACTTTCTACAGATTCCAAAAAGCAAATAGAGCCACAGGGAAGAAATTTTGAATTATGATCTGAATCCAAGAGCCAAACTCCCTATGGTAAGTATTACATATGGATTTTATAACAGCTCTTGGCCCCAGGAGGAGATAGGAATTTTTATTCATGCCTAGTATTAGTTGATAGGTATAGTAAATCTTCAACATTCTTACCCTGTCATGAATATGACACAGCTATGGATACAGGCATAATGATATGGAATAGATTTATTGGCCATGCAGGCTTATTCCAAAATATCATAAGTGATAGAGATCCCAAATTCACTTCATATTTATGGGCAAATCTCTGAAGCTCATTTGGCACAAATGTATCCTTCTCAACAGTCTATCAACCTCAGACTGATGGACTAGCGGAAAGAATGGTACAAACTCTAGAAGACATGATCAGAATATTATGTGATTATGGCCTATAATTCAAATACTCTGCTGGTTTTACCCATGATTGGTGTACTCTAATACCAGCTCTTGAGCTGGCATATAAGACATCAACTCACTAATAAACTGGTATAACACCTGAAATGTTGGAAAAAGTTTGGAACCCAAGAATACCTTATTACACCCTTGAATATATTGGTGGAAATAAACCCAAAATAGAGATGCTTTGATATAATTCTTGGGAAAGAGAGAGTTCATGAAAAGATCTGTATGCAAGATTCTTTAAAATATTTAAAATGAAGATTGGAAAAAATTGATAAACCACCTTATTTCAAAATAGGAGACTTAGTCCTAGTATCAACACTAAATTTCAAAAACATTAAAGGACAAGAGAAATTAAAATGTTAAATTGCAGGAACGTTTATTATGAAAGCCCTACATGGCCCTAATTCTGTACAAATAGAGTTGAAAGGTGAATTAATGAACAAACACCCAATATTGCCTGTAGGGTTAATAAGACCTTCAAGTTCAAGTGATAAAGAATTATTCTCCCTAAGAGATACACTACCACTTAAAATCCTCCTTTAAAAGAAGGATAATGAAAGAAAATTTTGAAAATTTCTTTAAGAAAGAAGGAAAAGAAATAGAAAGGAAAGAGAATACCTTGTAAGGTGTAGAAACACAACTCAAGAAGATAAATTTCTAATTTAGAATAATATGAATAATTCTTAAAGTCTTTTAGGAATTTTCAGAATTTAAATAAGACCTGAATAATAAAGAATTTGAGCATTATTGAGCTTCAAGCCTAAAGCTTTTTATGGAAGAGGTATGAAAGTGGATGATACCCTAATTAACTATATCAGATTTTGGTACAATCTTTTTTGGTGTTAGGGAATGTAAGCATTTTCAATATGACCATATATCTAAAAAAGCTCACAAACAATATTACAGAGATTATTTTAATAATAAGAATTAAAATTGTAATCTTAAAAACAATTAAAATAAGTAAAAATGCCATAAAAAAGCATAAATTATTGATTATCTCAGAATACCACAAATGGACATGTAAAATAATTTAAATTATTGTATTTCCAATAAAATGATACATATATAACTATCTTATATCATATCTTTAAACCCAATACTTACTGAGATACCTGGATATATGCACTTTTCTAATTAGTGCATATATTCATGGTTTTTAGCTCATATCTGCTGAAATAAGGGTGATGAATACCTGATCCAAACTAAACTTTACCACAAAATAGCTTTAAAAATAAATATATAAGGCTTATTTGTCATGTTATAACCAAGGTTAAGAATAATAAGGAGAAAATGGGAAAAATAGAAATACCAGTTGACCACTTAAAATTGAAAGTGGTCTAACCTCAAAATTAATTACATATTCAAATTTCAATATCTCATACATAAAGAATTAGGTAATTTTTGATCATGATATTGGAGGTATAACCTTACCAAATCAGGGTCTAAAGTCTAAAATAGCAAATTTTGACGGAAAAGATGAATTACAAGAAAAAATCAAAAATAGAGTTTTTCTTATGTAATGAAATCCTCTTGGAACCTTAGTAGGGACATTCCAAGCTATTATAATTCACTATTTTAGTTCCTGCTGCTTGAAAAAATCAAAACTTTTTAGATATAAGGCTTAAGGCTCAAAAACAATCATTTTTGCTCTTTAACTGTAATCTTATTTTAAGTTCAACAGTTTAATAAGAGATAAAGCTTCTGTATCCTTGTATTTTATAATTAATACTACCCTAATCTGCAAAATCAAGTCATATTTCAAGCTTATGAGGTAAGAAAATCAGAGTTACAGTGATAACTCTAAATAATGGCATAATAATGAGATAAAAAATTTTAATAATGATGTAATCATCACCAAAAATTGTAATATTTATAAACTCCAGTTGATACAATAAGTACATTTTACATTGAAGGAAGTATCTTGGCTATAAAAGTACCCCTTCTTCCTCTGTTTCCCCCTCTAACCCATGAAACTCAATAAAACATTAAATAAAATATAATACCATTCATTTTTTATATATAGATCTTTTGTATTATAAAAGAGCAAAATCATATCTTGTAGTAATAACTATTATTTACATAGTTATCCTAATATTTTACTTTAATTTGTTAGGATCTTTTCAAAATATATAAATACCTATGAAAATATTAAAAATTGTATTTCTTTCTATTTTTTATTGTAACTATAATTTGAATATATTTTATTTGCATTATTAGGCATAAAATTGATCAAAATTACTATATCAAGTCTAAAAATTATTCTATTTTCTCTTACTATAATCTTTTTCTTTTTTATTATTTGTTAGTAATTTGTTTATTGATATCAATAGTATTTATTTTGATACATAGCTGTAGTATTGATAATATTATCTTTATTTATTTTGTTATTGCTAAATAAAAATTTCTCATTCATTTATTATTTGTTGGTAACAATAAGAAACTTCCATTAATATATTAATATATTCATTTTTCTTTATTATTATACTCTCTTTTAATAATATGAATCTGCTTATGCTATAATTATAATAATATCTTATTATTATAATTATTTTTACAGCTATTATTGATTTCTATCAGGAAATTCCAAATATAATAGGTAAAATATTAGTAATTTTTACTTATTCTTTCATATTCAAACGTTAAAAGTTTTCTTTGTTTTATTTTTTGAGTTAAACAAGAAAAATCAAATTTCTTAAAATTTAATATATTTTATTTCATATTTTAATACTTGATGAAAGTTTTTCTTTGTTGTTGTTTTTGAAAAAGAAAAACAGAAATATCTTGAGCATTTTTATAGTATTGAGCTCATAACACAAAATATTTTAAAATATTAAATTGAATTAAGAAGTGAAAGAAATACAGTTTTAGTAAAATAAAACAATTAACAGGATAATAAATTATCTACTTGTTTCTTCTATCTCTTGGAATAATAAATTATAACAGGTTTTAAATTCAAGCTTTCTCAGTGGAAGAAAATATTTCAATATTTTTTATGATAATAGTGTAAAAACAAATCCAAGAATGGTTCTCAGATATTGGATTATGTATTACATTATTTTTACATTGGAGAGGGTGGGTGAAGATGAAAAATGTTATTGTATATTTTTCAGCAATTATTATTAGTAAACAGTTGATAAAAGTTTATTTTCTCAAGTTTTCAAAAGCTAAGATTAATTACTCCTGATTTTGAGCTTCTGGGATGGAAAAAATTCAGAGTTGGAAGCTAATTTATCATTTTGAATACTTATGTCAATGCACAACTAAAGGTGGATTTCATTAGACATTTAGTAAAGATAAAGATATAGCAGGTGAGATATTACCTACCTAAAGGTGTATTACAGCTACATAAATAACAATAGTATAAGTAAAATAGTGAGAAAGATTTGATCAAAAAACACTAAGAAGTAAATTATTAGCTTTCAGTTCAAAAAATGACAATCAATTAAGTAATTAACCATACCTATTATCATCTATCAGAATATAAGTAGATAAAAAATAATAATATGAGAGAGAGAAAAAGAAATAGATAAATAAGAAAGAAGGGATGATGAAAGTAGAGATATTATAAGGTAAGGAAGGAAGATCAAACAATAAAGTCATATTAAAGGGGCTCAAAACATGCTTTATATGGCCAATTCTTTCCTGATATGAATTTTTGATATGTCAAGCCAAAATTCAGTGGGAAAGCTTCATATCCATCAAAAAATATTATTGGGTAGACCCCCAAAAATGCTCTTAAAAACATGAATTAGCTTTTATTAAGAAGTTTTATGAACAAAATAAGAAAGAAGCACCATTGAAAAGATCTGGTAAGATTTATTGCACTATAGCAGCATAGATAATAAGAAGAAAGAGAGAATCACCTAAGAAGTTTTATGAACAAAATAAGAAAGAAGAACCTTTGAAAAGATGGGGAAAGGTTTACAACAATCCAGAGGTACACTATTTATACCTTAGGATACTAAGAAATTACAAGTAGGAAATGGTGATCTTATTACAAGTTATTTCCTAGGTGATAGCAATGGAAAAAACAACTAGTGATGGAAAATCTATATACAGGACAGTAGAAAAGAGAAATTTGTCTGAAAGAGGAAAAGTGTGACATAGTACAAAGTGAAACAGGAGAAAGCTTAATATGCCCTCTTGCTGGGTAGTGCAATGAGTCCCAATTTTTGACAAAAGGTTTGACTATTGGGCTTGCACAACCCTTTGGTGAATATGTTGGCCTACATATCAGAAGTTGGAATGTAAGATAGGTTAATCTCTTTGTTGATGGTCAAATCGTGCAACCAGTTTAGTCTGATATTGAGATGTTGAGTCTTGTGATGATAGAGAGTATTATGGCAGAATGCAACAGCACCTTGATTATCACATTGCAACTGAACAGATGGATCAATTTTTAAGTTCATCAGTACCTTTTTGAGCCATAAAATGTCCTGAGTGAGTTCAACAAGTCCATTTAGTTCTGCTTTGGTGGTGGAGAGGGAAGCAGTTCATTTCTTTTTGGTTTTCCATGTAATTAATCCTCCAAACAGAATTCCAAACCCAGAAAAAGACTTTCCATTTTAATTACTGCCCCAATCAGAGTCTGCAAAACCACTTATAGTTGAATAATGGTTGTTACCTCCAAGGATGAGTGAAAATCCTTGGTTCCTTGAAGGTATCTTAATATTCTCTTGAATGCGGCTACGTGATAGTCAGATGGATAATCCAGAAGCTGAGATAACAAAGAGGCTGAATAGGCCAAATCAGGTCTTGTGAAAGTGACAAGGTAATTCAACAAACCAACAGCCTTTTGATATTCAAAAGAGTTGTTTGAGTTGTTTTGACTAGAAGGGGACAGTCAACACCCTGTATTCATTGGATTAGATACTGATTTGCAATTGAGCATACCAAATTCATCAAGTATCTTGTGGACATAGAGCTCTTGAGATAAGTATATTGTTCTGTCTTCCTGATTTCTCGTAATTTTGATACCCAAAACATAGACGATTTCATCCAAGTCTTCCATCTTGAAGTATTTTTGGATTTCTTGTTTGAACTTTAGTACTAAAGCACTATCTCCTCCAATTACCATGTCATCCACATGAACAAACACCATGATTGGATTGGTACCTTCCCATTTAACAAATAAACAAGGTTCAGCATCATTTACTTCAAAACCCAAGGTATTAAATACTTCAGAAAAGTGCTTGTACCAGCACCTGGGGCTTTGCTTCAGCCCATACAGTGATTTTATTAGTTTTAGACAAGTTCCTTCTTCCATCTGATGAGGATACCCATGCGGATACCTCATAAAAACTGCTTCTTCAGTGATTCCATTCAAGAAAGCAGTTTTGACATCCATATGATGGATGTCATAGTTTTTGGAAGCACATAGACTGAGCAAGAATGGAAGGGAAGACAATCTCCCAGTTGGAGTGAATGTGTCGTGATAATTAATTCCTTCCTTTTGAGAATAACCTTGTACACAGAGGAAAGCTTTATGTCGTACAACATTACCAAACTGATCCTCTTTTTCACAAAAAACCCAAGTAGAGCCCAAGACATTCGCACCAGGAGGGATTTTTACGGGTATCCATACATTTTTTTCTTTGATGCTGGCTATTTCACTGTTAATAGCCTTGATCCATTCAGCGCCTGATGATAGTTTTTTGGAACTACAGAAGCATTTATGCTTCAATTCCTTCTGTAGTTCAGTATATTGTCTTTGTTTATGCTAGAAGAAATATCCTTTCTGGAAACCAATGGAGCATAATCCATCACCCAGGCCCTAGGTAAGCTTTTTTCTAATTCTCCTGCCCTTAATCCTGTAAAACAGGGATCATTGGGAGGTTTAGAAGCAGGTGATGGGGGAATAGGTGAATCAGGAGGAGAAGTACAAGGGACAGGTTTCAAAGGAGACAGAGAGGAAATAGGAGTAGGAGAAGTGCAATGAACAGTTTCGGAAGAGGAAGGGTTAACAGAAAGACTATTGTTCCTTCTTATTGAAAGGTCCTTTTCAAGGTAAAAAGGAGAGATTGGAGCAGGGGAAGCTTTCTTTGAAAAATGAGGATATCCAGGACAGTCATCAAGGAACATGCAGTCATGAGTGACTTGATACTTACCAGTATCAAAGTTGAATACTTTGAAGTTCTTGTGGCCCTCCAGGTACCCCAGAAAGAGCCCTTTGTTGGCTCTAGGAGCAAGTTTTGAAGAAATATTGCATTTATCAATGTTGATGTAGACAAGGCAGCCAAATGGGTGAAGATTTGGAATCTTTAGATTTTTGCTGAATAAGAGTTCAAAAGGAGTTTGGTAATGAAGAGATTCCACAGGAGTGTGGTTAAGCAGATAGGTGGCGATTGAAATAGATTCACCCCACCAATGGTGAGCAGCTTCGAATCAAGAAGTAAACACCTGTCCTGCTCAAGAAGAGACCTATTTGCTCTTTCAGCAAAAGGGTTTGGCTGAGGAGTATGCAGAGCAGTGAGGCTGCTTTGAATTCCAGAGTCCTTCAAAAGCTTTTTAAAGTCATTGCTGGTAAATTCTCCACCATTATCCATGACCATTTGCTTTATTTTTAACTGAGTTTGATTTTCAACAAAGGATTTGAATTCTTTGAATTTCTCAATTGACTGAGATTTTCAAGAGAGAAGATAGGTGAAGCAAAACCAAGAATAACCATCAATAATCTGAAGCAAAAACCTATTGCCCCCTTTTGACATTGAGGTAATAGGATCACAGAGATCTAGATGAATGACCTGGAGCGGAAATTCTGGGCTTGGGAATTCTCCTTGAAAAGGGAGATTATGAGATTTAGAGATCAGGCAGACCTCACATTTAATAGAGTAAAAATCAATGTCAGGCCTCATCTCTCTGGCGTATTTTAAGCTAGGATGGCCAAGGGCTTTGTGAATTATTAATGGATCTACGGGAGTGCTGATATTGTTTATTAAGGAACCTTTTAGGCTGATAGATACAACTTTGTCTTTCAGAGACCCTTCCAACAGATGATTTCCATCCTTGCTAATCAATTTTACACTATCTCCCATCCCAATAAGTGAGCAATGCTTCTTAAGCAAAGGGGATATGTAACAACCACTCACCAGGGGTAAGGGTATTCATCAATACACCCACTCAAACACCTCAAATCAGCAGATCCAGTATCTGCATCAGCATTTAGCTTTAGCAATCTTCATTCTGAAACATGCATACAGCTTGTTACATCAATACAGCCTGTCAATACCTGTACAGGTTGGATTCACCCAATACAGTTTCAATACACCAGCATGAAACTGTATGATCACTCAAATACACCACACCTCTTGTACAGGTTCTGTACAGCTGTACAGGACCTGTATTGGCCAGACTCAATTCAATAATTCAATCCTCTCATGAAAATTCTTCCTCTGGATCAGGGCTGGTGTTTCTCACATATACCAGCCCCTCTTTCTCCCCCCTGGGGACTTTTCCCCAGTTAATTAATTTAGTTTATTTATTATTTTATAATTATTCTTATCCTTATTTTGGGTATTATAATTATTTGATTTTAAGTTAGTCTTTGCATTTCTCTCTTTGCCTGTACAGTATTAGTTGGGTGGCCATATCCTTATTAACCCTTCTCTTTCCATTCTGACAGGTTGAAAAAGTGGACTTGGACTTGTTTGTGGTTGGCTCTTCTATCCTTTTATTCTTATTCTTTTGTTGCTGCTTTCTTATATTCATTCTTTTAGTAATTCATTTTTAACACTCTTAAGTGTATCCTTTCTTACCATATCTTTGAGCCCTCCATAAGTGAGTCCCAGTTTACTGAGTGCCAGGCCCTCTTCACTTTGAAGAGCCCCTGTGACATTAAATTAATTAACTCATAATTATTCTTTCTTTTCATTCTTTTATAATCATTTCTCTCATTCATCAATTATGACCTTTTAGTAATCTCATGATTCTTAATGATTATGATTTTCTCTCTCATAAATTTTCATCTCATTCATTTCATTTATATGAAAATTGATTCTTTCTTCTTTCTTAATCATTGCTGACCATTTCATTCACTTCATTTTATCTTATCAAATCTATTTTTTCTGTGTTATCATTTAGGTCTTATTTAGGAATTATTGATTGGATTATTCATTGGGATTCATTGGGTTTATTGATATAGAAACTCAGGATTTTTCATTTGGATTGGATTGATTGACTTTGAACTCTCAAGATATTTTATTGATCCTCAAGAATTGATTTTGATTATTTATTGATTTGACTCATCCAGATATTTGATTTGATTTCTGAAGATTTTGAATTGATTGATTGATTCCTCAAGACCTTGATTTCATATTGAAGACACTGATTTATTGATTTATTGATTATTGATTGAATATTGATTGATTGTTGATTTACTCAAGATTATTGAGATTTGATTTTAATTTTATTTATTGTTGATTATTGATTGAATTGATTTATTGTTGATTGAAGCTGATTTCACCTCAAGAATTGAATTGATTCCTCAAGACTCCTCAAGATTTTATTGTGATTTATTTGGCCAACTTTTGATTTCTGTTCTCAATACCATCAAGTTTCTTTTATTCAACTTCTGTTCATAATGCCAGTTCAGCATAGTCCCCCAGCAAAGAACACTAGATCCCAAAAAATTCCAGCTGTTCTCACTCCTACAGCAAGGGCTCCTCTTGACTGCACACCATCAGTTCATCAACTGAGTGCAAACTTGGACAGAGGACCACCAATGGAAGGAGCAGCACCCTCAAGAAGAGGTGGAATGAAATCCAGAAGATCAAGGTCCTTTTCTGGACTTTTGGGTGGCTACCCTGGCATGTCTGAAGGTGCAAGAGCAAGATTAGGGGAAGTTGAAGATGAAGAGGGGGAAGAGTCTGTGGAAGAGGAAGATTCTGGGGAGACTGAAGTGGCAGATGCCTTGGCAAATGCTCCAGAGGTTCCTCAGGGTTCTAATCTATCCCTTTCTAGTCACCCTCTTGTCTCTCAAACTGATCCAAGTCTCCTCAAGATGATGGAGCAGATGACTCAATTCATGGGGCAACTCACTCAAGAAGTTGCTCCCAGGGACAATTCCAAAGCCCCTGCTTTTAAGACTCCATCCATGAAGGCACCTGATTCTTTTGATGGTACTCAAGCTCATAAATTTAGAGGATTTATTCAATCCTGTCAATTAATATTCCATAATGATCCAGCAAATTTTTTCTCTGACAGGAAGAAAGCTCTTTACTCAACTTCTTTTCTCACTGGTAGAGCTGGAAAGTTGATTGAACCCTATCTCTCAAATATTTCCAATGAAGACCCTTCCTACCTCCTCAATAATTGGCAATTATTTGAATCTCAATTATTCACTCTGTTTGGTGACCCCAATGAAGTCAGTAAAGCTGAAGAAGAGTTGGACAATTTGAGGATGAAGGAAAGTGGTCATGTTTCCTTGTACATTGCAGATTTCAGAAGCTTAATGTCAAGAATTGGGGATTGGGGGGAAAGATCTTATATCCATGTTTACAGAAGAGGATTGGCATAAAGATAATTGGATCAGTTGGCTTCTCACCCTGGAACTTTTGATACTCTTCAAGAACTTATGGATGTCACTTTAGATTTAGACACAAGATATCATGAGAGGCAAAAAGAAAAGGGTGGAAATCAAGAGAAGAAGCCTCCAGTCAATGGATCCAATCAATCTGGGCCTCCTCAAAACTCATCTTCAAAGAGGCCTCACCAGAAGAAGAACAAGATGGGCAAGCAGTTCCAATCTTCAAAGGACAAGCCTCATGCTGCTCTCCTCAATAAGGACAATAAATTAATTGGTTCTGAAAAGGAGAGGAGGATTAAAGAGGGGTTGTGTACTTATTTTGGTGGAAAGCACCCAATTGAGAAATGCTTCAAGAGACCTCAGAGCAAGCCTGGGTCATCATCAAGAGGCTTCCCTAGCAAGCAGGGAAAAGTCTGAGTGGGGATCATGATGTGTTCAATGGTTCTCACTTATTTCCTTCAAGAGCACAATTGTGCACTCTGAATACTAGTGTCAAGAAATCTTTAAAATTTCGCATTTTCTCTTCTGTCTCTGATATTTTTTATAGTATTCTCATTGATTCTGGTGCTACAAACTCCTTTATTGCAAAGAATTTTGTTCTCAAGTACTCATTGACTCTGTCAGAGCTCCCTGAAAAGATTCCTCTTTTCATTCTGGATTCTAATGAATCCCCTGCCTTGTTCATCACCCATTATACCAAGTGGGTAGTTGACCTGCCTTCCTTCTCAAGCTTTGAATGGGACTTCTTTATCATAGATTCACCCAAGGGAGAAGACCTGATATTGGGCTATGATTTCCTTTACCGCTTTAATCCCATTATTGATAGGAAAAATGGATTGATCACCTATGATTCTAGTGGTATTATTCCTTCTACCAGTAATGACTTAGCCACTGCTGTCAACAGTGTTGCTCTGGTTGGTTAACTTAAGACACCTTGCCTTCCTTCTTCTGTCCATATCCCTTCCATCATTCCCTCTCAGTCATTACTTGCATTAAGAGATTGAGTCTTCAAAGAGATAAAGGATGTTGGAGAAGATGTTGCCATATCTTCACTTCATCTCTTTCAAGGGGATATGGACCTTCCTCCTTTATCTTTTCATGCCTCCCTGGAGTAGAAGTGGGATGAGGAGGACGAGCCAGAAGAAATTGAAACTGTGTTGAAGGTAGTCCCTCCTGCTTATCACCAATACTTGGATGTATTCTCCAAGGTGAAATCAGAGAAACTTCCTCCACACCGGGCCTGTGATCACCATATCAAATTGGAGGGTCTTCTACCTCCAATTGGTTTTATCTACTTCTTATCAAATCAAGAGTCAGAAATGCTATGGGCCTACATTTCAGAGAATGTAGAGAAAGGTTTCATTAGACCAAGCTCCTCTTCAACAGGAGCACCTGTCCTTTTTGTTAAGAAAAAAGATGGAGGTCTTCATTTTTGTGTTGATTACCGCAAACTTAATGCTGTTACTATAAAAGAACAGGTACCCTGTTCCTCCTATGAACCATCTCCTTACCGTATTCAATTGTTCCACTATCTTCTCCAAGATAGACTTGTGTGGTGCATACAAACTTCCAAGAATCAAAGAGGGGGATGAGCACTTAACTGCCTTTAGAACCAAATATGGTAGTTATGAGTATTTGGTCATGCCATTTGGTTTGACCAATGCTCCTGCTTCCTTCCAGAATCTAGTAAATGATATCTTTGCAGATTTCTTGGATGTGTTTGTTGTGGTTTATTTAGATGATATTATGGTCTTTTCCAGTTCTGAGGAGGAACATGTCAAACATGTGGCCTCTGTCCTCCAAAGACTGAGGGACAATAATTTGTTTGCCAAAGCCTCCAACTGTGTATTCCATGCCTCAAGTGTGGAATAGTTGGGCTATGTTGTTTCAAGTGATGGCCTCAAGATGGATTCTTCAAAGGTTCAGCAAATCCTCAATTGGCCTCAACCCAAAAACATCAAGGCTGTTCAATCTTTTCTTGGCTTTGCCAATTTTTATTTTTGTTTCATTAAAAATTACTCTAAAAAAAGCACTTCTCTCACTTCCCTCCTTAAAAAAGATTCTCCTTTCATCTTCAATGAGGAATCTCTTAGTCATTTTCAAGCACTCAAAGAAGCTTTCACCTCTGCTCCTATCTTATCTCACTTCAATCCTTCTCTACCTACTATAGTAGAGACTGATGCTTCTGATTATGCTTTGGGTGCTGTACTGAGCCAGGTGAATGACTCAGGAAAGCATCTCATTGCATTTGATAGTCACAAGCTTCTCCCAGCTGAGCTGAACTATGAAATTCATGACAAGGAACCCCTTGGCATAGTTTGGGCTCTCAAGTGCTGGAGAGCATTTCTTCTCTCTCTTTCCAACTCATTTGAGGTCTTGACAGACCACTCTTCCTTGCAGTATTTTATGTCTTCCAAATTTCTTAGTTTTTGTCAGGCCCGTTGGGCTGAATTCCTTTCAGAATTTTACTTCACTATCACTTACCACCCAGGCAGGCTGGCCACTTTGCCAGATGCCTTGTCACATTGGGACAACGTGTACCCAGAGAGGGGGGTGGACTTCATCAGCAAGAATCCTCAAAATTTTCATCAAGTAATCAAGCAAGATGGAACTCAAGAGTCAAGATTCTTTTCAATCAAAGTGGAAGTGTTTTCAGATTTAGTTGACAAGATTCAAAAAGAAGTATGGAAAGACAAAGACTATAAAGAAATACTCAAGCAGCTAGCAAGAGGCGAATCAATTCCATATTATTCTCTTGAACCTCAAGCCAAGTTGTTATCATTCAAAGATAGAGTGGTAGTCCCAAGAAATGAAGAACTTCAACTCAATATTCTTCAAAAGCGTCATGACTCACCTTTGGCTGGCCATCCTGGCCAGGAGAAGACCCTCAAGCTCATCAAGAGGGACTTTTATTGGGCTGGCATGAATCAATTCATCAAGGACTATGTGTCCTAATTTCAGCAATATTCAAGAAACAAGAACATTCATCACAAGAAGTTTGGACTGCTCAAGCCTCTTCAGATTCCATCTGGTCCTTGGAATTCCTTATCAATGGACTTTATCACTCAATTGCCCTTGTCAAACAGCTTTGACTCAATTCTAGTAGTTGTGGACAGGTTCTCAAAAATGACAATCTTCATTCCAGCTTATGGAACAATCACTGCTCTGGACTTAGCTCAAATCTTCATTAGTCATGTATTTTCCAAGCATGGCCTTCCAGTCAGTATTGTCAGTGATAGAGGAGCTTTATTTGTTTCATCATTTTGGACTCAATTATGTCAGCAGCTCAAGATATCAAGAGATCTTTCAACTGCTTTTAATCCTGAAGCAGATGGACAGACAGAGAGGGTAAATCAGATTCTAGAACAGTATCTTTGGATGTATGTCAGCTATCATCAAGATGACTGGTACACCTGGCTCCCTCTGGCTGAATTTGCCTATAATAATGCAGAACATTCATCAAAAAAGCAATCACCTTTTTTCACCATTTATGGAATAAATCCCAGCTTTGACTCAATCCATATTTCTCAAGATTCACCTGCTAGAAAGTTATCAACAAAACTCCAATCAGTACAGCAAGTTGTCAAAGAAGAATTAGAGTCAGCAATAAGGAGATTCAAGAAGTATGCAGATAGAAATAGAGAAATTCCACCTGATTTCCAACCTGGGGACAAAGTATTTCTAGCTTCCAAGAATATCAAGACAACAAGACCCACCAAGAAATTATCAGAAAGATGGTTTGGACCTTTTGAAGTTCTGAAGAAGATTGGCAGCCATGCATATCACCTCAAGTTGCCTCAGCAATGGAAGTCAGTTCACCCTGTATTCCATGTGTCCTTACTAGAACCAGTGAAGCATTCAACTATCCCAAATCGTCATCAATTGCCACCACCACCAGTCTTAGTGGAGGAGCAAGAGGAATGGGAAGTGGCTCAGGTTCTGGACTCAAAACTCAAGAGAGGTAATTTATCGTATCTTGTAGAGTGGAAAGGATTCAGTGAAGACCCAGAAAGAACCACTTGGGAACCAGCTTCCAACATTACCAACTCACCAGACCTTGTCAAGGATTTCCATTCATTGTATCCAGACAAGCCTGGCCCATATAACTCAAGAGTTCGACTTTATGGTGCTTGGTGGGGAGAAGAAGTTATGAAAGTAAGTTCCTCTCCTGGCATGCACCTTTAAGGGGGTATTCTACCCATATGTTGTTGTAAGCATCACCTTGACCATTTTGTGAGCACTTGTCAATTCTTTGGACAGGTTGAGGAAGCATACAACATCAATACCCTCCATTTGGACCTTATCAAGATATGACCAAATGTTTCTTTCTTTCTTTGTCTTTTTATTTATCATTCCATTTATGCCAATCATCATAATTCAAGACATTCATTACTTCAAGTCATTTATGACAATTTATTTCAGAAGTCATTTATGGCAATTCATGTCAGAAGTCATTTATGGCAAATTATTTCAGTTTTATGGTGCTTGGTGGGGAGTGGTAGTTATGAAAGTAAGTTCCATCTCCTGGTATGCATCCCTGAGGGTTCTAATTCTTGTAAAACATTACCTTGGCAACTCTGTGAGCATCAAATGCTTGGTTTTCATTTTGCAGACACTTCTTGGCCAGAATCAAGCAACTCACCACAAGGAGGACCAGCCATCAGGATTTTTCTTTATTTCTTTTCTTTACTCTCATTTTCTCTTATTTTTTATTTCTTTCTTTCTTTACTTGTATAATTTTCTTTCTTTTATTTCTTTAAAGAAGCAGCATCCCCTCCCCAAATGATGTATTGGGAGGTTCCATTATTTTTCTTCATTTTAGTATTTATAAGAGTGGGGATAGAAGTCAAACCAAACACAAACAAGGAAAAGGAAAAATAGTTATCTCTACCTAAATCATCAAAGGTTCTCTGGAAGTCATTTATCAACTCATCTTCATACCAGGCAAATTTAGCAGCCATCTCTTCAGAAGCAGTCCCTGGAATCATTCTATCATTGGCATACATGATCACCTCTCTGCTATTTCTATCAACCCTTCTGAATAATCTGGCTACAGCATCTTGATTTTCACTCTCCGCATTGGGATCTTCTCTGGTAACTCGGATAGGCCAACGATCCCTTCTTTGAAACACTTGAGCGGCAGGAAATGGTAAAGGAGACAAACTATCCCTTCTTCTACTGGAGCTGGCCTCAGGTTGGAGTTGACAAGAGGTGGTCATGGGTGAGATTATGGATGGTTGGACTGGTGATGGCCTTACTGCTGGATTCAAGGCAGGCCTGGCATGGGAAGTAGTTGGTGAAGGAGGAGGAATTGTGGAAGGAATGGAAGCAAGCATTGGTTGGAAGGTTCTGGGGGTATTGGGAATTACTTGGCTTTGGAATCTGTTGGCAAGAGGCTGAGCAGAGGAATTGCTGGATGGATGGCCAACTGAATGAGGAAAAACTTCAACTTCTTCACCATCCAACTCACCACTCCCCTCAGAATCTGGATCAGATGGGGAATCAGAAATCCTTTTTATCTTTTTCACTACCTTCACTACTCCATCAGTATTGATACTTCTGAGCTGTAATGTATGGGCCTACCACCGATTGGAATGGGCCCTCCAACATTAGTCCACCTGGCCACATCCCTTTGCCTGGAACCAGTCACCACATCAAAATATCAGTACCAATTCAATCAAAATATGCAAATCACTCACATTGAGAAAATCCTGAGGTTGCATCAGGATTAGGTTCCCCAGAAATGGGGAATTCCTGCCCAAAAGGCCCATCCTTTCTGCTCCATAAATGCCTCCTGATGTTGGAAGAAGTAAACCCGGTACAATGACATGGTTTCTTTCCAATGAAGCAAAAATGGCATTTTGACAATCGGGGATTGTGATGTTGAAAGCAATCCTTACCCTTGGCCAAACATTCATTACAGGCAGGATCAAGAACTTCAACTGCTCTGAACCCATCATAGGTTTGGGAGGGATCAAAATGACCAGAAGACGCCATGGAAGGGGTGGATAATTGACTGAAGACGCCAGAACCACAAAGAACAGATGGTGGCAGTGCAGAAGGAGAAGATTCAGTGAGTTCAGTCAGTTTGGAACTCATAATTGAAGAATATGCAAGCAGAAGATTCAAGACTTCAGAATCAATCCACTCCACATCAAGAAAAAAATTTTGACCTCAAGGAAATGGGGGCCATAACTCAATTATGCCCCCCTCAAAGCCTCTAAGGTGAAGATTCATACCCCTTTGGGGCTGAACTCATCACCTAGGGCCCCCCCTGAAACTTTGGGGAGGCCAGGATCTTGATGGTCCTGGACCCCATATATGGTGAAGTTTTGGGTTTGGGCCAATTCCTGGCCCCTTGGTCACCCTGGGTCCCCAGCAAAATTGGGCCCAGGGGGTCCATTTTGGTCCTGGGGGCCTCCAATAGCCCCTACGGATTGCGGACTGTGGACCGTAGGACCCCAAAGACCAAAAATGGCCATAAATCATAAAATCACCAAAACCCCCAAAAAGGCCCAAAAGGCCATAAAATCAAGATTCATCAGGGAAGAGGCCACAGCCCAAAAACATCATAGAGGGCTGTTTGAGGCAATCTCCATGGACAATGGGGACAAGACCCCTTGGAGGAATTTTTTCAAGATTTCATTTGGATTAAGCCTTGCCCAATGAGTACACTTCATATACTCATTGGGCATCATTTTTTGAGCACAAGAGCTCAGTGGCCATCATTTCGGGATATATCCCAAGGGCAAGATTGATTGAATCAGAAGAAAGGAAAAGCATATTTTGAAGTGGAATACTTACTCAAAACTTGAAAGAAGGGGGGAATCAAATGAATTTGACAGAGAAGAATTGAAGAAGGATTTTCAGGATAATGGTCAAGAGGAAAATAAAATTAAAAAAGAAAGTTTTTGAAAAAAATGTGGGGATATTGAGATGCCACTCAACAGTGACAGGGTATTATGGTGTTTAGGAGCCCACCAGTTTCAAGAGGGGAATACTGTAACAACCACTCACCAGGGGTAAGGGTATTCATCAATACACCCACTCAAACACCTTAAATCAGCATTCAGTTTCAGCAATCTTCATTCTGAAACATGCATACAGCTTGGTACATCAATACAGGTTGGATTCATCCAATACAGTTTCAATACACCAGCATGAAACTGTATGATCACTCAAATAAACCACACCTCTTGTACAGGTTCTGTACAGCTGTACAGGAGCTGTATCGGCCAGACTCAATTCAATAATTCAATCCTCTCATGAAAATTCTTCCTCTGCATTAGGGCTGGTGTTTCTCACATATACCAGCCCCGCTTTCTGCCCTCTGGGGACTTTTCCCCAGTTAATTAATTTATTTTATCTATTATTTTATAATTATTCTTATCCTTATTTTGGGTATTATTATTATTTGATTTTGAGTTAGTCTTTGCATTTCTCTCTTTGCCTGTACAGTATGAGTTGGGTGGCCATATCCTTATTAACCCTTCTCTTTCCATTCTGAAAGGTTGAAACAGTGGACTTGAACTTGTTTGTGGTTTGCTCTTCTATCCTTTTATTCTTATTCTTTTTTTGCTGCTTTCTTATATTCATTCTTTAAGTAATTCATCTTTAACACTCTTAGGTGTATCCTTTCTTACCATATCTTTGAGTCCCAGTTTATTGAGTGCCAGGCCCTCTTCACTTCGAAGAGCCCCTGTGACAGGATAAGGCAATAAGAGGAGTGGTTACAGAAGGGACCACCAGGGAGTTACGCAGGTGAATAGGAGATCCATTACTTGATCAAATTATTGCAGTTCCAATTTCAGCTGCAATGATTCTACTTCTGTCAGCCAAAGACAATGGAATTCTGGTTGCACTAGTAGAAATATATCTACTGTTGTCTTTGAAGAGTGAGTAGGAGGCTCAACTATCTAGGATTGCTGTTTCAGGGCTTGCTTTTGCTTGGAGAGCACTGAAAATTTGAGGTGAACCCAATCTTCCCTGCTCTCTTGCAGCTCTTTGAGCCCTGAACGCTTCTAACTTTTCAGGATGAGTTTCAAAGCATTCATCTTTGGAATAAGGAGCCAAGGGATTATGCCTGCCATTCTCACACTTTGGCCTTGACTTGTGACTTCCCTGGGCTTTTGAGGCACTAAGATTCTGTGCCAAGTCAAGCCTTTGTGAAAAGGAGATTTCAATTTCAGATAAAACTTTATCTAGAGAAGGGACAATTCCTGAGATCTCAGTATACTGGTAGATGTTGTTGGAGATGATTTGAAAAGAAGCAGGAAGGGATTGGAGAACATAGAAAGCCAGAACTTTGGTTAGAGTGTTGATGTCAAAAATCTTACAACCCATCATTTTGAGCAGGTTTACTTGATGCCTTAGCTCAGAAATACTTTCTTTGATATTTGACTCTTCCATGTTCAAGCCAAATATTTTGTGAAAGATAGTTGCACAGTTTTCTGCTGAAGAGGAAGCATAATGATTTTTGATTTTCTCCCATAAGAGAGCTGGGTTGTGGAAAACCAAGTCTTGATCATAGAATTTGTCAAAGTTTTCTTGATCTAGACGGTCCCGTATTCAAGATTATATTTTCTTACAGCAGTTCTTCAGGAATTCAATGCCATCTGCATTTGCAAGTTCTTTTCTCAATCCAGAGGTCCACTTGGGGTCAAGAAAGGTGTCTAAGTTCCTCATTGTCAGAGCTAACCTGATTTTATTGCTCCAATCTGAGTAGTTAGCTGAATTTAAGGGTTCAATGAAACTCATACATTCAAGGGATGCAGATAACCCTTGTTGGGTTAGTTCATGGAGAATACTGGGATACAGAGGCTTTTCAGAACTGGCTTGATGCATGATGTTTGAGGGACTATTTGTCTCCATTGGATTTGAAGAAGGTGCTGCTGCCCTGTAGTCGGATTCAGAGGTATTGCTAGATATAGGAATACTTATCAAGATTTGTGACTACTTCCCGGGGCAGGATCTTTTTGTGCTGGTGAAAGAAATTCCTTTCTTGATTTATTAGTGCTACTGGGCCCATAACCTAAGAATTTTTATGAACAAAATAAGAAAGAAGCACCATCAAAAAGATCTGGTAAGATTTATTGCACTATAGCAGCATAGATAAGAAGAAGAAAGAGGGAATCACCTAAGAAGTTTTATGAAAAAAATAAGAAAGAAGCACCGTTGAAAAGATGGGGAAAGTTTTACAGCAATCCAGAGGTACACTATTTATACCTTAGGATACTAAGAAAATACAAGTAGGCAACGGTGATCTTATTACAAGTTATTTCCTAGGTGATAACAACGGAAAAAACAACTAGTGATGGAAAATCTATATACAGGACAGTAGAAAAGAGAAATTTGTCTGAAAGAGGAAAAGTGTGACGTAGTACAAAGTGAAACAGGAGAAAGCTTAATATTTATTGGGGTGTAAGGGAATGAGCTTGTATTTTTCTGGGAGACCAGGAAATACATCATATTTTATTTGATAAATAAGGAAGGAGGATTTGGAATTATCCTGTGGCTATTTATGGCATGTTTTGAGCCCCCTTATTGTCATTAAGACAGGAGTTTTTTGCTCCTGTTTCCAGTTCAAATGTTAGTGTCAAGCATTATGCACATAAGGTTGTGCATAGAGCTTGAATGAGGAGGTTGGGGTTTCTGTGCACAAAAGCATAAATAGTTTTGATCACTTTAGTCGTATATTTCATTATTTCTCACACTTTCAAGTATACACTTGATCAAATATGAAACTGCATGCAGTTAAGACCACAAGCCCATACTTGCAGCTCATGGCATCTTGCATATTTCATGTGGGTTGGTCATACTGCCTACCTAATATTGACTGCCACTCCAACCTCGGCTGGAATTTTTGAAGGGGAGGCTTCATGGTAAAGTGTTCATTTTTGGGTGGTTTGAATGAGGTGAACATGCAAACAGAACTTGAGAATCAAGGATTTTTTCTGTTAAAATTCTTTGGTACAAGTAAAAAAGATTGCATTCTGAATTTTTGGTTTGCAAAACTTTTTTCCTCACCAAGTTTCTGAACTAGGTAGGGCTAGTAAAGAAGCCGTTAGGCTTCTTCAGTAAACTGAGGAATGCTGGCTTTGTAGAACTTTTGAAAAATCCTTACACTGATTTTTGCGACTTCCCTCTTCCTAGTGGAATTTGAAAAAAAAAACCTTTTGTGATCCCATGATTCTTATTCAGCTTCATGTGAGTAGCAAAAAAAAAATCTTATTCAGATTATTCTTTCTTGTAGCTCATCCTCTCTTTGCACAGCTTGGTCACAGAGTTAAGTATAAATTTCAAAACTAAAAAACTAAAAAACTAAAAAACTACTATAACAACAAGGGTATCTATTGCCCTCCTCAGAATTATTGAAATATGAAAAAAACGCCGAGAATAAAAACAAAATTTAACGAAGTCAAATATATTGTACAATAATTTACTTGAATTAAATTTGCTTTACACTTGTTACTTGCAATTGTTCTTGAAGTAATAATCTTGCGTAATATAAACCTACTTGTATAGTTTGTAGAAGAGTTGCAAAAAACCACTTTCGATTGCGTATGAAGGCGCTTTTCCAGATATCTTTTCTCAATATATTTTTTTTTCCTCCATGTTAGTAGCTTTTAACAAGCTACCCCTACAGTATTTTCTGGAAAACAGATATGGAAGTTACTCTCAGGAGAGTCAGTAAGCTTTAAGAAATCGATCCCTGACTCCACTGGACTTTTCAAGGATCGTAATTCATCCTGGACATATTTGAAAAGGTTTTCCGTAGAGAATTTTTTCAGTTCCTCTAAAGCTTTCAATACAGGATCTGGTGGTGTTTGTTTTTGTTTTGGAGTTTTGTTATCCACCATTGAGTATATTGGGGTTGACAAAGCATGCTTTGGTGGATTGTTATGAAAAACCCCTCGATATTTTTTGACTTCTTGAATTTTCAAAGGTGTTGGCGCGACGCGAGTTGGGATGTGAGGATAATACCCCAAAGTAGGTGAATCGCATGTGTTCAAATCGACTAGCGCAAGAGACGATAGGGAAGGCTCTTGACAGTCAAATGGTATGTTTGAATCGTCATTTTGTCTGGAAGGGCAAGGTAAAAACTCGAGGGCGTCTCCGCTTTCAAACATGGCTAGGCCACATTGATAGTTTTTGTGGTAATCAAGAAAGTTTGGCTCCTTTGAAGAAAAATCCGCTCTGTCTCGCACTTGATACAAATGTGCTGTATTTTTCAGGATTGGACGTCTCTTCAAAGGCAACTGCTTTAGCGTTTCGCAGGAGGCGCAATTTCTGAAGCCAGTTCCTTGGGCGGGGCGGCTGGCATTCAAAAGTGGTCTATTAGGAACGTCCTTTTGAGTGAAGCAGTCATCTTTTACCCTGTTGATTTTGACATCGAAACCCTTGGTGGCCAGTGGGAGGGAGTAATCTGAACGGCTGTTGCCTTGAACCCGATAGAACTGATGGGCAGACACGTCACTCAACGGGGCTGGAGCCTCAGGATGAGCGTAGTAACCTCTCGCTTGGTCAGCAGTAATGTGTGTAATTTTCTGGCCATGATAACGTCTTTGGTGGCCTTTGTTTGTGGGCGTAGAATACGCGGATGGGCTCGTCATTTTGAGCGAAGAATTAGGTGAGCCATTACGGCCAGAACTTGCAGGAGTATGTGGATATACGCCTAATCCTGTCGGTAACTAGCCATAGAAGGATGAGTTTATGTGAAATTAGCAACGAATTTTTCATACTACCTTTTCTTCTCACTCTATCACTTACCTGACCTAAACCGCGGGCTTTTCTACTGCTATAGCCGACTTCCTTAATGAAGCTGGCTTCGTGATTGGAAATCAATGGTTGTTCATGAATTACCATTCTTTTAATTTGAAGATCGTTGGAGAAAGCACTTTCGTCGGCGTTTTTAAGCACGTCACGCTCCTATTTTGTAAAAAGTGATAGTTAACAAAAAAAGCTGCTACTCGAGTCAAAAAGAAAAACGAACAGATGACCGAGAAAGCGCAGAGGGAAAGGATATAAACGAAGATTTTTTTTGTATTGCTCGGCGAAGGTTTGATATCAACCGAGCGGGTAACATAGTGCCGGACGTTTGTCTGACTTGAGTCATCTTCTAGGAAGGATAAGGGAGAATTTAACAAGAAGGCTAACTTGTGAAAAAAGCTAGTGTTTGATAGTGGAATAATCTTTTGATTGAAGGAGGAAAACACTATTGGAAAACAGACTTTAATGACTTCAATCTAGTATATTTTATAGAAACAATTAGGGTAAAAAACTAAACGAAATGGAAAACTCTTATTGTTGTGAAAGGTAGTAGGGAAAGAAATGAAGGATAGACGTCGAAGAAGACAGGCCTTTTAAGCCTTTTCGACACGACAAACAGCGTTGCAAAAAGCTTGTGGCAAGCATTCTGGCCTGAGCCCAAGACGCGTTCTTTGGCCTGCAACTGTCCAGGATCATGCGTCCAAGCAATGATAACCATGAGGACGACGCCAGTGAACGCGTACTTGTGATACGCGAAGAGGTATTTGAGGACCAACACTGAGGGTCAGTGCAAGATTAGACCGGCTCATGCTGTTTGGCAGTCAAGATGGTGATCTTTTCAAGGAATTTGCGATCCAACCGAAGTCAAAGAAACTGAATTCCGAGCGCACCACCCCATTATGAGGGCAGCCTATGCGCTGGCGAAGGATCCAATTTGAATGATTCGTGCTAATTTCATCAGTACCGCTAAAATAGTCCTACTGCGTCAATGCAAGCAAACACGCTGCTGGAGCACAAAACAAGAGCTTTGCCATCTCTGTCGCGTCAGCTATTGAACGCGGTATACGTGTCATATGACACCCTCAGTATTGTAGTCGGGACTAGGCCAAAGGGTAGTCTGAATGGGAGGTCCCTTGATGGTGTTTTATTGATGTCGGGGTCCCAAAACCAAAAGCAAGTGCTCCAAGTAAAATGGCCCAGTGAATGTGCGAGAGCTGAACTCTAATCTCGTCCAAGGGATCAGGGAGCCTGCGTTAGCTTAGCTGAGTTGGAAGACAATTGGCATGCCCGAAAGCAGCGTGTGTTCAAATGTGAGGGCTTTCGTCGGAACCAGACAGGGTGCACCTCAGCCAAGAGGCTTAAAGGTTCGGCCGAGACAAAGTAACATGGAAGCAGCAGCTCGTCTGCATTTTATTATCATTGTGGCAATTAGGTCCTCATCTGATCCTCTTGATGGAAGCAGGTTTGTCTTTGACACCAATGTCGTGATGTTCAACACCCGACGCCCACTGGAGACTTTCTTTCAGCCAGTAATCTAGAGTATTATATGAGAAGTTGGCCTTAAGAAGGTAATTTATGCCAAAATAAAGCAACGATCACAATAAGTGACATATTCAATGCGGCGTATAGTTTAGGTGGCAGAGGCTCTAGTAAGCTAGGAAGCAGAACTCGAAGGGATCTTATTGTATGGAGGAACCAAGTCGAAAAGACCGACTGGAAGGCTAAATCTTGCTGGCAAAGCGAATCCAAAAGCCACAAGTTTTGATGGGTAGACTTACGAATAATCATAAGAAAACACGGATGAAAAAAGGGCACAAATCAAGTGAATGCTAGTGGCACTATAGCCTTCTACTTGATCAAGATAGTCCTTGAAATTGATCTCAGCATTCTGCCTTGAAGATGTGACAATTGCAAATAGTGGAGGAATGAATTTGCCACGCAAGCTCAGGTAGTTGCACAAAGGCAAAGAATCCCTCAAGTTATTCAGTGGCAATGAAGAGGTGTGAGAAATTTAAAATTTTAGAAGTGCTCAAAAGGCTTTGACATTCTTAACACATCTTCCCATTCCTGAAGTTATGAGCATCAGGAGTGCCTCTGATTGAAAAAGGCAGCCTAAGAATTTTGCAGCTCATAGGAACATTCTCATCAACATGTATGACAATGAACTAGAGAACGCTGGATTTGAGGGAATCTAATTAGCTTGATTGGTGAAAAACTTTGGAAACTGCCAAAGGAAGAAACTGAGTTTATTCTGAGAGTTGGAGCTACTCTTATACTTTGAGGGTAAAACCAGTGCAATAAGTGGTGATTGCCACATAAATTAGTTATTTCTTTATCATAAAAGCTCAATTATTGAAGACTAAATGCTACATTAGCTAAAATGGTTAAAGCCAGCCAAATCAGCATCTGGCCACAAATGGGTATTATAGCACTTGTCTGAATATGGAGTTAAAAAGAATTCAAAACCTGTCTTGTTTTTGATAATCAAGTCATTTTGGTCAGTTGTAATTCAAAAATTTGGAAACTTGGAATTATATTTTCGTTGATTAATCTTTCTTTTGATTAATTCAACAGGTCTAGTATATGCTTGTTTACTATAGGCTCAGTAAAGAAAATTGGTTATAACAATTCATACATATTACTTTTGTTTTCTTCATTGTAGATTTTCAAATTTTCAAATTGAGGGAAGATAGCTGCTATGGGTTTCTAAAAAAACTGTTGAATACTAAAGAGAGAAAGATGAGACTGATTATTATGTTACAAGTTGCTCACATTATCTGATTGAGAAATGAAATTATGAGACAAATTCTAGCAAAGAAATTTCAAAAACTTCTTGAGGGAAATTTCTCTTTAAATAATTTTTTTCTTGGTTATAAAACTAATTCCTCTTATAAACAGTATCTAATTATTTCAAAAACAAATTTCATAAAGCTGTTTTGGAATTAATAAAATGAATAAATTTGAAAAAATTTAAAGACTTTTGTCTTTTCCTTCGAAATCTAAAATTACCCTCTAGAAATTAAATCAAATCACAAGTATATTTCCTAATAAGAAAGAAAATTACCACGACTAAACTAATGATTAATTAAATAAGAATTTATATGCCTTTAGAACACAACTATCATGTCATAAATTTACTAAAAAGGAACATGAAAGTTTTCATTGTTCCGAGAGAAAATTTTCTACTTTTACTTTTAAAAAGACATAAAACAAAATAATTGTAGAAAAAACAGAAGAAATATCTTTCCTTTCTTGAATAACTCCTGATAAAATTTATTATTCCTACTTATAAAGCTAAAGAAACTGGTATGAGTAAATAAATGTCAATCGGTGAGTTAAGAGACAATTAATAGACAGGTAATTTAGGTTTCTGAAACTTCATGAATAATAGAATCTTTTTGTTTAGAAAGTTTCAAGGATTTTTTTACTAAAATATTTGACAATATTTTAAACTCAAAAATGACAATTAATTTATTTTTAAAACCTTTTTGTTCATTTTTTCTGCACAAAAATAGAAAAAGATATATTCAATTTTTCAATTCTTTCTTCCTTATTACTTTGAATAAACTCTTAGGTAGTGAGTTATAAAAAAATTATCAATAAAATCAAAATTGAAAAAAAATATGAAATAAAAAATTAAAAATTTGATAAAATCTAAATTAATATTCATAAACTATTGAAAACCTATTTTTCATTGTTAAGGAATTTGTATATATTCAACAATAAAGGAATATTAAAGTTGTTTTAAGTCAAATCAAGTATTCAAAGATGCCTAATTCCAAGACTATAAGATAATTCATAAGCTAATTTTAATAAAAAGTTTAATTTTGATTGAATCATCTTATTAGAAAAAGAACCTTGGACATAAGACAGTACAAAATAAACAATTGGGTTAAATAAGCTTTATAAATATACTTTTTGTATTTAATTTATGAAATAAGAAACCCAATGTATGATAATTTTGAATTCCATTAAGTTCAAAAGAAAAATTCATGAAATATATTAAGAAAATATTAATTATTTTTGTTTAATTTCAATTTTTAAAATCAGTTCTTTAATTTAAAAAAAATTACTTACAAAAATATAAAATTATTAATTTTAATTTTAATATTAGAAAAATGGTTCAAAAAGTTAAATTATTTGAGATTTATGTTTTTTTAATATTTCAAAAAAAATTGGAGAAAGAAAATTCAATGAAACATTTATATTTTCTAAAAGATATTATCAATTATCATATTTTACTTTAGTATTCTTAATTATTTTAATAATAAGATATGATGATAATCTCCATATAAGATCCTATCTTATAATCAAACCATTTTATTTGAAAAATATCTATTTATCTTTAATCTCATAAAATTAAAACTATATCCTGGAATTTATTTCTAAAATTCTTTTCAAAAATGTATTAATTATAAAAACTCAATTTATTATTAATATGAAAGTATTTGAACTTCAAAAAATTTGATTATTTCAATTCCGTTTTAAGAATTTAAAGCTTTGAATTATTCAATTCGAATATATATATATATATATTTCCATTTCTATTTAAAAGAAAATAATCATTTGAAATCATTTCAATAACCATTTAAAAATGTATTATAATTTAGAAAGGAAATTAAGATAAATTTAATATATTAATCTTAAAGCAAAATAATTATATTTAATATGTTTTTTTTCAATTCAATAATAGTTTATTTAATGATTTAAAGACTTTAAAAGAATTAAAAAAAAATGAATAATTAAATAATATATAAAAAAATTCAATTATTAATAAATCAATTTTATTTTTTGTATGATTATTCTTTTTAAAAAAAAATAATAACTATTTATATATGTTTAATTTAAATAAAATAAATTTTGAATTATTTTCTTTCATTATAAAATAAATTAAACAAATTTAAGTTTGAATTTTAAAATGTTCTTTTCTTATTTATTTATTTTTTTTTAAAAAGAAAATGTCAAGTAAATTATATGTTTTTTTAAAAACAGATTTTTAAAAAAATTCATTTTTGGTTTTTTTTTTTTTTTTAAAAAAAAAACTATTATAAATGCGTTAAAATTTAATATATTTAGTTCTTGGCAAAAAAAAATTAGTTTAATTTATATTAAATTACTAGTAAAGGTTAATTGGAAAGTCAATATGTTAATTTTTGAAATCTTATGTCAATTCAGCAATTATTCCATTTTGTTTTATTTATCTATAGATTTCATAGAGTTAAGAACTTGAGTAAAATATTTAAGTAGATTTAACTGGTTTATAAAAATTAACTGAAGTTTAAATCTACTTATTGACCTATTCCCCCTTTGAATAATCGAAAAATGATATATCCATCTCATGGGAGATTTTATATGAAAATTTTAAAATGAAAACCTTTTGAAAACTTTAATAAAATTACCTCAATTAGAAATAAATTTTAATATTTACTTCAATAAGGAGAAATTGGCTTACAAATAAATAATAATTTTCCAAGTCATGTCCTCTATGTAGCCAATGTCAGCCTAGACTATATACATCCTGAGTCAATTCCAGCTCTTTCCTATTACTGAATTTTAAATGCTCTATGTCTATTATGGTGAAAGAGGCATCAAAAAACACAGAGCCACACACTTTTTGACCAAAGCCTGACTTTTTAACAAGTCTTGATCATAATGAGAGAATAATTCAAGGTGTGAGATGATATAGTTTGTAAACAGGAAATCACCTCAAATGAATTATTATGGAACCAAACACCTGGTAAATTAGGATTTTTAATGTTAATCTTGTACCTTCTGATGATGAAAATTATTTCATGTTTCTGATACTTTTGTATGAAACATGTTGATTGGTTTAAGCCAAAAATTTCTTCGTTTATTGAAAGCTATTTCAAGTTTCCAGTGAAATATATAACTTGGTTGTAAATTCCAAAAATATCAATAGAAACACATCAACCATGGAAATTCCTTCAGACTTGGAGCAAAATTTATGGAATTTCCTGATAAACTTGCCTTACCTGAGGAGCTAGATGTTTTTAGGCAGGAGTTTTATAGTTCCAATCACAATACAGACAAGGGAACATTCTTGAAGATATTTTTATTTTAATTTTTTCAAATGAAAAATTGAGGATCAACACCACAAAATCTTCTCATGTGATTGAAACTGGGAGATTTTGGGAAAGTGATACTGTCCTCTACCTGTTCTTTTGTAGCGATGTGATAAAATTCTTATTTTTGAACCTTTATGCCTTATTTCATTTTCATAAGCATGTCATTCATAATTGTATGAGACGTGTATGCACCACTCAGTTGTTCGAATTGCATGCACCAGGCATACACTCTGACAAAAACCCGTGCTGTCCAATCTAATCCCTGCCCTATAGACAAGTGCGCTCATTTCGAAGAGTGTGTTAGCTGACAAGCAAGAGTTCAACTTATTATTGCAGCAATATCCGAGCGTTGGGTCAATCTAAGCAGCAACATATGTTTTTACAGGGAAAATCAGGCAAGCACTAAACACAGTAACAAGTTATTAATCATCTTCATCATCTGCATCAACATCCATCACTATCTTTTCGGGCATTGCTTCATCGCCATCATCTTCCTCATCAAAATCATTTAAACCCTTGGGCAAATCTCTAAGCAAATGTACTGACTGACATTCCAATGTAACTGGATTAACTAGTACTATTGTGCCTGATTTTGAAAAGCGCGGAACAAGAATAAGACGGGTTTTTTTATCGCCTGTCGAAAAATAAGAAAACCAGAGGCGCTCCATTAGATCCATAAAAGTTCTGTAAAACCCCAAATGAACTATTAAAGCAAACCTTTTGCTGAGGGGAATTCGACAAGCTTGGTCTCGAATTTAGGTTGATTACCGATAAAATAAACACCTGGGAGCTCAGTCAGTATGAAAGGATCTTCTTCCTGAAACGGGTAGCACCCTATAACTAGTCAATTAGTTCTTAAAGTTCCTTGTATAATGTATGAGCGAATGATAGCTTACATAAGGTGTCGGGGGCAGTTGGAGCAATATGACTCCATTCAAGCATCTGAGCGGCGAGTTGAAGACGGTCCTCATGCGTCACATACTTGTAAATATCATCTAAGTTTTGACCCGAGGTCCCAAGGAAACTATTAGGGTTTTAACATTAAAGTGACCAAAGATTAGACTCAAATAGTCATATTGGAGCACCGAAGTATGTTACAAGGGCATTATTCACTGCGAGTGAATGGGGGCCAGATAATTGACTAATTACCAATACACTCGCCGGTCCATCGCACCTACATGACAGATACCTTAATCACATCACGTCCGTACAATGACCGGCGAGACGAATGGAAACTGGTAAGAACAACACTTGACTCACGTCGTACCACCGATTTCAGCCCACCATGGATTGGGCCCATTCACTAAATTTCTTTCACCTTTTGAATCATTGGCAAGAGGCAACAAACATTTATGAAGGGGTTGTTGAGGGAGGGCCTGAATCGTTGGGTCATGAGGACCTGGCATGAGATCGACAGGAAGATCCAACTGGCTCAAGACCTCGTCGGCATGATCAGTTGGTACACCCGTGTATGTAGACGGATCGTACCCGTAGCGCCTCTAAACAATGATAACTTTCAGCTTAGGAATACAGACACACAGCATATAGATGCAATCCTCACTGGTTTTTTCTCGTCGTTGTTGGGTCGGTTATCATGCGATGACGGAATCCAAATCAGGTTGCCTGCTATGATTAGTCGACCGACGCTCTTGGCTATCATTCGTTCTTCTTTTCCACCGACTTCGCCACTCAGCCATTCAATAAGAGCGTCACACCGAGCCGTAGCCCTTGCAGACTTATTCCCGTCAAGATCCAGACCAGAAACAATGGCAACGAGGCCTTGATTCGCGGGAGGTGTTTGAGGCTTGTGTTGAGGCGGGGGGCCGGCGTAGACTACATCCAGTACCTCAAAATCACCTTTACTAGTCTCGCGACCCAGCACACCGACAGTGATCCCTAGGGAAACAAAAAGTTAAGTTTAAACATTGTTAGATTATGGAAACAGGAGTGTCGCGTACCTGTAACCAAGCACCATCGCTGTCGGTCCAGTCCGACCAACCTTACACGGCCTGATTCATCCTCAAGCATCACAGAATCTTCGTTCTCCGTAACCCATTTTCGTAGGCCAATAACGGGGCCGATATGATGCTGAAATAGGAGTATTTGAGGTAGGTTTTTCCCAATTGATACAAGGCGGTAAAGACCAGAATAACAAGTGGAGCATGCACACCTCTCTGGCCAGGTCATCGAGCACGTTAGGCTTGAGTTTCATTTCACAATATATCGTACCAACAACGACAGATGTGCCCGAGGGAGTTATATCAAGAACCCTACAGACTTTATTATCTTTCCAACGCCCTTCACATGCCTCAGTCAAAATAGCCCTTAGTTGAGAAAGACGTAAAAAATAAACCTTTGAGAATTGTTGATTATAAAGGCGAGACTTGCTTGTGATTATAAACGAGTTCCTGCGTCTTTCTAGTGGATCATAGCTTTGCTGAAGAGGATGATGTGTGTCGATAGCCATTCGAGCGTTGCAACTGGTCTGGTAGTCTTGAGATCGAAGCAATGAGCCCTTTAAGATCAAACTCTCGCCGCGAGCGCAAGATAATCGCTCAATCCGCTGAATGTGAACGCGTCGGTCAAGAGTCCAAATGAGCCCCATACCAGGCGAACACCATGACTTGACTGCACCCAAGGCAAGTGCTGGTCACCGATTTGGTGAACATGAAGCTAGCTGTCCAACGATAGCCATTTTGCCTCCAAAAAAGTTGGACACTAGCTCACACATTTGCCAACTCCTTGATTTTGTGGCAATGCTTTTCAAGGAAAGTGGACACATCGTTGAATTTTTCATCAAGCTGACAGGCAAATTGATTATTGAGCATGGCAGCTTCTGGTTGTGCAAGGATTCAAGTAGTTGAAACAAGCAAGAAAGTATTATAAAATGACATTTTTTGAATTTAGGTCCAAGCCCCTCTCTACCAAGAAATATTTCTATCAAGAACCTTTATGGAATACCAGCCAGAAGAGGCTTTTCAAGGATTGGGAATCACAACATTATGAATTCTACAATAACGGCTTTGATTTTGATGCCTATGAAATATAACATATCCTAGCTCAGATTATTATGCTTCTAAAAGCTTTAAGAAGAACCAAAAAACTTTTATGGAAACTTTCCATATGTTTTGTGAGTTTTCTTCGCAAGGGATCCCCCCTTCAAGCTTTTTTTTTGAATTTTCTGTGTAATTTGAGTGAAATTTTTCCATATGAAAAAGTAACTTTCATTATGGAAATAGAGATCGAACAAAGAGACTGATGTATATCTGTGGTAAAATTCTTCAGTTACCTTATCGTAAGCAAATTCAAATTGCTATTCAGAAAGGGAATTAGATTCAAATAGAAATTCCATGGGTGACTTCATATTGGCTAGACTAACAAAAATAGATTTCCATTTTGGGGCCACCGCAGTATCACTTATGTAAAGCTTATTGAAACAACATGTTTCTCACTGGTGAGCCATGGAATTGTCCACCCTTCATTTTTCAGTGCATACCAGCTCAAGCTTTCTATTATAATATAAATTCCCTTTTTTCAAAGTGATATTATATAGTTCTCATCAGTATCTTTAGAGAGATTTCACTCAAGCCAAAGATAGAAAAACATAACCTGTGAAATACAGCACTGTAAATAATTTCAAAAAAAATTCGTCCAATCTCTATTCAAATGAAAATCTCAGGGGCTTGGAATTAAAAAAAAATCCAAAATTCTTTTTCTATGGGATTAGGTCTATTATAGACTTCTTCTCATTCCCAAAAATAAATATTTTTCTCTCTTTCTAAAACTTTACTCATTATCTTACCCGGATTTTTTTTTTGGTGGAAATATATTTTCTACCACATTTGCCCTTTTGAAACGTGAAAATAGTAAACCTCATTTACTCCTTGACTGAGTTCTTTTCCCTTAATTTCTTGGTAGTTCTTTTTGATAATTCTTACTAAGCTCAAACTGTTTAATTCTAAGATCAATGATATCCAGTAAATTTCATATTTAATTAATTCAAAATACATAACTTTTATATATATTTTTTTTTGAAAATTGATGTTGAAATTACAACGTATAGCTTTTCAATTTGCAAAAAAATGAGTATTTGGTTATTTTATTTCAAATACAAATTGATTCTGTCCACTAAAAGTTTTGGAATTTACAAAAGATATGATATTCTTAAGAGTTATCTATACTTCAAAGTAATATGTTAATTGTGGAAGTAGTATACCTTATTACTATCAAAGGTAGCATGAGCTGTGACACTACTTCCATAAATTTTTGACTTTATTCCTTTTTTGAAAAGATATGGGGAGAGAAAATTATATTTATTCCAGAAGCTCCCTTGGAGTAAAACCAAATATTAAATAAAAATGTTAATTTAGATAAGAAAGAATGATATGAATAGTATTTTCATAGAATGGAATTTTTTAAAAACAAAGTTCAAAAATTAATACATTTGCAAATCAAAAAGAATTTTTACCTAGTTCTATCAAAAGGTTACCATTTTTCTTTAGAATTCACCTGAATCTCATTGAATCTGTATCAAGATCTTTAACTATCACTTTCAGAAAACTTCATGATCATATTATTGAAATAAATAATTCCGTTTTATAATTTCTTTTTTATTTGGTGATTTAATCAAAATCATGATAATATTTGAGTAGGATAAAGAATAAAAAACCTTTATAAGAGGGTCAAAATTATCCTAATCTTAAATGTAGATGAAGAATTCCTGAATGAATAATATATATCTAAAAAAACCTATTTGGTAGGTCAATATGTTAAAAATAAGTGGTATAGACCTTTATGAAGTGGAAATAAATCATTACTATCTGAATATGCATATCTAAGTAGGAAATCTGGGATATAATTTGAGGGCCTTATCTCAAGAAGATATCATACTAGATTTCTACCTAAGGATAGAGCTGAACTAATTGCGTATGTCTTTCAATATGTTTAAGGAATAAGTTATGCCAATTTGTAGAGAGCTCTTACACAAGGAGGAAAATCAAATTTCCTCACTGCTACCAAAAGGGTATTCTCCTTCCAATAGAATTGGTTTAGCATTAGTGGCTTATCAGTATTTTGCTAATTATAACAATATTGGTAGGTATGTTCCAGATATGAGATTTCTTATCATATACAAAATATATATAGATAAATTGATGTATGTAAGCAATAATATTCCTAGATCTTGAAGTGTCAGTACATACTAGCCAATTGGAAACCAGAAATCATTGTGGTATAGAATATTCCTTCATTTATTTCCCTTGGATTGAATATGAAAGAACTTTGTCTTTCTTTTTTTTCTTAAGATAAACATCAATCTCATAATCAGAAACTGGCCACTCAAATCTATAGAGCTTTTTTGGAGCTCTACCCTGTTCATTGACTTAAATATAGTGTTCATATTAAATTTAGTAATTTTTATTCATAGTTATTGGTTGGGAGAAAATTATAAAGAAAGGATTAAAAATATTAATGCTAAAAGATTATTCTCAATAAAATTTCAACTCTAAAATACTATGAAACTAAGAGCATCTCCACCAGCGTTGCTAAATAGTGAGATTTCACAGTTTAGCCCCTCCCGCGTTCAAAATCCAGCTCCACAAGTGTTGCTAAAAGCAAATTTCATTTAGCTCCGTTTCTAAAAAAGGACCTTGGGTTGCCAGATTTGGAAACCCTCTAGCTCCCATGATACTCATCAATTCATGTGAAACTTGCGTTTTAAATATCCAAACCATCACTCAACCACCCCTACTCAATTAGAAAAAAAACACTGTTTCTGTGAAAGTAACAATTTGCCTCCCCAGATAACTATGCTGCAATTTCGCATTGCACATCAAGAAGCCATTTTACAGAATTGGGGAGCTTTCTGTGAGTTATAGCTCTAAATGTTTAGCAACACTGGTGGAGATGCTCTAAATAAGTCTATTCAGGGGCCAGCTTATTCCATGATTCAGAAAATAATTCTCAGTACACACCAAATAATACATTTGGCAATTTAAAATTACTTCATTACTTATCTTGTGCTGGGAGCCTAAATTTTCTTTAATCCATGGTTTGTTAATAAGTACTTAAAATAAAAGTAATTTAATATTAATATATTTTTTGAGTTAACACATATTTTCAATTAAAATAAGAAGTCATTATTTAAAGAGTTTTATATTTGGAGAAAAACCCATGCAATTTTAATGTATAGATTTAAAAAGAAACTTTCAGAGTTCAAAAGAAGAGTAATTCATTCCATAAAATATATGATAAAAAGGCATCAATACTTGCAAGTTTTTCCAAAAACATTATCTCATTTTTTCATTTTTTTATTTTGTATACTGTCTGTTTTTACAACAGAACCCCTATCTATAACAAATAATTTTTTAGACTTTGATCTTATTCTATATCAGAATATTCCCTTTATTATTCATAAAACACAATAAATATATTATCAGATTTTTCAAATTAAAATACCTGTGAGGGGCCATTCATTTTCAATTCAAAGGGTAGATTTTTTCAGACCTGTGTGCTCTTGTAAATCAGAAAGGTCAATATGTTTCTTGGAAATCAATTTTTTTTATTGGCTGGACCCAATTAGGAACTCTACTTGGTATATTAATCTATAGAGGGTATATGATGAGAAATTATTTCATTCAGTTGATAGTTTTTGTATTCAAAATTAGCTAAAATCCACTATTTCAAAGAATAATATTCACATTTTTAATGAATTAATCCAGTTTCAAAATAAAAAAGGATATCTATGGTTCAAGTATCATCTCTTTATATCTTTCTTAAGGGCTTGTTTGTAGTCAGAAATATTATTAGCATATCTCATTAAAAAAAATCATGATAAAACCTCTCTTTATATATTGTAAAATGAAAGCCTTTCACTTCCATTGGAATTCAGTAATGAAAAAAATCTATGGATATATTGGCTATATATTGATACTAATGAAATAGAATTAATATAAGAATAATCAATTCATTGAATCCAGAAAACTTATCGGCTGCATTAACTTGTTGAAAGAAATACCAATATCAACTGTGCTATTACTTTTAAAGGTTTCAAATAATATATTTTACAGAGGAAAGTCTATATTATCGGCCTTGGTTGATATTTTAATTTATTGAAAAGGATTTTACCAAGGCTTATTGAAATTTTAAATTGAATTAAGCCAAGAAAAATATTCTTTCTTATTGGGAAAATAAGAAATTCAATCATATGGAGCTATCTTACAGAGTCTCACTTTTTTGAGAGAAGCTAATCAAAAATAATCTGATTGCAGAGAATATCAGAGATTTACCTTCAGAAAATTATCAGTATTAAATTTAAACTCAAATCTAAACTTTTTCCAGTAAATAAGATATGGAAATGAATTAAATGTGGTAACTCATGAATTGATTCAGTAATTTCCATTACCACTCAGTTGTTTCAGCTTAAATCATTAGAAATAATGAGATTTAGATTAAGATCTATGAGTATTTAGATCAGGGGTAATCAGAATCATGAGTAGAATATCATATTATATAATATATCATTTCATTTAATAGGGTATTTATAATTTCAATATATGAATATGTATAGTATTTGATAAAAATTAATACTTATTATTGTTTCTATTCTTTTTTAAGCTTTTCTTGCTGTTTGTAAATGAGAAGAAAAATGATAATGTATTAGCTATTATATATAATATAAGGGTAATAAATCTGAACACAATTAAATAATATTAATATATTTACTATAGGTAAAATAAAGTATACTAAGGAGGGTTAGGATATATTATTCAAATGAAAGTCTGATAACATTGATAGCTAAACTATAAATGTAAATAGAGCTTATTAGTTATTAAAATAGGATAATTATTGTCAATATATTCATCCAATACCTCAACACTACTGCTAAAAAACTATATCAAAATATTTTATCAAAGAAAATGGAATAAAACTAAAATAAGAACCAACTCCTATCTAGTAACATTATGAAGATAATACAGGATTATGATATTGGAGAAGAGATAAATTTACACTTAATAATTATTTCAAAGTCAGAAATATGGTAAGAAATTAATAAAAAGGAACCTATATCAAAATATTTTGATACTGTAATAGATACCATGAGAGAAATGGCTACACCTCAAAGTAGGTGTTCCAATTGAAATTTTAGAAGGGAGATAGATTGGACTCAGGTTACAAATGAGACCAAACTAATCTTATATTCAAGCCACATATGCAAACTACAAAGGTTCACTTCAGCTGGATTAATATGAATATTTGGTAAGACTTGTAAAAGCTTGATAACTCAACACTGGGGGGATCTGACTTGGACCTGCTTGCAGGTCCCTTACAAGTATATTGAGTTATATCTCCAAGTTAACTGAGCATTAACTCATGTCATATCTGTATCTTTATCTCCAAGCTAACTTAGCATTAACTCATTTCATATCTATATCTTTACATCCAAGCTAACTCAGAATTAACTCATGTCATATCTAAATTTTTATCTCCAATTTAACTCAACATTAAGTCATGGAATATCTACATGTCTATCTCCAAGATAACTCATAAGTCACTCATGGAATATCTATATGTTTATCTCAAAGCTAACTAATTATTAACTTCAGTCATATATCCATGTGTATCTCCAAATGGAATTATTCTTGACTTGGCTTATATCTCAGCTTGTGAATGAGCTTTTACAAATTCTTCACTTTTCACTGGGGTGATTGGAGTGGGGCCTTCCTACAGTTCTAAAGTGATCCTGTCAGTTACCTTCCATTCAACTCAAAAGTAAGTCACATTGTTTCCTGGTATGTATCACCATTTCAACTCAAGATTAATTTAAAAATCTGAATCCACTATATTAAAGCTTTCATATCTTTGTGTTATATTCAAGATCCTAGGACTCCATATGTATATTTGGTTTATAAATAATAATATCAAAGTGATCAGGTCACCATATTTACTGGTAAACCAAAAAATAACATTATAATTTATCTTTTAATAGAATCAGCTATATAGTTTATTTGATAATATCTTGTGCTTCATTTAATATAGCTTGAAGCAATCATTATATAAAATGGTTATTCCCATTATCCCATAATACTACACATATCAAATACACATAGTATAATTTAATTTAAATTTCAATTTCCATTCCATTTTTTTGTTACATGGAAGCTTTATAGATATTCTTATGGATTGAGTACCTACTCAAAATTATTTTTTAAATACATGAATAAATCCAATTTTCATGCTCTCTTGATATATAGCTCTATAAATTTGTATGAAATTTCCTTTACCTTGATAATCCTCCTTATTTACGATTGTAATATTAATTAATAATCAGATTGAATATAAATTGACAAATATTCAGGAATGTTTTTCCAATTGAATGGAATAGTAAGAAATTCAAAATTGTAACATTTTTCACTTTTTGTGTCCTAAATCTCCAGGGGATAAGGTTTAATGATCATAAAAATATTCACAACTTTGAAAGATTTTATATATAGCATATACTATAAACTTGAAGATATTTAATAAACAACTCTAAGTTTCTAAATAGTATCAATAAAGTTAATTCTTAATCAATTTTGTTTTGCTAAATCTAAATCTCATTTTTATTTCTCGAGTTTCTATCCACAAACCTCTTTAAATTCTCAGTATCTACTACCTTCTTATTTATTTCTAAGCCTTAACATATATGTGGTATATCCCCTTGAATGCATACTTTGGAAATTGAATTAATTGGGCTCAAATAACCCTTGTTAATTGTGTTTTTCATTAAAAAAATTATGCATCACATTTTTTAACAACTTGAGTGAGTGAAAAATTAACTCCTTTCAGGGAAAAAAACTATATTCTATCTCAAAGTAAAAGAAATAAAATTAAATCCTGCCCCCCACTTCCCACCAAAACTCTATTAAAGGAATAAGAAAATGTGTATTCATTCAAAAGATTCAAAATTCAATTTCAGTGATTTTTGAATTATTTGGATGGGTTGTTGAACTGAAATTTGGCTACTTACCTTGGTAGAATTATACTTCACAAAATTGATAAATGGAAATGTTTTTGAATTTTTGGGTTAAAATTAGTGGATTAACTTCTGTTATTTTTCTTGGGAATACTGAATATTTCGATCTTTAACTTAATGGAATAGACCCTATTTTCTATAGAAGAAAAAGGGCTTCACAGAGTCCTGACCTGATAGATATTTTATTTCTAAACTAATTATTTTTGGTTACTCAGTCATCAAATAAATCTTCTCAGTATTTGCTTCATTGGTGAAAGTTGTTTTGAAAAACTCTTTGAAGTCATTTCATTAAGTTTTTCATTACTTTTGGTGAGTGAAATTTTGAATATTATTTTAATCAAAGATACAAAAAAGAGTTCTTTGATGCATTAATTCTTCAACGTTTCTTGTAGAATTACTTATTCAGCTAGGGTATTTTTTTAATCCAGATAATATTTTGGAAAATTAACTTAATCCCTGGTGTGGAAATTATTAATATGGTCCAAGTTCACATAATACATGTTTTTTGAAGTTCATAAAACAGATAGAAGTGGATTTGATTATAATTTTGGCTATCCAAAACTCCCTTAATATTCTCAAAATCTTTCTTTTGAGTGAAAACGGTTCAAATTAAGAAGCTTTCCATTCTTTTTTTCCAAGGGGGAGCCTATAAAATAATTAATATAAACATTGATTTCAAAGAGGTTTTTTCAACAAAAATGTTTCATGTAAGAAAGGAATTCTGAGAGAAGGTATAATGACCAATCTGTATTTCAATTAGATTATTAAAAAAAATTGGAATTTTTTTTGTAAACTAATTAGTAATAGAAATATTTTGTTCTTTTTAATTGATAAAATTGATAAAATCATTAAAAACTGTTAGTTTAAAATAATACTTTTAACTAAAATTAGTTTTTAAGGATATTTAATAAGAATTAATCTAATTCAAATGAATTTTCCCAAGATATTTCTATTTTTTTAGAAGAAGTATTTATTTAAATTAACCTAAATTTGAAAGAGCTCTCAATATTTTATTGATTTATTTATTAAAGCTTTATTTCGATATCTCTAAATCCACAAGACAAATAGTAGTTTTTTTTATCCAAATTATGTCAATTATGAATATATCTATATAATTTACTAATGGTAAAAATATTCTTGTATTGCTATTAAATCTCAATATGATTATCAGAATAACTCTGAAATAGTAATAATGATGTTACTAAAACATGAATTTAATATATTGAGGTAATGCAAAATTTAAATTCAAGTACTTTAATAAGAGTAATTATTAATTTTAAATTCTTATTTGAAATTTAAAATTCAAATACTCAAAAAGAAGAAAAAGGCAGGAGTTTAATTTTGATCTCTTTTTTTTCACCTCAAAAAACAATTTATTTTTAAATATTCAATTAAATTAATTAAGTGTAAATACAAACACAAAAATGAATCTTTTAATTTAATTTAATTTATTTTAGTTCAATTTCTTTATAATATATAGATTAATTTCATCAATTAATTATCATAATAATCAAAAGAAGTTTTACATATTAATAGAATTTTCAAAAAAGGTAACCTAATCAAAGAAGTAGTAGACATCAATAAGTTTTTTTTTGGAATCTTTAAGTTTCTAAATTCAAAACCTCTCTACTTATGGAAAATACTATTTAGAGATAGAAGCAACTTTATTCAGGTGGATTCGCAAGAATTAGAGAAAAAAGATACAAGATTCAAAATAGAATAAAGACTAATTGGGATGATGTTGATTGTCCCACATATTTCTAACAAACATTTTAATTTCTAAATCTTGTAAAGATTCATCATCCGATCCTGTTAAAATAAATTCGAGTTGCCTTTTTTCACCTGGCCTCAGAAAAAATGCATTAGATGGTTTGTTTTTGTGAATATCTTTGAAATAACCCCGAACACCTGAATACAATTCAGATTTTTTTGTTTAAAAAGGAAAAGGCAAGAAAAAAAATTCTAAATATTACCTGGCGGATGCTCCACTGTAAAACCAGAACAAAATTTGGGTCAAAAGATTTTTCAAATTCAGTAAAAAGATGATATTTTAATATATTAATACTCCATTTACTTACCATTTACCCAAGCAGAAACTCCTCCTTCAGAGACCTCTATCAACACTTGGTTGCGATCAATAGGACGACTAACAACTTTGGTAGGCCATAGCCGACAATCTTTTAACGCAAGTGGATAAAAGAACTGCTCATTGGAATATTTTCCATCTTTACCAGGAAGGCTAAGATGCAACCAAGTATCGTTGAGAGGCTGGCCTTTAGGGATCATAGCAGATATCTCTACTGAACCATCTAGACGAGTAGAGCCGATGGGGCCAACCTTAAAGTCTGCGAAATTTCTCGATAACTTGTGGCCAGTAAAGTTGTACCCTGTCCATCCAATCAGTCGTTTGATTTCTCAGCAATTAACCTGAAAGTATTGAGAGACCGATTGCACAATTGTGCTTACAGGTCCATTGAGCAGTACCTTCAATCTCATGCCTGTTAAAGGTGATGTGAGTAACTCTGAAAGCTATAAACAACCAAACCAATGCTTACCACAAATCAGAGGTGACATATATATCCAACGTTTTTTTTTCATAATCGTGGACGGGGGAGA
Source organism: Austropuccinia psidii (assembly GCA_023105745.1). Lineage (NCBI taxonomy): Eukaryota > Fungi > Basidiomycota > Pucciniomycetes > Pucciniales > Sphaerophragmiaceae > Austropuccinia > Austropuccinia psidii. Next base: position 3,099,658 of record JALGQZ010000014.1, read on the forward strand.
TGATGAAGTGATCTTGGACATGCTCAGCAATGTAATGAAAAACTTTCCAACGCCCCGTGTACTCAACTGAAGACCAACTGATACCCTCCCAAATGTCATTTACTATGTGAAAAATATAGCGTCAGAATCGTCTACATTTCCCTCATATTAATACCATTGCAGAAAGAAAAAAGAAAAAACTGACATTGCCAATGCAATGCACCTAGATGGGTCGGAGATTTGAAAAAAGAAAATCAGTTGGTACTATTAGTAGTCATAAAAGCCCACTAGATTCTCCGCAGTTTCACTTACCCATGTTTTTTTCAGCTCTACTGGCATCCAATCTGTAATAAGCTATTTGTGCAGCCATGAAGGCAGCTTGAAAAACTGCAATTTAAATGTATAATTTAAATTACCAAAGCTTTCTTTGGATATCTATAGCGTTTTGTAACACACCTTGTGTAGAATAAGCCCATTGAGCCAACAAAGCGCGGTGATTTCCAGTGATGTCTGGAGTTGGATAATATTGTGTCACACCAGTAGTCAGTTGCATCTGGCCATCGTCTGCAGGCCAAGGATATTGTAAGGTCCCCGCAGGATTATGCTACCAATGACAACGCAGAAAAAAGTCAGTTGGGCTTTTCAGAATGATAATTGTGAGAAATTCATTTCAACTCACTTTATTGTGAGCGCGGATAACAGATGAATTAAATGCATAGTCTTCAGGAGAATCTAGAACTCACTCCCAAGTGTAAATGGAAGGCATCAAATGAAATCCAAACTATGTTACGAACCAATTAATTTAGAGAACACCAAGAGGCTTCAGTATTATCCAATATCTGAATCAAGCTTTAGGCAATAACAAACTTACCTCGTTCACAAAATGAGCAACTGGGTAAGTCTTGTTGTTAAAGCTAACACTGGTATCATAGTTGTAGAGCTCTTGATCTCCATATATTTCGCCGGGGGTAGAGTTGTAATAACGAGAGACATAAGGATCTAAGGTAAAGGATCTGCCAAGTGACAAGTCCTAACGTCAGGTATAAAATCATAGATTGCGATGAGGGTCAATAAATTACTAACCCTTGAGTTGTAGAAGAGGGTATATAAGATATTGAACGTGTGTTGTTTAAAACTACATCCCTTATGACATCTATAAAGCATTAAAACGTATGAATAATAAGAATATGAGGCAAGTTACTTAAAAAACTTACAGTTGTAAAGATAATCATATTGATTGAAATAAATTGACCCGTTTGACCAGCTTCGATTAGCAGCAATCAAATACCCTTCTCCCTGTTTGCAAAAAAAGATGTTGGCTGGATTGAACTGCATGAGCCATAAAATTTCCAACGAAAAACACACCTCATTGTTTCCAGCCCAAAAGGCAGTACTGGGATGGCAATTGAGTCTTGCAATATTTTCAGCTACTTCTGCCCTAATATTATCAAGGAAAGATCTTGGAGAGATTGGGTAGGCTCCACAAGCAAAAACGCTTTCAGACCAGGCTAAGATCCCCAACTCATCACAAATCTAAAAAATAAGATGGTTAACCAAACCAAGTTGAAAATGATGAGAGCTCATGGATGAATAACGGCTTAAAAAAACCAACATCATAGAATCCATCTGTCTCATACGCTCCCCCACTCCAAATTCGCACCACATTTTGATGAGCCAATAGGGCAGATTGAATCAACCAGCGAATGGTTGATGAATTTGTGCGTGCGGCAAAGTTGTCGATTGGGATCATACTGATGCAGGTGAATCGAAGTCAATCATTTCTCACCAATTCTTGCAGCAGGAACAAGAAGGTACAGGCCTTGAACCTTGAACGTAGAATGGTTTTCCATTGATCACAAAAGTGAAACGGGTTCCGGGTGTGATGCCTTGTGAGACTTCTTGAGCACTGTAACGGCTTTGATCAACAACAATGGTTCAAAATCCGACACGTTCATACCAGGTTAATTGTGAAGTATTCTTCTCCTGATCATTAAAATCGAGTGTTAATTTCAAATCATAGAGTTTTGGATTACCAAGCGTGGCAGGATACCATAACTCTATGCTTTGATGGTCAATAGTATATTGCGCGGTTAGAAAGTAATCAGGACCAAGATTTATATAATTAGCAGGTTTCGTAATAGAAAGAGTTTTTGGCTCCAGGTGGACAGAAGTTCCAACCAAGACGGCCGAGAGGGTCAGGGATGTTTGATGAAGAGAACAAGCAGATGTGATAGGAAGAGTGACATTCAATATCCAAGGTTTGTTTTGATTGGGGTGAAGATTGTTACGTTGACCTGGGAGAAAAGATTTCCGGTCACTAGAGTGGAAAACGTATGAGATGAGTATAGCAAGAAGGTTACCTTTTTTGTGTATATCAATTACAGTCCTGTGAATCCAAAAGGACGCTGGAGGGGTATTCAGCTGATTGGGTCTAGGTTTTTCTCTCCTTCTTTGGAGAGTCAATTGGTTTTTTTCTTGCTCGAGATGGGCTGAGATTCCTTGGCCAGTTGTTAAGGATGGCCCACTTTCAAAAGGCTGCAAAGATATTCGAGTAGTCCTCTCACCCAGCCTTGGAGTAAAGTCAGGGATATTTTGTGAAAGGCTTAAAGCTGACTTCATTGTGTCTTCTTTTTCACCGGAAAGACCAATTAGATAGGCTGGTTGGAGTCTAAAAATAATGTCAGAGAAGATAATCTATCACTAAGCTTTGAGTTTCAAGTCATTAGAGTGGAAGAATAACCTATGGGCCACAAGGAAGATAAGCTGGCCCTGGAAACAAGCAAGTTAGTTGACAAAGGAGGCCATTAGGACTAGAGATGCTGCTTGTGACCAGAAGACGTACCCCAATCCCAGCCAAAATCAGATTGCTGCTTGCGCGCCCAGTTTCTGTAATTATACTCATAAAGCTCAAGGGTGGGAGCATGCTTTGATTCCCGGCCTGGAAACCAAATATTCCCAGGTTCATGAGCCAAGCGGGAGGTGATGGCAGCAGCCGAGGCAAATCTTAGGGACAGGGATATGCTAGAGTGGCTGCGAGCAGCCAGGACAGCCTCAGTAACTGAACAAATGACCAATTGGGGAAAGTTAGTCTCTTTTTGATTGGTAGAAGTTAGATTATCTTATATAGTACAAGGCTGACCATCAAAGACCCAACTCCGGAAGGCGTGATCAGTAGAGCCGATTCATCCAAGCAAATCAAGGAGAGCAAGACGCTCAGCTGCTTTGTTTGGTTTTGTTTTACAGAAATCAGCCTGATTGTTCTCTGCCATGGCCAGCTCAGTATCGGCGGCTTCTGCCTCAAAATTCGACCCTCTACTTCTCCTAGGACGAGCGATATCAGCGAGAAGGGATATTCATCTTCTTTCTCATGATAACACAAAGGTCTTCAACCTATCCCTTGCCACGCATCTGTTGTTACCTGCGCCAAACGGAAGGGTCTCGGTACCCAAATCACTCTCAACGCGTTACAGAAAACCAGGCGCCCCCCATGAGGCTTCTCCAGCTAGGGATACAGATCATTTCTACAACTCTCAGAGCATTTTGTGTTGTTATTTGAATCGAGATAAAGGATTTGCCACATACATTCAAGAAGCCAACCAGCAGGGCTGCTCGTTTGTTTCTGCCACCGAGCGAAAAGCGGTAGCTGACTTTCTGGAGGGAAAGAGTGCAAGTACTGAACCTAGCTCAGTCGTAGCCTTAGAAGCTGCCCTGTGTCAAGGTTTCGATCCGGATCCAGCCGCCAGACAGTAAGGATCCGGTGTGCACAGAGGAACGTCAGGATAAGACGATGATTTAGCTCTTTCGAAGTATGCAAGTCAATTTCATGGACACATGAGGATGTGGATTGTCTAGCTCGGCAAGCTTAATTGACGTTGTCAATTGTCAGGACTGTCGGCCAGTCTGTAGGGTGAGCTGATGCAGGGACATATGATGAGCTAGTTGCCCAGCCAGCCAGGATGGGAGAAACAGGGAGCAGATGGGTTGGAGGCAGGCAATCAGAGAAAGCAGTTGAATCCACTGTGAATGAAGTGGGAAATTGAAACTATGCAGCGAAGATTCTAGGAGCAAGCCAAAATGCTTAGTTTGACAATTTGTTTGAGGTACGAGCTGCAGGAATCCGAAGAAATGATTCCACGACGCCTGCCTGCAAAGGCCCTTGGAGGAGCATCTGTCTGTACAGTAAGTACTGTTCAGCCTAAGGATGAGCTAGGAAGTAAAAACTAGATAAAGCAATGGGAATAATAGCTTGGAGCTGGCTTGATTGAGATGATTCTGGGGATAGTGAATCATTTTGATTTTAATTTGATTATTGAACAATAATGAAGAGAGTTTAAGGAAGTTAAATGAAGCTTGAAGTAGGTTTGATTGATCATGAGGTTTAATGGTGGAATCTGCTTTTAGTGGTATATAATGATGCATTTGATTTGAATCTTGATGTTGAGGAGGGGGTTGATGATGATTTTGAAATGCAAAAGATTTGCTAACCAACAACCAGGATCAATGGAACCAACGCTGGAACGTCAATGACCCTGATTGTTTCCATTGCATTGGAGAGTGCAAAAGAGCAGGTGAAATTAAGGATGAGAATACAATAAGTAAAAAAACAATTGAGGTGATCAAAAAGGTTGGAGGGTGATGATATTTAATAATTGAGAAACAATGAAGTTAGGTTTGAGGAAGAATGAAATTTGGATTATAAGAAAGAAGGGGGATGAAGCGGGTGGAAGATTCAAATTCATTATCTTGATTTCTTTTGATATTACTATTTAAAGTATTATAATATCATATTTTTTTGGTATTGAAAGATTTTCTCTTTTTATGATGGATCAAAATAGTCTCAGCAAAAGGGCTCACAAAGATAAACGCTTAAACCATTCATTTTCCAAAAAAAAGGAAGTTATGAAGAACAAGGATATCATGAAGAGATAGAAGAAGGTGAAATTTCTGAAGAAGCTGAAGAGGGTGAAATTGTTGAAGAAGCAGAAGAAGGTGAATTTATTGAAAAAGCTCCAAATAACTTAAAAATCAAGAGAATTCAAGTCCAAAATCAAAAGAAGTTTCATATTCAGTTTAACAATGATAATTATAGATTCTACCAAGATGAAAAAACCAAAGATTTAGTTTGTATGATTAAATTCCATTCACTTGAAAAAATCAAAGATCAAAATTCAGTAGCCTTTCAATTATCAAATATAATACAAGATTTTTATTATATGGCACAAAACCGTCTACATCAAAAAACTAACAAATTCTTAATTGGTGGGCAAATGAAATGTCTTGGATTTAGAGGTGGATATGATAAAGGAAAAAGTGCAGGTAAGTAATATTAAGTTTTGAATTTAAAAAAACAAAACATTAATTTTTTTCTTTGTTTTTAGGAGTATATACACTACATAAAAAGTGTTTGTCTGAAAGAAAAGTAAAAGATGAAGAATTATGGAACAAGTTACCAAGTTATAATAGTTTTCTCTCTCATAGATTTTATTGATTCACAAAAGATGGTTCTACTAATAATGAACATTTGATGAAACAATGGCAATTACCAAGTTGGGACGACTCTGAATGGAATGATAAAGACAAAATTGAAAATAGAAGATTATTCTCAAATGTATCAATCACTTACAATGATTTTCATAACCATGCTCATTGTGACAACAATTCAAACAATCTTACATATGGCTTATTCAGTTACATAGATATTAAAAATGGAAATCCAGTATCACCACCAACCAAATGTATAGGTCATAGTTTTTCTTTTCCAGATTACAACTTGAATTTTGAATTTGGATTGAACAATGGTATTATAGAATTAATATGGCCTTTAAAAAAGATCTTACATCAAACAACCAAACCTCCTCTTGAAGTATCAACCAACAATACAATGACTCACTTTGGTTGCTCATTTCAAATTTCTAATGAATTAATTAAACGGGTGAAGAAATATGAGAGAGAGGGAACAGGAGATTTTGTAGATAAAACAATTGGAAGAGCACAACGGTGTGCCAAATATCAAAAAAATTGTAATTAGTATTTGACAAATAGGATCTTGTTTTCACTGTCATTTATCTCACAGAAATCTGAAATATTTTCACAAAAAAATAACGCTCAAACTCACATTGTGGATTATTATTCATATTAAAATCAATTATTACTCATATTTGAATGTAGTATTATATATTCATAATTTAAATTGGTATTTTTGTATGAATTATGCGGTTTGGGAAATTCTTAATATATCTTGGGGTAATAATCTTGGATGTTTGACTTTGCATCAATTTAAAAAATCCATATGCAATGGATTTATTTACAAATTTAAACATTATCTTTTCAAGTTGAAGTACTATTAAGCTACTAGTTCAGTAATAAAGTGTACTTTTCATATCAACTAATTGTACATGTTCAGAAACATGAATACAAAAATTCAATTATATAAAACTTTCAAATTTCTTTCAAGTAGAATTCTTAATGGAAAGAATCTCTTATGTCATTTATGAATTGTATTATAATACAAAGTTTCATTTTGCGGTTGAATGCTCTTAAAATCAAGGTGGTCCACAAAAGGTATTGTTGAAAATTGAGATGAATTTCACTTAATGAATAAGTAATACTATATTATGAAAATATAATAAGAAGAATAGTTCTAAAGGCTAATGATATTATGTTTGACTAATAGTTGCCACAAATACGTTTTAACTGACCCCAAATGTTTATATAGTATAGAAAGGTCAAGTTTCAAATTTATATTCATCATATTCTCTGCTATTTGTGTTCACTAGTAAGATATGATTGTGTAATTTATTGTCCAAAAATCTTGAAACTTGCATGTCAGATGAATAGTGTGAAAGAAGTTTAATATTTAAATTTGAAAACTATCATATTGTATTAAATCTCAATTACAAGGGGGAATTTCTTACTATCTTAAGATTATTGTAATAGAATGATTATCAAGTAGTATAATTCAAGACCTGAGGAGAACTCACAAACATAATGTATTTTAAGCAGTGGGGAAAGTTGGAGATGGCCAATAAGAGTAAGGATTGAAAAATGGCAATTGCAAAATAGTTATTAAAAACATGATAAATTTAAAACTAAGTCAAACAAGATCTTTGACTAGGAGGAAGAAGTGATGTCACTGTTGCTTGAGCTTCCCATTGATTTAAGAAATCACTGGTAATATATTGTGCTAGTTGATGCCGGGAGGGGGGACAAACAAGTGGAACATCACTAATTGGATTCATGCCTTTAGAAAAAAACGAGTTGAGGTGAAAAGATAGATTTTTCCAGACAGGCTCATCTGGAGGTAATGGCTGAACAAGCTGATGAGATATGTTAAAAGAACATAATATAAGCATAGCATTGGAGATAGAAAAATGGCAATGATCTTTGTGAGCAGTGAATAAACCCTTAACACCTAATATTAAGAAATAAACAAATGGAAGAAAATTATGCCAACTACAATATTCACTCAATTTCTTTTTAGCTTGGTCCAATTGTGATGCTTGATTGTCCAACAGAGTGATGCTTTGAGGTCTGTGGTTAATGATTAATGAGGAAATTTCATCTCTTCCAAGATGTTGATTCTTTGTATTTTTGGGACGTTTATGTTGTTCTGATCGGTTGGGAGGGGAAAGTTCCTCTATGTTTGCCTGTGCTTTGAAAATGATGTATGAAATCATAAAATTCAAAATTAAATCTTGAAACGACTTGAGTTGTTGATCAGAATTAGCACCCAAATTCTGTTTGGTGTCTATATTGCTAATAGATGGGTTTGGATTTGGGGGGATGGTTGACATAAGCTCCATTGGTGGAATAGAAGGTCGCTTCAATCCTTCAAAGTATGTAAGCATATCCAAATAAGCATGTACCTTGCCAGGAGTGGTTGGAGCTGTCATGGGGGGTTTAGGGATACAAAATTCATCCATTGTTGCAGATATAGATGCAGAAATGAGTTTTGCCCAAGCGATGATGGTGAAGTGGCGTGGTTGGGCCATATAAATGGGATGACAAACAAAAATTGTTTCAGGGTGCTTTTCATTACAAGCATGGGGCTCCAGAGAAAAAGGAATAGATATACTTGGTTCAGGTGATGTAATATCATCATATATTTGCATTTTGAAAATTTGAGGGGAGACATAAAATTCAGCTTTGGTGGCATTCAAAAATGGTGAGCCTGTTCAGAAATAGGATAAGCTTTAATATTTTGTAATGACTAATTATTATAAGGCAACTAACTATGATCACTTAGTTTGTCAATCCATTTGGTATATGAAGATGATCATTGGTTGAAGTCAAAATTCCCTTGTGCAGGTTTTTCACAACCCAAAGATTGAAGACACCATTTAACCAAAGAGTTGATTGCTTCAAATGTGGTTTGATATTTGGCTTGAGTTGGTTGTCCTGAATTAAACATTTGGAAAATTTTATAAAATTGAGGACAAAATTCATTGGAAAAGATGGAAAATTCAACATTGGGGGGGAGGCTGGTTGGGAAATGGGAGATTGTTGAGTCTCTTCCAATGTGGGAGGATTTTGAGTCTGACAATCAACTTCTTGATTGAGATTATTGAGACCTGGTGTTGGGGCATGTAATGGAGGCGATGAACTTGATTCCATTGATTGAGGAGGAACATCATCACATGACAGGGGTGGTGGTTCAATTGAGGTATCATGTGGGGATGAACGGACACAAGGAGTATGTGCATTTTGTGGTGTTTAAATAGTGGACTGGATTTCCTGGGTGTTAGTTGTAACATTAATTCCTCCTGCTGAAATAATTGGAGAGACCTGATGAACATCTGCTCTTGAATGGATAGATTTCTCATTTGAAATATGTAAATTTGATGAGCTCTCACAAATGTTGCTGTGGTCACTTTGTTCAGAAGGGTTGTGAAATGGGCTTTCTGTATTGGGGTTCTCTTGATGAGTTTGTTCTTCCTCAGAGAATATTGGTGGGAAATCAGACCCATGAGATTGGGAAACCATTAAAGAAGGTGAATGACAAGGAGTATCAGGGGATGGAAGGTCATTGGGATGTGCTTGCAATAACAATTGAGGATTGATAGATTGGGGTGGGCTGGAAACAATGGGGACAAAAGGTGTATTTGTGGGAGGAATCATGGAGACAACCTGTTGGGTATTATTAATAGTGACAGATTGTTGCATGAAATGACGAATATTTGGTGGTGGTTTATTTTGAATTTTCCTTTTTTTCTTGTGATTTCCATCAGGAATAACCTCCTCTGGAAGGGATGATTGGGATGAGCATATGGAAGGAACTTCCCTCTCAATAACTTCAACATTGCCATCTATGAGACCAATTGATTGTGATGAAGACAATTCTACAATAAGGGAGATCAAATTAATACAAAATTGAGGAAAGACATGAAGAATAATAATTACCATGTTCTTTTTGAGAAATCAATGTAAGGCCCTTTTTCAAATAATCCTTAATCTCAATTGATACAGGATTCTTTTCAGCTTCAGAAAGGGCATTATTGAGGATTTTCTTGATACGGTGGTGGTTGAGAGAAAGTTCTTCACGGGAGAGGCAAGTTAGCTCAGAAGATAGAATTGGTGAGATGGATTGTACTTGAGTGGGTGGGTTATTCATGTTGAATTCTATGAATGAGGGTGGTGGAAGGGTTTGTGGAGTATTTGGGTTTGGATTACACAAACTCATGTTTGGTGTGTTTGTGATATCTAATATTTTGGGTAAAAATATAATATTAAAATTTGTTGAGGATGAGATTACATGGGGAAGAAAATATTTACCAAGTTGAAAGGGGGTTCTATTTATGTTGTTTGGTGGGGGGCAGGGCAAGATGTGAGGATGACTAATGGGAGCTGGTGGGACTAGATTGGGAGAATTGAGGTAGTGAAAAAGATTGTAACATTCCTGGGGTTCAGTGCTTTGGTTTGGGGTGGACAATGAATTGATGGACGAGTGGGATGGTGCCTCATTTTGATAAGATAAAGATGAATTAAAATCCGTGTTATTTGAAAAAACCCTATGAAAAATTTCATCAAATGACACATTGGAATCAGGTGGTTGGGGTGGATTCATAGTATTGGGTATTATATTGGGAGGAGAGGGATTTGAATGGCCAACAGAAGTTAAAAACAGAGGGACTCAGGGAAAACACGGGCGAAACAGCTCTATTTATATTGCAGGTCCCAATTAAGTGAAGTGGGGGTGTAGCCCATAGAAATAGAGCAGAAATGAGTTTTGTCGTTTCAAAGGAAAGAAATATGCAGATCCTCTAGACATAAAGCAAAATTACACATTTAGCACAGGATTAAGTGTTGGGAAATGTGTATATTTAGAATAATCCTTCAATTACATGGGTGATTAGATTGGATGGTACAGTCACACCTATAGGTGGGTGAGAGATTTAGCCCACCAGTAATGATGTGCACAGGTGGTAAAATTATGACTGCCGGTCATAATTTCTACCACTTGCCAACCAATTATGGCTGTAATTGGTTTGTCTCTTGGGAATTTCATCAGACCCATTCAGATACAGAAAAACTGTATCTGAATGAGGTCCAGAGACAATACAGCTTTGGCTGTAATTGTACACAGGTGGTCAAATTATGACCGCCGGTCATAATTTGTACCACTTGCAAACCAATTACGGCCGTAATTGGTTTGTCTCTTGTGACTTTTGTCAGACCCACTCAGATACAGAAAAACCTGTATCTGAATGAGGTCCAGAGAAAATACAGCTTTGGCTGTAATTGTACACAGGTGGTCTGATTATGGCCGCCGGTCATAATTTGTACCACTTGCAAACCAATTACGGCCATAATTGGTTTTTCTCTTGGGAATTTCATCAGACCCATTTAGATACAGAAAAAACTGTATCTGAATGAGGTCCAGAGACAATACAGCTTTGGATGTAATCATATACAGGTGGTCAAATTATGACCGGCGGTCATAATTTGGATCCACTTGCAAACAAATTATGGCCGTAATTAGTTTGTACCACTTGCAAACCAATTACGGCCGTAATTGGTTTGTCTCCTTGAAATCCAATCAGACCCATTCAGATACAGAAAAAACTGTATCTGAATGAGATCCAGAGAAAATACAGCTTTGGCTGTAATCATACACAGGTGGTCATAATTTGGATCTACTTGCAAACCAATTACGGCCGTAATTGGTTTGTCTCCTGGAACTTCAATCAGACCCATTCAGATACAGAAAAAACTGTATCTGAATGAGGTCCAGAGAGAATACAGCTTTGGCTGTAATGATATAGGTGGTCAAATTATGATCACCGGTCATAATTTGTACCACTTGCAAACCAATTACGGCCGTAATTGGTTTGTCTCCTTGAGATCCAATCAGACCCACTCAGATACAGAAAAAACTGTATCTGATTGAGGTACAGCCACAATACGGCATGTCAGACCCACTCAGATACAGAAAAGCCTGTATCTGAATGAGGTCCAGGCACAATACAGCTTTGGCTTTAATCATACACAGGTGGTCATAATTTGTACCATATGCAAACCAATTACGGCCGTAATTGGTTTGTCTCCTTGAAATCCAATCAGACTCACTCAGATACAGAAAAAACTGTATCTGAATGAGTTCCAGACACAATATGGCTTGTCAGACCCACTCAGATACAGAAAAAACTGTATCTGAATGAGGTCCAGGCACAATACAGCTTTGGCTTTAATCATGAACAAGTGGTCAAATTATGACTGCCGGTCATAATTTGTACCATATTCAAACCAATTACGGCCGTAATTGGTCTTTCTCTTGGGAATTTCATCAGACCCACTCAGATACAGAAAAACCTGTATCTGAATGAGGTCCAGGAACAATACAGCCTGTCTGTATCTCCTTGAAATCCAATCAGACCCACTCAGATACAGAAAAAACTGTATCTGAATGAGGTCCAGGCACAATACAGCTTTGGCTGTAATCATAAACAGGTGGTCAAATTATGACCGCTGGTCATAATTTTTACGACTTGCAAACCAATTACGGCCATAATTGGTTTGTCTCTTGGGAATTTTGTCAGACCCACTCAGATACAGAAAAAACTGTATCTGAATGAGGGCCATTGACAATACAGCTTGGGCTGTAAGTGTACACAGGTGGTCAAATTATGACCGCTGGTCATAATTTGTACCACTTGCAAACCAATTACGGCCGTAATTGGTTTGTCTCCTTGAAATCCCATCAGACCCATTCAGATACAGAAAAACTGTATCTGAATGAGGCCCAGCCACAATGCATGTTTGGCTGTAATCATACCAAGGTGGTCAATTTATGACCGCCAATCATAATTTGTACCACTTGCAAACCAATTACGGCCATAATTGGTTTGTCTTTTGGGAATTTCATCAGACCCATTCAGATACAGAAAAAATTGTATCTGAATGAGGTCCAGAGACAATACAGCTTTGGATGTAATCATATACAGGTGGTCAAATTATGACCGGCGGTCATAATTTGGATCCACTTGCAAACAAATTACGGCCGTAATTAGTTTGTACCACTTGCAAACCAATTACGGCCAAAATTGGTTTGTCTCTTGGGAATTTCATCAGACCCATTCAGATACAGATAAAACTGTATCTGAATGAGGTCCAGAGACAATAAAGCTTTGGCTGTAATCATACACAGGTGGTCAACTTATGGCCCTTGAAATCCAATCAGACACATTCAGATACAGAAAAAACTGTATCTGAATGAGGTCCAAAGAAAATACAGCTTTGGCTGTAATCATCTACAGCTGGTCAAATTATGACCGGCGGTCATAATTTGTACCACTTGCAAACCAATTATGGCCGTAATTGGTTTGTCTCTTGGGAATTTCATCAGACCCATTCAGATACAGAAAAACTGTATCTGAATGAGGTCCAGAGACAATAAAGCTTTGGCTGGAAATCCAATCAGACCCATTCAGATACAGAATAAACGGTATCTGAATGAGGTCCAGAGAGAATACAGCTTTGGCTGTAATCATATATAGGTGGTCAAATTATGACCGGCGGTCATAATTTGTACCACTTGCAAACCATTTACGGCCGTAATTGGTTTTTCTCTTGGGAATTTCATCAGACCCATTCAGATACAGATAAAACTGTACCTGAATGAGGTCCAGAGACAATAAAGCTTTGGCTGTAATCATACACAGGTGGTCAACTTATGACCGGTGTTCATAATTTGGATCTACTTGCAAACCAATTACGGCCGTAATTGGTTTGTCCCTTGGGAATTTCATCAGACCCATTCAGATACAGAAAAAACTGTATCTGAATGAGGTCCAGTCAGAATACAGCTTTGGCTGTAATCATACACAGGTGGTCAGATTATGACCGCCGGTCATAATTTGTACCACTTGCAAACCAATTACGGCCGTAATTGGTTTGTCTCTTGGGAATTTCTTCAGACCCATTCAGATACAGAAAAAACTGTATCTGAATGAGGTCCAGAGACAATACAGCTTTGGATGTAATCATATACAGGTGGTCAAATTATGACCGGCGGTCATAATTTGGATCCACTTGCAAACGAATTACGGCCGTAATTAGTTTGTACCACTTGCAAACCAATTACAGCTGTAATTGGTTTGTCCCCTTGAAATCCAATCAGACCCATTCAGATACAGAAAACACTGTATCTAAATGAGGTCCAGATACAGAAAACACTGTATCTAAATGAGGTCCAGATACAATACAGCTTTGGCTGTAATCATATACAGCTGGTCAAATTATGACCGGTGGTCATAATTTGTACCACTTGCAAACCAATTATGGCCGTAATTGGTTTGTCTCCTTGAAATCCCATCAGAACCATTCAGATACAGAAAAAACTGTATCTGAATGAGGTCCAGGCACAATACAGCTTTGGCTGTAATTGTACACAGGTGGTCAAATTATGACCTTCGGTCATAATTTGTACCACTTGCCATCCAATTACGGCTGTAATTGGTCTGTCTCTTGGGAATTCCATCAGAATCACTCAGATACAGAAAAACCTGTATCTGAATGAAGTCTATAGGGGCATAATTGGCTTCTATGTTTGCAAAATCAAAGATGCTCAAATATAAATAAAGCTATGCTTGTGTCCACTTTGCCCCCCAAAACATTCCTCATAACCGCCCTACTCCATATCAATTTCTGGGCCATTTTTGCACATTCCCCACAAATTTTCATGGTGCAAAAAATGGGTCGCCCCAAAAAAATTTGCACTTGTCACGAGCTTGGCTGTCACAATCAATATTATGAAGATTTGAACAATATTGTTCAGCATGGAAGACCTATGTCTGACCCAGTGTGGAAGACACATCAATTGGAACTACTCAAACTCAGGATACCCCAGCCTTTGGATGATCAGATGGTTTTAGCCCAAAATATTGAAAATGTAAGTACTCTTTCCCTCATTCATTTCAATTATTCAACATTACTTCAATCTAATTTTCCACAATCTTTTGGCACAGCCAACACAGAAAACCCATGAATGCTCTCAAATTGAACAGATATGTTGTCAGAATAATGAAAGAAATTTACTTTTTGATACCAAAAAATATGAAAACAAGACCTTTAGATTTATTGACTCTCATGCTCTTAAAGTTTTAGTTCAAGCTTCCAGCCTATACCTCAATAATGGAATGTCCAGAGATAGTATCAAAGAATTTCTTCTATCAGAAAGGGAAAAGATAACTAGCCTTGGAGAGAAATTCAATTTTGATGGATTATCCATTGCTAAAGAAATTCCACTTTCAATTGAAACTATTTTGGTTCAGCTGGGCATATACATGGACTTTGAAAAAAAGATTTGCTGTCCAGAATGCTTCAGTTTGTATGATCTGACTCCAACGGGGCACATCAACAAACAGTGTACATCCAAATTTATTCAACCTTTTCCTTCCTCCATTGTCAAATTAGGATCTCTTGCAAGAAAAGAATGTGGTTCTCTTTTATTTCAAACTGATGACAAGAATGATACTTCACTTCAAAAACCAATCTGTACCTTTACATACCAATCCTTGCAAAAATGGTTGGCCTCCCATATGTGGATTCCTGGCTTTGAAAAGCTATTAAATTCTCACAATACCCATAACTCTCAAACAGACCCTAAAGTTATTTCTGATATTTGGCATAGCAAAATTTATAAAAGTGTGGCAATACAACACACACCTGAACAACAGGTATTAGTACCTTTGATTAGAACAAGTGAGGAGAAACAGTAGAGACAACGAGCACACCTGAACAACAGGTATTAGTACCTTTAATTAGAACAAGCAAGGAGAAACAGTAGATACAACGAGCACACCTAGAAAGGTGTAAGATACAAAAATGGTTAAGAGCCGATGGGTGAATTGCATGTCAATAGTTCTGACAGAACTAACCTGAACAACAGGTATTAGTACCTTTGATTAGAACAAGCGAGGAGAAACAGTAGAGACGACGAGCACACCTAGAAAGGTGTAAGATACAAAAATGGTTAAGAGTTGATGGGTAAATGGAACAAGTGCCATCGACTCTATTTATGTTGACAAAGGTAACTAACAACATATCTTAACTATGCAATGATATTCTTGTGTCTATATAAGATGACCTTTTTGTATCTTCAATCTAAGAGTGCTTTTTTATTTGGGAAGAGGATTGACCTCTTCCCTTATTGCTTTCTAATATAACATTCAACACCCCCCCTCACTCTTAGGATTCACGAGTCCCAGGTTTGTAATAAATCTGAGATGGGCTGGTTTTGCCAGAGCCTTCGTCAAGCCATCAGCCGGCATTTGCTGAGAGGGTATATATGATAGTCGTAATTTATTTCCTTTTACCTGTTCTTGAGTCCAGTGAAAAATAGTGTCAAAATGTTTATTTCTGTTGGTTATTTGAGAATTACCTGCTAATGCAATTGCTCCCTGATTGTCTGCACAAATTTCTAGTAGGTAAAAAATATTTACACCAAGGTCCTTGAGTAGAATGCTGGTCCAAAGTGCTTCCTTCCCACCTTTGTACTGAGCTTTGTACTCAGCTTCACAAGACGAAGTAGATACGGTTGATTGCTTTCTACTTTTCCAAGTAATGCTAGAATCACCAATTTTTGTCATATAACCGCTGACTGATTTTCTGGAGTCCTTGCAGTTAGCAAAGTCAGCATCACAAAAAATGGAAAAAGACAATGAATCGCCACCTAGACGAAGCGCTAGCTTCTTCGTTCCTTGTAAATATTGCAATAGGTGTTTAAAGGCCAACCAGTGCTTGATTCCTGGCTTTTCAAGATGTTGAGATAGCTGAGAGGTAACAAAAGCTAGGTCTCCCCTGGTTGCTACCTGAAGATAGCTAATTTTACCTACTGCTTGCCAATAGTTGATGTTCAGCACTTCAAATTCTTTTCTCTCACCATCAGTCGCCTCCTGTAGTCTTGAATTTGGTACCATGGGGGTGGAAACAGGTTTACAATTCTTCATGTCATAGCTATCTAACAAATCAGTGATATATGAGGACTGGGAGAAAAAATAGTATCCATCCCTTTTTGTTACTTTCATTCCTAACAAGGAGGTGGCTGGACCTAGATCCTCCATTTTGAAACGTTTACTTATTAGGGCCTTAAATCTGCTGATATTGTTCGAAGCCACTGTTAGATCATCCACATGTATGTGAACAAAACACTGCCAGTCCTTCAAGGTGGAGATGAATAGACCTGGATCAGCGCTGCTGGGTTTTAGTCCGATTGATCCAAAAAAGTCGGAAATGTCTAGGTACCAGTATCTTGATGACTGTTTTAGGCCGTAAAGGGGTCAATGCAACTTCCAAACTTCATTTTTATTTGAACGTTTTATAAATGTTGGAATCTTCATGTAGATTTCTTTGTTTAATGATGGATTGAGAAAGGTTGCCACAGCATCCATATGATGTACCTCAAGTTTTTTGTTGCTTGCGACGTAAAGCAGAGCCCTCAAAGAACTAAACTTCCCTGTGGGTGAGAATGTATTGTCGTAGTCCACTCCAGGTTGCTGTGAGAATCCTTGAGCACAGATCCTGACCTTGTTTTTGACTAGGTTATTGTCAGAATCAAATTTGCGTTTGAATTGTACTGAAAAACCAATAGCCCGTTTTCCAGGAGGTAGAGGAACTGTCTCAATGACTCCTCTAGATGTAAGATTGTGAAGTTCGTTGTTTAGTGCATTGACCCAACTCCTTTTATCGGGTTGTTTCATTGCATTGTCCCATGACTTGGGATTTTTTGATAGATGACTGATAATTGTCATTTTTGCTCTTCTACGTTTGCCTTGCAAAATGTTGGCTTCATCAAGGTTTGAGGAAACATCCTTTGGTGCAGTGTTTGATGTTAGGAGTATATTCCAGCCAGGACGCTGAGCAGGCAATGGTGATGATTCTTGTATAATCGCTTCATTATTTACAACTGATGGAGGATGATTGCTAGGACTGGAAGATGTATTTTTTAAGAAATGGTCTTCATCAGCCATAGAGCTGGGGATGATATTTAATTCGGAAGGTGGTAAAGGAAAAGTGTTTTCATCAAAAATTACATCATGACTGTAAACAATCTTTCCATTCAACAACATGACTCTGTAGTTGTGTTTGTAATTGTCATATCCAAGGAAGATACCCCTTTTTGCTGTGGGAGAAAACTTTCCATGTTGTTTAACTTTTTGGATGTTGACAAAACAAAGACACCCAAAGGATCAAAGTCTTGATAAGTTGAATGGCCTACCATGCCAGATCTCAAAAGGAGTTTCTTTATTGGCTGGTATTGCTGGTGTGATATTTTCAAGGAAGACGCTAGTGACAACGGCTTCTCCCAAAAATGATTCAGGGAGTTTGCAGTTGAATAATAGTGATTGAGCCTTTTCCAAAGCTGACCTGTTCCCTCTTTCTGATACCGAGTTTTGCTGTGGTGAGTATGGAGCTGTGAACTCCATCCTTATTCCTTCTTTGTCGATAAATTCTTGGACATCTCCTGATATGTATTCTCCTCCATTGTCATTTAACATTACTTTAATAGGTTTGTTTTGAGTTGTTTTAACCTGATTGACGTAATTTTTGATTGCTTCACATGTTTCTGATTTGTTTTCCAGAATGTACACGGTTTTAAATTTTGAGAAATCATCGGTGAATTTTAAATAGTATTGACCTCCGCCAATGGTTGAGGGGGATACTTTTCCTAATAAGTCTGAATGTACTGTATGTCCAGCATAAGGCGCCTTTCTTAATTTACCTTTGTAAGGCAGTTGGTGAGATTTTCCAACAGCGCAGGCTTTGCAAAAAGGTGGGTTTTTTACTTGTGGGAACATATGTCTGAGTACTACATCGTTAGGATGCCCAGCTCTGTTATGCAGGGTAGATTCAGAAAGCTTGGACACATGCAATTGATAAACCTTGGTCAATGATAGATCTAAGTGGAACATGTTGTCTTTGACAAACCCATTCATAAGAGTAAAGTCTCCTTGTCTAATTGAGAATCGATCATTTGTTAATTTCTTGATATGGAAACCTTGTTTCCACAGCTTTCCCATACTGATCAGATTTTCCTTAATATTGGGGACATATATGCATTTGAGGGTGATGATTTTTCCTTTGTATATGAAAGAAACGTCACCACTTCCCAAAGCATTGGTGTATGATCCGTTAGCTGTTTCTACTCTAAATGACCCCTTTTTAAAATTACGAAACGAGTCTAAGGATCCTCCTACCATGTGGCAAGAGGCAGCAGAATCAAGATAGATGGAAGCTTCTGATGAATTACTGTTAGCCTTAAAGGCTTTGGAAAATTTAACTACATGACTTTCATTATCGGACAAATCACTTTCCTTGAATTGGGTGGCTTGAGTATGTTTAACCTTTTCAGACTTGTCCAATGAGTTCTTTTTTCCTTTCTTTTTCTTCAGCTGTCGGCAGTCCTTGGCCAGGTGCTTTGTGAGTGGGTTGTGTACTCCGTTTTTGCAGAATGGTCCTCTTTTGTTGAAGAAGGCACTTTCATTCTTGATATTGTTGTTTGTATTGCTTAACGAGTTGCCACTGTCTCGGATGTAATCATCGATCTTTGCTATTATTTTATCGGTGAGTAGGGGACGCTGTTCATAGATTAGGCGTTTTAACCCGTCGTATCCCTGAGATAGCTTGCTTACAACGATTTCGGCAAGCAACTCGTCAGAGATGTCTACTACTGAGGATATAGTGGGGTTGCCAACCCTGATTCTGACTGAGTTCATATACATTAATTGTATTCTTATTTTGCTTATAAAATTGTTGATTTCATTGTCTTTGCAATTTATTGAAAGAAGGTTGCAAAAGACCCTAGCTTGATTTGTGCTTTGATTAGATTGATAGTAGTTGATAATTACATTATACAACGTAATGGGGTCTTTCTCATTGCTTCTGTTGAGAAATTTTGCACGGTTATTTGTGTTCAGGGATTGGCAAATCACACCGGCTGCTTTTTGCTTTTGTTCACAGTATTTGAGATGTAAGTCTCCTCTGTCCTCAGAAGGAGGAGATACATCACCGTCAACATAGTCTAGGAATCCTATGAACAAAAAATAAGCTCAAATGGAAGCATTCCAGTTGGCGTAGTTGTTGTCAGAAAGCATGGGAATGCCATTTCTGGCAGCTGCGGATCCGGTTTGCGCTTCTGGGCCCATAACCTATAAAAGTGTGGCAATACAACACACACCTGAACAACAGGTATTAGTACCTTTGATTAGAACAAGCAAGGAGAAACAGTAGAGACAACGAGCACACCTAGAAAGGTGTAAGATACAAAAATGGTTAAGAGTCAATGGGTGAATTGCATGTCAATAGTTCTGACAGAACTAACCTGAACAACAGGTATTAGTACCTTTGATTAGAACAAGCGAGGAGAAACAGTAGAGACAACGAGCACACCTAGAAAGGTGTAAGATACAAAAATGGTTAAGAGTCAATGGGTAAATGGAACAAGTACCATCGACTCTATTTATGTTGACAAAGGTAACTAACAACATATCTTAACTATGCAATGATATTCTTGTGTCTATATAAGATGACCTTTTTGTATCTTTGATCTAAGAGTGCTTTTTTATTTGGGAAGAGGATTGACCTCTTCCCTTATTGCTTTCTAATATAACATTCAACAAAATTTGGAACACATTCAAATCTTCCCGACGTAGTAAACAAGCATTTACAAATAGACCAGGTAATTTGATATTTAGCTTATATGTAGATTGGTTCAATCCATTCAGTAACAAAGGGGCTGCAAAATCCATTTCAATTGGGTCAATTCTTCTCACTTGTTTGAATCTTCCTCCAAGTGAACGTCACAAAGAGGAGAACATGTTTTTGTATGCAATAATTCCGGGTCCCAAAGAGCCATCTCTTGATCAAATGAATTCAATCTTGGAGCCTATTGTGATTGAGCTTCAAATGTTATGGAATGGTATTTGGTTTTCCAATACCCACGACTTTCCACAGGGTAGACTTATTAGAGTGGCTTTATTACCTCTAATAGCAGATCTTCCTGCTCTACGTAAAGTGGCTGGATTTGCCTCTCATTTGGCCAATCAATTTTGCTCCTTTTGTAATATTACAAGGGTTGACATCAATGAAATAGATATTTCAAAATTTGAAACAAGCACACATGAAAATCATATTTCCAAGGCAAATGAATGGCTCCAACTTCAAACCAAAAAGGAACAAGATGAATTTGTAAAATCACATGGTGTCCGGTGGAGTATTCTAAATAAGCTAGATTACTGGAGACCAATTGACTTTTGTGGCATAGATATTATGCATTGTTTGATTTTAGGGGATATCAAAGACTATTGCATATCATTCCTCAAGGTGGGGTTGGCTGGTCACGAGTTAGAGCTTCAAAGGAAAAAGCAAAGTTTTTTGGCACACTCAAATCCATCCAAATATCCTTTTTGTTTATTGGGGCAACCAAGAAAAAGGAAAAATGAAGATGACAATGATTCTGAAAAAACAAGTAGACCCAAGAAACAAAACCTTACAAGAGCTAATCTTGCCCGCATTTGACCTCGTACATCCCAAAGGCACAAAGGCTCTAGTGAAGCCTCCAGGACCAAAAGTGATCAAAATGCAAAAAGCAACAGAACTTCAAACTCCAGGTATTCCCTTAGATCCCAGACAATCACTTCTACAGTAATCAACTTATTACCTTTTACACATGGTAGTGATTCATTGGTTCCTTCTGATTTATCTTCTGATGATAATCAGGATTTAAATCCAATGGGGGATGAAACTCCAAGATTAAAAAAAGACAAATTAGAGGTACTTCAAAAAGTCATTGATCAAACAAAAGTCCCATCATGGTTTGCTTGTCTACCCAGAAAATTTGGTTTCAAAAACTTTCAGACACTCAAAGCAGTGGAGTGGCAAATCTTGATGACATTGTATTTACCATTGGCACTTGTACGACTATGGAGTTCACAAATACCTCACAGGGAAGAAAGGGTAAAATGCCCAGGTAACTACCTCCATAAGGATCTTCTACTCAAATCACTAATTTCATTAGTTACATTAACAAACATGTTACTCAGGACAAGCATTCATGAAGAAGACCTGGATAAGATTGAAAGTACTACAAAGATCTATTGTCAAACGCTTTGTTTGGGTTGGTCAATGATAAACTCCAAACCTAATCTACACCTAACACAACATTTACCAAAGGTTATCAAGGAGCTAGGGCCACCAAGAAGCTTAGCTGTGTGGGCATATGAAAGAATGAACTGTATATTTGGGGACATACCACGGAATAATAAGCCATGTTGAGTTTGAATTATATATCTATATGTCAAAAAATCACCCTCACAATACTTATCCACATATAACCAATTGTAGCTGAGATCCCCCAAGCAATACTGAAAAGATGGATATCTAAAGTACAATATCAATGGATTTCCAAATTGCCTAATCTTCAACAAAGAGTTGGTAGGAACAATCCCCTCATTTCTCTGCATCAATCAAAAAATATCAGTACCAGTCATACAATTCAATTGCATGATGATATTTTTCAACAGTGGAAACTACTAGTTTCAAGAGATTTAAGGGATGTTGTAAACCTCTTTGAATGCAAAAAGTCAATAATTTTTAAAAAAAAAGGTATTGTAATGTAAAATCACATGTTGAAGACAGTATCATAGAGTATAGCATTAATAATGCGAAATCATTGGGCCATATTGATAATATTGTCACATTAGTTGGAGGTGATCCTGACATATGGTGGCTAATAATCAAACCTTTCAAGAAGCTTGAAAATAATGAAATAGAAAAAGACCCTTTCCATCCTTTTCCAGATCTCAATTGTTCTATTCTATTGGACCAGACAGAGGATGCCATAATCATCAACTCTCAATCAGTTTTGGGTCATGCTGCAAGCCTCAAGAATCCTCCTGGAAGCTTTGGAATCAATCAGGCTACACTCTGCTTGGTATCTCTACATTCATCAGTAAGTGATTCAGTGGACTGCCTCTCATTATCTCATATATTTTAACATTTTCTTACCATTTCCTTTCAAACCTTGCCAGCAATGGATAGGTGATTGAAGCACTGCACCCCTTTCAGCCTTAGGTTTCCTTATCAATGCTCACTAAAGATTTCTTTGGAGGAAAAACAATACTTTTCCTTTGTTGATATTGTTATATGCTATTAAATGAAGTTTTTTTTAGAAAAATTCACTCCAATCCCTTTTAAAAGAGATTTAGATTGTCAATCTACCATATTTAAGCCTCCCAAACATCTTTCAAGACATAATTTGGCTTTTTGGTGCTGGATAGAACAGGTTTGAACAAATGTTTATATAAACTATCTCTTCTCCACCAAAAATGTCTGTATTTCCACTTCACCAAACTGCCTTAAGCTTTCCTGAGCTCTCTCATCCACCAAATTCATTCTCATATGTTGAATCCTTACTCAAACTCTGTTTAACATCCTCAAACTTTCTTTGATATAATTACCTCATTTTCCTCAATTTAACTCCACTTCTTTAATTTGATATTACAATGTCTTCCAATGCAATGGGTGGCTCCCCCTCCGCATTCCACAGAGAAAATTCTGGATCCTCATCACAAAACCCACCAACAGAGGGTGACTCAATAATTAACTCAGATGAAGAAAACTATGAAAGCATCCATACTGACTCTACTGGACAGAAATCCATCTTTCTGCAAGATTTGGAAAGACTTGGAATAGAGGATGCCGTTGCACAGAATGCCAGTCAGGAGGGACAAGAGGAAATAACATCCGGTGGTGAGTATCTTTCCTAAAGCTGATTGAACATTACTAAATGATTTGGTTTTCAGTTGTTGGAGTAGAATTTTGGATTCAACAAGAAGAGGACCAACAACGGGCTAAAAATAATAAGAGAATTTTGCAAGGGAGAAATCACCGCATTACAAGATTGGTAACAAAGAACGATCTTCCAAGTCAGGCATCCACCAAATCAGTCCACTTGCGAGAATTTATTTACTTCTTAATGGGTATTCCACCTTCTGTAGATCACTTCCCACCAAATCCTACCAATGATGAAGAGGAATTTCATATTCATTGGGTCAAAAATTGAGCTAAACACATCAAGACCCTTTGGAAACCTTTGAATATGGACTGAGAGATCATCCAATTAGTGAGCGCAAAATTCTGGTCAAACAAGAAATCACCTCTATATCTCAACAAATGCAGCCACCTGAATTTAAACCAAGTTGTGATGTTCTCAATAACAAGATCAAGGTCTCAATAGTTGAAAAGCGTGCTTGTGAAAAGGAATGCCAGCTAGTAGGCCTCAAGAGAATTACCTCCCAATGGGGAACCTCATTCAATAACTCCACTTGGAATGCAGCCATAGGCGACATTATCTCCAAACATTTTTTCAATTGGAGCCAGACTCAACCCAGCTTAAATATCAACAATCCTGATCAACTAAACCTATTAATTGAACGTTGTGTAAATGGAAGGGGTAAAGAAATGAAAAAGCTTTCAAAACTTGGCCAGGCTGCAGAGGAGGTTAAATTTCAAAAAGCTAAGAAATCCAAAAACACTAGAGGGAGGCAGAATGTACGTGCTTATTCTTTTGTTAGACATACACCAAACTCTAATATTACTTTCATAATTAGGTTACAGCTGCCCGTTTCAAAATAGCACGTCAATTATTCCCTCAAAACAATGATTTCTCTGCAATATATACTGATATAAAAGCAACTTCAGATGTAGACAATAATTCTGACTTGGGGAAAGCACCAAAAAGACTTGTTGGAGTTTGGCGTAGTGAAGCTTTGACCTTGTGTACAAGGCAATTGGATCTAGCAATGACCCTTGGTGCCAAAACCCAGCTTGAAAAGAATAGAGTTCAACATATGCTTCATAGGGATGGAGAGAAATTAGACTATAATTCTGATTTAACTAATGTCCCACATTGCTTACCTTTAGATTGTTATTCCACAATATACTTAAACACAATTTCAGAAGTTGAAAGAAACCACTTACTGGTAAAAGAACCGATTGGACTCCAAAATATTTTATTAGAGATTGAGGCCAAGACAAAAAGTGGACGTCACATCATACAGAGGCCAGGAAGATCTTCTCTCAGTGGAATTGAAGCTGGTTCAAGTAGTCATAATTGTATGAATCCTGATCAATGGCTAGTCCCTTTTTGTATCCAAGCTTAGAGTTTTGTAATAGATGTATTTGGAAATATAATTATAGATAAATTATTTTAACCATTCACCAATTGAGTGAACTAATAATGAATTCAAAAGATACCTTTCAAAATAATGACTGGCAGTCATAAAATGAGTATCTTTGTAGTGTATTTGAGAGCTGAAGTGTCCTATATGTTTGCCAAGCTTAGAGTTTAGTAATAAATGTAATTCAAAAGAAAACATGATTTAAAATATTTTAAAAAGTCACCCATTGTCAGAATTTATAATTTAGCCACAATGTGGGTTTTCACAATTATGACCATCAGTCATAAATTTGTTATTTATTTAATGTTTTCAAAGATGAACTGTGCTATAGGTTCTCAACATTATTTAATATATAAGCCTCTTATATATTCCTGCTTTGGTTTTCATTTGTCCCCAAGCTATTATATATTGAGAAATTCTCAAACAAAAATATTGACATTTATCCAAAGTTATCATTATATATGCCTTCCCAAAATCCTACATTCCATAATAGTACAATCTGTCTTGAACACTATAAAGAACGCCCACCTTCTATTTTTCTCAATTTCATTTCAAAAATAATTTTAAAAACTTATTTATAATAATTAACCCTCAGTAAATTTCAAATAATCACTGCTCCAAAATGGATCCATTACTTGAAATAGAGCCAAAGCAAGTTGAAGAATCAGAATTCATATCCAAAATCTCCAAATTTCTTCCTTCTCTCAAGCTTGCTACCTGCAATACTCACTTTCCTGAATATGCAAGAAAAAAAATTCAAGAGGTCTCCAAAATACTTGAAGATGATCTGTATCGTATGTTTTTCCAGCTTTTCCCCATATGGAGCCATTTTTGATTGGAATTCAAATCATAATTTAGGTGTACAGCTAGGTGGATCATTACCCCATGAAGCCAAGGTTGTTATTTCAGCATCCTCCCAAACATCAATAAAGAGGTATTTCATATCTTCTTCTAGTATGAGTAATAAAAAGGCCAAAATTTATCAAAGTGTAAAGGAAAAGAATCAAGAAGTATGTTTCAATATTTTATTTAGGCTTTACTCAAAGATTAAACTATATTCCCTGAATCATTTCTTTCTTAGAAATTGGAATGCAATTATGATACTGAGAAATCACACCCACAAAACCAGTCAGATTCTCAAAATCTAGAACCAGGACTATTCCAACCTCAAAATGATTTTGAAAAAGCCCTATCCACGTCAAATTCCAGCCCTGAATTTAATAGTATTTCTCAAAATTATCAATCAAATATACAAAGTTTTCCAGCTTCCACCATGAGAAAAAAAGCAAAATCAAAAATAGAGGAGCCCTTGATACAACCTACATCTACCAAACACTCAAAAGAAAAACCTAACTCCAATTTCATACTTCTAGATAACAACCCATCAACCTCAAAAGTAAAGCAAACCAGTAATGAAGAGCCTTCAGCATCTCAAAAGAAGAAAAAGCTTCCTCAATCCGGATTATTCAATCCCATTCACTCAGATCACTTTGAAGAAAAAATCAGCCATTATCAGCCACTTTCTGTATCCTCATGGAAGAAATGCCAGGTTAATGTTGAAAATCTAGTAAGAGAACGATTCCAGGAAATTCCCCAAAGGCCATTTTCTACCAAACTACCCAAAGGAATACACTTTCAAAGTCTTGGATCTCTTATCATTACCAAATGGCTAGTGGATTTGGATAAATCTGGTAAATAAAAAAGACATTCATTCATGTTTCATCCAGAACATTGATATTTACTTGCATTTTTCAGGATTAGACATCTTTTAACCAAAGAAATATGATCCTTTCAATGATCCTGACGCTTGGAATGTCCCTATATTTACTTTGGATTCTACAATCTCAATGCAAAAAACTCCCAAATCACATCAACCACTCTTTCAATTGGCACAATCCCTCTTTGTCCCTAATCTTCAAAAGAAACAGTTCTGGGCCAATCTAATACTGGAGTCAATATTGGTTTCTGCACAAGATCTCATACAACCTGAAAAGTTTGAAATCAAGAAATCAACAGAAGATGATCCCTTGTTAGTTCAAAGACTCAGCCTGGAATTTCTAGTGTCCTGCCTCAGCACAAGACCATCCCATTCAGCTCAAATTGAAAATACCCTTGATGAAAAGGAGGAAAACCAGCCAATTAATTATGGAATGAATAGCTTAATATCTTTCAATGATTCCATTTTACATCTTACGATCTCATATGTCCTGATACTAGCACATTCAAAAGTTCTTTCAGTCAATATTCCTGATGGATTTGTGCTCACTCATAAAAGGTCCAAATAACACCTTAAGACCTTATCAGAGCTCCAATCAAAAATAGGCTTAGTTAAGCCCTGCTATCTTATTTTAGCTTCATTTCTTGCTTCTGGGGTAAGAGGCTTAATGGTTTGCTCAAGAGATCGGAGAAAAAGCTCAGCTAAGGGAGCATTGCAGATGATTGAAGTTACTGATAGTGTTATTGCTAAGGAAAGGCCTTATGAGCCTATTTGGAAGAGAACAAATGCATATATTTTGGATATTTTTAACAAGGCATTTTTCTCAAAAACCCATGAATTTGTTCCCACTGCTCCAAAAAGAAATGGAAGTGGCAAAATGTTTAGTTTTGGACTTCAGTGAGGCATGGCTTGAAAAAAATACCATAGAAGGACAACCTGTACTAGATCTCCCTGATAAAGCCAATATAAACACCTTATTAATTTGATCAGTTTTTTCTATAATTTAATTTTATTCTTTTAAAACAGGGTGATTTTTATTCAAATCATGCTTGAGTTTGCTAAGATTACTTTGCTTCACCTGATACCTCATTGCTAACTTTCACAAATAAGCTCCTTTTACACAAGATGGCTTCTTTCAGGCTCATTCAAACTGTAAGAAATAACTACTGTGCTCCAGAATACTATCATTTATGATAAATAGGAGCCTTTCTCTTGATTCTTCCACCTATACCCAGAAATCTGACTTTAATTAACCTGTTTTACTATGCCTAAAGCTTCACATTACTTTTTTGAGACCTCTATACCCCAATCAAACAGGACTATCAACAAGATATTACATCCCATCATCCCACTACCTACCAGTGCAATATCAAGATCCATACATCAATTATGCTGGTTGATCATGGAAATCAACTATTTCCAATCTTCATCTGATATAAATAGTTGGAAATCTCTTCCATCAGAAGAAAGTCTCAAAATTGTTGAGAAATTACCCTTTTCTTGCACTGATAATCCAATTACAAATCCCCATAATCACAGCTCAGGAGAGGATAGACAGTCTATAAACCCCAGAATATTAATTTCACCAATGTACAAAACTATTTTTCTAGAGGATCTCTTCAAATCAGGTTTCCCAATGTCAACCTTTTCTTGGAATCAATGTTGGGAATCAAAATGGAATCAAATATTTGCAAAATTTGTTCTCAAGCACTGGAACTATCTACACAAACAAGGAGAATTGAAAATCTTCCTGATAAATCCAAAGGATAATACACATAATAATAAGTCTTTAATACTAATGCGCTGGTTCAGAGGGAAACAAGAGGATCTTAAGAAACATAAATTGGTTCCTGAAGCACTTTCAAAAAAATCCAGTCAGAAGCAGAAATCAAGGTGGCGTAAAAAAGTATGTTTTCATTTTATTTGTGATTGATTTTTACACCAATTGATGTTATTTAATATTCAGTTATCATCAAATCGCTCAGAGACATTGCTATCATTGAATGTTAATCAAGATGAAGCTTCCATATTTGATGAGCCACGATGCTGCTCTGATACTGAAGATGAAAATGGATCATTAATAAAACTCAAGTCCCCTTGGAGGTCAGCTTTATTCTCAAAGCTAGCAAGTCAATTAGATTCTCTATTAATTCAAAAGCAAATTCAAAAAAGTAAATTAAATAGAATTCCAAATGTCTTGGAAAGTAGAAGAGTACAAAGTGGTATTTTTGAGAAAGAAGCCAAAGTTCCAATTGGACTTCCAGAAAATCTTTATTCAAATGATTATATTTCCAAGCTTACTAATGATGAGAAGCTAATGTTACAAGCAAAGCCATGTATAGATATTCATCATTTACTTCAACTATCTGAAACCTAAAAAAATAATTCATGATTTTTCTATTGTTTCCACAATCAATTTTTCCAATTCATGATCCACAGTACCTAAATGTCCAATGCTCAACCTAAAATGAAATAAAGAATTTTTAGCTACTAAAAAAGATAAATATTGGTTGAGTATAAACTATCTTACATCTGAAGCTGCTGTTTCTTCCTTCTAACTTGCTGAATATTCACCTCAATACTACCAACAGTTATATAGTGAAATACATGAACTTCTTTCTTTTGACCTAGCCGATAAAGCCTATCGACTGCCTGCTCATCAGTTGAAGGGCTCCAACCTTGTTCCTAATTTAAGTAATTGGAATAATATTAGATTAAGCCTCAAGTGTATGTAAATACTGGCTTACCATTATGTAGACATTTTGAGCACATCTTAGATCAATACCAACACCACCTGTGCCTTTTGTTGTAAGAAGGACTTGAGAATTTGGATTTTTTTTAAATTCTTCAAGGATTTTTATCCTTTGATCATTTTTGAGCATTCCATGCATCATCAAATTGGATATTCCACTTTCATCCAGTGCAATTTCAATACTTTTTACAATATTTGATCAATAAAATCATTCAAATGACAGGTAGTAGAAGGATTTGAGCTCACATATCAAGAAACCTTTTGTATTCTGAAAAAACAACTGCTTTGGGATATCTTAAGCCTGGCTCCTTCTGAAAAAACTCCTTAAGATGGCTAACAAGATGCACCACTTTGGATCCTTCTTTCCAGGTATATTTCCTTCCCCCTTCTTCCCTTCCTATTAGTGCTGGATGATTGCAAAGCTGCCTCAAATCTGATAATCTGGAGAAAAATTCTGATGAATCCCATTGAACTGCTTTGGACCTCTGTTTTCCATACAATGCACTAAACTCTTCATGCTTTTTGAAATAAAGTGTTTTCCATGGCTCATAGATCTCAATTCCAACTCCATGTTGCACTTTCTTGGGAAGATCCAGTAGGTTGGCTTTCAATCTTCTCAAGGTGAGTGTTTGCATTATAAGCTGTAATGATTGGATTTCCATTTGATTCCCAGATGATATTTGTTTGATTATGCAATTTTCCCATAAAGGCTTGAGATTCCATGGTTCTACTTGTAAGAACCTCAACAGACTATGAAGATCCCAAAGATTGTTTTGTAATGGTGTTCCTGTGAGGCATAACTTTCTTTCAGATTTTAAATTAAATATTGTGAATGATCTATGAGTAGATTGTTCCTTTATGTAGCTAATTGATGTAAAAATTTCAGTACTTTTTTATTTAAGAATCCCAAAGAGAAGCTTACTGTGCTTCATCCAACACTATTCTGAACCAATTCACCAAAAGAGGATTTATTTTCATCCCATGAAGATCATCAACATTATAGCCAGCAATAACATCATATGTGGTGATGATAATTGCATTCTGCTTCAAATTTTGGAATGAAATGAAATTACGATTGGAACCATGGAATATTGAATATGGTAAACTACCATCATGAAAATGTAGCCTTATTTCATTCTCCCAGTTATGCAAAGTAGAAAGTGGTACAATGATCAAAGTAGCTGGGACATGGTCCTTAGATATTTTTGAGTACTTGATTGCTTCATGTTGTGTTTTTTTAATCAAGCATAAAGTTGTCAACGATTTTCCAAGTCCCATATCATCTGCCAATATTCCACCCCTACTTTTGCACATAATATCTTGTGGTATCAGCCCATTTTCAACAGCATTAGAAAACACTTTTTTAATCCATAAGTTATCTGGATGTTTCCATAAATTTTCCCAATTTTTTTCCATATTATTTTCAATATTTAAAAAAAAGGAAATACACTGGATTTGGTGCAATGAAAGATTGGTTTGACAATTAGGTATTGAAGTAACAGAACTAGTTAAACTTGTATTGTTGGAAGCTTGATAAAGATCAAAATCTTGAGGAATATCAATAAATAAAGGTGAGCTATAGTTTCCAATATGCCTCAGAGCCATGTTTGCATTCTTGAAAGCCTCTCTTGTTTGGAAAATATTCCCTTTATCCACAAAAACACATCCATGTAATAGGATATTTTTATCTTTATTCTTGAAATTTATGAAAGAATTTATAAAAAGCACTTTATTATTGTTTTTGTATTTTTTATATGTTTCAGGATTCAAGCATTCAGCCACTCCTCCAAAAATATCAAGCAGTGGACCCAGATGGAAACTCTGGAAAGAATTAACGCTCACAAGATGACTTAAGTCAGATTCTAATAGTATATGAATAGAATTAAATACTCTTCTGAATATTACTGAGCTCAGAGAGGTTGGAAAGGATTGTTCAATATTGATTTTTTTTTCAATTTGAATAATAAAAAACCCAAGACAAAATATTGAAATCATACTCTAAATTTTTTGATAAGCTAAAGATTTAGCCCCTAAATTTTTCTTGATAGTGTAAAAAATGAATTATATTTTGAAACTTAGTTTATTAATGGACATAAATATATTCCAAATCTGCAGATCAATTAAATTTCTTATTACTGTTGTCCCAAATCCTTGGATTTTGATTTTAAAAGAAATTATCTATGAGGAGACAAGTTCCTTTCCAAATGTGGAGTTCCCTCCAAGAAGATTAATTTGTATGGAAAAATCTTTTCCAATAATTTTCACCAATTTCTATGATGATAATCATCACTCAAGGAGAGGTATTTTACTTATTATAAAATTATTGGATCTTATTTATCCAAAATATTCATAATTTTAAGGAGGAACACCCATTTTTAATTTAAATTTGGACAGGATTCCCTCAAAATAATTACCATTATAATTTTCAAATTCATCATTACTTATTATTATCCTTGTGTGAAATCAATTAAAGCTTAATTTTTGATTCATCTCAAAACAAGCATTCTGGTAAATAGAATTTCTTAATTCTTAAGTTATCCTCATTCTTTAAGCCAACATGAAAGATAAATTAAAATCAAGGCAGTGGAATGAAAATAAGATCAAAAAAGCAATTAATGCTACAAGTATCAAAGAATTCCTTTTCAAGGCTCCCCATATAGCTGGATGAACTGTCAAAATCCACAAGCATTCATGAAGTGAATTGTAAGGGACTAAATTGATGAGAGGATTTGAAGGTTATTCTACTAACTATAAGCATCATGAGGGAATTTCAATGTTCTCAAAATCCAAAAATTGAATAAGATTCATTACCTATGTTTGTTGCCAGTGTATATATTAGGTTCATAAAATATTAATAAAAATTAAAGGGGGAGTAAAAATGTCAGAATACAATGAATGTGAGTTAAACTAGGGATACTTTCAGAGATACACTCAGACATAAGCTGAAGATACTGTAAAGGACCTGTATGCAAGTCCCCAGTCTTTTTCTGTGGTGCAACAATAAATGATAAATCCAATTATTCTTATTCCCCATGTATTTTAGTTTTGTTTCTTACTTAATATCTTTTCATTAAAAAGAGATTAAAGATCTGAGTTCTTTATCACATATTTTTACATAAATATTACAGTTTCAATACTAATATTTTCTATACCTCATTCATGGTAGTATATAGTTTCTTGATATTTTGAGTTATTATTTTAAAAAGGCTAGGGGGAAGCCATATTATGAATTGAGATACAGCTTTGATACCTGATATTTATATAGATTATATGAAGGAAATGAAAATATATGTTTAAAATTTAAGAGAAGGTTAAATTCATTCTCATCAATTTTTTGCTTATTTTGAAATATTTTGTGGAAATCAATCTTGATTTATGTTAGCTTTGAATTATTTTGTTTATATTTCATAGCTGCTTTGCACTTCTATTTTAAGTTACTTCATTTTCAGTTAATTTTTGATTATTAGGATGCATGGAGAGCTCTTGATGTTTTGAAAAATTAAAAACTGTATCGGAATTAAAAGGGCTTATAGCTTTAGCTATTAAAAACTAATTTTTTCATTTTATAAATGAGAAAAATAAAAAAAACTTACACTATAAAGACTAATAAAGAAAGCTGTATTGGTATTTTGATAAACTAAATATTTTTAAAGGTTATGGGGGAAAACTGTTTTTATTATTATTGAAAGTTTAATTGAAATTTTATACATACCTAGTATATATTTAAAGTAATCAAAAATGATAAATAAGTTCTTTTAAAAAACATTTTTTTAAGTGTATTTATAAATATTCTGAGAAGATTCTGAAGTTTAATTTTGATTGATGAATACATGAAATATGAAAAATAATAAATTGAGGATAATGAGCTATTTATAAAGTGAAGAAGATGTAAATATATATATATATTTAGCTCATTTAAGAGTCTTTGAGATATTATGTCTCAATAGTTATTGTTTTTAATTTTGGTATCTATGCTGAATAATGGACTTAAAATATTGAGTAAAGTGATATTTTTGAAAGAGGGGACACAGAAATAAAGTGGATCTTCAAGTAAAACAAATTCGACTTCAGAGCCATTTAGAAACAGCTTCAAAGAATATTCACAATTACTTGTCAGGGGTTTCCCTTTAAATATTGAAAATTTACCAAGGAACTTATATGCTTTTATTTTCTTGAATAGGAAATCATAAAAGTTTTCCTGTATAGAATTTTCAAACTGAAAGATAGAGGTTTGTTCTCATAAATTAGAATAATTATTCATTTTTATCATTCAAGATATTCCTGAATTAATGAGATTATGATCAAATTTGCAACATCTATCCTTTTCCAAACCAAAAAATATACCAATCCTTTCAAAAGTGAAACGATAGATCCAATTGTAATTTCGAATTAAGCTGCACAGGATCACAGTTGAATGAAGATTCTGGAATATTTCCTTACTGAATAGTATGAATAATATGTGAAGATTTCTTTCAAATATTGAGTCATTTGGTCTTTAGCTTTTCCATATGCTTTCTTTCTCAATGAAGTAATTGGGAATTTTATTTCTGAAATATTACAAAAGCCAAGAAACCCACAAAAAAGGAATTAGTAAGAAAATCTCCAAAAAGGACTAAATTGTGAGGATAGACTTAAAGTTAGAAAACTAATGATAAAAAAATTTGTTCAAAATGCGAGTTTTCTCCTTTTAATATTATTGGAATTTTTTTCTAATTTTTCCAAAAGAAAACCAGGGAAAAGAAAAGCAATTCTTCCACCATAAAAGGTGATTTTTATTGATTATAATTAACTAGTACACGCGTTATTATCTATGTTATTATGATGATATCTTATCATTTTATATCCGTAATTTTTGCTTTTTAATGTTATTTCCCCATTTGACTGAAGGTTTATTTTAATTTTTGACCTGATTTTATTGATTTGAAGCTTTAGTTCTTATGAAGACTCACATCATAATCCCTGTATGGCCTTCTACCATAAAATTGGTGATGCTCATCAAAAACATTATAGTAGTGGGCTCCTCAATTCCTGAAAGTGTGATTTTTTCACAATTTTCAGGTTTGTTCTAGTAGCAGGTTTTATGCTAAACAAAGCCAGCTACTTGTATTTTGTGTTGAAAAATATCTTTTTTTGGG
Source organism: Austropuccinia psidii (assembly GCA_023105745.1). Classification (NCBI taxonomy): domain Eukaryota; kingdom Fungi; phylum Basidiomycota; class Pucciniomycetes; order Pucciniales; family Sphaerophragmiaceae; genus Austropuccinia; species Austropuccinia psidii. The sequence goes on from JALGQZ010000014.1 coordinate 3,133,915, forward strand.
GAGAAGTTAGTGAAGAATATTTTTTACCTCAAAAAAAGAGAAATTAGAGTATCAATCATAAAAAGACTTATGAGCTTAGAAAATGAAAGAAGGATTTGAAAATTTAATTAAAATGAGAATGAAACCAAAAAATACTAGTGAAGGAAGAAGAAAAATTATATAATTTTCTATTTTTCCTCTGGATATAACTTTATTCAGAATATTTTTCAGAATATTTTACTATTACTTCTGACATTACATAATTCCAACTATAAAAGGTACAAAAAATCTCAAATGCTTCAATTTTTACATGTATGGCTCCAATAGAAGATAGGTAACTTTATAAGCCATCTTCTTAATGAAAGATAAGCATTAATAATGTTATAAAGTAAGAATAATTAACCAATAAAGTGAGAAAAAGGACTTATTAATTTGAAAAACTTAAGTGGTATCATTATAGCCACCTTAAGACAAGTGAAAGTGCTAAAATGAAGAGTATATCTGAAAAGTGAAGCTTTTATATTAAATGATATCCTAATGAATATGGCAATAGAATTGGAAATAACTCTAATATGGTGTACTATGCATGTATTCTATCCAATTAAAAAAGAATTGGAGGCTTAAAGATCCTGTAATATTTCAGTAGCTTGGCATAAATTTGAATATTAACAAACAATTGAATCTTGGGTCCAACCTAATTTAGAGGGAGGCTCCAAGTTCATTCCAGGCTGGGTTAAAGATAGTCTCCAAATTAAAAACCTTCTGTCAGGTATAGCCAGTTTTCTCATGCTGATAGCCTTCCAAAATCAGGTGAATTAAGAATGATAGCCCATGGAGAAGTTAAGCTATGAGTTTTTTTTGAACTGGTGTCATTTTATAAGTATGTATAATCATAAATTAAATATTTATTTTTACTTCACTGAATTTTATTATCGTGGATAAATGAGCTCAAGCTTGATTTTGACTTAGTTTCAAATATTTTATTATTAAAGAACAAAGGACTTGTAATTCTTGGTTAAATTTTCCAAAGATGATATTATTCAGTACAACTTGGGGGACTTATCTTAAGATTAATTGCAAATTTTAAACAGATTTTTTGGGTAGTTTCCAGTAATTCTGGTACAGACTATTTAGATTCAAATATTATTTTATTTAATTTTATAAGGAAAATTTCCAGACTTTCTATAGAAATACAAATATTTAGAGTACACAGTCTTAAGTTTTGGTAAGTTTTCTCAAACCTGATATTGTGAAAATTATTGGTTGTATAGAGCTGCGCCATTTATGCCTATGAGTATATTTTGAGGAAGACAGAAGTAATATATATTCATACTATGGATTAATCCTATTACCTCAAGATACTTCATCATATATATAAATACTTAACCCATCTTCATTCAACTCTTAACTCTATCAGAGTCTATTATAATATGTTATTATTGTTTATCATCTATTCTCAATTACAAATATCTTTTTTAATATTTTTTTCATGTTTTTTTGTGAGCTTGGCCAAGCCCATTCAATTTTTGTGATTTTGATAAAGAAATTTTTTAGGCAAAATGAGAAATAAACACAGAAATTATATTTTTGCCTTGAACTAATTTTAAAGGGCAAATATGCCTTTTTTTCATTAATTTGAAATATTTTTGGGGATTAAAAAGACTAAATACGTCTTTTTCTTCAATTTAAGGCTAGCCTGGCTCCAAAAGGGAAATAAAATATAGCTATAAAAATGATCCCTAAAGAGATTTCAGAGTTAGTTTTGGTCTCTCAACCTTAATCCATGGATATCAAGCACTGAGGGACTAAAACCCTCATCTTCAAAATTCATGAGCAATGATCTTACCGATTGAGCTTATTTATTGTTGCAGATGAGCCATGAGTGAAGAAGACATTACTCCTTTGACTATGTATTAGCCCTGCCTAATCATTGTGCAGAAGGCTTTCAAGAATTCTTAAGAGAAGCTATAACATTCTCCAACAGCTACCACCTAAAGTTCCATGTTATTTTTTCAAGAATAAACACAGGAATCCATTAAGAGAAGAAATTTTTTTAATTAAATGGGAATTGAATATAAAGCATAAAGCTTATTTAGAAAATTTAAAGCAAAACTAATTGTAAATTGAATTAATTATCAAAAAAATAGAACTATTCTTCAAATGGAAAACTTTAAAAATTTCAAAAAAAGATTTATTAAGATAAAATTGAAGATAAGTATTTCTAAAACATTTTTTTAAATTTTTTGAGATAAAAAGTAATTTTTAATAGACCAATATTCAAAATTATTTCCAAGAATATAATTTTAATTTGGGTTTTATTCTATTTTTAAATTCTCAATTTAATAACTCTCTCCAATATAGTGATTTTAATTTTAGTTCAAACTTAATCGTTATAGATTGAGGAAAAAATAATCTTCCAAGATATTTATATTTACTTCAAAAGGGGAGATATTCATACTTCCAAGATGATATCATTACAAATTTCAAATAATGAAACTTCTTCAAAAGAAAAATTTGTAATAATAAGACACATCTTAGCCTTTAATTAAATAAATCTACATTTTCATTGTAATTTCTCAAATAATATAAAGAATAAGTTTAATTCAATATTCTTTCTTCTGAAAAGGGGTTTTCAGCTTATTTCAAGTAGCACCAAATAATCCAAAAGAGATGAAATTTACATTGCACCTGAGTGATCAGAATTAAATAATGCAAAAAAATAAAGATAAGAATAATGGATAAGATAAACAACTTTAGTTTCTTTAAATTATTTATATAATTTTTTTTGAAAAAGGGGTGAGATGAGGTAGTCTTTTTCGGTAAGTTCTTTTAGTGTTAAGCCTTTTTTTTCGTTTTGATTTGATTGATTAATTTGTTTAAATTTTGGTTGTGTATCCTTATATGGTATCAAAATCAAAATACAAATTATAAAATTAATTAAGCTATATTATTCAAAGGAACCTTTTGTAATTTTTAGTCCATCAACATTTATGAATTTAATTATACGCTTATGGTTGCGTTAAACAAAATTCATAGGCCAAATGGGGAAGGCTTCAATTTGAAATATCTAATTTAATGAAAAAAATCTGAGATAATTATGAATTATGTTTGAAGATTGAGTAAAAAACTGACTCTGGTGGAAATATGCTAATTTGAATTCCAAAATAATTTATTGATGTACCACCTTGGGGAAAGATATTTCACTTGAGCTGTACTTCAATAGGGCTCATTCGCCAGGGATAAGCAAATCCCAAAGACCTTGAATGTTTTTTGTTTGGCCTTAGATAACAAACTCAAAAGTGATTTAATTAAATGCACTCAAGCACACTCACCCTTGAGGGAGCTTTTCAATGCATACTGCACTCAGGAAAGCCTGCAACGCGTTTTCATGGTTTGGGAGCCAGTGAAGTGAGGCTAACTGCAGAGTAGGCATGCTGAAAACGTAGCCTTGACTACATCCGGAGTGACTGAACGTATCTGCTAAGATTTATCATGGTTGGAAGTAAGGCTTGGAACAATATCGATAGCAGCTTAAAGCGAGGTTTGGCGTCTACCTCCACCTGCAGGTCTTGCTTTTTCCCTCAGGGAGTAGTGCAAATAGGTGATATTCAAATGAGACCGACATGGTATTCTTAAAGTTTTTATAGCTTGGTTTAGTTAATCTTATCAATTTTTGGACGTAGGATCTCCCCAACACTTTTGATTTAAAATCTATGCCTGGCTGCTGCTGAAGGCTGCTGTCACTACATCAATCCTGTTTGTTGAGCTCATTGCTGCCCAAGTTCCCAGGAGTGTTGGTTTTCCATTAGTTTGTGTATGGTGAGCGCTGGAAAGCTGACTGCATATTCTTGGATGCCGTCCTGGCATAGCCCTCCGCCACGATGGACACCGCCATCGCTTGGCTCCCAGCTTGCAACTGGCTGTAGTGGAAATTTTGGATAGGCTTGCTTGGAATGACTCATCGGTTCTTGGACTAGCTGGCTGCGATTTCAAGCACAGGTCGGTTTCCTTGTGCTGATTTCTCTCCAAACGAGCCACGCCGGTAGCCAGTCTCCGATAGCGACGTAGGCCTCCTCCGACATTCTTTCCAGCGGGGCTCTTGATCAGCAGCTTGCCATGGCGATTGCGCAGACTCGGCAGCCAGACAACTGAGGCCGGAGTTTTCCCGTTGCTCGCCTTCTTCGAGCATTCCAGCTGGTTTTCTCACCCAGAGTCCCACGGACGGAAACCGCATTGCTTCCGGCTGCGTTGATACGTCGATGAAGCACAATCTGGATGTGTTGAATTTCGAATAAGCACTTTCAGATGGACTGGAGCCTCAGAGCTCTTCGTCTAGCTCGTCCAACCATCTTCCCATTCTTGTGTGTTCGAAGCTCTGGATTCTACGGCAGACCAACGCAAGATTTCTCCAAGTTCCATCAGGCTGCCACGCTTTCAGCAAATTAGCTTCATTCAACATAATTTCCCTCCAGCACAGACCTCTATCGCTTCCAGCTTTCCATTTCATTAGACGAGTCTGCCACACCAGCTCACCTTTCACCCTTCGCCTCTCAACCCCCTAATCCAACAAATAACCTTGCAAAAGGAGTCAGAAGGCTCAAAAGGAGACACTATTCTCTGGAAATAACAAAGATCTGTTTATGATGCTAGTGGCGAGTTTTAGCTGGAAAAACTAGTGCAATAGATACCTTGATAGATATCTTGAGAATTGGACTATCAAGGTTTAAAATATTGCCTCCACAGTACTACCATCATTCTCCTTAGCAGATGTTGCGCCAATTGCTAGTTTGCGTCTATAAACTTCCAAAATCTATGGAAAACAAAAAACAATGCCTCGGTTTCGCACGAACCTTGATCAATCATGGGAAGATATCTGTACCGCTTTCCTAACTTACGAGCCTCCCGGTGAGGATGAAATTTCCCCCAAGCAACCGTTCAAACCCTTGACTCAAAGCTCTCAGCAATCGTTGGCAGAGCCAAACAACGCTCACGCTGGGGTCTCAAATAACATTGGTCAGCCAATGCTACCAGATAAGGCCCCAGAGGGGCCGTCTCTTCCAGAAATGGACTCCTTTCCTAGTGCCGACAGCTCAATTTCTAATCAAGCCCATTCTGACCTCCCACCCACTGGAGCTGCTACTTCCTCCCCTGTTTTCCCACCATTGGCACCGGAAAGTACGAAGTCTACGTTGGTGAATCTGCAAGAGGTTCCACCACCCCATGGTTCACAAAAGGTGCAGCGCTTCAAAGAACTTCAGCCCTCCGATAAGCGGGTTATCGCCTTGGTCGCACTAACGATCTTTTTCGTTTCATTAACCATCTTTCTGTTCTTTTGGAGGAGGTCTCGCGCCCAAAAAACTGAGAAAAGGCATGCCCTTGGAGTGATGAAAAACAATCGGTCGTCCTCAGCTAGTGTCAGCTCTGCATCTCTGGGGCAGACTATTAAAAAGTGTTTATTCAAAAGATCATCACAGAAACGTCTACCGATTCTGTCCAAAAGAAGCCAAAAACATTCAGTGGAGAATGGAGTCCAAGATGCCGACAGACTGCCTCCATCACCAATCCCCCAAGGTCACTCTTTGAATCTCTCAACTCAATCACTAGCACAAAGTAGTAGTTTGGGTAATCTGCCATTATTCCCACCGAGCGCGGCGACAAGACCGGTCTCATGGCGTTCTTCCATTGCCAAAGCGTGGGAGGGCCTTGGCCTTCCCAATTTTTTGCTTCATAATCAAGGAATCCAGCTTTTACCACCGCCGACACCGACTTTCCTCCTTCAATCAGACCAAGCCAGTTGTGACGCTAGTAACATATTTCTCGGGAGCCAAAGTAGTTTTAGCATCAGAGAAAATTCGGAATTTGCAACAGGGGACATAGACAAGGATGGGGAACTGTTCACGATATCAGGAAGAACTTCGAGCTGTAGAACATCAATCAATAGCTTGAAGGCTGACATTGGCGACCAGTCAAGCACCCACACAAAAGACCTTGAGGACGTCCTGACGTCACCTTCAGAAAGCTTTGCTACCACCTCGGTTACAGGTTCTTCTTCTCGTGGTAAAGCTATGAAAAGCTCGATTAGACACTTCTCTCGCTCAAGCGGTGAGCCGGTAGGCTGATGAAGCTTCTCGACCAGATGCGCTGCTTTGGACAAGAAAAACCAAAGTTAAACAGTATTTTATCTCGATTTACAAATTTTGATTAGGCATACATTGAATTCTTGTAGTCTGAATATATGAATTTGAGATATTTATTCAATAATGAAAAGTGAAGCCTGCTTGTTTTATTTATTAAAATTTCAATTTGCTTTTCTTTTCAAAATAAAAACCTAATCATGAAATGACTTTATATCTTAAAATAATTGTTTTGTTTTGTATTTTTATCATTAAGCATACCTAAGTATATAGAATTATTATTTAAAGGAAATGAATTGATAAAGAGAAATTAAAAAAAATCAAATAAGAATTAAATTTAATATTAAGTTTTTTTTTTGTAAAATAATAATATTAATAATCAATTTAAATATATTTATAAAATCAAATCGATTATTGATCATTAATTTTTTGAAAGATGAAAATGGTCTTTATTTTATAATGAATTCTTTTCAAATCCTTTTTCCAAATAAGAAAATTGTTTTTATTTTTTTAACTTTTTTAATTTTTTTTTTGGATAAAAATTTAATTATTCTATAAATGAAGTTTTGAAAAAAAAAATAATTAAATAAAAAATTGATTTTTTATTTATTTATTTTTATAAATATTTTGAATTTTTTATAAATAAAAATAAACATAAAAATGAAAATGAAAATAAATATAAATAATTGACTAAATGAAAATAATTTTATTTAAAAATAAAAATATGAATAAATTCAAAAATACATATAAAAAAAGATTATTATTTTTTCTTTAACTTGAAGAATTTAAGATTTAAAATTGATTTTTCTATATATATCTAAAAAAATAAAATAAAACAAAGTAAGAAAAATAATCAACTCATAAAATTATATTAATTTTTTTTAATTCATAGGAATTAAATAATATATTTCTGAAAAATTGTTTTTTTTTTTTTCCTTTTTGGCAGGGGTTGCTGGTAGCACATAATAATTTTGGTAAAAAAATGTAAGGCTTTCACAGGGGCTCTTAGGAAATTTCAGAAATAAAGTCTTAGACAACCTTTTTAATTATGATTCTCTTTTGTAACAACTCTCTAAGAGTTATTTTTCCCTTCCAATCTTAGACTAACTCCAAGTTATCCAGCGCCTATAATTAGTAATTGCCTAATCTAGTTTTAATACTCCATTTCTTTGGGTTCATCCCCGACTCTGGCATGTGCCAGTGCAATAATTGTATCCCCAATGAGACAATTCCTTTTTTGTACTTACAAAAGCCACTCCTTGCCTTTACTTGCAGAATAATCCTTCTTGTTTTCTTTTCTTATTGCACCTTCTCCCAGGTTTGCTATCATCTCTCCTGTCCTTGCTTAAATGTTTGGCTCAGACTTTTTAGTCTTTCTCTTTAAGTTTCATTTGCTGTCTTCCATTAGGTTATGAGACTGGTTCAGTAAAAAGCACAATTTCCAGAAACTACTTCCTCATGGTTTAATTCAAGATTGAACTTACAGGAAAATTCAAGTTGAATGGTCCCAACTTCCTGGACTGGAAAATTAGAATGAAGGTCATTCTAAAAATAGAGAGACTTTAATCACTAGTACTTGGAACCAAAGATCCCACTATCTCAGCTGAGCTGAAAAAATTATATCCTGAAAGAAAATAACTTCCATTTGAAAGTATTTTTATCGATTGCATTGTGAATATTTGCTCACAGTTTTAAGCACAAGAAAAAGTATGATCTTGTCCTTCTATTCTCAAGTATCAATCAGTTTTATCAACCTAAAACAATAAAAAATCAAAAAACATACCTAAGGAGGATTTTCTCAATTTACTTACCAAGAAAAAATGGAAGAAGCCTTGAAAAAGCTCCTTGAAAACACTCAACAGTGATTTAACTTAATTGATGATAAAAAAAAACAAAACCATCCTTTCTCCTAGATTATGTAGTGGCTATGTGGGCAATCATAAATATACCAAATGAATTTTGAACCAATTTGCAATATGTAAGGTTGAACTATGAAAACATAAGTAAAAATTACTAATAATTTACTGATTGTACTCTGAATTTCCTAAATTAATTAATAATAAGGTTGAAAATACTTATATTATTAAGAGATAATAATATAATATAGATATTTTATAAAAATAATATGATGAATTAATATATTTATGGAAATTTAACAATTGTAGAAACAATTAATAACTGCGTAAAGGATTGATATTTAGTAATAAATATCAATTAATAACAGTAATATTACTAATATCAAAGCTATTTATTAATATAAATACTTCTTATTAAAAAAGAATAATGAAGAGAAAATAACTTAATTTTAACACTTAAAATCATAATTTTGAATGTTTTTACACCTAATAATGTAAATAAAACTTTTATAAATTGTATTTACAATAACAATTAGAGAAAATTACAAAATTTTACTATTTTTTATGTGGATTTAAAGATTTTAAGAAAATTTAACAAATGAAAATAAAAAATTGATGTAATAAGATATAAAATGAAGCTTTGATATTTCAAAATAGAGTACTTTTATACTAAAGATTAAAGAAATTTACCTTTTATTTAATGTTTTTATTGTATTTGTAGCATCTGAGGAAGAGATAGAGGAAGAAGAGTTCCTTTTTTGATAGAGATTCTTCCTTCTAGTAGACATGTACTGATTTTGACCATTGGAATCAATCAGTATTTTCAGTTTTGGTGATGATTACATAATTATTAAACCCTTTTATCTCATTATCAGGCCGGTTTTTAGAGTTATCACTATAATTCAAATTTTCTGAAATTATAAGCTTGGAAAATAATGAAATTTTGTGGATTATAGTAGGTTCAATCATAAAATACTAATATACACCCGTTTTATTTCTTATTAAACTTTTAAGCTTAAAATAAGATTAGAATTATTAATCATAAATCATCACTTTTGAGCCTTACCTTTGATCATTAATAACTTTTAAGTTTTTCATGATAAAGAAATTCAGAGTGAATTATAATATCTTGGAATGTATTTACTAATCTTCCAAGAGGGTTTTATTAAATCATCAAAAATCTATTTTTGATTATTTTTCTTGTATCTCATCTTTTTTGTCAAAATTTACTATTTTGGACTTTTAACCATGTTTAATAGGGTTTTAAATTGAATATCATAATGGAAATTGCATAGTTCTTGACATATGAACTAGCAGAATTCTAATATCTACTCTTTGCTTAAGCTGGGACCATTCCTAATTGAAAGTTGTCAACAGCTATTGCTATTTTGCCCCATATCCCCTTATAGGTTTTAACCTTATTTATAGCTTGCTAAAAAAGGTTTATACCTTTATCCTTGATGGTATTTCATGGTAATGTTTCTTTCATCACCTCTTTATAATGTTTAGTTAAAAGGTTATGAGCTAAAAACCATGAATATATGCATTTATTGTAAAAGTGCATATATTCTGTCAACCTGTGACTCAAAACAGAGCACTAGCATGACATCCAACATACCATAAATAATGGTATGACAAGTATTGAAAAAACATAGTCAATACAGGTAATAAAAAAGAGGAAAGAATCCTCTTAAATTAAACACCAACCTTATCCAAACAGAATAAGGAAACCTAGAGGAGAATAAACAAGTCAAAACCCTTATTTTCACCTCTCATCTAACTTATGCATATTTAAGTTATTCTATACCAAAATGGTATTTTTCTTAAAGCTCACATAGAGAGCTACACAATGGTATCATCCATGTTGCTGTAACACCACTACAACTGGAGATACCATATGACCTTTATTTTAAAACCAAGACCCCCCTGAAAGTCAAAGAGGGCTTGTACAAAACTGTACAAAAGTATAACCAAATTAAATATCTAAACAAGAGATTTAATTTGAGACACCTTAGACATCTGTATCTCTCAAATTGACTGAGGGATCTTGGTTCAAAGGTTTAACAACCAAAATACAGATATTCTGAACACAACAATGTAAACAAACCCCTGTATCTTTGGCATACACTCATACAACTGTACAGTGTAATATACCAAACTGTAGAGATAATCAAGCCCTACAAGACTGTATCATCAGAATACAGATATTTTCCAAATTGAAGAAGATATCTGGTATGGAAGTTTTTGAAGCCTCATACTGATGTACAAAAATACATCCAAAAACTTAAAACCCTTATAACTTTTGCTATTTAAAGAAGGGTAAACATGAAGCATACCAAATTGAAGAGCTCATTAAGCCCTTCAATTCTGTGCTCTTGGTCTCTTGATATCTTAAGAACTGAATGAGATATCTTGATTGGAAGGTTTTTCTAGCAATACATGACTGTATAAAACTTGTATCAAACAGTATTGCTCTCATACTTAAAATAATATACTTATGAAGATATAACCTCTCTAAAATAATCATTATTGATCATACAGACACCAGAACAACGTCATCCAAGTGCTGACGTGGAAGGTGAAAAGTTTTTTCACCCTGTATTGATCCAGAATGATCATTTGTGGTTCCAAAACCACAATTCTGCCTCTATTGACGTCAGAATTGACGTTCCAGAACCAAAAACTGATCATTGGAGTGAAACGTTTCACTCCTCTGATGTGTGAAGAGTTAATAACTCTTGACAGTCTTGAAAGATATAAAAAGAAGGGTTTTTTCCTTGAAAACCCATCATCTTTATCTTATTATCCATATTCTTATGTGACAAAACTGTTATCAATCAGTAGTGTCCTTAGAATTATCATCAGAGATATAATTAGAATACAATTATTGTAGTACTTCTTTACAGTCAAAAATATTAGAGTATTGCAACCCAGGTCCTCAACAGACTCATCACCACTGTTACCACATAGCAGTAGGACCTGAAGATTTAAATTTATTTGTTTTTTGACGTGTCACAGTCATAATACTAGCTTGTAACTACATTTTATAGCTACTATATAGACTCACCCTGACATTTTGGGGGCCTGGCCTTGGTTTTTCAACCTTATTGGATGTGTTTTGAACTGAATTAGGCGTAAAAACTCAGTTATTTAAAAGGTATTTTACTAACAGTGAGAAACATTTCAAATTTATCTTATTTTCTATTATTATCATTATATATATATATAACATAGCATCATATATTATATAAATAATTTTTTTTCTCCAAAAATATATATTACAAATATTTTTGTTGAGAGTAAGAGTACAAATCCTCTTTATTTCATTATATTGCAATAATTTTCACGAAATTTGATAATAATACAACAGTATTATTTAAATTTCAATATAAATAATAATATACAAACAGTATATTACTTATTTTTTACTATTATTTTTCACCAAAGTGCATGAAAATTAATAAAGAAACATTTATTAATAAATAATTAATAAATATTAAATAATAAAATAATTTTTTATTATTTATAAGGAATATTTTAATTAAATATTTCCTTTAAAACAAGACATCACTCAAATTGACGTGAAAAATTGTAATTGATTGATATTTAAATCAAAAATCAAGTGTTAAAATAAATATTATTTATAATATTTATAATAACAAATCAGATTTATTATAATTTAGTAAATCTGACGTGTTTTTTTAGAAGAAAAACAATAGTATCCAAGTGAATCATTCACAAAACACTTGGATATTAAAGTTTTAATTCATAAAAACTCACATTAAGAAATATTAGTAATAATATTTATAACCAAATTTATTATAATTTAATAAATTTGACGTGTTTATACAAAAACATAATAATATCCAAGTGAATCATTCACAAAACACTTGGATATTACAGTTTTCACTTATAAAACATAAGTGAAAAACTCAAAAACTGTTATTTTTCAATAAAAAACATATAAAAAAAACAAAAAAAAAACATATTATAATAAGAATACTTAAAAATCTCGAAAAATAACAGTAGAATTGAATAAAATCATTTTCTTTTATCATAAAATACTGATATACAATTTGAAATATCTTTTCTGAATAGTGGAAAAAGACTATATTCCATTAGAAACCCAGTCACAAGGAAATCCATCTGTGAAAGCCTCAGAAGACAGAGAGGTGCTGCCAAAAACCAAGGGCAAGCAGAAAAGACACAGTGAAGTGACAATCAACTCAAAAGATTGGACACCAATAGCCGTGCCAAGGGCCAAAAAACCCAGAAAAGCTCCAACAAAACCAGTTGGATCACCAAAACAAATTGAAAAACAGAAAATCACTGTTATCAACCCAGTTGTAAACTCTAAAGGCAAATTGCCAAAGAGTATAGATCATAAATTTGTACAAGGGCCTGCTAAAGGTAAATAAACCTTGAAACATACAACATTTTTCATTGTCTGTCATGTTTTAACATTGTTAACATGACACCTCCACTTCTTAGAGATCTTGGATTCCCAAGAAATCAACCAGAACACTGGCCAAGAAGACACAGAGGAAGAAGACAGCCAATCACTGGATCAAATGACCAGCAAAGGACTTACCATCAGGGAACTCCTACCCAAGGTCTTATTCCAAATCAAATTCAACCCAGAAGTCCAACCAGGAGATTGGACAGATGCAGAACAGGTACTTCAAATACACAAACTCCTGAAAGACCTCTTCACATGGAGCATGGACAACAAAATGTTCACTATGGCAGCATCATGGGCAGAAGTGGGGATAACAACTCAGAAGATCTGTCTCAAGCAAATGGCTTGGATGGAGCTTATGACAGAAATGAAAGGTTGGAATCCCAACAAGAATTTCAAACTCTTAGAAGAAAGAGCAACCAGAATCAAAGAGAACCAGGAAGCCATAGATGCCATAGAGAGATCTTGGCACAAGGAAGAGCCCAGTCAGATTCAGGTACCCCCAGAAATGGAAGGAGAAGTCCCATCTTCCCCACAACAATCCAGCAGTTCCAGGCCTTACAAGCCAAAGGAAACTTCATCCAAGGCTCCCCAACCATTCCAGGTAGTTTCCAACAGGAGAAAAGGAGCCCAAGGGAGAAACAAAAATTCTTTCAACCAGAGGAAGAAGGAAGCAGACCCATTGATGAAAAAGCTGATGGACTTAGTCCAAGAAGTACACAAAAGCAAAAAATAGTTGTACCTACAAATAGTTTTGATAGTTCTGACTCAATTGATCCAGAATTAATAACTGAGACTACAATCCACACTCATGAGTTTGAAAACAAATTCACATGGACCAAATTTGCAAGATTTGACTATGAAACTGATGATAATATTACTATTAATCAACAGTACTATGTCTGTTCTTATGAAATATAATAATAAAAAAATCATTATAACCACAATTAAATAATTATAAAATTATTTCTTTCACGTGTTATACACTACCAGGGATTATAACAGTGAGCAGTAATTGTCTACAAGAATCAATTACAAGAAGAATTTAATAATAAAAACTTCTTTATTAAAATAATAAAATTATTTTAATATATAATTATGTTTTACAATAATAATTATAAAGATAATTCTTGAAGAAAACTATTACTAGAGAAAAACTTTAAGAATTAAAAATAAATGACTCACTAATACTCCAAAGAACTTATTGATAGATAAGAGTAGAGAAATTTGACGTGGAATTGTGGATTTAAGGGATCAAAAGGATTTATAACAGTATTACAACAATATATAGTTGGATTCTATGATTTCACGTCTTGCTGGTTGATTCTGAAAGATTTAAAACACTTAAGAATAGCTTTAACTAATACTTACTTGTTGGTAATAATGATTTAATAAATTGATAAGATGATGATGATACAGAAAAAACAGCAAGAAGAAGCTTCTTTTAAGTCAACAACAGCTCACAGAGGCGTGCCATGGAGCAAACTGAAAAACCAGTGAGTGAGAAAACAATAAACCTTTTTGGATTAATGATTGCATCATCTGTTGTCACGTAAGATTATCATAATTACTTAATTGATGCTTTTACGTCACTACTAACCCCAATATGATTAAGAATAAAAGGAGTAACAACAGTAAATCTTCTTTTATTCCAAAATAATCATTGATTTCTCAAAGTTATCAATGTTATTGCCAATTTCATCACAGGTTTTAATTACTTGTCAAATTTTGAAGATTCAGTGTTTCACGTAGAATGGTCAAAAATGGACTGTAAGAAAAACTTTTAATTTTACTAGTAAAACTGTAATTATTTTTTGTTGTACCATAGATAATACAGTTCTTCATTGGTCCTGAAAGTTTCAGAAAGATTCATTAAGAGTTGTATTTTTAATGAATTTTTGAAGTTTTTACCTCATTTCTACGTAGAATTGCAAATAGCAGTATTTTGCTGGTTGCTATGAGGTAAATCAATGAATATGGATCCCAAAAGGGTTTTAATTACTCTTTTAGGGTCTAGTCATGGAAAGTCATCAAGAATTGACGTGGTTACAGGAGCCTAAGTAGCTTATTACCTCCTTGGCACGTCAAAATAGCAGGTTATTTGCTATTTTCTTATGATTACAGTAGGTGTAACTTGGTAACCAAGTTCCCAAAGAGTTTTAGTTTACCAATTGGGCCAAGATGAGCCATGGATCCATGCTCTGGAGCTATCCACGCCTCTGAGGCCTCAGAAGTTGGGTACCCTGGCTCTCTTTGATGTCTTTTGTCCCCCTTGCCTAATTTTTACGTCAAAATAGTAATTTAAGCTTAAAGTGAGATATCCACTATGGGTGTACCAAAAGTCCATGTAAGAATACCATGATATTAAGTGCTCAAAACATGCATAAAACTATTCTTAGTGTATATGTAACATGGGATTTCTCACTTTCCCATTATTTTGGTGTGAAATTAAGAAAAACAAACATTTTCATGGATCTTTTACATGGTATTGATGATGTGGTATTGAAGTATTTTCCATTTTACCACCTCAAGGAGTTAATTTGAGCTTATTCACTCTATGGAGCTACCCTAGGTGAATTTTTGTGTAGAATCCAAATCTGGTATTAAATTCATGGATTTACTTACTAAAAAAAAAGTTATTCATCTTTTCTGAAATTGAAAATGATGAATTTTGGATATATGCATGACTTATGAGTTATGCATAATTCAAAATTTCTTTTTAAGATAATTGTGGCCTATTTGGGTATGTAAAATATACCTCAAGGCTCACATTCCCTCCCACCAAAAAATAAAATTGTACTACAATTTTATTAGTGATAAAAGAATAAGGCCCCAAAGGGGTTTAATGTCCACTGTCCAACCTCTTTACATTACTTAGATCAAGTAATTGAAAGCTCATTTATAGACATATTCAGGCTTGTGGCCTTCTTTCATGTCTAAATCTTCTTAAGAGTTTATCTGAGTCAGGTATTTCTGATTCTGCCATCCATTCATCTTCATGTACTGGATTTCTATATCTGACAAGATATTCTCTTTGACTTTTACCCCTAAGTCTCCTTTCTTTAATAACTTTCTTTATCTTTTTGTCTTCATTCTGTTCCACAGGTGGTACAGTTAAAGGAGTTGGGTTTCTTAAAGGAAACAATTCTTTATCAGCTGGTTGATAAGGTTTTATCAAGCTGACTGGAAATGTGGGGTGTTTATTTTCTAATTCACCACTCAATTCCACTTGAACTGCATTGGTTCCATGTAAAGCAACAATAACAAAAGGTCCTACATAAGAATCTTTAAGTTTCTTTGGGCCTTTGATATTATTAAAATTCAAGGTTGAAACTAGAACTAAGTCCCCTACTTTGAAGTCTGGTACTTTATGACTCTTGTCCCACTTCTGTTTTGCATAATCAAAAGCATCATCCATACTTTGTTTTGCGTGGTGTTTTACTTTATCAAGCATTAATTTGAAGCTGGAAGCTGTAGGATGAATGTCAATCAAGTCTTTCCTCAGTGTGTCTGTTGGGAGTCTTGGATTCCATCCTTTTTCTAACATAGCAGGAGTTTGTCCTGTGGAAGAATGGACTGATGTCTTGTATGCCAATTCTAATGCAGGTATCAGAGTGCACCAGTCATGGGTAAAGCCATCTGAGTCTTTGAACTCTAATCCATAAGCACAAAATCTCCTGATCATGTCTTCTAAAGTTTGAATCATCCTCTCTGCTAGCCCATCTGTTTGAGGGTGATATGCTGTAGAGAATGATAACTTAGTCCCAAACAATCTATGAAGATTGTTCCAAAGTGCAAATGTGAACTTGGGGTCTCTGTCACTTATGATATTCTTAAATAACCCTGTATGAGAAATAACTCTACTCCATAAAAGAAGAGCTGTATCCATAGCAGTGTCATCTTTATGACATGGTAAGAATATGGGAGTTTTGCTATATCTGTCTACAATGACTAAACAAGCATTATAACTTCTGTCACCACTTGGAGGAAGTGCTGTGACCCAATCCATGTGAACAACTTCCCATGGGGATTTTGGTTCTTGAATATGGATCATAAGTCCAAATTTCTTGCCTGTACTCCTGTTTGCTTTTTGGCATCTGTCACAGGTATGGCAATATTCAATGGTTTCTTTTCTCCAAGATGGCCACCATGCACAAGTCTTCACTTTTTCAAGTGTTCTGTCTTCTGACAGGTGTCCAGAGTAGATACTATCATGACATTCATGAAGAATGGTATTGATAAGTAATCTACTGCACAATGTCATAACACAAGAATGTTTTGTTCTGTGGTAAATTATTCCATAAAACAAGTGAAATCTTCCTTCAGAATAGGAATTTTTCCAAACTTCATCAAGTGCATTAACTAAAGATGTATCTTTGCAGTCTTTATCCAATAAGGAAGTCAAGATATGGCAACTCTTGTCTTGTTTATAAGATTCTCTGACCTCCTCAAAGAATTCAGTCCCAATATCAGTTATGTTAATTCCTTCAATTGGAATCTGTGGTTCAGCTTCCAAAGGTACATAAGCTGGGTTATCAGGAGTGTTGGCTAAAGCCCATCTACTAAGTCCATCAGCATTCTTGTGAATGTTTCCTGCTTTATGAACTATAGTCATGTTTCCTCTATATTCTTGAATGGCTATTTGCCATCTCAACATATGTCTGTTGGGAGTTTTCATGTTAAGAAGTGATTTCACGGCATTACAGTCAGTTATCACTTCAAAAACACTGCCATAAAGATAATAGTGTAGTTTCTCAAGTGCCCATACCAAACATAAGCACTCCATTTGGCTTGCACCATATCTGGCTTCTGTTGGTTTGATTTGTCTTGAGATATAACAAACTGGTCCTTCTGTAGGTTTGTCATCAATAATTTGGACTTGATGTAGGGCTGCCCCTAATCCATCTCCACATGCATCAATGTACAACTTAAAAGGAATATTCCAGTCAGGCATGAGGAGTAAAGGTGCTTCTGTAAGGGCTTTCCTTATCTTCTCATAAGCTTTAATTCTCTCTTGTGTCATCTCAAATACAGTCTGTTGATCACAGATTCTATAAAGTGACTTGGCTAGAATTGCAAAGTCTTTCAGGTGTTGCCTATAGTAACTGGAAAACCCAAGAAAAGACATCATTTATTTTTTATTCTGGGGTATTGGTTTAAGTAATACTGCTGCTACTTTGTTTTTGTCAATACCCAAGCTTAAACCAGAAACAATATGTCCTAATGCTTTGAGTTCTTCAAAACCAAAATTGCATTTCTTAAGTGAAATTTTCATGTTCACTTCTGCAACTTTATGAAGTACTCTTGCAAGTCTTTCAAGGTGCAAAGACCATGAATCAGAACATATGATAATATCATCAATATAAATGATAAGCCATCCTTCAGACAATTCTGTAGGAAAGATGGTGTTCATCATCCTTTGATAATGGGATGGAGCATTTTTAATGCCAAATGGCATTCTAAGATACTCAAAAATACCACAGTGAGTGATAATTCTAAGTAATTTCTTAGCTTTAGGCGTCAAAACATTTTGATTGAAGCCTTTCAATGCATCCATTGATGTTATATACTTGGCTTTAGACAATTGATTCAAGGTTTCTTGAATTCTAGGTATTGGATACCTATCTGGAACTTTGTAGGTATTCAATGCTCTGAAGTCTCCAACCATTCTTGACTTATCATTATGCCATGCAATAATAACAGGTGTTGTCACTTCAACTTCCTCATTATGGCCTACTTTCCTTAGCACACCAAGTTGGATCAACTCTTGTATATGTTTTTCCAAGGCTTCTCTAGCTCTGGGACTGGCTGGATAAGCTGGTCTTCTAAGTACTGGAGGATATGGTCTGTCAATATTAAGAGTAATATCAACTTCATGTCCTCTTATAGCGCCTAATGGTTCATTATCAGAGGCAAATGCATTTTTATATGTGTATAACACATTAATAAGCTCATTCCTCATCTTTTGTGAAAATGATTGATTAATTTGTGCTTCAACAAGTTGATTAGTCACAAATTCATCTTTGTAAGTATCCTTGACAGAAGATACTACAGATATCTGTTTTGGCATATTGGAGAAAGCAAATTTTTGTCTCTTGTTATCTCCAATTGTGAAATATCTGTCCTTATGGTTATTTATATCAATACCATAAATATTTAAGTAATCATTTCCAAGAATGATGTGCTGAGATGTGCAATTATCCATTACTACAATCTCAGTTTTCATTCTTACACTTCCTGCTGGATGTGGGAATACAATATTAGTGTCCAATATGCCCAGGGGGTACATATTGTTACTGGCACTACTGAATTGTACACCTTCTATTGGTAATAGATGGTTTTTCCATTCAGGAAGTATAATTTGGAGATAATCTTTGCCCACACAAGTGCAAAATGCCCCTGTATCCAAATTTACTTTGGCTTCAATATCACTCATCAGAACTGATGTGATACAGGATGCCCCAGCAGTATAACCCTTTCCTCTAGCAGGTTTTGTTTTACACATTCTGGCATCTTGGATATTGATCAGGTTGCAGCAATCCTCACTGTACTGTGGCAAGTGGGTATGGACTTCTGTGACCTCAAAGAAAGCTGAAATGTTCTCAATGGGATAGTCCTCCACTGGTGTATCTTCAGAGACTGCAGAATCTTGATCAGACTCCTCTTTCTCTTCAGTACACTGAATTTATTCAATGACTTGAAATTCATTGATCTTTGTCTTCTTAGGACAAGTGTTGGCTAAATGTGAAGTACTTCCACATTTATGACACTTCAAGACAGGTCTTTCTGGTCTTCTTTCCTCTCTAGGAATCTTTGAGACTATTTTGGACTCTATTGGGTTTTTAATCCAATTCTTACCAATTCTTGTCCTGGTAATGATATCTTCCATAGCATTAATGTAGTCCTCTGTTGAACAAGGTTCCACACATCTGCTTTTGATAGCGTGTTCCAGTTCTCCTCCACACTTTCTTAATATTTTCATATTAATCATAGTGTCAGACATATCTGGGTGTAAAGCAGATAGTCTGTCTTTTTGTTTGAAGAACCAAGTAAGTGGTTTGTCTTTTTCTGAGTTAAAAATGGCACTTTCAAAAGCATTTTCCATTTTAAACCTCCAAGAATTATTAGCCCATTTGGTAATCACTTCAGATTTCCACCAAGACCAGTCATGTTTACCATGATCAATCCTCATTTTGTAATACCATTTCTTTGCAGTTCTGGTAAACAAACAGTGTAATTTTCCCACTATGATTTCATCAGGTATATTAAAGTCTTCTTGCAACATATCAATAGTCCTGATGAATTCAATATGGTTGTATTCTCCTTCACCAGAGAATGTTGGCCATTCTTCTATTTTGGGAATATCTCTTGCAGAGTAGGCATTTTCTCCCAAGAATGGTGTAAGACTTTCTTTAACAGAGAGTTTTTCTTCAGTTAAAGGTGTAGAATGTCTTGGCATATGTGATTCATGATTCTTATGAATTTGTTCCACACTTGCAATTATATCATTCTTCAACTTTTGCCTTTCACTGTCACTTTTTGCTAAATGTATAGCAAATTGATTGGTGTTCTCAGCTATCTTCAAGACACGGTCTTGTAGAATCTTAAGTTGATCATTCATTTTAAAAAGATCTTCCATTTCCTCATGTTGAACTTGGCACATGCTTTCAATTCTTATGCAAGAATTGGTAATTAAGTCAAGTTTGGCATTTGTCACTTGGTGTAATTCAATGTATTTCTTGTCATTTTTCTTTAATTGAACTATATCTGATGCAATTTTAGTTAACTTGTTATCAAGTTTACCAATTTCTACATGAATACTAGTTTGTACACCAATTATTTGTGTGGAAAGTGTCTGTTCATCCTTTCCTGCTCCTTGGCTGTGAATTCCATCAGAGTTCTGGCCATATTGAAGACACTGTCCACGGCTGAAGGCTCCAATTTGGGGATCCTGTACCCTTGTGGGTAGGGTCTGTGCCAATTGGCTTTGCCTTGATGGTTCCTGGGACCTTTCTGCTTCTTCTGAGGTCCCTTGGGCTTGTCCTTGGACACTTCTGGAGCTGGTTTGGAGCTGGTAGACGCCACTGGTAACTCTGTCTCCAAAGCTGGAGTCATTTCCAACTCTTTCTTCTGGTCTATGGATAAAAGACTTTGGTTCTTCAACCAATTCTTTATCTTTTTGACCTTGTCTTTGCAAGACAGGGGGCTCCATCCTCCTAAGAGTTCTATGGTCTTCTTCTGACCCAGAAAGCTCTTGATGTGTAAGTAGGAGTTCATGGCCCCCTGCCAAAGGCTTGGGCAGATTTCCCACTCCTCTTCCTTGGCTGCTCTGAACCAGTTTTTGTACTGGCATTGCTATATTTCTATTGCTGCCACCTGAAAGTGGTTCAGCCCCGGAAATATTACCATAAATCAGTTCAGGCTCTGAATTCACGTCAAAATCTGTTGGTACAGACCTTGGGGAATGGGGGGCAACTCTGGCAGCCTCCAAATGTGTCTTTCTTGTGGAAGACTTGGCACTTCTGGATTTGGTCTTGCCTCTTCCTTGTCCACATCCATCTGGTTGGACTGAATAGTTGCTTCCATTTCTGGTATGCACCATTTTTACGTCAATTTAAGGATAAAGAGTAAAAATAAAGATAAAAACACACCTTTTGGTGGTAATTTATTCTTTTCAGAATTAAATAAGGTGCCTCTTTTAGCAATTTGCACCTCAATACTGTCTTCAGATTCTGCTTCTGAAGATTCAGGACTATTGATGTATCTTTTACTGAGTCTGTTACCAGCTGCACAGTATTTGATTAAAGACACTTAAAGAGAAAAAAATATGATAAAAGAAATTATTTTTGTGTTTTAAGATATTTTTAAAAGATTTTTTATAAATTTTATTATTTTTTAATATTAAAAAATTATTCTTTTTAAAGAAAAAAAATTAAAATTCAAGATTTTGAATGAAAATTAATTCAGAGTAACTCAAAGAATAATTTTATAAGTTTTTGGATGTGAAAAAGCCACGTGTAAAACAGTATAAAATTAGACCAAATTCCTCAATGAAAAAAGATTTCCAAAACAATTTCAAAAATAAAAATTATTTCAACTTTAAAATTAAAGAAAAAATATTAAATTAATATATTTTAGAGCTTAAAAATATATTAATTAAGGGTACAAGGTTCAAAAAACACGGCCAGGCCCCCAAATGTAAGATTTGACTATGAAACTGATGATAATATTACTATTAATCAACAGTACTATGTCTGTTCTGATGAAATATAATAATAAAAAAATTATTATAACCACAATTAAATAATTATAAAATTATTTCTTTCACGTGTTATACACTACCAGGGATTATAACAGTGAGCAGTAATTGTCTACAAGAATCAATTACAAGAAGAATTTAATAATAAAAACTTCTTTATTAAAATAATAAAATTATTTTAATATATAATTATGTTTTACAAGAATAATTATAAAGATAATTCTTGAAGAAAACTATTACTAGAGAAAAACTTGAAGAATTAAAAATAAATGACTCACTAATACTCCAAAGAACTTATTGATAGATAAGAGTAGAGAAATTTGACGTGGAATTGTGGATTTAAGGGATCAAAAGGATTTATAACAGTATTACAACAATATATAGTTGGATTCTATGATTTCACGTCTTGCTGGTTGATTCTGAAAGATTTAAAACACTTAAGAATAGCTTTAACTAATACTTACTTGTTGGTAATAATGATTTAATAAATTGATAAGATGATGATGATACGGAAAAAACAGCAAGAAGAAGCTTCTTTTAAGTCAACAACAGCTCACAGAGGCGTGCCATGGAGCAAACTGAAAAACCAGTGAGTGAGAAAACAATAAACCTTTTTGGATTAATGATTGCATCATCTGTTGTCACGTAAGATTATCATAATTACTTAATTGATGCTTTTACGTGACTACTAACCCCAATATGGTTAAGAATAAAAGGAGTAACAACAGTAAATCTTCTTTTATTCCAAAATAATCATTGATTTCTCAAAGTTATCAATGTTATTGCCAATTTCATCACAGGTTTTAATTACTTGTGAAATTTGGAAGATTCAGTGTTTCACGTAGAATGGTCAAAAATGGACTGTAAGAAAAACTTTTAATTTTACTAGTAAAACTGTAATTCTTTTTGGTTGTACCATAGATAATACAGTTCTTCATTGGTCCTGAAAGTTTCAGAAAGATTCATTAAGAATTGTATTTTTAATGAATTTTTGAAGTTTTTACCTCATTTCTACGTAGAATTGCTAATAGCAGTATTTTGCTGGTTGCTATGAGGTAAATCAATGAATATGGATCCCAAAAGGGTGTTAATTACTCTTTTAGGGTCTAGTCATGGAAAGTCATCAAGAATTGACTTGGTTACAGGAGCCTAAGTAGCTTATTACCTCCTTGGCACGTCAAAATAGCGGGTTATTTGCTATTTTCTTATGATTACAGTAGGTGTAACTTGGTAACCAAGTTCCCAAAGAGTTTTAGTTTACCAATTGGGCCAAGATGAGCCATGGATCCATGCTCTGGAGCTATCCACGCCTCTGAGGCCTCAGAAGTTGGGTACCCTGGCTGTCTTTGATGTCTTTTGTCCCCCTTGGCTAATTTTTACGTCAAAATAGTAATTTAAGCTTAAAGTGAGATATCCACTATGGGTGTACCAAAAGTCCATGTAAAAATACCATGATATTAAGTGCTCAAAACATGCATAACACTATTCTTAGTGTATATGTAACATGGGATTTCTCACTTTCCCATTATTTTGGCGTGAAATTAAGAAAAACAAAAGTTTTCACGGATCTTTTATGTGGTATTGATGATGTGGTATTGAAGTATTTTCCATTTTACCACCTCAAGGAGTTAATTTGAGCTTATTCACTCTATGGAGCTACCCTAGGTGAATTTTTGTGTAGAATCCAAATCTGGTCTTAAATTCATGGATTTACTTACTCAAAAAAAAGTTATTCATCTTTTGTGAAATTGAAAATGATGAATTTTGGATATATGCATGACTTATGAGTTATGCATAATTCAAAATTTCTTTTTAAGATAATTGTGGCCTATTTGGGTATGTAAAATATACCTCAAGGCTCACAAAATTGGCCCAATTCATGGATTGGACACATGAAACCTCAGAAAAAATGAGGACAGAAGTGGAAACATTGAAAGAAGAAAATGCTTTCCAAGCAACAGTCATAAAAGACTTGAATACAAATCTGGCCAAAGTTTGGACAGAATTTGAAAAAACTAATAGACAGTTGAATTCAATTCTAGAAGAACAACAAACTGTGAGCCTTAGAGGTAATTTCATATACCCAAAAGACCACAAATACAAAATTAACATATTAATATAAATAAAATAAATTTATTTATATTATTAAAATAAAAATCAAAATATGAATATAAAATTAATTACAATTTAAAAATAAAAAATACATTAAAATTTTGTAAGTATAAAATTACATTTATACTTGGAAAAATTAAGTAAAAATGAAATTTTAACAAAATTGTGAAAAACTAAATAAATTTGGAAAAAAGTTAAATAAAGATTATTATAACTTTTTATCCAATAAAGAAACACATAAAAATTATTTCACCATTGGATTCCTCATAAAAAATCAGGTGGGGTCACCTCTGAGTGAAAATCTTGTAACTCAACTCTAAATAAGCTTAAATTAAGTTTTTAGTATTTTCAATACAAAAGTTGAAAATCCTCAAAACCTTAATTTAATTCACACCACATGTGGTGTTAACCATCAATTTTTGTGTTAAAATTGAGGTGTTGTGTTTAGTTTAGAAGTTATGAGGAATTGAAGTATTTTCAATTGAATTCAATTGAAATGTCAAAATGTGCGCGTGTATTACATAAGTGAACTTTGATTTACATATGAGGTGTCAATTATTACTGTATTGTACTGTACAATTGAATTGAATTACATATGTAAATTATAAGTATAATACATGATGAGGAATTAAAGGAAAAATAAATTGGAAAGATTAAATTTGGGGGGGAAAAGGAACTCCAGCTCTAAGGGGGAGCTAGACCCCCAAAATCCTTGCTGACAGGCATGGGATGTCAAAATTCACGCAAAAGTTCATCACTTTTGGCCTGGAATTGAGTTACAGGGTCTGTGGACTCAATTGATGATGAGGTTTTGATACCAACTGGGGTAGTTTTAGCTGTTGCCAAGAGGGTAAAACTACCCTTAAGATAAAACAATCATAATAAAAACAGTTTTAACTGGTTTCTACGCCTCTGACACACATTCTGACGTGTTTTGAAGGCTCTAGGCCTGGTATTGCTATAGTAATGGCTGATTTAAGGGTCTAAAATGGCTAAAAATGGCTAAAAATGGCTTAAACCAGCCCTTTTTGGTCTAAACCTGGGTTCAATGATGCCATAATTGGCTTTTCTGTTGTCAGACTGTTTTTCACGACTGACAAGAGTAAATTTTACTTTTGGAGTAAGAGAATTGATGGCTATAAAAGAATGTCTTCTTTGCCCCACTTTTCTCTTCATGTTAGAATCTTTTCCTTTTATTAATTAGTTTAAACACTGTTAAACCAATCAATCAAAGATTCCAACCACTATTTTTAAATCATTTTAATCCTTTTAACCACGTGAAAAAATCATTATAATCATTGTTTGTAACTCTTATAATCATTTTTACCCCTGAACCACCCCAAAAGTGAATTAAAGCATCTTTCATCACTGTAAACTTTGTCACTTTGTTTCCAAATTCACTCTGGTCACTTTTGGGCGTGTTTTCTCTTTAATATTCTTTTTAAAGACTTTGTTCTTTAATTAATTGCTTGCAGTTCTTTGCTCAATTAATTCCAATTGAAATTGCTCTTGAAGAAATTTCTTTTGTAGCCTTAAAATATCTCTTGTAGAGTATTTTTTGGATAAATTTTTATTGTTGGTAAAACAATAAATTTCTATAATATTATTGTTTTATACTAATAAAGCTATAAACAATAAAATTGGCGTGTTTTCTCTTAAAAATAATATTTCATACTATTTTTAATTGAATTTTACCTTATACAAATTTTGAGGACAAGAAAAGTACTTGATTTTTAATCAAAGTTTCATATCCACACCTTACATTTGGGGGCCCAGCCGTGATATTTTACCTGTGACATATTTTTTTTACTCTTTTTAAATCTTTTTCTTATATTGAAAAATTTAAAAACATATAAAAAATACTTATAATTCAAAAAAACCCATAAAAAAGAATTTTTTTCATATTATAAGTGAGGCTTATATTTTTATTTCTTTTTTTGAAATAACCTTTTTTTACTTAATTAATTGGCTTTTTCATTAATTTTAGTGTCTGACAACGTGGTAAGACAAGAAAACATTGAAACAGCCTCAACAGTAACTAGCATTATCCCTGCCAGTACTGTTAATTCTGATCATAATAGTACTGTTATTGTGACTCAAAATAACCAACCTGAACCAATATCTTCTGAATTAATTAACTTGGACATAAGTAATACTCTTCAGAAGGCTAAGAATTTGGCCGATAGTAAGTTTTTGACGTAAAAATACTATTTTAAGCCTTTTTTAACCATAATTATGCCTTCAACCAGATGAGGAGCCAGCTACAACCCCTCAAGCAGCTCCCAAAAAGTTAATAGACGTGATTATGGCAGAGGCCAATCAGGTACAGAAGGAAAAGGGTCAGTTAATGACTTCCAAACAACTAAAATGGGTCATTCTGAAGCTGATAATACCATTTTACCTTCAAAAAGAGCTGACACCGCCACAACAAGCCTCTGTGGACATATACAAAGCCAGCCACAGTGCATACAACAATGCACTCCAATTCAAGGAGTACCAGATCCTTGCAGACCTGTGGAAAAATTGCATGAATTCTTACCTGACAGTAAGAAAAGTCTTGGGCCATCCCAACACTTGCAAATTGCTCAATGGATGGCATCCATTGATGGAGAAGAAAAACATGATGCTTTTGACACTGTAATGGAAGAAAAACAACGCTCCACCACCCAAACCAGTGCCAAAAACAGCCCCAGTGGCCAGCAGCAGCAATTCCAACGTGAAAAGGCAGCCACAAGCTCCAAACAAGGGCAAAGGGAAGGCACCAGCCCCAAAACCTTACAGCCAGGGCTACAGAATCCCAAAGATTCAGCAGGATGCCATGGAAAATGTATTTCAGATGGCCAGAACCATGATGGAATTACAGAAGAAGGAGGAAGCCAGATTAAGGTTCCAGAAATGATTTCTGACATATTTGATTCCATCCCAGAGTTGTATAATGCTATAAATGACGTGAAAAAACATCTTTCTGATAGAAATGACACCATTTGTAACAACATTAAAACAAACAACCTGAGTCTGTGCCAAATTAATGAAACACTTATGTGTTTTGAAAAAGTTTTGAGAACAATTAAAAATTCCAATAATGATAATTCTTCTAACAATAAAACAAGAGTTGAACAAGCCATAAATATTATCAAGACAGATAACAAGAAAGTCCTTGATGACATTTCAAATTCATTTACTGAAGTAAAGACATATACCATTGCCTTGAAAAAGTGTTTTGATGCTTCACAAGAAGAAGTATCAAAATTATCAATAAAATTGAATCAAGTCACTGCTGATAATACAAGACAGACAGAGTTATGGCAAGAACTGACACATAAGGAAGACATGTATAAAATTGAAGTAATAAATTTAATACAAAGCTTCCAACATGAATACAGAAATTCCCAAAGGTGTAGCAACAGTAAAATGAATGACATTGAACAAATACTGAACACCTTACCAAGAATGTCTACACCTCTAAATCAAAATGAGGGCACAAGAATTCCAAATCCACAAGTATTGGATCCTGATAGTTCACAATTAAAAAATGAATTATCCACTTCTTTTCATAACTTGGAACCATCAATGGGCCAAGCACTCTTGAAAGAAGTTCCAAAACTTAAAGAATGGCCTCACTTCAGTGGTGAAGGAGAGTATGACCATATGGAATTCATTAGAGGTATTGACATGATCAAAGAGGATTTTGAATTACCAGACAGATTGGTAACAGCCAGGTTTAACACCTTGTTTACCAGATCAGCTCACAGATGGTACATCAAAATAAGACAAGCACATGGACACCAGAGTTGGACTTGGTGGAAAACACAAATCATCAACAAATGGGCAAATGATGCTTGGAGGTTTAAAGTTGAAACAGCCTTTGAATCTGCCAAATTTAATGCTGATAAAGACAAAGCTTTACCATGGTTTTGCCAACAAAAGGACAGATTAACAGCATTATATCCTGACATGTCAGAATTTATGATCCATAGAAAAATTCTGAGACAATGTGGAGGTGACTTAGAGCATGCTGTCAAAAGCAGGACTACTGAACAATCTTCAGCAGAGGATATTATCAATATATTAGAAGAAGTAACCACCAGAACAAAAATTGGTTCTAGTAGGGTGAATCTTGAAACAAGGTTTAATACACCTTGGAAAGATTCTGTGGACAAAAACCCCAAAGAAAATTCTAATAATGTTGGGTATAAATCTGCAGATACAGTCAAAACATGCCATATTTGCCAAAGCACCACCCATCTAGCTAATACATGTCCAAAAAGGGGGAAAATCAATGAAATTAATATTGGAAAGGGACCTGATGTTGGAAGAGATGACATAATTGAAGACAATTCAGATGATAAGTCATCCATATTTTCTGAATCTTCAAAAGATATAGAAAATATCAATGCCACTTTTGACATAATGGAATCTTATTCCCACTTGCCACAATTGAGCAATAGTCAACTTGATTTATCAAAAGCTCAAGGGGCACAACTTATGAAAACCAAATCCCAATAGAAGGAATAAGTGTTACAGACTTGAACACCACCTTCTTTGAAGATGTCAGAAATAGTTACATTCAAGATAACAATTGTAGCATCTTATACCAATTAGTGAACAAATACTGTAAAGACAACTCTCTAATACATGCCTTGGATGAAGTATGGAAAGGATCATATGATAAAGGAAGATTTTACCTACTTGATGGTATAAAATTCAACAGTACAAGTAACCCAATGAGAGCATTAGGAATTTTTGAGAATCACAGTTTAATTGGTGGTTATGTAAAATTGCTCTAGTACCCATTTTATTGAGAAATGACTATTTAATCATGTATGGGATAGAAATACATAATAAAAAGGACAGATAATTTCCTATTGAGACATCTGGTACTAAGAAAATTACCAAAGTTGTTAAAGAAAGGAAATTAAGAACTAAAAAAGTAAGGGAATACCTTGTTAGGTACAGTGACCCAACTTGTGAAGATGAATGGTTAGAAGAAAAAGATATACCAGAAGCTACCAAACTCCTCAGAAGATTCAGACACACTAGAAATACCAATATTACAAAGTAATATTCTATTTTAGGGGGAGGGAATGTGAGCCTTAGAGGTAATTTCATATACCCAAAAGACCACAAATACAAAATTAACATATTAATATAAATAAAATAAATTTATTTATATTATTAAAATAAAAATCAAAATATGAATATAAAATTATATTCAAAAATAAAAAATTAATTACAATTTAAAAATAAAAAATACATTAAAATTTTGTAAGTATAAAATTACATTTATACTTGGAAAAATTAAGTAAAAATGAAATTTTAACAAAATTGTGAAAAACTAAATAAATTTGGAAAAAAGTTAAATAAAAATTATTATAACTTTTTATCCAATAAAGAAACACATAAAAATTATTTCACCATTGGATTCCTCATAAAAAATCAGGTGGGGTCACCTCTGAGTGAAAATCTTGTAACTCAACTCTAAATAAGCTTAAATTAAGTTTTTAGTATTTTCAATACAAAAGTTGAAAATCCTCAAAACCTTAATTTAATTCACACCACATGTGGTGTTAACCATCAATTTTTGTGTTAAAATTGAGGTGTTGTGTTTAGTTTAGAAGTTATGAGGAATTGAAGTATTTTCAATTGAATTCAATTGAAATGTCAAAATGTGCGCGTGTATTACATAAGTGAACTTTGATTTACATATGAGGTGTCAATTATTACTGTATTGTACTGTACAATTGAATTGAATTACATATGTAAATTATAAGTATAATACATGATGAGGAATTAAAGGAAAAATAAATTGGAAAGATTAAATTTGGGGGGGAAAAGGAACTCCAGCTCTAAGGGGGAGCTAGACCCCCAAAATCCTTGCT
This sequence comes from Austropuccinia psidii, assembly GCA_023105745.1. Classification (NCBI taxonomy): domain Eukaryota; kingdom Fungi; phylum Basidiomycota; class Pucciniomycetes; order Pucciniales; family Sphaerophragmiaceae; genus Austropuccinia; species Austropuccinia psidii. The sequence continues at coordinate 3,163,593 of JALGQZ010000014.1, forward strand.
GACAGGCATGGGATGTCAAAATTCACGCAAAAGTTCATCACTTTTGGCCTGGAATTGAGTTACAGGGTCTGTGGACTCAATTGATGATGAGGTTTTGATACCAACTGGGGTAGTTTTAGCTGTTGCCAAGAGGGTAAAACTACCCTTAAGATAAAACAATCATAATAAAAACAGTTTTAACTGCTTTCTACGCCTCTGACACACATTCTGACGTGTTTTGAAGGCTCTAGGCCTGGTATTGCTATAGTAATGGCTGATTTAAGGGTCTAAAATGGCTAAAAATGGCTAAAAATGGCTTAAACCAGCCCTTTTTGGTCTAAACCTGGGTTCAATGATGCCATAATTGGCTTTTCTGTTGTCAGACTGTTTTTCACGACTGACAAGAGTAAATTTTACTTTTGGAGTAAGAGAATTGATGGCTATAAAAGAATGTCTTCTTTGCCCCACTTTTCTCTTCATGTTAGAATCTTTTCCTTTTATTAATTAGTTTAAACACTGTTAAACCAATCAATCAAAGATTCCAACCACTATTTTTAAATCATTTTAATCCTTTTAACCACGTGAAAAAATCATTATAATCATTGTTTGTAACTCTTATAATCATTTTTACCCCTGAACCACCCCAAAAGTGAATTAAAGCATCTTTCATCACTGTAAACTTTGTCACTTTGTTTCCAAATTCACTCTGGTCACTTTTGGGCGTGTTTTCTCTTTAATATTCTTTTTAAAGACTTTGTTCTTTAATTAATTGCTTGCAGTTCTTTGCTCAATTAATTCCAATTGAAATTGCTCTTGAAGAAATTTCTTTTGTAGCCTTAAAATATCTCTTGTAGAGTATTTTTTGGATAAATTTTTATTGTTGGTAAAACAATAAATTTTTATAATATTATTGTTTTATACTAATAAAGCTATAAACAATAAAATTGGCGTGTTTTCTCTTAAAAATAATATTTCATACTATTTTTAATTGAATTTTACCTTATACAAATTTTGAGGACAGGAAAAGTACTTGATTTTTAATCAAAGTTTCATATCCACACCTTACACAAACTGTGAGGAGAGATCTGAGGAGTATCCAGCAGCAACAGGATAGCTTTGATAAAGAAATTGATTACCTCTATGACTTTGAAGACAATCAATACCCTCCAACACAAGGTCAACCCACTACCTCTACAAAGTTAAAAGAAGAGGATAAAGACTATGACCAGGAACCTGAAAATCAGATTCCAAAGTCAAGATCAGAGTCGATGTACCAAGATGGGGGAAATCTCAGCTATTCAGAGAAACACCCTTATAGGTATTAACCTTATTTATAGCTTGCTAAAAAAGGTTCATACCTTTATTCTTGATGGTATTTCATGGTAATTTTTCTTTCATCACCTCTTTATAATGTTTAGTTAAAAGGTTATGAGCTAAAAACCATGAATATATGCATTTATTGTAAAAGTACATATATTCTGTCAACCTGTGACTCAAAACAGAGCACTAGCATGACATCCAACATACCATAAATAATGGTATGACAAGTATTGAAAAAACATAGTCAATACAGGTAATAAATAAGAGGAAACAAATCCTCTTAAATTAAACACCAACCTTATCCAAACAGAATAAGGAAACCTAGAGGAGAATAAACAAGTCAAAACCCTTATTTTCACCTCTCATCTAACCTGTTCATATTTAAGTTATTCTATACCAAAATGGTATTTTTCTTGAAGCTCACATAGAGAGCTACACAATGGTATCATCCATGTTGCTGTAACACCACTACAACTGGAGATACCATATGACCTTTATTTTAAAACCAAGACCCCCCTGAAAGTCAAAGAGGGCTTGTACAAAACTGTACAAAAGTATAACAAAATTAAAGATCTAAACAAGAGCTTTAATTTGAGACACCTTAGACCTCTGTATCTCTCAAATTGACTGAGGGATCTTGGTTCAAAGGTTTAACAACCAAAATACAGATATTCTGAAAACAACAATGTAAACAAACCCCTGTATCTTTGGCATACACTCATACAGCTGTACAGTGTTATATACCAAACTGTGGAGCTAATCAAGCCCTACAAGACTGTATCATCAGAATACAGATATTTTCCAAATTGAAGAAGATATCTGGTATGGAAGTTTTTGAAGCCTCATAATGATGTACAAAAATACATCCAAAAACTTAAAACCCTTATAACTTTTGCTATTTTAAAGAAGGGTAAACATGAAGCATACCAAACTGAAGAGATCATTAAGCCCTTCAATTCTGTGCTCTTGGTCTCTTGATATCTTAAGAACTGAATGAGATATCTTCATTGGAAGGTTTTTCTAGCAATACATGACTGTATCAAACTTGTATCAAACAGTATTGCTCTCATACTTAAAATAATATACTTATGAAGATATAACCTCTCTAAAATCATCATTATTGATCATACAGACACCAGAACAACGTCATCCAAGTGCTGAAGTGGCAGGTGAAAAGGTTTTTCACCCTGTATTGATCCAGAATGATCATTTGTGGTTCCAAAACCACCATTCTGCCTCTATTGACGTCAGAATTGACAATCCAGAACCAAAAACTGATCATTGGAGTGAAAGGTTTCACTCCTCTGACGTGTGAAGAGTTAATAACTCTTGAAAGTCTTGAAAGATATAAAAAGAAGGGTTTTTTCCTTGAAAACCCATCATCTTTATCTTATTATCCATATTCTTATGTGACAAAACTGTTATCAATCAGTAGTGTCCTTAGAATTATCATTAGAGATATAATTAGAATACAATTATTGTAGTACTTCTTTACAGTCAAAAATATTAGAGTATTGTAACCCAGGTCCTCAACAGACTCATCACCACTGTTACCACGTAGCAGTAGGACCTGAAGATTTAAATTTATTTGTTTTTTGACGTGTCAAAGTCATAATACTAGCTTGTAACTACATTTTATAGCTACTATATAGACTCACCCTGACATTTTGGGGGCCTGGCCGTGGTTTTTCAACCTTATTGGATGTGTTTTGAACTGAATTAGGCGTAAAAACTCAGTTATTTAAAAGGTATTTTACTAACAGTGAGCAAAATTTCAAATTTATCTTATTTTCTATTATTATCATTTTATATATATATATAATATAGCATCATATATTATATACATAATTTTTTTTCTCCAAAAATATATATTACAAATATTTTTGTTGAGAGTAAGAGTACAAATCCTCTTTATTTCATGATATTGTAATAATTTTCACGAAATTTGATAATAATACAACAGTATTATTTAAATTTCAATATAAATAATAATATACAAACAGTATATTACTTATTTTTTACTATTATTTTTCACCAAAGTGCGTGAAAATTAATAAAGAAACATTTATTAATAAATAATTAATAAATATCAAATAATAAAATAATTTTTTATTATTTATAAGGAATATTTTAATTAAATATTTCCTTTAAAACAAGACATCACTCAAATTGACGTGAAAGCTTGTAATTGATTGATATTTAAATAAAAAATCAAGTGTTAAAATAAATATTATTTATAATATTTATAATAATAAATCAGCTTTATTATAATTTAATAGATCTGACGTGTTTTTTTAGAAGAAAAACAATAGTATCCAAGTGAATCATTAACAAAACACTTGGATATTAAAGTTTCAATTCATAAAAAATCACATTAAGAAATATTAGTAATAATATTTATAACCAAATTTATTATAATTTAATAAATTTGACATGTTTATACAAAAACATAATAATATCCAAGTGAATCATTCACAAAACACTTGGATATTACAGTTTTCACTTATAAAACATAAGTGAAAAACTCAAAAACTGTTATTTTTCAATAAAAAACATATAAAAAAAATATTATAATAAGAATACTTAAAAATCTCGAAAAATAACAGTAGAATTGAATAAAATCATTTTGTTTTATCATAAAATACTGATTTACAATTTGAAATATCTTTTCTGAATAGTGGAAAAAGACTATATTCCATTAGAAACCCAGTCACAAGGAAATCCATCTGTGACAGCCTCAGAAGACAGAGAGGTGCTGCCAAAAACCAAGGGCAAGCAGAAAAGACACAGTGAAGTGACAATCAACTCAAAAGATTGGACACCAATAGCCATGCCAAGGGCCACAAAACCCAGAAAAGCTCCAACAAAACCAGTTGGATCACCAAAACAAATTGAAAAACAGAAAATCACTGTTATCAACCCAGTTGTAAACTCTAAAGGCAAATTGCCAAAGAGTATAGATCATAAATTTGTACAAGGGCCTGCTAAAGGTAAATAAACCTTGAAACATACAACATTTTTCATTTTCTGTCATTTTTTAACATTGTTAACATGACACCTCCACTTCTTAGAGATCTTGGATTCCCAAGAAATCAACCAGAACACTGGCCAAGAAGACACAGAGGAAGAAGAAAGCCAATCACTGGATCAAATGACCAGCAAAGGACTTACCATCAGGGAACTCCTACCCAAGGTCTTGATCCAAATCAAATTCAATCCAGAAGTCCAACCAGGAGATTGGACAGATGCAGAACAGGTACTTCAAATACACAAACTCCTGAAAGACCTCTTCACATGGAGCATGGACAACAAAATGTTCACTATGGCAGCATCATGGGCAGAAGTGGGGATAACAGCTCAGAAGATCTGTCTCAAGCAAATGGCTTGGATGAAGCTTATGACAGAAATGAAAGGTTGGAATCCCAACAAGAATTTCAAACTCTTAGAAGAAAGAGCAACCAGAATCAAAGAGAACCAGGAAGCCATACAAGCCATAGAGAGATATTGGCACAAGGAAGAGCCCAGTCAGATTCAGGTACCCCCAGAAATGGAAGGAGAAGTCCCATCTTCCCCACAACAATCCAGCAGTTCCAGGCCTTACAAGCCAAAGGAAACTTCATCCAAGGCTCCCCAACCATTCCAGGTAGTTTCCAACAGGAGAAAAGGAGCCCAAGGGAGAAACAAAAATTCTTTCAACCAGAGGAAGAAGGAAGCAGACCCATTGATGAAAAAGCTGATGGACTTAGTCCAAGAAGTACACAAAAGCAAAAAATAGTTGTACCTACAAATAGTTTTGATAGTTCTGACTCAATTGATCCAGAATTAATAGCTGAGACTACAATCCACACTCATGAGTTTGAAAACAAATTCACATGGACCAAATTGGCCCAATTCATGGATTGGACACATGAAACCTCAGAAAAAATGAGGACAGAAGTGGAAACATTGAAAGAAGAAAATGCTTTCCAAGCAACAGTCATAAAAGACTTGAATACAAATCTGGCCAAAATTTGGACAGAATTTGAAAAAACTAACAGACAGTTGAATTCAAGTCTAGAAGAACAACAAACTGTGAGGAGAGATCTGAGGAGTATCCAGCAGCAACAGGATAGCTTTGATAAAGAAATTGATTACCTCTATGACAGAGAAGACAATCAATACCCTCCAACACAAGGTCAACCCACTACCTCTACAAAATTGAAAGAAGAGGATAAAGACTATGACCAGGAACCTGAATATCAGATTCCAAAGTCAAGATCAGAGTCGATGTACCAAGATGGGGAAAATCTCAGCTATTCAGAGAAACACCCTTATAGGTATTAACCTTATTTATAGCTTGCTAAAAAAGGTTTATACCTTTATTATTGATGGTATTTCATGGTAATGTTTCTTTCATCACCTCTTTATAATGTTTAGTTAAAAGGTTATGAGCTAAAAACCATGAATATATGCATTTATTGTAAAAGTGCATATATTCTGTCAACCTGTGACTCAAAACAGAGCACTAGCATGACATCCAACATACCATAAATAATGGTATGACAAGTATTGAGCAAACATAGTCAATACAGGTAATAAATAAGAGGAAAAAACTCCTCTTAAATTAAGCACCAACCTTATCCAAACAGAATAAGGAAACCTAGAGGAGAATAAACAAGTCAAAACCCTAATTTTCACCTCTCATCTAACTTATGCATATTTAAAATATTCTATACCAAAATGGTATTTTTCTTAAAGATAACATAGAGAGCTACACAATGGTATCATCCATGTTGCTGTAACACCACTACAACTGGAGATACCATATGACCTTTATTTTAAAACCAAGACCCCCCTGAAGGTCAAAGAGGGCTTGTACAAAACTGTACAGAAGTATACCCAAATTAAAGATCTAAACAAGAGCTTTAATTTGAGACACCTTAGACCTCTGTATCTCTCAAATTGACTGAGGGATCTTGGTTCAAAGGTTTAACAACCAAAATACAGATATTCTGAAAACAACAATGTAAACAAACCCCTGTATCTTTGCCATACAATCATACAGCTGTACAGTGTAATATACCAAACTGTAGCGCTAATCGAGCCCTACAAGACTGTATCATCAGAATACAGATATCTTCCAAATTGAAGAAGATATCTGGTATGGAAGTTTTTGAAGCCTCATACTGATGTACAAAAATAAATCCAAAAACTTAAAACCCTTATAGCTTTTGCTATTTTAAAGAAGGGTAAACATGAAGCATACCAAATTGAAGAGCTCATTAAGCCCTTCAATTCTGTGCTCTTGGTCTCTTGATATCTTAAGAACTGAATGATATATCTTGATTGGAAGGTTTTTCTAGCAATACATGACTGTATCAAACTTGTATCAAACAGTATTGCTCTCATACTTAAAATAATATACTTATGAAGATATAACCTCTCTAAAATCATCATTATTGATCATACAGACACCAGAACAACGTCATCCAAGTGCTGAAGTGGCAGGTGAAAAGTTTTTTCACCCTGTATTGACCCAGAATGATCATTTGTGGTTCCAAAACCACAATTCTGCCTCTATTGACGTCAGAATTGACGATCCAGAACCACAAACTGATCATTGGAGTGAAAAGTTTCACTCCTCTGACGCCTGAAGAGTTAATAACTTTTGACAGTCTTGAAAGATATAAAAAGAAGGGTTTTTTCCTTGAAAACCCATCATCTTTATCTTATTATCCATATTCTTACGTGACAAAACTGTTATCAATCAGTAGTGTCCTTAGAATTATCATTAGAGATATAATTAGAATATAATTATTGTAGTACTTCTTTACAGTAAAAGATATTAGAGTATTGCAACCCAGGTCCTCAACAGACTCATCACGACTGTTACCACGTAGAAGTAGGACCTGAAGATTTAAATTTATTTGTTTTTTGATGTGTCACAGTCATAATACTAGCTTGTAACTACATTTTATAGCTACTATATAGACTCACCCTGACATATTCAGGTTATCTTGGTAAGTCTTAGGTTTACAGATGTGACATGAAAGAGACATAAATGTATTTTTAAATGGGAAATACAATGGTGTAATTAATTTCAAACATTTATCTGTTGGTTTCTGAGACAATCAGTAATTTATACTTTTTTATGGCATTTTTACTTATTCTAAGATTGTAATTTCAATTCTTATTAGAAAAAAAGTTTTTTAATGTTGTTTTATGTCCTCTATGTATATGTGGCAATATCTGAAAGGATCACATTAACTACCACCAAAAATGATTGTACCACAATCTGATATAGTTATTTAGGCTAAAATCCACTGTCCTACCTCTTCAATAGAATTTTTTAGTCTGGAAGCTCAATAATGCTTAATTTTATTATTCTTTGGGTCTTCTTTCATTTCTTCACCTCCTTAAGAGTTTTTGAAAATAAGTTATATATTTCTCAAGGAGCCATTCCTCTTCTTGAGTTGAATTCCTATTCCTTACAAGGTATTCCCTCTCTTTTTTGTTTCTTTTCCTCTTCTCTTTAAGGCCTTTTACAACATACATTTCTTCTCCTTCCTTTAGAAAGAGAATTTCAAGTGGTGGTATATTTCTCAAAGGGAATAGCTCTTTACCACTTGAACTGTAAGGTCTTATTAGACTTACAGGGAAAGCTGGGTGTTTGCTTAACAATTCTCCTGTTAATTATAGCTGCACAGAATTAGGGCCATGTAGGGCTTTTATCATAAAAGTTCCTGAAAAGGAGATTTTCAAATTCCTTTGGTACTTTAATGTTATAAACGTTTAATGTTGATCCTAGGACTAGATATTGTATTTTCAAATAAGGGGTATTGTGACCTTTTTAACATCTTTCTTTTGAATATTTGAAAGAGTCCTGCATACATCTATCTGCATGATGTCTTGCTTTGTCAAGTATCATCTTAAAGCTTTTTTCTGTTGGATTTATATCAACCAAGTCATTTTGGAGTGTGTCATAAGGTAGTCTTGGGTTCCAACCTTTTTCCAACATTGCAGGTGTTTTATAAGTTGATGAATGAATTTGTGTCTTCTATGCCAGTTCAAGAGCTTGTATCAGAGTAAACTGATCATGGGTAAAGCCATCAGAGTATTTGAGTTATAAGCCAACAGCACAGAATATTCTGATTATGTCTTCTAGAGTTTGTATCATTCTCTCTGCTAGTCCATCAGTCTGAGGGTGATATGCAGTTGATAATGATAACTTTGTGCCAAAAACAGTTCTGGGGATTTGTCCATATGGCTGAAGTGAATTTGAGATCTCTATCACTTATGATATTTTTGAATAAGCCTGTTTGGCTAATGACTTTATTCCATATCATTATATTGGTGCTAATAGCTGTTTCATATCTATACAATGGTAAGAACATTGGGGTTTTGAAGTAACTATCAGTTAAGACTCGGCATGTATTGAAGCTTCTGTCTCCTTCTGGGGATAGAGATTCTACTCAATCCATATGAGATATTTCCCATGGGAATTTTGGATCTTGAGTTTGGAGAATTATAAAGAATTTCTAACCTGTGGCTGTGTTTGATTTTTGACACCTGTAACAAGTATGGAAGTATTAAGGTCTATCTTTAAAGGTCATAAAACATGTGTGTTTGGTCCTATGTTAAAGGATTCCATCAAGGAGGTGGAATCTTCCTTCATCATATTCTTTTTCCATAATTAATCTAGCTTGTAAGATAATAATGGGTATTTTTGATCTCTTATAAAGAATTGGAATAAGATATGAAAATTATTGTCTATATTCTAACTTTCTCTAGCTTTTTTAAAGAATTCTGTACCAATGTCTGTGACACATATTCCTTCTATATGATTTTCTTACTGTGGTACCCATTCTTGGTTTTCAGGTTTATTGGCCAGAGCCCATCTGCTGAGCCCATCTGCATTTTTGTTAATATTTCCAGATTTATGGACTATAGTCATATTTGATATATATTCTTGGATAGAAATATGCCATCTAAGCATGTGTCTATATGGTGTATTTTTATTTAGTAATGATTTTACAGAATTACAATCTGTAATTACATCAAATACTGTTCCATCTAACTAATAGTGTAGCATTTCTAAGGAAAACACTAAGAAAAAGAATTCAATTGGGCTTGCTCCATACCTTGCTTCTATTGGCTTAATTTGTTCTTGAAGAAAGAAAAATGGGCCCTCAACAGGTTTATCATTGATTATTTGTGTTTTGTGTAGCACTGAACCTAATTCTTGTCCACAAGAATCAAGTTATATTTTAAAGGGTAGTTTCCAATTTGGAATCAAGAGAAAAGGAGCATTTGTGAGGTATTTTTCCAGCTCCTCATATGCTTTGACTCTTTCTTCAGTCATTTAATAAACTGCTTATTGGTCACAGAGTTTATACAAAGATTTCAAAATTTTTGCAAAACCTTTTATGTGTTTCCTGAAATATCCAGCAAATCCTAAGCATGATTGCATTTCTTTCTTAGCTTGGGGAATTGGCTTAAGTAGTAGTTATGCTACTTGACTTCAATCTATGCCCAAGCTTGGTCCAGACACTAAACTTCCCAGTGATTTTAGTTCACTGTATGAAAAATGACATTTTATTATTGATATTTTAATATTTAATAGAGCTATCTTTTGTAATACTCTTTGAAGTCTTGTCAGTGACTTTTAAAATTTTTTGGGAAAATTATAATATTATCAATATAGATATTTAGCCATCTTTCCAATAATGCTTCAGGGAATTTAGTGTTCATCATTATTTGGTAATGGGAAGGGGAATTTGTTACTAAATGGCATTCTTAGATATTAATATATTACACAATGGACTATTATCCTTAGTAGCTTTCTGGAATTATCTTTTAAGACATTTTAGTGGATACATGAATGTAATGAGCTTAGATTTTGACAGTTGTGTTAATATCTCATGGATCCTAGGTATTGTCAGGCTGAGTCTATGAAGAGGTGATAATAAGGAGTATTTACAGCCTAAAGTATGACTGTGACATGGGTAATGATGTTAAAAAATGGGTTTTAATAAAATTAAAGGGATTTACTAATGATTATTAGTGGTGGTGAGCGGTGTTGAAAGCCCTGGGTGCAGCTTTAACTGTTGGATTACAATAATAAACTCTACAATGCTAAAGTTTATAGTATGACCTTATTATTTTGCAAAAGTATAGCTGTTTTTGACAGTTGTAATATGCAGGAATTCAAGAGCAGGATGGGGATTTCTTTTCTGGCAGTGAAAAGGCCTCCTTTTATCCTGAAATGGGGTGAAAAGGCTGCTAGACCTTTTCACATAGAGGAAGTGAAGATTTTTCACTCTCTAGAACAGTATTGTGGTTTGCAAAAGGCCTGTGTAGCCTTTATTGGGCTCAGATGTGGCTTTGAAACCACATCTGGGAAGTTTTCACCAATACAGCGTGAAAATTTTCATCTGGGGACCACACAGCCTGATTCTGATGTGTATGACATGTAGAATGCTGTACAGAACCTGTATGGGACCCCAGGATTTAATTAACTATGAGGTATTGAAGTAAAAACAAGCTTCTTTGTCTGTTTGACACCTCATAATCATGGTTATGGGATATTATCCCATGGTAAGGCTGTATTAGCCAAAATGTGGGATTTTGACCTTAAAACAGCCATACCTTTGTCAGTTTTTGGGATATCAATCTCAAAATTGCTTCAGTGTGTAGAACTGTATGTGTTCTACACAATGGTACCTCATTTGATATGCTTATCATTAATTATGGCAAAGGTATGCCATGTACAAGATCTTTGTTCATATGCGTGTTTTAGGAAAAAAGCTGTATTGGGCTTGTTTTACTTATAGCTTTTGTTCTAGATGGGATATGGGGAAATGAATGGCAACATCAGATAGCCCTGAATGTGCTCTTTCCAAAAAGAACCCACTTTAGGTATCTCACACTAAAACTGTAGAAGTTAGATGGGAGGTGAATATGTTCTTCACCCTTGTTTGGCCTGAATTTGGCCCTAACTTCTGTAATACTGATGCTAGATTAGTTTGGCTGGTACCATTGGCTATCCCTGACCTAGAGCTTAATTTTGGATACCCATTTGATGGGGTTAAGACTCTTACTCTGTATTTCAGATGGGAGGTGAAAATTAAGGTTTATGCTCAGCAACAACTTTGAGGAGGAATAACATTGTTATTTGTTGTCCTATGGTGATGTGACTTGTATATTTGGAAAGGGGTGGGTTTCCTCTTTTGTTTTATACCTTTTGAGCTGATTTGACTCAGCTCTATGTTTTGGTGGTATCGTGGCTATACCATTGATTTATGGTATTTGGCTGTCAGGCTTGTGCTCTGGTTTTGAGTCACAGGCTGACATACCCTCCCTCTAAAAAAGACTCATCATTGATGAGACTTTTCAGTCCTCCTAGAGGCTCTGAATCTTCTTAAATGAAGTTTCCCATCTTGTATGGCATCTTCTGCCAACCATTTGTCCTTATCAGCTGTCTGGTTCTTGAATCTGAATAAGCACTGTCTCTGATCCTTACCATTAAGTCTGATCTTCCTGGTCTTGATGGTTTTCTTCACTGGTACAGGGGATTCCTCCACTTCCACTATCTCTGGTAGTGTGGGGTTCTTCTTCCTGGAGGGGAATTTATCCTCCTCTGTCTGGAAATATGGCTTTACTAAACTCACTGGAAAGACTGGGTGTTTCCTGGAAAATTCCTCTGTGAGTTTGACTTCCACTGCATTTTTGCCTACCAGCTTAATGATAGTGAAGTACCCTACAAATGAGTATCTCATTTTCTTGGGTCCTTTGAGATTATTAAAGCTAAGTGTAGACACTAACACTTGGTCCCCTTCTTTAAAGTCAGGTTCCATATGTGATTTGTCCCACCTCTGCTTATTATATTCTTTAGCCTCAGATATGCATTTGGAAGCTGTGTCCCAAGCCCTCTTCCACATTTTATGGAAATCCTTGGCTGTGGGGTGGATGGTCAGGAGACTTTTCTTCAGGTTATCTACAGGCAATAGAGGATTCCACTCTTTCTCTACCAGTGCAGGTGTTTTTCCTGTGGTAGAGTGCTGACTTGTGTTATAACCCAGTTGGACTGCTGGTAGAAGGGTAACCCAGTAATGGGTGTAACCTTCATGGTCCTTATATTCCATGCCATAGGCAAAGAATCTTTTAAGGATGTCCTTCATTTTTTGGATCATCCTTTCAGCTAATCCATCTGTTTGTGGATGGTAAGCTGTAGAAAAAGCAAGTTTAGTACCCAGAATGTCATAGAGGTTGGTCCAAAATTCAGATGTGAACTTTAGGTCCCTATCACTGATGATGATCTTAGGGACTCCACAGGTGGATATCATGTTATTCCAGAATAACAGAGCAGTGTCCATGGTTGTGTCCTCTTTGTGACATGTTAGGAACCTCATGCTCTTGCTGAACCTATCAACTATGATTAAGCAAGAATTGAAGTTTTCTTTGCCTCCTGGGACAAGTCCTGTAACCCAGTCCATGGTGATGGTTTCCCATGGGTGCTTGGGTTCTTCTATGTGTTGAGGTAACCCATACTTCTTTTTTTATTTTCCTTTTGGAATCCTTCACAAGTGTTGATGTATTCACTCAACTCTTGTTCCCAGTTGGGCCACCAAGCAGTGCTTGCTACCCTTTCTTTGGTCCTGTCTTCACTCATGTGTCCCATATAGGGGCAATCATGGCATTCCTGCAGGATCAAAGATATATGGTCTCTTTCTATTATTGTGAGTGCACTAGTGTGCTTCTCTCTATGATAGAGCAGGCCATCTATAAGGAAAGCTTTATTGTCCTTATAGTCCCTCAACCAGGGTTCCTCTAACTGGGATTCCAGTTCCGGGCTCCTGTATTTTTGTTGAAGGAGTTGTAACAATATGCCACACTGTTTGTGTTTGGAATATTTCTTCATCACTGCATTGAAGAATTCAGTGTGCATTTCTGAGGAACCTATTCCCAATATGGGAGTTTCTGTTCCTTCTGAGCTAGTGTTTCCACTGTCTGGGGTACCACTTTCTGGTGCCCACTAAGAAAATCTGAAGTTTTTCTTCCTGTCTATTTCCATGAAAAGGATAGGGATCTTAGCTGCAACTTCAGGGTCATAAGCTGGGCTGCTTTTGACATTATTCAATGGCCATCTGCTGAGGCCCTCTGCATTGGTATGACTTTTACCCTCTTTGTATATGATGGTCATATTTTCTCTATACTCCTGGATGGCTATTTGCCACTTCAGAATGTGTCTATTGGTAGTCTTCATGTTCAGTAAAGACATCAAGGCTGTGCAGTCTGTGTAGACTTCAGAGACTGCACCCTCCAAATAATAATGGAGTTTCTCTAGAGCCCAGACTAAGCATAAAAATTCTGTCTAGGTAGCCCCATACCTGGCTTCTGAGTCTTTCAGTTGCCTAGAGATGTAACATATTACTCCCTCTCTTGGTTCATCATTCAAAATTTGTCTCTGGTGAAGGGCTGCTCCTAAGCCTTGGCTACATGCTGCATCTATGTATAAGTGGAATGGTAGTTCAAAGTCAGGCAAGATGAGCACAGGTGCATTTGTGAGTTCATATTTGATCCTCTCATATGCATCCCTTTTTTCCTTGATAATTTCAAAAACTACATCTTTTGAACATAACTTGTATAAACTACTGGTTATGTGGGCAAAATTTTTGATGTGGTTTCTATAGTAGCTAGCAAACCCAAGGAAAGATTGCATCTCTTTGATGTTTCTTGGTACTTGTTTTTGCAGTACTTCTGCTACTTTGTTCTGGTCAATTTCCAGACTAAGACCTGAGACTTTATGTCCTAGAGCTAGTAGCTCTTGTTGTCCAAAATTTCACTTTTTGAGTGAAATTTTCAGATTTATGGGTGTGCATTTACTTAGCACTCTGTCTATGTATTGCACATGGTCTTCCCATGTCTCTGAGTATATAATTATTTCATTAACATATACTACCATCCAGCCTTCAAATATTTCTTCTTGAAATATGGTTTTCATCATCCTTTGGAAGTTGGCTGGTGCATTATTGATGCCAAATGGCATCCTGGTGTACTCATATATGCCCGTATGGCATATGATTCTGGGAAATTTCATGGAGTTTGGTTTAACTCCATTCTGGTGGAAGCCTTTCATACAATCCATTTTGGTTGTGTATCTGGCTTTTGACAGTTTGTCTAAGGCATGAGCTATCCTGGGTATAGGGTACCTGTCAGCTTTGGTGTAGTTATTCAGATCTCTGAAATCTCCACACAGCCTAGAATTGTGATCATGCCAGGTGATCAGGACAGCAGTGGTAATTTCCACTATTTCATTATGTCCAATCTTTCTGATGACATCCATGTCCAGGAGTTCATTGATATGTTTTTCAATTTCTTTCCTGGTTTCCAGACTTGCTGGGTAAGGAGGTCTCCTGAGCATGGGTGGATAAGGTCTTTCAACATCCAGATATAGTTCTATATCATGGCCTCTAATCTTACCTAATGGCTCTTCACCAATGGCAAATGCTGGTCTAATCTTTCTCAGAATTTTTGGTAAACTTAGTTTCTGATTACTGGTGAGGGTAGTACTAAACTGTCCCTCCCTGAATTCATTCAGGAGTTCTTCCAGAGGGTCTTAGGCAGATATTTGGCATGTATCAAGTGAAAATTTTGTTTCCTTGTTGGTACCAATGGTAATGTGCCTGTTTTTACTATTGTAAATATCTATGCCATACATCCTATGGTAATCTGTTCCCAGTAAAAACCCTTGGATGTGGGCATCCTCAAGCACTAAAAACTCTGGGTTGAGTCTGATATTACCCTTCCTATGGGGTATAATTATCTCTTTGATAATTGTCCCAATGGAAGTAATCTTACCTGATGCACTCTTGAAGTTCTTTGCCTTGGTGGGCAAGAGCTGGCTTTCCCAGTTTGTGAAGTGGTTGTACAGATAATTTCTGGCCACTATGGATCAGTGTGCCCCACTTTCAATGATCAATGGGTGTTGAGAATTGTCAATGCAAACAGTCATTTCTTTGGCTGTTCCATGTATTTATGCCATTCCTTTGGTTGGTGTGACCAGAAATGTTTGTGCATCTTGTGTATGTTTGCACAAGTATTTGTTGGCAGTGTCTTGTGGCATGCCTGATTCTAACTGTATGTCCTGGATTTCTAGTGGGGTTTCCTCTTGGTATTCCACTAGAAATTCTTCTCTTGGGTCTTGCTCTTCATCAGATTTTTCTCTGATGGCATCACTGATAGAGTCTGTGTCAGAATCCTCTGTTGGGGATTCCTCCTCAGGGAATTTCTCCATGGCATAGACTTTTTTCTTTGCCTTTGAACAGTTGTTGGCCAAGTGGTCTGTTGAACCACAGTTGTGACAAGAATTTTCGTTCTTTGCCACTTCTGCCACCATTTCTCTCGGTTTGTCTTTAAACTCCACCCTGAAAGGTTGTTTCTCTTTGAAACCACTGTTTTGATATGGGGTGTATTTCCCTATATTAGTTCTTTTCCTGACATCTTGATAGGTATTTGCAATGTCATCTAGAGTGCAATTGTGGTTGCATCTGAATTTCACTGCATGCTCTAGTTCTCCTGGCATTTGTGTCAGGAGTTTGTGATTCCTCATCTGGATTTTTATTTGAGGATCAATGGCTTTAACTCTTTCAGAATGTCTGAGACACCACTCATATGGATCTTTATCCACAGAGTATTTGTCATTTTCAAATGACATGGTCTTCTGCCATATCCAAGTACCATTTCTGTACTTTTGAATGATTTGAATAATCCATCATGGATTTCTTTCATTTCTGTGAACCATATACTAGCATGTCCTTTAAATGCTGTATTAAGTCTAGCAGTAATCTGGTAGTCTGGTATGCTTGGTACATCAATGAAGAGTGCAAAAATATAATATATGAGTTCCATATCATCATATTCTCCACTTCCACAGAATTTGGGCCATCTTGAGGCCTCAGGAAGCTGTTTCAAGGCTTCCTTTTCTGAATAAGACATATTATCTTTATCCTGGTATTGTGATGGAGATATTGCCTTATTCATCAGCATGGAATCTGGTTTCATGTCATCCTGATGATATGGATTATCCATAACATGGCCTTGTGGTTGGGGCTTCATGCTATGGTAGACATTAAACAGTTTGTTTATTTCCTGTGAGCCTGAAGGAATCTGAGTATGCCCTGTCTGGGTCAGCTGTTCCTTTATAGCTTGGATAGTGGCTTGATTCTCCCTTATCCTATTTGCCCTCACCTCCAGGAGTCTGAACTTCCTGGTGGGATTACAACCTTTTGTGATGACCATAATGTCTCTGAAGTCTATCTCCTTGAGACAAATCTTTTGGAAACTTGCTCCAAGTTCTTCCCAGTGGGATGCCAGGTTGAACCTCTTGTTGTCAATGCTCCATTGAAATAAATCTTTGAGGAGTTGGTGGAGCTGAAGAACCTTGTCCATATCTTTCTAGTCCTCTGGTTTGAGGCTCCTGTTTAATTGGAAAGTGAATGGCAGGGTGGGTATGATTTCCCTCAGTGTCTTTCCATCCACCACTGTGTCCAAGGTGTCCTCTTGCAGGTCTTCTGGTTCTGGACAAGCCTTCTATGTCCTCTGGCTGGCTCCTTTGGAAGCCAAGGTTTCTGAGGTGTACAGGTGACATATCAGTGTTTGAAAGCAGTAAAAAACTTCATGTTCTTAGGGTATTTAGCTTTGTCTGTGCCTTGTACAAGTTTGTTGTCTGCTGATTTTGGAAATTTACCTTTCAAGGTTACAACCGGGTTAATTATGGTAATTTTCGCTGTACAAGTGGTTAAGCCTGGTTTACCTTGTATTGAAGCAGAGTTTCATGGCTTTTTATCCCTCTGAGTGGAAATGGGTGTCCACTTCTTTGCTGTAATAAGACCTTCACTATGCCTCTTTCCTTTTCCCTTGCTGCCCTCTGGTTCTGAGGGTGTCATTGGTGTGTTGGCCTTTGACCGGGTCTCAAGTGGTATGTAGTTTTCTTCCACTGAATTAAACAGGAAAAGAGGGCTTAACATCGGTTAGGACTTCTTAAAATGCTGTTTGCACGTCTAAGAATGACTTCTGGGCTTGTATGTTACTACAATATGCCCTTGTATAATGACAGTGTAATCAAATTAACAATTTCACATCAGAAATACAGCTTACAGATATCTGGTACACTGTTTGTATGCCAGTATTTTACATAATAACTTGTAATTAGCAGGTATAAACTGATGAAAGTGGTATGTAAGAGGGTAATTGAATTAATAATACACCCAACCATGACTCAACTGTTGGTTTTACAGTAAGAGGTGTCCTCATTTAATTAAGAAAAGGACTTTATTAATGGAATAAAGTGTTTTTATATGTAAAACACGCCAAATATAAGGGTCTTGTGGTGATTAAATTATAATCAGCCACGCAACAATATGATTAAAAAAAAATAGAAATAGTGGTATGTAACATATACCAAAAAAAATATATCAGATAATATATATATACATTTTTAAGAAATATGCCTAAAAAGATAAAACAATATGTCAGAATATAAGAAAATAAGTAAAAAACTCACTTGTAAGGTCCAAAAAGGTCACAAAACATGGCCAGGCCCCCAAAATGTCAGGCTGAGTCTATGAAGAGGTGATAATAAAGAGTATTTACAACCTAAACTATGGCTGTGACATAGATAATGATGTTAAAAAATGGGTTTCAATGAAATTAAAGGGCTTTACTAATGATTATTAGTGGTGGTGAGTGCTGTTGAAAGCCCTGGGTGCAGCTTTACCTGTTGGATTACAATAATAAGGTCTAAAATGCTATATTTTATAGTATGACCTGATTATTTTCCAAGAGTATAACTGTTTTTGACAGTTGTACTATGTAGGAATTCAAGAGCAGGATGGAGATTTCTTTTCTGGCAGTGGAAAGGCCTCCTTTTTTCTGAAATGGGGTGCAAAGGCTGCTAGACCTTTTCACGTAGAGGGAGTGAAGATTTTTCACTTTCTAGGACACACTTGTGGCTTACAAAGGGCCTGTATAGCCTTTATTGGGCTCAGGTGGTTTTGAAACCACATCTGGGCAGTTGTCACCAATACAGGGTGAAAGGTTTCATCTGGGAACCACACAGCCTGATTCTGACATTTATGACATGTATAATGCTGTACAGAACCTGTATGGGACCCTGGTATTGAATGAAATATGAGGTATTGAAGTAAACACAAGCTTCTTTGTCTGTTTGACACCTCATGATCATGGTTATGGGATATTATCCCATGGTAAGGCTGTATTAGCCAAACTGTGGGATTTGGACCTTAAAACAGCCATACCTTTGTCTGTTTTTGGGATATAAACCTCAAAATTGCCTCATTTTGTAGCTATGTATGTGCTCTACACAATGGTATCTCATTTGATATGGTTAGCATTAATTATGGCAAAGTTATGCCATGTACAAGAGTTTTGTACATATGCGTGTTTTAGGCAAAAAGATGTATTGGGATTGTTTCCCTTATAGCTTTTGTTCTAGATGGGATATGGGGAAATGAATGACACCATCAGATATCCCTAGTTGTGATATTTCCAAAAGGGCCCCACTTTAGGTATATCACACTAAAACTGTAGAAGTGAGATGAGAGATGAATATTTTATTCACCCTTGTTTGGCCTGAATTTCGCCATAACTTCTGTAATACTTGTGCTAGCTCAGCTTGGCTGGTACCATTTGATAGCCCTGACTAAGAGCTTAATTTCCAATACCCATTTGATGGGGTTAAGGTTCTTACTCTGTATTTCAGATGAGAGGTGAAAATTAGGGTTTATGCTCAGCAACAACTTTGGTATTCTCTGTCCTATGGTGATGGGACTTGTATATTTGGAAAGGGGTGAGTTTTCTCTTTCTTTTGATACCTTCTGAGCTGATTTGGCTCAGCTCCATGTTTTGGTGTTATCATGGCTATACCATTGATTTATGGTATTTGGCTGTCATGCTTGTGCTCTGGTTTTGAGTCACAGGCCGACAGGTATTGGATATCTTTCAGGGATTGTATAGTTATTCAAAGATCTAAAGTCTTATACCATCCTTTATTTACCATTCACCATGAAAAAGATTCTATTCCCACCAGCAGGGGGAGCAGGTCCAGCCCAGCTTGGAACTTGCTTCATACTGGGCTCTAACTTGATACTATTATTTGGTCATATTCCACGCTGTATTTTCAAGCTTAAGAAATACTTAGCATAAAATAAATTGAATTATGTAGATTATGGAAATCCTGAGTAATCCTTTTCTTCCAAAATATTCTATCAAACCCAAAACAGGAACTTGAAAATATAGATAAAGCCAAGAACGATGAAATATTTTTTTGTATATTTTTGAATCTCAAATGATCATTTTTTCCCACTGAACATTGCACACTACCTTTCCTGGGTCTCTTTTTTTATATTATCTTTCAAGGTTCTAATATTTTTAGCTTAAAAATATTGAGATAAAAATATTTTGCTTTAACAAAGTACTCATCACAAAAATTGAGATATGTCACTTACATTTGTCAACATTCAGTTGAAAAGTCACAATTTTCTTTTGAAATGAAAATTCAAATGGAATTTTTCTTTAAGAAAGTTTTGTGATTATTGCTATGTATGGGTCTTATTTTTGACATGTATTTTCTTCTTACAAAAAGAAAAAAAATATTATTCTAGTTTTTCGAAAAATTACTATTTCACACCTGCCATTCATTTTTCACATCATAAGTAAAATTTAAGTCCTTTGATTTCTCAAAATATTTAACAACACATAATAAACCCAAAATTCTCAATATAAGCTACTTGATATGGATATATCCTAAACTCTGATTTCTTGTTAATAAGGCTATTATTGAAAGAAACTTAATCATGTAGTTATATTGTGGGGAATAAAGAATTGACTCAATTTCCAAATATTTTCTTTCATTTTTCAGTGAAAAATAAGTTTTTGTAAAAATATCTTTGAATAGAAATGGGGGAATATTCTTACTATTTCTCCATCAAAAGAGGGATTTTTCACATCAATTTTACTGTGATACATTTCAATTTTTTGTATATGTGATAGTAAAATCTTGAATAAACATCTCTACTAAGGCTCACATGATATGAGAAATAAGAATTTGATCTTAAAGGTTTTGATGAGGCAAACATTCAAAATGTGGGAAGTCATAATTTCAATAAACATCAATATTCAATAATCACACATTGATGTATCACAAAATAATTAGTCATGTAAAGAAGAATCCGAAATCCATTCTAAAACCATTTCTCTGATTTCGATTTTTGGGTAATACTAGTCAATTATCTCTGTGATATTTTATCATGAAAAATTATAATTTTCAGTTCTCAAAGAGTATTTCTTCATCTGAAATACTTTTTCACCAGAATAGATGCCAATATATATGGATATGTGAATCCAATTTCAAATGAAAGGATTTGAACCCTCAAAAATCTTAATTCAAAATGAAATTAATGTAATTTCTTTCAAAGATTTTGGGTCCTTATGCATACAATTCTAATCATATTTGGGAATAAAACTTTTATTTGAATTCAATAAGAACAAATTCAATTTTAAAGCTTTTACCCTCATAAATGAAGCCTTCATGAAACATAAAGCCCTTATTCTTTTTATCATGGAAAATCTTGGATTATATTTCTAGCTATATAATGAACTCAAATTAATGGTAAATATTCTCTTTTTCACTAATTTCTTTTTTTCATCAATTTATTATATTTTCAAAGTAATATATATTCTGTACTTCTGGAATATTCCAAAAACTATTGTTTCAAGAATTCACCTACCAAATATTTGGAAGTATTAAAGCCATTGAGATTTGCCCTATCAGTAAGAAGGCTCAACAAATATGTTTCCCTTAGCCTTTGTGAACTTGAGGATATCTTTTGAAATGATTATTTACAGTTTCTGAATAATTGAATCAGATGAGTGATATGTTGAGAAGATAATACACAAAAGTTGCAATCTTCAAAAAGAGAATTGAAAGAATATTCCTGATTAAGGGAGCTCTTATTCATTTTTGAATGATTTCTTAAATTTAGGAATTCTATTGCATATTTTGAAGCTAAATTTGTTTATAAATTTACCTAGATTTTACCTGTGTTATTATCTAGTAACCTTCAATACAAAATGTCCTTATTGACTATGGATTTTGCCCATTCTCATTTAAAATATATCCATTCAAAAATTAAGGCTTTTCTCTTTCATAAATTTAAACTTTTTGCTAGTAATTTTTTCAAAAATGGAATAGTTGAAGCTAGAAAGATGGATTCTCCATTTATAAAGTTTTTTCACTCCCTCTTAGGTTTTGATGAAGTCAAAAGGCAGATTTCAATATTAGTGGGATTGCAAATGCAAACCTTTATGTGTCCAAAGACCAAAAAAATGGTAAAAATTTAATTCCAGTTTTTAGGATTTTTGATCAAGAATAAAAAACTTGAAAGTCTTGTTTGTCAATTTTAAATCTCATCTTTTGTTTGGAATTACCCATAACAATGATTAAATCCCCATTACTGTATACCATAGTTTTCAAATTTTTCATACAGCTTTTCATAAAAACCTTCAAAATAGCTGATTTTTTTAAATTTGAAAATGAAATACTCCCATGATTGTTTCTATATAATAATTATTAAGGTGAAATAAACTATTCATATTAATAAAAATACTTACATTAAAGGATTTATTTACCTCTTGAAATACAAATCAAATCTTTCTACAATATTTAAACAACATATCATAGGTATATAATAAATTGGTGCACAATCTTATTTTTATAAAGAGACAAGACTCATTGGAAAGCAATAATTTTAAAAATCCACTTCTATGGAATTTTATGTGAGTTATTTCAGCTTTTTTTAAACTTTGGCTTAAGCTTATGTTCAATGTCTTTCAAGTTCTTCTCAAAAGTATTCCCAACCCACCTACACTAGCTCAGTTGGGATGTTGTTGGAGCAAGGTTTGGAAAAAGCTGGATGGGAAGATGTTTAATAATTTATTTTTCTTCCACAAACCTTAATTATGAAATTTCTGGAATTATACCAAGTGCTATTCCCTTAAATGACTTTCATGAAACATAAATGGAATCATTTGACAGAAATATTTTCAATCATGCTATGAGCAATTTGAATAATAATAATATGCTTGTCAATTAAAATTTGTGAAAAATATTAAAATGATGTTGAGCAATGATAATTAATTATTGAAGAAAGTGTGAATTCATTATCTTTTGATCATCAGGGACTTATTATTCTAGAAATTCTGGCCTTTGCAATATGTAACAATTACTAAGCCAATATCCTGGCATATGCTTCTCTGGTATTGTTTTGTGGTTTTATTTCCATGTCATATAATTTATATTTTCATTTCATTCCTTTACAAATACTCTCCTCTCATATAATTTCCTTATTTGATCAAGATGATTCTCGAATCATATTGATTCTCTTAATTTCTGAATCCTTTTTTTTGGGATTTCATTATTTTCTAAATTGTTTTTTATATTCTGAAATTTTATTTGGCTGTGTAGAATAGTTTTTGTTTATATTTCTTTTTCTTGAATTTGATTTTCATTTTGTCCCTTAATCAAGTTTTTTGTTCATTTTTTTATTTTTGGGGGGTTTGGATATTCTTTGTTCAATCATTTCCAAAGGAATTTATTTCTTTATACTCCTACTCATTCTTTTGATTGTTTTTTGGGAATTCTTCTCTTACTCACCATTTTTTTAATTTTGCTTCAGGAATTTTCTTTTGAGCTTGTTTTGTGTTCCTTATTGATTTTTTTGACTTTCTTTCTTTTTCATATCTTTTGAATTTTTTTGATCATTTTTTTTGATTATTTTTTGTTTTTGAAAGCAACCAAAAATTGAAATTGAAAAAAATGTTATTCTTGCTATAAATCAAAATGTAAAATTGGTTATGTGTTTAGTTCTATTTTTGCATCTTCCCAAAGCCAACAAAATATTAAATACAAAGAGAAATCAAGATTGCAAATGAAGAGTTGGGCAATAAATATCCCACCTCAAAGATAAAAGGCGTTAAAAAACAAAATAAGAACTATTTAACTAAATTATTCATTTTGTTCAATTTTAACTTAGATAATTTTCCAAAGGAAAGAAATCACGTGTGACATTTTAAAGTTTTCCTTCAAAGAAGTCAACAATAATAAATAAAGTTGTAGAAAAATCTCATAGAAGCTGAAATGATTCATTTAAATAGTGCAAAAACTCAATATGAAAGGGATTTTCAATTAAAAAAGAGCCTTCATAAATGGTCTTCTTCATTATGCAAAGAGAATTCGATTAAGTTGAAATAGCTTATTTGAGCTAGAAAAAATTATCCCTTCCTTGTGAATATTGTGAGTAATCAAGAAAATATGAAGCATATTTGAAAAAAATAATACTACGTCTGATTTATATGAGTCTCAGTTAAGTTATGATCTTCAGTAGCTTCCAAAAAAATCATTCAGAAACTAGCTTGATATATAAGTGGGGAAAACACAAATATTATATATGCATCAAGAGAATGTTTCAGACCACTGCATATCCTCCTTAAATGGTGTGAAAAGTATCTTAAAAACCAATAGAAAATGCTCATGGTGGATAATTTTCCTTGAAATAGTTTAATTTCTGTATAAATTGGCTTAATACATAGAGGAATTTCATTCAGAAGAAATTTATACAGAAATGGTTAGAAATAATTTGAACCTGTGCCATGAGCCCATCATTTGGAGTATGAAGGAAAAGTCAATTTCTCTAAGGTTACTTCACATATATCTGTAAAAGAAGTTTATTTTTGTATAGAGAGGAATTTTAATTCAATAATTGATTGTATTGGTGAATGGTGTATATGAAATGTATGAGTAAAAAAACAAATATCATAGTAAATCTGTAATATTTTATTTCAATTGAGTAAAATTTTAAATATCCAAACCTGTTGCTCAAAGTATCAGCAGAAATATTGCAATGTTAGAACCAAGGCTGGGACTCAAGTTGAAAGCAGGTTGACCTAGGTTGGACCTGCTACCCCTGCCGGCATGGATAGCCTTTTCTTCATAGTGATTGGGCCAGGTTATAATTACTGGTGTAGTTAATTATACTTGTTAATTATGGCCTAATTTCCATAAACCCCCAGGTCCATTAATTCTTAAAGGTATACCTCTAAGGTTTCTGTAGCTCTTGGGCTGGAAAGATAAGCCGGTCTCTTTAACAGCGGTGGATAAGGTCTATCTACATTTAGAATAATATCAACTTCATGTCCAATGATTGCACATAGTGGTTCTTTGTCAGTTGCAAAGGCACTTTTCTAGTTATATAAGAGGTCAATCAATTTTAATTTCATTTTTCTTCTAATTATTTATTGAACTATTCCACTTTTAGTTAATCACTTATGAATAAGTGTGTATCTGGGGTTTTTTCCTAATGTTTAAAACAGTTATTTGTTTCTTATTAATCAAGGAGCCAAAAATTTGCCTTTTATTAATTCCTATGCTAATATATATATTTTTTTTGGTTAGAAATAACTATGGCATAAGTTGATAAGTAATCATTTTCAAGTATGAAATGGTTACTAGTACAATTGTCCATTACTAAAAACTCCACTGTCATTCTTACACAATGAGATGGATGTAGGAAAATAAATATCAAGTCAATGACTCCAAGGGGTTTCATGCTTTCATTTTCACTACTAAACTTGACTCCTTGTATTGGTATAAGTTGATTTTCCCCATCTGGTACAAGAGTTAGTAGATAGTTTTTCCAACCCATGTGCAGTATGCTCCTGTGTCCAGATTTAAACTTTCCTATTTTTTGTTTAACATAACAATACTCATACTTCATTTTCCAGAAGTATAGCCCATTCCCTTTGCAGGTTTGGTTCTATGAAATTTGGCATCCTGTATGTTTGTAAGGAATGTATCAAATGTTTCAATTTGTGGCAAATTTGAGCCTACATCTAGTACTTCATTGATTAAATCAATATTATTAATTTGGGGATTAATTATGTTTATTTAATCACTTTCCAATGTTTCTGATTATTCCATATCCTTTTCAGAATCAGACTCTTCCTCCTTATCATTGTGGTCTTCTGTTTCCACTATTTCATTACTTTTTGCCTTTTTGAGACAACTATTAGCTAAGTGGCCAATACCACCAAATTTATGGAATTCAATTTTATGATTGGTGTTATTGGTTTTGAAAGGCTATTTTGATTTTTTCTTTTTGATAAATGGTTTATTTGGGCTTTTTATGTCCAATTTTTGCTATGTACTGTCAATTTTGGTTCTTGTCAAAATGTCCTCTAGTGAATTGAGATATTCTTAAGTGGAACATGGCTCTATGAATTTGCTTCTTATAGCATGTTCCAGTTCTCCTCCATATTTTTTGAGTATTTCTATATGCACCATTGTTTGTGACATTTCTGGATACAGTACATTTAGTCTTTCAGCTTGTTTTAAGAACCAAGTTAAAGGTTTATCCCTGTCTGGTTCAAAAAAGGAATTTTCAAATGAATGTTCTATTTTGAACCTCCAGGAATCATTTTACCACTTGGTGATTATTTCATTTTTCCACCAAGACCAGGTATTTTTGCCATTTTTTTGTCTAATGCCACAATACCATCTCTTTGCTAATTTTTAAAATAAAAAATGTAATCTTGCAGTTATTAATTCATGTGGTATGGAATAATCTTCTTGCAACATTTCAATTGTTTTAATATATGACATATGGTCATATTCACCTTCACCTGTGAATGTTGGCCATTCTTTAAGTTTAGGTGTGTCTTTCATTAAGACTTGATTGTTGTCTTGATGGCTGGAGTATGATATGAAGGGATTTGTTATTTACTCTTCTTGGCTTAACAGAAGTTCTTATGTGGGAAAATGCGGTTGATAACTTTGAAATATTCAAGCTAGCCTCATTTATTTTATCCATTTTCTCAGTAATAAGTATGATGTCACTTTGAATATCATCTTTAAAATTCATTCTTGCTTCATAGCTTTTTTTCTGCATGGTCTAGAAGTAGTTTTTGGTTTTAATAAGTCTTTTCTTTATGTTTTTCAATAGAAATGGGTAATTGTTTTCATTTTTCTGTCAAGTTTTCAATACTTTGGTCATGATTGATTGTGAAAATGTTTTCTTAGATATCTTTTATGTACTTATACAAATTTTATTGTCCTTGTATTAATTTTTGAGTATTGTCACTTGAAATTTTTGGTTTATTATTTGAAACCATAAATTGAATATTGTCTATTTCTAGCTTATTTTGTACAATAATTTGATTTAGAGATAACATATTTTTTTTTATTTCTTTCAGTGATAATAGAATGTCTTCAATGTATTTTAAAGGTATTATACTACTTTTAATTTCTGTTAAAGTATTTACAACATCAGGAGAAAAAGTTGTTTCTTTGGGAAAGATGACTGTCTCATTCTTTGCCCCTCTTTGTCCTTGAATTCCATAAAGGTTCTGGACATTTTGAAGACATTATACATGTCATATTCTTGAATTCTTGGGATTCTGTAAGTTGAGAAATATGGTTTCCTCAAGTTCTTTTTCTTTTTCTTCATCTCCCCTTGGGGAGGTTGGTTGGCATGTGGCTTTCTGGTAGAAGATACTGGGGCTTCTTCCTTGCTCAGCTCCCTCTTTGTTGTGCCAATTGTTTGTATTTTGATTTGAGGTTTAGATGATAGTGGATTCCATCTATTAGCAAATTTCACTATTTTGTCCTCTGCGGATCATTTTGAGCATGTGCCAGGAGCTCATCATTCCTTGGTGGATTTGTGGCAGCATTTCCCAATTTTTGTCTTTGTACACCATTTGATGCTGTTTGTACTGGCTCATGTAGATGTCTATCTGAGCCCTCTGAATGTGACTTTTCTCTGTCAGAATTATTCATACTTTGTCAGGCTGAGTCTATGATGAAGCAGTAAATAGGCTAATTACAACTTAAATATGACTGTGACACAGTTATAAATATCAAAAATAAGGGTATTAAAATATAATGAAGGTTTATTATTGAGATAAAAGGGCTTTACTATTGAAGAATAGTGGTGGTGAGCTCTATTGAAAACCCTGGGTGCAGTCTTACCAGTTGCATTATTATAATAAGAGCTACAATACTTAAATTTAAAGTATAACCTGATTGTTTCCAAGAGTATAGCTGTTTTTGACAGTTGTACTATGTGGGAATTCAAGAGCAGGATGAGGAAACCTTTTCTGGCTGTGAAAAGGCCCCTTTTTATCCTAAAATGGGGTGAAAAGGCTTCTAGACCTTTCCACATAGAGGAAGTGAAGATTTTTCACTTCCAAGCACTGGCTTGTGGTTTTCACAAGGCCTGTATAGCCTGTATTGGGCTCATATGTGGCTTTGAAACCACATCTGGGCAGTTTTCACTAATACAGGGTG
The DNA here is from genome assembly GCA_023105745.1 of Austropuccinia psidii. Taxonomy (NCBI): domain Eukaryota; kingdom Fungi; phylum Basidiomycota; class Pucciniomycetes; order Pucciniales; family Sphaerophragmiaceae; genus Austropuccinia; species Austropuccinia psidii. The sequence goes on from JALGQZ010000014.1 coordinate 3,191,290, forward strand.
AAAGGTTTCATCTGGGGACCACACAGCTTGATTCTGACGTGTATGAAGCATAGAATGCTGTACAGAACCTGTATGAGACCCCAGTATTGAATGAACTATGAGGTATTGAAGTAAAAACAACCTTCTTTGTGAGTTTTACACCTCATAGTCATGGTTATGGGATATTATCCCATTGTAGGGCTGTATTGGCCAAGCTGTGGGATTTTGACTTTAAAGCAGCCATACCTTTGTCGGTTTTTGGGATTTAAGCCTCAAAATTGCCTCATTGTGTAGCCTTGTATGTGCTCTACACAATGGTACCTTATTTGATATGGTTATCATTGAATATGACAAAGTTATCCCATGTACAAGAATTTTGTACATGTGCGTGGTTTTAGGAAAAAGCTGTATTGGGCTTGTTTGCCCTATACCTTTTGTTCTAGTTGAGATATGGGGAAATGAATGACACAATCAGATAGCCCTGATTGCGCTCTTTCCAAAAAGTCCCCACTTTAGGTATCTAACACTAAAATTGTAGAAGTTAGATGAGAGGTGAATGTTTTGTTCACCCTTATTTGGTCTGAATTTGGCCATAACTTCAGTAATACTGGTGCTAGCTCAGTTTGACTGGTACCATTGGCAAGCCCTGACTTAGAGCTTCATTTCAAATACCCTTTTGATGGGGTTAAGCTTCTTACTCTGTTTTTCAGATGAGAGGTGAAAATTAAGGTTTATGCTCAGCAACAAATTTGAGCAGGAATAACTCTGTTATTCTTTGTCCTATGGTGATGGGACTTGTATCTTTGGAAAGGGATGAGTTTCCTCTTTAATTTGATACTATTTGAGCTGATTTGGCTCAGCCCCATGTTTTGGTGGTATCTTAGCTCTACCATTGATTTATGGTATCTGGCTGTCATACTTGTGCTCTGGGTTTGAGTCACAGGCTGACATACCCTCCCTCTAAAAAAGGCTCATTACTGATGAGACTTTTCAGTCCTCTTAGAGGCTCTGAATCTCCTTAAATGAAGGTTCCTATCTGGTATGGTATATCCTGACAACCATTTGTGTTTATCAGCTTTTTGGATCTTGAATCTGACTAAGTATTGTCTCTGATCCTTACCATTAAGTCTGATCTTCCTGGCCCTGATGATTTTCTTCACTGGTCCAGGGGAATACTCCAACTCCACTATTTCTGGTGGCATGGGGTTCTTCTTCCTGGAGGGGAATTTATCCTCCTTTGTTTGGAAGTATGGCTTGACTAAACCTACTGGAAAGACTGGGTGTTTCCTAGAAAACTCCTCTGTGATTTTTACTTCCACTGCATTTTCCCCTATCAACTTAATGATAGTGAAGGGCCCTACAAATGAGTCTCTAATCTTCTTGGGTCCTTTGAGATTATTAAAGTTAAGTGTAGACACTAACACTTGGTCCCCATCTTTAAAGTCAGGTTCCATGTGTGATTTGTCCCACCTCTGCTTGTTATATTCTTTTGCTTCAGCTATGCATTTGGCAGCGGTGTCACAAGCCATCTTCCACATTTAATGGAAATCTTTGGCTGTGGGGTGGATGGTTAGAAGATTCTTCTTCAGGTGATCCACAGGAAGTAGGGTACTTCACCCTTTCTCTAACAGTGCAGGTGTTTTTCCTGTCGTGGAGTGCTTACTTGTGTTATAAGCCAGTTTAACTGCTGGAAGAAGGGTAACCCACTCATGGGTGTATCCTTCATGGTCCTTATATTCCATGCCATAGGCACAGAATCTCCTAAGGATGTCCTCCATTGTCTGGATCATCTTTTCAGATAGTCCATCTGTTTGGGGATGGTAAGCTGTGGAAAATGCAAGTTTGGTTCCAAGCATGTCATACAAGTTGGTCCGAAATTCAGATGTGAATTTTGGGTCCCTATCACTAATGATGATCTTAGGGACTCCACAGGTAGATATGATGTTATTTAAGAATAACAGAGCAGTATCCATGGCTGTGTCCTCTTCATGGAATTGTAGACACCTCATACTCTTTCTGAACCTATCAACTCTGATAAAACAGGAATTGTAGTTTTCTTTGCCTCCTGGGACAAGTCCTGTAACCCAGTCCATATTGATGGTTTCCCCTGGGTGTTTGGGTTCTTCTATATGTTGAAGTAATCTATATTTCTTCCCATGTTTCCTATTTGCCTTCTGGCATCTTTCACAAGTTTTGATGTATTCACTCAACTCTTCTTCCCACTTGGGCCACCAAGCTCTCCTTGCTACCCTCTCTTTGGTCCTGTCTTCACTCATGTGTCCCATGTAGGGGCAGTCATGGCATTATTGAAGGATCAGAGAGATGTGGTCCCTGTCTACCACTGTGAGTGCACTTGTGTGCTTTTCTCTGTGGTAGAGCAGGCAATCTATAAGGAAGAACTTGTTGTCCTTATAGGCCCTCAACTAAAGTTCTTCCAGCTGGGATTCCAGTTCTGGACTCCTGTATTTTTGTTGAAGGAGTTGAATTAATATGCCACACTGTTTGTGTTTGGCATAAGACCTTAGTACTGCACTAAAAAATTTATTGTGCAGTTCTGAGGAACTTATTCCCAGTATTGGGGTTTCTGTTCCTTCTGGATCAGTGCTTTGACTGTCAAGAGTACCCCCTTCTGGTGCCCATTCAGAAAATATGAAGTTCTTCTTTCTATCTATTTCCATGAAATGGATAGGGATCTTAGCTGCAACTCCAGGGTCATAAGCTGGATTGCTTTTGAAATTATGCAGTGGCCATCTGCTAAGGCCATCTTCATTGGTATGACTTTTACCTTCTTTGTATATGATGGTCATATTCCCTCTATACTCCTGGATGGCTATTTGCCATCTCAACATGTGTCTATTTCTAGTCTTCATGTTTAGTAAAGACTTCAAGGCTGTGCAGTCTGCATAGACTTCAAAGACTACACCCTCCAAATAATTATGGAGTTTCTTCAGAGCCCAGACTAAGCATAGACATTCAGTCTGGGTGGCCCCATACCTGACTTCTGAATCTTTCAGTTTCCTGGAGATGTAACATATCACTCCCTCTCTTGGTTCACCATTCACAATTTGTCTCTGGTGAAGGGCTGCTCCTAAGCCTTGGCCACATGCTGCATCTATATATAACTTGAATGGTAGTTCAAAGTCAGGTAAGATGAGAACAGGTGCATTTGTGAGTTCATGTTTGATCCTCTCATATGCATCCCTTCTTTCCTTGGTAATTTGAAAAACTACATCTTTTGAACATAACTTGTAAAGACTACTAGTTATGTGGGCATAGCCTTTGATGTGGTTTCTATTGTAGCTAGAAAACCCAAGGAAAGATTGCATGTCTTTGATGTTTCTTGGTACTGGCTTTTGCAGTACTTCTGCTACTTTGTTCTGGTCAATTGCCAGACTGAGACCTGAGACTTTATGTCCTAGAGCTAGTAGCTTTTGTTGGCCAAAATTACACCTTTTAAGTGAAATTTTCAGATTGATGGGTGTACATTTACTCAGCACTCGTTCTATGAATTGTACATGGTCTTCCCATGCCTATGAGTATATAATGATATCATCAATATATACTACCATTCAGCCTTCCAGAATTCCATCTTGAAATATTGTGTCCATCATCCTTTGGAAGTGGGCTGGTGCATTTTTAATGCTAAATGGCATCCTGGTTTACTCATATATGCCCATATGGAATATAATTCTGACTAACTCCATGGAGTTTGGTTTAACTCCATTTTGGTGGAAGCCTTTCATACAATCTATTTTGATTATGTATTTGGCTTTTTCCAGTTTTTCTAAGGCATGTGGTATCCTGGGTATAGGATACCTGTCAGCTTTTGTGTAGTTATTCAGGGCTCTAAAATCTCCACACAGCCTGGATTTGCCATCATGCCAGGTGATCAGGACAGGAGTGGTAATTTACACTATTTTATTGTGTCCAATGTTTCTGATGATATCCATGTCCAGGAGTTCATTGATATGGTTTTCAATTTCTTTCCTGGTTTCCAGACTTTCTGGGTAAGGAGGTCTCCTGAGCATGGGGGGATAAGGTCTTTCCACATCCAGATATACTTCCATATCATGGCCTTTAATCTTTCCTAATGGTTCTTCCCCAATGGCAAATGTTGGTCTGTTCTTTCTCAGCATATTCAGTAAACTTAGTTTTTGTTTACTGGTGAGGGAAGTGTTAAACTGGCCCTCTCTGAATTCATTCAGTAGTTCCTCAAGTGGATACTAAGAAGATATTTGGTATATATCAAGTGAAAATTTCTTTTCCTTGTTGGTACCAATGGTAATATGTCTATTTTTACTGTTGTAGATATCTATGCCATACATCCTCTGGTAGTCTGTTCCAGTAAGAACCCTTGGATGTGGGCATCATCAAGAACTACAAACTCTGGGTTGAGTCTGATGTTAAATTTCCTATGGGGTATAATTATCTTTTTGATAATTGTCCCAATGGAATTCATCTTTCCTGATGCACTTTCAAAGTTCTTTTCCTTGGTGGGAAAGATCTGTGTTTCCCGGTTTGGGAAGTGGTTGTCCAGATAATTCCTGGCCACTATGGAGCAGTGTGCTCCACTGTCAATGATCAATGGATGTTGATCATTGTCAATACAGACAGTCATCTTGGTGGCTTTTCCATGTATGTAAGCCATTCCTTTGGTTGGTGTGACCAGGAATGTTTGTGAATCCTGTGTATGTTTGAACAAGTTTTTATTAGCAGTGTCCTGTGGCATGCCTGCTTCCAGATGTATGTCCTGGATTTCTAGTGGGGTTTCCTCTTGGTATTCCACTAGGAATCTTTCTTTTGGGTTTTGCTCATCATCAGATTCTTCTCTGATGGCATCACCCATAGATTCTGATTCAGAATCCTCTTTTGGGGATTCCTCCTCTGGGACTTTCTCAATGGCATAGACGTTTTCCTTTGCCTTTGCGCAGTTCTTGGCATAGTGGTCTGTTTAACCACAATTATGGAAAGAATTTTTCATCTTAGCCACTTCTGCCACTCTTCCCTTGGGTTTGTCTTTAAACTCTACCCCCGGTTGTTTCTCTTTGAAACTACTGTTTCTATATGGGGTGAATTTCCCTATATTGGTTCTTTTCCTTACATCTTGTAAGGTATTTGCAATATCATCTAGAGTGAATTTTGGTTGCATCTGCATTTTACTTCATGCTCTAGTTCTCCTGCCATTTGTGTCAGAAGTTTGTGATTCCTCATTTGCGTGTTCATTTGACGATCAATGGCTTTGAGTCTTTTAGACTGCCTAAGACACCACTAATATGGATCTTTTTCCACTCATTACTTGTCATTTTCAAATGAAATGGTATGTTTCCATATCCAAGTACCATTGCTGTACTTTTGGATAATTTGACTCTTCCACCATGGACAGTTTCTCATGCCATGGATTTCTTTCATTTCTGTGTACCATATAATAGCATGACTTTTAAAGGCTGTATTGACTCTAGCAGTAATCCAGTAGTGTGGTATTCTTGGTACATCAATGAAGAGTCCATAAATATAATCTATGAGTTCCATATTATCCTATTCTCCAGTTGCAGAGAATTTGGGCCAGCTTGAGGCCTCAGGAAGCTGTTTCAAGGCTTCCTTTCCAGAGTAAGACATATTATCTCCATCCTGGTATTGTGATGGAGATCTTGCCTTATTAACCAACATGGCATCTGGTTTGATTTCATCTTGGTAATATGGATTATCCATGACATGGCCTTGTGGTTGGGGCTTCATGTTATGGTAGACATTAAAAAATTTGTTTATGTCTTGATCCAGACAATCCCTGTCCCTTCTGCTGTGGTGTTGTTCTTCAAAGATTATGTTCAGTCTTTTGTTGGTTTCTTCAGAGGCTTTTCTAAATTGAGCATGTCCTTCTTGAAGAGGTTTAACAACTTTATCCATAGAGGATGTTAATTTTTTCATCCTCTCATGGCTTGCTTCAAGTTCTTCAAACTGCTTTTGAGTTTGCTCAGCATATTGGGACATTTGTAACCACAGTTCATCACTGTTTAGGTTACTCTCAGGTGTGAAAAAATTATGATCCATCTGAGTGGGGGTAATATTTCTATTAATGGGACTCCTGGTACTAGAGTTATTTAAAGCTACTTCTGGTTCTTTTGTACTTCTTTCATCAAATTCAACAGCTTCTGGATCATAGGGTCTGACTCTTTCTTCCTCTGGCTGAAGGTGGTCTTGTTTTGCCCTTGTATCCTTGTCTTCTCCTTGAATCTTCCTGGGATTGTGAAGAATGGTGACTCTTGGCTATTGATCTGTTGGTTTCTGAATGGTGTGAAGCCACTGGAGAGCTGATTTGGCCTGCTCCTCGTGAGCCTAAAGGAATCTGAGTAGGCCCTGTCTGGGTCAGTTGTTTTTCTATAGCTTGGATAGTGGCTTAACATTCCCTTATCCTGTTTGCGCTCACCTCCAGGAGTCTGAACTTCCTGGTGGGATTACAACCTTTGGTCATGATCATAAGGTCTTTGAAGTCTATCTCTTTGAGACAGATCCTCTGGCAACTTGCTCCAAGTTCTGCCCAGTGGGATTCCAGGTTGAACCCCTTGTTGTCCATGCTCCATCAAAATAAATCTTTGAGGAGTTGGCAGAGCTGAAGAACTTGATCCATGTCTGTCCAGTCCTCTGGTTTGAGGTTCCTGTTGAATTGGAAAGTGAATGGTAGAGTGGGTATGATTTCCCTCATTTTCTTGCCATTCACCACTGTGTCCAAGGTGTACTCTTCCAGGCCTTCTGGTTCTGAACAAGCCTTCTCTATCATCTGGTCGGTTCCTTTGGAAGCCAAGGTTTCTGAGGTGTACAGGTGACATATCAGTGTTTTCAAGCAGTCAAAAACTTTATGTTCTTAGGGTATTTAACTTTGACTGTGCCTTGTACAAATTCGGTGTCTGCTGATTTAGGCAATTTACCTTTAGAGGTTAGAACTGGGTTAATTATGGTAATCTTCCCTGTACAAGCTGTTAAGGTTGGTTTACCTTGTATTGGAGCCAAGTTTTGTGGTTTCCTACTCCTCTGGGTGGCAATGGGTGTCCACTTCTTTTCTGTGATAAGGCCTTCATTGTGCCTCCTTCCTTTTCCCTTGCTGCCCTTTGGTTCTGAGGGTGTGACTGGTGTGTTGGCCTGTGACTGGGTTTCTAGTGGGACGTAGTTTTCTTCCACTGAATCAAACAGGAAAAGAGGGATTATTGTCAGTTAATACTTCTTAAAATGCTGTTTGCACTTTTAAGAATGTCCTTTGGGCTTTTATGTCACTACAATATGCCCTTTATAATGACAGTGTAATTGAATTAACAATTTCATGTCAAAATTACAGCTCACAGATGCCTGGTATACTGTTTGTATACCAGTATCTCACAGATTCACTTGTAGTTAGCAAGTATAATCTGTACAAAAGTGGCTGTATAAGAGGGTAATTGAATTAACAATACACCTCACCACGCCTCAACTGTTGGTTTTACAGTAAGAGGTGTCCTTCTTTAATTAAAAGCTTGGACTGTATTAATGGCTGTAATGTGTTTGTATATGTAAAACACGCCAAAAATAAGCTTATGATGGTTATTAACCATTTATTATTTTTAATAATTATTTTCAAATAAGTTGGTATAAGACATATACCAAAAAAATATGGATATTGTAAGATATGTCTTATATATTTTTTTAATGATTTTGACGCCTAAAAGGATAAAACAAAATGTCAGAAATAAAGAAAAATAAGTAAAATACTCACTTTCAAGGTCCAAAAGATTAAAAAACACGCCCAGGCCCCCAAAATGTCATGCTGAGTCTATGATGAAGCAGTAAATAGGCTAATTACAGTTTAAATATGACTGTGACATGGTTATAAATATCAAGAATAAGGGTATTAATATATACTGAAGGTTTATTATTGAGATAAAAGGGCTTTACTATTGAAGAATAGTGGTGGTGAGCACTATTGAAAACCCTGGGTGCAGTATTACCAGTTGGATTACTATAATAAGAGCTACAATACTTAAATTTAAAGTATAACCCAATTATTTCCAATAGTATGACTGTTTTTGACAGTTTTACTATGTAGTAATTCAAGAGCAGGATGAAGAAACCTTTTCTGGCTGTGAAAAGGCCCCTTTTTATCCTAAAATGGGGTGAAAAGGCTTCTAGACCTTTCCACATAGAGGAAGTGAAGATTTTTCACTTCCAAGTAATGGCTTGTGGCTTTTGCAAGGCCTGTATAGCCTGTATTGGGCTCAGATGTGGTTTTGAAACCACGTCTGGGCCGTTTTTACTAATACAGGGTGAAAAGTTTTATCTGGGGACCACACAGCTTGATTCTGACATGTATGACGCATAGAATGCTGTACAGAACCTGTATGAGACCCCAGTATTGAATGAACTATGAGGTGTTGAAGTAAAAACAACCTTCTTCGTCAGTTTGACACCTCATAGTAATGGTTATGGGATATTATCCCATGGTAGGGCTGTATTGGCCAAACTGTGGGATTTTGAATTTAAAACAGCCATATCTTTGTCAGATTTTGGGATTTAAGCCTCAAAATTGCCTCATTGTGTAGCCTTGTATGTGCTCTACACAATGGTACCTTATTTGATATGGTTATCATTGATATGACAAAGCTATCCCATGTACAAGAATTTTGTACATGTGCATGGTTTTAGGAAAAAGCTGTATTGGGCTTGTTTGCCCTTTACCTTTTGTTCTAGTTGAGATATGGGGAAATAAATTCCACCATCAGATAGCCCTGATTGTGATCTTTCCAAAAAGACCGCACTTTAGGTATCTCACACAAAAACTGTAGAAGTTAGATGGGAGCTTAATGTTTTGTTCACCCTTATTTGGTCTGAATCTTGCCATAACTTCAGTAATACTGGTGCTAGCTCAGTTTGGCTGGTACCATTGGGTAGCCCTGACTTAGAGCTTCATTTTGAATACCCATTTGATGGGGTTAAGCCTCCTATTCTGTATTTCAGATGAGAGGTGAAAATTAAGGTTCATGATGAGCAACAACTTTGAGCAGGAATAACTTGGTTATTCTTTGTCCTATAGTCATGGAACTTTTAACTTTGGAAAGGGGTAAGTTTCCTCTTTCATTAGACACCTTTTGAGCTGATCTGGCTCAGCTTCATGCTTTGGTGGTATCTTAGCTCTACCATTGATTTATGGTATCTGGCTGCCATGCATGTGCTCTGGTTTTGAGTCACAGGCTGACATACTTAGTTCCAATTCTTGTTCAGAGATTATGGGAATTTCTGGAGCTTTCCTTTGGAATATGGCACTTCATTGTGTGGATTCTTCAAAACTGGCAATTTTTCCCTTTCCTTTCCCTTTTGTGGGATCATTTGTATTTCTGAGTCCACCTCCATCTGATAGTATGTATTATTTGAAACCTCTTCTAGTAGTCATAATTGAGATAAAATGATAAAATAAAAAATTGAAGAAAGATTTATTCTTTTATGGAATTTAAAGGAAGGTGCTTATCTTCAGAGTCCTTAATGGTGGGTCCTGGAAAAATTGATTTATTAGCTTTTCTTTTCTTAGTACCAACTGATGTTGGAGAACTTTGTCAATTTTCTTCCCCCAATCTTTCAACAGTGGTTCTATTGTCCTCTGTTGGAATATCTAAAAAAACTAAAAAAGACAAATAGATAGAAGTCATTTTATGAAAAGTGTATTTTTTGGAAAGATATTGCAACTTCCACATAAAAAATTGCTTTTATATCTTTTTATGGAAGAGGTATGAGTAGAAAAAAAATATAAATGAATAAAATAATTTTTTCTATTTTTGAAAAAAGAATAAAATAAAAAGTTATTATGATGATTCAAAATTAAATTATGATATAAATTTATTTTTCATTTATAAATATCTTTTTTAATCACTAGAGCCACTGAAATAAAGCTCTTGCAAGTCTAAGGATGTGAAAAATAACATGTAACACAATAAAATTTCTTTTCAAATCCATCAAGAGCTTTTAAGATAAATAAACATTGGATTATTGTCAGGATGATACTATGATAAAGGTATAACTAGGCTAATTACAACTTTAACTGTGTATGTGACACGACAGAAAATGATTTAAAAAAGGATTTATAAAGTTTTATAATAAGATAAAAGGGTTCTACTATTGAGAAATAGTGGTGGTGAGCGCTATTGAGAACCCTGGGTGCAGGCTTTATCTGTTGGATTACAATAATAAAGTCTACAATAATTAAAGATTATAATTATACCTGATTATTTAACCAAGAGTAAAACTGTTTTTGACAGTTTACTACGTAGGTTATTCAAGAGCAGGATGAGGAGAGGATTTTGGCTGTGAAAAGCCCTCCTTTTATCCTGAAATTGGGGTGGAAAGGCTGCTAGACCTTTCCACGTAGAGGAAGTGAAGATTTTTCACTCTCTATGAAAGGCTTGTGGTTTTCAAACAGCCTGTATACCCGGTATTGGGCTCAGATGTGGTTTTGAAACCACATCTGGGCAGTTTTCACCAATACAGCGTGAAAATTTTTATCTGGGGACCTCACAGCCTGATTCTGACGTGTATGACGCGTAGAATGCTGTACAGAAACTGTATGGGACCCCAGTATTGACTGACATATGAGGTATTGAAGTAAAAACATGCTTCTTTGTCTATTTGACACCTCATATTCATGGTTATGGGATATTATCCCATGGTAAGGCTGTATCTGACAGCAGGTGGGATTTTGACCTTAAAATGGTCATAACTCTGTCAGTTTTTGAGATATCAAGCTCAAAGTTGGTTCATTGAATAGCTCTGTATGAGCTCTACACAATGGTACCAAACTTGACATGGCTATCATTAAATATGACAAAGTTATCCCATGTACAAGTATTTTTGTACATTGGTGTGGTCTGGGCAAAAGCTGTATTAAGCTTGTTTGGCCAATAACTTCTGTTGTAGTTGAGCTATGAGGAAATGGATGGCACCATCAGATAGCTCTGATTGTGCTCTTTCCAAAAATACCCCACTTTAGGTATCTCACACTAAAACTGTAAAAGTTAGATGAGAGGTGAATGTTTTGTTCACCCTGATTTGGTCTGAATTTGACCATAACTCAAGTAATACTGGTGCTAGCTCAGTTTGGCTAGCACCATTAGATAGCCCTGGCTTAGAGCTTCATTTTGAATACCCATTTGATGGGGTTAAGCCTCTCCTTCTAGCTTTTAGATGAGAGGTGAAAATTAAGGTTTATGCTCAGCAATAACTTTGAGCAGGAATAACTTTGTTATTTCTTGTCCTGTGGTGATGGGACTTATATTTTCAGGAAGAGGTGAGTTTCCTCTTTCTTTTGATACCTTTTGAGCTAATTTGGCTCAGCTCCATGTTTTGGTGGTATTTTGGCTATACCATTGGTTTATGGTATTTTGGCTGTCATGCTTGTGCTCTGGTTTTGAGTCACAGGCTGACAATTATTATATAATTATAATTTATTATTAGATAAACACATTTTGAATCTTTTTATTGGGTATTTTAAGTGAAGATCATGGCCAGGCCCCCAAATGTAAGGTTTTAGTATGAAAAAAAATTTAAAAATACTAATAGTTGACTTATTGTACTCTGAATGTCCCAATTTAATGAATAAAGAGATTGAAAATAATTATAATAATAAATATATATTATAATTATGCAATAAATTGATTATATAATTAATAAATAAGAATATAAGATGATAAATCGATCTACTTATGGAAATCTATTAATTTTAGAAACAATTAATTAATGCGTAAAGAATTTATATTCAATGATAAATATAAATTAATAGCAGTAATATTACTAATATTAAGCTTATTTATTAATATAGATACCATTTATATTAACATTCAAATTATTAAAAAATAATAATAAAGAGAAAACAACCTAATTTTAACACTTAAGATAATAATTTTAATACTTAAGATAATAATTTTAAATATTTTCACACCTAAGAATGTAAATACAACTTTTATCAATCGTATTTACAATACAGAATAGAGAAAATTACAGATTATACTATTTCTATGTGGATTTAGAGATTTTAAGAAAGTTTGTCAAATGATAATGAAAAAGTGACTTAATAGAATATAAAATCACTATTAATATAAGATAAAGCTCTGGTCTTTAAGAATATAAGGGTTTAATATTAAAGAATAAAGAAATTTACCTTTTATTTAATGTTTTTATTGTATTTGTAGCACCAGAGGGGGAGATAGAGGAAGAAGGTGTCCTTTTATAGTAAAGATACTTCCCTCTAGTGGGAAGGTACCCTCTAGTAGAGGTGTATCAATTATATCCACTTGAATGTATCAGAAGTTTAAGTTTGGGTGATGATTACATCATTATTAAGCCTTTTTATCTCATAATCATGCCAGTTTTGAAAGTTATCACTATAACCCAAATTTTCTGACATCATGAGCTTGTAAAATAATTTAATTTTGTGAATTATAGTAGTTTCATTCATAAAATACTAATATCCACCAGTTTTATCTCTTATTCAACTGTTAAACATAACATAAGATTGGAATCATTAATTATAAATGATCATTTTTGAGACTTAACTTTGATCATTAATGACTTATAGGATTTTCATGCTACAGCAATTCAGACAGCAAATTCTAATATCTCAGGACTTTCTCACCAATTTGTAAAGAAGATTTTATTACATCATCAAAACTCTTTTTTTGATGATTTTTCTTGTAGCTCATCTTTTCTATTGAAATTTACTATTTTGAACTTCAAAGCATGATTTCATAGGGTTTTAATTCAAATATCACAATTGAAATTACATCATTCTTCATGTATGAACTATTTTAATCTGATTACCTCCTTTTTAAGTTTTTACCACTTTTAATTCAAAGTGGTCAACAGCTCTTGCTATTTTGCCCAATATTCCCTTATAGGTTTCAACCTTATTTATAGATTGCTAAATAAGTATTATATCTATATACTTACAGCTATTTTGTGGTTGCTTGATATCTGAATCAACTCTTTAAAATGTGTAATTCAAACGTTTTGGTTCAAAAAGCATGAATATATGAACTAATGATAAAAGTACTTATATTTGGGTTACTTCAGCAAGTATTGGGCTTACAGATGTGACATAAAAGAGTCACATACCTAGTATTTGATGAGGAATTAAGTGGTGTAATTAATTCCAACTGTTTATTACTTTTTTTCTGAGATAATCCAGAACTTATCCTTTTTTTATGGCATTTTTATTTATTTTATAACTTTAATTGAAATTATTATTAGAAAAAGTAGTTCTTTCAAGTTGTTTTGTCACCCTTTTGGATAAGTGGTCATATGGAGAAGGCTCAAAAGAGCTATGGCTAAAGAAATGGAAAATTGAAAACAAACTCCTTAATTGAAAGAAACAATAGAAGACCTAGATTTTTATTTAATATACAGAAAAAAACCTACCAAAATTAAAAATTTAGCAGAACAGTGAAAAGAAAATCTTTTAGTAAATCCATTCTGTAGCAAAAACTATCATAGAACTCAAGAAAAACATTCTGAAGAAGACTTCTGGAAATACACCCTGAAAAGAGACCAAATATCAATTAGAAGACAGTCAAGGCCCTCTTAGCAGTAAAAAAGTCTTCCATATTCTCAACCTTTGTCTTAGAATAAGGGTCCAAAACCTCAATGGTAAATAATTAGAAATATTTCCAAGATATAGCTATGAGAACTGAGGAAATTGAACTTGCCAATGGTGCAGTTATTGAAGGCCTGGAAGCCAGGGAAATTTGTCTAGAGCTCACTAATATCAACTTAAATTTCAAAATTCTTTGTAATTCTCAATTCTTGCCACAAAATTAATCAAAACAAATCACCCTGTTCATAAACTAAAACATGAAGACTTTTGAAGTTCTACATCATCAAAGGCACTATCTCCTCTAGAAATATTTTCCTAAACTACAATCACTGCAAGTCCCTTTCAAGCACTATTATTCCAAAAAGCTTTTCAACTCTTCATCAAGCTTCTGTACATCTACCCATTGAGTATTTTGGAAAGGTGTTTCTGAATTAACAAATACCCCAGTCCAACCTCCTCACTTACAACACTTGCAAAATGAAAAATATTCATTTTCTAGGGAAATTCCCAACAGCCATTGGAAAATTGTAATTCCTCCACATGGATCTATATGGACCAATTTAACTTCCCTTCAAATATGGGTGATGTTACCTCTTGAATCTCATAAATTGCTTCTCTCATTTTGAATGAATATATTTTTTTTGAAGAAATCTGGCACTAAATATATTCCAAAGAACACATCTTAAAGATTAAAAAACAATCAAATTGTAAGGTAGTAAATATTTTATCCAATAATGGAACAGAATTTCTTAATAGCAGTTTGGAAGAATTTCTCGAAAAAAAGGAATCTCCCACTTCACCACTTCTCTGTACACTCCATGAAAAAAATTCTTTTTCTGAAAACAATAACTGTGCCAATATAAATTAGAAAAGATTAATACTCAAAGACTATGTAATAGCTGGCTCATTTTGGGCTGAAGCTGTAAATATGGCTGTATTTCTTCAAAATACCACCCTTGCCAAAAGTATTGATTTTGAACAACCATACCCAAAATGACATAACCAAAGAACCTCTTTGAGGTTTATTCAGCCCTTTGGTTGCTTTCATATTTTTCTAAAGGAAAACTAAAATGGAAAAATTGATGAATCAGGAAGTCAGGGTATTTTGTTATGTTATGGAGAGACACCTCAAACTTTCAGGATAATGGACTCAGGGACAAATCAAAATGGAGCTCACAAAAATATCCCCAAACCTGAGCCTGTGAGAAATGAATCACTTTAAGTTGAAAACCATCTTATTTCCACTGAAGAATATTATTTAACTCAAGAGAAAGCTATTGAGGACAGTTTTTCCCCTGTACCAGCTCTCCCCCAGTGCCAGAAATATATTCCTGGATACCTGAAGGAAAAAAAGAAACTCAGAAATCATTGGGGACATGATAGACTCTAGAAATATCCTTGATCATCCCAGAAGGCAAAATCACAATTCAAAAATAGCCAAAAATCTTTCTTTAGACCCTAAACCTTATCACCAAGCTATCACTGGCAAAAACCTTCAAGATTGGATTTGAGCCATAAACTCAGAATGCAAATATATTAGTATAAATACCATTTTCTCTCAAATATCCTCTGATACAAATGTTTTTCCACTCAGTACCACCAGGCTCTTTAAACAAGAAACTGATGAAAATGGTGAACTTACAAAATCTAAGGCAGGATTTTGTGTCAGGGATTTTCATCAGCAATAAGGAATTGACTACACTGAAGTTTTCTCCCCAACTAGATGCCTTTACTCACTCTGTCTACTTCTGAACTTGTGTCATATCACAAAATTTCCCATTAAACAATTGGATGTTAAGTGTGCATTTCTCAATGGGAAAACTGATTTGGTACTTTAAATTCATTTTCTACCAGAATATTCAGCCTCCCCAAACCCCAATACTTTTGTAATAGTTATATTCCCCCACAGTTTAAAACAAAGCAAGCCTTAGAGGTGTTTTCATATACCCAAAAGACCAAAACGATCGAAATAAAGGTGAAATTACAAATAATTCTTGTATTTTCAGAAACAGAATGAAAATTTATAATGAGATTTTAATAAGAAATTTATATAAAATTTAACTTAAAAAAATTTATAAATACACTTCTACTTGAAATAATGATTTAAAAATAAATTCTTAACAAAAATACCAAAAATAAAATATTTTTTTTGAAAAAATTTAATAAAACTTATGATAAGTTTTTGTCCAATAAAGAAAGACATAAAAATTATTCACCATTGGATAAATTATAAAAAATCAGGTTGGTGAACCTCTGAGTGAAATTTCTGTAATTTAACTATAAACAAGCTTAAATTGAGTTTTTAGTATTTTCTATGAGCCTTAGAGGTATTTTCATATACCCAAAGGAACACAAAAGATAAAAATAAGTTATTATTAAGAATAACAAATTTATTTTTAGTATACAAACAAGATTGTAATATAGATATAAAATTCATATTCATAATTCCACATTAAAATTACCTTTAAATTGAAAATGTGAAAATATATTTTTACATGAAAAATTAAAGTAAGAATAAAATAAAATAGAAATATTTTTTGGAAAAAAATTGAACAAAGTTATTATTACTTTTTTTGGATTAAATAAACTCATGAAATTATCTCACCATTGAATTCCTCATAAAAAAATCAGGTGGGGTCACCTCTGAGTGAAAATTATGTAACTCAACTCTAAATTGGCTTAAATCAAGTTTAGTATTTTCTGTATGAAAATCTCAAAATACTCAAAAATTCCATTCAATTCACACCACATGTGGTGTTAACCATCAACTTTTGTGTCAAAATTGAGTTGTGATGTGTAGTTAATAAGCTAGGAGGAATTGAATTATTTTCAATTGAAATGTCAGAATGTGCACATTTATTACATAAGTGAGCTTGAATTTACATATGAGCAATAAATAATTAATGGTTTGTACTGTAATTTTTCAATTGAATGAGATGCGTAAAATTTAAGTATAGTACATGATGAGGAATTGAAGAAAAAATAAGTTGGAAAGATTAATTTTGGGGGAGAAACAGAATCTTGGCTCCAAGGGTGCCAGACTCCCCAAATTCCTTTCTGATAGGTGTGAGATTTCAAAATTTATGCAAACATTTATCACTTTTGGCCCAGAATTCAGTCACAGGGTCTGTGACTCAATTGATGATGAGGTTTTGATACCAACCAGGGCAGTTTTAAAGGTTGAAAAGAGGGCAAAGCTACCCTTAAGCTAAAAAAACTTAGTAAAACAGGATTAACTTTCTTTTTGGATCTCCTACACACATTATGTTGTGTTTTGAAAGCTTCAAACCAAGTTTTACTATAGCAATGGCTTATCTAAGGAACTAAAATGGCTAAAAATTAAAAAAATGGCTAAAACCAGCCCTTTTTTCATACAAACAAGGGTTCAATTATACCATAAATGGAATTTCTATTTAAAGTATTTTTATAAAAACTGATCAGAGTAACTCTTACTTTTGGAGTAAGAGAATTGGTGGCTCTACAAGAATGTCTTCTTTTCCCCAGATTTCTCTTCATGCTAGAATCTTTTCCTTTTATAATTAGCTGAAACACTGTTAAACCAATCAATAAAGTATCCCAAAAACCATTGTTAAATGATTTTAAACCTTTCAAATTTTCTTAAAAAATTTTTGTAATGATTTTTTGTAACTATTATAATCATTTTTACCCTTGAACCACCCCAAAAGTGAATTAAAGCATCTTTCATAACTGTTAGCTTTGTCACTTTGTTTCCAAATTCACTCTGGCTACTTTGGTGCATTATTTGTATTTAATAATATTTCTGAAAAATCTGTTCCCAAATTAACCTCCTGCAGCTCTTTTCTCAAATAATTCCAATTGACATTGCTCTTGAAGAAATTTCTTTTGTAGCCATAAATATATCTTGTAGAGTATTTTTGTATAAATCCTAATTTTTGTTAAAACAATAAGCCTTTATAATATTATTGCTGTATACTCAAAGAGTTAATAGAATAAACTTTGTGTTCTTTCTCTTAAAAATCTTGAAACTGACCATTTTTAATTGAATTTTACGCTATACAAATTTTGAGGATAGGAGAAGTACTTGATTTTTAATCAAAGATTCATATCCACACCTTAAATTTGGGGGACTGGCCATTGAATTTCACCTGTAATTTTTTTTACCTTTTTAAATATTTTCTCTTGCATTGAAAAACCTAAAAATACATAAAAATTACTTATAATCTCAAAAAGAAATAAAAATATTTCCTTTTGAAAATTGTAAGTGAAACTTGATTTCTCATTTTTTTATTTAAATGATTGTATTCTTCAGTAATTTTTAGATTCTGAAAATGTTGTAAGACAAAAAATCATGAAGAAGCTTCAAAATTAACTATCATTTTCACAGCCAGTACTATTGATTCTGCCAATAATAGCACTATCATCATAACTCAGAATAATCAACCAGAACCAGTTTCTTCTGAATCAATCAATTTGGATATCAGTAATAATATTTAAAAATCAATATGATAAGAGAAAATAAACTACCTTTTAGAATTATTATAATATTTTTTATTTATTTTCATGCCTAAGAATGTAAATACAACTTATTTGAATTTTATTTATAATAAGAAATAGAGAGAATTGCAAATTTAACTTATTTTTACGTGGATGATAGAGTTTTTTAAGAAAAGCTAATAAATTAAAATAGAATAATAATGTGATAACATATAAAGTATTAATTAACATAAGAGAAAGCTTTGGTCTCTAATATTATAAGATCTTTGAATTGAAGAATAAATCAATTGACCATTTATTTAATGTTTTTATTTTATTTGCTGTGCCTTAGGGGGAATGGAGGAAGAAGGTGTCCTTTTATAGTAAATATCCTCCTTTCTAGTAGATTTTTACAGATTTTATCCACTGAAATCGATCAATATTTCAAAGTTTGGTGATGATTACATCATCATTCAACCTTTTCATCTCATAATTAGGCTATTTTTTAGAGCTATCACTATAATTCTAATTTAATGACATTATAAGATTGAAATATGAATTATATTTGTGTAATGAAGTATTTTGAATTAAAAAATACTAAGATTAACCAGTTTTATATATTATTCAACTGTTAAACTTCAAATTAGATTAAAGCTACTGATAATAAATGCTCATTTTTAAGCCTTAACTTTAATCCTTAATAAATTTGGGGTTTTCACACTACTGAAATTCAGAGAGTAAATTATAATATCTTTTCATTTCATTACTAAGCTTCTAATAATATTTCATTACATCATCAAAATTCTCTTTTTGATTATTTTTGTTGTAACTCATCTTTTCCATTGAAATTTACTATTTTGGACTTCAAACCATGATTTCATAGGTTTATACCTTGAATATCATGAAAAAATTAAATCATTATTTCTGTATGAATCATTAAAATATTAATATCTACTTTTTCAACCTTGGACTTCTTTAAATCTCAAGTGGTCAACTGGTATTGTTATTTTAACCAACTTCCCCTCATTTTTCTTAATCTTGCTTATAACTTGTCAAAAAAATTAAATCTTTATTCTTACAGTTATTTTGAGGCAGTTTTGATTTTTAATAAAGTATTAATTGTGTATATTTGAAAAGATATGAGCTACAAACCATGAATATATGCACTGATTATAAAGGTGCATATATCTAGGTTATCTCAGTAAGTATTGGGTTGACAGATTTGAAATGAAAGAGTCATATGTTTAGTTTTTGATGGGTAATCCAATTTTGTAATTGTTTTCAAATTTTATTCATTGTCTTCTGAAATAATTAATAATTCATCCTTTTTTATTGTATCTTTACTTATTTTGAAATTATAATTTTAATTCCCATTATTAAAGTAAGCTTTTTAAAGTTGCTTTGTGACCTTTTTGGATATGTGGTAATATCTCCAAATCTAAAAAGTAGCTATGCTGTACAGCCTCAACCTCACTTTGTATTAGATATCCATTGTCTAAAAGGTTCAAGTACTTCACAGCTCAAATTATCATCAAAATTAGTCAGCAATTCAGATAGTAGTAGGGCTTTCAAGACTTGGTTGCAATTGTAATTTTGCACTTTTTGGGAGGTTTGGGTCTATTTCTGATATCAGAAATGGTTCAGTTGTTCTATATACACAAGGAGTAATTTCATTACTAATAAAGCTGAAGAACATATAAATACCATGGAAAAATTAACAATAAAGTATTGAAATATCACAAGTGATGCAAGCTTAAGGAACTCCTGTTTGTTTTGGTCTTATTGATGGTAGTCTCTCTTAATTTTTTTCAAAGGCCACCTAATGCTGGTGTGCTTTACTACTAACACAAACATCAGGACATTCAAATTTCTTGTGCCTCATTACCATAATAAAAAGAAAAATTGCTTTGGATAAAAGGTATGGGCAACACTGATAATAGTGTTTTGTAGCTAACTCATGTCAGTCCAGCTAATTTGTAATTTTGGTTTGTGTTTCACTTCATTTAATGTGGAATTTCCACCATCAGTACATGAATCAAGTGTATATCAAGCTATGAGAAATCATGAAAGGTCTGAAAGATATTTGTTTAAAGGAAATATATTTTGGCTGACTCAGCATATTGAAGCTCAATTACTGTTGTCCCTGAATATAAAGTAAATGAAGCGCATAATCTTGATAGTACTACATTAAGATTCTATCTTGCAACATCATGAGAAAGGATTGAACATTCAATGACAATACTTGAAAGACAAAGGTCCTCTCTTAGAGAAATGAAAAAATTTGAAGCATGTCCAATTTTTCATTGTTGTTTTTTCATCTATGTAGCTCTTTGTAATTTCTTGGGTGCGATTGATGATGGATGGGATGAGCTTTATGAATAAAAGAATCCCCCAGCCCTTCAGGATTTACCCAATTCATTCACTAATGGCTAAGTCTCTAAAATGTTGGATAATATCAAGCATTTGAATTTTTTATGGAGTGAAATGAGTAATTAATATATTGAAATAATTTGATATTTTATTTTTGAATGTGATATGGAATCTCAGAGTTATTCAAAAAAATCAAAATTAACATTTTTTTAATTTAGAAATGTGGTTTCAAATCTATATTCCAAGGAAGAATTCTTAATTAGATATATATTAGTTTTTTGGAATCCTTTTGTTGCATAATCTGAAAGGGTAAAAAAATTATTAAAGCATGAGAAATTCCTATTTTAAATTAAAAAAAATTTCAAAGCTTACCTCATATATGCAAGTGTGTTATAAAAGCTTTTTGAATTTAATTTCAAACACCAGACAAACATTACTAAGAATTAGAAGCAATTCTATTTGCAATTGAGCTTCTATTATCAAAATTTAATACAGAAATCTTTCCTTTCATTGATTATTTGACAGTATTGAAGGCTTGTGGGATATTTCAATTTAAATTGAGAGACTGAAAAATCTTCAACCAGTATCATCATGAGAATATAGAGGGAAATTCTTAATCTTTACAGAACACCATACCATTTGCAAAATTCTGGGACTCTTACTGGTTAAATTGACATGAAAAAATGATCTGGAAAAGAAGAAAATCACAAAATGAATAATAATATTTAATAAGAATCTGAACATTCTGTTTATTGATAGGAATTGAGATAAAATTAACAAATTTTCATTCATAATTGAAAATTTGAGGAAGATTATAAAATTCATCATGCTCATTGTAAATATTTCCTTTGTTGTGGTTGAATAATGAAAATTCACATTTTTGAAGTAAGTCTTGAGCATTACAAAATACATTTGGGTTTGAGAATTTACTTCTTGAAAATCAAATGTATTTGAAGAGATTTTCTTGGGACAGAAATATTCATTAATATTGACTTGACCATCCTGTGGTTGGAGCCATCCTATTTCATACATGTAATCATGTTTTTTTGCCACATTGTTGCAATTTACCGAGAAGGTGATTCTTCTTTGAGCAAAATGTTGAAATGAGTTTATTTCAGGCTTAGTCTATGATGAAGTGGTAATGAATGTATCTACAACTCTAAATCTGACTGTGACATGTATTATTAAGATAAAAAAAGGTTTTTTGATGGTATAAGGGCTTTACTATGGGAATAGTGGTGGTTATCATTGTTGAAAGCCCTGGGTGCAGTCTTACCAGTTGGGTTGCTATAATAAGAACTACAATACACTTGATTAAGGTATACCTGATTATTTTCCAAGAGTAAAACTGTTTTTGACAGCTGTAATATGTAGGAGTTTGAGAGAAGGATGGGGATTCCTTTTCTGGCAGAGAAAAGGCCTCCTTTTATCCTTAATTTTGGTGGAAAGGTCCTTTCGACCATCCATGGAGAGGAAGTGAATATTTTTCACTTCAGAGTTCTGGCTTTTGGGTTTCACAAGGCCTGTATACTTTGTATTAGGCTCATATGTGGTTTTGAAGCCACATCTGGGCTGCTTTCCCTAATACAGGGTGAAAGTTTTTATCTGGGGACCACACAGCCCTCTTCTGACATGTATGACATGTAGAAATCTATACAGAACCTGTATGGGACACCAGTATTGAATGAACTATTATTTATTGAAGTATAAACAAGCCTCTTTGTCTATTTGACAGCTCATAATCATATTTATGCCATAGTATCCCACAGTAAAGGTGTATTGGCCAAGCTGTGGCATTTTCACCTTAAAGCTGCTATAACGTCTTCAGTTTTTATAATATTAAGCTCAAATTTGTTTCATTTTGTAGCCCTAGATGGGATGTACACAATAATCTCTAATTTGGTATGGGTAACAGTAAATATGGAGAAGTTATGCCATGTTCAATTTTTGTTATCCAGATATATGATTTTCTCAAAATCTGTATGGAAATTGTTTGCCCCATAAATTTTTTTCTAGATGATATTTGGGGAATTGGATGGCACAAGCAGATAGCCCTAATTTTTCCCTTTCCAAAATAACCCCCTAAGGTATCTCACAGTAAAACTGTAGAAGCTAGATGAGAGGTGAATATTTTATTTACCCTTATTTTACCTTATTTGTTCTTTTGGCGCTAGCTCAATTTGGCTAGTACCATTTGATAGCCCTGACTCAGAGCTTCAAGTTTAATACCCATTTGCCGGGGTTAATCCTCTTCCTCTGTATTTTCAGATGAGAGGTGAAAATTAAGGTTTATACTGAGCAACTTCTTTGAGGAGGAATAACTTTGTTATTCTTTGTCCTATGGTGATGGGACTTGTATATATGGAAACAGGTGAGTTTCCTCTTTCATTTAATATCTTTTTGAGCTGTTTTGGCTCAGCTCCATGTTTTGGTGGTATTTTGCTCTACCATTGGTTTATGTTATTTTGCTGTCATGCTTGTGCTCTGGTTTTGAGTCACAGGCTGACATACCCTCCCTCCAAAAACGTCTATCATTGATGAGACTGTTTGGCCCTCCTAGAGGCTCTGGATCTTCTCAGGTGAAGTTTACCATCTGGTAAGTCATCTTCTGCCAACCATTTATCCTTATCTGCTGTTTGGTCTTTGAATCTGACCAAATATTGTCTCTGGTCTTTACCATTCAGTCTGATCTTCCTGGCCTTGATGATCTTTTCAACAGGGCCAGGGGAGTCTTCCACCTCCACTATTTCTTGTGGGTTGTAGGTCTTATTCCTGGAGGGGAACTTGTCCTCTCCTGTCTGTAAGTAGGGTTTGACCAAACTCACTGGGAATACTGGGTGTTTCCTAGGAAATTCCTCTGTAATTCTAACCTCCACTGCATTTTTCCTATCAATTTTATGATAGTGAAGGGTCTCACAAATGAGTCCCTCATTTTCTTTGGTCCCTTAGGGTGATTGAAGTTGAGTGTAGATACTAACACTTGGTCCCCTTCTTTGAATTCTGGTTCCATGTGTGTTCTTTCATACCTCTTTTTGCTGTAGTCTTTAGCCTCAGCTATGCACTTAGCAGCTTTATCACATGCTCCCTTCCACATTTCATGGAATTATTTGGCTGTGGGGTGGATAGTCAGAAGATTTTTCTTCAAGTGATCCACAGGCAATAGGGGGTTCCACCCTTTTTCTACCAGTGAGGGTGATTTCCCTGTGGTAGAGTGCTGGCTGGTGTTGTAAGCCAGTTGGACTTCTGGTAGGAGTGTGACCCAGTCATGGGTATATCCTTCATGCTCCTTATATTCCATTCCATATGCACAGAATCTTCTTATGATGTCCTCAATTTTCTGGATCATCCTTTCAGCTAAACCATCTGTCTGTGGATGATAAGCTGTAGAACATGCAAGTTTAGTTCCAAGCATGTCATAGAGGTTGGTCCAAAATTCTGATGGGAATTTGGGGTCCCTATTTCTAATGATGATTTTAGGGATTCCACAGGTGGATATTATGTTCTTCCAGAATAACAAGGCTGTATGCATATCTGTGTCTTCCCTGTGACCTGGTAGGCACCTTAATCTTTTACTATACCTATCAACTAGGACTAGGAAAGCATTGGAGTTTTCCTTGCCTCCTGGGACTAGTCCTGTGACCCAGTCTATGCTTATGGTTTCCCATGGGTGTTTGGGTTCTTCTATATGTTGAAGTAGTCCATATATTTTCCCATGTTTTGTGTTTGCCTTCTGGCATCTTTCACAAATGATGATTTATTCACTCAATTCTTGTTCTCATTGGGACAACTAATCTGTACTTGTTACCCTCTCTTTGGTCCTGTCTTCACTCATGTGTCCCATATAGGAGAAGTCATGGCATTCTTGCAGGATCAGGAATATGTGGTCTCTATCTATCACTGTGAGGGAAGTAGTATGCTTATCTATTTGATATAGTAGTCCATCTATAAGAAAAAATTTATTATCCTTATAGTTCCTCAACCAGGGCTCCTCTAGCTGAGTTTCCAGTTATGGTCTCCTTTATTTCTGTTGAAAGAGCTGTAACAATATGCCACACTGTTTGTGCTTGGCATAAGTTTTAGTGACTGAACTGAAAAATTCATTATGCAGTTCTGAGAAAATTATTCCCAATATGGCAGTTTCTGTCCCTTCTGGTTCAGTGTTAGCACTGGCTGGGTTATCAAATTTGGGTTACAATTGAGAAAATTCAAAGTTATTTCTCCTGTCTATTTTCATGAAATGGGTAGGGATTTTTGCAGCTACTTCAGGGTCATAAGCTGGGTTGCTTTTGAGATTTTCCAGTGGAGATCTACTGAGGCCATCTGCATTGGTGTGGCTTTTTCCTTCTTTGTATATTATGGTCATGTTACCTATATACTCTTGGATGGCTATTTGCTGACTCAACATGTGTCTATTTGTGGTCTTCATGTTAAGTAAAGACTTCAAGGATGTGCAGTCTGTTTAGACTTCAAAGACTTCACCCTCCAAGTAATAACAGAGTTTTCTAGAGCCCAGACTAGAAATGAGCCTTCAGTCTGATTGGCTCCATACCTGGCCTCTGAATCTTTCAATTTCCAGGAGATGTAGCATATTACTCCCTCCCTTGTTTCACCATCCATAATTTGTCTTTGGTGAAGGGCTTCTCCTAGGCCTTTACTACAAGCTTAATCTAAATATAACTTTAATTGTAGTTCAAAGTGAGGTAATATGAGGACAGGTGCATTAGTGAGTTCATATTTTATACTCTCATATGCATCCCTCCATTCCTTGGTAATTTCAAAAACTAAATCTTTTGAGAATACCTTGCATAGAATACTAGCTATTTCGGCAAAGTTTTTGATGTGACTTCTTTAGTAGCTAGCAAACCCGAGGAAGAGTTGAGTCTCTTTGATGTTCTTTGGTACTGTTTTTTCAGTACTGCTTCTCATGTGTTCTTATCTATGGCCATGCTATGGCCTGAGACTTTATGTCCTAGTGCCAATAGTCCTTGTTGGCCAAAATTACACTTCTTAAGTCAAACTTTCAGATTGATGGGTGTAGATTTACTAAGGACTCTGTCTATGTACTGTACATTGTCTTCCCATATCTCTGATTATATAATGATATCATCAATATATACCACCATCCAGCCTTCCAATATCTCTTCCTGAAATATTGTGTTCATCATCCTTTGGAAATGGGCTGGGGAGTTTTTAATGCCAAATGGTATTCTAGTGTACTCATAAGTGCCCATATGACATATAATCCTGAGTAACTTCATGGAGTTTGGTTTAACTCCATTCTGGTGAAAGCCTTTCATACAATCCATCTTGGTTATGTATTTGGCTTTTTCCAGCTTTTCTAGGGAGCAAGGTATCCTTGGTATAGGGTACCTATCAGCTTTTGTGTAGTTATTCAGGGCTCTGAAATCTCCACACAACCTAGATTTTCCATCATTCCAAGTGATAAGGGCAGGAGTGGTGATTTCCACTATTTCATTGTGTCCTATCTTTCTGGGAAAATTCATATCTAGGATTTCATTGATATTTTTTTCAATTTCTTTCCTAGTTTCCAGGCTTTCTGGATATGGAGGTCTTCTGAGCATGCATGGATAAGGTCTTTCCACATCTAGATATAGCTCTATATCATTTCCTCTGATCTTTCCCAAAGTTTCTTCACCATTGGCAAAAGCTGGTCTATTTTTCCTCAGTATTTTCAGCAAACCAAGGTTTTGTTTACTGGTGAGGTTAGCACTGAATTTGCCCTCTTTTGATTCATGAAGAAATTCTTCTAGAGGGTCTTGGTTAGACATATTGTATATATCAAGTGAAAACTTCTTTTGCTTGTTTGTACCTATGGTAATGTGCTTGCTGTTACTATTGTAAATGTAAATTCCATACATCCTTTGATAGTCTGTTCCCAGTAAGAATCCCTAGATGTGAGCATCTTCAACAACTACAAACTTTGGGTTGAGTCTGATATTACCTTTCCTATAATGTATGATTATCTCTTTGATAATGGTCCCAATGGATGTCATCTTCCCTGATTAACTCTTAAAGTTCTTTGCCTTGGTTGGCAAGAGTTGCTTCTCTCAATTTGGGAAGTGGCTGTCCAGGTATTCTCTGGCCACTATTGATAAATGTGCACCACTATCAATGATCAATGGGTGTTGAGCATTTTCAATACAAAAATTAATCTTTGTGGCTGTCCCATGTAAACATGCCATTTGTCTAGTTGGTGTGACTAGGAAGGTCTGTGCATCTTGTGTGTGTTTACACAAGTTTTTGTTTGAATTATTTTGTGGCATTCCTCCTTCCAACTGTACATCCTTAATTACTAGTTGTGTTTCTTCTTTGTACTCCACTAGAAATTCCTCATTTGGGTCTTGATCATCATCAGAGGTTTCTCTGATGGCATAACCCATAGATTCTGATTCAGAATCCTCTGTTGGGGATTCTTCCTCTGGGACTTTTTTCTTTTCCTTTGAACAGTTGTTAGCATATTGGTCTGGTGACCCACAATTGTGACAAGAGTTTTTCTTCTTGGTCACTTGTGCCACTCTTTCTTTGGGTTTTTGTTTAATTTCCACCCTGAGAGTTTCTTTTCTCTTTGAAACTTCTGCTTTTGTATGGGGAATATTTCCCTATATTTGTTGTTTTCCTTAAATCTTGTAAGGTGTTGGCAATATTATCTAGAGTGAAACTCTGAATGCATATGCATTTTATTTCATGCTCCAGTTCTCCTGGCATCTTTTTCAATAGTTTGTAATTCTTCATTTGAATGTTCATTTGAGGATCAATGGCTTTAAGCCTTTTAGATTGTCTAAGACACCACTAATATGGATCTTTGTCCACAGAGTACTTGTCATTTTCAAATGAAATTATCTGTTGCCATGTCCAAGTACCATTGCTTTACTTCTGGATTATTTTACTCTTCCACCATGGCCAGTTTCTTCTTCCATGGATTTCTTTCAATTCTGTGTACCAAATACTAGCATGTCCTTTGAATTCTGTATTCAATCTGGCAGTAATCTGGTGATCTGGCATGCATGGTACATCAATGAAGAGTCCATAAATATAATCAATGAGTTCTATGTGATCCTATTCTCTTACACCAGAGAGCTTTGGCCAGCTTGAGGCCTCTGGAAATAAGTCATGTTATCTCCATCTTGGTATTTTTATTGAGATCTTGTCTTATTATCCAACAAGACATCTGGTTTGATGTCCTCTTGGTATGGATTATCCACATCATGGCCTTGTGGTGGGGCTTCATGTTTTGGAAGACACTAAAAAATTTGTTTATTTCTTGATCCAGGAAATCCCTGTCCCTCTTGCAGTGGTATCTCTTTCCAAAGACTTGATTTAGTATTTTATTGTTTTCTTCTGAGGATTTGCTTAATTTATCACATCTCTCTTGAATGGCTTTTATTTTTTCTTCTTCTAAGATTGTTGATCCTGGCAACCTTACATTGCTACTATGTATTTCACCAAGCTTCTCTTGAGTTTGCACTGCGAATTGGGAGATTTGTAACCACAGTTGATCACTGTTTAAGTTACTCTCAGGTGTAACAACGTTGTGTTCATTCTGAGTGGGGTTAATATTTCTATTAATAGGGCTACTTATTCTAGAAGTATTTACAACTATTTCTGGCTCTTGTGTACTTCTTTCACCAAGTCCAACAGCTTCTGGATCATTTGGTTTGACTCTTTCTTCCTGTGTCTGAAAGAATTCTTGTTTTTACCTTTGTATCCTTTTCTTCTCCTGGAAACCACTTGGGATTGTGAAGAATGGTGACTCTCGGTCACTGATCTGCTGTTTCATGAATGGTGTGAAGCCACTGGAGAGTTGGGTTGGTCTACTCCTTGCAAGACTGAAGGAATAAGAGTAGTCTCTATCTGGTTCAATTGTTCTTCTATAGCATGGATAGTGGCTTGATTTTCCCTTATCCTGGTTTCCCTCTCCTCCAGGAGTTTGAACTTCCTGTTGGAATTCCATCCTTTGGTGATTTCCATCAGATCCTTGAAGGGTATCTCTTTGAGACATATCTTCTGGAAAATTTCTCCAAGTTCTTCCCAGTGTGATGCTAGGTTGAGCCTCTTGTTGTCCATTCTCCGTTGGAATAAGTCTTTGAGGATTTGGTGAAGCTGAAGAACTTTATCCATATCCTTCCAGTCCTCTTGTTTGAAGTTTCTTTTGAATTGGAAGGTGAATGGCAGAGTGGGTTTGATTTCCCTCAGTTTCTTTCCATCCACTATTGTGTCCAAGGTGTACAGCTCCTGGTCTTCTGGTTCTGAACAGTCCTCTTCTGTCCTCTGGCTGGTTCCTGAGGTGTACAGGGTACATATTGGTGTTTGCAAGCAGTCAAAGCCTTTATGTTCTTAGGGTATGTACCTTTTACTGTACCTTTTAAAAACTTTTTTCTACTACTTTGGGCAATTTGCCTTTAGAAGTTACAACTGGGTTAATTACTGTAATCTTCCCTGTACAAGCTATCAAGGTTGGTTTACCTTGTATGGAAGCAGAGCTTTGTGGTTTTCTAGTCCTCTGAGTGGCTATTGGTGTCCATTTCTTGGTGGTTATGAGGCCTTTACTGTGCCTTTGTCCTTTGCCTTCATTGCCTTCTTTTTCTGAAGGTGCCACTGGTGTATATACTTGTGAATTTGTCTCAAGTGGGTTGAAGTTTTCTTAGACTGAATAAAAGGAAATGAAGGCTTCTGTCAGTTAAGACTTCTTAAAATGTAATTTGCATGCCTAAAAATGGCCTCTAGGAAATATATTATTATATTTTGCCCTTGTATTATGAGCTATAATTGAAATTATCAATTATGAATCAAAAATACTGTATTGTGGATTTATGGTATACAGCTTGTATCCAATATCTCACAGATAAACGTTTAATTAGCAAGTCTAATCTTACAAGTGGCTCTGTAATGGACAACTGTAATTATCAATGTGTCCAACCATGCCTCTGAAACTGTTATTTACAGTGAAGAGGCTTTCCCTTATGTAAAAAAGAAATATATTAAGGGTTTTAAAGTGTTTTGATATCAAAAACACACCAAAATAGTCTTGTGGTGAGTAAATTATAATAAAACCTTTTGAAAAAATGAAAAAGCACAGTGGTATATGATTATCTACCACTCAAAAAACCAATAATATATGATTTTTAATACATTATTTGTTTTTTCAAATGTTTATATTCCTAAAAAGAAAAAAGTAGTGGTTGAAAAAAGAAAATATAAGAAAAAACTCACTTTTTACGCCAAAATGGTCCAAAAAAGTTCAAAAAACACAGCAAGGCCCCCAAATTGTCAGGCTGAGTCTATGATGAATTGGTAATGTATGTATTTACAGCTTCAAATCTGACTGTGACACGGATTATTAATATAAGCTTTTTTATTGATGCTATAAGGGCTTTACTATGGGAATAGTGGTGGTGAGCACTATTGAAAGCCCTGGGTGAAGTCTTACCAGTTGGGTTACTATAATAAGAATTTCAATACACTATATAAAGGTATACCTGATTATTTTAAAAGTGTATAACTGTTTTTGACAGTTTTACTACATAGGAATTCAAGAGCAGGATGGAGATTCCTTTTCTGGCAAAGAAAAGGCATCCTTTTATCCTTAATTGGGGTGGAAAGGTCCGCTAGACCATTCACATAGAGGAAGTGAATATTTTTCACTTTAGAGTGCTGGCCTTTGGGTTTCACAGGGCCTGTATACTCTGTATTAGGCCCATATGTTGTTTTGAAACCACATCTGGGCTGCTTTCCCTAATACAGGGTGAATGTTTTCATCTGGGGACCACACAGCCCTCTTCTGATGTGTATGACACGTAGAAATCTGTAAAGAACATTTATGGGACCCTGGTATTCAAGTATAAACAAGCTTCTTTGTCTATTTGACACCTCATAATCATAGTTATGGGACAGTAATGCACAGTAAAGGTGTATTGGGAAAACTGTGGGATTTTAGCCTTAAAGCTGTCATAGCTTGGTCAGTTTTTAAGATATTGAGCTCAAATTTGTTTCATTGTGTAGCCCTGAATTGGATGTACACAATGGCCCCTCATTTTTGTATAGGTATCATTAAATATGGCAAAGTTATTCCATGTTCAATTTTTGTTATCCAAATATATAATTTTCTTAAAATCTGTATGGAACCCTTTTGCCCCATAATGTTTGTTATAGCTGAGACATGGGGAAATGAACAGCACCATCAGATAGCCCTTCTTGTGAATTTTCCAAAATAAACCCACTTGAGGTATCTCATACTAAAACTGTAGAAGTTAGATGAGAGGTGAATATTTTATTCACCCTTGTTTGACAATATTTCAGGCATAAATTTTGTAGTTTTGGTGCTAGTTCAATTTGGCTAGTACCATTGGATAGCCCTGACTTGGAGCTTCATTTTTAATACCCATTTGCTGGGTTTAAGCCTCTTTTTCTGAATTTTGGATGAGAGGTGAAAATTAAGGTTTATGCTCAGCCAATTCTTTGAGAAGGAATAACTTTGTTATTCTTTTTCCTATGCTTATGGGATTTTTATATTTGCAAACAGGTGAGTTTACTCTTTCTTTTGATACCTTTTCAGCTGGTTTGGCTCACCTCCATTTTTTGGTGGTATTTTGCTCTACCATTGGTTTATGGTAATTGGCTGTCATTCTTGTGCTCTGGTTTTGAATCACAGGCTGACAGTTTAATTAATTTTTTTCTCTGATTTCATTTTTCTAAAAAGTTTCAATTTAACTGCTGAAAAAAAATCAGAAGAAATACTTGATTATTCCCCATGTCAAAAGGTTAATGGATGATAAATGGCATAGGAACTTCTTGTGATATAAGCTGAGAATGTAAATTCTTTAGTCATAAAAATGTATACCAATTACCTTTTAATTTTCTAATTGGTGGAACTTACATCAAACTGATTATTTTATGAAAATTCTTTTGTATATTATATGCAGATTCTACTTGACCTGTGATTTATTTGGTTGAGTTCCTGAGCGAATTCAAATTCCATTGGGATTATTTGGTTGATTTATGATGGTATATATTAATTAATCTTAAATTTAAGAAATTTTAGCTATTAGAATGAAGTAATTTTGAAAAGATAATAAGCTCAAAGGCTAACAATGGACATTTTTTTCTTCCTATTTAGCATCCTCAAACAATAATTCCCTCAAAAAAACATGTAGAAATTTCAATATGAACAATATTTTATAGCCCACATTTCATTGGCTTATAAATTCAATCACAGGAGACCCCATCAATATTAACATGAAAAATATATATAGCACTAATTATTATCAATTAAAATGGTAAGCTTAAATATCTAAGCAAAATTTCAACACAAAAAGAGTGTCAGAAGCAAAATTCATGTTATTTTTCAATCCAGGACTATACAATTAATGGTCTGAGCTTAAATAGAATGAGATTTGAAGAACATCTATTCCTTTATCTTGGCTACAATTGATATTGAGCTTACTTTCCAGACTTACTAGTCAGAATATGGCTAAAAACAGGTTTGAAAAAAGGTAATCTTTTCCAAAGAGAAGAGGCTATTTTCAAGATGAAGGTATTGGCTCTTATTAATTAAATAAATTCAAAAAAAGAAATCAAATTTCAATGATCTTATTTGTTCAAAATTATTTTTAAAGGATTGAAGTTTATATCTCAAAATTAATTTCAGAATTTCAAAAATATTTCAGAGTTCTGGAGATTGACGTATCAAAAAAGGTCACAACATATTTATCTTATCTCAAATTTCCTTGCATTATCAAACCTTCAAGGTAGTAGCAAGCCTATTGGGAAGCATTATTGAAAGAAATGGTAATTAATATCCAATCATCTCATCACTTATTTGGTTTTCAGAAAAAAATCACAAACTACAAATTATCAATCATCCTCATAATTCCTTTAAGCTCTAAAGTAAACTTTCCTGAACTCATCTTTGCTAATGTCAAATCAATATTTATTTATTTTTCTTTTAATTCCAGCTCCTTATCCCACTACTTCTTTTCAAATCTTACTAAATTTGAAATTTGGATTCTTCAAATTGTCTTTGTGAAATCATTTTCTTCTGCTTAAATTTTAGTTACTTTTCAATTTTCGATCTCTCAAATAAGATCTCCAATCTTTTTTCTTCTTCACCTTGATTCAGTTTAAAAAATTAGGCATTGAGGTTTGTATCATGTACTTAAACAATTCTTATAAAAGATTCTCTATATCTATATTTTTAATCAATTCAGTAGGAACTAACCTAGCTGAAAGGAATCCATTAAATGATAATACATTCTTAATAATGTATCATGTGATTTCTTTTTTGAGCCATTT
Source organism: Austropuccinia psidii (assembly GCA_023105745.1). Lineage (NCBI taxonomy): Eukaryota > Fungi > Basidiomycota > Pucciniomycetes > Pucciniales > Sphaerophragmiaceae > Austropuccinia > Austropuccinia psidii. Next base: position 3,224,000 of record JALGQZ010000014.1, read on the forward strand.
GAAATATTGAAATTTTTAGAAGATGTACCTCAATTCGGGGTTCTTCTAAGTCTTGTATTTTTACTCCTTCTCTCCTTATCATTATTGGTTTCTTTATTTTGAATGGAGCAATCATGTATATTATCCTCATAATTTTGAATATTTTTGACACTTCAATTGTACTTATATCTTCAATCTGTCATGGTATCAAGTAAGAATTATGATGATCAATTGGTGAAAATGGATCTTACATATTCAGCAAGGAAGTTATTTTCCTCCATAAGATCTAGTTCTGGATCAATATCATTATAAAAGGAATGGTTCTCTTGTGCCGTTCTCATTATCCTTTCAGTATAATCAAGCTAATACACAATTTTTCAATTAATATGAACATAATATCCAGTGAATATTAATTTAGATTACCTCTCAAACATTGGTTGATTGATTTTGTGGGAATTCCCAACTTAACCCTTAATCTTATGCATATAATGAGGCCAAAGGGATAAGAATATTTCCCTCAAAAAGAACATCTATTTTGTTAAAGAAAGTGAAAATAGACAAAATATTTTGTGTTATTAGTTTGATTCCCTTTTTGTGATCATTGGGAGTAATTTGGTATCCAGTGGGTGATGAATTCTTTTTGTAAGAATACATTTTTTCTTATATGTTTTCCATTGCTCACAGATATTGGTTCACTAAAATTCAATTTATTGAAAGACTTTTTATTTCCCTCAGTCACTAGCTTTTGAGGTCCATTTTTCGAGGAAGGTGTCCAGCCTATGGAGATATTTCCTGAGGTTTAAAATCAAGAATTAAAGCTGGACTTCACTGAAAGCCAATTAATCATATGAAAGTAAATGGAAGTTGCCAAATATCCTGAATTTTTTGAATTGGGCTATATTTTTTTATTAGTTTAATTGATATGATAATTGTTTTGTGACATAATTAGGTGTAATACTAAATTATTGGTTTCTGGGGGGTAGGAATGAAATTAATGAAAGCAAAGCTAAAAAAATTAAATAAACATGTGTCAACTTTTTGATGTTTGAAGCAGGACTGGTTTTATATCCCAGGGTATTTCATTTTAAACAAGTCAACATTTCAAGAATAAAAATCAAGTTTCTTATACTTAGAATTTCATTAAAAATGCTGAATAAATGAGACCTGGATATTGCACAACCATAACACAAACCTAGTTTATTTTAGACCAACCTCATTATGCCTATGTATTGCAGTTTTTATTTAACAGAAACTTTAAAATCTTTGATACAATAGGTCTATTACACATAAACCATAAGCTGATATATAAACCATAGGTTGATTCAGTATCAAGAGTATGCGGAAGTTTTTTCAAATTATGGAAGATTCATTTAACATAATGAGGAATTGATTCTAAATAATGAGAAATAATTTCAACATAATGGAGAATGTATTCCTCAATATGAGTAATTGAGTCCCCGTGATGAGTAATTGATTACCCATGATGAGAAATTGGCTCCAAATAATATATAATTGAATCAATCAATGGCTGATGTTAAATGAACCAAGAGTTAATTCAAAATCAAACTATTATATTTAATACTTTTTTGTTCATTTTAGACAAATATTCTAATACATAAACACAATCTAGTTTCTTAGAAATAAACAAGGGTATTTTGACTTGATATCACATAGGTGATGGTGATGCAATAATTCAGGAAGTGATAGCTATGAAAAATGTTCTTCTCTAAATTATTATTTCCTATTATATTAATATGCCTCCATACTATCCAGATATTAATAAAATATGCTCTTATAAACATATTTCATATATATAATAGCATTTGTTTTACTTTTATCTCTATATTCATTGTACAAATATCAAGAAAAAAAGTCCATTCTATATGTTATGTATACTAAAGTAGTGTTTTTTTATCAATTCTTTCTTTCCCACTAAATATTTTCTTTTAGGTTTTGGTTCAATGAAATAAATCTTCTGAAGGTTTCAGGAAGTATCAATTCTTCAAAGCTGCAATTAAAAAAATGAATAAGATAAAATTCTAGTAAGAAATTTTTCAGTGGAAGTCTCTTATCAAACCATTATAAAAAAGCAATTTTATTGTAGAAAGAACATACAATATATCAGAGTATTATGGAGGGTAATCCAGAAAAGTAATAAACAAAAAATTAAAATGTCCTTCCCCCTTTTAATAATACTTCCTCACTCATTTAAGACACAAAGTATTCCAAAAAAACAATGAATAATATGAGGTAATCCTTTCTTAATTAATAGCTTTTAAAATATTTTTAACAATAAAACTATAGGACTAAACAAATTTTATACATAATTTTAATTATGAAGATATCTTTTCTTTTGCTTTTCCAATCAATTGAAAAGATGGGAATGAAATAGCAATAGAAACTCTGCTTTTTATTAAATGAAACTTTTTTCAATCTCATTTTCAAATTCATCAATTCAAATCTTCCATTTTTTTCACTTTTAAATTCTTTTTTTTAGGTTCTCTTGAAAAGGGAGAGGATAATAAGCCTTTAAGCACATTCAATTATAAAGGAAAAATCTCAATTAGATTATGATTATATTGAATATACCAGCTCTCCAAGGAAAATTTTTTAAAAAAGCTTCAGGAAAATAAACCAAAAGTTCATTCCAAAGTAATTTACAAGTGTGAGCCTGTGAGATATGTCTGAAATAGCCATAAGGCCACAAATAACTTTATACACAGTTGCTTTAGTCTTGAATAGACTTATCAATTGAGTTCAAAGAAAAAAATAACAAAAATAAGTATAACTTTATTTTGGATAAACAAATTTATAAGTATTATGTTATTTTTTGGATTCTACACCAAAAATAACCTAGTGTAAACCCATAGGGTGTTATGCCCAAAAATGGTTATTTCTTATCTTATTAAAAGATTTGAGAATCTCACAGTAAAATTGCAACTTTTGAACATTTTTTAAAAAATGTTGAATTTAATCTTAAATAATCTTAAATTTCAATTTGCATAAGGTTTATGAAAACTTAAAAAAATTAGTTAAATTCAAGGTGTTGTGTATATTTACTGAATTGGCTAAGGATTTTCCATACAAAATGTAAATCCTGTGTGAGCTCAACTTAAAAGAGTTTCAGCTGTAGTATTTCTTTAAATAAATAAAAAGGGAAAATCCACACAGAAAGGTGGGACAAAGGAAAAAGACCAAACAGAGCTGGGGTAGCCAGCTTTTTGGATCTGCAAGGATTCAATGAAGTTTGTCGACATGTATTTCAGGATTGTCAACCTTATCTAAGATTTGAGATTAGACTTTGTTCCAACCTTAAAGTTTAAACTGGTTTTATCCCAATTTGGACAGGAATTTCAAGCTTCCAAAGAGTAAATCCCAATATGCAAGCTTGAAATCAAGGTTTTAAAAAGTTTCAAAGCTTAATTAAGCTTAAATAAGCTTACAAATTTAAAGTTAAAAGTATCAAAACCTTATCAAAAGTTGAGGTTGGGTGTGAATTTCTATTTTACATGGAAAAATAGGAATAACTGCAAAAATTCATTAAAAGTCCAATTATTAATGAATTTTCTTGAACGCTTAACACAGCTTACAAATTAATGCTATCTGTGTATACATTACATTTTTTAATTTCTTTCTTCAACAAGTTTGATTGCTAATTAGCCTCAAAATTAATCATTTTAATTATTCCTGAATAAAATTAAGATTTTTTTAAAAATTAGTTAAAAATTCATTTTAAGATATTTTTGCTTGAAACTTTATTTTTAAGTTTTTCATGTGATGAACTTCAATATAAATTAACTGAGTTTATATTAAAGCTCAAAATAATTAATACAAAAGGGGATTAAAGTTACTTGGAATTAAGAAAACCACTGTTAACTCTAAAGTGGAATTAAATATAAGTTACCTTAAGTTAAGAACCTTATTTTGAAGAATGGTTTCTCAGCTTTGCCCTGAGAAGGCCCTCTATATCCATTATTAATCATTATAGCTACTCTAAAGGCATAAACAGACCCTACACATCACTTTTTTTGTCCATCACAATTATAATTCCAATAAATTTGAACTTTTAATCAAGTAGCATTTTATTCATTATAAAATCTTATTATTAAAGTAATTTCTTAAGTATTTTGCTCTTTATTTATCTTAATTTAAAAGAATTCAAATCATAGACATAAGATTATTGTTGTAATCACCAATAATATATATTTTATTATATAAAATTATTGTTTTATATATCTTTTTTAAAATCCACAAATTCCTCTTAGAAACTCTTAAATATTCTTTTATCATGAAATAGGTGTTTTTATCTTTTAAAATATTTATTTGTTGCATCTTTTTAACTCAAACATTATTTAACATAATAACTGTTGTTGTTTGACTTTCTGTATAGAATGAATACTATAAGTAATTTTTCTCTAAAGTTCTATATATTTTTATCTATTATTAGTTTTTTTATATATAATTTTTCTATCAGAATGATCTCTGCACAGTTTGTGTGATACTTTCTTTTATAAATAATATCTATATTATTCATAAGTGGATAATTACTATTATTTTCCATGTATGTCTAATCAAGAGCTTTACACTTCTTATTGTTCTAATTGTCAGTGACTATAACAATAATATAATAATTATATTTCAATTATTAAGATTTTTTATTATTATTCAATTATTCAATACTATTTGAAGAAGATTTCAATATAATTATTTTTAATAATTATATTAAATTTGTGGTTATAATATTTCATTATATTATATTTTATACTTAGGACTGTCATGGTAGTCTTATTATTTGCTACTATTATCAAGAATTTCATAGACAAACCTTACATTTGGTGGCCTGGCCATGATTCTAACAGCTTTTTGGGACATAAATCATATTCTAGACCTTATTTTGCTATTTTTTGATGTAAAATTGCCATATTTACTTTAATATTGGCCTTTTTGGGACTTATTGCTCATAATAATCTTTATATTATTAATAAAGTTATTTTTATTATAAATATTGTTTGAAACAATATAATATTGACTTATTTGAAATAAATTTCTATTGTCTAACCAGCAGATTTTTCCTATCACAGACTTGAAATTTATTCTTTGAGTTATTCTAGTATGAAGTGAATAATAACAAAACTTTAATCAATAGATTATTAATAGAATAATTATTATTCCTGTAGAGAAATTAAAAAAACCAAATAAAAAAATTCTAAAAAGTTGAAAATCTTTACTTAGAAATATTTTTCTTTACTCTTTGGATGTTTTTCTTTATTTTTGACATAATTTTGTGTAAATTACATTAAAACAACTTTACCCAAGAAGTTGAGTTAATGAGTTATTCTTATTGATTGATAAAATAGCTTATGATTTTGTTTTCTCTAGTGTCATCCATCAGAGAAAGCTGCTCTGACTCTAGTATCTCAGAGTCAAGTATTGAAATTCAAACCAGCCCAGCACCAAGGGTTTTAATTACAAAATAACCCTTTAAAGGTCCATCAGGTGAATTAAATCTATTTCTTGATCTCATTTTCTTTGAAATTGACGTGAAATGACTCCTAATAGAAGTGGAAGTAACTACTCCATCCAATAAATGTATTTGTATCAGTACATTCAAGTCATAAATTAAACAGGCAATAATTTCAGCCCAGAGGAGAGGCACAAATTCAGGATGCCAGTGCTTCCACCAGTTCCCAAAGTTTATACAGCACCTTTGACACTCTTATTGAGATTTCAGAAGCTGACATAGTGTCAGCCTGTGACTCAAAACCAGAGCACAAGCATGATAGCCAAAATACCATAAACCAATGGTATAGCCAAAATACCACCAAAACATGGAGCTGAGCCAAATCAGCTCAAAAGGTATCAAAAGAAAGAGGAAACTCACCTCTTTCTGAAAATATAAGTCCCATCACCATAGGACAAGAAATAACAAAGTTATTCCTGCTCAAAGTTATTGCTGAGCATAAACCTTAATTTTCACCTCTCATCTAAAAGCTAGAAGGAGAGGCTTAACCCCATCAAATGGGTATTCAAAATGAAGCTCTAAGCCAGGGCTATCCAATGGTACCAGCCAAACTGAGCTAGCACCAGTATTACTTGAGTTATGGTCAAATTCAGACCAAATAAGGGTGAACAAAACATTCACCTCTCATCTAACTTTTACAGTTTTAGTGTGAGATACCTAAAGTGGGGTATTTTTGGAAAGAGCACAATCAGAGCTATCTGATGGTGCCATCCATTTCCTCATAGCTCAACTACAACAGAAGTTATTGGCCAAACAAGCTTAATACAGCTTTTGCCCAGACCACACCAATGTACAAAAATACTTGTACATGGGATAACTTTGTCATATTTAATGATAGCCATGTCAAGTTTGGTACCATTGTGTAGAGCTCATACAGAGCTATTCAATGAACCAACTTTGAGCTTGATATCTCAAAAACTGACAGAGTTATGACCATTTTAAGGTCAAAATCCCACCTGCTGTCAGATACAGCCTTACCATGGGATAATATCCCATAACCATGAATATGAGGTGTCAAATATACAAAGAAGCATGTTTTTACTTCAATACCTCATATGTCAGTCAATACTGGGGTCCCATACAGTTTCTGTACAGCATTCTACGCGTCATACACGTCAGAATCAGGCTGTGAGGTCCCCAGATGAAAATTTTCACCCTGTATTGGTGAAAACCGCCCAGATGTGGTTTTAAAACCACATCTGAGCCCAATACAGGGTATACAGGTTGTTTGCAAACCACAAGCCTGTCATAGAGAGTGAAAAATCTTCACTTCCTCTACGTGGAAAGGTCTAGCAGCCTTTCCACCTCAATTTCAGGATAAAAGGAGGGCTTTTCACAGCCAAAAGCCTTTCCTCATCCTGCTCTTGAATACCCTACGTAGTAAACTGTCAAAAACAGTCTTACTCTTGGGTAATAAACAGGTATACTCTTAATTTAAAAGTATTGTAGTCTTTATTATTGTAACCCAACAGGTAAAGCTGCACCCAGGGCTTTCAACAGCGCTCACCACCACTATATTTCTTATAGTAAAGCCCCTTTTATTATTAAATTAACCCATCCTTAACCCTTATAAAACTATTTTAAACTATTTTCCACATGTCACAGTCATAGTTTTAGTTGTAAATAGCTTTATTTCCACTTCAACATAGACTCATCCTGACATTTTGGGGGCCTGGCCGTGTTTTAAATCTTTTTTTGGACCTTATCAGTAAGTCTTTTCTCTCTTTATGACTTATTAACCAGTGTTTTATCTTTTTTAGGCGTAATTTATCTATTTAAATATATATTTTATATATATTTATCCTTTTTTTTATACATACTCATATTATAAGAGTATTTTCCACGTGGCTAATACCCACTGAATATAACTATTTTTGGCGTGTTTTGTATATAAAAACACATAAGCCATCAATAAGTCCTGTATTCTTGACTGAATAAGGACACCTCTGACTGAAAAACCATCAGTTGAGGCGTGGATTAAGTGTATTGTTAACTCAATAACACTTACACAAAACCACTTGTACAGAATAAACTTGAAAACCACAAGTGTATCTGTGGGATACTGGCACACAAACAGTGTGACAGGGTACCAAAAGCTGTAATTCTGATGTGGAATTGTTGATTCAATTACACTGTCATTATACAGGGCACATTGTAGTAACATACAAGCCCAGAGGCCAATCTTAGACGTGCAAAACCAGCATTTTTAAGAAGTCTTAACTGACATAAGTCCTCCCTTTTCTGCCTTGATTTCAGTGGAAGAAAATTACATCCCACTTGAGACCCAGTCACAGGCCAACACACCAGTGACACCCTCAGAACCAGAGGGCAGCAAGGGCAAAGGAAAGAGGCACAGTGAAGGTCTCATCACAGCCAAGAAGTGGACACCAATAGCCACTCAGAGAAGTAGAAAACCATGGAACTCTGCATCCATACAAGGTAAACCAACCTTAACCACTTGTACAGGAAAGATTACAATTATTAACCCAGTTGTAACTTCCAAAGGCAAACTGCCCAAGTCAGCAGACAGCAAATTTGTACAAGGCACAGTCAAAGGTAAATACCCTAAGAACATAAAGTTTTTGACTGCTTGCAAACACTGATATGTCCCCTGTATACCTCAGAGACCTTGGCTTCCAAAGGAACCAGCCAGAGGATAGAGGAGGATTGTCCAGAACCAGAAGACCTACAAGAAGACACCCTGGACACAGTGGTGGATGGCAAAACAATGAGGGAGATAATATCAACCTTGCCATTCACACTCCAATTCAACAGAAACCTCAAACCAGAGGACTGGAAGGATATGGATCAAGTTCTTCAGATCCACCAACTCCTCAAAGATTTATTTCAATGGAGCATGGACAACAAGAGGTTCAACCTAGCAACTCACTGGGCAGAACTGAGATCAAGTTGCCAGAAGATCTGTCTCAAAGAGATAGACTTCAAAGACCTTATGGTAATCACCAAAGGTTGGAATCCTACCAGGCAGCACAGACTCCTGGAGGCAAGGGCACAGAGGATAAGGGAGAATCAAGCCACTATCCTAGCTATAGAAGAACAGTTGACCCAGACAGGTCCTACTCAGATTCCTTCAGGTTCACAAGGAGCAGGCCAAATCAACTCTCCAGTGGCTTCACACCATTCAGACACCAGCAGATCAGTGGCCAAGAGTCACCATTCTTCACAATTCCAGGAAGTTTCCAGGAGAAGACAAGGAAACAAGGGCAAGAACAAAACCTCCTTCAACCAGAGGAGGAAAGAGTCAGACCCCATGATCCAGAAGCTGTTGGATTTGGTAAAGGAAGTACACAAGAACCAGAAGTAGCTGTAAACCACTCTAGAATCAGTAGTCCTAGTAATAGAAACATTACCCCCACTCAGACTGAAAATAACATTGTCACATCTGAGAGTAACATCAACAGTGATACACTGTGGTTACAAGTGTCCCAATATGCTGAACAATCTGCAAAGCAATTTGCAGAAATTAAAGCTAGCCAAGAGAGGATGAGACAAACTCAAGCCTCCTTGGAACAAATAGTTAAGAATCTTCAAGAAGGATATGCTCAACTGAGCAAAGCCTCTGAAGAATCCAACAAAAGACTGAACCAAGTCTTTGAAGAACAACACCACAGCACAAGGGACAGGGAGTGTCTGGATCAAGACATTAAAAAATTGTTTAATGCCTACCATAGCTTAAAGCCCCAACCACATGGCCAAGCTATGGAGAATCCATATCAACCAGATGACATCAAACCAGATGCCATTGTGGGAACTCCTCTTGTGTGGGATTAAAATGAGGCAGTACCTGGAGGGGGAAATCACAGGTAACTAGTTTTGAATTGCTAATAACTCCTGTAACCAAGGGTGGCAAGGGTGTATTGCCTGCCCCTCCTGAAATACTGAACAAAATCTTCCTTGGAGCTCACAAACCAAAATAAAATTAGTAAGTGGCTTTACAACTGCAGAAGACAAAATTCAGCAGTCTCAGATCAGACCTATTCAATAAATAATATGAAAAATAATTTCAGTAATTTTGGTTAATTTTTAGATTTTAATAAAATACTTGTCTGTTTAATTTTAATATTTTGGTTAATTGAGGTGAGTTTTTTCTTCTTGGTGATAAATCCTTGGTAGGATGGGTTATTTAAGGCTTTCTGGAAAATTTGATTGGTGTTGATAAAGGTAATTTCGTTAAGGTATAGTTATAATAGAGTAAAATAATTTTTTAAAGGTTTGTTATTTTTTTGTAAGAGTGTTTAATAATGAGATAAAATAGTATTTGTTAAATTTAAGAGGTAAGATTTCTTTGATATTGGATTTTTTTTAAAGGGGTAAGTTATTTATTTATTTTTTTAAGTCTTGATAATGGTGTTAATTTTTACTGGATAAAGTATTTTGATAGAGTAGTAACCCTAATCTTGGGTACTAGATAATTTTTTATTTTCTTTTAATAATAATAAGATTCCACTGAGCTTAGCTACTGGGTAATCTTCAACACTATACTTCCACTGAGCTTAGCTACTGGGCAAGTAAATTTACTATAATTTTCTGGACTACCTCCCAGGTGAGGGATGACTTATTCCTGTGCTTGTAATGTGCAGAGGATATATTGTGCATGGGGGGGATTTTGAAATTTGGGGGGAGAGAGCCCCTCTATTTATACCTTTTGGGAGCCTAGAGGGCCCTCCATGGGAGCTGTCTTTTTCCACTTTAATTCCTCTTGATTTCATCATGTGACTCCATTTTTGGTGAGGACCTTTCTTGCATGGGTCAGGTGATTTAAGGTTTGGTGATAATTTTCTTTCTGCACAGCCTCCATTTATCACATGATTGTCTTTTGGTGAACTAATTATGATGTGATATTCTTAAATTTTCCTTGCATACATGAGGTGATTCAATTTTGGCTGAGGAGTTTTCTTGTGCACAGCCTTTCTTCTGTCACATGATATTCTGTTGGTGGATGCAGTATCACATGATTACCTTGTAATTCCTTTGCATATGTCCTATTTTAGGTTGGGTAGAAATGGCTGTGTAATTTATGCAGGTGTCATGGTTGTTTTTCTTCTTTTTGAACTTTAAAATGAGGTCAGGTGATAATTTCTTGCACTGATGAATTTACTGTGATGTATGAGATGATGTGATTTTTGAGTTTGACACATGCTGTGCATAGTCATATGGTTGAGATTTAATTAGAATTGTGTACTGCATGCAGCCTGTTGTAACTAGCTTTGGTTTGCATGAGGTTATGAGTGGTGTAAATAATTATGATTCTGTTTTAAGGTTTTAAGTGGGGTTACTGAGGATATAAGATAAGGTACTCCTGTGGCTGTGTTATAAATGACTTGCAGGAATTCCATGGAGTTGAGCTTTGCATCATGTGATTTTGAATGCAAGTTGGCTGTGTAGCTAATGCATGTGTCATTTTCTTCCTGCATGAGTCCTGTGGTTGTAAGGGGGTGTAAAGCTGGGTGGGGTGTGTAATTTAAAGGGTGGTACCTTATTTCTTGTAACTAGTTTACTATATGTAACTTGATTTTTACATATGAATAATGAAATTGAATAATTTATTTAAACACATACACTGCCCTTTGGTGCCTGTGCCATGGTTTTATGAGTTAAATCCAGTTTCTTGCTGTAAAATTGACCTTTTGGTGTAAAATTTGAGTGTAAGTCTGCCTGTAGGCTGGATTTACTGCTGTTATGGGGTACTATGAGCTTGAGCCTGGTGAAAAAAATGGTATGGAATACCACATCCCCCTCTCCATTTAATGCTGTCCCCAGCATTCCAGGTGAGAGCTCTCTATTCTTCATCTGATTCTGTGGTTTCCTCCAATACCTCTTCCTCATTTATTGATTCATCTTCTTCACTTTGTTGTTCTTCTGTGTCTTCTTTTGTGTTTATCAACTTCCCTCTTGGGTAGAACCTCTTGACTTGAGATGCTGCAAATCTTCTTGCTAATTCTGTTCCATCAAGTTCCTCAAGTTCATATGGTCCATTGTTTATTTGTTTGATTACTCTATAGGGTCCATTCCATTTGTTTTTGAAAAGTAGTCCCCAATTAGTTTCTATTGCTTTGTTGTAAACCAGGACCAAATCTCCTGGATTGAGTGGTGATCTTAGTTGATGTGCCATTCTTCTATCCCAATATTTCATTGAGTCCTCTCTTGATTTTTTGAGTTTTTCTGCTGCTTTCCTTCTCATTTCTTCTTTTCCTTCTAATTGTTTAGCTCTGGCTTCCAATAATTCCTCAGTTGTGGATATTTTGTGCCATTCTACTGCTAAAAAGGTTTTTGTTTCAATATCAATTGGTAATACTGGTAGTTGTCCAAATTGGAGTTCAAATGGTGAGAAACCAGTTGTCCTTTTAGTGGAGATTCTGTCAGCCAATGTAACCAAAGGTAGATATTTTTTCCATTTCCCTCCATTTTCTCCACACATCTTGACTAATGCATCCTTAAGTTGTTTATGGCCCCTTTCAACCATTCCTTGAGACTCTGGGTAATAGGGTGTGGTGATTCTGATCCTTGATCCTGCTTTCTTTACTGCATCTTGTAATTCTTTTCTAAACTCTGGCCCCCCATCAACAGTTACTTCTTTTGGTGAGCCATACCTGCATATCCATTCTGAGGTGAACCATTCTGAAACTGCTTTTGCTGTTAATTTGACTAGTCCAACTGTTTCTGGCCATCCTGAAAAATCATCTCTGGCCACAACCATATATTTCCATCTTCCAGATTTGATATGGACTGCATCCATGCTTACCCTTTCAAAGATTGTTGATGTTGCTGTAGATTTTCCTTGTTCTCTTTGTAAGTTTTGACTTCTCTTTTGGCAGGCTAGGCAAGATTGAACCCATTTCTTTACTGATTTCTTCATTCCTTCCCACCAAAATCTTGCTTTAATTCTTCTGTAAGTTTCATTTTTCCCTCTATGGCCCATCTCTTCATGAAGTGACTTTAAGATGTAGCTTTGAACTTCTTGACTTGATATCACCAATTGAGGGTTTGGGTTATTTCTTCTTTTGAGTTGGCCATCTTCCAAAAAAAAGTTGGATGACCTTCTTTTTATCCTTCTAAATTCTTCATCTTTACTTGATTGTGGTTTTTTCATTGTACTTAAGTATTCCTGCATTCTCTTCCAAAATCCTTCTTGTTTGGTTGGCACTTGTATTCCTGAAAGATTGAGTGAATTTACATTCTTGGCCCCAAATCCAGGGTGTGGCTTGATCCAATCTTCTTCTTCATCAAATTCTGGTGCATCTTCATCTTCTTCATCTGAGTTTTTTGGTCTTCTGAAGAGCCCATCTGGCATAGTGAAAGTTTTCCCTGGTTTGTGTATCAAATCAAAGGAAAATAGTTGAATGAAAGCCACCCATCTTGTCATGGGGGCATTGGGTAAGCAAGGGGTGTTGATCATTTCAATTAAGGCCTTGGCATCAACCTGTAATTCAAAATGTTGTCCCCAAAGTATGGTTTGAAGCTTCTTGAGAATTCTTGCAACTCCACAGAGTTCCAATTTGGGTTGTGAGTATTTTGATTCCAATTTTGAAAAAGTTATTGATTCATATAATACTGGTCTGTCTTTTCCTTCTTTATCTTCTTGAGTGAGTACTGCTCCTGCAGCAATGTAGCTTGAATCTACTGCTAGCTTAATTTTTCCTGCTCCTTTGTCATAATCCAATTTCTTGAGGGTTATTTCTTCTCCAACTATTCTTCTGAGCTTATGGAAAGCTTCTTCACATTTTTGATCCCAATCCCAGTCAACATCTTCTCTGGTGAGCCTTCTGAGTGGTGATGCAACTTGTGAGAAGTTTTCAATAAACATTCTTACATAAGCACAAAGACCAAGAAATCCTCTTATTTCCTTTTTGTTGAGAGGTGTTGGCCAATTTTGAATCTTGTTAATTTTTTTGTTTTGAGATTGTTCTTCCTTTGAATGATACAACATGCCCTACTATGTCCAAAGCTGGCACACAGCATGCAAACTTTGATCCTGAGATAGTAAGTCCTGCTTCTTCAATCCTGAATAAAATTCTTTCCAAAGTTATGGCATATTCCCATATAAATCTTCTGATTGAGGGGTTTTCTGGTAGTTTTTCTTGGTTGTAAAGTGATCTTGGTCCTTTTATTCCTCCATCATCAATAAAAATTCCTACACTTTCTGGTATTTCTTCTTGAAGTATCCAGGTCATTTGGGCTTGGTATACTGCTACTGAGTTTGTGGCTCCTTGGGGTAGTCTTGTGAGTTGCATCCTTCCAAGGGGTGTTTCAAAAGTTGTGAGGGGTCTTGTAGTGACATCTAATTCTCTTTCATCATATCCTCCCATGATATCTCCTAGTCCATAGCATGCTCTTCCTGCAAATGCATCTACAAATTCTTCAATATGAGGTGGTAAGCCAGCATCCTTGATGGTGACTTTGTTGAGTTCTTGAAGGTCATGGACAATTCTGAGTTTCCCATTTGATTTGGCCACACAAAAGATTGGGCTTGTGTAGCTTGAGGTGGATTGCTCATAGAGTCCAGTCCTGATTCTTTCTCTGATTAATTCAGTAAACTGAGGTAAAATTGATTTGGGAATGGGAATTGGTTTCTTCTGCCAAGGTTCATGAGGTATTACTGGTATCTTGTAAGGTTTTCCATATGAGTGTTTGAGTAATCCTCTTTCTTCTTCACAGAAAGCTATTGCTTTTTCCCTTAAGGTAATAACATTTTTGAGTAAATTGATTTCTTCATTTGATAACCATCCTGGTGGGCCAAAATTGACTGCTTGGAGTCTTTCATGGGTGACCTTGAAGGTTTCTTGAAATATGGGTGGATTTGGTGATAAGGGTGTTTCATAAGGATCTCTTGACAAAGGTGGTCTTTCCAAAGGTGGGTTAAGGTCTTGAGGCATTGGCTCATTGACTGGTCTCACCTTCTTCAGGACTGATTTGTATTTTGCTGCTAAAATTTGATGATCCATCTTCAATTAGTTATTTTTTTTTTTTAATGATTTCTAAGAATTTGCTAGTGTCCTGAAATCTTGAGGTCTTCACAATTCTTCTTTCTTCTTTCTTCCATAAAATATGTAGTTTAAGGTCATACAGGACCTACAACTAGGTGTGTAACCCCTGTATATTAGGTATACAAGTCCTGCAGTTTAAGTCATGCAAGGACCTCCTGGCCTAATCCAAGGGCTTATCTTGATTCTTGAGCTCCTTTGGGCTTGATTTTGGATTCCACTTGACTCTTGTTTTATTCTTCAATCTTCATGATTCCCACTTGATTCTTGATTCTTCTGGTTGTTTTATTTCTTGATAAGGAAGTTTCTTGTCTTAATTGATGGCTTGAGACTTCACTTTGTTCATTTTGGCCAATTTGATAATGATAAACACCTGTAAAACCCCTTGTTCCTGTTACACAAAGGGAGCAGTTTATTGTCATGCTGAGGACAAAAATGGTCCTTCAGCACTTCTCCTGACTAGGACAATCCCCTCCAGCTTCTTGGCTGTTATTTGTTTATAAGTTTCCCTGCCCAAGTCTACAGGGGAAGCAGTTTAGTGTCATGCTGAGGACCTCTTGAGTCTTCAGCTTTTTTAAGATCCCAAGGGCAATTTTAGTTGAGTGTTTTCATAATCTTGTTGGTCCATCATGTTGAGTGAGTCCTGAGTCAATAATCAATCCAGTGAGTCATCCTTCAGTCCATAAATCCTGGCCAGTGATTCTTGAATTCCAATTGAGTTTCAATCCAAAATCAAAGAAATCTCCAAGGTCTGGTGTTGCCCAAAGGTCAATCCATAGAGAACTCCTGCTTTTCTTCATAAATAATATTCTTCATTTTCAGTATTCTGAATAATTTTCCTATAATGGGTTGTTTCCCAATTCTCTTGCTATTTCTCCAAAAATGATTTAGGTTCTTTTGTTCTTTTGTATTCCTGAATTATACCTGTTATAAAGAAATGAAAAAGAAAAAATTGTAATAATAAGGTGATTTAAAGTTGATTTTAATATTAATTTATTGATATATTCTTTTTAATAATATTTGTTTGGATGAGGGCCCCCTCTCCATTTAAAGATCTTGAGTTGGTTTTCAAATTTTGAAGAGGATATGTTCTCATTCCCCAAAAACTTCCACTATAAGGGATAGTGTAAGAAATAAGTTTACCCACCCCTTATTTTTTATAGTGATTTTGATGAGGATAAATAATGATACAGTGAATATACATAATTTTATTTTAATGATGATTCAATAAAAGTTTTTTTTTTTTTTTTTTTTTTTTTAAGTATAAGATAACCATTAAGTGAGATAAAAAATCACAATTTAAAAGAAATAAACCTGAATCACAATTAAGATCATGGAGCTGTTTGGTTAAAGGTGGTAATTTGTGCCGATCAGTAAAAATTGGTTCTCTTGAGAGTATTTATAATTAATATGACATAATTGAATGATCATAATTTGAGTCCTTTAATCATATAATGACCCTTATGATGCCACAACTCTTCCTTTTGGAATCATCATTGTGACTCAGACTTTATTTCAAGTCCATCCCCTTTATGGTTCAGATTTTCTGTTACCCATAAATGCATTTGAGTTGTTCAAAAATATAAACAGTGAAATTGAAAATTTGTACAATTAAAAAAACTCTTCTTTGCTTTTGGGGGGCTTTTTCAATTCCATTTGGAATAAACAGCACATTGAGGTGTTATTAATATGTAAATTCCCCAAATTATGTCATCAATTTATGAGTTTTTAATATAAATAACTCCTTCAGAGTTCAATTAATGCCTTCATGGCACAAATACTTCTTCTTTTCAAACAAGTTCCAATCACTCTCTTGTAATTGAAGAAATATTTCAAATAAATTGATCATTTTTATTTTTTTATTTATTTTTTTTTTTTTTTTTTAAAAAAAATAATACTTGATGTAGAGTTTTTTTTTTGTTTTTTTTAATAATTATTGTTATTATTGAGTTGAAAAATTAAGCCAACTTAAATGGCTCTTGTTGTCATAGTAGGAAAAGTATGATAGAATGTTCTTGAGCTTATTAATGGGATATGACCCTAATTCTTAGTGAAAATAAATAAATGAGTTTGAAATAAAAGATAAAAAGTAAAAAAAAATAAAAATAAAAAATAAATATGTTCAGAACATTCAAGTCAGTAAATCTTTCTAATTCTTGTTTATAATGACATAAAATTAGAAATTAAAAAAAATAAGAAATGAAACCTTAGGTAGTTTATAGTCTTGCCTAGGACTTATCCTGTTTTTTATAGTCCTTGATAAATCTTCTTGAATACTTCAAATAAGCAGTCTATGGTCTTGCCAAGGACCATTGGTTGATTGTGTTTTATCTTTGAGTCCTTGTTGATAATTCTAATGATGGGCAGTTTATGGTCTTGCCAAGGACCATTGGTTTATTGTTTTGCTGATAATTTCTTGATTTCTTGTTGAGAATTTTTGTTTTTATTTATCTTCAAAGCCAAGTTGTAAATTGAATTAAACAGTTTACAGTCTTATTTAGGACTCATTTTCACTTTAAAAGCATATTTAAGCCTATAAAATAAGAGAAATATTTTATTAATGTTGAATACCTGTAGAAGCCAAATAAAATATGTTAGTATAGTTATTATTCAAAATAAGAAAGCATAAAAGATAAAATAGCAGTTTAAAGCCTTGCTTAGGGCTTTTTGTTGTTTTGTTTTATTTTTATTTATATATATATATATTTTAAGCCCATCAGTTTGAAGCCTTGATGAGGGCTTTTCCTTATAAGCTTAGGGCTTCGCATTGTCCTTTATAGCCCTGTAACCATATGCAAATTTAAATATGTCAGTTTAATTTGATATTCAATATAAAAAGTCATGAGGAATAAAGTAAAAGAAGCAGTTTATAGCCATACTGAGGGCTAATTTGTATATTGAAGGCCTGTAGCACAATTAAATGTGTCAGCTCCATCTTATATCCAAGATAAATTAAGAATGAAAAAAAATGAATAAGCAGTTTAAAGCCTTGCTGAGGGCTATTGGTTCATTTTTTTGTTGATAGCTGCTTGATTTCTTGTTGATACTTTTGGTTTTGATTTATATTCAAAGCCAAGTTGAAAATTGAATTAAACAGTTTATAGTCTTATTTAGGACTAATTTTCATTGTAAAAGCATTTTCTTAAGCTTAAAAAAAATCCTGAAAGTGTTTTTAATGTTGTATACCTGTAAAATCCAAATCAAATATGTTAGTATAGTTACTGTTCAACATAAAAGCATAAAAGATAAAATAGCAGTTTCAAGCCTTGCTTAGGGCTCCATTTTTTTGTGATTGGTAGCCCTAAAAATAATAGAGTAAGCACAAAAAATCAAAATATAAAAATTTAAAACAAGCAGTTTATAGCCATACTGAGGGCTCTCTTTGTTATTTATAGCCCTGTAGCCTATCAAAAATTAAATATGTCAGTTTCATTTAATAACCAATATAAAAAGAGCAAATGAAAGAAAATTCCAGCAGTTTAATGTCTTGCTGAGGACATTTATCTATATTTTTTTGTAATCTTTTTTTTTTTTTTTTTTTAATATTGTTGTTTTTCTTTCTAAGACCTGTATCAATTAAAACTTTCAAACAAAATCAGTCATAAGAGAGAAAATCATTAAACATTGAAAATAAACAAAAATAAAAGAAACCATCAGTTTAAAGCCTTGATGAGGACTCTTATAGCCCTGTACCCTATCAAAAATGAAATTTGTCAGTTTAATTTAATGTCCAAAAATAAAGTGATAATAAAAATAAAATAAAATAAAAAGCAGTTTATAGCCATACTGAGGGCTTCTTTTATTTGTAGCCCTGTAGCATAAAAAATTCATAAAATTATCTAATTAAAGTAAGCAAACCCAGCAGTTTAAAGCCATGCTGAGGACTCTTATCAATTTATTATCATTTTCCAAGTCATAAAAAAAATAAAAAATGTCAACAGTTTAAAGTCATGTTGAGGACTTTTATATTGTCATTTCATAGTCCTGTAGGATATCAAAAATAAAAAATAAAAAATCAATTAGCCACTTAAATCATCAAAATTACAATTCATACATGAATTAAGCAGTTTTAAGCCATGCTGAGGGCTTTTTATTTAATTTTTCAACCTCCTTAATTCATGATATATATATATATACTGTTTTTTTTTTTGTTTTTTTTTTTTTCTTTTGTTTTGAATTGAAATATACCTGTATCAAAGATAAAAAAATGATGTTAGAATTGTTAAAGAAACGAATCATAAATAAAACCAAGCAGTTTTAAGCCATGCTGAGGGCTCTTTTTTTTTTTTTTTTTTTTTTTTTTAAAGCCCTCCCAAGATATTTTTTTTGTAACTGAAAATATAAAATATCAGTAAACTCAATAATGAATAATTTAATAAATAGACATAAAAAATATAATTGAGCAGTTTAATGCCTTGCTCAGGGCATTGTTATTTATCTGTAGCCCTGTATAATTTCAAAAAAAAAAAAAAATCAATTAGCAACTTAAATACTACAGATTACAATTCATAAATGAATTAAGCAGTTTTAAGTCATGCTGAGGGCTAATTTTTTTTATTTTTTGTTTTGAGTTCCCTGCAGCATGAAAGATAATTAGCAACTTAAATAATTAAAATTAAAATTAATAAATGAATAAAGCAGTTTTAAGCCTTGCTGAGGGCAATTATTATTTTGTTTTATTTTGTTAATTTTAATTTGAATTTATTATTATTTTTTTGCTTTATTTTCTTCTCCTTTGTAAAAGAAATCATCAGTAAATTTGAAGATATTGAAGAAAATACAAAATAAATAAGCAGATTATTTATATTCTTTTGTCAGTTCCATTCATTCAATTTATTATTATTATTATTTTAGTTTTTTTTTTTTTTTTTTTTTAGAAAATAAATGAAGAAAAAGAAAGAGAAGAACCATCAGTTAAGCTTAATTTTAATAAAACTAGAAAGTAAAAAATAAACAGTTTAAAGTCTTGTTAGGACTTTTGGTTAATTTTTTTTTTTTTTTTTTTTTTTTTTGAATAAGGTGCTAATAAAGGGTTAAATTAATGAATAAAAAAAGTTGAAAGTCCTTTTAAGGACTATTTCAAAGCACTTGTGAGTGCTCAAGATTGAGTCGGGTTGGTTAAGGGGGGCCTTTCTGGCCTCCAAAATTCAATCGGCTGGCTGATTTCCTAGTTGGAATAGGTTTCAAAGCAGTTCGGGTTGGTTGTTTTATGTTAATGGGGTGCTGTAGGATATCTATTCCTGTGTTTAGAAGGTGATTCTAGCACAGTTGTATGAAGATCAACAGAGCTTCAACTGGCTTCTGCTGGTTATCCTGTACATTAAAGTAGTTTGATTTGCATCGTATGGGTGGGTTTTTGTTCGAATGGTGTTAGCTGAGAGGTTCCAGGTGAAGTATCCACCACATTAGATAATTGATCGATGACTACCACTGCCAATTGATATTGATTCGGAAAATATTGTAATGCATCCGCCACCTGATTCATTCCAGTAGCTTGTTCCGTCCTACTTGCTTTATTATCATGTAAACGATTTGGCTCAAACTCAGTGCGAAATACTGCAGCAATCGAATTTCAGAGTCTTGAACCCGTAAAAGATGAGCATTGTCCATGAAATTTGAAATTTTGATTTGATTGGTGCCACTTTGATTGTATCTTTTGCATACTCCCTTTGCCATTTCGTAGAGCCTGCTGCAGGGTGGGTTATTTTGTGATCGCAAGGTGTTTTGGAGCCTTTCTCAGGCTGTTCAAGCCTTTTTAACCTTGAATTTAGAGCTCTTGATTCCTTTCATCCAGCGAAACCTTTCTAATCAAAAGAATCTTTTACTTTCGAAAGCTTTGTGTTTCCAGATAAGTGAAGACTACCCATGGCCTGGCACCAAGGTTGGCAGCGATGGCTGTCGAGGACTGCAATAGGTTTCTCTTAATTCTTTGGTATGTGATCTTAACAATATTGGGTATGTATCATATTGTTGTAATTCCACTCTTTATCCATTCCACTTCTGGAATTGGGGGTAGGGCGGAACAATACAAGTAAAATAAGCGATTATCTTCAACTTGTTATATATCATCCATAGTGTTAAATGCACAGTCCAAGTCACGCAAGTGGCTTGGAGGTTGAACGTTGATCAATTTATTCATTATTATTATTTTTTTAGAATGACATTCTCCTCCAAAAGAGTTTTCGTCGTTAGATTCTTCTTGGTTTCGTTATCGGAGTGCAGGTTAGTTTTCTACTTCAGGAAAAAAAGAATCTCGCTCCTCTTTTGTTCTCTTTCAGCACCCAACGGTTGATGGACTAACGTCGGGACTGCTAACGGTCAATTCCTCTCATGCTCTTTTCTGCCTTTTTAGAGTACTAAGTTGATTCGATGGCGAGGATGGAGTTGAAGTGCTGAAGCTTGTTTTCTAGATAAAAAGGATCAAGAAACCAGCGTTGGTTTCTTCTTCATCCAGCCAATCAATCCAAGAGTGTTTTATTTCTCCCATTGACCTTGGTATGTTTTGTTTTTCTTGCTCGAGGTCAATCTTTTATTATTTTATTTATTATTTTGTATATATATATATATACCTGTTTTAGAATAACGATGAGCTCTCATGATGTCGGCTTTGCTGCCGACTTTTTCAACGCTTTTCGTCCATTTACCACCGAGGAGCTAGAGGACCTCGTGCTTGGCATTCCTCCAACCAACAGGTTGAGGAAGTCGGTATGGGAATGGCTCACTGCCAATGGCCCTTATCCGACGTTTCCTCCATCACCACCAGCCCTTGACGACGTTTGGAGTGCCCCTGCCGACTCCCCTGATTATCGCTGTGAGCCTTAGAGGTAATTTCATATACCCAAAAGACCACAAATATAAAAAATAACATATTAATATAAATAAAATAAATTTATTTATATTATTAAAATAAAAATCAAAATATAAATATAAAATTATATTAATTATAATTTAAAAATAAAAATACATTAAATTTTGTAAATATAAAATTACATTTATACTTGAAAAATTTAAGTAAAAATGAAATTTTAACAAAATTGTGAAAAAATAAATAAATTTGGAAAAAAGTTAAATAAAATTTATTATAACTTTTTATCCAATAAATAAACATATAAAATTTATTTCACCATTGGATTCCTCATAAAAAATCAGGTGGGGTCACCTCTGAGTGAAATTCTTGTAACTCAACTCTAAATAAGCTTAAATTAAGTTTTTAGTATTTTCAATACAAAAGTTGAAAATCCTCAAAACTTTAATTGAATTCACACCACATGTGGTGTTAACCATCAATTTTTGTGTTAAAATTGAGGTGTTGTGTTTAGTTTAGAAGTTATGAGGAATTGAAGTATTTTCAATTGAATTCAATTGAAATGTCAAAATGTGCGCGTGTATTACATAAGTGAACTTTGATTTACATATGAGGTGTCAATTATTACTGTATTGTACTGTACAATTGAATTGAATTACATATGTAAATTATAAGTATAATACATGATGAGGAATTAAAGGAAAAATAAATTGGAAAGATTAAATTTGGGGGGGAAAAGGAACTCCAGCTCTAAGGGGGAGCTAGACCCCCAAAATCCTTGCTGACAGGCGTGGGATGTCAAAATTCACGCAAAAGTTCATCACTTTTGGCCTGGAATTGAGTTACAGGGTCTGTGGACTCAATTGATGATGAGGTTTTGATACCAACTGGGGTAGTTTTAGCTGTTGCCAAGAGGGTAAAACTACCCTTAAGATAAAACAATCATAATAAAAACAGTTTTAACTGGTTTCTACGCCTCTGACACACATTCTGACGTGTTTTGAAGGCTCTAGGCCTGGTATTGCTATAGTAATGGCTGATTTAAGGGTCTAAAATGGCTAAAAATGGCTAAAAATGGCTTAAACCAGCCCTTTTTGGTCTAAACCTGGGTTCAATGATGCCATAATTGGCTTTTCTGTTGTCAGACTGTTTTTCACGACTGACAAGAGTAAATTTTACTTTTGGAGTAAGAGAATTGATGGCTATAAAAGAATGTCTTCTTTGCCCCACTTTTCTCTTCATGTTAGAATCTTTTCCTTTTATTAATTAGTTTAAACACTGTTAAACCAATCAATCAAAGATTCCAACCACCACTTTTAAATCATTTTAATCCTTTTAACCACGTGAAAAAATCATTATAATCATTGTTTGTAACTCTTATAATCATTTTTACCCCTGAACCACCCCAAAAGTGAATTAAAGCATCTTTCATCACTGTAAACTTTGTCACTTTGTTTCCAAATTCACTCTGGTCACTTTTGGGCGTGTTTTCTCTTTAATATTCTTTTTAAAGACTTTGTTCTTTAATTAATTGCTTGCAGTTCTTTGCTCAATTAATTCCAATTGAAATTGCTCTTGAAGAAATTTCTTTTGTAGCCTTAAAATATCTCTTGTAGAGTATTTTTTGGATAAATCTTTATTGTTGGTAAAACAATAAATTTTTATATTATTGTTTTATACTAATAAAGTTATAAACAATAAAATTTGGCGTGTTTTCTCTTAAAAATAATATTTCATACTATTTTTAACTGAATTTTACCTTATACAAATTTTGAGGACAGGAAAAGTACTTGATTTTTAATCAAAGTTTCATATCCACACCTTACATTTGGGGGCCCAGCCGTGATATTTTACCTGTGGCATATTTTTTTTTACTCTTTTTAAATCTTTTTCTTATATTGAAAAATTTAAAAACATATAAAAAATACTTATAATTCAAAAAACCCATAAAAAAGAATTTTTTTTCATATTATAAGTGAGGCTTATATTTTTATTTCTTTTTTGAAATAACCTTTTTTTTACTTAATTAATTGGCTTTTTCATTAATTTTAGTGTCTGACAACGTGGTAAGACAAGAAAACATTGAAACAGCCTCAACAGTAACCAGCATTATCCCTGCCAGTACTGTTAATTCTGATCATAATAGTACTGTTATTGTGACTCAAAATAACCAACCTGAACCAATATCTTCTGAATTAATTAACTTGGACATAAGTAATACTCTTCAGAAGGCTAAGAATTTGGCCAATAGTAAGTTTTTGACGTAAAAATACTATTTTAAGCCTTTTTTAACCATAATTATGCCTTCAACCAGATCAGGAGCCAGCTACAACCCCTCAAGCAGCTCCCAAAAAGGTAATAGACGTGATTATGGCAGAGGCCAATCAGGTACAGAAGGAAAAGGGTCAGTTGATGACTTCCAAACAACTAAAATGGGTCATTCTGAAGCTGATAATACCATTTTACCTTCAAAAAGAGCTGACACTGCCACAACAAGCCTCTGTGGACATATACAAAGCCAGCCACAGTGCATACAACAATGCACTTCAATTCAAGGAGTACCAGATCCTTGCAGACCTGTGGAAGAATTGCATGAATTCTTACCTGACAGTAAGAAAATTCTTGGGCCATCCCAACACTTGCAAATTGCTCAATGGATGGCATCCATTGATGGAGAAGAAAAACATGATGCTTTTGACGCTAGAATGGAGGAAAAACAACCCTCCACCACCCAAACCAGTGCCAAAAACAGCCCCAGTGGCCAGCAGCAGCAATTCCAACGTGAAAAAGCAGCCACAAGCTCCAAACAAGGGCAAAGGGAAGGCACCAGCCCCAAAACCTTACAGCCAGGGCTACAGAATCCCAAAGATTCAGCAGGATGCCATGGAAAATGTATTTCAGATGGCCAGAACCATGATGGAATTACAGAAGAAGGAGGAAGCCAGATTAAGGTTCCAGAAATGATTTCTGACATATTTGATTCCATCCCAGAGTTGTATAATGCTATAAATGACGTGAAAAAACATCTTTCTGATAAAAATGACACCATTTGTAACAACATTAAAACAAACAACCTGAGTCTGTGCCAAATTAATGAAACACTTATGTGTTTTGAAAAAGTTTTGAGAACAATTAAAAATTCCAATAATGACAATTCTTCTAACAATAAAATGAATGAACAATCTGCCATTATTAAAGAATTAACAGATAAATATTCTAAATTCAATATTGATGACATAATTGAAACAAGAATTAAATAAGCCATAAATATTATCAAGACAGATAACAAGAAAGTCCTTGATGACATTTCAAATTCATTTACTGAAGTAAAGACATATACCATTGCCTTGAAAAAGTGTTTTGATGCTTCACAAGAAGAAGTATCAAAATTATCAATGAAATTGAATCAAGTCACTGCTGATAATACAAGACAGACAGAGTTATGGCAAGAACTTACACATAAAGAAGACATGTATAAAATTGAAGTAATAAATTTAATACAAAGCTTCCAACATGAATACAGAAATTCCCAAAGGTGTAGCAACAGTAAAATGAATGACATTGAACAAATACTGAACACCTTACCAAGAATGTCTACACCTCTAAATCAAAATGAGGGCACAAGAATTCCAAATCCACAAGTATTGGATCCTGATAATTCACAATTAAAAAATGAATTATCCACTTCTTTTCATAACTTGGAACCATCAATGGGCCAAGCACTCTTGAAAGAAGTTCCAAAACTTAAAGAATGGCCTCACTTCAATGGTGAAGGAGAGTATGACCATATGGAATTCATTAGAGGTATTGACATGATCAAAGAGGATTTTGAATTACCAGACAGATTGGTAACAGCCAGGTTTAACACCTTGTTTACCAGATCAGCTCACAGATGGTACATCAAAATAAGACAAGCACATGGACACCAGAGTTGGACTTGGTGGAAAACCCAAATCATCAACAAATGGGCAAATGATGCTTGGAGGTTTAAAGTTGAAACAGCCTTTGAATCTGCCAAATTTAATGCTGATAAAGACAAAGCTTTACCATGGTTTTGCCAACAGAAGGACAGATTAACAGCATTATATCCTGACATGTCAGAATTTATGATCCATAGAAAAATTCTGAGACAATGTGGTGGTGACTTAGAGCATGCTGTCAAAAGCAGGACTACTGAACAATCTTCAGCAGAGGATATCATCAATATACTAGAAGAAGTAACCACCAGAACTAAAATTGGTTCTAGTAGGGTGAATCTTAAAACAAGGTTTAATACACCTTGGAAAGATTCTGTGGACAGAAACCCCAAAGAAAATTCCAGTAATATTAAATATAAATCTGCAGATACAGTCAGAAAATGCCATATTTGCCAAAGCACCACCCATTTAGCCAATACATGTCCAAAAAGGGGGAAAATCAATGAAATTGACATTGAAAAGGGACCAGATGTTGAAAAAAGAAGACATAATTGAAGACAATTTAGATGATAAGTCATCCATATTTTCTGAATCTTCAAAAGATATAGAAAATATCAATGCCACTTTTGACATCATGGAATCTTATTTCCACTTACCACAATTGAGCAATGGTCAAGTTGATTTATCAAAAGTTCAAGATGCACAACTTATGAAGACAAAACCAAACAGAGGAAAAGGTTATACAGCTGGTAACTCCTGTATAACAGAAGTGGTGATTGACAACAAGCCCACTAAACTTTTGCTTGACCCAGGAGCCTTCTGCTCTTGTGTTGGAAAATCTTTTCTTAAGACTTGTGTACCAAATTTTGAAGACCAATTGTTACCAATTGATGGTATAAAATTCAACAGTGCAAGTAACCCAATGAAAGCATTGGGAATCTTTGAGACCAATGTCATATTCCCACACATAAATGGGAATTTAAGGATCACAGTTGAATTTGTTGTTATGGAAAATTGCTCTAGTACCCATTTTATATTGGGAAGTGACTATTTGATCATGTATGGGATAGATTTACATAATAACAAAGACAGATACTTTACAATTGGGGACAATAAGCGCCAGAAATTTGCCTTTTTACCATCTAAAAGACAAATTACAGTAAACAAAGTATCACCAGTCAACTTAGAGTTAGAAAAATTCAAGTCTGAACAGTTAAATGAGGCTGAGATAAGCCTTCATCTGACTGATAAACAAGAAAATGAACTTTCTTCCCTTTTGTATGACCACAAAGGAGCATTTGCTACAGACAAAGAACCTCTGGGAGCAATCATTGGTCATGAAGTTGACATCATTCTTAACATTGAGAGACCTTATCCACCACTCTTAAGAAGACCTGCTTATCCAGCAAGTCCAAAATCAAGAGAAGCTCTAGAAATTCATATCAAAGAACTTCTAGACCTTGGTGTAATAAGAAAAGTAGGCCACAATGAGGAAGTAGAAATAACTACACCAGTCATAGTGGCGTGGCATAATGGAAAATCCAGAATGGTTGGGGACTTTAGAGCTCTGAACACTTACACTGTTCCAGACAGATACCCAATACCAAAAATCCAAATTGCCCTTACTCAAATATCTCAAGCAGTGTATATAACCACTATGGATGCCCTTAAAGGATTTCATCAAAATGTGGTAACACCAAGAGCAAGAAAATACTTGAGAATTATTGTTCATTGTGGAGTGTATGAATACTTAAGGATGCCCTTTGGTATCAAAAATGCACCTTCACACTTCCAAAGAATGATGAATGAAATCTTCCCTGAAGAACTCTCAGAGGGATGGTTAATCATTTACATTGATGACATTATTATCTGTTCAAAGAATTGGGAGGAGCACATGTACAGATTATCAAGAGTTTTGACAAAAATCCAATCAGTAAACATGAAAATCTCCTTGAAGAAATGTCATTTTGGATTTAAAGAACTTAAGGCACTAGGACATGTTGTATCTGGTTTGTCCCTTGGAATTGATAAAAACAAAGTTGCAGCAGTATTGTTAAAACCCATGCCTCAGAATAAGAAGGAAATTCAGTCATTCTTAGGTTTTGCAGGATATTACAGGCAACACATTAAAGACTTTGCATCCATAGCAAGACCACTTTATAAGTTGTGTGACAAAGACACAGTATTTGAGATGACTGTTGACAGAGTCAAAGCTTTTGAATCTCTAAGAGAAGCATTGACCACTGCTCCACTCTTACTGATGCCAGACTTTAAATTGCCTTTCAAACTGTATATTGATGCATCAGGGGATGGACTAGGTGCTGCACTTCACCAAGTTCAGATCATAAATGACAAACCTGTAGAAGGACCAATATGTTTCATATCCAGGCAAATCAAACCAACTGAAGCCAGATATGGAGCAAGTCAAATGGAATGTCTATGCCTTGTCTGGGCCTTGGAGAAATTGAACTATTTCTTAGAGGGATGTGTTTTTGAAGTAATAACAGATTGTACAGCTGTGAAATCACTTTTGAACATGAAAACACCTAACAGACACATGCTCAGATGGCAAATAGCCATACAAGAATACAGAGGCAATATGACTATCGTTCATAAGGATGGGAATATTCATAAGAATGCAGATGGGCTAAGCAGATGGCCATTACCAAATAACATTGATAATCCTGCTTATGTTCCAGAAGAAGCTTCACCACAAATTCCAATAGAAGGAATAAGTGTTACAGACTTGAACACCACCTTCTTTGAAGAAGTCAGAAAGAGTTACACTCAAGATAAGAATTGTAGCATCTTATGCCAATTACTTAACAAAGACTGTAAAGACAACTCTTTAATACATGCCTTGGACGAAGTATGGAGAAAATCTTATAATGAAGGAAGATTTCACCTACTGGATGGTATAATTTACCACAGAACCAAGCACACATGTGTCATGACAGTTGTAGAAAGGTCATTAATCAATCTTGTACTAAAAGAATGCCATGATAGTCCCTTTTCAGGACATCTTTCTGAAGACAGAACAAGAGAGAAAGTGAAGACCTGCATATGGTGGCCAATGTGGCAAAAAGATGTTGCAGAGTATTGCAAAACCTGTGACAGATGCCAAAAGGCAAATAAATCCACTGGCAAAAGACTTGGAAATATGATGAAAATCCAAGAACCAAACAGACCTTGGGAAATTGTCCATATGGATTGGGTAACTGGCCTACCACCAGGAGGTGACAGGAGCTATAATGCTTGCCTAGTAATTGTGGACAGATTCAGTAAAACTCCAATCTTTTTACCATGTCACAAAGATGATACAGCCATGGATACAGCTCTTCTGATATGGAATAGAGTAGTGTCATGGACTGGGATATTTACAAATATCATCAGTGATAGAGATCCCAAATTCACTTCAGCACTATGGACAAATCTTCACCAATTATTTGGCACTAAACTGTCTTTCTCTACAGCCTACCACCCACAAACTGATGGCCTGGCTGAAAGAATGATCCAAACCTTAGAGGACATGGTGAGAAGATTTTGTGCATATGGCCTTGAATTCAAAGATTGTGATGGATTTACCCATGATTGGTGTACTCTGTTACCAGCACTGGAATTAGCATATAAAACATCAATCCATGCTAGTACCAATCAGACTCCTGCTATTCTAGAAAAAGGATGGAACCCCAAGTTACCCCAAGACTCCTTGAGGAAAGACTTAATTGAAATACATCCCACAGCTGCTAGCTTCAAAGGAATGCTAGACAAAGCTAGAAAGCATGCAGTAAGGTGCATGGAGGACTCTTTTGCATATGCTAAAGATAAATGGGATAAATCACATGCAACTCCAGATTTCAAAGTGGGGGACCTAGTACTTGTATCCACCACTAACTTCAATAACATCAAAGGATGTAAAAAGTTGAAAGACTCCTTTGCAGGACCTTTTGTGATTAAGGCCCTCCATGGAGAAAATGCTGTTGAAGTAGAGTTATCTGAAGAACTTAGCAATAAGCACCCTACATTTCCAGTGAGCTTGATAAAACCATATAAATCTAGTGATGCTGAGAAATTTCCCTTGAGGAATAAAATTCCCCAAGTTATACCTCCTATTGAGACATCTGGTGCTAAGAAAATTACCAAAGTTCTTAAAGAAAGGAAATTAAGAACCAAGAAAGTAAGGGAATACCTTGTTAGGTACAGTGACCCAACTTGTGAAGATGAATGGTTAGAAGAAAAAGATATACCAGAAGCTACCAAACTCCTCAGAAGATTCAGACACACTAGAAACTCCAATATTACAAAGTAATATTCTTTTTTAGGGGGAGGGAATGTGAGCCTTAGAGGTAATTTCATATACCCAAAAGACCACAAATATAAAAAATAACATATTAATATAAATAAAATAAATTTATTTATATTATTAAAATAAAAATCAAAATATAAATATAAAATTATATTAAAAAAATAAAAAAATTAATTATAATTTAAAAATAAAAATACATTAAATTTTGTAAATATAAAATTACATTTATACTTGAAAAATTTAAGTAAAAATGAAATTTTAACAAAATTGTGAAAAAATAAATAAATTTGGAAAAAAGTTAAATAAAATTTATTATAACTTTTTATCCAATAAATAAACATATAAAATTTATTTCACCATTGGATTCCTCATAAAAAATCAGGTGGGGTCACCTCTGAGTGAAATTCTTGTAACTCAACTCTAAATAAGCTTAAATTAAGTTTTTAGTATTTTCAATACAAAAGTTGAAAATCCTCAAAACTTTAATTGAATTAACACCACATGTGGTGTTAACCATCAATTTTTCTGTTAAAATTGAGGTGTTGTGTTTAGTTTAGAAGTTATGAGGAATTGAAGTATTTTCAATTGAATTCAATTGAAATGTCAAAATGTGCGCGTGTATTACATAAGTGAACTTTGATTTACATATGAGGTGTCAATTATTACTGTATTGTACTGTACAATTGAATTGAATTACATATGTAAATTATAAGTATAATACATGATGAGGAATTAAAGGAAAAATAAATTGGAAAGATTAAATTTGGGGGGGAAAAGGAACTCCAGCTCTAAGGGGGAGCTAGACCCCCAAAATCCTTGCTGACAGGCATGGGATGTCAAAATTCACGCAAAAGTTCATCACTTTTGGCCTGGAATTGAGTTACAGGGTCTGTGGACTCAATTGATGATGAGGTTTTGATACCAACTGGGGTAGTTTTAGCTGTTGCCAAGAGGGTAAAACTACCCTTAAGATAAAACAATCATAATAAAAACAGTTTTAACTGGTTTCTACGCCTCTGACACACATTCTGACGTGTTTTGAAGGCTCTAGGCCTGGTATTGCTATAGTAATGGCTGATTTAAGGGTCTAAAATGGCTAAAAATGGCTAAAAATGGCTTAAACCAGCCCTTTTTGGTCTAAACCTGGGTTCAATGATGCCATAATTGGCTTTTCTGTTGTCAGACTGTTTTTCACGACTGACAAGAGTAAATTTTACTTTTGGAGTAAGAGAATTGATGGCTATAAAAGAATGTCTTCTTTGCCCCACTTTTCTCTTCATGTTAGAATCTTTTCCTTTTATTAATTAGTTTAAACACTGTTAAACCAATCAATCAAAGATTCCAACCACCACTTTTAAATCATTTTAATCCTTTCAACCACGTGAAAAAATCATTATAATCATTTTTTGTAACTCTTATAATCATTTTTACCCCTGAACCACCCCAAAAGTGAATTAAAGCATCTTTCATCACTGTAAACTTTGTCACTTTGTTTCCAAATTCACTCTGGTCACTTTTGGGCGTGTTTTCTCTTTAATATTCTTTTTAAAGACTTTGTTCTTTAATTAATTGCTTGCAGTTCTTTGCTCAATTAATTCCAATTGAAATTGCTCTTGAAGAAATTTCTTTTGTAGCCTTAAAATATCTCTTGTAGAGTATTTTTTGGATAAATCTTTATTGTTGGTAAAACAATAAATTTTTATATTATTGTTTTATACTAATAAAGTTATAAACAATAAAATTTGGCGTGTTTTCTCTTAAAAATAATATTTCATACTATTTTTAACTGAATTTTACCTTATACAAATTTTGAGGACAGGAAA
Source organism: Austropuccinia psidii (assembly GCA_023105745.1). Taxonomy (NCBI): domain Eukaryota; kingdom Fungi; phylum Basidiomycota; class Pucciniomycetes; order Pucciniales; family Sphaerophragmiaceae; genus Austropuccinia; species Austropuccinia psidii. The sequence continues at coordinate 3,255,353 of JALGQZ010000014.1, forward strand.
AGTACTTGATTTTTAATCAAAGTTTCATATCCACACCTTACAATCGCGAGCCTACACCTGTAGCGGCGTCGGTGTTTTATTCCTTTTTGAATGGAGAGGTGGATCCCAGACTTTTGGATCCTCAACCCTCATCCTCGATTTCTAAAAAAAAATTTCAAGAACATACCAAAGGGCCCTACTACCTTTGCCCTCGTAACAATTTGGGTCAGGTTATTTACCCTTCTAAGTGAAGTGGATCATAGGGTCAGTCTGTACTTGTTCTTTATTATTATTACTATTATTATTTTTTATCTATTTATTGATTTTTTTTTGTTTTAGAATTATTTAGGTTATTATTAGTAAAGAATTTTGCTACTTAGCTGGTTGTAGCACCTTGTTAAGCCTCCTATAATCTGAAATGGAGAAAGTATTCCTTTAGTCACTATGTTCCTATATTATTTTATACTTTTTCTTTTTTTTTTTTCTTTTTTTTAAAAAAAAGAAAGATAAGAATAAGAATAGAATAAAATAAAAAATAAATAAAAATGAAATAAAACGTTTAAATGCAGTCAGAAGAGAAAAACGTTGAAGTAAGGTTAATAAAATAAAATAAAAATAAAAATAAAAATAATAAAAATAAATAAGTAAATTAAAAATAAAAAATAAAAAAAATAAATCAATAAATAAAATAAATAAAAAAATAAAATGAATACAAATAATAAATACACAAATGATTACAAAAATAAATTCAAAAATAAATTCAAAATAAATTATTTAAAAAAAAAGAAAGCAAAAAAATAGAGGTAAAGGAGGACAATAAGCTAAGAATCATATTTTGAAATATATACTGCATATATATTCAGTAATTTTTTTATTTTTATTTTTATTTTTTTTATTATTATTTTTTTATTTATTTATTATTATTTTTTATATGTTTTTTTTTTTTATTATTTTTTTTACATTTAAGTGAATTTTTATTTTGAACAATAAGATAAAATAAAATGAATAAATAAATACAATTATAAGACAAAAAGCCTTCATATTAGGTAAGCTTATACTCTATTTATTCCTTCAAAGCCTATATGAATTGAGGCTTATTTTTGAAATATTTAATATTTGCTTTTTTTTTTTTTTTTTTTTTGTTGATAAGAAAAAGGATTGAATTGTAAAGAGCAAAGATAAGAAATGGGAAATAAAAAATTGAAGAAATAAACAATAATGAAAAGAGTATGAATTATTAAGCAAAGAATTGAGGACTTAGCAGGTGGTATTTCTTCTAATTAATTCCTTTGACTAAGTAACTTCTTCACAAATTCATTCTTCATAAATCTTCCTCCCCTCCATTTTTCTCTTTTGAGAGCTTTGAAAATGTATTCTTGACAGAAGTATTCCCATTCTTCTTTGTTGATTTTAGTTACACCACCTTTGAGGATGAATATTGCTGGTATCAGTGTTTCCTCCCAGTGGAAATCCCATGTGGTATTCTTTATAGTATATCCTCCTGAGGTCTTGCTTATTTTTCCATTTTTGATTTCAAAATACTGGAGGTTGAACCAATCTTGGCATTTCCAGGTCCTCCAAAATAGTGATTTCCTGAAGTTTTCATCCATTTTAAATATTTCATCCCAGTATTGGTTTCCAAGGTTTCCTTCAATTCCATCCCAGGTCAGTAATTCCAAGAATTCATATTTTGTAAGGTTGAATCCAGGTAATTCTTTCCATGGATGAGATATTAAAGTTTCTAATGGTGCATGTTCTTTTTCAAAGATGTCCTCAAAATTAATATATGGAAGGATTAGTGTGGAGATATCTGGACAGTGTTCTGGCTTGGTTTGGAAGAACCATTCTGGATATTCACTTTCTTCTTGGGAATTATTGTAATTGGTCCAGACTTCTTTTTCTTCTAACCTGCTGATATCTGTGTCCAATGACCAGGGATTTTCTTCAAGTAATGGCCATTTCTCCATTTTGTAGGATTTGGTGTATTTTGAAGTGTTAAAGTAAGATGAATTGAGAATAGTATCAAATTTATTGATCAAAATAGTTTGAATGTAGGTTTAATGGGTTTTGGATGATAAATTTGGGTAAGAATTTGAATATTCCTCTTTGATAAGGCAGGAGGTCACTGCCTAATGATCTTATGGTTAGTTATTGTGTTTTTTTTTTATTGGTGAGTGGAATTATTGATTTGATTTGATGAGAATTGATATTCCTCTTTGATAAGGCAGGAGGTCACTGCCTAGTGATGCTTGATTTTGGGTGAGTGAAATTGGTTACTTTTATTGATAAGAATTGATTTTCCTCTTTGATAAGGCAGGAGGTCACTGCCTAGTGATTTTTGATGATATGGATGAGTGAAATTGGTGATTTTTGGTTTATAAGAGTTGATATTCCTCTTTGGTAAGGCAGGAGGTCACTGCCTTGTGATTTTTTTTTTTTTTTGATTTTTAAGGAATAATTTGTTGATGAATTTCTTCTTTGTTAAGGCAGGAAGTCACTGCCACAGGAGAAAAATAGAGAAGAAACTAATGATACATTTTTTTTTTTTTTTTTTGTTTTTTATTTTATATTTTAAGAAAGAATTTGTTGATTAATGTCTTCTTTGTTAAGGCAGGAAGTCACTGCCCTGGAGAAAAATAGAGAAGAAACTAATGATACTTTTTTTTTTTGGTGATACTGATACTGATACATTTTAAAGAAAATTTCTTGATTTTGGTGATGTTATTTAAGGTTGAGCTCCCCCAAGGGGGAAAGGTAAGTGTCTGTTGATTAATCTGGCCAAAATAAGATCTTTGAGGGCTTCCAAAAAGGCATTTCTTTCCCCAATTTCTTGTTCTGATGGAAATTCTGACCACCATAGGTTTTCATCAATGAATATATATCCATCTCCAACCCATTTCAGTCTTCCAGTTTGGTATGTTGATCCATTCAAACCAAGGTACCACTGGGCCCAAATTTGATTGAAGTAAAGTCCTCTTCTTGGTAGTGTGGCCATTTCAAATATTTCATCCCAAAATTTGTTTTCAAGGTTACCTTTAATTCCCCCTTCAGTTAGTAGCTCTAGGAATTGGATCTTGTTCAAGTTTGCTCCTGGAAGTTGACATAAATATTTATCTTCACATAAAATTTCTTGAGCTTCATCCCCATAAATATCTTCAAAAGTGATATATGGCAAGTAAATGTAGTTTTATTCATTTTCTAGGATGGATTCTGTTTCATTATCTTCATTGGGAGTTTGCTGTATGAATTCAGGGTTTTCCAGTTGCCATTCATAAGGTTCTTCTTGGTTGTTCAATGGTCTGTCCAAGAAGTTGATATGGTATGTCTCTTTTAAATTTTTGTCTCTTTCATCCATAATTCTGAGATCTTTTTCAATATCATTTATAATTTCTTCATCTGAGAGCTCATGATGCTCACTAAATCTGACTTTCTTCCTTTTGGGTTTAGTTTTGAAAGGGTTTCCATTTATTTTCTCATTTCCATCTACTAAAATCTGGAATGTTTCTTTCTTCTTGTTAATTGGCTTGTAACTTATATTGGGTAATTCATCCTCAGAGGTTGAGTCTTCAAGTTGTCTTTTCAGGTTGTTTGGCCATTGGGTATTTTGTAAATCTTGACCAAAGTCATCACTTTTTGGAGATATGGATAACTCTTGGGTCTTCTGGGTTAAATTGATTATGGTATTGTCTCTTTTTTCATTTTGAAACTTCTTTCCTGGTGTATTTCTGACCAATTTTGCCATATTATATAGATCCATTCCTCTAGCTGGTCCAGTTTGCCATCCAAGTGCTTGAGGTTTGCATATTGGCATGCATAATCTTCTTCCATCAGGTTCTTGATAGCTTAGTATTTCACCTTGTTTATGGGAGAATTCTAGTCTGATATTGTGGTCTGCCAAGAAAGGTCTTCCAAGTACTGTATGGACAGATCCTTTTGCAATGAAGAAGTGAATTAGAGTTTCTTCACCTGAAGCCAAAATGATTGGAGTAAATTCTGAAAGTGCCACCAATGAAGTAGTATGGCCTCCAATTCCCCTCAGGTTCATGTTAAGATTTCTTGTTGTGAGTGAAGCTTTGATTGCTATTTCTTCTGGTATGATGTTGAGTTCTGCCCCAGTGTCCACTAATGCTCTGATAGGATATTCTTCTTTTCCAATGAAGATTTCCATAAATCCCAAAGGACAGGGAAAATTAATCTTGGGCTTGGGTATTTCTTTGAATCCAAATGATAATAACCTTTCTTGAAGATCCATTGAGTTGAGTGACTTAATTTTTTCCCTGTCGTTTTCTGATAATTCTTGTAATTTATGGACAAAATTTGGTGACATCCTCAAAATTTCTTCAATGGTGAGGTTGATCTTTTGCTGCATAATTTTCTTGATAATTTTTTCAATTTCCAGTTTAGTTTCAACTTGTTTCTTCTGAGGTTTTCTGACTGTCTTTTCTTTTGGACTGTCTTCATCTTCATTTTTATTGGCAATATTTTCAATTTCCTCCTCAGGTTGGTCTGGTTTTGGAATATTTGAATTTTGGAATTTGGTGGGAATTATTACTCTTTCTTCCTCCTTTTCTTCTTCAATGTAAGTTCCTGGAATTTCTGCTTTCCTCTTTGGTTCTTGACTTTGGGATTGTCTTTCCCTTCTTTGCTTGGTCTGCCTTAATCCAATGTGTGATTCAAATGGGTCATTGGCTGAGGAAATGGTAGGTGGTTTTCAATTTGACCAATCTTCAACATGTGCAATTGAGGTTGATTTATCCTCTGTTTTCTTTTCAGTGGGCTTAATCTCTTCTTCTGGCTTTGGTTTGACAGTAGGTTTCTCCATAAATTTCTTGTTGAGTTCTGCTTGTTCCTTTGCAAAAGCTCTGACTATGTTTTTGGCACTTTCATTTCCTTCCATAGGTACTCTCTGATAGTTGGGGAAGAGGTAAGATGCTCCTTGGGTTCTGACAATTCTTCTGTCCAAATCTTCAGCAAGGTGAGTGCATCTAGTTGCTGAATGTCCTTCTTCCTTGCAGTAAGCACATTTCATTGGTGGTCTTGGAGCCATTTGAGCTGGTATGTATGGTTGATAACTGGATGAAAATGGTGTTAAGGGATTCCTTTGCCTGTATGGCTGATTATTTTGAGGGAATCTTTGCTCTTGATTATTGTTCCAATTCCTTCTTGGTGGATTAACTGCTTCTGAAAGGGTTTTGAGTTGATTCAAAACTTCTTTAACTGATTCTTTTCCTTCATTTCTTGGTTGAGGCTCTGGTTGTGAAGGATTTTTGATCTTTTGGGTGAGTTCTTTTACTTGTTTTAAAACTTCATCCCAGCTTTCATCCTCAAATCTTGTTTTCTTTTCTGGAGGTTTTGGTTTAGAAAATTCTTTTTGTTGAATAAGTACCTTGGCCTCCAAGTCTTGTTCAATGTATAATTTCAAAATATCCAATCTTGGAATGATGTAACCTCCATCCAAGGCTTGAACCATAGCTCTGTCTTTAATCATTTCTTTGTAAATTGATTCTTGAACACTAGTGGAAAGGCTGGCCAATATTTCCTGGTTATGATTGATATCACCTTGGATATATTGGTATCTTTTGAGGTAAGTGATGATTGCTTCATATTCCCCAATGAATTTTCTGTATTGAGTCATGTTTCTTATTCCACCTTCTTGTTGAGTTTCTGTGAATAAATCAGTGATTGAGGATAATCTGTATCTTCTTTCAGGTGAGACTGTTCCCCATCTTCTTTTCATATCCACTTTTAATTGATCCCAATCAGCTGTTTCATATCCAGGCATTCCTTCAATATGATAACTGATTTCTTCATCTTTTGTCCAAAATGCTATTTGTCTTGCAATGTCTCTTCCACTTGCTCCTTCAATTTCTGCAATATTTTCAACTTTCTTGATGAATCTTTCAACATCCTTTCCATCAAACCACAAGTTATAGTCCTTGGCTCTGATTTTCACTATTGGAGTAGTGTTTCTTGGAATTTCTTGATGTAATGGAGTTGGCATTTGGGAAGAAATGTTGACTCTTCTTGGTAAGGTACTTTGTCTTTGTTCTGTATAAGGTGTTGATGTGGCCATGGGTCTAGGATAAGGTGAAGGTGATCCATGCTGCCTGAATGATCTTGGAAGGGTGGTTTGCTCTTCAAGTGGACTATTCTGTGGAGTATAACTTGATGATTTATTTTTCCCTTCTTTTTTGATTAGTGCTAATAATTCTGCTTGCATTTCTAGCATCTTATGCTGAAGTCTCTCTGTTGAAGACATTTCTTCCTATCCTTCAACAGTTTCTTCATTAAAGTTTTCTTCCTGGATTTCTTCAATACTACCAGGTAATTTTGATGATGAAGGTTTATCCATTTTTGATTTATTTATTTCTTCCTTTGATGTTTGTGTTGAGTTATTGATTTCATTTCTCTCAAGGAGATCAAGGAAAAATTTCTCCACAACCTTCAAGTCCCTTTTATTGGTTCTTGGTGTTGCAATTTGGAAATTGGAATATTTGTTTGATTCCTCTCCTACTTCTGTTTCTTGCTTTGGTGGATAATAGTAATGATCAGAGTAAGTTGATGATTCAGATTCTTGAGATGATGGTCTTTGCTGATTTTGATTATTTGAATCCAGTTTTTGTTATAAAAAATAGTATTCTTGGAGTTGTTATGAATTTTATAATTTATTGATTTTAATTTAATTCTTTATTGAAGTTGAGGTTATCTGCCACTGTTGAGACACCAGATGTGGGAACTCCTCTTGTGTAGGATTAAAATGAGGCAGTACCTGGAGGGGGAAATCACAGGTAACTAGTTTTGAATTGCTAATAACTCCTGTAACCAAGGGTGGCAAGGGTGTATTTCCTGCCCCTCCTGAAATACTGAACAAAATCTTCCTTGGAGCTCACAAACCAAAATAAAATTAGTAAGTGGCTTTACAACTGCAGAAGACAAAATTCAGCAGTCTCAGATCAGACCTATTCAATAAATAATATGAAAAATAATTTCAGTAATTTTGGTTAATTTTTAGATTTTAATAAAATACTTGTCTGTTTAATTTTAATATTTTGGTTAATTGAGGTGAGTTTTTTCTTCTTGGTGATAAATCCTTGGTAGGATGGGTTATTTAAGGCTTTCTGGAAAATTTGATTGGTGTTGATAAAGGTAATTTCGTTAAGGTATAGTTATAATAGAGTAAAATAATTTTTTAAAGGTTTGTTATTTTTTTGTAAGAGTGTTTAATAATGAGATAAAATAGTATTTGTTAAATTTAAGAGGTAAGATTTCTTTGATATTGGATTTTTTTTAAAGGGGTAAGTTATTTATTTATTTTTTTAAGTCTTGATAATGGTGTTAATTTTTACTGGATAAAGTATTTTGATAGAGTAGTAACCCTAATCTTGGGTACTAGATAATTTTTTATTTTCTTTTAATAATAATAAGATTCCACTGAGCTTAGCTACTGGGTAATCTTCAACACTATACTTCCACTGAGCTTAGCTACTGGGCAAGTAAATTTACTATAATTTTCTGGACTACCTCCCAGGTGAGGGATGACTTATTCCTGTGCTTGTAATGTGCAGAGGATATATTGTGCATGGGGGGGATTTTGAAATTTGGGGGGAGAGAGCCCCTCTATTTATACCTTTTGGGAGCCTAGAGGGCCCTCCATGGGAGCTGTCTTTTTCCACTTTAATTCCTCTTGATTTCATCATGTGACTCCATTTTTGGTGAGGACCTTTCTTGCATGGGTCAGGTGATTTAAGGTTTGGTGATAATTTTCTTTCTGCACAGCCTCCATTTATCACATGATTGTCTTTTGGTGAACTAATTATGATGTGATATTCTTAAATTTTCCTTGCATACATGAGGTGATTCAATTTTGGCTGAGGAGTTTTCTTGTGCACAGCCTTTCTTCTGTCACATGATATTCTGTTGGTGGATGCAGTATCACATGATTACCTTGTAATTCCTTTGCATATGTCCTATTTTAGGTTGGGTAGAAATGGCTGTGTAATTTATGCAGGTGTCATGGTTGTTTTTCTTCTTTTTGAACTTTAAAATGAGGTCAGGTGATAATTTCTTGCACTGATGAATTTACTGTGATGTATGAGATGATGTGATTTTTGAGTTTGACACATGCTGTGCATAGTCATATGGTTGAGATTTAATTAGAATTGTGTACTGCATGCAGCCTGTTGTAACTAGCTTTGGTTTGCATGAGGTTATGAGTGGTGTAAATAATTATGATTCTGTTTTAAGGTTTTAAGTGGGGTTACTGAGGATATAAGATAAGGTACTCCTGTGGCTGTGTTATAAATGACTTGCAGGAATTCCATGGAGTTGAGCTTTGCATCATGTGATTTTGAATGCAAGTTGGCTGTGTAGCTAATGCATGTGTCATTTTCTTCCTGCATGAGTCCTGTGGTTGTAAGGGGGTGTAAAGCTGGGTGGGGTGTGTAATTTAAAGGGTGGTACCTTATTTCTTGTAACTAGTTTACTATATGTAACTTGATTTTTACATATGAATAATGAAATTGAATAATTTATTTAAACACATACACTGCCCTTTGGTGCCTGTGCCATGGTTTTATGAGTTAAATCCAGTTTCTTGCTGTAAAATTGACCTTTTGGTGTAAAATTTGAGTGTAAGTCTGCCTGTAGGCTGGATTTACTGCTGTTATGGGGTACTATGAGCTTGAGCCTGGTGAAAAAAATGGTATGGAATACCACACCATGTTGTTGAATAAGGCAAGATCTCCATCACAATACCAGGATGGAGATGGCATGTCTTATTCAGAGAAGGAAGCCTTGAAACAGCTTTCTGAGGCCTCAAACTGGCCCAAATTCTCTGGATCAGGAGAATATGATCATATGGAACTCATAGATTATATTAATGGACTCTTCATTGATGTACCAAGCATACCAGACTACTGGATTACTGCTAGATTAAATACTGTATTTAAAGGTCATGCAAGTATATGGTACACAGAAATGAAAGAAATCCATGGCAGAAGAAACTGGCCATGGTGGAAGAGTCAAATCATCCAAAAGTACAGTAATGGAACTTGGATATGGCAAAAGACCATGTCATTTGAGAATGACAAATACTCTGTGGACAAAGATCCATATGAGTGGTGTCTTAGACAGTCTAAAAGACTTAAGGCCATTGATCCTCAAATGAACATCCAAATGAGGAATCACAAACTTCTGACTCAACTGCCAGGAGAACTAGAACATGCAGTAAAATGCAGATGCAACCAAAATTGCACTCTAGATGACATAGCCAACACCTTACAAGACATAAGGAAGAGGACAAATATAGGGAAATTCACCCCATATAGAAGCAGTAGTTTCAAGGAGAAACAACCTTTCAGGGTGGAGTTTAAAGACAAACCCAGAGAAAGAGTGGAAGAAGTGGCAAAGAAGAAGAATTCTTGTCACAATTGTGGTTCAACAGACCACTATGCCAACAACTGTCCAAAAGCAAAGAAAAAAGTCTATGCTATAGAAAAAGTCCCTGAAGAAGAACCTCCAACAGAGGATTCTGAATCAGACTCTATGGGAGATGCCATCAGAGAACCATCTGATGATGATCAAGACCCAAGAGAGGAATTTCTAGTGGAATACCAAGAGGAAACCCCATTGGAAATCCAGGATATACAGTTGGAAGCAGGCATGCCACAGGACACTGCCAACAAGAACTTGTGCAAACACACACAAGATGCACAAACATTCCTGGTTACACCAACCAAAGGAATGGCATATATACATGGAACAGCCACAAAAATGACTGTATGTATTGACAATGCTCAGCACCCACTGATCATTGACAGTGGAGCACATTGCTCCATAGTGGCCAGAAATTCTCTGGATAACCACTTCCCAAACTGGGAAAATCAGCTCTTGCCCACTAAGGCAAGGAACTTCAAAAGTGCATCAGGGAAGATGACTTCCATTGGGACAATTATCAAAGAGATAATTATACCCCACAGGAAGGGTAATATCAGACTCAACCCAGAGTTTGTAGTGCTTGAAGATGCCCACATCCAAGGGTTTTTACTGGGAACAGATTACCAGAGGATGTATGGCATAGATATTTACAACAGTAAAAACAGGCACATTACCATTGGTACCAACAAGGAAAAGAAATTTTCACTTGATATATACCACATATCTTCACAGGATCCACTAGAAGAACTCTTGAAGGAATTCAGGGAGGGACAGTTTAGCACTACCCTCACCAGTAAACAAAAACTAAGTTTACTGAAGATGCTGAGGAAGAACAGACCAGCATTTGCCATTGGTGAAGAGCCACTAGGCAAGATTAAAGGCCATGATATAGAACTATATCTGGATGTGGAAAGACCTTATCCACCCATGCTGAGGAGACCTCCTTATCCAGCAAGTCTGGAAACCAGGAAAGAAATTGAAAAACACATCAATGTACTCCTGGACATGGATGTCATCAGGAAGATTGGACATAATGAAGTAGTGGAAATCACCACTCCTGTCCTGATCACCTGGCATGATGGCAAGTCTAGATTGTGTGGAGACTTCAGAGCCCTGAATAACTACACAAAAGCAGACAGGTACCCTATACCAAGGATACCTCATGCCTTGGATAAGCTTGCCAAAGCCAAATACATAACCAAGATGGATTGTATGAAAGGCTTCCACCAAAATGGAGTTAAACCAAACTCCATGAAGTTGCTCAGAATAATATGCCATATGGGCATATATGAGTACACCAGAATGCCATTTGGCATCAAGAATGCACCAGCCCACTTCCAAAGGATGATGGACACCATATTTCAAGAAGAAATAATGGAAGGCTGGATGGTAGTATATATTGATGATATCATTATATACTCAGAGGCATGGGAAGACCATGTACAATACATAGACAGAGTGCTAAGTAAATGTATACCCATCAATCTGAAAATTTCACTTAAAAAGTGTAATTTTGGCCAACAAGAGCTACTAGCTCTAGGACACAAAGTCTCAGGCCTTAGTCTGGCAATTGACCAGAACAAAGTAGCAGCAGTACTGCAAAAGCCAGTACCAAAGAACATCAAAGAGATGCAATCTTTCCTTGGATTTGCTAGCTACTATAGAAACCACATCAAAAACTTTGCCCACATAACTAGTAGTTTATACAAGTTATGCTCAAAGGATGTAGTTTTTGAAATAACCAAGGAAAGGAGGGATGCATATGAGAGGATCAAATATGAACTCACAAATGCACCTGTGCTCATCTTGCCTGACTTTGAACTACCATTCAAGTTATATATAGATGCAGCATGCAGCCAAGGCTTGGGAGCAGCCCTTCACCAAAGACAAATTGTGGATGGTGAACCAAGAGAAGGTGTAATATGTTACATCTCCAGGCAGCTGAAAGATTCAGAAGCCAGATATGGGGCCACCCAGACAGAATTTCTATGTCTAGTCTGGGCTCTAGAAAAACTCCATTATTATTTGGAGGGTGCAGTCTTTGAAGTCTACACAGACTGCACAGCCCTGAAGTCTTTACTAAACATGAAGACTACTAATAGACACATGCTGAGATGGCAAATAGCCATCCAGGAGTATAGAGGGAACATGACCATCATATACAAGGAAGGTAAAAGCCATACCAATGCAGATGGCCTTAGCAGATGGCCACTGGACAATGTCAGAAGCAATCCAGCTTATGACCCTGAAGTTGCTGCAAAAATTCCTATCCATTTTATGGAAATAAATAGGAAGAAGAACTTCAGATTCTCTGAATGGGCACCAGGGAGTGGTACCCTTGACAGTGGAAACACTGATTCAGAAGGGACAGAAACCCCCATACTGGGAATAAGTTCCTCAGAACTGCACAATGAATTTTTCAATGCAGTTCTGAAATCATATGCTAAACACAAACAGTGTAGCATACTACTCCAACTCCTTCAACAAAAATACAGGAGCCCAGAACTGGAAACCCAGCTGGAGGAACCCTGGTTGAGGGCCTATAAGGACAATAAATTCTTCCTTATAGATGGCCTGATTTATCACAGAGAAAAGCACACCAGTGCACTCACAGTGATAGACAGAGACCACATCTCTTTAATCCTGCAGGAATGCCATGACTGCCCCTACATGGGACACATGAGTGAGGACAGGACTAAAGAGAGGGTAGCAAGCACAGCTTGGTGGCCCAAGTGGGAGCAAGAGTTGAGTGAATACATCAACACTTGTGAAAGATGCCAAAAGGCAAATAGAAAACATGGGAAGAAATATGGGTTGCTTCAACACATAGAAGAACCCAAACACCCATGGGAAACCATCAACATGGACTGGGTCACAGGACTTGTCCCAGGAGGCAAAGAAAACTACAATGCCTGCTTAATCATAGTTGATAGGTTCAGGAAGAGCATGAGATGTCTACCATGCCATAAAGAGGACACAGCCATGGACACTGCTCTGTTATTTTGGAATAACATGGTATCCACCTGTGGAGTCCCTAAGATCATAATTAGTGACAGGGACCCAAAATTCACATCTGAATTTTGGACCAATTTATATGACATGCTTGGCACCAAGCTTGCTTTTTCCACAGCTTACCATCCACAAACAGATGGCCTAGCTGAGAGGATGATCCAAACAATGGAGGAAATCCTCAGGAGGTTCTGTGCCTATGGCATGGAATACAAGGACCATGAGGGATACACCCATGATTGGGTCACCCTCTTACCAGCAGTCCAACTGGCTTATAATACAAGCCAGCACTCTACCACAGGAAAAACACCTGCACTGGTAGAGAAAGGGTGGAATCCCCTGTTACCTGTGGATCACTTGAAGAAAAATCTTCTGACCATCCACCCCACAGCCAAAGACTTCCATGATATGTGGAAGAAAGCCTGTGATACTTCTGCCAAATGCATAGCTGAGGCCAAAGAGTATAACAAGCAGAGGTGGGACAAATCACATATGGAACCTGACTTCAAGGAAGGGGACCAGGTGTTAGTGTCTACACTGAACTTTAACAATCTCAAAGGACCCAAGAACATGAGAGACTCATTTGTAGGGCCCTTCACTATCATTGAGTTGATAGGGAAGAATGCAGTAGAAGTCAAGCTCACTGAGGAGTTTTCTAGGAAACACCCAGTCTTTCCAGTAAGCCTGGTCAAACCATACTTCCAAACAGAGGAGGATAAATTCCCCTCCAGGAAGAAAAACATCACTCCACCAGAAATAGTGGAAGTAGAAGACTCTCCTGGACCTGTGAGTAAAATCATCAGGGCCAGAAAAATCAGACTTAATGGGAAGGATCAGAGACAATATCTAGTCAGATTCAAGAACCAGACAGCTGACAAAGACAAATGGTTGGCAGAGGATGCCATACCAGATGGAAACCTTCATCTAAGGAGATTCAGAGCCTCTAGGAGGACTGAACAGTCTCATCCATGATGAGCCTTTTTTAGAGGGAGGGTATGTCAGCCTGTGACTCAAAACCGGAGCACAAGCATGACAGCCAAAATACCATAAACCAATGGTATAGCCAAAATACCACCAAAACATGGAACTGAGCCAAATCAGCTCAAAAGGTATCAAAAGAAAGAGGAAACTCGCCTCTTTCTGAAAATATAAGTCCCATCACCATAGGACAAGAAATAACAAAGTTATTGCTGAGCATAAACCTTAATTTTCACCTCTCATCTAAAATCTAGAAGGAGAGGCTTAACCCCATCAAATGGGTATTCAAAATGGAGCTCTAAGCCAGGGCTATCTAATGGTGCTAGCCAAACTGAGCTAGCACCAGTATTACTTGAGTTATGGTCAAATTCAGACCAAATAAGGGTGAACAAAACATTCACCTTTCATCTAACTTTTACAGTTTTAGTGTGAGATACCTAAAGTGGGGTATTTTTGGAAAGGGCACAATCAGAGCTATCTGATGGTGCCATCCATTTCCTCATAGTTCAACTAAAACAGAAGTTATTGGCCAAACAAGCTTAATACAGCTTTTGCCCAGACCACGCCAATGTACAAAAATACTTGTACATAGGATAACTTTGTCATATTTAATGATAACCATTTCACGTTTGGTACCATTGTGTAGAGCTCATACATAGCTATTCAATGAACCAGCTTTGAGCTTGATATCTCAAAAACTGACAGAGTTATGACCATTTTAAGGTCAAATTCCCACCTGCTGTCAGATACAGCCTTACCATGGGATAATATCCCATAACCATGAATATGAGGTGTCAAATAGATGAAGAAGCATGTTTTTACTTCAATACCTCATATGTCAGTCAATACTGGGGTCCCATACAGTTTCTGTACAGCATTCTACGCGTCATACACGTCAGAATCAGGCTGTGAGGTCCCCAGATGAAACTTTTCACCCTGTATTGGTGAAAACCGCCCAGATGTGGTTTTAAAACCACATCTGAGCCCAATACAGGGTATACAGGTTGTTTTCAAACCACAAGCCTGTCATAGAGATTGAAAAATCTTCACTTCCTCTACGTGGAAAGGTCTAGCAGCCTTTCCACCTCAATTTCAGGATAAAAGGAGGGCTTTTCACAGCCAAAAGCCTTTCCTCATCCTGCTCTTGAATACCCTACGTAGTAAACTGTCAAAAACAGTTTTACTATTGGGTAATAAACAGGTATACTCTTAATTTAAAAGTATTGTAGTCTTTATTATTGTAACCCAACAGGTAATGCTGCACCCAGGGCTTTCAACAGCGCTCACCACCACTATATTTCTTATAGTAAAGCCCCTTTTATTATTAAATTAACCCATCCTTAACCCTTATAGAACTATTTTAAACTATTTTCCACGTGTCACAGTCATAGTTTTAGTTGTAAATAGCTTTATTTCCACTTCAACATAGACTCATCCTGACACATAGCTTCTATTCCTGTTTTCAGACCTTAATCACTTGCAACAAGCAACAGTGGAGATATACCAGTCTCAGTAAAAGAACTGTTTTATGGCAGCAAGGCAGAAGGAGTGGGAACTTCTTCCAAGTCTTTGGATAGGCACAATGAACTCTTATCTTCAAGTGAAGAATTTCATGGGCCCAGAACAGACTCAAGACCTTCTGAAGGGTTGGACACCCATGTCTTGCAAAGGACAAGTCCAAAATATAAAAGCTTGTTTGAAAAACCAAATTATTTTGTCAGAGGACCAGAAGAAAGAATTAGCCCAAATGCAGGACAACAGCCCAGTGGAAACTCCTCAAGCCTCAAAAAGTTTAAAACAAGTACAAGAAAGCCCCAAAGAGCAATCATAAGGGCAAGAAAAAGGAAAAGTCCAAGTGGAACAAGCCTTACTCACAGAATTATGGAATTCCAAAGAAAGAAAAGATGGAAATGGACAATGTGTTCAATATGGAAAGAACTCTGATGGAATTCGAAAACAAGAAGGAGGAAATATTTAATCAATCCTTTTCAAAGAAATAGACCTTGTAAAGCTTTTATGTAATGTAGAAGCTTTTAATAAAGAAATTTTAGCAAACTTCAATACGTTTGAGCATATCCAACAAAAGTTGGGTAGAGAGATTTTACAAGTGAAAGATTCACAAAAGACCATCATTGGTCTAGAAGATGTGAATAAAGACAATATTTTGTCTTTGAAACATATTTGTGAGAGGATTGAGTCCAAAGTCACTTTACTTAATTCACCAGATGATAATTCAATTTCTTTTATTACTAAACAATTAAAAGATTTAAGAATAAAATTTCAAAAATTGGAAAATTCAACTGGCCACAATGCAGCTCTTTCCCAAGAACAATTGGAAAAACCTCATAAAGCAAGGCTTTCATTGAAAGAAGATATTAAATCAAGTATTAACAAAATATCAGTAAAAAATTAGTTGCCAAGACAGCCCACACCAATTATTGACAGAAATGTGTTGAACTTGAATAATTACTTGAATAATACAATTTCAAGAAATTCAGAAGTGGATTCTGCCTGTAATTTTAAGGACATTCCCTAATTAGAGAAATTTCCAGGCTTTGGTGGTGAAGGAGAATACAATCATATGGAATTTATGGAAACAATTAATATGTTCAAAGAAGACTTTAACATACCAGATTGATACATAAGTGCCAGATTACAATCATTATTTACCAAATCAGAAAAGAAATTGTATTGTAAAATGAGGCAAGACCATGGTAAACATTCCTGGCCCTGGTGAAAAGAACAAATTATTTCCAAATGGGAAAATGATTCCTGGAGATTTAAAATAGAAAATTCTTTTGAAGAAGCCATTTTTTAATATTGAGAGGGACAGGCCCATGCTCTGTTTTCTTAAACAGAAGGACAGATTAACTGCCCTTCATCATGATATGTCTGAAATAATGGTACATAAAATTATATTAAGAAAGTTTGGTGGTGACCCTGAGAATGCTATAAGAAGCAGATGTATTAAGCCTTGCTCTACATAATATTATATTAATGCCATGGAAGAAATCACTACCAGAACAAAAATTGGTAGAAAGTGGTATAAACCCCCAATATACAAAACAACTAGTGGGAAACTAATTTCAAGACCAAATAAGCCAAAAGACAGAGCTACTTTGAAATGTCATAAATGTGTAATTACATCTAATTTAGCTAATACTTGTCCAAAATAGACAAGAATCCATGAGATAGAAATTAAAAAAGCTCAGGAAACAAAAGAAACAGCTGATGTATCTTTACATGAAAGTGATCCTGATCCTTCTGAAGAAGAAGAATTTTCAGATAAACTTAGTATAGAAAACATCAATGTATCATTTGAAGTCACAGAAGTGCATACTCACTTACCACAGTACAGTTATGAATGTATGGATCTCATACATGTGCAGGATTCCAAAATGCAGAAAACCAAGCCTGCCAGAGGAAAAGGTTATACAGCTGGATCATCTTGTATCACTAATATTGTGATAAACAACAAAGAAGCCAAGATACATCTTGACTCAGGTTCTTTCTGCAATTTTTTTTGAAATTATTATCTTGACATAATCTATACCAATTGGCAGGAACAATTTATGCCAATTGAAGGTATAAAATTTAGCAGTGCTAGTCAAAATACGCACCCTTTGGGCATTCTTGAGGCAGGAATGATATTTCTTCACACTGGAGGAAGTAACAGACTGAAAGTTGAATTTTTTGTTATTAATAATTGCACTTCACAAAGCCTTATACATGGGAATGATTATCACAAACTTTTTGGTATTGATATTAATAATCATAAGGACAGATATTTCACTATAGGGGAAAATAAAAGGCAAACATTTTCTTTTCCTCCAGAAAAAAGGGAAATAACTGTCATTAGAAAAGTAAGAAATGTTTATAAGGAAATATTTGTGACATATAAATTGATTTAAGCACAAATTAGTCCTGAACTAACATTAGAAATGAAGGAAGACCTTATTGAAAGGTTATTTCAATATAGAGAAGCCTTTGCTTCTGATAATGAACCACTTGGATATATTAAAGGCCATGAAGTGGACATTATTCTTAATGTTAAAATACCTTACCCTCCACAATTAAGAAGACAAGCTTACCCAGCTAGCCACAGGGCTAGAGAATAATTGTAAGCTCATATTAATAAGGTGATGAAACTGGGAGTTCTTGGAAAATTTGGGCATAATGAGGAAGTGGAAGTCACAACCCCTGTAATCATTAATTGGAATAACCATCAATCAAGGATGGTTTATAATTTTAAAGCATTAAATACCTATACTATTCCAGACATGTATCCGATTCCTAGAATCAATTAGACTTTGACTCAATTATCCAAAGAAAAATTTACCACTTCCATGGATGCCTTTAGAGGCTTCCATCACAATTTTTTGACATCTCATGCTAGGAAATTATTGAGAATAATTTCTCATTGAGGTATTTATTAATACTTGAGGATTCCTTCTGTTATTGAAAATGCACCCTCTCATTATCAAAGAATTATTAATACCATTTTCCCACATTAATTCTCAGAGGGATGGTTAATAATTTATATTTATGACATTATTATTTGTTCAGAAACCTGGAAATTGCCTTCAGAGAGACTTTCATTATTAATTAAGAAATTTTTTCAAGTGAACATGAAAATATCTTTTAAGAAATGTAATTTTGGGTTTCATGAGTTAAACGCTCTAGGAAATGTAGCTTCAGGAATGAGCCTTGGTGTTTATAAAAATGAAGTGGCTGCAGTATTACTGAAGCTAACTCCCCAGAACAAGAAAGAAATGATTTCTTGCTTAGTATTTTCCAGTTACTACAGGAAAAACCTTAAAGATTTTTCAATCCATGAAAGATAATTGTAGAGGATTTGTAATCAACAAACTGTCTTTAAAATGACATAAGAGAGGATTTAAGAATATGATAAGATCAAATATGCCTTAAAAATGCACCATTACGATTAATTCCGGACTGGAAAATTCCTTTCAAGCTGTATATTGATGCAGGTGGTGAAGGTCTAGGTGGAGCACTTCATCAAGTTCAGATTGTCAATGACAAGCCTTATGAAGGTCCACTCAAGTAAAACTAAAACCACAGAGGCTAGATATGGAGGAATTCATATGGAGCTCCTTTGCCTTGTTTGGGCTCTGGAAGAACTTCAATATTATCTTGATGGTATTTTATTTGAAGTAATTACTGACTGTGATGCAGTGAAATCACTTCTTTAAATGAAGACTCCAAACAGACACATGTTAAGATTGCAAATTGCTATCCAAGAGTATAAAGGCAATATGACCATAGTGCATAAAGCAGGAAATATTCACAATAACTCTGATGGCTTGAGTAAATGGGAATTACCCAATAAACCTTATAATCCTGCTTATGTTCCTACAAATGCTTAACTCCAAACTCCGATTGAAGGGATTAGCATCACAGATGTAGGAACAGAATTCTTTGAAGAAGTTAGAGAAAGCTATAAGCAAGAATAAGAATTCCATATTATTACTTCTATGCTTGACAAATATCTTAAAGATGCAGCTTTAGCTAATTCTTTACATGATATTTGGGAAACATCTTGGTATAATTTAGCATTCCATTTATTTGATGGTATCTTATATTATATGTCTAAACACACATGTATAATGGTCTTATGTATTAGAATGTTAATTCACACAATATTACTAGAGTGCCATGACAAAATTTATTCTTGACATCTGTCTGAAGACAGAACAATGGAAAGAATTAAGACATGTGCTTGATGGCCATCTTGGAGAAAAGATGTCATTGAGTACTGTCACAGTTGTGACAGGTGTCAAAGGGCCAATAGAGCTACTGGTGAAATATTTTGCTTAATTATTCATATCCAAGAACCAAGTACCCCATGGGAAGTGGTTCATATGGGTTGGGTAGCTACCTTACCTCCTGGTGGTGAAAAAAGCTACAATGCATGTCTTGTTATTATAGACAGATACAGAAAAACTCCAATCTTTTTACCATGTCATAAAGATTAAACAGCTATGGATACAGTTTTTTTAATTTGGGATAGAGTGGTACCTCATACTGGTCTCTCTAAAAATATCATTAGTGATAGAGACCAATGATTTACACCAGCCTTATGGACAAATTTACATAATATTTTGGGTACAAAACTATCATTCTCACAGCCTACCATCCACAAAAATATGGATTAGCAGAAATAATGATTCAGACCCTTTAGGAAAGGATGAGAATATTTTGTGCTTATGGCCTGGATCTTAAATATTCTGTTGGCTTTAACCATTATTGGTGTACACTTATGCCAGAATTGAAGTTAGCCTAAAAGAATTCTATCCATTATTAAACAGGAAAAACTCCTGAAATGTTGGAAAAGGAATGGAAGCCTAAACTTCCAGTTGATACTTTGAAGAAAGATTTGGTTTATATTCATCTGACTGCTTCAAGCCTTAAACTATTGATTAATAACATGAGAAATCATGCAAATCAAAGTATGACTGATGCCTTTGAATATGCTAAACAAAAGTGGGATAAAAGTCACAAAACCCAAGAATTCAAGGTGGGGGACTTGATACTAGTTTTAACCTTGAACTTTAACAATATTAAAGGCCCAATTAAATTGAAAGATTCTTTTTCATAACTATTTATTATCAAAGCCCTTTGTAGGACACATGCAGTACAAGTAGAACTGTCAGGAGAATTGGAAAACAAACATCCAACTTTCCCTGTCAGTCTAGTGAAATATTACACTTCTAGTGATAAGGAATTATTTCCTTTGAGAAATGAAACACCCTTAGAAATACTTCCACTTGATCAAAGTGAAAATATAAAGGTGCTAAAATTCTTGAAAGAAAGAACACTTAGGGGAAAAAATGAAAGAGAATACTTAGTCAGGTACAGAAACCCATAACATGAAGATGAGTAAATTTCATAAATTAAAATACCTGATTCCAAAGGTTTCTCAGAATATTCAGACATGAGAGAAGACCAATCCCACAATAAAAAGTTTGAATTGTGTTCTTTACATACTTAAAAGTATAAGTAGGGAGTTTGGACAGTGGATTATACCCCCCCCCTAATTAAACTGGGGGTATGCTACTAAGGAAACATTGTAGTACAACTTTTTTGGTGGTGGGAATGTGAGCCTGTGAGATATGTATGACATGCCCATAAGGCCACAAATAACTTTATACACAGTTGATTTAGTCTTAAGCTAACTTATCAATTTAATTTTAAATAAAAATAACAAAAAATTAGTATAACTTTATTTTGGATAAACAAAGCTATAATTATTATGTCATTTTTGGATTCTACACCAAAAATAACCTAGGGCACACCCATAGGGTGTTATACCCAAAAATGCTTATTTCTTAAGTTGTTGGAAGATTTAAGAATCTAACAGTACTAGTGTAGCTTTTTTAACATTTTTTAAAATTGTTAAATTTAAGGTTAAATAAGCTTAAATTTAAAGTTGCATAATGTTTATGCAAACTTAACAGAAATTTAGTTAAATTTAAGGTGTTGTGTATATTTACTGAATTGGCTAAGGATTTGCCATGCAGAATGTAAATCCTGTGTGAGCTCAATTTAAAAGCATTTAAGGCCATAGTATGGCTTTAAATAAATAAAAGGGAAAAATCCATGCAGAAAGGTGGACAAAGGAAAAAGACCAAACAGAGCTGGGGTAGCCAACTTTTTGGATCTGCAAGGATTCAATTAAGGTTTTCCCCCTGTATTTCAAGATTTTCAACCTTATTTAAACTTTAACATCATACTTTGCTCCAATTTTAAATTTTGACCTAGTTTTATCCCAATTTGGACTGGAATTTCAATATGCAAGCTTGAAATCAAGGTTTTACAAATCTCAAAGCTTAATAAACATTAAAAATCTTAAATAAGCTTAAAACTTTAAAGTTACAAGTATCAAAACCTTATCAAAAGTCAAGGTTGGGTGTGTGTTGCTATTTTATGTGAAAAAATAGCAATAACTTCAAAAATTCATTAAAAATCCAATTCTCAATGAATTTGTCTGAACATTTAAAACACCTTACAAATCAATGTTATCTGTGTATACATTAAATTTTAAGTATCTTTCTTAAACAATTTTAATTGCTAATCAGCTTTGAAATTAACCATTTTAATTATTCTTAAAGAAAATTGGGATTTCTTTAAAAATTAATTCAAAAATCAGTTGACAACATTTTTGCTTGAAACTTTATTTTTAAGTTGTTCATGTGATTAAGTTTAATATGAATAAACTTTGTTTGTATTCAAACTTGAAATAATTAATCCAAAAGGGGATTAAAGTTTCCTGGAATTAAGAAAACCACTGTTAACTTTAAATTTGAATTAAAAATAAGTTAAATTAAGTTAAGAACCTTACTTTTAAGAATGGTTTTTCAGTTTTGACCTGAGAACGCCATCTATATTAATCATTAATCATTAGAGCTTCTCTGCAGGCATAAAAAGAGCCTACACATCACTGTTTTTGTACATCACAATTATCATTCCAATCAATTAGAAATTTTAAACAAGTAATATTTATTAATTATAAAATCTTATTATTAAAGTAATTTCTTAAGTATTTTTTTCTTTATTAATCTTAATTTGAAAGAATTGAACTCATAGAAATCAGATTATTGTTGTAATAACCAATAATATATTTTATTATATAAGATTATTGTCTTATATATCTTTTTTAAAATCTGCAAATTCCTCTCAAAAGCTCTTAAATCTTATTTTATCATGAAAAAGCTGTTTTCATCTTTTGAATTATTGATTTTTTGCATGTTTTTAACTTATAAAAATTATTTAACATATTAACTGCTGTTGTTTGACTTGTTGTATTAAATAAATATTATAAGGAAGTTTTTGCTAAAGCTCTATATTTTTTTATCTATTATTGGTTTCTTCATATATAATTTCTCTATAAAAATTATATCTGAACAGTGTGTGTGATAATTTCTTTTTTAAATAATATCTATATTATTTATAAGTGGATAAATATTATTATTTTCCATGTGTAATTGTCTCATCCAGAGATTTAAAACTCTTATTTCTATAATTGTCAATTACTATAACAATAATATAATAATTATATTTTAATTATTAAGAATTTTTTATTATTATCAAATTCTTTAATAATAATTATAATTTCTTTTTTTTAATATAATTATTTTGAGTAATTATATTAAATTTGTGGTTATAATATTTAATTATATTATACTTTCTACTGAGGAAAGTAATAGTACTCTTGATACTTGCTACTATTATCAAGAGTTTCATATACAAACCTTACAACAATAAAGCTTCTAGGCTTCAATTAATAGAAACATAATCCTTAGCTATGTGGAAAGAAAATCCAACTTGGAAGGTAGGGACAAAATGATGGAAGAAATTTTACATAAGCATCCCAATAGAGGGAAGTAGTTTCAGTTTTTGTACTTTATTCTTAAATGCATGTTTATTGGAAGAAATTCAAAGTGATTTTAGTATATAGGAATATATTAGGTATTCAAGATCCATTGAGGGTTTAGAGATTCTTAACAGAATTCACATCTTATTTATTTATTGAGAATATACTTAGTAACAGTGATGAGTAAAAATGCTTTTTATATATATCAAAACAAGTGTTTGGAGGTGTTACAATGAGCTCAATGAAGCCTGAGGTAATCAACACATATATTAGCCAATCCTGCAGGAAGTGGAGCTCTTATATGTATGATAAGAAAAAATATCAAGGAATTTCAATTAGGAGCTTTTTCTCTTTTTCTTATGGAATTTTCTGAGAAATCCATTTTTAGATTGGAGAGTGGTCATAATGGTGATGGAGCACTAATCTTCCTGAATTTAATTCTTGTTAAAGAGCTCAAGTTCTCCTTCATTAACTTTGGGTAATATATGAAAAACTTTCTATAGCTAACTATTAGTCTAAGATAATTTTCAATTTCTGTTTCCTCTAAGCCAAAGATTAATATTTCTATGATTTGTGCTCTCTAAAGACCAATTTTTGAGTATCTTATGAAGTCACTCCAGTCTATCCACTTATCCTTCATCACAGGAGTTATTAGAAACCCACAGTATTTAATTAATCTATTTTTCCTTAACATACCTCTTAAACCATTTTCTCATAGGCAACTTCCCACAGCAGATTTTAAAAAGATTTCTCATGAATTTCAATATTGAATGATGTTTTTTCAGAACATCTATGACTTAAAATATAAAATCAATAACAATTAATACTTGAAATTAAAATTTATGTTGCATGTTTCTTAATTCAGAGTTTTTTTTTACCTTATATTATTCTTTCTCACTTATTTAAAATCCTAAATTTTATTTTCATATAGCTTTATATTGCTGCATTTGTGTTCTATTAAATCCTATTTTTTTCTCAACAAGGTCCCAAATCAGGAACATTGAAATACATAGCTCCCAGAGTTTAAACTAGAAATATCTCTGCTAAAGCTCAGAAACTTTAAAAATCCAAAGAGGTTTGGAAAACCACATGAAAGCTGCACACCTGGATAGATTTAATTTCCTTTGTAAAATCATGTTTCAGAAATCCTTAGATCATAAGTCCACCCCATTTAGTCTCAAAGTTTTTCCACCTTCCCTTTCATTATTTCTTAATTGTTTAAGCCTTCATTTGTAGGAATATTTCTAGAATTCTTATATCAAGTTGGATATGCGTTCATAAAGACATAGCTCTTTGGAATTACTACTGAAATAGTTTTTTTAAAAAAAATCACTCCAAACCCCTGCAAATTCTGTAATCCTAACTCTTAAGTTTGCATAATTTTCCAATCTCTCATCCTTTGAAAAATTTGAGATGCTATACTTTCTTTCTCCTTTACCCCATTACTATTTATATATAATTACAAGATGTATCTTTGGCTCCAGGTTACTGATATTACTTCCAAAATGAGTAACCTGGTTTAGCCAGTAAAGCTTCTCCCTACCGGGATAACGGTCTCTTTTCTTTTTACCACTACCCGCACCACTCACAAAAGCGCGGAATATTTCCCACTGAACAAAACACAGCAAGTCTCACCACAGTTAGTCCTGATTCAAAGGAGTACCGGAGTTTTTTCTTCTTAAAACTATCATTTCAGCCACATTCCTTCTCTTTTAAAACAATCAAAATCTTCACATTCCTTTCTTTCCTTTAGCTCACCTTGTGGCCTTGACTTTTATTTCCTAAATTAAATTGTTGCCTTTTCTTTTATTACTTGATTGATTGTCTTTATCATATTTTTTCCCTTCAAGATTACCTGTTTCTGATTTGTTAATTCAAAATATTTCATTTTTTGCATCCTCCTTCTTTCTTAGAATTGCAAATTCCAAAATGTTTCCTTTTTATTTATTTATTTCAGCAATCACTTCTGCTTTGTCACTCAAATTTATTGATTACACAAACTATTCACTCCAATTTTTGTAATCCTTCTGCTTTGATAGCTGTTTCTTCTTGCTTTGATTTATTTTATTTCCAAAAATTTCAGCTTCCAAGTCCTCTATTTAGTCCCAAAAAATCTTTCTTGTTTTCTAATAATCATACCTTATACAAATTCAGTTTCAAAAATTGACATTATCTCTTTCTTGCTTTATTCTTAATACTCTGACTTCTTCTTTTGCAGCTTTTTCTTTTTTAAAACTACCTCTTTAGTTAATGCTTATTACCAATTCCTTTTTTATCTTTTACTCTGATGACTGTAAAATACCATCTGTTGCAACTTTGAAGTGAACGTCTACAAGTGATGCTTATAGCCTACCACCCACCTCAATTATCAAATATTGCACCAGCCAAAACCCAAGAAAACACAAGTGCTTGTTATTATGGGCTTATAATCAATGTTTGTATAATGGCTACATGGAAATTCAAGTGCTTCATTGTTTTGTAAAATAATGCAAGAAAACCAAGGGTATGTCAGATCACCTTATGGGCTTTCATCAAATTTGAAACTCCCAAAAAATGCCAGAAATATTTTTTTGGGCACTTGAAAACTACATGGATAGTCTTTGACCAAAAAATGTGAGAATTAATTTCTGTTTTCCTTCTGGTAAAAAAACAAAATACCACACTGAAGCCTTCTTTTTGACCCAGCTTCTAAGTTTGAAAAAACTGGAGATGGCCTTGTTCTACTTCCTTTTGGAGACCAACCTTCCCCAGTAAATCACTGAATCAAAAGTTCTGAAAGCTTTTAGTAATTTTGCAATCCCAATATCATCTAAAACATTGTTCAGTGGTAATAACAGACAGTGCACTTTTCAAACATATTTCTCTATAAGGACCACATTTTCCATCTCTTGAACACCAACCTAATCCATGTATTGTTCCTAGTCTAAATTTTAAAATCATTTTTTAGATCAGAAGTTTCATCTCAAAACCTTGATTTTGGGACCGAGTGAAATCCAAAGTAAGAAATCTTGATTTTTTTTATATTTCTTGCATACTGATCCTCGCATTTTATGTTTCAGGAAATAACTTTCCAATCTATTTTTTAGAACTATCGATTGATACCACCTCAAAAGCAAAACTATTTGAATTATGACTGAAAATGTATCAGTAAACCAGAAGATGTGTAACAAAATGAAAGAGATTTTTCCATTTCTTATAGTGAGAAAACAATGGCTTGGCTGCATTTAAAATACTATCCATCTTTCTGCATGGGATGGCCTGAAGGACCTAGCTATAGGCTCCCCTAATAGAACTCAAACTCCATCCAAAGACAAAGTGAGACAAATAGCAATTTTTAAGCTTATTGACATACGTGATGGCCAAGAAATTTAATATGATTTTATTATTCTGACAGCTTTGTGGTTGGAAGGATTCTTCAATCAAAGTTCTCAACAAGCCAATAAGTTTAATATAACAGTGAAGCTAGTTTATGATGAAGACCAGCCCACCAAAGTGACCAATTTTCTGTTACATGTGTGTAAAAGGTGGAATATGACATACAAAATTATTTCAAAATCTTTTTTACTTAGAGAATCTTATAATCAGCTCTTCAGTTGGCCAAAGATGCAATCATACCAACTAAATTCCCTTAAATGGGAAAAGGTCAAAATCATAATTAACTTTCTTGAACCACTTTACAAAGTGACTCAAATAATTTGTGGGTCCAAATATCCAACAATTGGTCATTCCTTACCTCTTTATATCCTTTTAATCAGGCACATTGAACAGCTATTTTTTTATATTTATATGCTTCAACCAAAGAACTAATTTATGCAATCATTTCTATCAGGCCTGTAATCAGTACAATGTGACCCCAAGAGAGCTTTCAGTTGATGCAAGGTTCCACAAATAAACAGAATCTTCGAAGATTCTCCTTATTAATCTACATTAAATATCTGAAGCCATTTTGTATCCCCATTTAAACTTCATTTTTTTTACACAAACAATTCAACATTGGCTCATTTAGGTACCTCAGCTACAGAATTGTCAACAATGTTTAAGGAGGAGGCCCAAAAAAATTTTCAACAATCAATCAGACCTTAAACTGAAATTAATACACAACATCATGTTGGGTTGTTTGATGAAATGTATTTAACATCAGATTTTGAGATCAGTACTTTGGAAAGCAAACTTAAACATTTTTTTGACAAACCACCTGAGGCAAAGTCCACCAACATATTATTGGCCTTTTGGAATTTCCATAAATCTTTATTTTCTACCTTGGGATTGATGGCTTACAATTTTTTGTCCATACCAGCCACCACTGCTCCATCTGAGAAAGTTTTCTAAGGTGGCAGAAAGATACTTATTCATCAATGTGCTTCTCTTTTGTCAAAGCATGTTGAACAATTAGTATGTGTTAAAAGCTGGTCACGTACTTTTGGACCTATTTTCTCTCATTAATGGAAGGCCTTTATTTTTTTGTTTTTATTTTTAAGCTTTTAGTTTATTGCTTTTTTGTCTTTGCTGAAATTGGTACCCTGTTAAGGGGTTAACCTCCTTGCATGTCCCTAACCCTCCAGGGAATGTAAAGAAATGATTTAAAAACAATTAGACTGCTCCCCGCCAAACAACGGGAAATCCTCTGTTGTGAGCTTCGGGGGACAGCCTTGCTAGCCAGGAATCGGACCCTGGTTTAAATGTCACTCCACCATTGGCATATGGCATGATCCATGTTGGACATGACATCACTGTTTAGCAATGTAGTGGTGTGCTCCAGATTAAGCCTGACCCCAGTGGGAATACTGGACCTTTTCAGCTATACTGTATCCCGTACCAAGCGGCACTTGGGAGATTTTTATTTTCCATTTTCCATCCCGTACTTAATTGGCTGGGATAAACGGAATCGGGAGGGGTTACCGGCTGTCATCTAAGTGACTCACTCACTCTCCTCCCCCCTGTTTGATTTGCGCTGATTCTTCTTTTTTATTTTTGTTCTGTCTCTTACTTTTTCTTTTTTTTTTTTGATTCTCTTTTGAAATCTCTACTTACTTGTTTTTTGTCCCAATTTTTTTAAAACTCAAATTGTATTTTCATCTTTTCTACTTCATAAATGTCCTCAACAGAAGCAACGTGGCCCTCCAGGGATACAATGGAAAGTCAAGATGATGTTGGACATTAAACCAATCCCTCAAATATTGAGGTGTACACCAAAACAAAATGGTCATGGGTATGGGTTTATTTTGTTGAGCTTGACGATTCATTTGTTGAATGTCATGTGATAGATAAATTGGGCAAACCATGCCAAAAAAAATCAAATGAGACAGGATAGGAAGTACCAAAGGGTTGTCTGATCATCTGGTGGGTTTCCATCAATTGCAGAATCCAAATAAGAAGCCACACATGGCAATTGGTACCCTTGATAAATATATTAAGAATAGGAAACCAAAAAAGGTAATTCAACTTTTCTTTAGTTTTTATTTTAATTTAAAAAATATCATTAACCCCACCCTTTTCAGCCATTATGCCCAGAATCCCTCAAAACAGCCCTTGTCTATTTTGTTGCCAATAGCAATCTCCCATTTTCAATCAGTGAATCAAAACCTTTTCAAGCTCTTCTGGAGCTATGCCATCTGGGTGTTCAGAATATATTAGTAAGGTGAACTGTGTTGACTGCTCATGTCTCCAACCTTTTTTTTTTTCATCAACAACACCATGAAATATTGAGCCTGACAAGCACAGCAATTTCCTTTACAACCAATGTGCGGACTAGTCCAAATGTGATTTCTTTCATGGGTGTCACTGCCCATGTCATGAGCAGTGACTTGAAACTTATTTCAATCCTCATTGGCCTCCAACCAATTGAAGGTCAGTTTTTTAATTCACATTTTTAACTAAATTTGGAATTTAGTGTCTAATAATTGTACATTTTAGTTCCACACTCAGGGGCAGCACTTGCCAAACTTTTTATGAAAATCTTAGGAATTTACAACCTGAAGAGCTCAATAGTCTGTATAATGTCTGATAATGCTTCCGTAAACTCGCAAATGGCTAGTGAAATGCAAAATCAATTGCCTGGATTTTCTGCTGACCAGCAGGCAATTGGATGTATGGCTCACACTATCCATCTTGTAGCCCAAGATGGACTAAGAGCCCTTGGAGCAACTCCAGAAGAACTTGCAACACCCAATGCAAATGATAGCCATGGCCTAATGTCTCTCACCAATATAATAAATGATCCTGATGGGCTCCACCTCAACTACAATTCAATCATTTCATGAATATCTCAATTGGCCACCTATTTAAACCAAAGTTCCCAGCGACACGGGAAGTTAATTACTACTGTCCACCTAGTATATGATGATTCAAGACCAACAAAGGTTGTCACCCTGTTGTCTCATGTCTCCACAAGATGGAATTCCATGTATGAGATGCTTAATTGCGCATGGACCCTCAAAGATGCTTATCATCATTTCTGTAGCACTCTCAATCTTCAAAATTATTAACTTTAAGCCATCAAATGGGAAAAAGTCAAAGTGATGATTGACTTCCTTCACCCCCTCCATGAAGCAATACACATTATCTGTGGATCCAAATGTCCAATGATCAATCATGCATTTCCCCTTTATATTCTATTAATCAAGCATATTCAACAAGTAAGTACTCTGGTCTAGATATAAGAGCATTGTACTAATATTAGCTTCAATAGGCTTGTCAACAGTATGATGTGGCACAAATCAAACCAGCAGCAGAGGCCATGATCAACAAGCTAACAAAATATTTCCGCATTCTCCTTCTCAAAACTCCTATAATATGTTCCACCATACTTGATCCTTGATTCAAATTGCATTTTTTTTCAACAAACAAGGCCACTTTGCAATTTCTCGGTACATCTTCTAAAGAGTTGCAAGAACAATTTGAAAATGAAGCCCAGAAGCATTTTACCAATGCTGAAAATGTACCCAGTTCAACACAAGTCAACATGGCCCCATCAGGGATTTACGATGAATTATACGAATCTTCCACACCAGACCAAAGCTCCTTGGAAAATGAGCTCAATAGGTTCTTAGTGGAAACATCAGAACCAAAGTCAACTGATGTTTTAGTTTTTTGGCAGACCCAAAGGCATCTCTTCCCAACTCTTGGGAAGATGGCTCAGAAGTTTCTCTCAATCCCAGCAACTAGTGCTCCATCAGAGCATATTTTCTCCATTGGCAGAAAAATATTAACTTTTCAGCGAGCTTCCCTCTCCCCAATGCATGTAGAGCAACTAGCATGCATTAAAGACTGGGCTTGTACATTTGGGCATCTTTACTCAGAGACTGATAAGATCTAAACTATTGCTTGTTTTTTCACTTTTTTAAAAAAGTCAAGTGTTTCGTAATATCTTAGTGCCTGTACTACGCTTTACTCCATCGCACTGCATGTGCTGTAGCCTGTAGCAGTGTAGCATATGTCATGTGGCGTGCCACAAGCTCAGAGCTCATGATCAGAGTCTTCTCCATGATTTTAAGCCCAGTAGCATCGAAAACCCCGTGCCGACATCCCCACTTAATCCTAGGGCTTCAGCTCCACTCTATCATCTACCTCAGTATCGTCGTCTGAATGTGTGGTACAGAGCACAGTACAGTACTGTTGCTTATAGCTCCTAACAAGATCAAAATTCAGAATTCAAAACAGACTGCTCTTACGCCGATTACTGTGGGCCAAGCCTGGGCGGAGGCAAGCGTAAATATAAGATCTGATTCCAAATCGCTTGTATCCTTGGTTCTTTTCCCTGATTGAGGCAGGCAGCAGGATAGCAGGCTTCATTTGGAATATAGGAAGCTTGCAGCCGCCAGTATTGCTTTTCCGACGTTTGCATGCACAAAAGGACATTCCCCACGCTACACCATAGCGTTTGTACTGGGTACAACAACGGTACGCGGTACAGCTTCAAGTTGCCACATTTTTTGTAAATGTTACTCGTTATTCTACGTTTCGTAATACGGCGACGATTGAGGCGCGTAAAAGGATCAGAAATAGGCTTCTTGGTCTCAGAGGTCATGTTCCAAGACGAAAAACTCTTTGGTAGTCGCTAGCTGGTGGGGCAAGCACACCACAAGCGCTGTCTTAGTCTTCCCCGTCGGAAAGAGCCACAGGTGCTCGTTAGACACCTCCAGCCAGAGTCCAGACAAGTTATCCAAGCAGGAGGGCTCAAGCAACCTATGAGAAAGATGAACCATAGGCTACGCGCCTGTATTTCCTCTAATACAATACTGTTCTGTTCAGTGTTCACCTATGGACCAGGGCGGCTGATTAGTTTGTGAGAGAGGCAGTACTCAGCTGAAAGCTCTATCTTCCCAACACTTCTCCCTGTACGAGTCCAGCCCGCCGCCTGTCTCGTGAGCTCTTCCCTCTCAAATTTTTATAAATTGGCCCTTTCCTCCTCTCGGTTGGCTCGAGGCCTCACTATCCGTTACTCCTTGCTGCCAACTCGTCTCGCATACCCTCAACTTCCCTAGATACAGTATGACTTTATTCGGTTTGGTTGTGACCAGTGCACTCCTCGCACTAGTGCCACAAATTGCTCTGACCCAAAGAGTTTCCTTTGTTAGTCCAACAAATGGGTCTACAATTGCTGTCGGCAAGCCATTGACGGTCGTCCTCCAAGTCGAATGTGAGGCCATCAACCTTTCTCGTCGATCCATTGTACCAACTCCTTCGGGTGCAATGTGGTTCAGCTTTGGCTAATGCATTTGCTCCTATAGCCACCACCTCTTCTGTCAAGACGCTTTCATTTGCTTTTGGATTCAACGCAAAAGATAATCAAGACTCCAAGTCCCTCGGTAGACCTTATGTCGATATGATTGCTGTGGGCGATGGTCCCAATCAGACGAAAATTTCATCTCAACTCACCTACACTATGAACATTACTGTTCCCCCGGCTGAGAGTTTTGTCGATGGGTTTTCTTCTGGGTACTCTTCTAGTTTTATCCAGCCTTTTGAATCGCCTTCATTACTGAATATGAACTTTTCACCTCAGATACGCCTTGAAAGTCTCCAATTACTACTTGCTGGGGGTGAGGATAGTTTCGATTGTATTCAGTATTCCCTCAAGCCGACCTGACACTTGAAATTTACCGTTTAGGCCACCCAAACCCCCATGATCCAATTGGCTAGTGTGTCCGTCACCGTCAGCAACGCAACCGGGTACGTGTACATCTTCCTCTTACTTTTCACCCTTATCCCCGCGATCGGTTGCAAAGGTGTTCGATGGGGGTGGAGCCCGAAAATAACTCCCTAGCACTTAAGCGTTTCTATGAATGGAGCTTTCAGACCAATGATTGCAACAACCTGACTCATTTAGAAGAGAACTTTGACTGACTTCTCTACTCGTCGATTTTAGTGGTTCCAATCCTGTCCCGTCGGGTTCCTCCAGCTCCGCAGCCACCGGAGGCAATTCGGGCAACACTTCCGGAGGCAACAACGCCTCCTCACCCACCCCTGGTGGTTCATCAGGAAACACCAGTGGCCAATCGAAAATCTCAACTGATTATGTTACTCAAACTGCATTTTTATTGGCATCTGGGGTTTTCTTTGTTTTCCTCTAATGCAAATGCGCTAACGTTATGTAAGGAAGTTTCCAAGTGCTCGAAGGAAAATCTCATTGTCTTGACTTGAATTACTTTTCCCAATTTTTGTTATTACTATTTATTTCTTGAAAGCTGCTTCACAAATTTTAAGCAATTTATCTTGCCACCTTTCATGGACTGAATTGGACATGAAGAAAAATCATCAGAAGAGTAATTGCATTCAAACGGGGAATTATATGAGCTGTGTGAAAGAAAGATTGCAATTGAACCAATACAATGAAAATGAATCTAAAAAGAGGCTTTGTGTTAACAATGATTACTATACTATATAATAATCTTCATAAGAGTACAAGGGCAAAGTGTAATTTCAAGCTTCATAGCGAACTATTTTAGTTTTTATTTAACTAACAAATTTAACTCAAGTATGTACTTCAAAATTAACCTTAAAAACACATCTTTTTTTATCTTGTCAAATGGATTTTGGTACAAATTATGAAAAAAAGGAATATGGTAAAAACTCATGCTAAGTGAATGAACTAGATTATTTTTTTTCAAGTCAAGAATTGTTTTTTTATATATCAACTTTAGGGTTAAAATCAAAAGTTTCTCCTTACTAGATCATTTAAATCACATTATAAGTTTTTTATTCTTGAGGGTGTGAGAATGTGGGGAAGTTTTTTTAATGAATCAAATAACTTCTTGAAAGCATAGTTAGATTTCTGAAGTGGTCTCATTTTTGAAAATGAATGAAAAACACAAATAATAAAAGAGATGTTTTTTTTGTCATTATTGTCATTTCAAGATTTTTGGATGATAGAGTGTTGGTAAGTTCAAATAAAATCACTCCTATTAATTTGGTGATTCTTTAAAAGACAAGTATTTTATTAAAGAATTGATCTAAGAAACTATCTTTTCCTAATCTTAATTTAGAGTAAGAAAAAATAATAAAAATACAGGTGAATAAAAAACAAAGTCACCCCCAAAAAGTGATATCATTTCTTTTTTTTTCATTTTCAAGAACTTATAATCACTTAAATCTCAATGATTCATCTAATTAAGATTTCTTATTCACCCCACCTTTCAAAATTATTAAATATATATTCACGTTTTTCATCTCAATCAGATATCATATTTTGCACTTTCATAGCATTTGTTCAATCTATGTCCTCATGTTAAATCTATTACTTATAATACTACCTTATTAAGTCTCTATGAGTATATCAATAATCAAATGGGATATTAAGGGTAAAGATGATTTTTTCCAACTTTTATGACTTTCATCTTGTCTAAATTTCTTGACAAAAAAAAATTCAAAAGATGATGGATTATCATTTTTTAGGGATAATAAATATTAAGTCTAATATGATAAGATTAGAATCAAGATTATGAAATTATTAGTGATGACTAACTAAGTAAATAATAAATAATCTTTAAGTCCAGCTTGAAATTTATTCAAAGCTCCTTATTATATGGCATTCAATGATCAATATTTTAATAATGATACCTATCTATAAATATGTTTTGAATAATAATATCTTGGTCAGTATTGGTTCTATTGGTTTTTTTCTGAGATATATATATGATATTTTATTTTATTGATTAATTAAATCAAATATAAAGATATTTTAACCTTTTCAATTTTTGTTATCCTTAGAGGTGTTATCATATACTACAGAAATAAAATTCAAGAATATTAATTCTTTCTTTAAATAAAATTTGAACTTAAGAAAATAAATAAAAACATAGTTTTTTTACAGAAAAATCTTTTATTTTTCTTATAAAAATTAAACATATATATACATATATATATTTGAAATATTTAAAATGTTAATTAATTTTTTTTTCTTATTAAGGATCATATTAAATTCATTTTTCCATTGGATTTCCCATTAAAATTTCCATTTGGTCATCTCTGGGTAATAATTCTGTAACTCAAGTTGAAATAAGCTTAACATAAGTTTTGATTATTTACAGTATGAAAATCTGAAAATCATAAAGCTTTAATTTAATTTAAACCACATTTGGTGTTTGTTGTCACGTTTTTTGTTTAAAATCTGATTTTCTGTGGAGCTTAGAAGCCATGATTTATTAAGTATTTTCATGAAGTTTGTCAAAATATTCACATGCATTTTAAAGATGAGGAAATAATATTTATAGTTTTTTAATGAAAATCTTTAATTAAATTTAACCTGTAAATCCTTGTTATAATAAATGTTGGAAGAAACACACTCAAAATTTTCTTAACCTATATGGTTATGGAGCCATACAAGGTACCTTCAGAAAACCAGATCTGACAACCCATACAGGTTTTTAAAGCTTCATGTATCAAAAATGTAAAAACCAATGGGCTTGAAACATTTATCAAAATTCTATTGAGTCTCAATATAGTCATTAAACATTTTATCAAAGCAATTCAAGAAAAAGATCAATCATAATTTTTTTTTCAAGATTTCCGACATTAATTTCTGCTTTCTGTTTCTTGTTGATTTAAGCTAAAGTTTTGAGCTTTAATAATTAAAAGTATCACTGAAAAGATCATAATGAATAGATCAGAAAGAAACAACTTAGTTTAATATGAAAAAAATGGGCTTCAAAATTTAATAAGGGGTGGTACTGGAAATGTAGGCTCTTTAATGTTGAATTCTTATATATTTTTATTAAATCCTGAATATATGGATAAATTCTGAGGAGTAGAAAAAAAATTCATATATTTTCTCTTTTTCTGAATTTAAACTTTCATTTATAGAAATGCAATGGAAGTGATTTATGAGACCAATTTTTCCCAAAAAAAAATCTGTTTCCCCAATGATTTTTCTTCCTGTATCAATTAAAAATACTTTTTCAATAATTTTCTTTTTAATAAAATCTTCTTATGAGACCAAAAGTTTCTTATAGTGGAAAGATTGATTTAATTTCCATTCCAAATGGTAGAATTTCATAATGCTAAACTGGTTAACATTGTATATATATAGAACTCATAGTTTTTTTTGAGATATCTTATTTCAAATTATATTAATATATTGAACTACTTTTCCATTAATTGATCTTTATTTTCTGCATCAAATTAATAATCAAGTGACATATTTTTGAGTGAAAAGAGGATAATTGTGAAGTTTAATGAGTGTAAGGTTTTTCTATGAAGCTCTTCATAATAACACTTATTATTAAGAGTACTATGACTCTCCTCAAATGAAAATATGATATAATTAAATATCATAACCACAAATTAAAGCTTAATTATTATTAATATTATTGGCTTTAATTTTAGTAAAAAAAAATATTCTTAAAGATTCTAATAATAAAAATTATATTAATTATATATAAAAACAATATAATTATCCTATTCTTACTATAATTAACTAAAAACTAGAATAATGAGAATATAAAGGATCTAATAGAGAAAACTATATTTTATTTATATGAAGAAAACCAATTTATAAAAAATAAAAAATATTATTTGTAAATAAATTATTAAAAACAACTTTATAATAAGAGTTATAACCATAATTCTAACAAAACAAGAAGTCAAAAAGATAGAATATCGATGAAAAAACTTATGTATAAGCTATTAATTAATAAAAAGCCATTTCAAAAAATCTTAGAAACAATTATAAAAAGATATGAGAAAGTCCGAAAATTCTACATTCAGAATTAAGGGATTTCCAAGATATTTGTCGATTTTACACGATAAAAACAAGTATTTATAATTATACAAATATCATAAAGCTTTAAGATTTAAATTATTCATTCATAAAAATTAAAAATTATAAGACACAGAAGAATTATTTGTAAGAATTGAATATTTTATTTAATAAAATGTTATCTTTTGAAAGATTTATTGTACTTATTGATGGGGGAAAAAAACAATAATTAAATGGATCTTTTTATGCCTTAAGACACCTCCTCTGTGTTCAAAAACTCTCTAAGATGGATTTTACTCATCAAATCTGAAAAAAAAATTATTAAAAATTGAATTTAAACTTGAAGTCACCCAATTTTTAATTACAATTAAAGCTACAGGTGTTCTTCTTAACTCCAATCAGCTTTAAACCTCATTTTTGCTTATGTTTTATTTATATTTAAGCTCATATAATGAATATTTTAAAGATAAAATTCCAAGTAAAAGTTTTTTAAACAATATTTTCAATTAAATTCTAAAGAAATCTTAATTTTCTTAAAGAATGATTGAATGTGGTATTCTCAAAGATAAATACCAAAGAATGTCATTTATAAAGGACACTTCATTTTTTATTTATAAAAATATAACATTTTATTATATTATGTGTGAAGATATCAAATAAATCCATTGAGAAAGTAATTTTTGAATTTATTGCTTTTTTTTCATGTAAAAATAGCTATATACACCAAAAATTAAATTTTGATAATGTTTTGATCTTTTTAAATTTAATTTTAAGATTATTTTAAATTAATTAAGCTTTTAAGGTTCTTAAACCCTTGATTACAATACTATATGAAGGGAATTTTCCTATGGAAGCTTGTAATTCCTGTCCAAATTTAGGATTAACCCTTCTAAAATTTAATATTCCATGAAAGTCCAATATTACACTTTAAATAAGGCTTAAAATCCTCCAACACAGGAGGACAACAGATATCCTTAATATCAAAATATTCTGTTACCCCTGTAGCTTTTGCAATTTTCCCCCTTTTTCCACTTTTTCCATGGATTTTGCCAATTTATTCATTTGAAGCCATAATATGGCTTTGAATACACTATGATTGAGTACAAACAGAACTTACAGCCTGTATTAAAGATCCTTAGCCAATTCATTTGATAAACACAACACCTTAATCTTAACATTATTTTTTTTAATATACATAAACTTTATGTAGCTTGAAATCATAGCTAAAATAAAAAATTTGAAAATCTTAACAAAATTTTATAAAATTTTATCAGTGTAATTCAAGATTATTAAATCCTCCAATAACAGAAAAAGTAACCAATTTTGGCTATAACACCCTATGTGTTTACCCTAGATTATTTTTGGTGCATAATCCAAAAATGAAATAATAATTATAGATTTTCTATCAAAAAGAAATTGAGAGCCATTTTTAATTATTATATGTTTCAAAGCAATTTTAAAAGGAAATTATTGACTAACTCAAATTTATAAAATATTATTTTTGGACTTATGGGAATTTCATACATACCTCACAGGCTCAGAATGGGTTTTGAGCTGGTATTTTTTTGCATTTGAATTTGTCTAATAGTAAGTTGATGTGTCTATCCTTTTCTCAAATCGAATTATCCTGCGGAATTTCTCAGTTTAGAAAGATTTGGAATATGATACAGGATTTTTTATTGGAGTAGTATTGTTATATAGTTTTATAAAATGAATTTATTTTCAAGAAACAAGGAGACTAAAATTTCAACAACATAGCAATGATATTCAATTAATTCCAGTGAAATTTCAGGTAAGATATATTGTTCCTATTTTTGTAACTTTTCTATTGATCCCAAAATGTCTTTGGGTATGCCACGCCCCTATCTTGAGGCATACTGAACACAATAAAATGAGATCATAATTGTAGATTGAAAAAGACTTGAAAAAGGAAACCCTAATAAATTAAATAAGCTATTCTCACCCAAATTTAAGAAATACAATGAAGAAAGCTTGGATAAAAGAGGTTATAGCTGATTAAACTTAGCTTTTACTTACTTGGATCTTTCAGATATAAGGATTGAGGTTATTAAAGTCTCTAAAATTATCCATACATTCATTTGAGGTCTGGATCCAGTTATCACTTGTAAACCCCCAGATAAATAAAGATCTTTCCATTTCACTCAGAGGAAATCCCCACTTATGGTAAAATATCCTTTAATGGATTTATGGACGCATTCCTCTAGGAGTTGGTGAGCTTTCATGCTTAATAAAAATGAGAAATATTTAATTTTTGGTCCCCCTATTATAGTTTTGAAATATTTTTTCTTTCTGCTTTGAGCCAAGAAGATGTCCATAGTCTCTTGAACAGAAGGTATGGATAAATTTCTTGAAAGTGTGAAGAAGTGAATGACTGGTTTTATCCATGGGAATAGTACCAGCTCAAGAATTTTAAATTCTGCTTCAAATATGTAACATTTTATTAGTTCTCATGTGTCTTGATCTTCTTTCAAGTTCTTCTTTTCTTGGGTCCTCGTTTTCAAAAATTCACCTTTTTGTGCTATGATCTTGGCTTTTAACTTACCCTTGGAAAATCAAATTAATAACTATATTGAGTTTCTTTTCAGTGTTCTGAGAAATTGGTTGGCCTTGGGTATCATTATTTATTATACAATCTAAAATCTCATACTCCTCTATAAGATTTCCTTTCTTATCTAGCTTATATTGATTTTCTAATGTAATTCCACTAACTCTCTTTTCAAGGTCTTTGTGTATTTATTAAATGCAATCAAGGCGAAGTTCATCTAGAATTTCATTAAGCTAATGTGACTAAATATCATAACATTTCCTCTATGTATATAAAATATTGGCTAACATGATTAATTTTGTATTTAAACAAGATCCATTTTCTGAAACAAATTTACAAAAAAGAAAAAAGGGAATTAAAAGGATATTATTTTAAGAAAGACACTGGGAACCTTATGGGTTATAAAGAGAACTTTTTAAAATCACCAATCTCCGAAAATATGCACCTATAGATTACCCTGTTAGAGGGTTTATGGGCCAAGAGATCTTTTTGTACACCTCCAAAGTTTGTGAGTTCATTTCTTTATGTTTCATGGAAGGTTTTTTAATTAAGAAACATTTCAATTTATATAAAAATAATTGGAAAGATTTGGTTTTGAGGGGGAAAGGAATATTGTCCCAAATAGTTCCAGACTCCCCCAAAATCCTTTATTCTGGTTTTTGATTCCAAAAACATTAATAATTAAACTGTTTTTTGGCCTGGATATGAGTAAGAGGGTCTGTCACTAAATTTATGAAATAGTTTTTATCCAAAAAATATTTTTTAACAAGTTTTCAGTGGGTAGAACTACCCTTAAGCTGAAAAAAGAATCAAAGTAGCTCTAACTGGATTCAAAGGCTTTATAAAAAATACTTATGTATTTTAAAGGGGAAACCCCAACTATTTCTATTTTAATGGCTTCTTTATTTTGCTATAATAGCCAAAGACAGCCATTTTTGGTTTAAAAGAGGGTTAAATGATTCCATAATTGGACTTTAAGTATTAAATATGCTTCTAAAAACTAATCAGAAATACTGAAACTTTTGAAGGAAAAGAAAGGAAATTTGGGGCTATGAAAATTTTGTTCTTTTCCCCATCTTTTATTTTCATGTTAAAGTATTTTTCACTTTTTAAATCAGCTTAATCACACCTGAGCCAATGAATCAAACATTCCAAAAACCATTATTTAATAATTTCAATAATTTGAAAATTTGACAAGTCATCATAATATTTGTTTTTAGCTCTTATAATTTCTTTTACTATTGATCTACCCTAACAGTGAATTTCAGCATCTTTAATCACTATAAAATTGGTCACTCAGTTGATATATCTAATCTGGTCATTTTTTGGCTGTATTTTATCTTACAGGTTTTTATTAGAGACCCCAATTTCATATTTATTCCCGTTAGCCCTTTTTAAATCAATGAAGAATAATTGTTATTGAAAAAACGTTTTGGTAGTATCGAAGAAATCTCTAGTTTTTTTAAAGAAATGATTCATTGTGATGATATTTCCTAATGATGGTAAAGACAAAAAACTGATTCTGGTATGTATCTCTACAAAACTCAAAATAGCCATTTTGAATAACTTTTAAATTACAAACCTTGATGGAAGGAAAATATTTGATGTTTGATCAAAGATTCATGTCCACACCTTAAAGCTGATATATGATCTCCTGTATTTTATCTTCATTCCTTTGAAAATAAAAAATCAAATTAGCTTCAGGAATATAGGTATTAAAAAGACACATCTTTTGCTACCTATTGCATTCTTTTCAAAGATCTATCCATGGTTTCTCTATAATGTTTTAAGATAAAAATAGCTTTATGCAGTTTGAAATCATAAAATACTCTAATAACGTATCATAAATAGAAAAATGGTAAACTGTGAATACTTTTGGATTTTACCTTTTTACATGAAAGTAATTAAATTATCAAGAAAAACATTTTAAATATCCATTTTTATTAGCTCATTGAATGGTTTCAGATGAAAAACTACTTTTTTGGTGAAAAGTTTCTTGATTCACACTTTCAAAGCATATAACTACAGGCGAGAATGAATGTGGACAAAGCTAAGTGAAGAAATCCAGTAGACTTAAAATTCTGAGGACGCTGAGGCAGAGTCAGCCTCCAAGAAATTATTCAAGGCTGCTAATGGGTTAATTAATTGGTTTAAAAACTTTTGGAGCTCAAATTCCGGAGATAAAGTGAATCAAAACATAAAGTTTATCCTTTATTTTAAAAACTTATTTAATTTAAAACTTTCTTGGATCATAATAAATAGAAATAACTCTTGTAAATGAGCTTTTGTACTACTAAAAACCCCTAATAGATGATGAAAACATCAAAAATATATTAAGTATACAATTATTCATAGATTTATATGATAGATTTAGAGCCAATGTATAAAGATCTGATATCTTAATGAACTAAAAATTATTTGGAAAGATAAAATTGAAATCCAAAATTAAAATCCCAATCAATAATTTAAGATTCCACATCCAATACATAATTGTAAAAAAGCCAAAGAAAATAAAATCTTGGATGAAATTGACATTAATTCTTAGGAGATTATGATATCAATATTTATTCTGAAAAAAGAAATTTCAAATAATCAACATCATTATTTCTCAGCCATAAATAGGTGGTAAACCATGTAACATCACATAATTAAGCAGTTACGATAATATTATGCAATTAAAAAGAATGAAACCATAAAGACCAATGAGAAATTTGATTGAAATTGAGTTGGAATACAAGTTAAATCCCTTAAATTCCTCTTCAAGATTCTTGGAAGGCTCAAAAAGAGCCTGTGGTGGCTATTTTTTCTAAATTAATATGTCAAACTATCATCTACTCAATATGATAAATATTATCAGTCATAAAATAATTCTTAGCTGTTTTTAATCTTTTTCAATTCTGATGAAGAATTCTAGGTAGATAGATATTTCTATATAAATGGTTTTGTAGCCACTATCATTTTATTATTGATGTTATATTGACTCTTTATTACTAAATCTGAAGCTTATAGTAAGGATGTTTCTCTTAATTTTTGAATATTTTTTTACCTCTGAATAAATTTCCCCAATAATTTATAGTTATATCTATTTTTCAAAAGACAGCTACAAAAGAAAGTGATCTGATACTTTTTTTAGAGGAAGCCTTATTGATATTTATTCCTGGTAGTTGATTATAGTAGAAAATTACTTCATACTGTTATATTATTAGTAGTAAATTCAAATTAGGGAGATAATTTTTCAATAAATTAACAAATATAGCTTTCTAATTTAGCTTTAAATATATCTCCATAAGGAGGTTCATAGTAATCTTGATTCATGTCCCTATTATCAAACATTTCATAGAGAAATATTACAAATGTGATCAAAATTTAAGCTCTAATTCTGAAACTGAACATTATATCCCCATAGTAAATTAGATATGTAAGATAAAATAGCCAAATAAGATTATATTTATCACTATATAAAAAATAAATGTTTTTTTAAATTTATTGAGTTTTTTTACTAGATATTCTGATTTTTATAAATTATGGCTCCATACTCCATAATCAATTAAATTTAACAAAAGGAACTCACACCTTAATTAACAATATATTCATCTTTATTACACTTCAATTTCTGTGGCTGTGCCTTGGGAAATATTTTAAATATTTTTGAGCTCCACCTCTGTACCATTATCTTATTTTATTGTTACTGAAGATCAAGAGTCAATTTATTATTCAGCTAGATCAACCAATAATATTTGAAAGCTCAGAGATTCTCAAAAAGGGGATTCTGAACTATAACTTAGATCTATGGATTGATTTTTTATATTTTTGTAACACAAAGAAAAGAAAGGGGAGTAATATTCAAGCTAGGTTAATTATTTTGTTAACTCAAAATTTCAATCTAAGACATAATTGGTCCTGAATTTCCCAATAAATAATTTCTTTCATATGAAAAGAAAGCTATTTGAGTTAAATTTGGGTCATAAAGGCTCACTTAAAAGATAAAAATATTATCAGAATATGAATATTTTGGGGGAATAAATATTCGAAAGATCAGAAAATGATTCCAAAATTAAGATACACAAGCTCACACTTCCAATTTTGAGCACATGAAGAATTTTTTACAGAAACTGGGGAAGAAAATAATTTCAACCTTTTTCCTTCAAAATAATCTATTCAAGATAGACCATGGGAAATAAGAGATATTAAAAATACAAATGATTTTTCATGATAATTGTTTTAAACATTTCTTCTAAAAAATCATTCATGAATGGAAGATTTCATTATTTAATAAATGAAAAAACTGACAGAAAACTGTTCACAGGATCTTCTTCTTTCTTTTCAATCAATCATGATTTCGAGTTACTCCTTGGTTGTAAATTATTTTGACTTGAACTTCTTAAGGTTATAATCCCAGAACCTGATAACCATTGTTTAATACTACTTCTTATTTGGAAAGAGTCTTTTAAATTAATAATCATTTCCTCTTTTTAAAATAATGTGTGATTTCTATCTCTTATTCATAGCTTATTCAATATACAAAGTATCCAAATTATTACTTTTTTCTTGGATAATTCCAGCTCAAAAAGTTTTTTTGCATCTCCAGTGAGCTGTAAAGAGGCTTTAATATGGTTGGAATAGTATTTCTCATTGAACTTTAAATTCCATAGATCAAAATATTTCGATCTTTACAGCAATTAATAACCACATCATGAGGTTCATATTTAGATATCATAGAATATGTGAGAGATGTCAAGGAGAATCATTTTTTCGTCAAAAAATTCAGCTTGACTCATTTCTATTAGTATTTCTCCATTGACGATAGTTAAAACTCCTTTTTTTAGCTTTTTATGATAATTATTGAGCTCATGAGTTTATGCTCAAATCATAGAGCTATGGATAAAATGCCCCTCTATTTATCTGATTCAGAATTTTCATGACACCAATATCCTTTATATCAGGTTGAGCCTATGTAGCAGCTCAAAAACAGTAAATAAAAGCTAGAACTATTACTTTTACATGGTAAAAGAGTTAAAAACAATTTAAAAGCTCTACTAATATTAATGAATGTGATGATCAACCTAGTAATAGCCTTTATTTTAGTACTGAAATATTAATTGGATATCAGAATTACTAAAATACATAATTTTTATAGCTATCTGGAATTATTCCATTTGTACTATTACCTAGAAAAAGCTTTACTATGTAAGGATACCAAGATATGATGATAAATTTTTCTTCAGTGAGGAGAGAAATCCTTTTATACCTTTTGGACACTGTCCACATCTGCAGTGTAAAAATATAAACTACTAAGGTTGAATTGTGGGTCTATACCCTTGATAAAGGAATCATAATGACCTGGACTGTGTTTTTTGGACCACAAATAATTAATGTAGACCAACACAGGGTCAAGAATATCTTAGCAATAAGTTTTAACACTGTGATAAATTTTCCATAGTGTCTGGATTAATTTGGAGGCTTTAATACCTCAGCTACCAATCACTTAGGTATAAAGGAGGTATCAAATGGAACTGGTCTGATACATACCAGTATTGATAAAAAACTTCCAATACATATATCTCAGTAAATTCTGAATAAATCAAGATACAGCTATGAAATATTAAAGGAATTTATTATCTCGTTAATTTTATATTCTTCATGTCTATCCTAATAAAAAATTCCAGAATCTAAAAGTGTTTGAGCCTCTTTGATTCCTTTGTGTATATCAGCATGTAGATTAATAAGCTTCCAAGCCAGATATCTCAGTGAATATTGGAGAAATAAAATTTTAAATGAGACAGAAC
Source organism: Austropuccinia psidii (assembly GCA_023105745.1). Taxonomy (NCBI): domain Eukaryota; kingdom Fungi; phylum Basidiomycota; class Pucciniomycetes; order Pucciniales; family Sphaerophragmiaceae; genus Austropuccinia; species Austropuccinia psidii. The sequence goes on from JALGQZ010000014.1 coordinate 3,299,695, forward strand.
TGTAGTGCTCAATGACCTCTACAGCTTTATATAGTTCTAAATTAATATTCCTCAAATTAATTCAAGGATAAAGGTGCTTCTTTGAATAACTATTTTCAGAAAACCTGTATTTTTGCTTGAAATATTTGAGAAAAGATTTCTCTTTAATTTTTGGTGATGAATTAATTTAAAATAGCTAAAATAAAATCTCTCAATAAGATCTTTATGTTTATGGTAATTCTGTACAGCTTTATACAAGCACTCATTTAACGATGAAGGGGTTTTTCTCATTTGAAAGTGGTAAAAGGCTGTTTTCTGAAGTAGGGGTGCCACTCTCCCTCTTTATAACTATTCCTATGAGAAGTATATTTTCTTAGTAATTACCTGAATTAGATTTCAAGGTGAATACCATTATTTATGGTATTAAAATGTCCTCCTGGTGAATTTTGTGGAGTCACAGTATGACACTTGAATACTCAAGAAATAAAACTTTAATTTTTTTGAAATTAAACCAAACTACTATACAGAGATAATATTCCTGGATCAGATTTCCTTAGTGGCTTGGAAGAGATTCTGTTTTTTGAAGGATCAAGTTTTTGAAAATAATTTGTGGTAATTTATGGCTGAAACTCAAAAGAAACACATGATTTGAAAAGGTAATTCAGGGTGAAAATAATAAGCAAAATGGAAAGACTTAATTAATTTTTTCTTTCAAGGATAAGTGATTATCTAGTCAATTTTTCTCTAGAAGTACTTTGGATTAGTATTTGAGGCTGGAATTGTGAATTTTCCTACTAAATCCTATGGGAGCAGGTTGAAAAGTAGGTATTTTTGATTTAAAAAGAAGTTTTTTTATCTTTTAATGGAAAGAAAATATGATATAATTTTTATAGTAAATTCACTAAATTCAAAAACAATATTATGAATTCACGCCTTTTTCCTTAAGCAGAACTTTGAGTTCTCTATGAAGGAAAAAAATGGAGAATTTTTAGCTTCAATAGTGTGTCATTTGCTTAGAAGGATATATTTTTTTCGTATTTTAATACAATTTTTCAATTTAATTAATTTTATTATGAAATTTTTTGCTCAAGAATTCCTAAAATCATATCTTTTGTCCCAAAATATTATAGACATTTTTTAAGTTTTTTTTCTAAATTATATGAAAGCAGAGTATTGTAAATTATATTGTGATTGTCATTTTAAAGTGAAATATCTGTTTACAGTAAAAGTATGAAATGCTTATTTCATATTAAACTTCTGAGGGAATTTATATATTGTTTTTTTATTTGAATTCTTTATATTATTTTTTTGAATCATAACTAGCATTGATAAGAGTTAATAAGAATCTTTCATATTTCATTTTTGGTAATTTATTTATAGGGAGTGAACTTCACTATCAAACACTTGGCCTTGTTTGCACAACCCTTCAAAGCTTAGATATTCGATTTTATTGCTCAGGAACTCTCCAATAAAGCAGAATTTGATGCTTGTAGTAATAATTAGATTCCAGAAATTGTTTTTTTATGGCCAATAAATGGAGAAGAGAAGTTTATACTTGTTTGAGGATCTCTTACACCTACCAAATTAGTGTATTTCAGTAGGCTTAAGGGAAACAAAAGAAATTCCCAGCAGTTTTTCGCCAATGTAATTACAAATTGATCCAAATATTTTCAAACAATCCAATATTATTTAATATGTGCATTAATCAGAGGAAAATTTAAATATTTATTAGACACTAAATTCTGATTTATTTTACATTTAGTCATTGTAATTAATCAAATATCTTTCTGAAAAAAATAATCGAATATTCAATATTTGGAATAATAGCTTCTCATTACTAAGAATACTATTTATAATTGATATTCTATAGCTAGAATTTTTGGTCTTGATGTTAATGAGAAAAATTCTATATCTGATTAATTGGGAGCCTGAAGGCATGTACCACACTAATTTTTAAAAATTATCAAGCCAATTTACTTAATTTTTTGTCTCGTTTACTTTTAAAGAGTGTGCAAACTACAAGTATCTTAATTAATGAGCTAATAGCCCCAGTGAAATCTTTTTTCTGTGACTAATCACTCACTTTGTTCATAGTTTCTGTTTCTTTTATGGAAGTAATTTTGTTTCTCTATACACTCCTGTTAACATAACAAATAATGTCTCATCAAAAAGCCTTAAGAGTAATTTGATCTCAAATTTGTAAATAGAACATCTAAAGAGAACCATTATTCCATGGAATTATTCCTCGGAGCTCTTACAAAATATGTTTTCTACAACTAAACCACTTAAATTTTGCTACAAGAAATATTAGCTCTCTTAGTTATAGCTTATTTTATCACTTTTATTATTTTAATTCTAAGATCAAAATACCATAAATGATACCCTTTTGACTTTAGTAAAGTTGATATTACCTTCATAGAGTAGCTAGTGAATTTTGATTAGATTATTAATTAATGATTCATCTAGTCTATAAGTCATTAAAGAGGCCCTGGATATCATCTAATAAATCATAACTAAAGCTGTATATAATTAATTAATAAGAATTTTTAATATTTTATTAATTATATTTTTTCTTCCATAATTAACTCTTCCATTGAAAACCAAAATTGGTTTCCATTTTATTTGTTTATATAATCTATAGTGTTAAAAATGGATCCCGAGACTATAGTTTCATATTTACAGTTATCTCAAGATCTAGTTGTAGCCATAAGTCTCGCCATTCAATATGAAATAACAAGCTGATATCACCTTTAACTCTTCATTACTATCAGTATTTCAATATATTTATTTATTTGTGAAATATACAAGTATAATTAAGGATTACTTATTGAAAATGATGACCAGGGATCACTCCTGAATCAGCTCAGGGTGTCATTATTGGTGCATAATTCCTAAAAACATTTTGGAAGCATGGGAGCATTCGGGTGGATCGTGGTAGTTCCAAAGATAAATACTTCAGTTGGAGGAAAGATTTTATTTCTATTACTTAGGTATTAAGAGATCCCCCCAAGCTCACTTATTGACATAAGTAAATTTTACTTTAGAATGAAGATGAATGAAAAAATTGTTTCTAGAAAAATTGTTTCATCAAGAATTACACCTAAAATAACCCATGCCACCAGTACCGCAGATTAAAATACTATTACTAATAATATTTCTGATGGATCGGACAACACAGATGTTATAATAGTAGATCATTTATTAAAAATCACCAATATCAGATAGAAAGTAATTTGGCCATATCTACATTTAAAGGTTCCAAATTGAGGGTACAAGTGTTGCAAGGCCTTCTTAATCTGTCCAATTAATTGAAAATCTCACATAAAGTGGCCAAGGTGATTCTTACTAAAATTTTGCATATAATATGTTGAAAAAATCAATGAAAAAATCTCTTTATTTCTTAACACCAAGCTTAGTGAGTAAAATTCACTAAAATAAACCATAAAATATATTCTGAGACTACTAGGACAAAACAATGGTTAATTGAATTCATATTTACTAGAAATATTACAAAATTTCAGATCAAGTACTAATATTAAGCAATTTTACAAAACTGCTTCAAATATACAAGATCTTATATCAGAAGCTCAAGACAATCATCCATTTTCTTATGATAAATCATTTTATTCTAATTTCTTTAGTATTGCCAAATGTGGGCCTGGAAGCATGTGCCACATTGCTTGCTAAAAAGTCTCGAGCCGCATTACTTATATCTTTTTCTCATCTTATTTATATGTTTTATAAATTTCATGTATATCAATTAATAATTTTGTAGAACTCTTCTGATTGTTTTTCTACAGCTGATGACTTTCTTCTTCTTCATATCATTGGTTTCTTTTATGTCAATAATTTTATTTTTATAGATTTTCCCATTGATACATTAAATCTTATCTCATCAAAATCCAAAAATTAATTCATAAAATTTCCATTTTAAATATGTAAATAAAAGATTTAAAGAGGCTCGTTCTTCTTTAGAACTATTCCTTGGAGCTCTTACAAAATATGTTTTATATAAACAAAATCACTTACATTTTATTCAAAGAAGTATTATTTCTGCCATTTATAAGTAGTTTGAAAAATTTTGTTAGTTCCTTCATGAAGCTAGACTTCTTTAAATAATACCCTTTAGGCTTCAATATTTTGTAATTAACACACCTCAATAACCTTTATATTTTGGGTCTCATAAAAGGGGGCATTCAGTTCCCAAATCCCACAATTTAATTTACTTCTACAATGGGTATCAAGCAATTATTCTTTCAAAAATGCTCACTTTTATATGAAACATTTCAAAAATTAAAAAAATCACCCATAATAATTACATAATTCCCAAAATTTTCATCTTTAAAGATTTTATTCATTAAATATTATCCTTACATAAGCTGCAAGACTCAGAGAAAAACTCTAATTTGGAAATTCATGAATTTATGATTTTTTTTTTCAATTTGTTAAAGATATTATAGAAGGGCACAAAGATTTTATCAATAAAAATGCATCTATAATCTCAATGAATTGATAATACTATGAAAAAATATATTTAAAAAACTCATTCTGGACCACTTATTTTTTATTTACAATATGTTTTTGTTGTCATTGAAGATGATCCAATTTTTCACAATGCACCCCACTTTAAAAAATGGGATATTTTGATTAAACTATCTGTTTCTTGAGAGAGGTTTGAATCAAAAAGGAATTTTTTAGACTTGTGAAGGATTGGAATTCCTTTTGAGTCAGAAAAGGAGCCATTTCTCTATATACTCACTGAGCTATATCATCTTTGACTAAGTATAAGTGACAGTTAATGTTATTTCCATAGTTAAATGAGAAAATTTAATCTTGAAGGGTTATGAAACAAGAGGGATATAATGGTTTGGTTTATTTTATTGGAATAGGCTTAATACCATCATAATGAAGATCTAAAAAGGATTTTAAGGCCTACTTTGAATGTAAAAAGAGATACCATCAATAATCCTATTTATACTATTTAGTTCTTACATATTGCTAATATGTTTTTATTTATTTATAGCTAGATACTGGATTTCCATTTAGTTCTTTTGTGATAGAAATAAGAGGTTTATTACCCTTCATTTTTTACTCACTGAGCCTTTTCATGATTCAAATGTTTCCTCCCAAACATATATTTCAAAAAATCCAGAAATCATTTATTCAAATAATAAATATTTACTTGAAGATTCAGAATATTAAAGCTCAACCTATATTACTCCTTGTTAGAAAGCCACATTCAGCTCAACAGGGAGATATAAGGGACTTTAATCTATTTTTGGTGAGGTCCCAAGTACCAATTGAATATTCAATTGGTATATTAAAAGGGAGGTAGTCACTATTAAGAGGGATGTGAAATAAAATGAGAAATCCATAGTAGATACAATTACTTTTTGGCTAGGCAGTTAGCTGTGGTATCTGATACAATTTGTTTTCACAAATTGGAAATAACTTGCTTTACCTATTTAAAGATAAAAACTGTGATGATTAGAGGTATTTTCATATACCTAAAAGACCACAAATAATTGAAATAATCTATAATTAAAAAGAACAACTTTATAATGAAAATTTAACCATAAATTTGAATTGAAATTTAAAAATTTAAAAATATATTTTCCATGTAATAATAAAGTAAAAAAAAATCATCAAAAATATTAAAATCAAAATATTCTTTGGAAAAAATTTAAGAAAAATCATTGTAACTTTTTTTCCAATAAATAAACCTATGAAAATTATTTTTCCATTGAATTCCTCATAAAAAATGAGAAGGGGTCACCTCTGAGTGAAAATTTTGTAACTCAACCCTAAATAAGCTCAAATTAATTTTTTACTATTTTCTGTATAAAAATATGAAAATACTTAAAACTTTAATTTAATTTACACCACAGGTGGTGTTAATCCATTTTTTTGTTGAAGTTGAGGTGTGGTTTTTAACTTAGAAGCTATGAAGAATTGAAGTATTTTCAATTGTAATGTCAAAGTGTGTGCATGTATTAAATAATTTGACTTGAATTTAAATATGTGGAATCAATAATTACAGTTGTGTACTGTAAAATTTCAACTTAATTACATATTTAAATTTTAATTATAATACATGATGAGGAACTAAAGAAAAATAAGCTGGAAAGATTAATTCTGAGGGGGAAATGGAGTCTGGGCCACAAGGGTGCCAGAATCCCCCAAATTTCTCTCTGAAAGGCATAGGATTTCAAAATTCATGCAAAGGTTCATCACCTTTGGCCTGAAATTGAGTCAAAGGATCTGTGGCTCAAGTGATTATGAGGTTTTGATACCAACCAGGTCAGTTTTAACTGTTGCCAAGAGGGTAAACCTACCTTCAAGTTACAAAACTCTTGGTAGAAGTTTTTTTAACTGGTTTTAAGGTCTCTTACACACACATTGATATTTTTTGAATGCTTCAAAGGAATTATTACTATAGAAATGGCTGGTTTAATGGACTAAAATGGCTAAAACCAGCCCTTTTTTGGTACAAACCAGGGCTCAATAATTCCATTATTGGATTTTATTCTTTAAGTATTTTTCTCACGACTGATTAGAGTGAATTTCACTTTTGGAGTAAGAGAATTGGTTGCTACAAAAGAGTTTCTTCTTTGTCCCACTTTTCTCTTCATTTTAAAATCCTTTACTTTTATAATTAGCTTAGAAACTGTTATATAAATAAATAAAAGATTCAAGACACCATTTTTAAAATAATTTTAAAGCTTTTAACCATGTGAAATAATCATGATAATAAATGTTTTGTAACTCTTATAATAATTTATACCCTTGAATCACCCCAAAAGTGAATAAAAGAATCTTTCATCACTGCTAGCTGTGTCACTTTGTTTCCAAATTCACTCTGGTCACTCTTGAGCATGTTTTATCTTCAATATTCTTTGTAGAGACTCCTTTCTAATATTAACTTCTTGCAGTTCTTTTCTCAATTAATTCCAATTGAAATTTCTTTTGTAGCCATCAATATCTGTTGTAGAGTATTTTTGGATAAACTTTTATTGTTGGTAAAACAATAAATCTTTATTATATTATTGTCAGGTGTGAATATGAAACTTTGATAAAATATCAATTACTTTACCTGTCCTCAAAATTTGTATAAGGTAAAATTATTTAAAAAAAGTAAGAAATAGTATTTTTAAAGGAAAACACACTAATTTTATTGTTTTTAACTTTATAAGTATAAAACAATAATATAATAAAAATTTATTGTTTTACCAACAATAAAGATTTATCAAAAAATACTCTACAAGAGATATTTAAGGCTACAACAGAAATTTCTTCAAGAGCGATTTCAATTGGAATTAATTGAGAAAAGAACTGAAATCAATTAATTAAAGAACAAAGTCTTTAAAAAGATATTTAAAGATAAAACACACCCAAAAGTGATCAGAGTGAATTTGGAAACAAAGTGACAAAGTTAACAGTGATGAAAGATGCTTTAATTCACTTTTGGGGTGGTTCAGGGGTAAAAATGATTATAATGATTTTTTCACATGGTTAAAAGGTTCAAAAATGTTTAAAAAAGGGTGGTTGTAATATTTTATGCATTGTTTTAACAGTGTTTGAACTAATTATAAAAGAAAAGATTCTAACATGAAGAGAAAAGTGGGGAAATGAAGACATTCTTTTATAGCCATCAATTTTCTTACTCCAAAAGTAAAGTTTACTCTTGTCAGTCGTTGAAAACAGTCTGACACCAGAAAAGCCAATTATGGCATCATTGAACCCTGGTTTAGAGCAAAAAAGGGCTGGTTTAAGCCATTTTTTGCTATTTTTAGCCATTTTAGACCCTTAAATCAGCCATTCCTATAGCAATACCTGGTCTAGAGCCTTCAAAACACATCAGAATGTGTGTAAGAGGCGCAGAAACCAGTGAAAATGTTTTTACTAAGATTATTTTAACTTAAGGGTAGTTTTACCCTCTTGGCAGCAGTTAAAACTACCCTGGTTGGTATCAAAACCTCATCATCAATTGAGTCACAGACCCTGTGACTCAATTTCAGGCCAAAAGTGATGATCTTTTGCGTGGATTGTGACATCCCACGCCAGTCAGCAAGGACTTTGGGGGTCTAGCTTCCCCTTAGAGCTAGAGTGTCTTTTCCCCCCAGAATTAATCTTTCCAATTTATTTTTTCTTTAATTCCTCATCATGTAATACAATTATAATCTACATATGTAATTAACTTGAGTTTTTAATTACACATCTGTAATAATTGATACCTCATATGTAAATTAAAGTTCACTTATGTAATACACACGCACATTTTGACATTTCAATTGAAAATACTTCAATTCCTCATAACTTCTAAGCTAAACACAACACCTCAATTTTAACACAAAAATTGATGGTTAACACTACATGTGGTGTGAATTGAATCCAGGTTTTGAGGATTTTCATACTTTTGTACAAAAAATACTAAAAACTTAATTTAAGCTTATTTAGAGTTGAGTTACAGAAATTTCATTTAGAGGTGACCCCACTTTATTTTATATGAGGAATCCAATGGTGTGATAATTCCTTTATGTTTATTTATTGGATAAAAATTTATGATATATTTCATATAACGTTTTACCAAAAATATTTTAATTTCATAATTTTGATTAAAAACTTATTTTTACTTAATTTTTACAAGTAAAAATGTATTTTCATAATTTTAAATTTTATTGTAATTTTATTTCTAGATCATAATTAAATTTTGATTTTTAAATATAAATTTGTATTTATATTTCAAACTTTATTTTTATAATATAAATAAATTTATTTTATTTATATTTGTATCTTAATTTATCATTTGTGGTCTTTTGGGTATATGAAAATACCTCTAAGGCTCACAATTATTTTCTTATACTAACCAAGTTAAAAATAATAATTTCAATGTTTTTTCTCTTAAAATTCTTACAAATTAATATTTTAAATAGAATTTTAACTTATACAAATTTTTGGAACAGGAAAATTACTTGATTTTTAATCAAAGTTAGATATCCACACCTTAAAAGAAACTACCTCACTTGAAAAAAATGGATCAAAATTATGACCTGGATGAAAATCTTCCCATACAGGAGAGTGTAAAGCCTTTTACTTTGGAATGGTTAAGTAACCAATGTTTGTGAATTTCACAAATAACACATGAATTTTTTTGAAATGAGAAATATCATAATCAATCAAATGACAACATATATAACTTCAAATGTTTTTTTTGGTATTTCAAAAAATATAAATCCTTTTTAGTTCTACTACTTAATGATGTGTTCTTTTTTAAAAATATTCAGGGGATAACCCCAAAGCTTTCTTATAAATTCTAATAATTTATTTGTTTCTTTGAAAACTACACCTAAAGTAATTTATTGATTGATTTTTTTGATTTTTTAGAGTTTCTGATGCTTTTCAGAAGATTTTATGAATTCCAAGTTGTTTAAGAAATAAATGGTACTTTTATTACTGAAAAAAATGTCATTTCATTTTTGTGAAAATAAATATATTGTTGGAATAGATTTTTCATTTTTTATTTAATGAAATAATTCTATAAGTTCATGGCTTCAAATCATTTTCATCAATACAAAATTCATTTTAAAAAAGATTCTTAGTTATAATAAATGCTTTGAAAGTATTTAATTAATTTTTTTTGTTATTGGAGCATTAATTTTTGCTAATTTTTGAAGATTTGCTTCATTCATAAGTTTTTTATTTTCAATAATGGATTTTTTACACAAGTGGATAATTGGCTATTTAAAAAATTCATCATATTTTTTAAGCTGGCTCAGCTCAGTGTTGTCTTAATTAATTAAATTCCTTAATAAGCAACCATTGCTTGATTAACCACATTCAGATTATTTAATATCAAATTGCTTTCCAACTCCAAAGCTTCTCATAATTCCTCCCAATAAATTATGATTTTTTGTAATATTTTTCCTATTCTCAGATACCTCATTCTAAGATATATTATATTTATTTCATTCTTGGAATATTGGCAATGGATTATTAAATTAATGGGATCTTAATCTGATAATTGGAAATCTGTAATGATTGTTTTGATAATAGAGCATATATAATGCATTATTAGGATAATTGGGTGAGAGTCCAAGCCATTATTCCTATTTCTTTCTGAGTTTAAGTGTAATTATTCCATATCTTTTGACTACCTTCATTACTTAGTATAAGTTATTTAAGCCCTTGGGATCTCTGGTTATAGTAATTGGTTCTCTATCAAGGTCATCAAGGAAAGTGGCATGATTGAATTATTATTAGAAATATGCAACAATATTAATATTCTTATTTTGGCTAATATTGGTATGATGATAACCACAAAATCATAAGAAAATTTATCTTATGAGAGATTTTTTGGACAAATGGATGGGTTGAAGATTGGGTTAATTGAATTTTTTCTCAATCAAAATAATCTTAATATTTCAATTAAAATGAGTAATCTTAAATAATCTTAAGATTATGATGATGGGCTGATATTCCCTTGGTCATTAATATGCCAGAATCAATATAACTAACTTTGTTAATTATGATTTGGGAGGAGAGGTGGCGTGAGGATGGGTTTAATTATGTTCTTTTTTTGAATTCCAGTGCCGGTAGCAGAGTTATAAAGAATGGAAGCATTAGTTGATATAAAAGACAACCCAATTAGTTCCTCCACTAGAATGATTCATGAAAATAAAAATCTTGGTTTTTGTTATATTTAGATTTGAAGAATATAAGAGAAATGAATTATAAATATCACAAATGAAAAATTAATAATAAATATTTCATAATAAAAATTAATAATAAAGCTCTTTATTGTTAAAAAAAGTAATAATAAAATAATATTAATTTTAAATACTTTTTTCAAAAGTGTGAGAGATATTTGTATTAATTATTATATCTTTGAAAAGATTTTTTCTTTAAGTATAAACAATCTAATTTATTAAATGAAATGATAATAATCATTATTATTGAAATTCAAATCAATAGAATAAAAAATACAATTCATTTCAAGATTATTGATAATTCTTATTGTATAATGAAAGCTGAATAATATTAAATGAAATTTAAGTCAATACATTTCAAAATTGAAATTATTTTTATATTATTGATAGAATTTATCAAGTAAAAATAGAAATATGATACTAATATTTAATAATATTGAAATAAACATTTTGAAAAGCTGAAATTAATTGAATATTATTTATTTCAATGTGTTATATAAAATTGAAATGAATGTTTTTAATAAGATCTCAATTGATTGAATTGTAATTAAGTCAAAAATGTATCATTTGACATAATTTCTGGAAAGGAGTGAGAGAACTAAATTTTTTATATTAACAGAAAAATTAATACAGATTATGAAATTCTTCTGAATAAGAATTGATTCATAATTGCATTGAAATAATTTCCAATCTGATTTGAGAGCAAGGGAAGGTGGTGGTGATGGTCAAATGGGGGATTATGAATGTGGTGATTGTGGTGGAATGGATTATTTTAATGATATAATAAGAAATCAAAGAAAGCACATACTAAATTTGAAAACAAATATAGATTAATTTGAATATAAATGTTTTTTATTTTAGGTTTATTACTATTTTTTACAGGATTGAATAAAAAGATTCCTTTTTGATGGGTTTACTAGAGGCTTTTCTCTATATAAGGCTATAAAGACTAGGAGATTGGCAAAAGATAGTAAATTGTTTGTTATTGAGATTAAAAGAAAGAAATTTTAGAAATAAAAATGATCTTTTACTGCTTTGTGATTAATTTGAGGTATTTAACTCTTAAAATTGAAAAAGAAATGAATAAGTTTTGCTTTAAATTTTCATTTTATATTTATATCTATTTTTTGAGATAAGTTTTGATTTTTTTTTTGATTTGATCATTTGTTTTCAAAAGAGATAATTAAGTTCATTATTTGAATAATTATTTTGGTTTTTTGATTTTATTTTTAAGAAAGACTTTTTTTTGTAATCCCCACACTCTAAAAACTGAAATCCATAATAAAATAATTTGTTTCAGAGTGATTTACAATCATTTTACCATGTATTAAAATGAGCAAAACCAAGAATTTTGAGTTTCTCCTCACAAAAAAACACATAAATCTTAGTCAAAAAGACCCTAACCTATCTATCATTCATCAAAGAAAAAATGGTTTTAAGTTTTGAAATTTCAAAGCTCAAATACAAAGATTCAAAAGTCAGAGCCACTTGCTTCTATTTTCCTTTAACTCTATTTATTTTTTCCACTTCTCTTATTCAACATCAATTTGATTTTTTCCTTTTTCAATTAAAAAAACATTTATTGTAATTTATTTTCCTTAAAAACTCTCTCTTTTTTTAATGTTAACATCCCATTTGAATTCATTAAATAACTTTTCTTGCGTTATTTTGGCATTTTTTGCATAAGTTTTTTCATTGCATTCCAAATTTGACCTCCCAATCAATTCATGACCTGTAAGTATATGATAACAGATAACACCAAACTTGTAGGGACCTAGAACCAAGTAAAAATTACCCCTTCTTTGGACGGGATTCCAATATTTTGGTTTATGGAGCTGAAAATGAAATCATTGATTTCTTATTGCAACCAATTTCTCAATTGAAAGGAACACAAAAACCTTTTTTGCTTTTTGGCTGGATCATTATTAGATTTTACCAAGTGTAAAACTATATGCCAATGGAATATAAATGGCTTTCACAATATTAACAGAAGTGAAATTATCTTCCTCAATATTAATTTCCTTGAAGAATTTCACTTCAGTATGATTAGTGTCCCATAAATTTTAAGTATTAACCAACTCTATATTGTGATAGAAAGAAGTAAGTTTCCATGTTCTATTTGAATTTTAAAATCAGTTTTCATTAAGTGACCTATAAGAGTGGACCAATTTTAAGTTCCTCTTTAGTAACTGACTCAACCTCATTTGAAAAAAAAATCAGAGTTTGATTTTAATTTTGGCTGAAATGAAGCAGCCATCTTACCATAGTATCAAAATATGCCTTCCAACTTCTCTTCCATTTTTTGTAATTGTTTTTTCATCATCTTCAGTTGACCCTTCTCCAGTGATATTTTTTATTTTTCTCAGCCATATTTTTCTCTTTTGAAGTTCTGAATAAGTCCCTGATCCTTCTTATTTAATATTTAATTCATTATGGGACTTACTATAAACTTTCAAGACCCTGAGGTGAAACCAAATTTATTTGCTGGAAGGTGGTCATCCTACTTATGTTTACCCACTTGTACCAAAAAATGAATTAAAGTTTTCTTGTATTTCTCAAAGAATTATCACTATATGAGTAACTAACTTGTGTTAGATTACCAGAAGAATTTGAGTTTTCCCCAATGAACTTTAGATAATTACTGAGTTTGTGAGGTGTATGGAAAGGCATTTTGTTTTTATACTTTTTCTTCAAAAACAAAGAAATACAAGAGGGAAAATAAAAATTGTGTGATTAAAAAATTAAACAGATACTGTGAACCTTTGAAATATGACCACATACCCAAAAAGGTCACAAGAAATATTTAATATAATTATACATTAAAAATAAGTACCTTAAAACTACAAAAATACCATAAATTGGTATAAAACTTGGTTTAACTTAAAAGCCAATGAATAAACATTTGAAAAAAAATTACACCATTGGATTCCCCATGGTAAAATATACATATACCATTTTTATGGCATATCTGAAAAGTCAATATTTAATAAGTTATAAGTAATAATACCTTATAAATGACACAAATCCTTATTTATTTCAAGAACCAATGAAACAAAATGTGAAATAAATGGTAACATTGGATTCTCCATAAAAATCCACACATAAAACAATTAATAAGCTAAGCTTCAAAATCAATACTTAAGGAATTACCATGAATATATGCACTTTTTTGGTCAACGCATATATTCAAGGATTTTAGCTAATATCTCTTGAATTATGCATGATAGAGTGATGAACCAAAAATAAAGTCATCACGTAATTACTGTAGGAATACAGATATGAAGTTTATTTTACAAGTTATAAACAAGGTTAAAACCTGTAAGGAATTATTGATTAAAATCAACAGAGCTGTTGACCACTTTGTTGTGAAAGTGGTCCAAACTTAATAAAAACTAGACAGTTGGAGTCTACCAGTTCATTCGTGAATAATGATGTTTTTTTTATTATAATATTCAAGGTATAACCCCTTGAAATCATAGTTTGAAGTTTAAAATATTAAATTTCAACAGAAAAGATGAGTTACAAGAAAAATCATTAAAAATAGAGTTTTGATGATGTAATGAAATTCTCTTGGCAGCATAATAAGGTTATGACAAGCTATCAGAAGTCACTCTCTGAAGTGCTGTAGTGTGTAAATATTAAAGGTTATTAAGGATCAAAGTTTGAGCTTAATTTGATCATTTATGATCACTCACTGTAACCTTAAATTAAGTTTAACAGTCATATAAGTAATACAATTGGTGAATACTATTAGTTTATGATTATAAATAATAAAATACACGAAATTTGGGGTTCTTCCAAGCATTTGACGTCATCAAACTTAAAGTTATAGTGATAACTCTAAATAATGGCGTAATAATGATGTAATCATCACCAAACCTTAAAATATTGATCAATTCCAGTGGATATGATCAGTACACGTCTACTAGAAGCCTGTTGGACTCTAGGAGGGAGGTATTTACTATAAATAGAGCTCTTTTTACTCTGTTTTCCCCTCAGATGCATCAAAAACATTAAATCAATACAATAAAAAGGTAATTTCTTTATTCTTTATATATAAAGCTTTTATATTATTAAAGACCAAATATAATCTTATTATAATAATCAATTTTGACGTGATTAAATCATTTATTTAATTCTTTTTGTTAAAAATCTCTCTAAAATCCCATTTCCACGTAAAAATCAAGAATATTTGTAATTTCTCTATTTTTTATTGTAAATACATTTTGGATAAGTTGTATTTATATTATTTGGCGTAAAATATCTCAAAATTATCATATTAAGTATTAAAAGTAGGTTATTTTCTCTCTATTATTCTTTTAATAATTCTTTAATTAATATAAATAGTATTTATATTAATTTGTAACTTTAATATTAGTAATATTATTGTTATTGATTGTTTTTTATTAATTTTTTATTAATAAAAAACAATTTTTTACTCCTTTATTATTTTTTTGTAACAATAATAAAGTGCTTTGAATATATTAATTATTTTATGTTAATATATTTATTTTATTATATTATCATATTTTATTAATAATATAATTATTTTTACGCCATAATTATAATAATTCTTTATTATTATAATTATTTTTATCTTATTTATTTCATTTATAAGGACATTAATAGTACAATAAGTAAAATATTAGTAATTTTTACTTATTGTTTCATAGTCAAACCTTACATTTGGGGGCCTGGCCGTGATATTTACTCCAAAAGACCTTTAAAAAGATTCTAATTGGGCTTATCCAATAATAAATTATATTTATAATCATAAAATTATATAATAATTTTATATTGATTGATTTTAAAAGCTATTGAGGCATTTGGAAAGCAATTGTACTGTCTTACACGTGGTTTTTCACATCCTTAGACTTGCAAAAACTTTCTTTGAGTGACTCTAGTGATTGAAAAAGATATTTTATAAATTAAAAATGATTTTATATTATAAATTAGTTTGATAAAAGAATCTTAGTCATTTTTATTTTATTCTTTAAAAATAAAAACTTAAAAAAAAAAAAAACATTAAAAATATTAAAAACCAATAAAAAAGTTATTTTATTCATTTTAATTTCATTTTTTTTAATTATTTTCATAAAAAAAAAAGATATAAAAGCAATTTTTACATGGAAAATTGCCATATCTTAACAAAAATAACACTTTTATATAAAAGACTTATATTTATTTGTCTTTTTTAGTGTTTGAAGACAACCCAACAGAGGATAACCAAACCACTGTTGAAAGATTGGTGGAAAAAACTTGTCAAAGTTCTCCAACACCAATAATCACTAAGAAAAAGAAAGCCAAGAAATTGGACTTTCCAGGACCCACTATTCAGGACTCTGAAGGTGAGTACCTCATTTATAAAGTGCCATAAGAGTATTTCTGTTCTAAAATCCTCTTATTTCTTATTTTCCTTATAATATGACTACCAGAAGAGGTTCCCAATACTCCATCCAATCAGATGGAGCTGGACTCAGAGGTAGAATTGATTCCTCAAAAGGGAAAAAGAAGGGCAATATCCCCAGTGAAACAGAATCCACACAAGGAAGTCCCTTATCCCAAAGGCAAGTCCCAGAAATGCCCATGATATCTGAACCTGAATTGGAACTAAGTATGAGTGACTCAAATAGGTACAAATCACATTCAGAGGGCTCAAATAGACATCTACATGAGCCAATACAAACAGTACTACACAGTGTACAAGGACAAAGATTGGGAAATGTTGCCTCAAATACACCAAGGAGTGATGAACTCCTGGCAAATCCTAAAGAAGTTCCTCAAAGAGGAGGAAATAGTGAGATACTCCAATGGATGGAATCCACTATCATCCAAACCTCAAATCAAAAAGATCAAGGAGTATCATGCCAAAAAGAAGGAGGCAACCAAGGAAGAAGCCCCAGTAACTTCTACCAGCAAGCCCCAAGTCAACCCACTTCCCCAAGAAGGGAAGAAGAACAAGAGAAAGAATTGGAGAAAACCATATTCCCCAAGTTACAGGATTCCCAAAATCCAAAAAGATGCCATGGACAATGTCTTCAACATGGCCAGAACTTTGATGGAATTCAAAGACAAAGAGGAACAAAGAATGAGACAACCCCATTTCCCAAAGAAATAACCTTGTCTCCTGAAGTTGTAAATACTTTAACAGAGCTTAAAAATAGTATTTTACCTCTTAAAGACATTAAAAATAGTTTATTATCTTTCCAAGAAATAAATAACAGTTTATCATCTTTAACAAAAACTTGTTGTACAAAATAAGAAAGAAATTGATAACATAAAATTTATGATTGAAAATAATAAACCAAAAGTATTAATTGACAATACTCAGAAATTAATACAAGGACAACAAGAGTTGTATAAATACATAAGTGATATCAAAGAAAAAACTTTGACAATCAATTATGATGTGAGTATTGACAATCTTACAGAAAAATTAAACAAATGAAGTATTTCTGTAGAAAAATTTGAAGAAAAGACTTCATCACACCAAAAATTACTTCTGGACCATGTGGAAAAAAGTGATGAAGCAAGAATGAATCTGAAAGATGACATTCAAAATGAAATAAGGCTTATTACTGAAAAAATGGATAAAAATAATGAGGCTAATCTAAATATGCCAAAGTTATCAACACCATTTTCTCACATAAGAAGTCCTGTTAAGTTAAAAGAGGAATTAACAAACCCATTCATAACAGACTTTAGTCACCAAGACAATAACCAAGTCTTAATGAAGGAAGCACCTCAATTGAAGGAATGGTCAACATTCAAAGGAGAAGGTGAATATGACCACATGTCATTTATCAAAACAATTGACATTCTACAAGAAGATTATGCCATACCAGATGAATTAATCACTGCAAGATTACATTCATTGTTTGAAAAATCTGCAAAAAGATGGTATTATGGCATAAGGCAAACAAATGGCAAAAATACCTGGTCTTGGTGGAAACAAGAAATAATCACCAAGTGGGCTAATGATGCCTGGAGGTACAAAATAGAAAATGAATTTGAAAATTCTTTCTTTGACCCAGACAAAGACAAACCTTTAACTTGGTTCTTGAAACAAGTTGAAAGACTCAATGCATTGTAACCAGAAATGTCACAGAAAATGGTGCATATGAAAATACTCAAGAAATGTGGAGGAGAGCTAGAACATGCCCTAAGAAGCAGGTGTATAGAACCATGCTCCACAGAAGAGTATATTAATGCACTAGAAGACATAGTGACAAGAACAAAAATTGGCAGGACTTGGAAGAAATTGGACATTAAAATCCCGAATAAACCATTTATCAAAAAAGATAAATAAAAAGAATCCTTCAAGCCCAATAAATCCAACAATAATGAGCAAAGAAAATGCCATAAATGTGGAGGTATTGGACACTTAGCCAATAATTGCCTTAAAAAGGCAAAAATTAATGAAATTGTGGAAACAGAAAAACACAATGACAAAGAAGAGGAATCTGACTCTGAAAAAGAGACAGAAGAGTCAGAAAGCTCTGAAAGTGATGAAATCAATATAATTAATGCACAAATTAATAATATTGATATAATTTATGAAGTACTGGATGTTAACTCAAAGTTACCACAAGTTGGGACTTCTGATACAAACCTGACAAACATACAAGATGCCAAAATGTATAGGACCAAACCTGCAAGAGGAATGGGATATACAGCTGGAAAATCAAGTATAAGTATTGTTATTGTTGATAACCAAGAAGGAAAAGTTAACTTAGACACAGGAGCATATTGCACCTGTGTTGGTAAAAGTTATTTAAAAACCATTGTCCCAGACTGGCAAGAAAAACTCATGCCAATACAAGGTGTCAAATTGAGTAGTGCAAGTGAGAGCATGAAGCCCCTTGGAATAATTGATTTAACACTAATTTTTCCTCATCCCTCACAATGTGTCAGAATCAAAGTAGAGTTTGTAGTAATAGACAACTGTACTAGTAATCACTTCATACTTGGGAATGATTACTTATCAATTTATGGTATAGATATGTCTAACCAAAAGGATAGATATTCTACCATAGGAGACAACAAAAGACAAAAGTTTGGCTTTTTAAATAACAAAAAACAAATCACAGTCATTAAGAATGAAGAAAGAATTCCAGAAAAGGAACTTTTTATATCTGAACAACTTAAAGAGGCAGAATTCAATCAAGAATTAACAGAAAAAATGACAGAAAAATTGATTGACCTCTTATTTAAATACAAAAATGCCTTTGCAACTGACAAAGAACCACTAGGTGCCATAATTGGACATGAAGTGAATATAATTCTTAATGTGGAAATCCCTTACCCACCTTTACTAAGGAGACCTGCTTACCCAGCTAGTCCAAGAGCTAGAGAAGCCCTAGAGGTACACATTAAAGAATTAATGGACCTTGGAGTATTAAGAAAGGTAGGACATAATGAGCAGGTAAAAGTCACTACACCTGTCATTATAACTTGGCATAATGGAAAATCAAGAATGGTAGGAGACTTCAGAGACCTGAACACCTATACCATTCCAGAAAGGTATCCAATGCCCAGGATCCATGAGACATTCACACAATTGTCACAAGCTAAGTTCATCACAGCAATGGATGCCTTAAAGGGTTTTCATCAAAATGTCTTAACAGACAATTCTAAAAAACTACTGAGGATAATAGTCCACTGTGGAATTTTGAATACTTAAGAATGCCATTTGGCATAAAAAATGCACCTTCCCATTATCAAAGAATGATGAATACCATATTTCCTGAAGAATTATCAGAAGGATGGTTAATTATCTATATTGATGATATCATAATTTGCTCAGAAACTTGGGAAAATCACCTTGCAAGACTAGAAAGGGTACTCCAAAAAATAGTCCAAGTGAATATGAAAATTTCCTTGAAAAAGTGTCATTTTGCATACAGTGAATTAAAAGCACTAGGACATGTGGTATCTGGACTTAGTCTAGGCATAGACAAGAATAAAGTAGCAGCAGTACTACTTAAGCCAATGCCTCAAACCAAAAAATAAATGCAATAATTTCTAGGATTTGCTAGTTACTATAGACAGCATATAAAGGACTTTGCAAAAATTTCTAAATCCTTGTATAAACTATGTGACCAACAAACAGTCTATGAAATGACAGAAGAAAGAGTCAAGGCATATGAAGAATTGAAAAATTCCTTAACAGATGCCCCATTTCTTCTAATGCCAGATTGGAAACTACCCTTCAAACTTTACATTGATGCTTGTGGAGAAGGACTGGGTGCTGCACTACATCAGACACAAATTATCAATGATAAACCAGTGGAAGGACCAATCTGTTTTATTTCAAGACAGATAAAGCCAACAGAAGAAATATATGGAGCAAGCCAGATGGAATGCCTCTGCTTAGTGTGGGCTTTAGAAAAATTACATTACTACTTGGATGGAACAGTATTTGATGTGATTACAGACTGTAATGCTGTAAAATCCCTGTTAAATATGAAAACTCAAAATAGACATATGCTGAGATGGCAAATTTCCATCCAAGAATATAGAGGAAATATGACTATTGTTCATAAATCTGTAAATATTCATAAAAATGCAGATGGTCTTAGCAGATGGGCTCTAGCAAATACCCCTGACAATCCAGCATGGGTACAACAAGAAGAACATCATATAGAAGGAATATGTGTTACAGAAATTGGCACAGAATTCTTTAACCAAGTTAAAGAAAGCTATAAGATAGACAAAAATTGCCATATCTTAAGCCAACTTCAGATGAGAGACTGCAAAGACCCATCACTTTCATCAAAACTAGATGAAACATGGAAAAAGGCATATGATGAAGGAAGATTCCACCTCCTTGATGGAATCCTTTACCATAGAACAAAACACACATGTGTTATGGCATTAACAGATAGAACCCTGATAAATACTATTTTACATGAGTGTCATGATAGTGTTGCAGCTGGACACCTTTCAGAAGACAGAACACTAGAGAGGGTAAAAACCTGCTCTTGGTGGCCAAATTAGAAGAAAGATGTTATAGGTTACTGCCAAACCTGTGACAAATGTCAAAAAGCCAACAGAGCCACCGGAAAGAAATTTGGAATGATGATCCAAATCCAAGAACCAAAATCCCCTTGGGAAATAGTTCATATGGATTGGGTAACAGCATTACCTCCAGGAGGAGATAGAAGCTATAATGCATGCCTAGTATTGGTTGACAGATATAGCAAAACCCCCATGTTCCTACCATGTCACAAAGATGACACAGCTATGGACACAGCTATAATGATATGGAATAGAGTTATTAGCCATACAGGCTTATTCCAGAATATTATAAGTGACAGAGACCTAAAATTCACTTCAGAATTATGGACAAATCTCCATAACTTGTTTGGGACAAAGCTATCATTCTCAACAGCTTACCATTCTCAAACTAATGGTTTAGCAGAAAGAATGATACAGACCTTAGAGGACATGATCAGAAGATTCTGTGCTTATGGGCTAGAATTCAAAGATTCTGATGGTTTTACCCATGATTGGTGTACACTAATACCAGCTCTTGAACTGGCATATAAAACATCAATCCATTCTTCTACTGGCAAACCACCAGCAATACTAGAAAAAGGTTGAAATCCAATACTTCCTTATGATACCCTCAAAAAGGACTTAGTGGATATACATCCAACAGCAAGCAGTTTTAAGATAATGCTTGACAAAGCAAGACACCATGCAAACAGATGTATGCAAGATTCTTTCAAATATGCAAAAGAAAGATGGGATAAAATTCATAAGCCACCAGATTTCAAAATAGGAGACTTGGTCCTAGTATCAACCCTTAATTTCAATAACATAAAAGGCTCAAAGAAATTAAAAGATTCCTTTGCAGGACCATTTATGATAAAAGCACTTCATGGACCAAATGCTGTGCAATTGGAACTCACAGGTGAACTAATGAACAAACACCCAACTTTCCCTGTAAGTCTGATAAAAACTTACAGTTCAAGTGACAAGGAGTTATTTCCACTAAGAAATAAACCCCCACTAGAAATTCCCCCCTTGGAAGAAGGAGAGGAAAATAAAATAGTAAAAGTCCTTAAAGAAAGAAGGACAAGAAACAAAAAAGAAAGAGAATACCTTGTAAGGTATAGAAATTCAACTCAAGAAGATAAATGGCTACTTGAGAAAGATATAACAAATGCTGATAAACTACTAAGAAGGTTTAGACATGAAAGAAAACCTGAAAAATAGAAAAGTTAAGAATTATTGAGCTTCAATACTAACAAAGTCTATTGAAGAGGTAGGACAGTGGATGATACCCTAATTACACATATCAGATTGTGGTACAATCTTTTTTGGTGGTAGGGAATGTGAGCCTTTGAGATATGACCACATACCCAAAAAGGTCACAAGAAATATTTAATATAATTATACATTGAAAATAAGTACCTTAAAACTACAAAAATACCATAAATTGGTATAAAAATTGGTTTAACTTAAAAACCAATGAATAAGCATGTAAAATAAATTACACCATTGGATTCCCCATGGTAAAATACACATATACCATTTTTATGGCATATCTGTAAAGTCAATATTTAATAAGTTATAAGTAATAATACCTTATAAATGACACAAATCCTTATTTATTTCAAAAACCAATGCAACAACATGTGAAATAAATGGTAACATTGGATTCTCCATAAATATCCACACATAAAACAATTAATAAGCTAATCTTCAAAATCAATACTTAAGGAATTAACCTGAATATATGCACTTTTTTGGTCAACGCATATATTCAAGGATTTTAGCTAATATCTCTTGAATTATGCATGATAGAGTGATGAACCAAAAAATAAAGTAATCACGTAATTACTGTAGGAATACAGATATTAAGTTTATTTCCGAAGTTATAAACAAGGTTAAAACCTGTAAGGAATTATTGATTAAAATCAACAGAGCTGTTGACCACTTTGTTGTGAAAGTGGTCCAAACTTAAAAGAAAGTAGAAAGTTTGATTCTACTAGTTCATTCGTGAAGAATGAAGTATTTTTTATTATAATATTCAAGGTATAACCCCTTGAAATCATAGTTTGAAGTTTAAAATATTAAATTTCAACAGAAAAGATGAGTTACAAGAAAAATCATCAAAAATAGTGTTTTGATGATGTAATAAAATGCTCTTGGAAGAATAATAAGGCTATGCCAAGCTATCAGAATTCACTATCTGAAGTGCTTTAGCGTGTCAATCTTAAACGTTATTAAGGATCAAAGTTTGAGCTTAATTTGATCATTTATGATCACTCACTGTAACCTTAAATTAAGTTTAACAGTCATATAAGTGATAAAATTGGTGAATACTATTAGCTCATGATTAAAACTAATAAAATCCACGAAATTTGGGGTTCTTCCAAGAATTTGACGTCATCAAACTTAGAGTTATAGTGATAACTCTAAATAATGGCGTAATAATGATGTAATGAGGTTTGATCATGATGTAATCATCACCAAACCTTAAAATATTGATCAATTCCAGTGGATATGATCAGTACACGTCTACTAGAAGCCTGTTGGACTCTAGGAGGGAGGTATTTACTATAAATAGAGCTCTTTTTACTCTGTTTTCCCCTCAGACGCATCAAAAACATTAAATCAATACAATAAAAAGGTAATTTCTTTATTCTTTATATATAAAGCTTTTATATTATTAAAGACCAAATATAATCTTATTATAATAATCAATTTTGACGTGATTAAATCATTTATTTAATTGTTTTTGTTAAAAATCTCTCTAAAATCCCATTTCCACATAAAAAACAAGAATATTTGTAATTTCTCTATTTTTTATTGTAAATACATTTTGGATAAGTTGCATTTATATTATTTGGCGTAAAATATCCCAAAATTATCATATTAAGTATTAAAAGTAGGTTATTTTCTCTCTATTATTCTTTTAATAATTCTTTAATCAATATAAATAGTATTTGTATTAATTTATAACTTTAATATTAGTAATATTATTGTTATTAATTGTTTTTTATTAATAAAAAACAATTTTTTACACCTTTATTATTTGTTTGTAACAATAATAAAGTGCTTTGAATATATTCATTCCTTTATATTAATATATTTTTTTTATTACATTATATTTTATAATATAAATTATATTATCATATTTTATTAATAATATAATTATTTTTATGCCATAATTATAATAATTCTTTATTATTATAATTATTTTTATCTTATTTGTTTCATTTATAAGGACATTCATAGTAAAATAAGTAAAATATTAGTAATTTTTACTTATTTTTTCATAGTCAAACCTTACAGATACTTGGTATAGCTAGGAAACGTTCTGATACATTTTTGGGTTATTTAAATATCTGATGTTTGGGATTTTTCTTTTGGAATCAGTCTTTGAGTTTTGAAATATTAATATTTCCCTATATAATGTTTAAAAATAAAATTCCATGGGACTGAGATAAAAAAATAGGAGCCTTTCAGTTAAAATATTTTGTTATTCTAAATATTGATTTACCCTAAAATTACATATTATTTACCTATGGGATCTTGAAGTTTTGAGATGTCCCAATAACAAGGCTTAAATAATATACAAGAGAACTGATTTGAAGATTATTTTTTGGAAAACTCAAATAATTCCTTTAATCTCTTCATCAAGAACTTAGAATGACCACTTGATTAATCAATATCCATTTCCGTAAGTCATGCATTACTCAAACACCTTAAATACAATTCAATTTTGAGCTTCTTAAGTTTTGACTCCTGTTATACCATATGGGTATATGATAAAGCTCACTTTTTATTTCTTAATAGCCAAAGAAACTAATTAAATAAGATTTGGAAAGTGATTTTGAATTTTTTGCAGCCCTGCAATAAGTATTTTTCTCCATTTTTTAAAAAACTTAAGCAAATTATTGAGGAATCTAGAAAAAGTGCCTTTATAAACTTGGAATCCCTGAAAGAGGTAAGCTTTGGGATCTATTGAGAATTAAAATTTATAAATTCAAATATTTATATCTCTGAGCTTTTCAATTATACATGCAAATTGTTTAAAATAATTCCAGTTTTTACTTTCTCTATATTTTTTAAGTGATTTAATCTTAATTTAAATATTATTTAGCATATGTGAGATATGATTGAAGCCATTTTACCATTATCAAAATAATCTATATTGGAAACTTAATACTCATTTGGGGACCTTAAACCTACCAAATTCCATATTAATTCAACTCAGCATTTTGAGCAAAATCTACTATCAAAATTGACTAGCTTCTTCATTGAAAAATCTTCATTTTCCAGATGAGTCACCTAGAATTTGATTGAAATTCACCTTTCTCAAGAAAAATCAGTATTTCATTTCTTTTCTTAATTCAAACTCAACCACAAGCCTAAACCTTTTTAATAAAGCTTTTCCACCCTCTCTGAAAAATTCATCCTTAATTTAATCAGTCCTCATTTGAAAAAATATGAAAATCGGATTCATTTGAATCAAAATTCTTGAAAATTCGCACTTGTAAGCTTTCCTTTTGATATAAATATTTTTTGTTTGCTTTGATAGCCTCAACTTTACTTAATTAGCTCAAATTAATATGTCTCAATCCCTTCATTTTCAAAATTATTAGTAAGCATTTTTCTTTAGATTTATTTTATTTTATTGTCACTATTTAGCTGAAATCAATTAATTTCAATTTTGATTATCTTACTTTATTTCATTTGTTCATTGAATGTTTTTGAAAAAACCAAATTAATAACAATTCTCAATTAATTCTCTTAGTAGCTCATCGTAAAAATATCCAATTTTTAATTATATTTTACTTCTTAAATAAAGTTAATTTAGAGTTCTAATTAGTTCTTTTTAAATTATTTTAATCCAAAAATTATGCTTTAGTGACACATTATGGACACAGATTTATTATTTAAGAATTTTTAGAAATGATCAGTTGTACATTTTGAAAGCTTGAAAAGATTTAATAAATTCAAAGGTCAATTAAATTGATCAGTTGAACTCAAACTTTTTAAAAAAAAAGAATCTCTATATCTTAATAGTTCAAGCTCATAGCTGTTTATGAACAATTTAATAGAAACAACTAGTCAAATAGATCTATTATTATTTTATAAATCCAGTTTTTTTGGTATTTGGAATTTGTAATGGAGAAATATGTGGCGTAATTTAGACATAATATGTAATTTGAATTGAAATGTACCCCGACTTATTTTTTTAAAAAAATCAAAGTTTTAATTAAAAAATCCAGTTAGTATTTGACGAATGCATGATTTATATGTTTTGAATGAGTTTGAAGGTGGTTTACCTTCATTATTGTAAGAAATTGATGATTTTGAAGTAGAGAATGTTGGATTTGGTACATGAAATCCTATAGCCAATGAGGTGTGGGATTTTGCTCAAAGGGATGTGAGATTTTGAATATGGAATATTTCAGGCTTTAAACACTCTATTCTTAGCATTTTTTACTTATTATGAATAGGATTTGCCAGGCCTTTCTTATTTAAAATAAATTTAAAACACATTTTTACTATATCAAAATGAGCTGGTACGTAATTCAAACTTAAATTTTTCACACATGACATTCCATTTTTTTGGGTTCTGGTGAAAGCATGTAATGTTTTAGTAAAAATACCTAATTTCTTATGTTTTTTTATAATTTTTTCTACTTTATAAATAAAAGAGTATTTTTATTCATTATTTGATACCTAATAGATTATAATAAAGCAAAAGAAGAAAAATCAAGTTAAGATTTCTTATTTAGCTTATTTAATTGTTCAATTTTTCTAATATGATTACTAGTAGTGTTATCATCAATCCACTACATATTATAATATTTATTATTAAAACAAAATTAAACAAATAGCATTAAATATCTTATTTTAAGCATTATTATTATACATCATTGACATAGTACCCCATCACCATCTCAAAAATGGCTTCAAATGTAAATTATTATTTTTTAAGACTGTTGAGTTTATCCAATTGAAGCTTATTTCTATCTTTATCTCCATTAACTGAATATTTATCAAGAAAAATGGGGGTTATTTTACCTTTGGTTTTGTCAACAAGCTTTTTGTTTATTGATAAATTTATTGGAATTTTTAGTTGGTCTTGATATTTCTGTATTATTTCTGGTCTGAAGGACCAGGATTGTTTTTTTCTAGCTAAAATCAAAATAAGATAAAATATTATTTATTAATATAAAGCCATAAGGTTATGTGTTTTTGCCATTAATTTGTAAAAGCACATAAGATCTTATGTGTTTTTACTAAAGCCGTATGTTCTTTTACCAGGACCCTTTTTTTATTGAATAATTTTCAATAAAATAATTTTTTTAAATATACAAAGTCTATCATTCTTTGTTTAAAATTCATTTTTGGCCAAAAAAAAGCAAGTTCTCCAAAAAACGACCAATAAAATAAGAAAGAAATTTGATTATTTGGATGAATATTTTTAAATTAGATTGAAGCCAATTTAATTTTTGACCAGGGTAAAACATAATTCAAAATATTTTTGTTATATTTTTTGATACTCAAAAATAAAAATTTGTATAATCTTCTTGATTTCTTTTCATTTCCAAATTCAATAATTATTCTACTAGACTCATTTTTTTCATTTTTTTCTATATTAAACCAAATAGATAACAACATCCAAATGGCTGTATTATTTTTTTGAATACTGTTTGAGATTTGAATTTCCCTTTATTAAAATGGAAAACTCTATGAAACAATACCTGAAATTTCTTTTATTTTAGTTTTGTTTAACTAACAATTCAATTTGCTTTTTCTTTTATATTTTTGAATTTAAAAATTGAAAACTAAAGTTATCAAAGAAGTATTTTCAATAAATGAGAAACCTCTCTTTCAATAATGAGGTGTAATCAATTAATTTTACTGCTGCATTTAATTCAAACCATTAAACTATGTCGATTTCTTAGGAAAATAAATTTTAAAGGAATAAATATTTAGAATTGGTTTCAGCTCAATTTCTATGATATTATTGAATTATTAAAGGAAACCTCTGACTTAAATAACTGGGAAATTTCATTTGAAATAAAGTAAAATAAAGATTTATCCAAAATCTTAAGGATTATTTGAAAACTTCAAAAGAAAAGGTAAACTGTTTTTGGTAAATAAAAGGCTATCAATGCTGCAAAAAGTTTTGTTCAGAAATAATACAGTAAATAGAAAATAGTTTTTCTGAA
The DNA here is from genome assembly GCA_023105745.1 of Austropuccinia psidii. NCBI lineage: Eukaryota > Fungi > Basidiomycota > Pucciniomycetes > Pucciniales > Sphaerophragmiaceae > Austropuccinia > Austropuccinia psidii. The sequence continues at coordinate 3,327,587 of JALGQZ010000014.1, forward strand.
AATTCCTTCATCAATTTCCAATTTCATGATTTTCTTTACCTTATGGAAAATTATACAACATAATTGGGGGAACCTTGAGATTCTCTCTCTTAATGAAATTTTCACCTAGATATTATTGATATATGAATACTTACCTTATGTAGTATTTTTTTCCCTGAATTTCTCTTTCTTCCTTGAAAAATCCCCACATCCCTAAAGATGCAGCAGTGTGTCCCATTTTAATGGCAGAATTATTTCATACATATAAAGCAAATAATTATTTAGTATTTCTTAAAGATCACTTATACCAAAGTCTCTGTTGATATGTGAAATAACTAAGGAAAAGATTAAACAAGATTTTGAAATTTTCTCTTCTTTTTTCAAAAAATACTTCCTTCCTCTAAAATAATTTTTTTTTGGGGAAAATTTGTAGTGAAAATGGATTTAGTCCATAATTCTGTATCCATAATGGCTTTATATATGTTTTTTTACAAATGTTACAAATAAATACCACTTTAACAAGGATTCATATTGATTTAAATGAGACAATTATGCAGCTTGAGGATCATTTTTTCAAAATATCTCAATTGAATGACATAAAAGAAGTATAGAAAAGAATGAGTAAATGTAAAATAAAGTGTAAAATCTATGTTGCACTTCTTTTGATAGATGATATGATATGATACAATTTGTATTACCTTTTTATGGATCAAGTCTTTCAAGCTGATAAAAATGTATATTGAAATTAAGTGAAATATTGGCCTTTCTATCACTTTGTGAATTGAATGTCTTTAATAGTAATATCTATCACATTAGCCACCATTTTTGGGAGAAATATCTTTACAGAATAAGGCAATATATTTATATAATAAGTATCTTTTAAAATCTGTGTGTTTGATTAAAATTGTAGTAAATCAAGATGTGTTGTTTTGTATTGAATTACACAATGATTTTCTTTGAATAGTTTTAGTGTTACTCAATTAATTCTGTTTAGTTTACAAGATTTTTTGTTTTATATATTCAATATTTATGCTTTATTTTCAGCTTTTTTGCATTTTTATTTGTTTTGTCTACTTCAGAACTAGCTATAATATGAATTTTGACTCAGTTTTTGAAAACATTTCTAGCTTCATACTCCCAATTTGAATTTTGATATGAATTTTTTTAATTGTTGATTTTGAGAATTTATGAACCTGGGCTGCAGGTCCAGGTTGTGTTTGTGGCCCTAGTTCCTCCTGTAGTGAAAAAGCTCCCCTACATTAATGTTAAAACCATCTATATCTTGTTCTATTACATGTATGTCAGCCTTAAAAAGGACAAATAATACACTTTGTCACTCTTACTTACAGGATCTTTAAAGCAATGTAAAAAAATACTCTGTCATTTTCCTCACCAGGTAATGTCTCAGTACTTCCACTTGGAGGAGTTTCTACAACAGCATTCAAATTTGAATTATGCATGTGATTCAGTTCAAACAATGTTGGTTTTTTACTATGCAGCTTTGGTCAAAATATCCAGCTAAATCATTGGGTTACTTGTCAGGTTTGAGATGGACTAATATTAATTTTTTCAAAGTAATAGTTATTGCCTCCCTATGCATGTACTTTGAGATTGGCTCACATTGGTATCAGCTTTCAATGCAGTGGTAAATTGTATGGCTATGAAATACTGGTATGAGACATTTTCTGATCTGGGGTTATTGATATTCTCCAAAAAGATTGAGGCAGGTTTTCTTGGGCTCCAGGAATATCAGGATACAATTGCGTCAGTCGATTTTCTTGGATTGAAGGAATCAAGCTCCTCATTGCTTTTGACTTCATCTTGGGCCATGTTGAGAGTCATACACCGTTACCGCAAGCCACTTATGCTGGTTTTGCTCTTGATATTCGTCGTTAAATATTTTCGGAAATCCAAATATTCACCAGACGCTTCTCAGATAGCCTATCTTTCGCCATTCAAAACAAATCACGACAAATCAAAACCTGATCACACTCGCTTTGAAAGCAGGATAGTAGCTGTTGGAGATTTACATGGCGACTTGAATCATGCTCTTCGCGTTCTCAGGCTGGCAGGAGTGATCGATTCAAGTAATCAATGGGCAGGGAAAAAAACCGTCTTGGTCCAGACAGGTGATATTGTAGATAGGGGTAAAGACACAATTTTACTATATGAGGTTAGTATCATGATCAAAAGATGCCTGACCGATGAGATTAAGCCCTAGAAGCTCATGTTTGGGATAAGGCTAATTTGTTCCTTTTATGAAGCACAGTTAATGGACCAATTAAGGACTCAGGCTCGCAGCGCTGGAGGTGCCGTCGTCAGCCTCCTTGGAAATCATGAAGTCAGTTTATTCCTTGGCTCTACCTTTTTAAAGGTCTCGACGCGAAAAGGTCATCGAGATGAGAATGTTTTAGCCAATTCCTCTAAACGAAAACTTTTCTCAATACCAGTATATGAACGCGTTGGGTGATTGGAGGTACGTAACCAAGGAGGACATCTCGACCTTTGGAGGCACAGAAAATCGGAGAAAGATTATTTCCACCAACGGCTGGATTGGCAAGACTTGGATAGCCAATTATTCCGTTGCAGCTCGAGTGCCACACCCGCTTGGATTTCCACATTTATCCCACATTGCGTCCAACTTCACCAGTTTTCAACCTTCCAAAGAGCCTTCTAACGATCCGTTTTTGTCCACAGCAACTGCCTTTGTTCATGGCGGTATCACCCCTGAGTACGCAGCACTGGGCATTTCGGAAATAAATCAAATCGGTGCTTCCTTTTTATACCGCGCATTAGATGGTAAACTGCCTTATCGACATTTGCCGCCCGATACCCCTTCAAAAGAGGCACAATTTTATGCTGAACACGGTCCGCTATGGGAGCGAACATATGCTTTGGATGACGAAGATGTGGTCTGCGATACAATTGATCGGGCCACGAAGTTGCTCAACGTTAAACGATTGGTTATGGGTCACACACCTCAATTTGAAGGAATCACAAGCCGATGCGGAAGCAAGATTTTGTTAATAGACACAGGTCACTAATTTTCCTTGAGTCTTCTTCAGCCGATCCCTACCCTTTCTTCAAAGTTCTAACTGCTATTTTGTTCATTCGTATCTAACCTCGTGCTTTCTCGTGCGCAATTTGAAAACCAGGTATTTCGTCAGCTTACGGTGGCCCTTTGACGGCGATTGAAATTGAGTATAGTCAAACACTTATCGGCCAAAATAAATTCAATACGACGTGGAGTGAGAATGAAGCAGTGAATGCCTTAGAAGAAGGCAAACCAAAAACCCTATTATTTCATTCTGAGCGCGTAGTTAATCTGACGTACAGTTGAGATTGCCTATTTTGACAACAAGGCACTACTTAGTCCCACTTTATAATTTATAATGACTGACCAAATGAAAAATATTGAATCGTATTATTTGCATACTACCGCCAGCCCCAAGTTTTTGTTTGTTTATGTTTAAAGAAATTAGAAAGCAAAAAAACGTGTACTAGGATGAATGATGGCAAAGTATATTGATTCTCATGGCGCACCGAAAGTAGGGAGCGCTTATAGTTTACATCCCCAGGCTAAAAAAAATCACTTGCTCAATTGATATTAATTGACGGTTGTTATTAATTGGTGGAATGTTTTTGTGGTTATCGTTTATGTCGAGTCACCAGGAGTAATAAACCTTCTAGTCGTTCTCATAAACCGAAACCAGTTTGCCCCTTAAAGACTTACCCATTGTAACGCTTTTCGATATGTAACTAGGATAGCAGCAAAGCCAATCCACACCTGTCTCAGACACGTGTAAGGCTTGAAATGAGTAATTGTAAAGGTCGAGGAATTTTGAATTGGTTTGTTTAAGGAAATTCTGACTCAAAGGGCTTCAAAAAAGCTTCAGTTTGTCATCTTTTCTGGAGAAAAGGCTTAACACTAATTTGATTACCTACCCTGTGGGTGCACCATAACTGTCAATGACAACCTGGAGTTAGCCAATTGGTTAAATAATTTTTGAGGTAAGGTTTTCCAAGACACTTGAATTGCTTCTTGTGATTTGTCCATGGTGTGTGGATTAAAAATCTCAATAATGGTATGCTTCATTTTCTTCTACACATTCTTGATTTGATTATGGTTGGGCAGGTTTATTTACCAAGGGATCTTATGTGTTCCTTGTTAGTCTCTCTATAAATTGGTTTTATTTGCCATATGAACTGGGGTAGAATCCTCCATTAGATAAATCGAATCTCATCTAGGAAGGTTTAGATTGTGCTGAAAATTATTAAGAAATAATAAAAATTTGGGTTTGTAAACATTGGCAACAAATTTGGCAGACATTGACTGAACTTCTAGCATGAAGGCAACCTTTGACTGATGTGAGCTTCAAAACAAAGTGTGCATCATGATGATCTATAATCCAGATCAATGGTTTACAGCCATCAAATCTAAATTTTATTTTTTCCCTTCATTTGCCATACTTGCATCAGGCCCAATCATTTACCAAATGTAAAGATTGATTCATAAGTCCAAATTATATGCTTTCAAACCTCCCCAGTCCACTTTTGAAATTATCTTGCAAAATTTAAGAACCTTGCTATATGTTGTGAACTTGCGTAAGGTGCTTTGATGGCTATCAGTGAGCTCAGTCATAACTTGTGTAAGATTTGATGGGCGGTTGACTTGGAGACATTAATGGTAAGTGAATAAGCCATTTTGAAGATTTTTTCTTGTTTTCGGGTATCCAAAACCCATCATAATTTGTGAATGGTATGATGATTGAGATTTTAAGGTTTCCCAGGCCTTGGTAGGTTTGTAATATGGCCATGTGTGTTCCATTTCTTGCGAGTATCTTGATCTGTTGAAGGTAGAATTCATAAGGATGCCACAATATTAGGAATTGAAAGGCCAGCCTCCTCCTTCCCCAATATTTGACCATGAGTGTTTTTTTCCAGATAGAAAGGCACTGGGTTAAAAGAAGAAAGAAGTGATCAACAAGAGAGAGACTTACCTGTTACATTTTAATTTTATATATAGGTAGACTTAATTAAAAATCTAAACAAATTTGGATTTCAAGAGAAAATATTTAAAGAAACAAGGAAACTACTTGCCAAAACAAAACTAAAAACACAAGATTTTGGCTAACCTTGAGTTTTCATAGATTAAAGAACAAAAAGGATTTATAATGGTAAAGAGATAAAAATAGATGAAAAGAATCTCAAATAAAATGAATTAGTTTTTAATAAAATACAAAAATACAGTAAAATTGAAATTTATAAAAAAGGTGGGGGTCAAAAAAAATAAGTATGTGCAGAATCAATTGGGGGATAAATTGTAATTAATGATAGTTTAGTATTATATATGGCTTGAATTTTATTGTGGGAAAATTCTTTGGGTGGGGTAGGTGAGGCAGTATCCCAAGGGGAAAATAATAAATGAGATATTTCTCAATTACTGTGTTCTAAATTTGTGAGCTAGATTATAAAGACATATTCAAGGACCCCTTTACATAATTCTTAATTATCTTTACTGGAGTTACAAAATTGATCTTTCAATTGAATGATTGATAGTGCAGAAAAGTGTCTTCAACAGACTCCATCAGAGTTAATTCTATTTTAATTTCTTTTATATTCTTTCAAAAAGTTAAAAGTAATCAAATGGGGTTATGCAGTAAAATGGGTAAGCTCTATTATAATAGGGGCTTCAATGTATCTAGATATAGAGAAAAATTGGGTTAAATCAATATTCTAATACATGAGAGCGACTAATGACACTATGTTAACAGGATATATACCTTTTAATGAGATCATTACAAAAGGGGATGAAGCTAACCTTTTAGATATATTTTCTTCAATTAATTTTTTCTTTTTTACTATTAATTTGACTATTATACTGTCTGAGTCTTCATTTAATTGTGTTTCTGAGTAGAGGATTTTATATTGGATACTTTTCAATCTTAAACCTATTCTTAGGACTATAGACTCTGCTAACAACAAAAGGACATCCAAGTATTACTTCATAAGGAAGAATTTTTCACAATCCAAAATATAACCATAATACAGATTAGCTTACTATAAAGGAATATAATCTGAGGTCAAATTTAAGATGCTGATAAATAGAAACTGGAGAGAAATTGGAATAGTAAAAATTATTTTTAATGGGTAATAATAGACCTCCACTTGTAAATTTCGCTGTGTTAATAGTATATTTTAAAGGGGAATGAAAATTTTTAGCCTTTATAATTGTTTTATAAGTAAACTTTTCTATATTTCAAATTCCCTATCCTGCCAATAGTGATGGACTAAATTGTATTAGAAATGAGCTTGTTGAACCCCTTGGAGAAATTGTCCACCAAGTGGGTGGTGTTCTGAAAAGGGAGAAATATAGAAAGCCTTTTTTAATTCTAGAAATACTTACTAATAAGTGAAACAAATTCAATTTTCCCTAAATGTTAGCACTTTATCTTAGGTATGGATTTGGTTGAATAGCACAGTTTTTTGGGGATTTCTACTAGATTAGTTAAGTTATGGGTTCAGAAAGTTAAACCTTCTTAATCCCATGAAATTTTCAAAAATATTTAAACTCTTCTCCACCAGAAGTAATTTCTGTCAACAAATCTTACATGAACTGTATCATGACTTTTATTAATCTTTTCAATTGGAATACAAAGCATTATATTTTGGCTATGATACTTACTATCAACAGATAGTCTTGATTTTGGAATGAGGTTATTGTTCTTAAAAGTATGACCCAATGGTGATAATTTTGGCCCATGAAACAAATTTAATTAAGCAAATCCCATTATTCCTATTTAGATTTTTATCTGTATCAAAAGAATATTTTTTGGTAATGATTTGGTAAATAATTAATATGGCTTTTTTTGAACAATGGCTTTGTGGGAATAGCTTTTGGACTGTTTTTCATGAAATATCATCATTTGAAATGATATATACATATATATTCTCAATGAAGATTATTGATATATAAAGAATATCTATTATCTTCATCACAAAATATGTATAATAAGAATACTGAATTTTCAATTTATGATATGATCTGAATTACGATTTGGGATTGGTGGTAGTAATTTTAGAATTTTTATCCTTCAATTACTTTCAAGAATAAAATTATAAAGTTTAGTGCTCATTCTATTCCAAGAAGATATAAACTACATTTATTTGATAAATAAAAACCATTTTTTCTAAAAAAGCTCTCCTACAAATATTTTTTTTGCAAAATAATATAATGTGATCCTCTTTTTTTGTTTCAATCTTTTATGGAAGATAATAAATTCCAAAATATTTCTGTTGTGTACTTGGCCAATTTTTTTGATAGAAAATTAATTTTTGAATATGAATGTAAAATTTCCAATATTTTGCAAGATCACTTTATTAAAAATTTTGAATTTAAAAATGATTGATTATTTCAGAAAATTTCCAAAGTGGTTTGAGCTAGTTCTCAAATAATTCTGAGAATATTCAACTTCATCAAGTCCCAATAGCTTTCCTCAATTTAATATAGTATTCTCCTGACCTTTCATTGTTCTCAAATTAAGCTTATGTCAATTTGTGAGCTCATTAATTCAGCTCAAGGATGAGAGAAAAATTCAGTCCCTTTGAAGTGACTTGATACTTGAAATAAGGTATTTTATTGGACATTAGAATATAAACTTGGATTAAAAACTATTTGAAGCACTTTACAATTTTGGCCATATGGAAGATTTCTTAGCCATTGGAACTCTCTCTCTGAAAGGAGGAATATTCTAAATAGGGAAATTGGGACATGATTCACATAGGATCAAATCTTGTGAAAAAATGAAAATTACACTAATAATTTTTTTTCAATAATTTGTGACTTTAATTTCTTTGAGATGAAATATCAATTGATTTGTATTTCCTTAAAAGATATTTAAAACAAGAAGTTGATATAATAAGGGGATAAATGGGGCTAAATCTTTTTTCCAAGAACTTTAACCCTTGATTTTTTTGGGGTTTTTGGTGAAAATAATAAAGTTCTTTGTAAATCCATAAAAGGCCTCATGTTTTTTATTGAGTAAGTCACACATATTAGACAGAACCTTTCATCAAATAAGCTTTAGGTTTCCTCTTTAGCATCAAAAGATACTCAAAACTAAGTTTATTGTCCATTTAGTGATATATATAATAGTAATACAAAAAAGCTGACTATTATGATGTTTTCGAATTTTATTACTCAATAGAAAACAAGATTTATCATAATTCATTAAAAATAATAATAATTTAAAATGTTATTTCTTGATATTTCATCCTTGCATTGTCTTAGTCATTCAAAGTACAAGAATAATGCTAATAGGAAAACCCTACTATACCACAAGTAATTTCAAATGGAAATATTAGTACCCCCAAATTTGAAATATGCTTCTCATGTTTCTTACCAATACAAAGAGTTAATGAAGATAATTGCAGTAATCTCTTTTCTAGAATAAAAATTATCATCAAGGTCAAATACTACAATCAATACAACCAAAAGGGCTCCAAAGAAAATTCAAGGAATTACAGGAGCTTTTGAAAAGTCAAATATATCTTTCAGGGTATCTTTTCTATTTTCTACAGGTGATCAACTAATTAATGGAAAATAGTGACCTATTTAAGATTAATTTTATGAAAAGTAGAAATTAAGGAGAGAAATAATTATAATTGAAAATGAAACGCATAATAATACTTTTTGAAATTTTTGAAAATTTAATAAATAGAAAATTATATTTTATCCCTATTTTCAATATGGAAAAATTTATTTTTCAATTTAATCCATTAGAAATATTATTATATGTTATTTTTATTTGAAACAGGGTTTTCATTCCAAAGTCCTTTTCTTCAGATTAAAAGGGTATTAACATACTTAATTAAATATAAAGAAATGTGCTAGTAGCTTTGAAATTGAATATTTACAAGAGAAGATAAATTCCATTATCATAATGCTCTTGAACCTGATATCTTAAAGGAAAACCAAAACTGCAATGTATTTTAATCTTAAGAAAGTCATTTAAATTATGGGATCTCTCAATAAATGACTATTAGATTAAAAATCTCCTACAAAAAGCTTCAAATTATATCCTGTGATACTCAAATCCAATAATCTAATGAAAATAACAAGACATACTGTAAGGCTTGTATATGAAACTCTTGATAATGGTAGCAAATATCAAGAGTACTGTGATCATCATCAGTAGAAAATATAATATGATGAGATATTATAACCACAAATTTAATATAATTATTCAAAATAATTATATATAAAAAAAGAAGTTTAATTATTATTAGATAATTCAATGATAATATAAAATATTAATAATTATAATAAGCTATGATTATTCTATTATTGTTATACTCACTGACAATTATAATAATAAGAAGTGTAAGGCTCTTAATGAGATAATTACATGTGGAAAATAATTATATTTATCCACTTATAGCTAATATGTAACTATTATTTCAAAAGGAAATTATTACACACACTATGCAGATATAATTGTTATAGAAAAATTCTATATAAAAAAAACTAATAATAGATAAAAAAGATATAGAATTTTAGAGAAAATTTACTTAAAATATTTATTTAATACAACAATTAAAGCAACAGCAGTTATTATATTAAATGATGTTTATAGGCTAAAAACACACCAAGAATTAATATTTGAAAAGATAAAAACAACTTTTTCATGATAAAATAATATTTAATAGTTTTCAAGAGGAATTTGTGGATTTAAAAGATATTTAACACAATCATTTTATATAATGAAATATATCATTGGTTATTAAAACAATAATATTATTTCTATGAATTAAAGTATTCAATTTAAGATTAATAAAGAATAAAATACTTAAGAAATTACTTTAATAAGAAGATTTTATGATTAATAAAATATTATTTGTTCAAAATTTCTAATTTATTGGAATGATGATTGGTTATTGGAAAAAACAGTGATTTGTAGGGTCTTTTTTATGCCTACAGAGAAGCTCTCATTAGTAATAATAGATATAGAGGGCGTGCTCAGGTCAAAACTGAAAAATCATGCTTAAAAATAAGGTTCTTAATTTAAGGTAGCTTATTTTTAATTCCAGTTTAAAGTTACTAGTGCTATTATTAACTCCAAGTAGCTTCAATCCTCTTTTGGAATAATTACTTTAAGATTTAATACAAAATAATTTAATTTACATTAAATTTCATCACATGAACAACTTGAAAATAAAGTTTCATCTCTTAAACTGAATTTTTGATTAATTTTTGAAGAAATCTTGATTTTCTTTTAAGAATAATTAAAATTGTTAAGTTCAAAGCTAATTAGCAATTCAACCTGTTCAAGAAAAATAATTAAAATTTAATTTATACACAAATAACATCAATTTGGAAACTGTGAAACTATCAATAGAATCCATTGGGAATCTGGATTTTTAATGAATTTTTGAAGTTATTGCTATCTTTACACATAAAATAGCAATGCACACCAAACCTTAACTTTTGATAAGTTTTTGATACTTGTAACTTCAAATTTTTAAGCTTATTTAAGTTTTTTAAGCTTAATTAATCCTTGATTTCAAGCTTGCATATTGGGATTTACCCTTTGGAAGCTTGAAATTACTTTCCAAATTCGGATAACACCAGTTTAAACTTTAAGGTTGGGTCAAAGTATAATCTTAAATTTTAAATAAGGTTTAAAATCCTCCAATACAGGTGGAAAACCTTAATTGAATCCTTGCAGATCCAAAAAGTTGAGTACCCCAGCTCTGTTTGGTCCTTTTCCTCTGTCCCACCTTTCTGCATGGAGTTTTCCCTTTTACTTATTTAAAGCCATACTATGGACTTAAACCCTTTTGAATTGAGCTCACACAGGATTTAAATTCTGTATGGCAAATCCTTAGCCAATTCAGTAAATATACACAACACCTTAAATCTAACTAAATTTTTGGTAAGCTTGCATAGACCTTATTCAAATCTAAATTTAACCTTGTTTAAGCTTAAATTTAACAATTTTTAAAAAATGTTTAAAATTTTTCAATTTTACTGTGAGATTCTTAAATCTTCTAATAACATAAGAAATAACCATTTTTGGGTCTAACATCCTATGGGTCTACCTTAGGTTATTTTTGGTGTAGAATCCAAAAATGACATAATAATTATAAAATTATTTATTCAAAAGAATTATGCTTAATTTTTGTTATTTTTTATTTTTTATTCAAATTATAAGTCTTTTTAATACTAAATCAAGTGTGTATAAAGTTATTTGTGGCCTTATGGGTATGTCATACATATCTCACTGGCTCACATAGACTGTCTGTTTGAATTAGTTTAAGGTTTATGATTTAAGATTAATTGAAAAGGTCTTTGAACTAATTTGAAAATCATAATTTAAATCTCAAAAAACTAATCTTCAAGGCTTTTTTATAATACAAAAGAAATTCAATTATTGGAAATATTTCATAATTCAAGCCTAAAATTCCTGAAAATGACCAAAATAGTGTCGTTTGAATATATATGTAAATCCTGTTTATCCTTTCAGCTTAGATAAGATATACATATGAAATATGTTCTTGGAATTTTACTTTCAAATGAATGAAGTTTGAAGATAACTCTCAATTTTAAAAAAACACATTACACATTGGCAAGAAAGGTTAACTTGAAAATTCAGCTCTAGAATTATTAAAAAGAAGATTGAAATAAAATATTCAGAAAGCCAGAATATATCTGATTTTTTAATGAAATAAAGAGATTGATAATCATATAATAAATAAATTTGAAGCTCAGATAATAATGAAAGCTTCCTGAAAAATGAGCTCAGGCTACTTCTTCTTAAAAGATGGTCTATTGAGAGCCTAAAATGTTGAAATACACAGGCCCTTTTTTCACAATCCATCTATTGAAACCTCTTAATGTAATTTTTATCAATAATAATTAATATTTCTTAATTTAAAAAGATAAAAAATCAAGCAAAAGAGCATATCATAGCTTGATGAAATAAAGAAGTAAAATTCAGATTCTTTGTGAGCCTGTGAGGTATTTATGAAATTCCCAAAAGGCCACAAATAACTTTTTATAAATGTGATTTAGCCACAAATAGACTTATCAAATGAATTTGAAATAAAAGATATCAAAAAATAAGTATAAATTCATTTTTTATAAACAAAGTCATAAATATAATGTCATTTTTAGATCCTACACTAAAATCAACCTAGGGTAGACCCATAGGGTGTTATAACCAAAAAATGGCTATTTCTAGTGTTATTGGAGGGTTTAAGAATCTCAAAGTATGATTGCACAATTGAAATTTGTTTATTCAAATCTTTAAATTGTTATATTTAAGCTTAAATTTAAAGTTGCATACAGCTCATGCAAACTTACAAAAACTTAGTTAAAGCTGAGTTATTGTGTATATTTACTGAATTGGATGTGGATTCTACATACAGGCTTTAAATCCTGAAAGAGCTCAATTTAAATTGGTTTAAAGCCATTGTATGGCTCACAATAAATACAAGGGAAAAATTCATGCAAAAAGGTAGGAAAAGGGAAAAAGGCAAAAAGAGCCAGGATACCCAGCTTTTGGGATCTGCAAGAACCCAAATGAGGTTGTCCTCCTATATTGAAGGATTTTCAGCCTTATTTAAACTTTAAGATTAGACTTTAATTGAAAATTTGTCTTTTTCTCTTTTGGACAGGAATTACAAGCTTCCAAAGGGTAAATCCCTATATGCAGGCTTGTAACCAAGGATTTAAGAACTTTCAAAGTGTAATAGAGTTTAAATAAGCTTAAAATTAAAGTTAAAAGGATTGAAACCTTATCAAAAGCTAAGTTTTAGTTCTTATTGCTATTTTTATGTGGAAAATTAGCAATAGCTTCAAAAATTCATATAAAAGTAAATTCTGAATGTATTTCCTTGAACAGTTCACACCGCTTGCAATTGAATGTTATATGTGTATAAATTAAATTTTAAGTATCTTTTATCAGTAGGATTAGTTTGTATTCAGACTTTAAAGTACCTCTTTTAATCATTCTTAAAGAAAATCAAGATTTCTTTAGAAATTGATTAAAACAATTATTGAAAATATTTTTGCTTTAAAGTTTACTTTTAGGTTTTTCATGTGATGAAATTTGAGATCAATGAATGAATTACGTATCAAAACTTAGAATAATAATCTTAAATGAATATTAAATTCACTTGGAGCTAAAGATAGCACTGGTAACTTTAAATTGAGATGAAAAATAAGCTACCTTAAATTAAGAGCCTTATTTTCAAGCATGGTTTTTCAGTTTTGATCTGAAAACACCCTCAATATTCATCATTGATTATGAGAGCTTCTCTCAAGGCATAAAAGAAGGATTTGCATCACTGTTTTTGTACATTATCACCATCATTCAATAAAGCAAATTAGACATTTAAACAGGTAAAGCTTTATTAAATATGAAATCTTATCATTAAAAAATAACTTTTAAGTTATTTCACTCTCTATGAGCTGTAAATAAACAATTGAAATTAGATAATTCAGATTATACCTTTTGAATCACCAACAATTAATCTTATGTTATTAAATTTTTGTTTCAAGTATCTTTTAAATCAAGAAACTCCTCTGAAAATTCTTAAATCTCATTTTATCCTGAAAAAGCTGTTTTATTACTTGAAAAAAAAGATTTTCTATGTTTTCCACTTATAAACATTATTTAATACTATCAATGCTGTTGTTTGACCCATTTTATTAAATAAATATTATAAGTAAGTTTTTTGCTGAATATTCTATATTTTTTATCTACTATTAGTTTTTTTAAATATAATTTCTCTATAAGAATCTTCTCTGCACAGTTTGTGTGATAATTTCTCTTATAAATAATATCCCTATTATTTAGAGGTTGTTGAATATGATTATTTTCCACATATAATTTTCTCATTAAGAGATTTCATATTTATTACTATTATAGCTGTAATTGACTACAATAATAATATAATAATTATAATTCATTATATTTTTAATATTTTTTTATTATTATCAAATTATTTAACAATAATTGTTTGTTTTCTATAATTATTTGAATAATTCTATTAATTTGTGGCTATAATAATTCAATTTATTATCCTTTCTATTGAGCAAAGTAATAGTACTCTTGATTTTTATTAATATTATCAAGATTTTAATACAAAAACCTTACATTAAAAGTACTAAAATATATGTATAACTGTCTTAATTTATCTAAATCAATTGTAAGTGTTTCTAGTGAAGCATGTATATTTTTATTATTATAATATCCAGTAATCTATAGTAAGAAGATATAAGCTATACTATTATGATAAAGATATATTAGAATTCTTTTTAATAAAATATTTAATAATAACAACTTTCTTGTGAGAATGCTTTTTAATATTGAGATTTTTGATATCAATAGTACATATATCTATATCCTTGGCTAAAACAATTTATTTTATTATAACTTGGCTTGAGATAATTAATAGTAATTTTAATTTATAATATAATTATTCAGTTTTTTATGAGAAAAATACAATATTTAATCTCTTGAGCTTTGATTTTAATCACCCTCCCTCAAGATTCCCCAGGAGTAAAGCCAGTAGATTACCAATTTTCTGATTGTAAGGTTTTACTATGAAAAAAGAAGAAAGTATTCAAAATATTTTACTTATTGTACTATGAATTTCCTTATGAATTTTCAAGAATGAGATAATAATAATTATAATAATGGCGTAAAATAATTATATTTTTGAATAAATATAATAATATAGTTCATATTATGAAATAATAATATAATAAAGATAAATATATTCATGGAAATTGATTATTGTTACCAACAAATAATATATGCATAAGAATTTGCTATTTAATAATAAAAAACAGTTTATAACAATAATATTACTAATATTAATTTTATATATTAATATGAATACTGTTTATATTAATAAAAGACTTATTAATGATAATAATAGAGAAAAAATATTATGATAAGTGAAAATAACCTAATTTTTATGCTTAATGTAATAATATTGAATGAATGTATGCAAAATACAATATATAGAACTTATTTAAATTGTATTTACAAATAAAAAATAGCAGAAATTACAAATATTCTTGGTTTTACATGTATTTAGAGCTTTAGAGAGAATTTTAACAAAAACAATTAAAAAATTGATTTAATCATGTCGAGATTGGTGATTATAATGAATATTATCTTTGGTATTTGATAATATAATGATTTTATATGTAAAGAAGAAAGAAATTACCTTTTAATTTAATGTTTTAATGTTTTTGATGTGTCTGAGGGGGAAATAGAGTAAAAAGAGCTCTATTTATAGGAAGCTCTTACCTCCTAGAGTCCAATAGGCCTCTAGTAGATGTGTACTGATTGTATTAACTGTAATTAATCAGTATTTTAAGGGTTAGTGATGATTAAATCATAATTTACCCATATTATCTCATTATTACACCATTATTTAGAGTTATAACTATAACTCTAAGCTTGATGAAATCATAGACTTGGCAGAAGCATAAAGCTTGTGAAGATCTTATTATTAATCATAATATAGTAGTATCCACCAGTTTTATCACTTATATAACTGTTAAAATTAAAATAAGATTACAGTGAGTGATCATAAATGATCAATTTTAAGCTTAAACCTTGATCATTAATACCTTTTAAGTTATGCACATTAAAGCCAATTATAAAGTTAATTATGATAGTGTAACATGTCATTATTAAGCTTCCAAGAGCATTTCATTACATCATTAAAACCCTATTTTTGATGATTTTTCTTGTAACTCATCTTTTCTGTAAAAATTCATTATTTTGAACTTCAAATCATGATTTCAAGGGGTTGTACCTTGAATATGATGACAAAAATACATCATTCTTCACGTATGAGCTAGTAGAGCCTGAATATTTAATTTATGCCAAGTCTGGACTACTTTCACAGCAAAGTGGTCAACAGCTATAGCAATTTTATTCAATAAACCCTTACAAGTTACAACCTTTTCTATAACTTGTGAAATAAAGCTTATATCTGTATTCCTACATTAAATAAGTGGTAAATTTCTTTTTGGTTTAACTCTCTATCATTTGTATTCTAAGAGATATGAGTTAAGAACCATGAATATATGCACTGACCATAAAAGTGCATATACTCAGGTCATTTTCTTAAATATTGACTTTACAAATATGACATGAAAGTTATATATGTACAGTCTTTCATGGGGAATCCAATGGTGCAGCTTATTTCACATGTTTTTTCATTTGTTTCTGAGATAAATAAGGATTTATGTCTTCTTTATGGCATTTTTATGTATTATTCATTAATTATTGACTTTACAGATATGCCACAAAAATGATATATGTGTATTATATCTTTAGGAATCTACTGGTTTCATTTATTTCAAATTTTTAATCATTAGAATTTAACCTAATTAAGGATTCATGCCTGTTTATGGCATTTTAACTTATTTTAAGACAATTATTTTAAAAGAATGATTATTGTAAAGTTTTTTGTGAACTTTTTGGATATGTGGTTATATCTCAAAGGTTCACATTCCCTACCACAATCTGATATGGCTGATTAGGGTATCATCCACTTTCCTACCTCTTCATTACACTTTATTTGTCTTGAAGCTCAATAATGCTTAGCTTTTCTATTCTCTAGGTTTCCTTTCATTTCTGAAAATTCTTAGTAGTTCATCAGAATTAGGTATATCTTTCTAAAGTAGCCATTCATCCTCTTGAATTGGGTTTCTATACCTCACAAGGTATTCCCTTTCTTTTTTGTTTCTAGTCCTCCTTTCTTTAAGGAATTTTACAATTTTCCTTTCTTCTTGTCAAGGTGACTCTATGATATAGCTGTACAATGATAATAAAAAGCTATAACTATGAGTGTGACACAGAAATAATGATTATAATAAATTGAGTAAATGGCTAAAAAGGGCTATAATAAAAGAATTTAGTGATGGTGAGTGCCATTGATAGCCCTGGGTGCAGTGTTTATCTGTTGGTTTACAATAATAAGCCCTACAATAATTGAAATTATAATTATACCTGTTGAATTCTAAGGGTAAAACTTCTTTCAAAAGTTATACCACATAAGAATATTGATAACAGGATGATGGATTGGCCTTCTGGTGAGGAAAGGCCTCCTTTTCTCTTGTTCTGGGGTAGTGAGAGGTTGTTTACCTCTGCACAGGACCACAGAGTGCAACTCTTCACTAATGTGTGCTGGTTTGTGGCTCTACACACTCAATAGAGACTTTTATTGAATGGAAATGTGGCTTTAGAACCACAAGCTGTCATTTTTACCCTATATAGGGTGAAAACTTTCACCAATGGAGTTTACAGGTGTGTTCTGGTGCTTCTGATGCATCAGAAGCTGTAAAGAACCTGTATGGACCCCTGTATTTGACCTAAATATGGGGTATTGAATTATAAACAAGCTTATTTGTCCAATTGACACCTCATAATCATACTTATGGGATATTAACC
This sequence comes from Austropuccinia psidii, assembly GCA_023105745.1. Classification (NCBI taxonomy): domain Eukaryota; kingdom Fungi; phylum Basidiomycota; class Pucciniomycetes; order Pucciniales; family Sphaerophragmiaceae; genus Austropuccinia; species Austropuccinia psidii. The sequence continues at coordinate 3,345,049 of JALGQZ010000014.1, forward strand.
CACAGTAAAGCTGTATTGGTCCAAATGTGGAATTTTGACCTTAAAACTGCTATAAATTTGTCAGTTTTTAAGATACTGATCTCAAATTTGGTTCATTTTTTAGCCCTGGATAATATCTACACAATGGTACCTCATTTGGAATGGCTATAATTAAATGTGGCAAAGCTATGCCATGTTCAATTTTAGTTATCCAGATATATGATTATCTGAAAATCTGTATAGAACTTGTTTGCCCCATAACTGTTGTTCTGGATGAGATATGTGGAAATGGATTTCAAAATCAGATATCCCTTATTGTGCTCTTTCCAAAGAGACACCACTTTTGGTATCTCACACTAAAACTGTAGAAGTTGGATGAGAGGTGAATATTTTATTCACCCTTATTTGACCTTATTTTGGCCATAAATTCTATAGTTTTGGTGCTAGCTCAATTTGGCTAGTACCATTGGATAGCCCTTACTTAGAGACTTAACTTGAATACCCATCTGCTGGGGTTAAGCCTCTTCCTCTGTATTTCAGATGAGAGGTGAAAATTAAGGTTTATGCTCAGCAACAACTTTGAGAAGGAATAACTTTGTTATTCTTTGTCCTATTGTGATGGGACTTGTATATTTAGAAAGAGGTGATCTTCCCCTTTCTTTTGATAAATTTTGAGCTGGTTTGGCTCAGATCCATGTTTTCGTGGTATTTTAGCTTTACCATTGGTTTATGGTATTTGGCTGTCATGCTTGTGCTCTGGTTTTGAGTCACAGGCAGACACTTCTCCTTCTCCTAGAGGGGGAATTTCAATTTTTGGTTTATTTCTTAGGGTAAATAACTCTTTGTCACTTTAGCTGTAAGTTTTTATCAGGCTTACAGGGAAATTTGGGTGTTTATTCATTAATTCACCTGTGAGTTCTAGTTGCACAGCATTAGGTCCATGTAGTTCTTTCCTCATGAATGGTCCTGCAAAGGAATCTTTCAATTTCTTTGGGCCTTTGATATTATTGAAATTCACAGTTAATACTAAGACTAAGTCTCCTATTTTGAAGTTAGGTGTTTTATGACTTTTATCCCATCTTTCTTTTGCATATTCAAAAGAATCTTGCATACATCTGTTTGCATGATGTCTTTATTTTTCAAGCATCATTTTAAAACTACTTTCTGTTGTATGTATAGCCACTAAGTCCTTTTTGAGAGTATCATATGGAATTCTTGGATTCCATCCTTTTTCTAACATTTCTGGTCTTTTTCCAGTTGAAGAGTGTACTGATATTTCATATGCCAGCTCAAGAGCTGGTATTAAGGTACACTAATCATGGGTAAAGCCATCAGAGTCTTTGAATTATAGGCCATAAGAACAGAATATTCTTATCATATCTTCTAAGTTTTGTATCATTCTTTCTGCCAGACCATCAGTTTCAGCATGGTAGGCTGTGGAGAATGATAACTTTGCTCTCAACAAGTTATGGAGGTTTGTCCATAATGCTGAGGTGAATTTTGGTTCTCTGTCACTTATCATATTTTGGAATAGTCCTGTATGGCTAATAACTTTATTCAATATCATTATGGCTGTGTCCATAGCTGTGTCCTCTTTGTTAAATGGTAAGAACATTGGAGTTTTGCTGTACCTGTCAACTAATAATAGGCATGCATTATAACTCCTGTCTCTTCCTGGAGGTAAGGCTGTTACCCAATCCATGTGAGCTATTTCCCATGGGGATTTTGCCTCTTGGATTTCGATCATCATTCCAAATTTCTTACCTGTGGCTCTTTTTGCTTTTTTGACATCTGTCACAGGTTTGGCAGTATTCTGAAACATCTTTTCTCCAAGATGGCCACCAGGAGCAGGTTTTTACCTTCTCTAGTGTCCTTTCTTCTGCAAGATGTACAGATGCAACACTATCATGACATTCATGTAGTATAGTGTTTATCAGAGTTCTATCTGTTAAAGCCATAGCACATGTATGTTTAGTTCTATGATAGAGGATTCCATCAAGGAGGTGGAATCTTCCTTCATCATATGCTTTTTTCCATACTTCAACTAGTTTGGATGAAAGTGATGGGTTTTACAGTTTTTCATTAGAAGTTGGCATACAATATGACAGTTCTTGTCCATCTTATAGCTTTCTTTAACCTTGTTAAAGAATTATGTTCCAATATCTGTGACACACATGCCTTCTATATGATGGTCTTCCTGTGGTGCCCATGCTGGGTTTTAAGGTGTATTTGCTAAAGCCCATCTGCTAAGACCATCTGAATTTTTATTAATATTTCCATATTTTTGAACTATAGTCATATTTAATCTATATTATTGAATAGCAATTTGCCATCTAAGCATGTGTCTATTTGGTGTATTCATGTTTAATCAAGATTTTACAGAATTACAGTCTGTTATCACATCAAAAACTGTTGAATCCCAATAATAGTGTAATTTATCTAAAGCACACACTAGGAAAAAACATTCCACTTGGCTTGCTCCATATCTTGCTTCTCTTGGCTTAATTTGTCCTGAAATAAAGCAAATTGGTCCTTCAACAGGTTTATAATTGATGATTTGTGTCTGGTTTAGTGCAGCACCTAGTCCTTCTCCACAAGCATCCATTTACAGCTTGGAAGGTGGTTTCCAATCTGGAATTAGAAGAAATGGAGCATTTGTGAGGGAATTTTTCAATTCCTCATATGCTTTAACCCTTTCTTCAGTCATTTCATAGACTGTTTGTTAGTCACAGAGCTTGTGCAAGGATTTGGAAATTCTTGCAAAGTCTTTTATATGCTGTCTGTAATAAGCAGCAAAGCCTAGAAATGATTTCATTCCTTTTTTGGTTTGGGGCATTGGTTTAAGTAGTACTGCTGCTAATTTTTTTAATCTATTCCCAAACATAGTCCAGATACAACATGTCCTAGTGCTTTCAGCTCACTGTATTCAAAATGACATTTTTTCAAGGAAATTTTCATATTTACTTGTGCTATTTTTTGCAAGACTCTTTCTAGTATTGTTAAGTGACTTTCCCAAGTTTCTGAGAAAAATATGATATCATCAATTTGGATAATTAACCACCCTTCTGATAATTCTTCAGGAAATATGGTATTCATCATTATTTGATAATGGGAAGGTGCATTTTTTATACCAAATGGCATTATGAAGTATTCATTAATTCTGAAGTGGAATATTATTTTAAGTAGTCTTTTGGTATTTTCTGTTAAGAAATACTGGTGAAAACTATTTAGTGCATCCATGGCTGTGATGAGCTTAGCCTGTGACAATTATGTTGATGTCTCATGGCTTCTGGCTATTGGATATCTGTCAGGGATAGTATAGGTACTCAGAGCTCCAAAGCCTCCTACCATCCTTGATTTTCCATTGTGCCAAGTCATAATGACAGGTGTAGTAACCTCTACTTGTTCATTATGTCCTACTTTCCTTAATACCCCAAGGTCCATTAATTCTTTAATGTGTACCTCTAAGGCTTCTCTAGTGCTTGGGCTAGCTGGGTAAGCTTCTCTTCTTAACAAGGGTGGATAAGGTTTTTCCACATTAATAATAATGTCTAATTCATTCCCAATGATTGAACCTAGTGGTTCTTTGTCAGTTGCAAAGGAATTTCTATATTTAAACAAGAGATAAATCAGTTTTTCTCTCATTTTTTCTGTTAATTCTTGATTGAATTCTGCCTAATTAAGTTTTTCAGTTATGAAAGAATGTTTTCTGGGATTTTCTCTTCATTTTCTATAAGTGTGATTAGTTTTTTGTTATTTGAAAAACCAAATTTCTGCCTCTTATTACCTCATATGGTGAAATATCTGTATTTTTGATTAGAAATATCTATGCCATAAATTGCCAAGTAATCATTTCCAAGTATAAAATGGCTACTAGTACAGTTTTCCATTACTACAAACTCTACTTTCAATCTTATACATTGGGAAGGGTGAAGAAAAATTAATGTTAAGTCAATTTTTCCAAGGGGCTTCATTCTTTCACTTTCACTGCTAAATTTAACCCCTTGTATTGGTATAATTTTTCTTAAATAATCCTTACCAACACAGGTACAGTATGCTCCTGTATTCAAGTTTTCTTTTGCTTCATGGGTTTCAACCATGACAATGATTATACTTGACTTTCCAGCTCTATATTCCATTAATTTCTCTGGGTTGTTTCTATACAGTTTGGAATCTTGTATGTTTGTGAGGCTTGTATCAGATTTTCCAACTTGTGGTAAGTTTTAATTTACATCTAGTACTTTGTATATCAAATAAATATTATTAATTTGTGCATTAATTATATTAATTTAATCACTTTCAGAGGTTTCTGACTCTTCAGTGTCTTTTTTCAGAATCAGATTCATCTTCTTTGTCATTGTGGTCTTCTGTTTCCACAATTTCATTGATTTTTGCCTTTTTAAGGCAATTATTGGCTAAGTGTGCAATACCTCCACATTTATGGAATTTTCTTTTCTCATTAGTGTTGGGTGTATTGAGTTTGAAAGGTTATTTTGGTTTGTCTTTCTTGATAAATGGCTTATTTGGGCTTTTAATGTCCAATTTTTTTCATTTTCTGCCAATTTTTGTTCTTGTCACTATATCTTCTAATGCATTGATATACTCTCCTGTGGAGCATGGCTCTATACACCTTCTTCTTAGGACATGTTCCAGTTCTCCTCCACATTTCTTGAGTATTTTCATATGCACCATTTTCTGTGACATTTCTGGATACAGTGCACTTAATATTTTAATTTTTTTAACAACCAAGTCAAAGGATTGTCCTTATCTGGGTCAAAGAAGAAAATTCAAATTCATTTTGTATCTTGTACCTCCAGGCATCATTTTCCCACTTGGTGATTATTTCATTTTTGCCATTTGTTTGCTTTATTCCACAATACCATCTTTTTTCAGATTTTTCAAATAATGAATGTAACCTGGCAGTGATTACTTAATCTGGTATGGCATAATCCTCTTGTAACATTTCAATTGTTTTAATAAATGACATATGTTCATATTCACCTTCACCTGTGAATGTTGGCCATTCTTTTAATTTAGGTGCTTCCTTCATTAATACTTGGTTATTGTCTTTATGGCTCAGTTCTGTTATGAATGGATTTGTTATTTCCTCTTTTGGCTTAACAGTACTTCTTATATGAGAAAATGGTGTTGATAACTTTGGCATATTTAAGTTAGCCTCATTTATTTTATCCATTTTTTCAGTAATACGTCTTATTTCACTTTTAATGTCATCTTTAAGATTCATTCTTTCTTCATCACCTTTTTCTACATGGTCTAGAAGTAATTTTTGATGTGATTAAGTCTTTTCTTCAAGTTTTAAACAGAAATACTTCATTTGTCTAATTTTTCTGTAAGATTATCAATACTCATGTCACAATTAATTTTCAAAGTTTTTTCTTTGATATCCCTTATGTATTTATACAATTCCTGTTTTCCTTGTATTAATTTTTGAGTATTGTCAACTGAAAATGTTGATTTATTATTTTCAACCATAAATTTAATGTTATGAATTTCTTTTTTTATTTTGTACAACAATTTATTTTGAAGATGATAAATTGTTATTTATTTCTTTTTAAGGAGAATAAACTATTTCTAATGTCTTTAAGAGGTAAAATACTATTTTTAATTTCTGTTAAAGTATCTAAAACATCAGGAGACAAAGCTATTTCATTGGTAAATGAGGCTATCTCATTCTTTGTTTCTCTTTGTCCTTGAATTCCATCAAGGTTCTGGCCATGTTGAAGACATTGTCCATGGCATCTTTTTGAATTTTTGGAATCCTGTAGCTTGGGGAATATGGTTTCCTCCAGTTCTTTTTCTTGTTCTTATTCCCTTCTTGGGGAATTTGGTTGGCTTGAGAATTGCTGGTAGAAGCTACTGGGGCTTCTTCCTTGCTTGCCTCCCTCTTTTTGGCATGGTACTCCTTTATCTTTTTGATTTTAGGTTTAGATGATAGTGGATTCCATCCATTGGAGTATCTCACTATTTCCTCCTCTTTGAGGAGTTTTTTTCAGGATGTTCCAGGAGTTCATCACTCCTTGGTGGACTTGTGGCAAAATTCCCCAATCCTTTTCCTTGTACACCATGTAATACTGCTTGTACTGGCTCATATAAATGTATATTTGAGCCCTCTGAATTTGATTTATATCTTTTGGAGTTACTCATACATAGTTCTAAGTCTGGCTCAGATATTATGGGAATTTTTGGGACTTTCCTTTGGGATATGGCACTTCCTTGTGTGTATTCTGTTCCACTGAGTATTTTTCCCTTTCTTTTCCCTTTTGAGGGATCAACTCTACTTCTTAGTCCAGCTCCATATGATTGGATCGAGTACTGAAATCCTCTTCTAGTAGTCATAAATAAGAAGATAAAAATATATAAGGACACTAAAAATTCTTTTTATGGAAATTTAAAGAGAGGTACTCACCTTCATATTCCCAAATAGTGGGTCCTAGAAAGACTAATTTCTTAGCTTTCTTTTACTTATTGACAACAGGTGTTGGAGAGCTTGGAAAAGTTTCTTCTACCAATATTTCAACAGTGGTTTAATTGTCCTCTGTTGGGTTGTCTTCAAACACTAAAAAAGACAAATAAATATAAGTCTTTTATAGAAGGTGCTATTTTTGACAAGATATGGAAATTTCCATGTAAAAACTGTTTTCATATCTTTAAATGAATAAAATAAATTAATATAAAGGAACAAAAATAACTTTTTTTATTGGGTTTTTTTTTATTATTATTTTTTATATTTTCATTTTTAAATAATAAAATAGAAATTGGAGATGATTCTTTTTTTTAAATTAAGTTATAATATAAATATATTTTTAATTTATAAATATCTTTTTTAATCACTAGAGTCACTCAAAGAAAGTTCTTGCAAGTCTAAGGATGTGAAGAACCACATGCAAGACAGTAAAATTGCTTTCCAAATGCCTCAATAGTTTTTAAAATCAATAAAGAGAAAATTACTATATAATTTTATAATTATAGATATAATTTATTGTTTAATAAGCCCGATTTGAATCTTTTTAAAGGTCTTTTAAGTAAATATCATGACCAGGCCCCAAATTTAAGGTTTGACTATTAAAAAATAAGAAAAATATTACAAATATTTTACTTATTGTACTATAAATGTCCTTATAAATTTTTAAGAATGATATAATAACAATTATTATAATAATGGTGTAAAATAATTATATTATTGAATAAATATAATAATATAGTAAAAATAAATCTATTAATATTTGATAGTTAATATATTTATGGCATTTTATTAGTATTATCAAAAAATAATAAGTGTGTAAAAAATTCTACATTTTATAATAAAAAACAATTGATAAAAATAGTATTACTAATATTAATTTTATATATTCATATCAATACTCTTTATATCAATAAAAGAATTATTAAGGATAATAATAGAGAAGAAATATTATAATAAGTGAAAATAACCAAATTTTGATGCTTAATATAATACTTTTGGATGAATATATGCCAAATGAAGTATATAAAGCTTATTCAAATTGTATTCACAAATAAAAAATAAAAGAAATGACAGATATTCTTGGTTTTACGTGGATTTAGAGTTTTACAGAGAATTTTAACCAAAAAATTAAAAAATTGATGTAATTGTGTCAAGATTGGTGATTATAATAAAGATGAACTTTGGTCTTTGATAATATAATGAATAAAGAAATTACCTTTTAATTCAATATTTTAATGTTTTTAATGAATGTGAGGGGGAAATAGAGTAAAAAGAGCGCTATTTATAGTAAACTCTTCCCTCCTAGAGTCCAAAAGGCTTCTAGTAGACATTTACCTATTGTATTAACTGGAATTGATCAGTATTTTAAAGCTTAGTGATTATTAAATTAAAATTAAACCATCTTATCCTATTATTACACCATTATTTGGAGTTATCACTATAGCTCTAAGTTTGTTGACATAATAGGCTTGGAAGAAGCATGAAATTTGTGGAGTTTCTTATTATTAATAATAATAAAAGAGTATCCACCAGTTTTATCACTTATATAACTGTTACACCTAAAATAAGATTACAGTGAGTGATCATAAATGATCAATTTTAAGCTTAAACCTTGATCATTAATAACTTTTAAGTTATACATTTTACAGCCAATTAGAAAGTGAATTCTGATAGCATAACATTTCATTATTAAAATTTCAAGAGCATTTTATTACATCACAACACTCTATTTTTGATGATTTTTCTTTTAACTCATCTTTTCTATCAAAATTCACTCTTTTGAGCTTCAAACCATGATTTCAAGGGGTTTTATATTGAATATAGTGACAAAAAATACATCATTCTTCACTTATAAGATATTAGAACCTGAATCTCTACTTTATTTCAAGTTTCTACTACCTTCACTGTGAGCCTGCAAGCATGTAAACTTCTACCTGCTATACAGACCCCAATCACTTTCTTTAAAATTTTGTCTCATCTTTCTTTCAATATTTTGTAAAAAATTTCAAATACTCAAATTCATATTATTATAATATGAATTGAATTTTTCTTGTATGACTGATTACTAAATATGTCATAGTATAGAGCTTCCAATATGTCATTAATCTTGTTGTTATATCTGCTAATGTTTCTATAACATATCTTTCCTCATTTGAACAAAACTTATTTCATATTATTTTGATTTCAATTTGTAATTAAAACATTTAAAGAGGATTAATGGTCTTGAAATTAATACTCAGAGCTGTTACACAAATATATTTTTACAATTAAAATCATTTACATTTTATTTTAGAAAGATTAAGTGCTCTCACTTTTAAGTGATTCAATTCACTATTATCATTCATTTCTACTGTTGAAGCCTAAATTCCAACAGTACATAATTTTAAATCAAGTGAAGCGTCTATTACTTCAAATAATAGTATTCCAATTCTTTTTGATTTATTGAAATTCCTAATATTTTAGTCTGGAAGCCACAAAAGAGGCACCAGCTAACATTCACAGCAAAGTGGTCAACAGCTATAGAAATTTTATTTAATAAACCCTTAAAAGTTATAACCTTGTTTACAGCTTTTGAAATTGAATCTATTTCTGTATTCCTACAGTACTTATGTGGTAACTTCATCTTTGGTTTAACTCTCTATCATGTGTATTTTAAGAGATATGAGCTAAAACCCATGAATAGATGCACTGACCATAAAAGTGCATATATTCAGGTTATTTCCTTAAATATTTACATATATGACATAAAACTTTTATATGTACAGTTTTTCATGGGGCCCAATGGTGCAGTTCACTTGACATGTTGATTCATTTTTTTCTGAGGTAAATAAGAACTCATGGCATTTTTACTTATTATTCATTAATTATTTACTTTATAGATATGCCATGAAAATGATGCATGTGTATTTTATTATGAGAACTCTAATGGTTTAATTTATTTCACATGTTTACTCATTAGATTCTAAGGTATTTAAGAATTTATGCCTGCTTATGGCATTATCACTTATTTTCAGATAATTCTTTTAAAAGAATAATTATTGTAAAGTTTTCTTGTGAAATTTTTGGATATTTAGTCATATCTCAAAGGCTCACACTAATAAAAACTATATTTATTTTGAATTTCATATTTTTCCATAGGTCACCCTTCAAGCTTATTCATTAACACCTATCATTGAAGAATGCAATTTCAAAGCTTCCCTTATAGAACCCCTAGATCAACCAACCCTGTCAAAAATTTGGATTAAGTATCATTCTGATGCAATCAAAAAAATAAATTTTCTTAGAAGGAAAAAAAATTATACTTGGAATTAGGTTAATATTTTTATCATATATGCTATGTAAATATAGTGTCCAAGTCTTAAGCCACCAAATTTCTGTGTTCATTTTCAAGTTCATAAGTTCTGTTTATAAATCTGGTGAATAAACCTACATATTACATGTAAATAATAATGATTTTTTCATATTTTAACATAGAGTCTTATATTATAGTAAAATGGAATGCCAATTGAGGAATATTGTGATTATTTTTTAACTTGAAAGGAAATAAAATCTACATATCTTCTTTTTTTTCTTTCAATACATCTTGTACATGGATGGCTACAAAAATGATAGAAATTCTAGGTAGATCTAGGTAGATCTATCTGTAAAAGCTAAAGTGTTCTGTAGAGTTTAAAAATCAGAACCACAAATGTAGCATGTGAAACTTTAAAATATTCCATGGCTAAACAATATATAAGTAATTTTTGAATCTTTATAAAGGGATAAATTGGATTAATAGTCATGATTTTGATAAAAATTGAAATATAAAGATTCTCTTTTAGAAATCACCATTATTCATCAATCCAGACAATAGAAACCATCATTCTATACCAATTGACAAAAGAGAAACTGATTTCCATAATGGATTGCCTCTTTTTATATATTCTTACAAAATTCTACTTTTCACAAATTTTCCTTGGAATTTCTATGCTTTTATAATGAGAATGATCAAGGTTAAATATTTTACCTTTAATATCCTAAAAGGATTCCAACCAACACAAAATATCTCAAGCTAAGAATGACTAAAAGTGATTCAAAACTCAATTTATCCCCTGAAGTTGTATTTCCCAATGGTAGCCATTATAATTTCAGGTAAGACATCTCCAATTCTCTGCAATAACATATTCAGAAATGACTTCTAAGCCAATATTGTAAAATACATGTGATATTTGGGTTTTTGGTAAATGATCCCTCACAAGAATTTTGGAGTTAATAAAAAAATAAGTGAATATATTTGGCATATATAGATTAGAACCTCCCACTCCATAGAAGATATCTTGGTCACTTAATGAGAAAATTTGCCTCCCCATCACAGAAATTATTTCAATTTCCTCATTAAATTAGCTGAGACTCATAGATATCATTCACAAAATTTCAAATTTGGAACTATAAGAAATATTAAAGATATTTTAAACATAAAATGACTATAAACTGTCAGAAATCACACAAAGTATTTTAAAATCCTAAATAAGGGGTGCTGGTAACAGCATGTAAGCTCTTATGTATTTTTACCAATTTATGGCCAAAAGATGTAAGTGACCCAATTCTTTGAAAAATATTCCTCAGGCTTAGTTTTGAGGAGTTTTTGAATTTTTTTTTGCCATATTTTTTCCAACAGGGGATGTCAAGATCCCTAAATTTTTTGATTTTCTTTTGCAAAATTTCTCCAAATTGGGCAATTTTTTCAAAACATTTATTAGAAATCTTCCCACTTATAAATTTCAAAAAATTATCATTTAAAATAAATGAAAGAATATTGAGAATCCAAAACCAGAAACCCATAATTTTGGGAATTTTCTTGGGTGGTACAAGCAAGGGCCCAAAAAGTTGTGTTTTTCTCAAAAAAATTGTCATGTTTCTCAAATGACTATTTGTAAGAAAAAAAGTGACTGAGGTGGGATTTAAGTGATAAATATGACTGAGGGGGGTGTTATTTGGTATAAATTGTATCTACAAGAAAATCAATCTGAATCAACCTCTAACATGGTGTTTTTTTTCTGGGAGGGAGGAGGAAGATTGGACAATTGTAAAATTCTGTGTTTCTTAAATTTATCTTCCCACCCCAGGGCTTGTCAATGGGAATGAAATTTCTAATTCACAGTAATGGAGGGACAGGTTAAACTTTAGAAATGATGATATCCAATGGAAAAAATGAGAACAGCTATCAACAAAACATATGGATATAAGTTTAGTGTCATTTGGAGGACATAAATAAGGGAAAAAAGAGAGAGAATGTACTTCATAATAAAAAAACTTGTCTTTAATACTTATTTTCAATTGGATCCCCCTTAGCTTAAGGTACCAAATATTCATGGCTTTATAAAGGTATTGATTTCTTTGAATTTATTCAGCAAAGTAACCCCTGACATCAGCTCATTGATCTTGTTTCTTGTAAATGTAATGGAAAACTGTTCTATATCCACAATTTACATCACCCTGAAAATTGATATGCTTGAAGGTGTATTTAAAACTTAATTTTGGGAAGTTTTCTGAGCCAAGTACCTAATAAAAATGAGTCAAAAAAAATTAATAAATATCAAAATAAACAAAAGATTTCTACATTAAAATGAATCAACCACTCAAAAATATCTTGGAGCATTAATTAATTGTGTCATAATTTATTTTTCAATTCTCAAAGATTAATTCAATTTCATTTTGTATATTCAAAGTTGTCTCATGCTTTCAGGACTTTCTTTGTGAGGTTCTTCTACTTTTGGAAAATCTTATGGACATTCTGAAGTTGACAACTGATTTTCAATATTCAGTGAGCTGAGTTTCTTAGGTTAGTGAAGCTGATGAAGTAATTGAATTGTATAGTGAGGCCTCAGAATATTCAGAATCCTCAGATTAATCCACTTCAATAATTTTAGGGGGGGAATTTAAGTTGTGCTGGTCCCTTTTGATGGGGGCTTTCTTTTCTCTTGGATTGACTTTTGATTATTTCAAATATCAAGGAATTTCTTTTATTTTTATTTTTATTTTTTTCTCCTTGTGGTATTCCATGGATATTTTTGCATAAAATTGGGTTTTCATAATATTCTGGATCGTCTTGTCTATTGGGAATTGGTTCAAAAGGTACTTTTCCAGTCAAAACATCTTGAAAATTCTGAAGAATTGGGGTGATTTCTTCCATTGGTCTTTGAAAAAGGTCTTCCCCAATATCCTAAGATATTCTCTTGGCTTCATTATTTTTTTCTCAACACTTTGATAACTCCATTGATAGCCAGTATGAGAAGAATATGACAAAGAAAATCAGTTAATGTAAAAAAACACTAAGAAATTGAAGATGAAAAAAATCCTCACAGGTAAATTAAAATGCAAATGAGGATGGAAATATGATAACTAGAGCCTTTGGCACATGGAAAATTCCTTTTGGAACTTGTTCTTAAAAGGTATGCCTTCATAATTTCTGTATTTTTTGGTGAATTTTTCATCAAGGGAAAATTTTGTTTTGAAATCTTAAAAGGCCATCTGAAGGTCATAATGACACACCTTGCCATTGATATTACATATGTGAGGAGGGAATTTTTTGACAAGGAAAATAATTTCTTTTAATATTCTGTTTATTATTCCAAATAATTGTTTCTTGAAAGCCATGTTAAGGGCCCTTATAGCCTCCATGAGAGTACCAGACTTTTGGAGCAAAAGCTAAACCATGGCATGGGTACCTTCAACTCTTGAGATGGAGCCCACTTTCAGGTGACAATGATAGTTGGTCAAGGATGGCATATAATAATCCTTTATAGGAAGATAGGCTTTTTCCCAATATTGTAAAAATTCAGGATTTTTTACTTGCATTTGAAGATTTTTCCAGTTATCTATGAGAAACCTTTCAGTTGATGAATACATAACCTGAGAAATTAATCCCAAATTCATAAATAAACACAATGATTTCAATAAAAGTGAAAATTAAAAGTGAGTGGCTTGATTCCAAAGGCCCATGAAGTTTTCAAAATCAGTCCCATGACCAATTTTCTTCATTAAATGGGAAGATACATCTTTATTGATTTTCAAAATGTATAGAATGACTTTTGGGTCTGGGAAGAGCTTCTGAAGAGAATTTTCCAATTCCAAATCCCTGTCAGTAAGAATCACTGTAGGGGTTACAATATTGGTTTTGTTGAGGACCTTTGCTATTTTTGATTGAATTCCCAAGTTTATGAGGGTTCAGTTTCATCCTTCATCAAACAAAAAGCCCCATAAAAGGCTTTACTTGCTGATATGAATCCACCAATATGAAAAATTTTTATTTTTTACCTGATTCTTTCATAAGTAAAATCCATAAAAATCACATTAGGAAAGCCATGAAGGAGTTTTATGGCAAGGGGGAGTTAAAAACAATGAGGTAATGTATCCCTCAGTATCCCTTTCAGAGGACCACAAATATCTTTCTTCATTGAGGGTTTCCATAAGAGAATCAATGAACCTTCTGCCTTTTAGTTTGTCTTTATTCATTTTATTGTCTTTTTTGTAGATATCTTGAAGTATTACAGGCCTGTCAGGCTCCCTCTTACTGCGAAATCGGGAATTAATTTTCCTTGGACTGAGCAGCAATTCAGAAATATGAGAAATTTGGGATGTTCCTTGCACATTGATTTTTCTGTAATCAGGATGCACCATGATCTTTTAAGTGACATATTGACTGTGTTCATTATTTTTGAATTTAATATTCCAAGTGGTACTCTTGGCATATTTTCTTTCATAAAGTATAAATTGAACATTGAGATCTCTTGAGGTGACTTTTTTGGAGGAGTTTTTGTGGTAATTTTGAGTCACAGACCTACCACAACCTATTTGAACTTGGTTTTGGGTCATATTAGACCTCAATGTGGACACAACATACCCCTGTTCCTTGGAAAGGTTATTCACATTCTTCCAAAGAAGCTCAAGGGTCCAAAATTCACCTTCAGTGGGGTTTCAAAGCATTATTTGGGGAAAAAGCTGTATAAATTTAAAAAGGGGGGGAATTTAGTATTAATAGAAGAGGGAAGGTAAGAAAGGGAATTGTAGAGGCTTGGAGGCAGGTTTTTCTGGGGAGAATGAAGTCTTTGGGGGAAAAATAAAGTGAGTTTGGAAAACTTTGGAAAATCAGTTTTCCAATTCTGTTTCTGAAAAAAACTTGTGGGGAATAATGTGGATTATTTAAGTGTTTTGTATTCTTTTTGTGGGGATGTGAAACAAATGGATGGGGGATCGTTTGGGGGAAAAACTCTTTATTTTGAGAGTTTTGGGTGTTTTTTTCCTAATACAGGATTTCTTTGGTTTCATTTTAATTGAAAATGGGTCCAGGGAGCCCCTTAAATGTTTTTACCAAAATGCTTGTGTGGGTTTACCAAAGCCCTAAATAGGATATCGAATAGATATCATACCTCCATTCAGAAAAATATTCAGGAAATATCAGTCAAAGACCTAAAGCTATTTAAAAAGAATATCCTCTAGCTTTATAATACTCGAAATACACACTGTGGTATACCTGTGTCAGTTTTTCTGATTCTTGAGAACAATTTAAGGTGTCCATTGGGGTTTTTGACTGAAAACTTTAACCTTCATGGCATATATATATTTTGATCTGGTGTTAAGGAACAGTTTTATGTGTTAGAAAGGAGTTATTTAATTGTAAAAGCTTCAGAAGATTTTTACAAAATCTTATACACACAAGCTACATTAGTTTCACAAGGCTCTATTTTAACAAACTTTCAGGTACAGTAAACCTAGTTTCAGAAAATGCTGAAATTTTGGATTTTACTCACAGTATAGTTTACATCAATGAAGCTGTAATATTTCATAATTGTAAAGGAGGATTATTAAGTAAGAATCAAGAATATTTGAGAGGAAGTTGAAAATTATCATGAAGGATTAGGAGATTTTAAGAATTTGAAGAATAAAATTGGATTCAAGACACATAAGCACATATAAGCAAATGGTGAAATTTGATTGGTCAGGAATAGAAGTCATTTTATGGAATTCAGCCAGAATTTAAATCTTGACTATAAGCTAAAGAATTGAAGCTTACCATTCTTGAGCTCCCTTAAAAAGAGCCCAGAAACTTTATAAAAAGGTCCTCTGTCCCCCTTTCAATCTTTTGTTCCCATATCCAAATCGGAGTTCATCAAAACTAATTCAGCTTCTTAATATTTTTTCCAAGGGAAATCCCCTTCATCAATTCAAATTATACTAGTTTTTCCTGAAATACTCAGTAGCTAAGCTCATAATTATATTTACCCCTTACCCATTCCTAGGTTTTTCCCAGTAGCACTGTCTGTGAGATCCTTGGAGGAATTTTCATATACCCAAAGGACCACAAGAAATTAAAGATAATACATTTTTTTTAAAATGTAAAAATGAAATCTATAATTAAGCTTCAGTAATAAATTCATATGAAGTTCAATATTAACAAACAAATGTAAAAAAATATTTCTACTTTGAAATATGAAGTAAAAGATTTTTTAACAGAAATCTTAAGAGTAAAATATTTTTGGAAAAAAAATTAATAAACTGAATTATGAATTTTTTCCATTCAAGAAACATATAAAAATTATTTCATCATTGGATTCCTCATAAAAATTCAAGTGAGGTAACCTTTTAATGAAGTTTATGTAACTCAACTCTAAATAAGCTTAAATTGAGTTTTAAGTATTTTCTGTATGAAGTAGTGAGATCCTGAGAATCCTAATTTTATCCACATAAAATGTTGTTTTAATCATCAATTTTTTTGTTAAAATTGAGGTATGGTGTTTAGTTTAGAAGCTATGGGGAATTGAAGTATTTTCATGTAAAATGTCAAAATGTGTGTGTATTACATGAGTGAAGTTGAATTCACATATTTGGAACTAAGCATTACAGTTGTGTACTGTATTTTTTCAATTGAATGACATTTAAAACTCTTAGTATAGTACATGATGAGGAAGAAAATTGGAAAGATTGATTTTTTGGGGGAAAAGGAATATTGGCTCCAAGGGTGCCAGAATCCCCCAACTTCCTTTCTGATAGATGTGAAATGTCAAAATTAATGCAAAAGCTCATTGCTTTTGGCCTTGAATTGAGTCACAGGATCTGTGACTCATTTGATGATGAGGTTTTGATACTAACCAGGGAAGTTTTGATTGTTTCCAAGAGGGTAAAACTACCCTTAGGTGAAGGAAAACTTGATAAAAACAGTTTTAACTATTTTTTAAGTCTCTTACACCCATTATTACATGTTTTGGAGGATTTAACTCAACTATTACTACTGCAATGGCTAGTTTATAGGAATAAAAATGGCTAAAAACAGCAAAAACCAGCCCTTTTTGGTATAAACCAGGGTTCAATGATTCCATAATTGGCTTTTCTGTTTTGAGTATGTTTCTAATTACTTATTGGAGGAGGAGAATTGAGGGTTATTAAAGAATGTCTTCTTTGCCCCTCTTTTTTCTTCATTCCCAAAGCTTGTCCCTTTATATAGTGGTTTAAACAATGTTAAACCACTATATAAAATATTACAGGAACCATTTTCAAATAATTTTGATCCTCTTATCCATTTGAAAGTATTATTATACTTATTTTTTGTAACCCTTTATAACCATTTTTACCCTTGAACCACTCCAAAAGTGAGTTAAAGCATCCTCATCAGTGTTAACTTTCTCACTTTGTTTTCAAATTGAGCCTTGCCACTTTTGGGTGTTTTTTATCTTTGATACTCATTTTAAAGACTCTTATCTCATATAAATTTCCTGCAGTTATTTTCTCAATTAATTCCAATTGAAATTTCTCTTGAAGAAATTTTCTTTGTAGCCATAAACATCTCTTGTAGAGTACCTTTGGATAAATATTTATAATATTATTTTTTTGTACTAACAAAGTTAAAACCAAAAATTTTGCAGTTTTTTTCCTTGAAAACCCTGAAAATTACTATATTTACATAATTTTACCTGAAACAAATCTGCAGGACAGGAAAAGTACTTGAATTTTAATCAAAGTTTCCTATCCATACCTTACTGTCTGATTAACTTATAGGCCTGAGGGTATGCCAAAATCTGAGCCCCCTGGGGCTGGAAAATGGGGGGAGTGTTGACCAGGTTATATCCCATGTGGGGTGGTCCCATTATGTGAGAGACAGTTTAAATCCTGTCCCCTATTTTTGGTTATAAAATTCACTTCCAAATAGCTGTCTTACAGAGGGAGATTGATCATTAGGAGCCTCCTGAATGGTCCACACAAAAAGAAATAGTGGTTAATAGTTGGCCTGCTTTAATTTCTATACTAATTCTATTTACCATCCCCATTCCTAAGTTTTTCTCAGTAGCACTTTCTGATTTCTTCATACTAATACTAGGTAGAAGTGTGTCTCGATTCTTTCATAAACTTATCTCATTGACTCACATTTGATATGATAGCTCCCATATCATCTTAACTCTATTAATACCAAATCCTTTATATCTCATAGCCTTAGTTGATTGACTTAGGTCTAATTTATATTATAATATACATTATTATATATGGCTTCATAATGACTATATTTAAATAATTGTCACTTTCTCAGTAGCATTGTCATATTATCTTATAATTTATAGTATCAGATATATATCTACTTGAGTATATGTTAAAGCTATAACCAATGTTCTTCGTATTATCAATTAAAATCAATAAGCTCCTTGAGAATATTGTTCCTCTTCCAACCTTATCTCTAGATCTCTCATTGGTTATACTTACTAAATAGTTTTATTCTCAAATATTCTTCACTAGTCTGGGTATATTTTCAGAAGCTAGGAAAATTAGTAATATTTGTTCTTTGAATTAATTATTTTATAATAATGATATATCTAAAAAATATCATTTCTATCAATTCTCCTGTTATCACCAGTGTTTCTCATAGGCTATCCCTCATAGGTATTAATTCAATAAGCAGAGGTATTATATACTACCTATTTATATTGTAATCCAGGTTTCTTCATTTACTTTATTTGTGTTTAGCCTTCTTAACAAAAAAAAATTATATATCAAAAGAATTCTGATATAGCCTATTGAATTCACTATTCTGAGCTAACCACCATCAAAAAAATATTGGGAGCTCAAGTTAAGATAATTCATTGTTTTTAGATTTGACAGTTCAAATTACTCTTATAAACAATAAAAGTAAGGGTTGAAAGCTTGAAAGTAATTCAAATCTGTCTTCTTTTACTTTACCCTTGAAGTTACTGCCTTATTTATCTAAAAAAAGAGGATTTTTCACAATGATACCTTTTGAAAACAAATTAACCAATGCTATGGGTATTCTCATAAAACAATAATCTTCTTGGAAGTGTATAATTTTAACCTATTTAGGATTCACTTGATAACCCATATACTTGAATTGAATTATTCTTCATTATATATAGCTTTTGGCTCCTATCCTTACACATAATCTTTCTCAATGAGAATCATGATCTCATTTCATATGGTCATTTCCCCTTCCCAAATAGCAAAATCTCAAGCTAATATTTAAATTCTATAAGCTCCATTGAAGTATAATGTGGTCCAGCAACACCAATAGGTCATGAGCTTCTAATAGACAACCAAAAGCCTTTGGAACCCTCAAAAATTCACCAATAATGTTGGGGACCCTCTCCAAAGGCTAATAAGAGCTTATCAGCCAGATGAGCTCCTTGTGAAATCTCTATATTCAATTAATCGATGCTACGGTGGACTTTTATAAATTATTATCCTAATAATCAAATATCTTATAGGATTTTGCTAACTTGAAAGGAAAAAATTCTTAGAAGCCTCTGGCATCAAAATGATGATCAAGATATTTGTTTTATCAAAGTTAATATTTTTAAATATATTTTTGCCATTATTTCTTCTCATTTTTACCATTAGTAAACATTTTCAATTTTTTCATATACAGTCAGAATTTGTTCAAGAATTTATAGAGAGGAATTTCTCCGCCATATGTGAGAATCCGTCATTTTTGTACTATTGAAAGGGTCTTGAGAGTATCAATAAGATTAAACCAAAAATAATGCAAGAAGTTAAGATTTATTTTGTAAATCAAATTCATAGTAATAGTTATTACTATAATCATTAATTGGGAGATATATCCCAAGTGAAGAAAAAATTTTCAATCCTCTGAAAGGAATAAACACTATGAGGAACTACTTAAAAGAAGTTTTCATTGCCAATAATGAGGAACATTCTGATAAGAGACAAATCTTAGTTTTTAATGAATATTTTTCATAAACTCCAAGGTAAGCCTTTTCAAAAATAATCTAAGAAAAAGATCTAGATACCTCTTTCCCATTGGACCTAATTGAATTTTTATTTAAATTTGGATCACTCGATACTCATTTCACTAAATCAAAAATGAATGGGAAACTCATTGTAAATTTTTTATATCAAAATATCGGTCAAACACTATTATGATATATTTGTAAATTTCTTTCTATGTATCATGAAGTAAAAATATATATATTTCCAAAAAAAAGTCAATAATAAGCGGAAAATATCATAATTATCTCTTTGGTATTTAATTATCATTGTAAAAGATTATTTTAAAATACTTTTCAGAAAATATTCTTTATAAAAGGCTCAATATAGAAGTTATTTTTAAGAGACTGAAAACAAATTAAATTAAAAGTGGAAGATTATTAATCAATATTGCATGCTTAAAATTGATTAAGAGAGGAGAAATATCATTAAACTACACCAAATTATGAGATCATTGACATTTGAAATGTGAAACTCAATTATTATAGGATTTTAGTAATATTGAGAAGGATCTGGTGAGTACCATTATTAAATATTATAAAATAATCTTATAAAATAGCTACTTTTACGCTATAATACCAATATTGATATCAATATTCTAAAATTTCACCTCCTTAAAGAAATTAAACATACTTAAACTGTAGATAAATACTCTTATAAGCCTTTAGATTTATCATACCTGAATAAATTGAACGACAAGCTTTATAAAGATTGAAAAAATAGTAAAAATGGTTCCCTTATTATGGCTAGTTATTACTAAATATTTCATAGAGAAATTGATGCTTTTAAACATGAAAAATTAAGAGGAAATAAAAAGTGTACCATTATTAAATATATTATTATATCATTTTTTGTCGCATAAAACTATTCTATTTACCAAAAAGCTTGATTTCTCATGACCACAAATTGATTCATTATTGAGAATTAATTAAATATCCAAAAAAAAGATCAATTCAAAAATTCTGATTCTTTCAAATATAATCAGCTTTGTTTTTGAATCCATAACAAGGTTTATTTTATGTGAATATTGAATATCTTTCCTTTTTAAAGATAATTATTGAAAGATCCAATATGTAAAGCTTTTTATTTGACTTGTGATATTCTTATTTTTGTATTAATTTACTAAAATATAAGACCTTTCTAAATTGGTTTCATAATTTTTGTAAAATTAATTGATAGTTGTATTTTCAATAAATTCCTTAATTATTTAATCATTCTTATATTTTGATTACTAGCTTTCAGATGATTACCTGTTTTCAGTGGATTGTTTGTTGAAAACTAGTAAAAAACATTTTAAATAAATCAATTTTTAAATTTTTTAGTATAAGTAATCCTTGGAATAATCAAATTAGTTTTGGTCTTTGATTGAGAGTTTTTACACCATTCTGAAATTATTCTCTCACAATTTAATTGATTGAAGTTCCCTAACGTGAGTCGATAAAGCTCATTAGTTTTGGTTTATCTATTAAATAATAGAATAGATTTTTTTAGTACTATGATCAAGCTCATAGGCTTTAATGTGAAGGAATATCAGGTAACCTGGCTCTCTACAATTATTTTTGTCCCTTTATCTTTTCTTCTGTGACCTCAGCCACTTCTAGGCTCAATAGTAATATTCAGTATGGCTTCAAAATAATTTTTTTATAAATAAAGGTTTCTTGAATCTTATATCCATCCATTTTTATAAGAAGAAAATATTAATTTCAAAATGGTTCTTTGCAGAATTGCATCATTTCTTGAGAAAAAAAAATCAAAAAAACAAGGTTTTCATTAATTCCTGATATGGTCTTTATAATTCGATGTTAAATTATCTTCCGCTTTAACAACTTATGTAGTTATTTTTATCACATGCATCTTATGGAGTTACCCTAAGTTATTTTGGTATATAATCCACATCTGGTCTGAAATCACAAGGTTTACTTACTCAAGCTAATTTCATCATCTTTCCCTTTTTGAAAATATTATAAATTTTAATTATTAACACAATTTATTTTTATTTCATACCTCAAAATTTATTTTGATATATTTTTTGCCTTATTTTTCTATTTAAAACATACCTCACCTACAATCGCCTATTCCTAAACTACCATCTGCTCGTCTTGACTCTCATTTATACAAACTAGAAGATAAATAGAGTGAAATTTTTAATAATTAATAGCTTACTTAGAAAATTGAATATTTATTATTTTCAATGAGAATGTAATTGTCTTATTTAGGAATTATTGAAGGAAAGTATCTTTATTTTGGAGTTCCTTATATACTTATTTATTTGAAATTAGGTTTGGTACTTTCTTTCATGGATTTAGGAAGTAATAGGAGAAGTGTATTTGCACTAGCATACCCATGGAAGGCCGCAAGGCGTGTGGAATTCCAAAATCACATTTCTTGGAATGGAAATACATTCCTGGACAAATCATGTATATCAAGAAAGCCCAAAAAATAATAAGATTATGAAAAAATAAAAAAAGAATAAGGAGCTGAGTTGAATAGACCATCCTATTTATGTCAAAATATTTATTTTGAATAAATATAAATATTAGATATTTAATCATAGTGGGAACATATTATGATTCAATCTTGATAAGAAAAATAATAAAGAAGTTATATTTAAGGAAGCTAAAAATGAAATTAGCTCAACAGATTATGGGTGTTCTTCTAAACTTAAGTATATCCTGTGAGCTTTTATATTAGTTCGGTTGTCTAATTAGTAGATTTGAAATCCCTTAGTATTAATATTATATGAAAAAAAATCTTTCATTTATTCTGAGAAACCTTTCTAGCTCATATCAAATAAATACCAAAAGCTATAAGAGAATATGGCACAAAGAAAATTTGGGATAATTATTGTAAAATGAAGTATATCTATAAATAGATAAGAATTAATAAAGAGGGAGATTTCTGACTTCTCTTGAAAGAATAGCTTATATGAAAATAGCTCATTCCAAAAAAAAATCTCTTTGATTGGGAGAAATCACCAAGTAATTTTCTGTTTCAGGTCACTTATACCAACTTATTTAGGATGGAAAGAGATTGATGACTTCTTAAAGTGCTTAAATAAATTATCATGATTCAAAAACTGAAAGTTTGAGCTTTAATAAATTTTCTTTTGTAAAAGAAAATTGTGGATTTAACATTAAATCAGAAATATTTCACTCTTGGTTATCTTCCTCAATTTTCTTCAACCTGAAAGCTCATTATTCCTGGTAACTAAATAATTCATTAATATGTAAAGTGAACCTTTGCATCTTTATTTATTTAATCAATTGATAATGGCTGGTTAAAGTAATAATTAGGAAGAATTCAAAAATATCAGCCTGCTAATAGGTTGATTCCCCCTTATGACTATTTTAAGAATACCAGTTATCAATCAAGTGCCTTTTCAATATAAAAAGAAAAAAAATAAGAATAATTTTCTAAAATCTGATAATTGAAATACCCTTTTCAACAAAAAAATTCAAATTAATAAAAACCCCCAAGTAAAAAAAGGAAATGTTTCAAAATAGATTTAACATAGAGCTTTTAATTAATAACTTTGAGACTTCAGAATCATGGGATAGTATCAAACTTAGCTTCAAAAAAAACCAAGTTGAGGTTAATTTACTTGATCAATGTCAAGCCCCTTTTTCAAGTTTAACCATTAAAAATCAGGTTGTGGCTTTCAAAACACCTTATTTTAAGAATGCATAGAAATTGTACGTATGATTTAAGCAAAAAAACGAAGGGGAATTCAGATAACGAAAGAAGCTTGGCCACTAAGCTTATTTCAAGAAAAACACAAGTTGGCTTGCAACTGATAATGTCACATAAGATTGCCAATTCTTGAGAATCATTTCTCTTTATAAGGAAGTAAACTCCGATGGGGGATCAGGCTGAGAATAAAAGGAAGCGCGCATGCTCAACTTGGTGGTGGTGGGCACGTCCCCCTTGGGTACCTAGTGCTACTCCAAGCCAGCAGGCGCAACTGTCGGCGCCACCGCCGATAACTTTCCACAGGATACCGCCGTCGTCTAGTTTTCGTCATCATTGGTTTATGATATCAACATGCTAAAATATCGAGCTATCGTTTTCTCGGCATGCATTACAATCCTTGCGGCGTCTGCTCGTGAAGATGGCGACCGTTATCAATATCAATCTACTCACCAAATCATATTTCAACCAACCCCCCAAGACGATCCTATATCGCGATTGTCCTCGTTAAAAGATTTGGTCGAGCTGAAACATCCAGCAACCGTGCCAGTCTCAAACCAAGATCTCTTGCTGTTCGATAAGCACATCAAGGCATATCCAGAGAAAAGATTAATTAGATGGTCTGATGGTCATCAAGAATGGATGACTGAGGGCGAGAAATCGCTGCTGATCTTGAAAGAAAACGGCCGGAAATTCGTCGATGTAACAGATTGGGAAAAGGACGAGCAAGAAAAGCAGGAGCTCATCTCAGGATTTGATCAAGAAAGCTCAAGAATCTTGACCCTCGACCGAATTTCAAACCGTCAATCGACCTTTCCATCTGAGATTCAATTTGGACTCGAGAAATTGAAGGATGATTACTTTGGTTTGATCCAAACTTCTAGAATGAAATCTAGATTGTTGGAATTCTCCCATTTCAGAACTAGGTTAGTCAATTGGCTTGGCTCACGTTATCGACGACAATCTTTTATCAAACTACTCTTTTCAGATATTATCGTTCTTCTACTGGTCAAAAAAGTCAGCGGTGGTTATTGGATCTGATTCAATCATTGGTCTCAAAGTCCTCATCAAACGTAACGGTCAGCGAATTTAAACACGAATGGGGTCAAAATTCAATAATCGCTCGATTCCAGCCTCATCCCAATTCCAACGAAACAGACCTCATCAAGACTCAAACCTTCGTCATTGGTGCCCATTTAGATTCAACAAACTTGTTGCCCATTTTGTCAGCTCCTGGCGCAGATGATGATGGTTCAGGTACGACCTCGATCCTTGAGGCATTTGATGTTTTACTCCAACAGAATTGGGGCCCAAAGCCAAATCAAGGGGCTGTTGAATTTATGTGGTACTCCGCCGAAGAAGGTGGCCTATTGGGCAGTCAACAGGTTGCAAGAGCTTATCGTGATGCTGGTCGAACAGTTACTGGAATGGTTCAATTTGACATGACAGCCTACGTCAAGGCCGGAACAACTCCAACAATTGGCTTGATAACCGATTTTGTAGACCCATCTTTGACGCGTCAGTAGTCTTCGTTCATCACTACTTAAGGCTATATTTCAAGCATTCATCCTAGTCTTTACCATATAGAATACTTGCGATTATTGATTGACGAATATCTATCGGTTGGCTGGACCAACACCCGATGTGGCTATGCATGCTCCGACCATGCTAGCTGGATAAAAGTGAATGTGCCCAGCGCTTTTGCGATCGAGTCAACGTTTCAAGATTCCAATCACAAGATTCATACAACTAGTGACACAATTGATGTCCTTGGATTTAGCTTTGACCGTTTAAGTCTTAATTTGGCTTTTTCAAACAGGAGTTTTGTTTTTTGACACTAACCGTAATTCAATGAAACAGATATGGCTGAGTTCTCCAAATTAATAATTGGATTAATAATTGAGTTAAAGGGATTGTGATAAAACCCATCGATTTCTCAGGATCTTTTTCGCGCTCTTACAACAAGTTTATTTTTCTTTGCAGCATGCCGTTCATCTTTACTACGCTGTACTCTAATTCGGCTTCTTTATCCTTTTTTGATATGTAATGTCAGGTTTTATCGCAATTTCTTCATTTTTTGAGTATGTCATGATTTCATGAATCTTTTGAGAAAACAAAGTGATATTTGTTAGAAATGATCGCTGGTAGATCGTTTGGAAGACAGTCATTATTTGTCTTACAAACCTCTTTGACGTAAGACTATTAAGTCCAATGATATTCTTTGTTTTACCTTGCAAACAACTTTTTTTTTTCGAATGATTAAGCAATGTGGCAGAAAACTGTCTTTTTTCAAGAGGGCCATTTGCTCTGTCATAAGGATGTTATTATGTTCAAGGCACAGCAATACTGATCAAGTTTTTTCCTGTTTTCAATTTTTCTTTTTTCCTTTCTGCTTCCTTTTTTTAGTTTTTATCGTATTTATTGTGTATTTATTTTTTCTTCTTGATGGCTTGATGTTTTTCAGTCATATTTGGTTGTTTTTTTTGTTCAAATTTCTTCGGTGTCAAAGTTTTGTTTTTGCTCTTTTTTTTATTTTGTGTTTAATTTTTTGAATTTTTAAGTATTTTCTAATTTTTAATAAAACCTATTTTTAAATGATTGAAAACAAATATTTAAATTCACTTTATTAATTTAAAAAACTAAATATAAAAAACAATGAAAAAATGAAAAATATTGTCTTATTAATATATTGGTAAGAAAGATTTTTTATAGTACTATTTGAATATCATATGTTTTTGTTGAAAAGGTATATAAATCTTAGCATATCAGAAAGTACATTTTGCTCATTCATTCTGTGGTATGAAAAAGGTTAGCCCTTAGTCATTTTGAATACGTTATATTCTAAAAAAAAAAATATAAATTTGGTCACCTTAATTATAGTCCTCATTTATATTTTTTGAAAGCTTCAAATTTCTTACCATAACCTTTACTTAATTATTTTTTTCAATTTCTTTGTATGTCTTTTTCATTTATTTTGTTAATTTACTCCTTTACTTATTTTAATATTTTCTACAGTCAAAAAATTGCATCTAGTTATTTTCATAATCAGCTCTGTTTGCATTTTCTTCATTAAATGAATTTTCATTGGGTTGTGTGAAAGATGGATGTACATTAAAAGGAGGAAGATATTACAAGTTGTCAACAGAGTTATCAATACCCATTTGCCTTGCATGTTAATCTAATTTGGAAAAATGGGTCCCATTTATCATTCCATTTAAAAATACAAATCAGTATTATATGCCTTTTCAATTGAGTATTTTCTTCATTAGCAAAAGAATAAGAGACCTCTTTAAAGTGGTATGGGATAAAAGAGAAATTCAACTACCTCAATAAATAAGCAACCCCAACTCCAAAATTCTTTTCAAATATTTGTATTTTTTCAAGCTCATGGAAAACCCTAAGCATTTTATTTTCAGGTAGCTAGCTGTTGTTGATAGTTCTTCTTCATGGCTTTCATACAACACCTGATATATAATTTCTGTATATAATAAAAACAACATTAATATGAGTATGCAATGAGATATTTCTAGATCTTTGAGTTCATTCAAATTTTTTCACTCCATCTTATGATAAATTTTGTTTTTCTTGGATTGTTTTAGCTATTTATTTATCTGTTGCATTGCAATCCTTGCTAATACTAAAACAGGTTTATCTTTTGTGATTGTTTGGTATAAATTAAGGCAGATGCATGTTTATTTCAAAAAAAATAAGATATATCCTGTTCTCTGAATATTCACCTTGTGAATAAGGTGAATTCATATTCCCCCCAGAAGCTACAAATGCAGTTTCCATTTTTGTGAGTCAAAAATATTAACCTTCTTTTTCTAAATCATAATTTCTAGTATAAGTCAAAGAGAATACCTATACTTATTTCATGGAGAATAAAGTGAAGTTTTATTATATGCTTTACAGTATAGAATTCAATTTAAACTTCAATATTTCTAAGAATTATTTACCCTGTAAAATATATCAATTGAATTTGGTAAGATTCCCAATTCAGATAAGCATGAACTAAACAGATCAGTCAAGGGTCCTTTTGGGAGTTTTATTTGTTTGTTTTTGGTGCAGATAAATAATTTACCTAACCAATCAAGCTTATTTGAAACCCCAGAAATGACAAAAGAGGATTCTTTTACACTATTATACCCTCCCCATATGAAATATTAATGAAGATCATCCAGAACTATGGCATTCAGATGGATACTATTTTGGAATCCTTATCTCTAATTTTAATCTCCACTTGAATCTAAAAAGCACTTTACAAAATGAGAGATTTTGTAACAACCATCCATCAGGGGTAAGGGTATTCATTCATACACCCACTCAAACACCTCAAATCAGCAAATCCAGTATCTGCATCAGCAGTCAGTTTCAGCAATCTTCATTCTGAAACATGCATACAGTTTGGTACATCAATACAGCCTGTCAATACTTGTACAGGATGGATTCACCCTAATACAGTTTCAATACACCAGTATGAAACTGTATGATCACTCCAATACACCACACCTCTTGTACAGGTCCTGTACAGCTGTACAAGACCTGTATTGGCCAGACTCAATTCAACAATCAATTATTCTCATGAAAATTCTTCTCTGGATCAGGGCTGGTGATTCTCACATATACCAGCCCCTCTTTCTCCCCCCCTGGGGACTTTTCCCCAGTTAATTAAATTAGTTGATTTATTATTATCTGAATATTCTTATCCTTATATTTTTGGGTATTATATTTATTTAATCTTAAGTTAGTCTTTGCCTTTTTTCTTTCTTCGCCTGTACAGTATGAGTTGGGTGGCCATATCCTTATTAACCCTTCTCTTTCCATTCTGACAGGTTGAAACAGTGGACTTGGACTTGTTGGTGGTTGGCTCTTCTATTTCTTATTCTTATTTCTTTTGCTGCTGCTTTTCTCATATTTATTCTTTTAGTAATTCATCTTAACACTTTCAAGTGTATCTCATCTTATCCTATCCTTGAGCCCTCCATAAGTGAGTCCCAGTTTACTGAGTGCCAGGCCCTCTTCACTTCGAAGAGCCCCTGTGACATTAATTTAATTAACTCATATTTGATTCTTTCTTTTCATTCATTTATATTCATTTCCTCTCATTCATCAATGATGACCTTTTCATGATTTTATGATTTTTATGATTTTTTATGAATTTCCATTCTCTTATCAATTTTCATCTCATTCTTTTCATTCTTATGAAAATTGATTCTTTTCCTTTCTTAATCATTGCTGACCATTTCATCACTTCATTTTATTTCTTATCAAATCAAATTTTCTCTGTGTTTTTTATTCAGGTCTTATTCAGGAGTAATTGATTGGTTATTTGATTGGTTTATTCATTGGGATTCATTGGTTGATTGGTTATTGATTCAGGATTTCATTTGGATTATTGATTGACTTTTGAACTCTCAAGATATTGATTGATCCTCAAGAATTGATTTTGATTATTGATTGATTTAACTCATCAAGATATTGAATCGATTTTCGAAGATTTTGAACTGATTGATTGATTCCTCAAGACTTGATTTCATATTGAAGACACTTATTGATTGATTATTGATTGAATATTGATTGATTATTGATTTCCTCAAGATTATTGATATTTGATTTGAATTGATTGTTGATTGATTGAATTGATTTGATTGTTGATTTGAATTGATTCCTCAAGATTCATCAAGATTTTATTGTGATTGATTTGGCCAAATCTGATTATTCTTCTTAATACCATCAAGTTACTTTGATTCTTTTCATAATGCCAGTTCAGCATAGCCCCCCAGCCAAGAATACTAGATCCCAGAAAATTCCAGCTGTTCTCACTCCTACAGCAAGGGCTCCTCTTGACCGCACACCATCAGTTCATCAACTGAGTGCAAACTTGGACAGAGGACCACCAATGGAAGGAGCAGCACCCTCAAGAAGAGGTGGGATGAAATCTAGAAGATCAAGATCCTTTTCTGGACTTTTGGGTGGCTACCCTGGCATGTCTGAAGGTGCAAGAGCAAGATTAGGGGAAGTTGAAGATGAAGAGGGGGAAGAGTCTGTGGAAGAGGATGATTCTGGGGAAACTGAAGTGGCAGATGCCTTGGCAAATGCTCCAGAGGTGCCTCAGGGTTCTAATCTAGCCCTTTCTAGTCAACCTCCTGTCTCCCAAACTGATCCAAGTCTCCTCAAGATGATGGAGCAGATGACTCAATTCATGGGACAACTCACTCAAGCAGTTGCCCCCAGGGACAATTCCAAAGCCCCTGCTTTCAAGACTCCATCCATGAAGGCACCTGATTCTTTTGATGGTACTCAAGCTCATAAGTTGAGAGGATTTATCCAATCCTGTCAACTAATTTTCCATAATGATCCAGCAAACTTCTTCTCTGACAGGAAGAAGGTTTTGTACTCAACTTCTTTTCTCACTGGTAGAGCTGGCAAATGGATTGAACCTTACCTCTCAAATATTTCCAATGAAGACCCTTCCTACCTCCTCAATAATTGGCCATTGTTTGAATCTCAGTTATTCACTCTGTTTGGTGACCCCAATGAAGTCAGGAAAGCTGAACAAGAGTTGGACAATTTGAGGATGAAGGAAAGTGGTCATGTTTCCTTGTACATAGCAGATTTCAGAAGCTTAATGTCAAGAATTGGAGATTGGGGGGAAAGAGCTTATATCCATGTTTACAGAAGAGGATTGGCATCAAGATTATTGGATCAGTTGGCTTCTCACCCTGGAACTTTTGATACTCTTCAAGAACTTATGGATGTCACTCTAGAATTAGACACAAGATATCATGAGAGGCAAAAGGAAAAGGGTGGCAATCAAGAAAAGAAGCCTCCAGTCATTGGATCCAATCAGTCTAGGCCTCCTCAAAACTCATCTTCAAAGAGGCCTCACCAGAAGAAGAACAAGAAGGGCAAGCAATTCCAATCTTCAAAGGACAAGCCCCATGCTGCTCTCCTCAATAAGGACAATAAACTAATCGGTTCTGAAAAGGAGAGGAGGATTAAAGAGGGGTTGTGTACTTATTGTGGTGGAAAGCACCCAATTGAAAAATGCTTCAAGAGACCTCAGAACAAGCCTGGGTCATCATCAAGAGGCTTCCCTAGCAAACAGGGAAAAGCCTGAGTGGGAATCATGATGTGTTCAATGGTTCTCACTTATTTCCTTCAAGAGCACAATTGTGCACTCTGAATACTAGTGTCAAGAAATCTTTAAAATTTCTTATTTTTTCTTCTGTCTCTGATATTTTTTATAGTATTCTCATTGATTCTGGTGCTACAAACTCTTTTATTGCAAAGAATTTTGTTCTCAAGTACTCATTGACTCTGTCAGAGCTCCCTGAAAAGATTCCTCTTTTCATTTTGGATTCTAATGAATCCCCTGCCTTGTTCATCACCCATTATACCAAGTGGGTAGTTGACTTGCCTTCCTTCCCAAGCTTTGAATGGGATTTCTTTATCATAGATTCACCCAAGGGAGAAGACCTGATATTGGGCTATGATTTCCTTTACCATTTCAATCCCATTATTGATTGGAAAAATGGATTGATCACCTATGATTCTAATCATAAGGATTCTAGTGGTATTATTCCTTCTACTAGTAATGACTTAGCCACTGCTGTCAACAGTGTTGCTCTGGCTGGTGAACTTAAGACACCTTCCATCCCTTCTTCTGTCCATATCCCTTCCATGATTCCCTCTCAGTCATTACTTCCATCAAGAGATGAAGTCTTCAAAGAGATAAAGGATGTTGGAGAAGATGTTGCCATATCTTCACTTCATCTCTTCCAAGGGGATATGGACCTTCCTCCCTTATCTTTTCATGCATCCCTGGAGGAGCAGTGGGATGAGGAGGAAGAGCCAGAAGAAATTGAAACTGTGTTGAAGGTTGTTCCTCCTGCTTATCACCAATATTTGGATGTATTCTCCAAGGTGAAAGCAGAGAAACTCCCTCCACACCGGGCCTGTGATCACCATATCGAATTGGAGGGTCTTCTACCTCCAATTGGTGTTATCTACTCATTATCAAATCAAGAGTCAGAAACACTGCGGGCCTACATTTCAGAGAATGTAGAGAAAGGTTTCATTAGACCAAGCTCCTCTTCAACAGGAGCACCTGTCCTTTTTGTCAAGAAAAAGGATGGAGGTCTTCGTTTGTGTGTTGACTACCGCAAACTCAATGCTGTCACTAGGAAGAACAGATACCCTGTTCCTCCTATGAACCAGCTTCTTACCGTATTCAACGGTTCCACTATCTTCTCCAAGATAGATTTGCGTGGTGCATATAACCTTCTGAGAATCAAAGAGGGGGATGAGCACTTAACTGCCTTTAGAACCAAATATGGTAGTTATGAGTATTTGGTCATGCCATTTGGTTTGACCAATGCTCCTGCTTCTTTCCAGAATCTGGTAAATGATATATTTGCAGATTTCTTGGATGTGTTTGTTGTGGTTTATTTAGATGATATTATGGTCTTTTCCAGTTCTGAGGAGGAACATGTCAAACATGTGGCCTCTGTCCTCCAAAGACTGAGGGACAATAATTTGTTTGCCAAAGCCTCCAAGTGTGTATTCCATGCCTCAAGTGTGGAATACTTGGGCTATGTTGTTTCAAGTGATGGCCTCAAGATGGACTCTTCAAAAGTTCAGCAAATACTCAATTGGCCTCAGCCCAAAAACATCAAGGCTCTTCAATCTTTTCTTGGCTTTGCCAATTTTTATCGTCGCTTCATTAAAAATTATTCCAAAAAAATCACTTCTCTCACTTCCCTTCTCAAAAAAGATTCTCCCTTCATCTTCAATGAGGAAGCTCTTAGTCAGTTTCAAGCACTCAAAGAAGCTTTCACCTCTGCTCCTATCTTATCTCACTTTAATCCTTCTCTACCTACTATAGTAGAGACTGATGCTTCTGATTATGCATTGGGCGCCGTACTGAGTCAGGTGAATGACTCTGGAAAGCACCCCATTGCATTTGATAGTCGCAAGCTCTTACCAGCTGAGCTCAACTATGAGATTCATGACAAGGAACTCCTTGGCATAGTTTGGGCTCTCAAGCGCTGGAGAGCATTTCTTCTTTCTCTTTCCAATTCTTTCGAGGTCTTGACAGACCACTCTTCCTTGCAGTATTTCATGTCTTCCAAAGTTCTTACTTGTCGTCAGGCCCGCTGGGCTGAGTTTCTCTCTGAGTTTCATTTCACTATCACTTACCGCCCAGGCAGGCTGGCCACTTTACCAGATGTCTTGTCACGTCGGGACGACGTGTACCCAGAGAGGGGGGTGGACTTCATCATCAAGAATCCTCAAAATCTTCATCAAGTACTTAAGCAAGATGGAATTCAAGAGTCAAGATTCTTCTCAATCAAAGTGGAAATTTTCTCAGATTTAGTTGACAAGATTCAAAAAGAAGTATGGCAAGACAAAGACTATAAAGAAATACTCAAGCAACTAGCAAGAGGTGAATCAGTTCCAGATTATTCTCTTGAACCTCAAGCCAAGTTATTATTATTCAAAGATAGAGTGGTAATCCCAAGCAATGAAGAACTTCAACTCAATATTCTTCAAAAGCGTCATGACTCACCATTGGCTGGCCATCCCGGCCAGGAGAAGACCCTCAAACTCATCAAGAGGGATTTTTATTGGGCTGGAATGAATCAATTCATCAAGGACTATGTGTCCTCATGTCAGCAATGTTCAAGAAACAAGAACATCCATCACAAGAAGTTTGGATTACTCAAGCCTCTTTCAATTCCATCTGGTCCTTGGAATTCCTTATCAATGGACTTTATCACTCAATTGCCACTGTCCAACAACTTTGATTCAATTTTAGTAGTTGTGGACAGATTCTCAAAAATGGCAATCTTCATTCCAACTTATGGCACAATCACTGCTCTGGATTTAGCTCAAATATTCATTAGCCATGTAGTTTCCAAGCATGGACTCCCAGTCAGTATTGTCAGTGATAGAGGATCCTTATTTGTTTCATCATTCTGGACTCAATTGTGTCAGCAGCTCAAGATATCAAGAGATCTTTCAACTGCTTTCCACCCTGAAACAGATGGACAGACAGAGAGGGTAAATCAGATACTAGAACAGTACCTTCGGATGTATGTCAGCTATCATCAAGATGACTGGTACACCTGGCTCCCTCTGGCTGAATTTGCCTATAATAATGCAGAACATTCATCAACCAAGCAATCACCTTTTTTCACCATTTATGGAAGAAATCCCAGCTTTGACTCAATCCATATTTCTCAAGACTCACCTGCTGGAAAGTTATCAACAAAACTCCAATCAGTACAGCAAGTTGTCAAAGAAGAATTAGAGTCAGCAATAAGGAGATTCAAGAAGTATGCAGATAGAAATAGGGCAATTCCACCTGATTTCCAACCTGGGGACAA
The DNA here is from genome assembly GCA_023105745.1 of Austropuccinia psidii. Classification (NCBI taxonomy): domain Eukaryota; kingdom Fungi; phylum Basidiomycota; class Pucciniomycetes; order Pucciniales; family Sphaerophragmiaceae; genus Austropuccinia; species Austropuccinia psidii. The sequence continues at coordinate 3,378,850 of JALGQZ010000014.1, forward strand.
AGTATGGCTAGCTTCCAAGAACATCAAGACAACAAGACCCACCAAGAAATTATCAGAAAGATGGTTGGGACCCTTTGAAGTTCTTAAGAAGATTGGCAGCCATGCATATCACCTCAAGTTGCCTCAGCAATGGAAGACAGTTCACCCTGTATTCCATGTGTCCTTATTAGAACCAGTCAAGCATTCAACTATCCCAAATCGTCATCAATTGCCGCCACCACCAGTTTTAGTGGAAGAGCAAGAAGAATGGGAAGTGGCTCAGGTTCTGGACTCAAAACTCAAAAGAGGTAAATTATGGTATCTTGTAGAGTGGAAAGGATTCAGTGAAGACCCAGAAAGAACCACTTGGGAACCAGCTTCCAACCTTACCAACTCACCAGACCTTGTCAAGGATTTCCACTCATTGTATCCAGACAAGCCTGGTCCAAATACCTCAAGAGTTTGATTTTATGGTGCTTGGTGGGGAGAAGAAGTTATGAAAGTAAGTTCCTCTCCTGGCATGCACCTTTAAGGGGGTATTCTACCCATATGTTGTTGTAAGCATCACCTTGGCCACTTTGTGAGCACTTGTCAAATCTTTGGACAGGTTCAGGAAGCATACAACATCAATACCCTCCGATTTGGACCTTATCAAGATATGGCCCAATGTTTCTTTCTTTATGTTTCATTTTCTTTCTTTATTATCTTTTCATTTTATGCCAATCATCATAATTCAAGACATTCATTTACTTCAAGTCATTTATGGCAATTCATCTCAGAAGTCATTTATGGCAATTCATCTCAGAAGTCATTTATGGCAATTCTTTTCAGTTTTATGGTGCTTGGTGGGGAGTGGAAGTTATGAAAGTAAGTTCCATCTCCTGGTATGCATCCCTGAGGGTTCTACTTCTTGTAAAACATCACCTTGGCCACTCTGTGAGCATCAAATGCTTGGTTTTTGTTTTTCAGACACTTCTTGGCCAGAATCAAGCAGCTCACCACAAGAAGGACCAGCCATCAGGAAATTTTCTTTATTTCTTTCTTTACTCTCATTTTCTCTTATTATTTTCTTTCTTTCTTTACTTGTATAATTTTCTTTCTTTTATTTCTTTAAAGCAGCAGCATCCCCTCCCCAAATCATGTATTGGGAGGTTCCATTATCTTTCTTATTTTTTATTTTTTAGTAGTTATAAGAGTGGGGATAGAAGTCAAACCAAACACAAACAAGGAAAAGGAAACTAGTTATCTCTACCCAAGTCATCAAAAGTTCTCTGGAAATCATTTATCAACTCATCTTCATACCAGGAAAATTTTGCAGCCATTTCTTCAGAAGCAGTACCTGGAATCGTCCTGTCATTGGCATACATAATCACCTCTCTGCTATTTCTGTCAACTCTCCTGAACAATCTGGCCACAGCATCTTGATTTTCACTAGCCGCGTTGGGATCTTCTCTGGTAACCCGGATAGGCCAACGTTCTCTTCTTTGGAATACTTGAGCGGCAGGAAACGGCAAAGGGGACATCCCATCTCTTCTTCTGCTGGAGCTGGCCACAGGTTGGAGTTGACGGGAGGTGTTTATGGGTGAGTTTCTGGGCTGTTGAACTGGAGATGGTCTTACTGCTGGATTCAAGGCAGGCCTGGTGGTGTGAGAAGTAGTTGGTGATGGAGGAGGAAGGGTTGTAGGAATTGAAGCAAGCATTGGTTGGAAGGTTCTTGGAGTGCTGGGAACCACTTGGCTTTGGAATCTGGGGTTGGCAAGAGGCTGAGAAGAGGAATTGCTGGATGGATGGCCACTTGAATGAGGAATAACTTGAACTTCTTCACCATCCAACTCATCACTTCCTTCAGCATCTGGATCTGATGGGGAATCAACAATTCTTCTTAGCTTCTTCACTACTTTCACCACTCCATCAGCATTGGTCCTTGAAATGGGAATTTCTGAGCTGTAGTGGATGGGCCTACCACCAATTGGAATGGGCCCTCCAACATTAGTCCATCTGGCCACATCCCTCTGCCTAGAACCAGTCACTACATCAAAATATCAGCATTAATTCAACCAAGAAATGCAAATCACTCACATTGAGAAAAGCCAGAAGTGGCATCAGGGGTAGGTTCCTCAAGAATGGGGAATTCCTGCCCATAAGGCCCATCCTTCCTACTCCATAAGTGCCTCCTCACCTGGGACAAAGTTGATCCGGTACGGCGGCATGGCTTCTTCCCAATAAAGCAGAAATGGCATTTTGACGATCGAGGATTGTAATGTTGAAAGCAATCCTTCCCCCTGGCCAAACACTCAGTACAGGCAGGATCAAGAACTTCAACTGCTCTGAACCCATCATATGTTTGGGAGGGGTCAAAATGGCCAGAAGACGCCATGGAGGGAGAAGACAATCGACTGAAGACGCCAGAACCATGAAGAACAGACGGTGGCGGTGCAGAAGGGGAAGATTCAGTGAGTTCAGTCAGTTTGGAACTCATAACTGAAGAAAGTGCAAGCAGAAGATTCAAGACGTCAGAATCATTCCACTCCACATCAAGAAAAAGAAATTTGACTCAAGGAACTGGGGCCATAACTCAATTATGCCCCACCTCAAAGCCTCTAAGGTGAAGGTTCATACCCCTTTGGGGCTGAACTCATCACCCAGGGCCTCCCCTGCAACTTTGGGGAGGCCAAGATCTTGATGGTCCTGGACCCCTTCAATGGATCCAGGCCACATATGGTGAAATTTGGAATGGGGCCATTTTTGGGCCCCTTGGTCACCCTGGGTCCCCAGTAAATTTGGGCCCAGGGGCTCCATTTTGGTCCTGGGGGCCTCCAATAGCCCCCACGGACCGCGGACCGCGGCGTACGGTCCACGGCCCACGGACCGCGGCGTACGGCCCGCGGACCGTAGGACCCCAAGACATCAAAAAGGCCTATTATGGCCAAAAAACCCAGAAAATCAAAAAATTGCCCTAATCACCAAAACACCCAGCAAGGCCAAAAAAGGCCATAAAAAGCAAGATACATCAAGATCACTCAAGATGGAGGCCACAGTCCAAAACCCACTGGGAGGGCTGCCTGAGGCCAATTCCTTGGATCATGGGGACAAGACCCCTTGGAGGTTCATTGAATGGATTAAGTCTGGGCCAATGAGTACAAGTCATATACTCATTGGGCACCAATTTTTGAGCACAAGTGCTCAATGGCCTTTATTCTGGGATATATCCCAAGGCCACATCCCAAGACATGGCTGATTGAATCAAAAGAAAGAATTGCATACTCTGGAAGGAATACTCACTCAAATTTGTAAAGAAAGGGGGGAATCAATTGAATTTGGCAGGGAAGAAGTAATAAAGGATTTTCAGGATAATGGTCAAGAGGAAAGGAATTTAAAAAGAAAATTTTTTGAAAAAAGTGTGGGGATATTGAGATGCCACTCAACAGTGGCAGGGTATTATGGTGTTCAGGAGCCCACCAGTTTCAAGAGGGGGATACTGTAACAACCATCCATCAGGGGTAAGGGTATTCATTCATACACCCACTCAAACACCTCAAATCAGCAAATCCAGTATCTGCATCAGCAGTCAGTTTCAGCAATCTTCATTCTGAAACATGCATACAGTTTGGTACATCAATACAGCCTGTCAATACTTGTACAGGATGGATTCACCCTAATACAGTTTCAATACACCAGTATGAAACTGTATGATCACTCCAATACACCACACCTCTTGTACAGGTCCTGTACAGCTGTACAAGACCTGTATTGGCCAGACTCAATTCAACAATCAATTATTCTCATGAAAATTCTTCTCTGGATCAGGGCTGGTGATTCTCACATATACCAGCCCCTCTTTCTCCCCCCCTGGGGACTTTTCCCCAGTTAATTAAATTAGTTGATTTATTATTATCTGAATATTCTTATCCTTATATTTTTGGGTATTATATTTATTTAATCTTAAGTTAGTCTTTGCCTTTTTTCTTTCTTCGCCTGTACAGTATGAGTTGGGTGGCCATATCCTTATTAACCCTTCTCTTTCCATTCTGACAGGTTGAAACAGTGGACTTGGACTTGTTGGTGGTTGGCTCTTCTATTTCTTATTCTTATTTCTTTTGCTGCTGCTTTTCTCATATTTATTCTTTTAGTAATTCATCTTAACACTTTCAAGTGTATCTCATCTTATCCTATCCTTGAGCCCTCCATAAGTGAGTCCCAGTTTACTGAGTGCCAGGCCCTCTTCACTTCGAAGAGCCCCTGTGACAGATTTTTAGAGTTTAAGATATTCATATCTTTTTTATATTACATAAATATCAGAAAGCATTAACCCAAAATATATTCTCCTAGATTCTATGAACCTTCTAAAGCCTTCAAAATATATTTCACCAAATCTCAGCCTTAGAGATATTTTCATATACCCAAAAGACCACAAATAACAAAATTAAGTTATAATTATGAATAAAGAAGTTTATTTTATAAAAACAAAAAAAATTAAAATATAAACTAAAAATTTATATAGAAAATTAAAATTTTAATTATAATTTAAGATTAAAATTATATTAAAGTTTGAAATTGTAAAAATACAATTTTACTTGCAAAAATTAAGTAAAAATAAATTTTAACCAAAAATATTTTTTTCAGAAAAAATTTAATAAAAATTATTATAAATTTTTTCTAATAAATAAAATTATAAAAATTATTTTAAAATTTGATTCCTTATAAAAAATTAGGTGAGGTTACCTCTGAGTGAAAAATCTGTAACTTAACTATAAATAAGCTTAAATTAAGTTTTTTTTTGTATTTTCAATATAAAAATCTGAAAATAATCAAAAATTTAATTTAATTCCCACCACATGTGGTTTTAACCATCAATTTTTTGTGTTAAAATTGAGGTTTTGTGTGTAGTTTAGAAGCTATGAGGAATTGAATTATTTTCAATTGAAATGTCAAAATGTGCACATGTATTACATAAGTGAACTTTAATTTAAATATTAAATATCAATTATTACAGTTGTGTGCTGTAAAAACCCAATTTAATTAGATATATAAATTACAAGTATAATGCATGATGAGGAATTAAAGAAAAAATAAATTGGAAAGATTGATTCTGGGGGGAAAAAGGAATCTTGGCTCTAAGGGGGAGCCAGACCTCCAAATTCCTTGCTGACAGGCGTGAGATGTCAAAATACATGCAAAAGTTCATTACTTTTGGCCTGGAATTGAGTCAAAGGGTCTGTTACTCAATTGATCATGAGGTTTTGATACCAACCAGGGAAGCTTTAACTGTTTCCAAGAGGGTAAAACTACCCTTAAGTTTACAAAATCTCAATAAAAGTAGTTTCAACTGGTTTTGAGGTCTCTTACACACATTCTGACATGTTTTTGAGGCTTGAAACCAGGTATTACTATAACAATGGCTTATTTAAGGGACAAAATTGGCTAAAACCAGCCCTTTTTTGGTCCAAACAAGGGTTCAATGATGCCATAATTTGATTTTCTGTTTTCAGAGTGTTTCTCACAAATGATTAGAGTGAATTTCAATTTTTTGTGTAAGAAAATTGGTAGCTGTAAAATAATGTCCTATTTGCCCCATTTTTCTCTTCATATTAGACTCTTTTTCCTTTTAGAATTGGTTTAAACACTGTTAAACAAATCAATAAAAGATTCCAACCCCCTTTTTGGAATAATTTTGAACCTTTTAAACCACACAAAAAAAATATTTTTTGTAACTCTTATAATCATTTTTTACCCTTGAACCATCACAAAAATGAATTAAAGGATCTTTCATCCCCATTAAATTTGTCGCTTTATTTCCAAATTCACTCTGGTCACTTTTGGGAAAGTTTTCTCTTTAATATTTTCTTTAAAGACTTTTTTCTTATATTAATTTCCTGAAGTTCTTTGGTCAATCAATTTTGAATTGAAATTGTTCTTGAAGAAATTTCTTTTGTAGCCTCAAATATATCTTGTAGAGAATTTTTGAATAAATTTTTATTGTTGGTAAAAAAATGAATCTTTATAGTATTATTCTTTTATAATAAAAAATTTAATAAGCAACATATTTGGAATGTTTTATTTCCAAATTATTAGAATTTACTATTTTGAATTAGATTTTTACATTATACAAATTTTGAGGACAGTAAAAGCACTTGATTTTTATCAAAGTTTCATATACAGACCTTAAATTTGGGGGCCCAGGAATGATATTTTACCTGTGACATATTTTTTACCTTTTTTCAATCTTTTTCTTATAGTGAAAAATTTAAAAATCCATAAAAAATACTTATAATTCAAAAAGAAACTTTTTAATATTATAAGTGAGGCTTTCTTTTTCATTTCTCTTTTGAGAAACCTTTGTTTTAATTAAATAATTGCTTTTTTCATTTATTTTATTGTCTGAAAATGTGGTGGGACAAGAAAATATTGAAACAGCATCAACAGCCACTAGCATTATTCCTGAAAGTACTGTTAATTCTGACCATAATAGCACTGAAATTATAACTCAGAATAATCAAGCAGAGTCAATTTTATCTGAATCAATAAATTTAGATATTAGTAATACACTCCAAAGAGAAAAGGATTTTTCTAATAGTAAGTTTGTTTTGTAAAAATACTATTTTTAAGCCTTTTTACCAATAAATATGGCTTCAACAAGATCAGGAGAGAGATATAATCCCTGAAGAAGCTCCCAAAAATTCTATAGATGTGAGTGTGGCAGAAGCCAATCAGTTGCAGAAGGATAAGGGTCAGTAAATGAAGCCCAAATTGACAAATTATGCCATTCTGAAGCTGATAAAACTGTTTTACCTTCAAAAAAAGATTAAAACTCCACACAAAGCCTCAGTGGACATTTACAAAGCCAGCCAGAAAGAATAAAAAATGTACTTCAGCACAAAGAGTATCAAATCCTAGCAGACCTGTGGAAAAACTGCATGAACTCTTACCTGACTGTGAGAAAGTTTCTGAGCCATTCCAATACTTGAAAGTTACTTAATGGATGGAATCCATTTATGGAAAAGAAGAAAATGATTCTTTTGTTTCTCTTTTAACAGAAGAATGGAAGAAAAACAACCCTCCACCACCCAAAAAGGTTCAAAAACCAGCCCCAGTGCCCAGAAGAAGCAATTAAAATTTGTGAAAGCAGCCAGAATCTCAAAGCAAGGTCAAGGGAAAAGTAACAGTCACAAAAACATACAGCCAAGGCTACATAATCCCAAAGATTCAACAGGATGCCATGGGAAATTTGTTTAAGATGGACAAAAACATTATTGAAATGAGAAATGGGGAGGAAGCCAGATTGAAATATCAGAAATTATTTCTGAGATTTTGGATGGAATTCCAGCCTTGTATATAGATATAAATGATGTAAAAAATCATATTCCTGACAAAAATTCAATTATTTGTAACAATTGTAAGACAAATAAATGAACCACTTATATGTTTTGATTTTTTTAAGAAGAATTAAGAAATTGAATAATGTCAATTCATTTACAATTAAGATAAGTGAAAAATATTTCATTAGAACCAAATTAACAGATAAATATTCTAAATTTAATCTTGATGAGATAATTGGAACAATAATACATCAAGAAAGAAGTATTATCAAAGTGGATAATAAGAAATCTCTTGATGATATTTCAAATTCATTTACTGAAGTAAATACATATACCATCACATTGAAAAAGTGTTTTGATACCTCACAAGAAGAAGTATCAAAATTAAAAAGGAAATTGCATCAGATCATTTCTGATAATACTAGAAAAACAGAATTATGGAAAGGAATGAAAATTAAAGAAGAAATGTATAAAACTGAGTTAATAAATTTGATACAAGGTTTTCAACATTAATTCAGAAATTCCACAAGGTGTAATACCAGTAAAATAAATGAGGTTGAACAATTACTACACACCTTACCAAGAATGTCTACACCCCTGAATCAAAGTAAGGGTATGAGAAATTCCAACCAAAAATTATTGGATGTGGAAAATTCAAAATTAAAGAATTCATTTTCCACATCCTTCCATAACTTGGAACAATTAATCGGTCAAGCATGTTTGAAAGAAGTACCAAAACTTAAAGAATGGCCTCACTTCAGCGGTGAAGGTGAATATGACCATATGGAATCAATCAGATGTATTGACATGATTAAAGAAGAATTTGTATTACCAGACAGATTGGTAACAGCAATGTTTAACACCTTGTTTACCAAATCAGCTCATAGATTTTATGTTAAATTAAGACAAGCACATGGACACCAAAGTTGGACTTGGTGGAAAACCAAAATCATTAATAAGTGGGCCAATGATGCTTGGAGATTTAAAGTGAAAACAGCCTTTGAATATTCTAAGATTAATGGCTACAAAGACAGAGCCTTAACATGGTTTTTTCAACAAAATGACAGGCTAGCATAATTATATCCTGAAATGTCAGAATTTATGATCCACAGAAAAATTCTGAGACAATGTGAGGATGACTTGGAACATGCTGTCAAAAGCAGGGTTATTGAATAATCTTAAGCAGAAAATGTTATAAAAATATTAAAGAAAGTAACCACCACAGCTAGAATTGTTTCTATTAGAATTAATCTTAAAAGAAGTTATAAAACATCTTGGAAAGATTTTTTGGAAAAAAATCCAAATGAAAATTCTAATAATATGAAATATAAATCTGAAGATACAATCAGAAAGATACATATTTGCCAAATTTCCACACATTTAGGTGATAAATGTCCAAAAGGAGGAAAAATAAATGAAATTGAAATTTAGAAAGAACCCAATGTTGAAAATTCAGATGATAAATCATCAATATTTTCTGAATCTTCAAGAGATAGAAAATATAAATTTCACATTTTACATCATGGAATCTCACTCCCACTTTCCACAATTGAGAAATAGCCAAATTGACTTATAGAAAATACAAGATTCACAACTTATAAAACCTAAACCAAACAGGGGAAAAGTATATACAGCTTTAAATTCCTGTATAACAGAGGTGGTAATATACAATAAACCCACTAAGCTGTTACTTGACCCAGGAGCCTTCTTCTCTTGTGTTGGGAAATCTTTTTTCAAGAACTGTGGAACAGCTTTTGAAGATCAATTATTACAAATTGATGGCATAAAATTGAACAGTGCAAGCAATCCAGTGAAAAAATTGGGAATATTTGAAACCACTGTAATATTCCCACATATTGATGGAAATTTGAGAATTACTGTTGAATTTGTTGTTATGGGAAAACTGTTCTATTACCGATTTCATATTGGTAAATGACTGTTTAATCATGTATGGCATAGATTTACATAATAGCAAAGACACATACTTTACTATTGGTTAAAATAAGCATCAGAAATTTTCCTTTTTACCTTTTAAAAGAAAAATTAAAGCAAAAAAAGTATCAACAATAAACTTGGAGTTGGAAAAGTTCAAGTCATAACAAATGAATGAAGCTTAAGTAAGTATTCATCATACTTATATACAGGAAAATAAACTCTCTACCCTTTTATATGACCACAATGAAGCCTTTGAAACAAATAAAGAACAATTGGGGTCAATTATTGGTCATGAAAATGACATGATATTGAAAATTGAGAGACCATATCCACCACTCTTGAGGAGGCCTCAATAGCCAGAAAGCCCAAAATCATGAGAAGCCCTTGAGTTTCACATTAAATAACTCATAGATCTTTGTGTAATAAGAAAGGTTGGACACAATGAATAGGTAGAAATAACTACACCTGTCATAGTGGCATGGAATAATAGAAAGTCCACAATGGTTGGGGACTTTACAGCTATGAAAACTTATACTTTTACTGAAAGGTATCCCATACCAAAACTCCAAATTTCCCTCACTCAAATATCTCAAGAAGTATACATCAGCACTATGGATTCCCTGAAGTTATTCCACCAAGATTTAGTGACACCAAGTACTAGGAAATATTTGAGAATTATTGTTCATTTCCAAGTTTATGAATATTTAAGGATGCCTTTTGGTATCAAAGATGCACCTTCACACTTTCAAAGGATGAGTAATTCAATCTTTCCTGAATAACTTTAAGAAGGATGGTTAATAATTGACATTGATAACATTATTTTCTGTTCTAAGAATTGGGAAGAGAACATATAAATATTTTCTGGAGTTTTGGGAAAAGTCCAATCTTTAAACATAATTTTTTATTAAAGAAATGGAATTTTGGATTCAATGAGCTCAAAGCCCTAGGACATGTGTTATCTAGTATATCCCTTAGAATTTAAAAAAACAAAGTTGCAGCAGTACTACTGAAACCTATTCTTCAGAAAAAAAGGAAATACATTCATTTTTATGAGTTTCAGGATACTACAGGAAGCAAATTAAAGAATTTTTGTCCATAGAAAGACCTCTTTATAAATTATATGATAAAGACACAGTATTTGAAATGACTGTTGACAGAGTCAAAGCTTTTGAATCACTGAGACAAGCATTGACCACTGCTCCACTTCTACTAATTACTTATTCTCAACTTCCCTTTAAAGTTTACATTGATTCATCATGAGATGGGCTAGGAGATGCACTTTATCAAGTCCAAATTATTAATGAAAAACCTGTTGAAGGACCCATATGTTTCATATCTAGGAAAATCAAACATACTAAAGCCAGATATGGGGAAAGTCAGTTGTAATGTTTATGTCTGGTCTGGGCCTTGGAAAAACTTAATTATTTTCTTGAAGGATTTTTTTTTGAAGTTATAACAGATTCTACTTCTGTAAGATCACTTCTGAACATGAAAAAACCAAACAGACATATTCTCAGATGGCAAATAGCCATACAAGAGTATGGAGGTAATATGACCTGTGTACACAAAAATGTAGATGGAATAAGCATATGATCATTACCAAATGACAATTAAAATCCTTTATATGTACCAGAAGAAGCTTCTCCATAGATCCTAATAGAAGGAAAAAGTGTTACAGACCTAACCACTACCTTTCATGAGAAAGTAAGGAACAGCTATAATTAGGATAATAATTGTAGCATCCTATGCCAATTACTTTCTCAATATTCTAAAGATAAATCCTTAATAAATTCCTTTGATTTAATATTAAAAGTTCATATTATGAAGGAAGATTTCATTTACTTGATGGCATAATTTACCATAGGACTAAATACACATATTTAATGACATTTATGCATAGGTCCTTAATGAATCTTGTATTGAAAGAATGCCACTACAGTCCCTCCTCAGTACACCTATCTGAGTACAGAACAAGAGAGAAAATCAAGACCTGTATATTGTGGCCGATGTTGCAGAATATTGCAAAACATGTGACAGATATAGTGTGAGCCTTTGAGATATGACCACATACCCAATAAGGTCACAAAAAAGACTCAGAATAATTATACCTTTAATATAATTATATTAAAATTACTTAGAATAATTATACATTAAAAATAATTACTTAAATATGCAAAAAATACCATAAATTGGTACAAAAATTGGTTTAACTTAAAAACCAATGAATCAACATGTAAAATAAATTATACCATTGGATTCCCCATGGTAAAATACACATATACCATTTTTATGGAATATCTGTAAAGTCAATATTTAATGAATTATAAGGTATAATACCTTATAAAAACCATGAAACCTTATTTATCTCAAGAACTAATGAAACAACAGGTAAAAAAATTGTACCAGTGGATTCCCCACGAAAACCCACACATAAAACAATTAATAAGCTAATCCCCAAAGTTAATACTTAAGGAATTAACCTGAATATATGCACTTTTTTGGTCAACGCATATATTCAAGGATCATAGCTAATATCTCCTAAACTATACATGATAGAATTATGAACCAAAAATAAAGTTACCACGTAATTACTGTAGGAACACAGATATGAAATTCATTTTACAAATTATAAACAAGGTTAAAACCTATGATGAAATATTGATAAAAATCAACAGAGCTGTTGACCACTTTGTTGTGAAAGTGTTCCAAACTTAGAAAAAATTTACAGTTGGATTCTACTAGCTCATTCGTGAAGAATGACGTAATTTTTATTATTAAATTCAGGGTATAACCCCCTGAAATCAAGGTTTGAAGTTTAAAATATTGAATTTCGACAGAAAAGATGAGTTACAAGAAAAATCATCAAAATTAGAGTTTTGATTATGTAATGAAAAGCTCTTGGCAGCATAATAAGGTTATGCCAGGCTATCAGAATTCACTCTCTGAATTGCTGTAGCATGTAAATCTTAAAAGTTATTGAGGATCAAAGTTTGAGCTTGATTTGAGCAGTTATGATCACTCACAGTAACCTTAATTTAAGTTTAACAGTCTTAAGAGTGATAAAATTGGTGAATACTATTAGTTTATGATTAAAACTAATAAAATCCACGAAATTTGGGGTTCTGCCAAGCCTCTGATGTCATCAAACTTAGAGTTATAGTGATAACTCTAAATAATGGTGTAATAATGATGTAATCATCTCCAAACCTTAAAATATTGATCAATTCCAGTGGATATGATCAGTACACGTCTACTAGAAGCCTGTTGGACTCTAGGAGGGAGGTATTTACTATAAATAGAGCTCTTTTTACTCTATTTTCCCCTCAGACGCATCAAAAACATTAAATCAATTAAATCAAAGGTAATTTCTTTATTCTTTATATATAAAACTATTATATTATTAAAGACCAAAGACCACCTTGTTATAATCATCTATTTTGACGTGATTAAATCATTTATTTAATTGTTTTTGTTAAAAATCTCTCTAAAAACTCATTTCCACATAAAAATCCAGAATAATTTGTAATTTTCTTTATTTTTATTGTAAATACAATTTGAAAAGGTTGTATTTATATTTTTTTGGCGTAAAATATTTCAAAATTATTATATTAAGTGTTAAAAGTAGGTTATTTTCTCTTATTATAATAATTTCTCTATTATTACTCTCTTAATAATTCTCTAATTAATATAAATAGTATTTATATTAATTCATAACTTTAATATTAGTAATATTATTGTTATTAATTGTTTTTTATTAATAAAAAGCAATTTTTTACGCCTTTATTATTTGTTGGTAACAATAATAAAGAGCTTTTTAAATATATTAATTATTTTATATTAATATATTTATTTATTATATTATATTTTCATAATATAAATTATATTATTATATTTATTTAATAATATAATTATTTTATGCCATAATAATAATAATTTTTTATTATTATTATATTTTCAATCTTATTTATTCAATTCATAAGGACATTCAGAGTACAATAAGTAATAAATTAGTAATTTTTACTTATTGTTTCATAGTCAAACCTTACATTTGGGGGCCTGGCCGTGATATTTACTTAAAAGACCTTTAAAAAGATTCTAATTGGGTTTATCCAATAATAAATTATATTTATAATCATAAAATTATATAATAATTTTATATTTTATTGATTTTAAAAGCTATTGAGGCATTTGGAAAGCAATTGTACTGTCTTACACGTGGTTTTTCACATCCTTAGACTTGCAAGAACTTTCTTTGAGTGACTCTAGTGATTAAAAAAGATAATTTATAAATTAAAAATAATTTTTTATAATTTAATTTTGTAAAAGAATCATATTCATTTTTTATTTTATTCTTTAAAAATAAAAATATAAAAAATATTAAAAAATATTAAAAAACCAATAAAAAAAAAAAAAAAAGTTATTTTTTTATTTTTTATTCATTTCTTTATTCATTTCAAGTTTTTAAAGATATAAAAGCAATTTCTACATGGAAAATTGCCATATCTTGCCAAAAAATAACACTTCTTATAAAAAGACTTATATTTATTTGTCTTTTTTAGTGTTTGAAGATAACCCAACAGAAGACAACCAAACTACTGTTGAGAGATTGGTGGAAGAAACTTGTCAAAGTTCTCCAACACCAGTTATCACCAAAAGAAAGAAAGCTAAGAAATTAGACTTTCCAGGACCCACCATTCAAGACTCTGAAGGTGAGCACCTCTTTTATAATTGCCATAAAAAGAATTTTTATCCTAAAATACTTTTATTTCTTAAATTATGAATACCAGAAGAGGTTCCCAATACTCCATCCAATCAGATGGAGCTGGACTCAGAGGTAGAACTGATCCCTCAAAAGGAAAAAGAAAGGGCAATATCCCCAGTGGAACAGAATCCACACAAGGAAGTGCTTTATCCCAAAGGCAAGTCCCAGAAATGCCTATGATATCTGAACCTGAATTGGAGCTAAGTATGAGTAACTCAAATAGGTACAAATCACATTCAGAGGGCTCAAATAGACATCTACATGAGCCAGTACAAGCAGTATTACACAGTGTACAAGGACAAATATTGGGAAATGCTGCCTCAAATACACAAAGGAGTGATGAACTCCTGGCACATCCTGAAAAAGTTCCTCAAAGAGGAGGAGATAGTGAAATACTCCAATGGATGGAATCCAATGTCATCCAAACCTCAAATCAAAAAAATCAAGGATTACCACGCCAAAAAGAGGGAGGCAACCAAGGAAGAAGCCCCAGTAGCTTCTACCAGAAAGCCCCAAGCCAGCCCACTTCCCCAAGAAGGGAAGAAGAACAAGAAAAAGCATTGGAGGAAACCATATTCCCCAAGCTACAGGATCCCAAGAATCCAAAAGGATGCCATTGACAATGTTTTCAACATGGCCAGAACCTTGATGGAATTCAAGGACAAGGAAGAGCAAAGAATGAGACAACCTCATTTCCCAAAGAAGGAACCTTGTCCAAAGATGTTGTAAATACTTTAACAGAAATTAAAAATAGTATATTACCTCTAAAAGAAATTAAAGATAGTTTATTATCACTACAAGAAATAAATAACAATTTATCTTCTTTAACAAAAATTGTTGTGCAAAACAAGAAAGAAATTGACAACATTAAGTTTATTGTTGAAAATAATAAACCAAAGAATTTAATTGACAATACTCAAAAATTAATACAAGGACAACAAGAATTGTATAAATACATAAAAGATATCAAAGACAAGACTTTGACAATCAATTATGATGTGAGTATTGACAATCTTACAGAAAAATTAAATAAATTAAGTATTTCTGTAGAAAAATTTGAAGAAAAGACTTCATCACACCAAAAATTACTTTTAGACCATGTGGAAAAAAGTGATGAAGCAAGAATGCATCTGAAAGATGATATTCAAAGTGAAATAAGGCTTATTACAGAAAAAATGGATAAAATTAATGAGGCTAATTTAAATATGCCAAAGTTATCAACACCATTTTCTCATATAAGAAGCCCTGTTAAAACAAAAGAGGAATTGTCAAATCCTTTCATAACAGACTTGAGTCACCAAGATAATAACCAAGTCTTAATGAAGGAAGCACCTCAATTGAAGGAATGGCCAACATTCACAGGAGAAGGTGAATATGACCACATGTCATTTATTAAAACAATTGACATGTTACAAGAAGACTATGTCATACCAGATGAATTAATCACTGCAAGATTACATTCATTGTTTGAGAAATCTGCAAAAAGATGGTATTATGGCATAAGACAAACAAATGGTAAAAATACCTGGTCTTGGTGGAAACAAGAAATAATCACCAAGTGGGAAAATGATGCCTGGAGGTATAAGATAGAAAATGCATTTGAAAACTCTTTCTTTGACCCAGAGAAAGACAAACCTTTAACTTGGTTCTTGAAACAAGTTGAAAGGCTTAATGCACTGTACCCAGAAATGTCACAAAAGATGGTGCACATGAAAATACTTAAAAAATGTGGAGGGGAACTAGAACATGCCCTAAGAAGCAGGTGTATAGAACCATGCTCCACAGAAGAGTATATAAATGCACTAGAAGATATAGTGACAAGAACAAAAATTGGCAGGACTTGGAAAAAATTGGACATTAAAAGCCCAAATAAACCACTTATCAAAAAAGATAAATCAAAAGAATCCTTTAAGCCCAATACATCCAACAATAATGAGCAAAGAAAATGCCATAAATGTGGAGGTATTGGACACTTAGCCAATAATTGCCTTAAAAAAGCAAAGATTAATGAAATTGTGGAAACAGAAAACCACAATGACAAAGAAGAGGAATCTGACTCTGAAAAAGAGACAGAAGAGTCAGAAAGCTCTGAAAGTGATGAAATCAATATAATTAATGCACAAATTAATAATATTGATATAATTTATGAAGTACTGGATGTTAATTCAAACTTACCACAAGTTGGAACATCTGACACAAACCTGACAAACATACAAGATGCCAAAATGTATAGAACCAAACCTGCAAGAGGAATGGGATATACAGCTGGAAAATAAAGTATAAGTATTGTTATGGTTGATAACCAAGAAGGAAAAGTTAACTTGGATACAGGAGCATATTGCACTTGTGTTGGCAAAAGTTATTTAAAAACCATTGTCCCAAACTGGCAAGAAAAACTTATGCCAATACAAGGTGTCAAATTTAGTAGTGCAAGTGAGAGCATGAAGCCCCTTGGAATAATTGATTTAACACTAATTTTTCCTCATCCCTCACAATGTGTCAGAATTAAAGTAGAGTTTGTAGTAATGGACAACTGTACTAGTAATCATTTCATACTTGGGAATGACTACTTATCAATCTATGGTATAGATATCTCCAACCAAAAAGATAGATATTTTACCATAGGAGATAACAAAAGACAAAATTTTGGCTTCTTAAATAACAAAAAACAAATCACAGTTATTAAGAAGGAAGAAAAAATTCCAGAAAAGGAACTTTTTATATCTGAACAACTTAAAGAGGCAGAATTCAATCAAGAATTAACAGAAAAAATGAAAGAAAAATTGATTGACCTCTTATTTAAGTATAAAAATGACTTTGCAACTGACAAAGAGCCACTAGGTGCCATAATTGGACATGAAGTGGATATAATTCTTAATGTAGAAAAGCCTTACCCACCCTTATTAAGAAGACCTGCTTATCCAGCCAGTCCAAGGGCTAGAGAAGCCTTAGAAGTGCACATTAAAGAATTAATGGACCTTGGAGTATTAAGAAAGGTTGGACATAATGAACAAGTAGAAGTTACTACACCTGTCATTATAACTTTGCATAATGGAAAATCAAGGATGGTAGGAGACTTCAGAGCCATGAACACCTATACCATTCCAGACAGATATCCAATACCTAGAATCCATGAGACATTGACCCAATTGTCACAAGCTAAGTTCATCACAGCTATGGATGCTCTTAAGGGTTTTCATCAAAAGGTCTTAACAGACAATGCCAAGAAACTACTAAGAATAATAGTCCATTGTGGAATTTTTGAATACTTAAGAATGCCATTTGGGATAAAAAATGCACCTTCCCATTATCAAAGAATGATGAATACCATATTCCCTGAAGAATTATCAGAAGGATGGTTAATTATCTATATTGATGATATCATAGTTTGCTCAGAAACTTGGGAAAATCACCTTACAAGACTAGAAAGGGTACTACAAAAAATAGTCCAAGTGAATATGAAAATTTCCTTGAAAAAGTGTCATTTTGCATATAGTGAATTAAAAGCACTAGGACATGTTGTATCTGGACTTAGTCTAGGCATAGACAAAAATAAAGTAGCAGCAGTACTACTCAAACCAAAAAAGAAATGCAATCATTTTTAGGATTTGCTGGTTACTATAGACAGCATATAAAGGACTTTGCAAAAATTGCCAAATCCTTATATAAATTATGTGACCAACAAACAGTTTATGAAATGACTGAAGAAAGGGTCAAGGCATATGAAGAATTGAAAAATTCACTAACAAATGCCCCATTTCTTCTAATGCCAGATTGGAAACTACCTTTCAAACTATACATTGATGCTTGTGGAGAAGGATTAGGTGCTGCACTTCAAAACACAAATTATCAATGATAAACCAGTGGAAGGACCAATTTGTTTCATTTCAAGGCAAATAAAGCCAACAGAAGCAAGGTATGGAGCAAGCCAAATGGAATGCTTATGCCTAGTGCGGGCTTTAGAAAAACTGCATTATTATTTGGATGGCACAGTATTTGATGTAATTACAGACTGTAATGCTGTAAAATCACTATTAAATATGAAGACTCCAAATAGACATATGCTGAGATGGCAAATTGCTATCCAAGAATATAGAGGAAATATGACTATTTTACATAAATCTGGAAATATTCATAAAAATGCAGATGGTCTTAGCAGATGGGCTTTAGCAAATACCCCTGACAATCCAGCATGGGTACCACAAGAAGAGCACCATATAGAAGGAATATGTGTCACGGACATAGGCACAGAATTCTTTAACCAAGTTAAAGAAAGCTATAAGACAGACAAAAATTGCCATATCTTAAGCCAACTTCTAATGAAAGACTGCAAAGATCCATCATTTTCATCAAAACTAGATGAAATATGGAAAAAGGCATATGATGAAGGAAGATTCCACCTCCTTGATGGAATCCTTTACCATAGAACAAAACACACATGTGTTATGGCCTTAACAGATAGAACACTAATAAACACTATTTTACATGAGTGTCATGATAGTGTTGCATCTGGACATCTCTCAGAAGATAGGACACTAGAGAGGGTGAAAACCTGCTCTTGGTGGCCAAATTGGAAAAAAGATGTTGCAGAGTACTGCCAAACCTGTGACAGATGTCAAAAAGCCAACAGAGCCACAGGAAAGAAATTTGGAATGATGATCCAAATCCAATAACCAAAATCCCCATGGGAAATAGTTCATATGGATTGGGTAACAGCACTACCTCCAGGAGGAGACAGGAGCTATAATGCATGTCTAGTGTTAGTTGACAGGTACAGTAAAACTCCCATGTTCTTACCATGTCATAAAGATGACACAGCTATGGATACAGCCATAATGATATGGAATAAAGTCATTAGCCACACAGGCTTATTCCAAAATATTATAAGTGACAGAGACCCAAAGTTCACTTCAGCATTATGGACAAATCTCCATAACTTATTTGGGACAAAGCTATCATTCTCAACAGCTTACCATCCCCAAACTGATGGTTTAGCAGAAAGAATGATACAGACCTTAGAGGACATGATCAGAAGATTCTGTGCTTATGGGCTAGAATTCAAAGATTCTGATGGTTTTACCCATGATTGGTGTACACTAATACCAGCACTTGAACTGGCATATAAGACATCAATCCATTCTTCTACTGGCAAAACACCAGCAATGCTAGAGAAAGGTTGGAATCCAAGACTTCCTTATGATACCCTCAAAAAGGACTTAGTGGACATACATCCAACAGCAAGCAGTTTTAAGATAATGCTTGACAAAGCAAGACACCATGCAAACAGATGCATGCAAGACTCTTTCAAATATGCAAAAGAAAGATGGGACAAAAGTCATAAACCACCTGACTTCAAAATAGGAGATTTGGTATTAGTATCAACTCTTAACTTTAATAACATAAAAGGACCAAAGGAATTGAAAGATTCCTTTGCAGGACCATTTATGGTAAAAGCACTTCATGGACCCAATGCTGTACAATTGGAACTTACAGGTGATTTAATGAATAAACACCCAACTTTCCCTGTAAGTCTTATAAAACCTTACAGCTCAAGTGACAAGGAATTATTTCCACTAAGAAATAAACCCCCACTTGAAATTCCCCCTTTGGAAGAAGGAGAAGAAAAAAGAGTTGTAAAAGTCCTTAAAGAAAGAAGGACAAGGAACAAAAAAGAAAGAGAATACCTTGTAAGGTATAGAAATCCAACTCAAGAAGATGAATGGCTACTTGAGAAAGATATAACAAATGCTGATAAACTACTGAGGAGGTTTAGACATGAAAGAAAACCTAAAGAATAACAAAATCAAGCATTGTTGAGCTTCAGGACTGATAAAGTCTAATGAAGAGGTAGGACAGTGGATGATACCCTAATCACACATATCAGATTGTGGTACAATTTTTTTTTGTGGTAGGGAATGTGAGCCTTTGAGATATGACCACATACCCAATAAGGTCACAAAAAATACTCAGAATAATTATACCTTTAATATAATTATATTAAAATTCCTTAGAATAATTATACATTAAAAATAATTACTTAAATATGCAAAAAATACCATAAATTGGTACAAAAATTGGTTTAACTTAAAAACCAATGAATCAACATGTAAATTAAATTACACCATTGGATTCCCCATGGTAAAATACACATATACCATTTTTATGGCATATCTGTAAAGTCAATATTTAATGAATTATAAGGTATAATACCTCATAAAAACCATAAAACCTTATTTATCTCAAGGACTAATGAAACAACAGGTAAAACAAATTGTACCAGTGGATTCCCCACGAAAATCCACACATAAAACAATTAATAAGATAATCCCCAAAGTTAATACTTAAGGAATTAACCTGAATATATGCACTTTTTTGGTCAACGCATATATTCAAGGATCATAGCTAATATCTCCTAAACTATACATGATAGAATGATGAACGAAAAATAAAGTTACCACGTAATTACTGTAAGAACACAGATATGAACTTAATTTTACAAATTATAAACAAGGTTAAAACCTATGATGAAATATTGATAAAAATCAACAGAGCTGTTGACCACTTTGTTGTGAAAGTGTTCCAAACTTAAAAAAAAGTATACAGTTGGATTCTACTAGTTCATTCGTGAATAATGATGTAATTTGTATTATTAAATTCAGGGTATAACCCCCTGAAATCAAGGTTTGAAGTTTAAAATATTGAATTTCGACAGAAAAGATGAGTTACAAGAAAAATCATCAAAATTAGAGTTTTGATTATGTAATGAAAAGCTCTTGGCAGCGTAATAAGGTTATGCCAGGCTATCAGAATTCACTCTCTGAATTGCTGTAGCGTGTAAATTTTAAAAGTTATTGAGGATCAAAGTTTGAGCTTAATTTGAGCAGTTATGATCACTCACAGTAACCTTAATTTAAGTTTAACAGTCTTAAGAGTGATAAAATTGGTGAATACTATTAGTTTATGATTAAAACTAATAGAATCCACGAAATTTGGGGTTCTGCCAAGCCTCTGATGTCATCAAACTTAGAGTTATAGTGATAACTCTAAATAATGGTGTAATAATGATGTAATATGGTTTGATAATGATGTAATCATCTCCAAACCTTAAAATATTGATCAATTCCAGTGGATATGATCAGTACACGTATACTAGAAGCCTGTTGGACTCTAGGAGGGAGGTATTTACTATAAATAGAGCTCTTTTTACTCTATTTTCCCCTCAGACGCATCAAAAACATTAAATCAATTAAATCAAAGGTAATTTCTTTATTCTTTATATATAAAACTATTATATTATTAAAGACCAAAGACCACCTTGTTATAATCATCTATTTTGACGTGATTAAATCATTTATTTAATTGTTTTTGTTAAAAATCTCTCTAAAAACTCATTTCCACGTAAAAATCCAGAATAATTTGTAATTTTCTTTATTTTTATTGTAAATACAATTTGAAAAGGTTGTATTTATATTTTTTTGGCATAAAATATTTCAAAATTATTATATTAAGTGGTAAAAGTAGGTTATTTTCTCTTATTATAATAATTTCTCTATTATTACTCTCTTAATAATTCTCTAATTAATATAAATAGTATTTATATTAATTCATAACTTTAATATTAGTAATATTATTGTTATTAATTGTTTTTTATTAATAAAAAGCAATTTTTTACGCCTTTATTATTTGTTGGTAACAATAATAAAGAGCTTTTTAAATATATTAATTATTTTATATTAATATATTTATTTATTATATTATATTTTCATAATATAAATTATATTATTATATTTATTTAATAATATAATTATTTTACGCCATGATAATAATAATTATTTATTATTATTATATTTTCAATCTTATTTATTCAATTCATAAGGACATTCAGAGTACAATAAGTAATAAATTAGTAATTTTTACTTATTGTTTCATAGTCAAACCTTACATATAGAAAGGAAAATAAATCCACTTGAAAAATACTGGTAAATATGATGAAAATCCAAGAACCCAGTAGACTTTGGGAAATTTTCTTTGAGCCTTTGAGATATGACCACATATCCAAAAAGGTCATAGGAAAAGCTTTATAATAATTATACTTTTAACAATTATCTTAAAACCAATGAAAAGGCCATAAATAGGTATAAACTGTGAATTAACTCAGAATATAATGAGTAAACATTTGAAACAAGTCACACCATTAGATTCCTCTTTGTAAAATACACATGTATAGTTTTTATGGCATATCTTTAAAGTCAATAAGTACTGAATAATAAGTAATAATACCCTAAAAATGACATTAAATCTTATTTAACACAGAAAAAAAGAAACAAACTGTGAAATAAACTGCACCATTGGATTCCCCATGAAAAATGACACATAAAACAATTATATGTCAATTCTCTAAAGTCAATACTTAAGGAATTAAGCTGAATATATGCACTTTTTTGGTCAGTGCATACATTCATGGTTTTTAGCTGATATCTCTTGAAATATAAATGATAGAGAGTTAAACTAAAAATTGAATCAACACGTAATTACTGTAAGAGAAAATATATGAGCTTTATTTGACAAGATATAAGTAAGGTTATGACTTGTAAGGGTTTATTGAGAAAAATTACTAGAGCTGTTGACCACTTTGTTGTGAAAGTGGTCCAAACTTGAACCAAAGTGGATATTAAGATTTCACTAGTTAATACGTAAAGAATGATGTATTTTATATCATAATATTCAAGGTAAAACCCCCTTAAATCAAGGTTTGAAGTTTAAAATATTGAATTTTGACAGAAAAGAAGAGATACAAGAAAAATCATCAAAAATAGTTTTTTGATAATGTAGTTCAATTCTCTTGGAAGTTTAATGAGGACATTCTAGGCTATCAGAATTCACTCTCAGAATAGCTGTAGTGTAGATAAATTCAAAGTTATCAATGATCAAAGTTTAAGCTTAAAATTGATCATTTATGATCACTCCCTGTAATCTTATTTTAATTTTAACAGTTATAAAAATAATAAAGCTGGTGAATACTATTAGATTATGATTAATAATCATAAAATCTAAAAATTTTAGGCTTCTTCCAAGCCTATGATGTCATCAAAATTAGAGTTATAGTGATAACTCTCAATAATGGCGTAATAATGAGATAAGATGGTTTGATCATGACATGATCATCAATAAACCTTAAGATACTGATCATTTTCAGTGGATCCCATCAGTAAATGTCTACTAGAAGCCTACTGCACTGTAGAAGGGAGGAATTTACTATAAATAGAGCTCTTTTTACTCTATTTCCCCCTCAGAGGCATAAAAAACAATAAAAAAATTAAATCAAAAGGTAAAATCTTTATTCTTTATATATAAATCTTTTATATTATCAAAGATCAGAGATAATCTTCATTATAAGAATCAATCTTGACATGATTACTCTGATTGTTAATTTGTTTTTATAATTCTCTTAAAAATCTTATTTCCATGTAAAAATCAAGAATATTTGTAATTTCTTTTATTTTTATTTGTAAATACAATTTAAATAAGTTGTATTTACATTATTTGGCATAATGTCAGGGTGAGTCTATGTAGAAGCTTAAAAACAGTAAATACAAGCTAGTACTATGACTGTGACACGTCAAAATAAGTAATAAAAAAATTCTTCAGGTCCTACTGCTACGTGGTAACAGTGGTGATGAGTCTATTGAGGACCTGGGTTGCAATGTTCTAATATCTTTGACTGTAAAGAGACACTACAATAATTATATTTAATTATATCTTTAAGTATTCTAAGGACACTACTGATGATTAACAGTCTTGTCACGTAAGAATATATAATAAAAAGATAAGATGAGGATTTTTGAAGGCAAAAACCCTTCTTTTTATATCTTTCAAGACTGTCAAGAGTTATTTACTCTTCACACGTCAGAGGAGTGAAAATTTTCACTCCATTGGCCAGTCTGTGGTTCTGGATCCTCAATTCTGACGTCAGTAGAGGCAGAATTGTGGTTTTGGGACCACAAATGATCATTCTGGATCAATACAGGATGAAAAAACTTTTCACCTGCCACGTCAGCACTTGGATGACGTTGTTCTGGTGTTTGTATGACCAATACTAGTCATTCTGGGCGGGTTTAAGCTTTGAACAACCATTATTTTGAGTATTAAGACTGTACTGGTTGGTACAGGTTTGGTACAGGCCAGTATTGGCCAAAATACTTCCAACTAAGATATCTTGGTCAGTTTTTGAGATATCAAGAAACTAAGAGCACAGAATTGAAGGGCTTAATGAGCTCTTCAATTTGGTATGCTTCATGTTTACCCTTCTTTAAAATAGCAAAAGTTATAAGGGTTTTAAGTTTTTGGATGTATTTTTGTACATCAGTATGGGGCTTCAAAAACTTCCATACCAGATATCTTCTTCAGTTTGGAAGATATCTGTATTCTGATGATACAGTTTTGTAGGGCTTGATTAGCCCTACAGTTTGGTATGTGACACTGTACAGTTGTATGAGTGTATGCCAAAGATACAGGGGTTTGTTTATTTTCTTATTTTCAGAATATCTGTATTTTGGTTGTTAAACCTTTGAACCAAGATCCCTCAGTCAATTTAAGAGATACAGAGGTCTAAGGTATCTCAAATTAAAGCTCTTGTTGAGATCTTTAATTTGGTTATACTTTTGTACAGTTTTGTACAAGCCCTCTTTGACTTTCAGGGGGACTTGGTTTTGAAAATGAGGTTATATGGTATCTCCAGTTGTAGTGGTGTTACAACAACATGGATGATATCATTGTGTAGCTCTTTATGTGAGCTTTAAGAAAAATACCATTTTGGTATAGGATAACTTAAATATGCATAAGTTATATGAGAGGTGAAAATAAGGGTTTTGACTTATTTATTTTCCTCTAGGTTTCCTTATTCTGTTTGGATAAGGTTGGTGTTTAATGTAAGAGGATTGTTTTCTCTTAATTATTACCTGTATTGACTATGTTTGTTCAATACTTGTCATACCATTATTTATGGTATGTTGGATGTCATGCTAGTGCTCTGTTTTGAGTCACAGGCTGACATACCCTCCCTCAAAAGAAGGCTCATCATTGATGAGACTCTTCAGCCCTCTTGGAGGCTCTGAATCTTCTGAGGTGTATTTGTCCATCTGGGATTTCTTTCTCAGTTAACCATTTGTCTTTATCTGCTGGTTGATTCTTAAATCTAACCAGGTATTGCCTGTTGTCTTTCCCATTGATTCTGATCTTCCTGGCTTTAATGATCTTTTTCACTGGTCCAGGTGAGTCATCTTCCTCTACCAATCTTTCATGGGTGACTGTCTTCTTCCTGTCAGGGAATTTCTCCTCATCTGTCTGGTGATAAGGTTTGACCAGGCTCACAGGGAAAACTGGGTGTTTCCTAGAGAACTCTTTGGTCAGGTTGACCTCTACTGCATTCTTTCCTATTAATTTAATAATGGTGAATGGTCCTATGAATGAGTCTCTCATCTTCTTGGGTCCTTTTAGGTTGTTGAAGTTAAGAGTTGAGATTAGAACTTGGTCTCCTACTTTGAAATCAGGTTCTTGGTGACTTTTATCATATCTCTGTTTGTTATATAATTTGGCTTCAGCCACACATTGCTCTGCTTTTTCGCAGGCAGTCTTCCACATTGTGTGAAAGTCTTTGGCTGTAGGATGTACTGAGAGGAGGTTCTTCTTCAAGTAATCTACTGGAAGTAGTGGGTTCCATCCTTTCTCTAATGTGGCAGGGGTTTTTCCTGTCACTGAGTGTATACTTGTGTTGTATGCCAATTGCACAGCTGGTAGGAGGGTTACCCAGTAATGGGTATATCCCTCATTGTCTTTATATTCCATGCCATATGCACAAAACCTTCTAATGATGTCTTCCAATGTCTGGATCATTCTTTCTGCTAGACCATCTGTTTGTGGATGGTAAGCTGTGGAAAATGCTAGTTTGGTTCCCAGCATCTCATATAGATTAGTCCAAAATTCTGATGTGAATTTAGGGTCTCTGTCACTAATTATAATTCTTGGGACTCCACAGTTAGCTATCACATTGTTCCAGAACAATATGGCTGTGTCCATTGCTGTGTCCTCTTTGTGACAGGGGAGACATCTGACACTCTTGCTATACCTGTCTACTACTACTAGGCATGCATTAAAGCTGTCTTTCCCTCCAGGGACCAGGCCTGTTACCCAATCCATGTTTATTATTTCCCAGGGGTGTTTGGGCTCCTCTATACTCTGGAGTAATCCATATCTTTTGCCATGACTTCTGTTGGCTTTTTGGCATCTGGTACAAGTGTTGATGTATTCACTCAAGTCTTGTTCCCACTTTGGCCACCAAGCTGTGCTAAAGACTCTTTCTTTAGTTCTTTCTTCACTCATATGTCCCATGTATGGGCAGTCATGGCATTCCTGTAGTATGAGGGAAATGTGTTCTCTACTTATTATTACCAGGGCACTTGTGTGTTTTTCCCTATGGTACAGTAGGTCATCTATCAGAAAAAATCTATTTTCTTTAAAGTTTTTGAGCCATGGCTCTTCCAATTGACTCTCTAGTTCAGGACTCCTGTACTTTTGTTTTAGTAGTTGTATCAATATACTACACTGTTTGTGTTTATTGTATGCTGATTGTACTATACTAAAGAATTCTGTATTCAGATTAGAGGAGCTGATTCCCAGTATGGGTATCTCTTTAATCTCCCCATAGCTCTGTGCTGGGTTTGATGAATCATTCCCTAATGCCCAGTTTGATAGTTTGAAGTTTTTTCTCCTGTCTATCTCCATGCATTGTATAGGTATTTTGGCCCCATTTTCTGGGTCATATGCTGGATTTTCTTGGTCATTCTTCAGTGGCCACCTGCTGAGACCATCTGCATTAGTATGACTTTTCCCTTCTTTATAGATGATAGTCATATTCCCTCTGTATTCTTGTATGGCTATTTGCCACCTAAGCATGTGTCTGTTTGTTGTTTTCATGTTCAACAGTGACTTGAGGGCTGTGCAGTCAGTAAAAACTTCAAATACTGCTCCTTCTAAGTAGTAATGGAGTTTTTCTAATGCCCATACCAAGCATAGACATTCTGTCTGAGTAGCTCCATATCTGGCTTCTGAGTCTTTCAGTTGTCTTGAGATATAGCAAATTACTCCTTCTTTGGGTATGCCATCTACTAGTTGCCTCTGGTGTAGTGCTGCTCCTAGCCCTTGGCTACATGCTGCATCTATGTATAGTTTGAATGGTAGTTCAAAATCAGGCATCATTAGGACAGGGGCATTGGTCAGTTCATGTTTGATCTTTTCAAATGCATCCCTTCTTTCTTTGGTAATTTCAAAGACCACATCTTTTGAGCACAGTTTGTATAGGCTACTAGTGATGTGTGCAAAGTTCTTTATGTGGCTTCTGTAGTAGCTAGCAAAGCCCAAAAAAGATTGCATTTCTTTGATATTCTTTGGTACTGGTTTCTTTAGTACTGCAGCAACTTTGTTTTGGTCTATAGCTAGACTTAAACCTGAAACTTTGTGTCCTAGGGCTAGCAGTTCTTGCTGTCCAAAGTTACATTTCTTAAGAGATATCTTCATATTGATTGGTGTGCATTTTCCCAATACTTTATCAATTTTCTTCACATGGTCTTCCCATGTTTCTGAGTATATGATGATATCATCAATGTACACTACCATCCACCCTTCCATTATTTCATCTTGAAATATGGTATCCATCATCCTCTGAAAATGGGCTGGTGCATTCTTAATGCCAAATGGCATTCTGGTATATTCATATATGCCCATATGGCATATAATTCTTAGCAATTTGATGGAATCTGGTTTTACCCCATTTTGGTGAAAACCTTTCATGCAGTCCATTTTTGTAATGAACTTGGCTTTTGCTAGTTTATCTAGTGCATGTGGTATCCTTGGGATGGGGTACCTATCTGCTTTGGTGTAATTATTCAAAGCCCTGAAGTCACCACATAGTCTGGATTTACCATCATGCCATGTTATAAGGACTGGTGTAGTGACCTCTACTATCTCATTATGTCCTATCTTTTTTATTACCCCCATTTCTAGGAGTTCATTGATGTGTTTCTCAATTTCTTTCCTAGTTTCCATGCTGGCTGGGTATGGTGGTCTCCTAAGCATAGGTGGATATGGTCTTTCTACATCCAGATATAATTCTATATCATGTCCTTTGATTTTTCCTAGTGGTTCATCTCCTATTGCAAAAGCTCCTCTATGCTTTCTCAATACTTTCAGTAAGTTGAGTTTCATTTTACTGGTGAGTTGAGTGCCATATTGGGCCTCTTTGAATTCTTCCACTAGTTCTTTCAAGGTGTTATCATTTGTTATATGATTAATGTCAAAGGAAAATTTTTTATCTTTGTTTGTACCTATGGTAAGATATCTGTTTTTACTATTGCAAATATCCATACCATACATTCTTTGGTACTCTGTACCTAGTAAGAATCCTTGTACATGTGCATTTTCTAGAACTACAAATTCAGGTTCCAGTCTGATATTTCCTTTTTGGTGTGGGATAATTATCTCTTTGATTATTGTCCCTAGTGAGTGCATTTTGCCTGATGCACTTTTGAAGTTTCTGGCTTTTGTTGGGATTATATCATCTTCCCATTTGGGGAAATGTTGTTCCAAGTATTCTTTTGCCACTATGGAGCAACTTGCTCCTGTGTCAATGATCATTGGGTGTTTACAGTTCTCAATATAAACTGTCAATTTTGTAGGTGTTCCATGAATGAATCCCATCCCTCTATTGGGGGTTACCAGGAATGTTTGTGCATTCTGTGTGTGCTTACAGAGCTCTTTGTCTGTTGTTATTTGTGGTATGCCTGAATCCAATTCAATGTCTTGTATATCAAGTGAACTTTCTTCATTGCATTCCACTATGTATTCTTCTATGGTATCAGGTTCACTTTGTGATTCTGCTCTCATACCATTTCCCATGCTGTCAGAATCAGATTTTTCACCTGTTTGTTCTTCTTCTGATTCTTCATCAATTGCATATATTTTCTTTTTTGGTTTTGTGCAATTGTTAGCATAATGGTCTGGTGAACCACAGTTGTGGCACACATATTTCTTTTTTGGGGTTTCTTTCCCTTTTTCTTTGTTTGTCTCTTTAACTTCAGACCTCTTGTCTTTGAAGTTTGGTTTGAAAGATGTGTACCTTCCTATGGAGGTCTTTTTTCTCACATCTTGTATGACATTTGCTATGTCATCAATGCTGCTGATGTTGTTGCATCTGCATTTGACTGCATGTTCTAGATCTCCTGGCAATTTTGTCAGGAGTTTATGGTTTCTCATTTCTATTGTCATATTGGGATCAATAGCTTTTAGCCTCTTTGTTTGTTTGAGGCACCATTCATAAGGGTCTTTTTCTGTGGAGTATCTATCACTTTCAAAGGACATGGTTTTTTGCCAGATCCAGCTACCATTGCTATACTTTTGTATAATCTGGTTCCTCCACCATGGCCAGCTTTTCCTGCCATGTATTTCTTTCATTTCAGTATACCATATGTTTGCATGGCCTCTGAATGCTGTGTTGAGTCTTGTTGTGATCCAGTAGTCTGGTATCTTTGGGACATCAACAAAGAGTCCATCAATATAGTCAATGATCTCCATATGGTCATATTCCCCTATTCCTGAGAACTTTGGCCAGTTTGTTACTTCTGGTAACTGTTTCAGTGCCTGTTTCTCTGAATAGTTGAGATTTTCCCCATCTTGGTACACTGACTCTGATCTTAACTTTGGAATCTGATATTCAGGTTCCTGGTCATAGTCTTTGTCCTCTTCTTTTAATTTTGTAGAGGTAGTAGGGTGACCTTGTGTTGGAGGGTATTGATTGTCTTCCCTGTCATAGAGGTAATCAATTTCTTTGTCAAGGTTATCCTGCTGCTGCTGGATATTCCTCAGATCCCTCCTCACAGTTTGTTGTTCTTCTAGAATTGAATTCAACTGTCTGTTGGTTTTTTCAAATTCTGTCCAAATTTTGGCCAGATTTGAATTCAAGTCTTTTATGACTGTTGCTTGGAAAGCATTTTCTTCTTTCAATGTTTCCACTTCTGTCCTCATTTTTTCTGAGGTTTCATGTGTCCACTCCATGAATTGGGCCAATTTGGTCCATGTGAATTTGTTTTCAAACTCATGAGTGTGCATTGTAGTTTCAGTTATTAATTCTGGGTCTATTGAGTCAGAACTAGAAAAACTATTTGTAGGTACAACTATTTCTTGTTTTTGTGTACTTCTTGGACTAAGTCCATCAGCTTTTTCATCAATGGGTCTGCTTCTTTCTTCCTCTGGTTGAAAGAAGTTTTGTTTTTCCCTTGGGCTCCTTTTCTCCTGTTGGAAACTACCTGGAATGGTGGGGGAGCTTTGGATGAAGTTTCCTTTGGCTTGTAAGGCCTGGAACTGCTGGATGGTTGTGGGGAAGATGGGGCTTCTTCTTCCATTTCTGGGGGTGCCTGAATCTGACTGGGCTCTTCCTTGTGCCAAGATCTCTCTATGGCTTGTATGGCTGCCTGGTTCTCTTTGATTCTGGTTGCTCTTTCTTCTAAGAGTTTGAAATTCTTGTTGGGATTCCAACCTTGCATTTCTGTCATAAGTTCCATCCAAGCCATTTGCTTGAGACAGATCTTCTGGGTTGTTATCCCCACTTCTGCCCATGATGCTGCCATGGTGAACATTTTGTTGTCCATGCTCCATGTGAAGAGGTCTCTCAGGAGTTTGTGTATTTGGAGGACCTGTTCTGCATCTGTCCAATCTCCTGGTTGGACTCCTGGGTTGAATTTGATTTGGAACAAGACTTTGGGTAGGAGTTCCCTGATGGTAAGTCCTTTGCTGGTCATCTGCTCCATTTCTTCTTCCTCTGTGTCTTCTTGGCCAGTGTTCTGGTTGATTTCTTGGGAATCCAAGATCTCTAAGAAGTGGAGGTGTCATGTTAACAATGTTAAAAAATGACAGACAATAAAAATGTTGTATTTTTCAAGGTTTATTTACCTTTGGCAGGCCCTTGTACAAATTTATGATCTATACTCTTTGGCAATTTGCCTTTGGAGTTTACAACTGGGTTGATAACAGTGATTTTTTGTTTCTCAACTTGTTTTGGTGATCCAACTGGTTTTGTTGGAGCTTTTCTGGGTTTTTTGGCCCTTGGCACAGCTATTGGTGTCCAATCTTTTGAGTTGATTGTCACTTCACTGTGTCTTTTCTGCTTGCCCTTGGTGTTTGGCAGCGCCTCTCTGTCTTCTGAGGCTGTCACAGATGGGTTTCCTTGTGACTGGGTTTCTAATGGAATGTAGTCCTTTTCCACTATTCAGAAAAGATATTTCAGATTGTATATCAGTATTTTATGATAAAACAAAATGATTATATTCAATTCTACTGTTATTTTTCGAAATTTTTAAGTGTTTTTATGTTTTTTATTGTTTTTATATGTTTTTGTTTGAAAAATAACAGTTTTTGAGTTTTTCACTTATGTTTTATAAGTGAAAAAACTGTAATATCCAAGTGTTTTGTGAATGATTCACTTGGATATTATTGTGTTTTTGTGTAAAACACGTCAAATTTATTAAATTATAATAAATTTGATTTTTTTATTATAAATATTATAAATAATATTTATTATAATACTTTGATATTAGTTAAATATCAAGTAATTACAAGTTTTCACGTCAATTTGAGTGATATCTTGTTTTAAAGGAAATATTTAATTAAAATATTCCTTGTAAAATAATAAAAAATTATTTTATTATTTTATATTTATTAATTATTAATTAATAAATGTTTATATATTAATTTTCACGCACTTTGGTGAAAAATAATAGTAAAATAAATAATATACTGTTTGTATATTATTATTTATATTGAAATTTAAATAATACAGATGTATTATTATGAAATTTCGTGGAATTTATTGCAATAAAAAAAATATAAAGAGGATATATACTCTTATTCTCAACAAAAATATTTTATAATATATATTTTTGGAGTAAAAAAAAGAATTGTATAAAAAAAAAATGATGATAAAATAAAAATTTTACTCACTTGTAGTGAGATACCTTTTAAATAGCTGAATTTTACGCTTAATTCAGTTCAAAATACGTCCAATAAGGTTGAATAACCACGGCCAGGCCCCCAAATTGTCAGGGTGAGTCTATGTAGAAGCTTAAAAACAGTAAATACAAGCTAGTACTATGACTGTGACACGTCAAAATAAGTAATAAAAAAATTCTTCAGGTCCTACTGCTACGTGGTAACAGTGGTGATGAGTCTATTGAGGACCTGGGTTGCAATGTTCTAATATCTTTGACTGTAAAGAGACACTACAATAATTATATTTAATTATATCTTTAAGTATTCTAAGGACACTACTGATGATTAACAGTCTTGTCACGTAAGAATATATAATAAAAAGATAAGATGAGGATTTTTGAAGGCAAAAACCCTTCTTTTTATATCTTTCAAGACTGTCAAGAGTTATTTACTCTTCACACGTCAGAGGAGTGAAAATTTTCACTCCATTGGCCAGTCTGTGGTTCTGGATCCTCAATTCTGACGTCAGTAGAGGCAGAATTGTGGTTTTGGGACCACAAATGATCATTCTGGATCAATACAGGATGAAAAAACTTTTCACCTGCCACGTCAGCACTTGGATGACGTTGTTCTGGTGTTTGTATGACCAATACTAGTCATTCTGGGCGGGTTTAAGCTTTGAACAACCATTATTTTGAGTATTAAGACTGTACTGGTTGGTACAGGTTTGGTACAGGCCAGTATTGGCCAAAATACTTCCAACTAAGATATCTTGGTCAGTTTTTGAGATATCAAGAAACTAAGAGCACAGAATTGAAGGGCTTAATGAGCTCTTCAATTTGGTATGCTTCATGTTTACCCTTCTTTAAAATAGCAAAAGTTATAAGGGTTTTAAGTTTTTGGATGTATTTTTGTACATCAGTATGGGGCTTCAAAAACTTCCATACCAGATATCTTCTTCAGTTTGGAAGATATCTGTATTCTGATGATACAGTTTTGTAGGGCTTGATTAGCCCTACAGTTTGGTATGTGACACTGTACAGTTGTATGAGTGTATGCCAAAGATACAGGGGTTTGTTTATTTTCTTATTTTCAGAATATCTGTATTTTGGTTGTTAAACCTTTGAACCAAGATCCCTCAGTCAATTTAAGAGATACAGAGGTCTAAGGTATCTCAAATTAAAGCTCTTGTTGAGATCTTTAATTTGGTTATACTTTTGTACAGTTTTGTACAAGCCCTCTTTGACTTTCAGGGGGACTTGGTTTTGAAAATGAGGTTATATGGTATCTCCAGTTGTAGTGGTGTTACAACAACATGGATGATATCATTGTGTAGCTCTTTATGTGAGCTTTAAGAAAAATACCATTTTGGTATAGGATAACTTAAATATGCATAAGTTATATGAGAGGTGAAAATAAGGGTTTTGACTTATTTATTTTCCTCTAGGTTTCCTTATTCTGTTTGGATAAGGTTGGTGTTTAATGTAAGAGGATTGTTTTCTCTTAATTATTACCTGTATTGACTATGTTTGTTCAATACTTGTCATACCATTATTTATGGTATGTTGGATGTCATGCTAGTGCTCTGTTTTGTGTCACAGGCTGACACATAAAATATTTTAAAATTATTATATTAAGTGTTAAAAGTAGGTTATTTTCTCTTATTATAATGATTTGTCTCTATTATTACTATTAATAATCCCTTATTTAATATAAATAGTATTTATATTAATATATAACTTTAATATTAGTAATATTATTGTTTTTTTTTATTAATAGATAAAAATTTTTATTCCTTTATTTTTTGTTAGTACAAATAATAGAGAGCTTTTCAATATATCAACTATTTAAATATTAATATATGTATTTATTATATTATTATATTTATTTAATATCTTATGTGGTTTTACCATTTTTCTTACATGATTTTACAAGAAGCCTTAATTTATTTTCAATTTAATTTATTTTCCAATTATTTTTGATTTATTTTTGATTTATTTTGATTTTATTTTTGATTTATTATTAATTTCATTTTTAATTTATTTCACTTTGATTTTAATTCTATTTTAATTTCATTTTGATTGATTTTAATTTATCTTTATTTTTATTTTTATTTCATTTTATTTTAAATTTACTTCAATTTTAATTTATTTTTATTTTTTGTATGGTTTTTAACTAAGAGGGGCTCTGCCATGTCAACTGCATTGTCAGGTGACCCCAGCAGCAAAAGAAATGCTGACTGTGGGGTCAGCTAAATCCCCGCTGTGCTGAGAGAGGAACAATTGGATGTTGCCAGTTCATCCACAAACACTGTCCTTAACAAAACAAATCAAGAAATTTTTTTTTCTTATGAGTTTTTTTCAAAAAAACTATTATTTTTGTACTATTTTTTTTGAAAACCAACTTTTGTAGTAGTTTTTTTCAAAAAAACTATTTTTTGCTAGTTTTTCTCAAAAAAACTGTTTTTTTACTAGTTTTTCTCAAAAAAACTGTTTTTTTACTAGTTTTTCTCAAAAAAAACTGTTCTTTTACTAGTTTTTTTCAAAAAAAAAATAAAAAACTATTTTTGTACAAGTTTTTTTGAAATAAACTATTTATGTAATAGTTTTTTCAAAAAAAAAAAAAAAAGATTTTTGTACCAGTTTTTTTTTCAAAAAAAATATTTTTGTACTAGTTTTTTGCTAAAAATCTTCTTTGTATTAGTTTTTTTCAAAAAGCCATTTTATTATCTTTTTTGACTAGTTTTTTTGAATTAACTGTTTGTTGACTAGTATTTTTAAAAAAACTGTTTTTTTACTAGTTTCTTCAAAAAACTATCTTTTAATATTCTTCCAAGGGTCTTTTAAAAAATATTATTTTCATATAGTTTTGCAAAAACAAAATTTAACTAATTTTTTCTAAAATGACTTTCTTGAAAGAAGGTAGTTTTCTGGAAAAAGAACATTTTTTTCAATGTTACCCTTTTTTTGGCGTAAAAACCTTTTTTGTAAAGGAAACCAGCTAGATTTTTAACATAAAAACACTTCTTTATAGTTTTAGAAGAAGAATTTAGTTTTCTAGGAAAGCTTTACCCAGTAACTTTTTATTTTGAAAATGCTTTTTTTTTCTCAAAAATATAGATTTCTTTTCAAAAAAACTAAGCTATCAGAAAAGAATTATTTTTTCAACAAGAAAATATTTTTCTGTTCAAAGATGTCATTTCTTTTTTGAGTAGAACTACATTTTTCAGAGAATCTATTCTTTTTTTAAAAAAAAACTGAGACCTCCCAAAAGACTTTTTCAGAGAGAAATTTTTTTGAAAAAGACCTACTTTCTCTCAAAACCTTTAATTTTATTCAAACTGAATCATTTGATTTGAAACTCCAACTTTGAAACAAGAAACCAATCTTTTTGCAAAAACAACCAATTGTATTCAACTTAATAAAACAATATTTTTCTACTAATTCAAGTTTTCTTTCAAGAAGCTCTGAGTTTTCTGGAGAAAGAAAAAATAATTTTTTTATCAAAAATACTTTTAAAAAATGATTCTCATCATTACCCAAAGTAAAAGACTTTTCTTATCCAAAAATTAACTCCAGAAACCCTTTGCTGAGCTCAAAGAAAATATGAAAATCCAGAAGGAATCCTATACTATCACTGACTTTATGAAATTTGAAAATTATAATGGGATTATTCAAAAAGAAAATTTGTAGTTCTCATAGAAAAACTAACCTTTAATTTCTTTGGATCACACCTAAATTCAAAAATACTATTTATCCATTTTTCATAAATATATTAATTCACATGTGTGGAGAACATTATATTTTGGATCAGGAAGTTCCTAATCTATGAGTTCCTTTATTTATACAATTTACCAAAAATAATGAGAGTATTAAACTTATAGTATCTATTTAATTATATATTGCTTCAAACTATTTGTGACATTAAACACTATTTCATTCTCCTCCATTCCTTGAGGTTATCACTCAATTTACTTTCAGTGATCTTAATAAGTACTCTTCTCTTATATAGATTCAATTTGGTTCTCTCAAATAGTTAGGATTTGATTTTGTTTCAGTTTCCTAAAAAAATTCTAAATACTAACCTCATTATATTTTCAGAACACAAAATGGATTAACATTTATTATCTAATGGATAATTTCTTCATTTATGTCAGATACTCTTTTAAATTATTCTAATTTAAAATTACTGACAATTTTGTAAATTAAATGAAGCAAAAGCCTACTTGATGGAAATCTAAACATCTAGAAGAAAGGTTAGTTAAATTTGGATTTTTGTTGATGTTTACTGTTGGATTATTTTATTATTATAATAAAGTACTTCTCTTGAGAGAAATGAAAACACTGTATTTCCACCTAATAAGAATAAAACAGGCATATTAAATTGATATCAGGCTAAAAAGAAAGTCACATATCAAGAAAAATAGCAATTTTTTGAATTTAAGTAAACAAGTAATTCTTTTTTGAGATATTTAGAGCAGATATTCTTATATTCAAAGGTTTGAAATAAGAATGATATTTTCAATTAAAAAACTATGACTTTTTTGAAAAAATTTAAAAATGTTCTTAAGATATAAATGATAAAAAAAGATCTATTTTTTTACTAAGGAAAAAAATTAATTCTTCGAATGATAAAACAAATATTTATTGGCTTTTAAATCATACAAATGAAAATTAAATGAATAAAATGCATTTAATATGAAAATATTTTACATATAAGTATAAATTCCATTCTTTATCAGTAAATTGAAAATATTGATTTTCTAGAAGTGATTATTTTTGGTGTAACCCTTCCAAAAATCAATTCAGAATTCAAAAAAAGAGCAACAATTTTTGAATTTTTGTGAAGATTAAATATATATAGGGTGTTGGTAAAAACACGTAAGCAAATTGGTAAAAACACGTAAGAGCTTACGTGTTTTGGCCATAATTTGGTAAAAACACGTAAGGGGTGCCCTGGGACCATTTTTAATTAAAAATGAAACACAACAATGCCTGTATTGGGCCAAAACATGCCCAAAAGAGGTTTTTTCCCCACAAAACCTCTCTAACTCCAAATTGTTTCAGATTTTTTTGCCCAGCCCCCCCCCCAAACACCCCAACAATCCACATTATCCCCACCCCAAACCATTTTTTTTTTTTGGAAAAACAGCATTACCAAAGCCATTTTGCAAAGCTTTTCACCCAAAGACTGCATTTTCCACCACAACAACCTGCTTTCAAGCCTCCAAATTTCCAATTTTTTACCTTCCCTCATCCATTAATCCCATATTTAAACCACTTTCTTTCACTCTTAACCCCTTCTGTTCATTTTTCACACCTTTTTTCACCTCTTTTTCACACTTTGAAAGGTTCTTACCCCATTCCAAATCCCCAAATCCCCCCTTTTTTTCACTTTTACACATATTTTTCATTCAAAAATGCTCCAACCCCCCACTGAAGGTGAATTTCAGACCCTTGAGCTTCTTTGGCAACATGTGCATAATGTTGCCAGGGCTCAGGGGTATGCTGTGTCCACCTTGAGGTCCAATATGACCCACAACCAAATTGAAATAGGTTGTGATAGGTCTGGCACCCCAAATCCCAACAAAAGCCCCTCCAAAACAGTCACCTCAAGAAAGCTTGACTGTCCTTTTAGACTTTATGCCAGGAAATATGCCAAGAGCACCACTTGGACTCTTAAAGTCAAAAATCCTGAACATAGCCATGATGCCACTGAAAATATCATGGCACATCCTGCTTTCAGGAAATTCAATGAGCAAGAAACATCCCAAATTGCTCAAATGTCTGACTCACTCCTCATGCCAAGGCAAATTCAGGCCCAATTATGCAGCCAGAGGGAGTCTTACAGGCCTGTAATCCTTCAAGAAATTTATAACCAAGTCAAGAAAATAAAGAAAGACAAACTGCAAGGCAGAAGGCCCATTGATGCTCTTATTGACACTCTCAAAGAAGAAAATTTTGTTTGGTCCTCTGCAAGGGATTCTGAGGGACACATTACCTCCTTGTTTTTCACTCACCCCCTGGCCATAAAACTTCTTCATGGCTTTCCTCATGTCATTCTTATGGATTGTACTTATAAAACCAATAAGTACAAAATGCCTCTTTTTCATATTGTTGGATTCAGCTCAACAAATAAGACCTTTTCTGGGGCTTTTTGTTTGATGAAGAATGAAAATGAAACTTCATATACTTGGGCATTAAATCAATACATTGAAAAGGTCCTCAACAACACCAATCTTGTTCCCCCCCCAGTTATTGTTATTGACAGGGATCTGGCCTTGAAAAACTCTATTAAGAAGCTCTTCCCAGACTCCAAAGTCATGCTATGCATTTGGCACATCAACAAGGATGTATCTGCTCATTGCATGAAGAAAATTGGTCATGGAACTGATTTTGAAAATTTTATGGGCCTTTGGAATCAAGTAATATACTTCTTCCTTTTATTTCATGTTATTTCCCTTTTTTTCTTATTATTGTCTTTATTAATGACTTTGGGATTCTTTTCTCAGCTTATGTATTCACCCACTGAAAAGTCTTTCAAAGACAACTGGAAGAAGCTTCAAAAGCAAGTTAAAAATGCTGAGGTCTTGCAGTATTTGGAAAATACTTGGCTTCCTCTAAAGGAGTATTATGTGCCAGCCTGGACAAACCACCATTGCCACCTGGGTGTGGGCTCCACCTCCAGAGTTGAAGGTTCCCATGCCATGGTTAAACTTTGGCTACAAAAGTCCACTGGTACTCTCCTGGAGGTAGTCAGGGCACTCCACATGCCATTCAGAAAACAATTTATTGAAATTATCAACAGAATCTCCAAAGAAATGATTGTCCATGTCAAGAATTTTCCTCCACACATCTGTGCCCTCAATGGCAAGGTGTCTCATTATGCTCTTCAGATTGCCTTTGAAAATTTCAAAACAAAATTTCCTCCAAATGAAAAATGCACCAACAAATACAACAATTATAAAGGCATTCCTTGCAAGCATAAGACCCAAAAGGCATTTGCCAAGCGCCAAAGGCTTGAATTATCAGACTTCCGTCCTCAGTGGCATTTGAATTTGCCTGTGAGGGTTTTTTAATTTCTTCTTATTATTTTTTTCTTATTAACTGATTTTACTTGTCATATTCTTCTCAGACTGGTTTTCAAGGTGATGATCAAAGTGTTGAAAAAGAAAGAAAGAATGAAGCCAAGAAAATATTTGAAGACATTGGGGAAGACCTGTTTCAAAGACCAATGGCAGAAAACAACCCAATACTCCAACATTTTCAAGATGTTTTGACTGGAAAAGTCCCATTTGATCAAATTCCCAAGAGTCAAGAGGATGATCAATATTATGAAGACCCTCTAGAATGCAAGAATATCCGTGGAAGACCCCAAGGAGCCAAGAATAAAAACAAAAGAGAACCTTCAAGATTTGAAATCATTGAGAGTCAAACCAAGAGAAGAGGAAGACCCCCATCAAAAGTGACCAGCACAACAACTTCCAGATCCCAGTCAAATTTCCCCTCTCCAATTATGGAAGTGGACTCATCTGAAGATTCTGAGGACTCATTATCTAAATCCATCAGTTCATCAGATTCACTACCCTCAGCAACTGAATTAAATAAATCAGAAGTAATTCTTAGAAGGTCCAGAAGATTGGCAATTGGAAGCAAAACATCACAAAGAAAATCACACAAGCCTGCCACCAGTTTGAATATCTATGATGCAATTGACCTGACCTGTGAGCATTGTCAAAGCAACTATCACACAAGTGATGAATGCTCCAAGATGTTTGTGAGTTTCTGATTCTTTTTAATGTAATTTTATGTTGTTTATTTTGATATTTATTCATTTTTTGAACTTATGTTATCAGATAACTGGCTCAGAAGACTTGCCCAAGTTTATATTGAAATACACCTTCAAGGCCATCAATGTCCAGGGTGATGGAAACTGTGGCTACAGAACAGTATCCCACTTCATTTACAAGACTCAAAATCAATGGGCTGATGTCAGAGGTGACTTGGCTGAAGAAATTCACCAAAATCAAGACCTTTATGAAGCCATGAACACCTTAATTCCCTCAGTATCCTCTTATTTGGAAAGAATTGAATGGTATGAAGATGTTGGCCAGGCTCCAAAAAGCAAGTGGATGTCCATGCCTGACATGGGGGATCCAATTGCAAATAAGTATAAAAGACCAGTTTCCTTTTATTCCACAGCCCAATCTTTTTCCTTTTTCCCTTATTTCTGTCCTCCAAATGATAATCCCCCCATTTTCATCTGCTTCTTGAATAGTTGTGCTCATTTTGTTCCATTGGACATCATCATTTCTAAAGTTTATCCAGTCCCCCCCATTACTGTGAACTGGGAGATTCATGCCCAAAAACAAGCCCTGGGGTGGGCTGATAAATTTAAGAAACACAGAATGTTTTATTTGTCCAATCTTCCTCCCCCCTCTCAGAAAAAACCCACTATTTTGGAGGTTGATTCTGATTGAATGATTTTTGTATATACAATTTCTGCCAATTATCCCCCTCCTCAGTTATTTTTATTGCTTAAATCCCACCTCAGTCTCCTTTTTTATCAAACATGTGGAACTTTTGTACTTGAAAATAGTCATATTACACACAAGAAAAAAACAGTTAAAAAAACACCCATTGCGCCTTCACTTGTGGTCCCACCCAAAAAATTTTCCCAATTCATGAGCTTCTGGTTCTTTATTGTCCAGATTGAACCCTTTAATTTAAAAAAAATGAAGGAAATTCATAAGTGGGAAGTTATTAAATTCACTTTTTAAAAATAGGCATATTACAATGACGGGAAAAAACATTTGAAAAAAAAACTCTTTT
Source organism: Austropuccinia psidii (assembly GCA_023105745.1). Lineage (NCBI taxonomy): Eukaryota > Fungi > Basidiomycota > Pucciniomycetes > Pucciniales > Sphaerophragmiaceae > Austropuccinia > Austropuccinia psidii. Next base: position 3,419,706 of record JALGQZ010000014.1, read on the forward strand.
TGCGCCTTCACTTGTCCCACCCAAAAAAATTCCCAAAATTATGGGATTCTGGTTCTTTATTCTTCACATTGAACCCTTTATTTTAAAAAAAAAATGAAGGAAATTCATAAGTGGGAAGATTTTAAATGAATTTTTGAAAAAAATATGCCATTTTGGCATATTGGCCAAATTTGTGAAATTTGGCAAAAAAAAAAAATCTGAAAAAATTTGTGCTTATTGACATGCCAAGTTGGGAAAAATATGGCAAAAAAAAATTAAAAAAAACCTCAAAACTGAGCCTGAGGAATTTTTTTTGAAAATTAAGGTCATTTCACTCCAAATATTGTAAAAAATCTCATCACTTATTTTCCATTTACATATGACCTGGGTTTTATATTTGAATTATAATTGATAAGATATCATAAATTTTTTATTTAAATTATTATTTTTTGATATTTGATTTTATTTAAAGAGTTAATCTATATTATTAAGCATAGTTTTTTCTGATGTTTTGAAAGTTTCGCTTAAATATCCATCTGTAATATAAAATGAATAACTGGTATAAAAAACTTCAAGATTTTCTGATTATTAAGTTTCTTGAAGAACCTATTTATCTATTTTCTTTATTTTTACAATTAATATATATTAATTCATATGTTTTTTTTGAATATAAAATTTTAAATTAAGTGATTAGAAATATTTCCTGAAGAATTATGAATTCATTTTTTGGAAAATTTTCTATTTTTAACAATTATTCTATTATAATCTCATTTTTTTTCTTTTTCTTACAGGTCGAATTATTGAGTCAAATTGTAAAAAATTATTATTTTATCTGATATTTTAGAAATAGAATATGATAATTAATTAAATAAACTATCAATTTTTACTTTTCTATTCCAAATTTCTATATTTATATAATATTTAAATAAACAAATAAATTCTTGAAAAAAAAAACCTTCCAGATGATTCAATATTTATGAATTCATGATAAATTGTTTTTTTTTTGTGCAAAAGCTTAATTTAATATCAATAAGAAATATCTATTTTTATAGATATGGATGAATTCTAATAATTTTCTCAAATTGGATTATGTCTTATTCTATCACTCATTTTTTGGTAGAGCTTTTTTTCTCAAATTTGCAAAAAAAATCCTGTTTCTAATTAAAATTTAACCTTATTCAATTTAAAATTAAAATTTAGCCATTTAAAAAGTCACTTCCATCTACTATAAAAAATATATCATTTAATATTTAACATCTTTCTCTTTTTTTGGGGGTTTAAATTATTACTTTTTTTTCCCGAAAACAAACCTTGACAAACATACTAATTAAATTAATTTTTTTGAAAAAATAAATAAATTTAAATCAGTTCAAAGCTCAACAAAAAGATACTTTTTTATCTTTAAGTAATTTTTTTTATTGAGTAAGATTTATGACATTAAGAGGAATTTAAATATATATATTTTTGTATGATATCTTAGGTATACTATCTATTTATCAATCAGTGATTCAAAAAAATCAAATTGAATTGTAAATAGGCCACTCAAAGAAGTTTATCTATCTTTCAATTTGAAAATATGCTTGAGAAAGGATTTGATTGATTAAGAAAAAAAGGAAATATTAAGAATTATTAAAGAAATCTTTTCTTCCATGAATCCCTTTTGTAAAAAAAAACATGAGTTTTTCAAAGTGAGAATTTGGATTTATAATCAATATTTTTTTTTACCAATAGAACTATTTTCTTCAAAGAATTTTAAAAATAAATAAATGAATTACGTAGCAAATTATAAATGGTATCATTTCTTAGTATTAAAGTTTTAGATACTTCTTTTTCTTTTCTGAGGGATTTTAATTATTCCTTAACAAAAATACTAATCATATTTTATTAATTTAATGTATCTAAAAATTTGTCAAATAAAGGCCCTCAGATTTTATAACAAGTAATTAAGAATTTTTATTAAAATTGGCTAAACGATCTTATAATAAAAGATTCATTAGTCTATCAATTTAATATTTTCTCAACATACCTTTCTCAAATGAAACTTGAATAGAATTTTGATTTTTAAAGAATTAGAAAATTTGTTTAATTTTGCTTGAAAGTTAATGATTTGTTTATAAAAATTAAATAAAGCCATAAATTAATTTTTATTTACAAACAAAATAATGTTTAAAATCTCAGTTTGATACACATTTATCATAAAATTTTCTTTTAATTTAATCATACTTTATTTTCAATAAGCTAAAATTAAATAGAGCCCTGTTTTACTTGGACAGGACGATGGGTGAATGTTTTTGTCAAATCTAGATATTTTTAGCCATATTTTTGTGATTATTCTTGTGTATTGGCTGAAGTTCAAGGCAATGAATGCGGCCAAGTCAATCAATCTCCTACAGGATCTTGTTTGAGGAGAACTTAACATTGGTTGATGTGAAATCTTGACAGAATCCATTAAATTTGAGAAAATTTAGAGGACAACTCAATTCACTACCATGAGTAAACTTGGATGTCTACTGTGTGAAGTTTTGGGTGAGATCTATGCACAAAACTCCATTAAAATATAAATTTTAGAGTAATCCAGCCCAATAAGAGATAAAAATGATAAGAAAATAATGAATTTTTTAGTAAATTAAAAGTCAGCCTTTTATGGAATCTCAGCCTGGCAGCTGCTACCCAATCTTCCACTCTAATTTAGTTGTGGAATGATGGATTGGCAGGCATATCTCAGCCTAAGATGATCTTGCTAACTGTGAAATTAAAGTGTGAATTAAGGATTGTCTTGAATTTCTGGTGTGACTGCAATCTTCACCAGTAGAATTTCATCAATCGATTTCAATCTCAAGCGGCGCCGGCACGCCTGGCTTGACTGGCTTGACTTAAATTGGCGTACTCTCCCTATCAGATTGGATTTCGTTCTTCAAAAATTCTTTCTGAAATTTTTATTCGAAATCTTCCATCCAAGACTCATGTCACGTCCACCTTCTCGCACTGATCGATCCATCATCTCTCATCAATCTCAACCTCAACCTCATTCTCATTCCCATTCTCATTCCCATTCTCGCTCTAATTCACGTCGTTCATCTATCACTAACTCGATTTCGACTCATTCAAACGTTCATCCCGATCCTTATGCGTTTTGTAATTCTTTTTGGGGTCAATACGGTCATGACGCTCTTCAAAATAAAAACAATCAGTCCTCAAAGATGCTCGAGGATATGAGATTATGGTACAGAGAAAGAGCCGCAATCGAGGAAGATTATGCCAAAAGGCTCTCTAAACTTGCAAAATTGCCTTTGGTAGATCAAGACGTTGACCTTGAAGTGGGCGGTGTGAGGATAGCACTCGAAACAGTTTATCAAACAACTCGTCAGAGCGCTCATTCTCACTTGGAACTTGCTGGTACAATCAGAACGGCCTTAGAGAAAAAGTTGGTCGAATTCATCAATCGAAGAGAGGGTTTGAAAAAGAATGTAAGTCTCTGCCTTTTTGTTCTCATCTAATCTTAGCTCATCTTCCATTATCTCAGCCTCAAGGCACCATAGACAGGTTATGGAAAAAAAAAACTGAACTGATTCAACTCATGGAAAAAGTCAGTTATCTTGATGACTTATATTCCAATCACTCCTTCTTAAACTCAAAAATCAAACTAAATATTTACATATTATCGTTTCAGTCAAGAAGAAAGTATGAAGCCGACGCGATTGCTGTTAATGGCTTGTCAGCTCAAACCCATCTCGTTCAAGGTAGAGATTATGATAAGGTTTTAGCAAAGCTGGAAAAAGCTCAACAAAACGTTCAAATCGATGGTATACCTCAGATCATTCCATATTCTCCTAAAATGTTCTTAATTCAATCATTCTCTCCCTTCCTCTCATTTGGCAGAACGAGAATATCGTGCTCACGTCAAAAATCTCAAGGAAACTACAACAGAATGGAATATGCAATGGAAAAGTTATTGTGACGTGAGTTTGTCCATTCATTTTTGATATTTGAAGATTTGATCATTTGATTATGTTTTTTTTTCTTTTATCCAGCTCTCACAAGATTTAGAGGAAGAGCGAATAGATTTCGTCAGGACTTCGTTTTGGGATTATGCCAACGGCGTATCAACCATATGTGTTATTGATGATGAAGTGAGTTATTCAGACTAGATTTTCTTTATAACCAGTTGAAATTTATCCTTCATCGTGACAGCAATGTGAAAATATTCGTAAATCTCTTGAACGCTGTGAAACATTACACGATGTCGCCGAGTTTGTGAGACAGTCTCGTACCGGAAATGAAATGTATGGTGAGTTATCGCTACAGTTCATTTTTGCATTTCTTGACCCAGTTCTTCTCCTGTCTTCAAGTTTTTTGACTTTTTGACTTGACTCGCTTTTCAATCATTCCAGTTGCTCCCGACTACATTAACTATGCCAAGGGAGAACAAACACCGTACAATCGCCCAACTCCATTGATAGCCAACTTTGCCCGATCCTCCATTCGTAATCCTCGCGTTGCGCCCGCAACCACTAATATACAAGATTTGACCCAAGCTATTCGTTCTGGCCCCTCATCCCCAACTGATCCTGTTCATCCTTGTCGATCTTCCTCCAAAGCTGCTGTCAAGAGAGGCGGGGCTATTGCTGATGCTGTCGCTACAAACTCATATCCAGGTAGTGATCCTAATTCAGGACTTGCTCCACGCCCCTCCTTGTCGCGTTCTTTGGTGGGGGCCTCCATTTCTCGTGCCGCTTCTCCTGCTGAGGCGATGGCACAAGTTGTAGGAGGTGGTAGTAACCCGAGCGCTGTTAGTACTAACAATCGACCCAATGGTCGTAGCCATACACCAAGTAATGGTCGTAGTCAAACTCCAAGTAATGGTCCAACTCAAGCCTCAAGTAATGGTCTTAGTCAAATCTCAAGCAAGGCGCGCACCCAAGCACCAAACAATAACCTGCAGTCAGCCTTTCAGTCTACAGCCTTTTCAGATTCTCATCCTAATCATCCCTCAATCAACCCATCCCATGATCAGCAGCATTATGAATCAAACCAACCCCGGCCAGAAGCCTCTCAAGTCCCAGCATCACCTCACACGGCCGCCAAAACTCCTAACAGGTATATTCCCACCTACAATTCCGATCCTTCAAAGCGGGCATATAATGCTGGACCCACGTCTGGTTCCTCAAATAATGGTCCTGCTCAAGCAGCTCCTACCGGATTACCTGCCCCATCTATCCGACCAGCCTCTCGTGCATCTACAACTCCTGGAATTCAGCCACCTTCGGTTCCAGCAGAGAACGGTCAGGTCGATCCATTAGTTGCTGCTTTGGAAAAGCTTAGGTCAACTCCCTCAATCAGTTCATTTCGTCGTTCACCAGCTCCTACTACTGGCATCAATCGGCCCCGTCAGACCGACGGAAACTTTAGTCGCAGAGGCACTCTCGAGCAACCGGCGTCAAATGCGCAATCTCAGCGGGCTAGTTCTCCGGCGCCAAGTTCTTATCGTGGGACATTGGACCATCCACCCAACCCACATGAGTCATATAAACGTGCTAGCTCTCCAGCACCATCTGATATTATGATGAGACCACCTTCTGATATGCGTTCCAATATTGCTAGAAGCTCAACACCGCAACTTCACAACGGGTTTCATCCCTCTCGCGGTCCATCACCAGCACCATCTAATTCAGCCAGACCCTCTGTCTCATCTGCATATCCACCACAGCAAACACATCAACAGCCTCAATCTGGTAGACCACAAAGCTATAATGTCCATCCAACTAGCAGCAGTACCATGCCAGTAGGAATCTCCCTAGATACTCGTGGTGGAATAATTGATTCATCTGTCAGTAGTCGAACTTCAAAGATACCACAACAATCCAGCCACCATCATTCGCATAGTCAACCATCGATGGGGATGATGTCGTCTCCAGTATCCTATTTGGGCGGTTCTCAGCTGCCATTTGGTCAAGGGCCACCACAGAATATTCAACAATCGATGCTAGGCCAACAACAGCAAGCCATTGCAGCTTCTCAAACAGTTTATGGTGCACCAAGACCACCTCAGCATTATGGCTATGGCCCCACATCGGCCACTCAACAAGCTCCCCCACCACCCTCTACCACTCCAGGACCAATACCAGCTTATCAAACTCAACCAACCGGACCGGCTCAACCACACTACTCCCTAGCACATTCACAATCATTTTCATCACAACATCAGTATTATGGGTCTGGAGCAACAGGACCGCCTGCCAATCAAGTGCCACAAAACTCTGGTAACAATAACGGTGTCCAACGTACTTCCAGCGTTTATGGTGCTCCAATCGGCGGCCATCACCCCCCTTCTCAACAATATTATCAACCTCCGCCATCATCCCAATCAACCCAACAGCCACTGGTTGGTCAACAGCAAAATCCCCCTCAAGGTGCTTTAGGCAAAGTGCCCTCACCAACCGGCAATTATACTGAATCAGGACAACCTATATTATTTTATGGTTAGTTATAATCTTTTTTCCATAAATCAATTTATTTTAACCTAAGAACAAACGTTTATTTTGACAGTTCGAGCATTATACGATTATACAGCAACAATGCCGGAAGAATTTTCTTTTCAGGCAAATGATATAATTGCAATTACTCAAACTGATCCGGACGGTTGGTGGCAAGGTGAATTATTAGACGAAGCTAGGAGAAGAAGAAATGGCACTGGTGGAAATGTTTTACCTAGCAATTTTGTTGATTTATTAAATTAAAGAAATCAAATTCTTGTTCAGCTCATTTTAGGTTTATGTCAAAGTAAAAGAGAATATGCATATCAAGTACTAGTAATATGTTATTTTGAAAGATATCTTTTTGGAGAAAAAAACTTGTTCTTTTAATTAGGCTGAGGTTTTGTTGTGAATTATCTACTTATTGCTATTTATTAAGATTCATTCCTTTGTTACAACACTATTTCTAAAACAAGAGTTTATTTTTATATCAGGACTTAATAAATTGATTCCCTTTGACAATTTGAACTAACCTCAGTTATGCGCGTGATTAATTTTCATTAATGACGATCTGTGTTCCCCGTTTCAAATTTTTTTCCATGTCTTTTTTTTTCATTCAGCCCTTGGTCTGTCTGTGTAAGCAACCCTCGCAGGCAATCGTCACAAGATTGTCATATTACGTTTGTTTTGTGAAAGGTATTGGATTTTGAGTATATGTGACCTTTATACAGAGCACATGATTTTTGAAATAACTCCCAATTTCAAAACATACACCATCAAGGCCTGGAATTAATGATAATTTGTTTGACTATTTGATTCAATATATTTTGAAAATGAAAACTGAAATATTTATTATTATTATTTGGGAGTTCAATGGGATTTCTTTAGCTCCTAAAAGTATAGAAAAAAAGGGGGGAGGGGTGCTAAACAAATGTTCAAAAAAAAATATTAATTTTTTTATGCTGATTAATTAAAAAAATGTACTCGATTATATTTCATTTTCCGAATTAAAAAATAGAGAAAAGAACAGAGAATTTTTTTAATTTGGTTCTATAATATTAACAAATTAGGTTTGAAAGAAAAATAAAACAAATTGATAATTAAAATTGAAATTATAAATTAATAAATCTTTTTTTTTTTTTTTTTTTTTTTTAAGAAAAGAAAAATGTAATGGGTTCTTATATGTTTTTGGAAAATTTACATAAGGCAATTTTTTTTTTTTTTTTTTTTTTGTAAAAAAAAAAAAAAACATTAATACACTTATAAAATTTCCAAAAAAAAAAGGTAGGGTATTTTTATTTAGAAGAAAAAAAAAAAAAACCCCTGAAAGAATTCAAATTTTTTAAAAAAAAAAAAATTTAATAAAAATATTGATAAAAAAAAATAAATAAAAAATGAGAGTGTTTTAATTGAATTTCATTTTTTTAATTTTAATTAATTTTAATTGAACTTTTTTTTTTTGTTTAAAAAAAGAATCTCATCAAGGAATTTATGACCAAATGAAACAAATAAACAAAAGAAAAAAAATATTAAAAATTATACAAAAAAGTGAAATTTTTAAGATTTTAGAAATTTAAAAAAACTATCTAATTATCTCAGATATAAATTAACTGAGTAAATTAAAAATTGAGAGATGAAATTCCCTTATTTTTTAATTTTTAATTTTTTTTTTTTTTGAAAATTGGGTTTGTGTTTGAGTTGGGTCTTCAAGAAAAAGAATTATTAATTTTTAATAATATTTAAATAATCTTTTTTTTTTTTTTTTTAACATCAGAATCCATAAAAATCAAATTAGAATGAGTATCTCTTTTATAAAAATCAATAAAGATGATAAAATATAAAAGAAGATAAAATAGTTGATCAAAGTCAAACACTAAGAATGTGAGAACTTTTTCTGAAGGTGAAGGAATTTAGAAACAAGAAAGAAACCTATGATTTTTTTTTTTTCAAAGTCTGAGGTGCAGCCATGAGGTTTCCAATTGAAATTCATAGGAGGAACTTGAAAGGTTTTTAAGATGATGATGTCCAGATGGAAAAAATGATTAAAAGTTTTCAGCAATAAGATGAATATTGGGACATTATGGTTTGAAGGAAAGAAGTATGAAAAAAAAGGTAAAATACTGATAAGAAGAATAAAAAAGTTTATATTTGATATCTATTTCCTAATAGATTTCTCATGTATAAAATGGATGGATATCAAATTTTTGTAAGGAGATGATAAAATGTCTTCAGATAGTTCAAATATTTCCAGTTTTTTTTTTCCTTTAATGGAACAAGAGTTTTCATTGAATTATAAAGGGGTTGATTATAATAAATTCATTTCACCATGTTTCCTCTAAAATATTACCATTTCTTCTCATAGTTGTGAGTAAAATGAAATACACTTCTAAAGCAACAATTTAAATTACCTTGTATATTAAGAGTTTTTTAAGAATATTTCAAAATGTATCTTTGAAATTATTTTATTTTAGTATCACAGGGCCTCCTGAGAAATAGGAGTGGCATGAAGCTAAGTAATCAGTGAACTCACTTGGAAGACTCTAAAAAGATCTAAAGAAAATAATGAAATAAATATATTTCTTCAATAAGAAAATTCAAGTTAAAAAAATAATATTAAAAATATAGAAAGACAATGGAAAAGAGCCAACCAGGTAAGTCCTTAATTAATTTTTCAACCTGTAAGAAGGAACAAAGGAATTATTAAAGGAAATTACCAACAATATAAACTGAACAAGAAAAGAAGGGGAAAAAGTTATTCAATTAATAATATCAGTATTTTATATCTGGATTAAAGAAAATAAAGATAAGAATAAATCCTAGTAGATTAATTAGCTGAGGGAAAAAAATTCCTGGTATGAAAGGGAGGCTTGTATATGTGAAAAGCTGAGAGTTTTATCACTTCATAATTTAGATTAAGCTGAATGAAATACCTAAAGCTGTATTGACTGATTTGGGGAAAAACACATTGCCATTACAAAAAATGAACTGGGTTGAATAATCTTCCCAGATTCTGTGGTTGAAATACAGTCTTATATGAAAAAAGACTGTATTGAATGAGCATGGTTTTCAATGTAGAGTAATTGAGGTTTGACACTTGAAAACTGATTTTAAACTGCCTCCTGAGTATCCCTTGAACTTGCTTTCTATTATTCCCTTGGGGAATACTACATAGCTGGAAATAGTAAATACTTGATGGATTTGATTATTGGTCTTGAAGAAAACACTTCTGCTTGAACCCTGAGTATGTCTCTTGAAAAATTGTGCCTTGAAAAATGAATTTTCAATTGAATGATTCCTTTGATAAGTGACTTGAGGAATCAAAAGGTATTCCAGATTGAAGAAAGAGTGGCCCCTTGAAACTGTCACCATTTGATTTATGGTTGAAAAAATGTTCATAATGGGATATAAAAACATTTATGAAACTTCTGGATGTTGAAGAGAAAAGATGGGAAAATTTTCTCTAAAGCCTTGGAAAATGAGGGAAAATGTAACTTGATATTAATCAAGGGCTTGATGAGTGGTTTATCCAAAACAAGCCTAAAAGGGCTTAAAACTATATTTTTACATTTTTTTAACAAAAATGTGCAAAATTAAATATAATTCCCAAAAGGCCCAATATACCCATTTGTCCCATTTTTTTTCTTTAATGGTAAAATGGCCAGAACTTTACAAGCTCACACAAATTCACAAAATGCACAAATCTGCATTAGAAGCCTGAATGTACCAATTCAGGAATTTTGGCTAAATTTCCCTTATTTGATAGGAAATTCCCAAAAGGGACCAAAGATGTCCCTCAATGTTGAGATGGGAAAAATGGCCATGTATTATGGATATGGGAGAATGGCCATTAAATAAATAGATATGGCTTAATTCTTCAAAGGTTAATATGACAAATATGACAGGGAGCTAAAATAACTCAATCCAAGTGGTGTGATTTTCCATGGTTGTGACAGTACCCTCAAATTTGAAGGCTGAGATCCTCAGAACCAATAAATGATAAATCCTGTTTGAGGATAACTGAAAGGAATTAAAGAGGAGTTAAATAAAAAACAGAATGAAAACTGATATCAAGGTTGGCATATAATGTGGCAATTGCTTGAGCTTCTTTTGACACTGGGTTGGGTAATTGATTAACTTTTAAATATTCATTATGGATCAATGTAACAAAAAAAATGATGAATGGAAGAAAAGGAGGATGAGGAGGTTCAAATATTAATCACAGGTTGATTATTGAGCTGAATTGAACAAGAAAAATTGAGAGGAAAGACTGAGTCCAGGTGCTCACAAGATGGAAAAGGTGATGCTTTTACACATTTTATAACCCTCAGGGAAGTGCCCACTAGGAGAGTAACTTAATTTCAATAAATAAAGTAACTTCCAATTCCATAAAAGAAAATTAAATTGGTAAAGGAATGAATTGAAGAAATAAAGGCTTGGAAATTGAAGATGAGAATAATGTTCCATCCTCCCAAGTGAAAAAGGCCATAAATGTGAAATTTAAGTTGAAAGATTGGCCAGAGTCCTGTGTCAAAAAAAACACACAAGTGCCAACAGAGGGCCAAGGTTATTATGAAAAAATAATGGTGGGAATTAAAATTTAAGTTCCTCCTAGGAAATTAACTTAAATATGGTCCTCTTGACTATAAATAGCACTCAAAAGAATTGAGCTTGAGGGGGATTGGGACCTGGCTTGTAAGAATAAAATTGATGGAAGTCCTTGAGGTTTTCAGCTGGCTCCCAAGAGAGTATGTTCCAATATACTAATTAACATAATTTCTCTCTTATGATATTTGAAAAAAGGATCTGAGAGAATTCAAATTATTCCTGCTCTGATATCTTTACTCAGGGAGGAGGATCCTTATAAAAATTTGGCATTGATGAATTATTTATAGGTTTGAGGAGAGAAATTGTCAGGCTGAGTCTATGATAAGGCTATTGAATAATATTTACAAGCTTAACTATGATTATGAAATAGATAATAAATGATGGTTTTGAGGCCTTATCAAGGAGGCTTAGTGGTGGTGAGCAATGCTTAAAGCCCTGGGTGCAGTGGTTATCAATTGAATAACTATAATAAGAACTACAATAATTATAATACCTTAATTATACCTGTTTGTTTTCAAAGAATATATCTGTCTGTGAGAATTTTTAATATGTAGGAATTCAAGATAATTATTAGGATTCCTCTTTTGGGAAGAGAAATGGTCCCTTTTTATCCTAAAATCAGGTGGAAGGACCAGTAATCCTTACCATGTAGGAGGAGTGAGGATTTTTTCACTCAAAAGGGTGAATTTGTGGCTTATAAATTTCTGTAAAATCTGTATTCAGATCAGATGTGGTTTTTCAACCACCTCTGGGCCCATTTTCCCCAATACAGGGTAAATATTTTCATTTGTGAACCTCACAGCCCTCTTCTGACATGTCCTATGTGTAAAATTCTGCACAGTACATGAATGGGGTTTCAATAAATGGAAAAATATGTGGTATTGAAGGATAAAAAAGCATCTTTGTAGAACTGACACCTCATATTAAAGATTATGGGAAAATATTCCACAGTATTGGGGTCATGACAGTTTGGTTAGATTTTAACCTTGAAACTGCCTAACTTTTTCAGTTTTGAATATAGAGAGCTCAAAATTTTCTAATGTTTTAGCCTTTGATGAGGCATTAACAATGGTACCTAATTTGGTATGGGTAACTTTAAATATGGCAAAGTTACACCAACTTTAAATTCAATTGTTCAGATATGGATTTTTTTTGAATCCTTTGTTAAGCTAATATTTTCAATAGCTTTGATACAGATTAGATACAGGAATATGGATTACAAAATCCAAAAAGACCCCATGATAAGTATCTCATGCCAAACTATAGAATTGAGATCAGAAGTGAATATTTAATTCTCCCTTATTTGGTCTTTCTTTGAGCATAACTTCTGTGATTTATTTAGTATAATTGGATAGCCCTCATTGAGAGATTCAATTGGCTTGTGTCAGCCTGTGACTCAAAATCAGAGAACAAGCATGACAGCCAAAATATAATAAACCAATGGTAGAGTAAAATACCACCAAAAAAATGGGGCTGAGCCAAAAAAGCTCAAAAGGTATCAAAAGAAAGAGGGAAATAATCCCTTCCCAAATATACAAGTCCAATAATCATAAGAAAAGGAATAACAAAGATATTCAGGCTCAAAGAAGTTGCTGAGCATAAACCTTAATTTTCAGCTCCCATCTAAAATCCAGAGAGAGAGGCTGGACCAAATCAAATGGGCTATGAAATTGAAGCTCTCAGTCAGGGATATTCAATGGTACTAGCCAAAATTAGCTAGCATTAAAACTACAGAAGCTATGGCCAAATTAAAGAGAAATATGGGTGAATAAGATATTCACCTCTAATCTAACTTCTACAGCTTTAGTGTGAAACACCTAAAGTGGGGTCATTTTTTAAAGAAAAAAATCAGGCCTTTCTTATGGTGCCATCAATTTACCCATAATGTATCTAAAACCAAAGTTATGGAGCAAACAATTTACATACAGGATTTGAGCAAAATGCATATCTGGATAATGAGAATTTAACATGGTATAAGCTTTTTATATTTAATTCTACCCATACCAAATGAGATATCAATGTGTATAAATTATAAAGGGCTACACATTGAACCAACTTTGAGCTCAATATCTTGAAAGATAACAAAGCTATGGCAGTTTTAAGGTTAAAATACAACATCTGGACCAGTCCACCTTTGCTGTGGGATACCTTCCCATATCCTTGAATATGAGCTGTCAGTTAGACAAAAGAGGTTGTTAATAATTAAATACCTAAAATTTTGCTCAGTACACAGGACCCATACAGGTTCTGTACAGCATTATAGGCATAATACACATCAGAAGAGGGCTGTGTGGTCACCAGATACAAATTTTCACCCTGTATTGGTAAAACCTGCCCAGATGCAGTTTAAAAACCACATCTGAGCCCAATACAAGTTATAAAGGCCTTGTAAAACCACAAGAAAGTCTTTGGAAGTGAAAAATTTTACATCCTTCATGTGAAATGGTCTAGAGGACCTTTTCACCCATTTTCAGGATAGAAAGGGACCTTTCTCTTCCCAAAAGAGAAATAGCCCTCCTTCTCTTGAACTCCTATGTAGTAAGTCTGTCAAAAAACATTATACTCTTGGAGAATAATCAGGTATACTTTTAAAATTAAGTATTTTAGTCTTTAATATAATAATCCAATGGATAAAGCTGCACCACAGGCTTTCAACAATGCTCACCACCACTATATCTCTATAGTAAAGCCCTTATACTTTATTAATAAGCCATTTTAGCTTTATTAATCAATGTAAAAGTCATAGTTAGAGTTGTAAATACATTAATTATCATTCCATCATAGACTTAGCCTGACATTTTGGGGGCCTGGCCATGTTTTTTGGACTTTTTTGGTGTAAATAGTGAGTATTTCTTTATTTTTCTGATAATTTCTCTTGATAGTATTATTTTCCACATGAAAAAAATCTTTTAATGAAAATAATATATTATCTTCTTTTACAGTGGTGTATAATTTATACCACTCTGTTTTTTATGAATTTTTGACATGGTTTGATTATAATTTGAGCACCACTTGCAAAATTGGGTGTGTTTTTGAGATCAAACACTAAGTAACTTGTGAATTATTCTTTTTTACATGAAGAGAAGACCCCTTTACTGCAAAAAGCAGTACAGAGGTGTGGTTGATCATATTAATAATTTCAATTGTCCATTACAAGTTAATCTAGGAGATATTGGGATACAAACAGTAGACCATACATAAAAAAGCCAATATTTTTGATGTTTAATTGATAATTTCAATTGTAAATCATAATACAAGGGTACAGTATGGAAATATACTGTATCAGAGGCCATTCTTAGACATTCAGAGAAAATTTTAAGAAGTCTTAACTGATACAAGCACTCATACTCCTGTTTCAGTGGAAGAAAGCTTCATACCACTTGAGACCCAGTCCAAAGGAAACACACCTGTGGCACCCTAAGACATGGAAGTGCAGAAGGGAAAAGGGTAGAGGCACAGGGAAAGACACATGACCAAAAAGAAGTGGACATCAATTTCCAATAAAAGAAATATAAAACCACAAAAATCTGAATCCATACAAGGTAAACCAGCCTTGATAATTTGAACAGGGAAAATTGCCATAATTAGCCCAGTTGTAACCTCTAAAGGAAAATTACTCAAAGCAGTAGATAAAATATTTTTCCAAGGAACAGTCAAAGGTAAATAATCCAAAAACATAAGGTTTGTGAATACTTACAAACACTAACCAGTACCCTGTAAGCCTCAGGAACCAACCAGAGGGAAGCACAGGACTATTCAGAACCAGAAAACCAGGGTATTTACACCATGGTGGATGGCAGGACACTGAGAGAAATCATAACCACACTGCCATTCACCTTTCAATTAAAAAGACCTTGAGATAGAGGACTGGAAGGATATTGATTGAGCTCTTCAGCGCCACCAACTCCTAAAAGACTTATTCCAATAGAGCATAGTCAACAAGAGGTTCAAACTAGCTTTAAAATGGGAAGAACTTGGGGCAGGCTTCCAGAAGATATTTCTCAAAGAGATACCTATCAAAGAGCTTATGGTAATAACCAAAGGATTGAATCCCAACAGGCAGTTAAAACACCTGGAGGAAAGGGCAGCCAGGATAAGGGAGAATCAAGCCACTATTCAAGCTATAGAAGAACAACTGAACCAGACAGAGAATACTATGATTCCTTCAGGATAACAAGGAGTAAACCAGCCAGAGTCCCCAGTGGCTTCACAAAATTCAGGAACCAGCAGATAAGTTACCAAGAGTAACCATTCTTCAAAATCCCAGGTACTTTTCAGGAGAAGACAACAATCAAAAGGAAAAAAAAAATTCTCTCAACCAGAGGAAGAAAGATTCAGACCCCATGATCCAGAAGCTGTTGGACTTGGTGAAAGAAGTACCAAAGAGGCAAAAATAGTTGTAAATACCTCCAATAGAAAAAGAAGCCCTGCTAATAGAAATTTTACCCCCACTCAGAATGAACATAGTGTTGTTACACCTGAGAGTAACATAAAAGAAAATGAAATGTGTTTAAAAATTTCCCAATTTGCAGAGAAAACGCAAGAAAAGCTTGCAAAGCTTCAATAAAACAATTTAAGGTTGCAGGAGTTGACAACCTTACAGCAAAAAACCATGCAAACTCTCCAAGAAGGCTATGCTAAACTAAGAAAAGCCTTACAAGAGACTAAGAAAAGACAAAACCAAGTCTTAGAGGAGAAATAAAACTGAAAAAGGGAAAGGGAATTTCTGGATCAAGAAATGAACAAATTGTTCAATGTCTGCCAAAAAATGAAGCCCCAATCACAGGGAAAGTTTTTGGATAATACTCCATATCACCAAGAAGACATCAAACCAGATGCCTTGTTGGGGAATAAGTCAAGATCCCCATACCAATACCAAGATGGAGATAACATGACTTATTCAGAGAAGGAATAACTGAAACAGGTTCCAGAGGCCTCAAGTTGGCCAAAATTTTCTGGTGCAGGAGAATATGATCATATGGAGCTCATTGATTATATTGATTGAATTTTCATTGATGTGCCAAGCATACCAGATTACTAGATGAAAGCAAGACTAAACAAAGCATTGAAAAGGAAATACTAGTATCTGGTACAAATACATGAAAGAATTTCATGGCAGAAGAAAATAGCCATGGTGGAAGAGTCAAATGATCCAAAAGTAAAGTAATGGTACTTGGATATGGCAAAAGACCATGTAATTTGAAAATGACAAATACTCAGTGGACAAAGATCCTTATGAGTGGTGCCTTAAAAATTCTAAAATACTTAAAGCCATTGATCCTCATATGAACAGTCAGATGAGGAATCAAAAACTATTGAAAAAAAAACAGGAGAAATAGAGCATGCAGTAAAATACAGATGCAACCAAAACTGAACTCTAGATGACATTTCCAATAACTTTCAAGATTTGAGGAAAAGGACAGATATATGGAAATATTCCCCATATGAAGGCAGCAGTTTCAGAGAGAAACAGCCCTTCAGGGTTGACAATAAAGAAAAAACCAGAGAAAAAAATGGAAGAAGTGGCTAAGAAGAAGAGATCTTGTAACAATTGTGGGTAAACAGACCACTATGCTGAGAAATGTGCAAAGGCAAGGAAAAATATCTGTTCCATTTGAAAAGACCCAGAGGAATAAACCCAAGAAGAGGATTCTAAATCTGACTCTATGGGTAATGCCATAAGAGAAAAATCTGATTATGACCAAGACCTAATAGAGGAATTTATGGTGGAGTCCCAAGAGGAAAAACAACCAGAAATTCAGGGCATACAATTGGAAGCAGGTATACCACAAGACACTATAAACAAACCTTTGTGAAGACACACAGAAGATGCACAGACATTCCTAGTCAAACAAACTAAAGGAATGGCATACATTCATAGAACAGCCACTAAGCTTACTGTTTTAATTGACAATACTCAACATCAATTGAAAATTGAAGGTGGTGAACACTTCTAAATAGGGGAAAGAGAATATCTGGAAAAGCACTTCCCAAATTGGGGAAAGAAACTCTTGAAAACCAAGGAAAAGAACTTTAAAAGTTGATCAGGAAACACCAGGGCCAATGTTGTGTCAATTGTTGGCATGTCAGGATGAGTCTATGTTGAAGAAGTAATAAGGCTATTTACAACTAAAACTATGACTGTGACATGGTAAAAATGGGTTTAAAAGATAATAAAGTTGATAATGGATGATTAAATTTAAGATCTTAAGGGCTTTACTATAGAGATATAGTGGTGGTGAGCGCTGCTGAAAGCCCTGGGTGCAGCTTTATCTGTTGGGTTACAATAATAAAAGACTACAATAATTAAATTTATAATTATAACTGATTATTAACCAAGAGTAAAACTGTTTTTGACAGTTTACTACATAGGTTATTCAAGAGCAGGATGAGGATATGATTTTGGCTGTGGAAAGCCCTCCTTTTATCCTGAAATTGGGGTGGAAAGGCTGATAGACCTTTCCACGTAGAGGAAGTGAAGAATTTTCACTCTCTAAGACAGGCTTGTGGTTTGCAAACAGCCTGTATACCCTGTATTGGGCGCAGATGTGGTTTTGAAACCACATCTGGGTGGTTTTTACCAATACAGGGTGAAAATTTTCATCTGGGGACCTCACAGCCTGATTCTGACGTGTATGACGTGTAGAATGCTGTACAGAAACTGTATGGGACCCCAGTATTGACTGACATATGAGGTATTGAAGTAAAAACATGCTTCTTTGTCTATTTGACACCTCATATTCATGATTATGGGATATTATCCCATGGTAAGGCTGTATATGACAGCAGGTGGGATTTTGACCTTAAAACAGCCATAAATTTGTCAATTCTTGAGATATCAACCTCAAAGTTGGTTCCGTGTGTAGCCCTGTATGTGCTCTACACAATGGTACCTCATTTGATATGGGTATCATTCAATATGGCAAAGTTATCCCATGTACAAGATTTTTGTACATTTGCGTGTTTTAGGCAAAAAGCTGTATTGAGCTTGTTTGCCCCATAACTTTTGTTCTAGTTGGGCTATGGGGAAATGGATGGCACCATCAGATAGCCCTGATTGTGATATTTCCAAAAAAACCCCACTTCAGGTATCCCACACTAAAACTGTAGAAGTTAGATGAGAGGTGAATGTTTTGTTCACCCTTATTTGGCCTGAAATTGACCATAACTCCAGTAATATTGGTGCTAGATCAGTTTGGATGGTACCATTGGATAGCCCTGGCTTAGAGCTTCATTTTGAATACCCATTTGATGGGGTTAAGCCTCTCCTTCTAGATTTTAGATGAGAGGTGAAGATTAAGGTTTATGCTCAGCAATAACTTTGTTATTCCTTGTCCTATGGTGATGGGACTTATATTTTCAGAAAGAGGTGAGTTTCCTCTTTCTTTTGATACCTTTCGAGCTGATTTGGCTCAGATCCATGTTTTGGTGGTATCTTGGCTATACCATTGGTTTATGGTATTTTGGCTGTCATGCTTGTGCTCTGGTTTTGAGTCACAGGCTGACATACCCTCCCTCTAAAAAAGGCTCATCATTGATGAGACTGTCCAGTCCTCTTAAAGGCTCTGAATCTCCTTAAATGAAGGTTCCCATCTGGTATGGCATCCTCTGCCAACCATTTGTCTTTATCTGCTGTCTGGTTCTTAAATCTGACTAGGTATTGTCTTTGATCCTTCCCATTCAGTCTGATCTTCCTGGCCCTGATGATCTTACTCACAGGTCCAGGGGAGTCTTCCACTTCCACTATCTCTTGTGGTGTGGGGTCCTTTTTCCTTGAGGGGAATTTGTCCTCCTCTGTCTGGAAGTATGGTTTAACCAAACTCACTGGAAAGACTGGATGTTTCCTTGAAAATTCCTCAGTGAGTTTGACTTCCACTGAATTTTTTCCTATCAACTTAATGATAGTAAAAGGTCCTACAAATGAGTCTCTCATCGTTTTAGGTCCTATGAGATTGTTGAAGTTCAATGTAGACACTAGCACCTGGTCCCCTTCTTTGAAGTCAGGTTCCATATGTGATTTGTCCCACCTCTGCTTATTGCATTCTTTTGCCTCAGCTATGCATTTGGCAGCTGTGTCACAGGCCCTCTTCCACATATCATGGAATTCTTTGGCTGTGGGATGGATGGTCAGAAGGTTTTTCTTCAAGTGATCCACAGGCAACAGGAGATTCCATCCTTTCTCTACCAAGCGGGTGTTTTTCCTGTGGTGGAGTGCTGACTTGTGTTATAAGCCAGTTGGACAGCTGGTAAGAGGGTAACCCAATCATGGGTGTATCCCTCATGGTCCTTGTATTCCATGCCATAGGCACAGAATCTTCTGAGGATGTCCTCCATTGTTTGGATCATCCTTTCAGCTAGGCCATCTGTTTGTGGATGGTAAGCTGTGGAAAAAGCAAGTTTGGTACCAAGCATGTCATATAAGTTAGGCCAAAATTCAGATGTGAATTTTGGGTCCCTATCACTAATGATGATCTTAGGGACTCCACAGGTAGATATGATGTTATTCCAAAACAACAGAGCAGTATCCATGGCTGTGTCTTCTTTATGGCATGGTCGACACCTCATGCTCTTGCTGAACCTATCAACTATGATCAAACAGGCATTGTAGTTTTCTTTGCCTCCTGGGACAAGTCCTGTAACCCAGTCCATGTTGATGGTTTCCCATGGGTGCTTGGGTTCTTCTATGTGTTGAAGTAACCCATACTTCTTCCCATGTTTCCTATTTGCCTTTTGGCCTCTTTCACAAGTGTTGATGTATTCAATCAACTCTTGTTCCCACTTGGGCCACCAAGCTGTGCTTTCTACCCTCTCTCTGGTCCTGTCTTCACTCATGTGTCCCATATAGGGGCAGTCATGGAATTCTTGTAGGATCAATGAGATGTGGTTTCTGTCTACCACTGTGAGTGCACTTGTGTGCTTTTCTCTGTGGTAGAGCAGGCCATCTATAAGAAAAAACATATTGTCCTTATAGGCCCTCAACCAGGGTTCTTCCAGCTGGGTTTCCAGCTCTGGGCTCCTGTACTTTTGTTGAAGGAGTTGGAGTAGTATGCTACAATGTTTGTGTTTGGCATAAGACTTCTGTACTGCACTGAAGAATTCATTGTGCAGTTCTGAGGAGCTTATTCCCAGTATGGGAGTTTCTGTTCCTTCTGAATCAGTGTTTCCACTGTCAAGGATACCATTTCCTGGTGCCCATTCAGAAAATCTGAAGTTCTTCCTCCTATCTATTTCCATGAAATGGATAGGGATTTCGGCTGAGACTTCTGGGTCATAAGCTGGATTGCTCTTGTCATTGTCCAGTGGCCATCTGCTGAGGCCATCTGCATTGGTATGGCTTTTACCTTCCTTGTATATGATGGTCATGTTCCCTCTATACTCCTGGATAGCTATTTGCCATCTCAGCATATGTCTATTAGTAGTCTTCATGTTTAGTAAAGACTTCAAGGCTGTGCAGTCTGTGTAGACTTCAAAGACTGCACCCTCCAAATAATAATGAAGTTTTTCTAGAGCCCAGACTAGACATAGACATTCTGTCTGGGTGGCCCCATACCTGGCTTCTGAATCTTTCAGCTGCCTTGAGATGTAGCAAATAACTCCTTCTCTTGGTTCACCATCCACAATTTGTCTTTGGTGAAGGGCTGCTCCTAGGCCTTGACTGCATGCTGCATCTATATATAACTTGAATGGTAGTTCAAAGTCAGGTAAGATGAGCACAGGTGCATTAGTGAGCTCATATTTGATCCTCTCATATGCATCCCTCCTTTCCTTGGTTATTTAAAAAACTACATCCTTTGAACATAACTTGTATAAACTGCTAGTTATGTGTGCAAAATTTTTGATATGGTTTCTGTAGTAGCTAGCAAACCCAAGGAAAGATTGCATCTCTTTGATGCTCTTTGGTACTGGTTTTTGCAGTACTGCTGCTACTTTATTCTGGTCAATTGCCAGACTAAGACCTGAGACTTTATGTCCTAGAGCCAGTAACTCTTGTTGGCCAAAATTGCACTTTTTAAGTGAAATTTTCAGATTTATGGGTGTGCATTTACTTAGCACTCTGTCTATGTATTGCACATGATCTTCCCATGTCTCTGAGTATATAATGATATCATCAATATATACTACCATCCAGCCTTCCATTATTTCTTCTTGAAATATAGTGTCCATCATCCTTTGGAAGTGAGCTGGTGCATTCTTGATGCCAAATGGCATTCTGGTGTACTCATATATGCCCAAATGGCATATTATTCTGAGTAATTTCATGGAGTTTGGTTTAACTCCATTTTGGTGGAAGCCTTTCATACAATCCATCTTGGTTATGTATTTGGCTTTGGCCAGCTTATCCAAGGCATGAGGTATCCTTGGTATAGGGTACCTGTCTGCTTTTGTGTAGTTATTCAGGGCTCTGAAGTCCCCACACAATCTAGACTTGCCATCATGCCAGGTGATGAGGACAGGAGTGGTGATTTCCACTATTTCATTATGTCCAATCTTTCTGATAACATCCATGTCCAGGAGTTCATTGATATGTTTCTCAATTTCTTTCCTGGTTTCCAGGCTGGCTGGATAAGGAGGTCACCTCAGCATGGGTGGATAAGGCCTTTCCACATCCAGATATAGTTCTATATCATGGCCTTTGATCTTGCCTAATGGTTCTTCACAAATGGCAAATGCTAGTCTGTTCTTTCTCAGCATCTTCAGTAAACTTAGTTTTTGTTTACTGGTGAGGGTAGTGCTAAACTGTCCCTCTCTGAATTCCTTCAGAAGTTCTTCTAGTGGATCTTGAGAAGATATCTGGTATATGTCAAGTGAAAATTTCTTTTCCTTGTTAGTACCAATGGTGATGTGCCTATTCTTACTGTTGTAAATGTCTATGCCATACATCCTCTGGTAATCTGTTCCCAGTAAAAATCCTTGGATGTGGGCATCATTAAGCACTACAAACTCTGGATTGAGTCTGATATTACCCTTCCTATGGGGTATAATTATCTCTTTGATAATTGTCCCAATGGAAGTTATCTTCCCTGATGCACTTTTAAAGTTCTTTGCCTTAGTGGGTAAGAGCTGTTTTTCCCAGTTTGGGAAGTGGGTATCCAGATAGTTTCTGGCTACTATGGAGCAGTGTGCTCCACTATCAATGATCAGTGGATGCTGAGCATTGTCAATAAAAACAGTCATTTTTGTGGCTGTTCCATGTATATATGCCATTCCTTTGGTTGGTGTAACCAGGAATGTTTGTGCATCTTGTGTGTGTTTGCACAAGTTCTTGTTAGCAGTGTCTTGTGGCATGCCTGCTTCCAACTGTATGTCTTGGATTTCCAGTGGTGTTTCCTCTTGGTATTCCACTAGGAACTCCTCTCTTGGGTCTTGATCATCCTCAGATGGTTCTCTGATGGCATCACCCATAGAGTCTGAATCAGAATCCTCTGTTGGAGGTTCTTCCTCAGGGACTTTCTCTATGGCATAGACTTTCTTCTTTGCCTTTGGACAGTTGTTGGCATAATGGTCTGTTGAACCACAATTGTGACAAGAATTCTTCTTCTTAGCCACTTCTGCCACTCTGTCTCTGGGTTTGTATTTAAACTCTACCCTGAAAGGTTGTTTCTCTTTGAAACTACTGCTCTTATATGGGGTGAATTTCCCTATATTTGTCCTTTTCCTTATGTCTTGTAAGGTGTTGGCAATGTCATCTAGAGTGCAATTTTGGTTGCATCTGCATTTTACTGCATGCTCTTGTTCTCCTGGCAGTTGTGTCAGAAGTTTGTGATTCCTCATTTGGATGTTCATCTGAGATTCAATGGCTTTAAGTCTTTTAGACTGTCTAAGACACCACTCATATGGATCTTTGTCCACAGAGTATTTGTCATTCTCAAATGACATGGTCTTTTGCCATATCCAAGTTCCATTACTGTACTTTTGGATGATTTGACTCTTCCACCATGGCCAGTTCCTTCTGCCATGGATTTCTTTCATTTCTGTGTACCATATACTTGCATGACCTTTAAATGCAGTATTAAATCTAGCAGTAATCCAGTAGTCTGGTATGCTTGGTACATCAATGAAGAGTCCATCAATATAATCTATGAGTTCCATATGATCATATTCTCCTGATCCAGAGAATTTGGGACAGTTTGAGGCCTCAGGAAGCTGTTTCAAGGCTTCCTTCTCTGAATAAGACATGCCATCTCCATCCTGGTATTGTGATGGAGATCTTGCCTTATTCAACAACATGGCATCTGGTTTGATGTCATCTGGTTGATATGGATTCTCAATAGCTTGGCCTTGTGGTTGGGGCTTCAAGCTATGATAGGAATTAAACAATTTGTTAATGTGTTGATCCAGACACTCCCTGTCCCTTGTGCTGTGGTGTTGTTCTTCAAAGACTATATTCAGTCTTTTGTTGGTTTCTTCAGAGGCTTTGCTCAGTTGAGCATATTCTTCTTGAAGATTTTTAACTATTTGTTCCAAGGAGGCTTGAGTTTGTCTCATCCTCTCTTGGCTAGCTTTAATTTCTGAAAACTGCTTTGCAGATTGTTCAGCATATTGGGACATTTGTAACCACAGTGTATCACTGTTGATGTTACTCTCAGATGTGACAATGTTATTTTCAGTCTGAGTGGGGGTAATGTTTCTATTACTAGGACTACTGATTCTAGAGTGGTTTACAACTACTTCTGGTTCTTATGTACTTCTTTTACCAAATCTAACAGCTTCTGGATCATGGGATCTGACTCTTTCCTCCTCTGGTTGAAGGAGGTTTTGTTCTTGCCCTTGTTCCCTTGTCTTCTCCTGGAAACTTCCTGGAATTGTGAAGAATGGTGACTCTTGGCCACTGATCTGCTGGTTTCTAAATGGTGTGAAGCCACTGGAGAGCTGATTTGGCCTGCTCCTTGTGAACCTGAAGGAATCTGAGTAGGCCCTGTCTGGGTTAACTGTTCTTCTATAGCTTGGATAGTGGCTTGATTCTCCCTTATCCTCTGTGCCCTTGCCTCCAGGAGTCTGTGTTGCCTGGTAGGATTCCAACCTTTGGTGATTTCCATAAGGTCTTTGAAGTCTATCTCTCTGAGACAGATCTTCTGGCAACTTGATCCAAGTTCTGCCCAGTGAGTTGCTAGGTTGAACCTCTTGTTGTCCATGCTCCATTGAAATAAGTCTTTGAGGAGTTGGTGGATCTGAAGAACTTGATCCATATCCTTCCAGTCCTCTGGTTTGAGGTTTCTGTTGAATTGGAGTGTGAATGGCAAGGTTGATATTATCTCCCTCATTGTTTTGCCATCCACCACTGTGTCCAAGGTGTCCTCTTCCAGGTCTTCTGGTTCTGGACAATCCTTCTCTGTTCTCTGGATGGTTCCTTTGGAAGCCAAGATCTCTGAGGTATGCAGGGGACATATCAGTGTTTGCAAGCAGTCAAAAACTTTATCTTCTTAGGGTATTTACCTTTGACTGTGCCTTGTACAAATTTATTGTCTGCTGACTTGGGCAGTTTGCCTTTGGAAGTTACAACTGGGTTGATAATTGTAATCTTTCCTGTACAAGTGGTTAAGGTTGGTTTACTTTGTATTGAAGCAGAGTTTCGTGGTTTTCTACTCCTCTGAGTGGCTATAGGAGTCCACTTCTTGGCTGTGATGAGAACTTCACTGTGCCTCTTTCCTTTGCCCTTGCTGCCCTCTGGTTCTGAGGGTATCACTGGGTCTCAAGTGGGATGTAGTTTTCTTCCACTGAAATCAAGGTAGGAAAAAAGAGGGCTTATGTCAGTTAAGACTTCTCAAAAATGCTGGTTTTGCACGTCTAAGAGTGGCTTCTGGGCTTATATGTTACTACAATGTGCCCTGTATAATGACAGTGTAATTGAATCAACAATTCCACGTCAGAACTACAGCTTTTGGTGCCCTGTCACACTGTTTGTGTGCCAGTATCCCACAGATACACTTGTGGTTTTCAAGTGTATTCTGTAAAAGTGGCTTTATATAAGTGTTATTGAGTTAACAATACACTTAACCACGCCTCAACTGATGGTTTTCCAGTCAGAGGTGTCCTTATTCAGTCAAGAATACAGGACTTATTGATGGCTTATGTGTTTCTATATACAAAACACGCCAAAAGTAGTTATTTTCAGTGGGTATTAACCACATGAATGATACTCTTATAATATGAGTATATATAAAGAAAAGGATAAAGATATATAAAATATATATCTTAATAGAGAAATCACGCCTAAAAAAAGATAAAACACTTGTTAATAAGTCATAAAAAGAGAAAAGACTTACTTATAAGGTCCAAAAAAAGATTTAAAACACGGCCAGGCCCCCAAAATGTCAGGATGAGTCTATGTTGAAGAAGTAATAAGGCTATTTACAACTAAAACTATGACTGTGACACGGTAAAAATGGGTTTAAAAGATAATAAAGTTGATAATGGATGATTAAATTTAAGATTTTAAGGGCTTTACTATAGAGATATAGTGGTGGTGAGAACTGCTGAAAGCCCTGGGTGCAGCTTTATCTGTTGGGTTACAATAATAAAAGACTACAATAATTAAATTTATAATTATAACTGATTATTAACCAAGAGTAAAACTGTTTTTGACAGTTTACTACATAGCTTATTCAAGAGCAGGATGAGGATATGATTTTGGCTGTGGAAAGCCCTCCTTTTATCCTGAAATTGGGGTGGAAAGGCTGCTAGACCTTTCCACGTAGAGGAAGTGAAGAATTTTCACTCTCTAAGACAGGCTTGTGGTTTGCAAACAGCCTGTATACCCTGTATTGGGCGCAGATGTGGTTTTGAAACCACATCTGGGTGGTTTTTACCAATACAGGGTGAAAATTTTCATCTGGGGACCTCACAGCCTGATTCTGACGTGTATGATGTGTAGAATGCTGTACAGAAACTGTATGGGACCCCAGTATTGACTAACATATGAGGTATTGAAGTAAAAACATGCTTCTTTGTCTATTTGACACCTCATATTCATGATTATGGGATATTATCCCATGGTAAGGCTGTATATGACAGCAGGTGGGATTTTGACCTTAAAACAGCCATAACTTTGTCAATTCTTGAGATATCAACCTCAAAGTTGGTTCAGTGTGTAGCCCTGTATGTGCGCTACACAATGGTACCTCATTTGATATGGGTATCATTCAATATGGCAAAGTTATCCCATGTACAAGATTTTTGTACATTTGCGTGTTTTAGGCAAAAAGCTGTATTGAGCTTGTTTGCCCCATAGCTTTTGTTCTAGTTGGGCTATGGGGAAATAGATGGCACCATCAGATAGCCCTGATTGTGCTATTTCCAAAAATACCCCACTTCAGGTATCCCACACTAAAACTGTAGAAGTTAGATGAGAGGTGAATGTTTTGTTCACCCTTATTTGGCCTGAAATTGACCATAACTCCAGTAATATTGGTGCTAGCTCAGTTTGGATGGTACCATTGGATAGCCCTGGCTTAGAGATTCATTTTGAATACCCATTTGATGGGGTTAAGCCTCTCCTTCTAGACTTTAGATGAGAGGTGAAGATTAAGGTTTATGCTCAGCAATAACTTTGAGCAGGAATAACTTTGTTATTCCTTGTCCTATGGTGATGGGACTTATATTTTCAGGAAGAGGTGAGTTTCCTCTTTCTTTTGATATCTTTTGAGCTGATTTGGCTCAGCTCCATGTTTTGGTGGTATCTTGGCTATACCATTGGTTTATGGTATTTTGGCTATCATGCTTGTGCTCTGGTTTTGAGTCACAGGCTGACATGGAAATTGACTTCGCGTCAAGCAGGAGAAAAGTCAAGCTCATGTCAAGCAAAAATCAAGCAAACATTGAGAAAAAGTCACACTCTGGTCTTACACCAATATTGGTTCCTCTGTGGCTTCAACTGAGATTCCTCACCCCCTGATCATCCCGCAACCATCTGAAGGTTGGTAAAAATTACACAAGACCCGCCTGTTTCCACACACACATCAAAGAGGTCCTTCACCCAGTCTTGATGTAGAGAAGGGGTGTGTGACTTCCCAGCTCAGCCATGAAAGGACTCTGCGTTAGTGGGATTGAAATTTTGTGGGTGACACTGGTGGAGCCTGCCGCACAATACTGTGTGTGTGGGTGTGTGTGTGTGATGTGCAAAACACGGGAAAATGATGTATTTTCCTCACTTTTTGTAGCCATGCATCAGCTCAGCATGAGTGGGTGACATGGTTGGAGCCTGCTTCACAATGAAGCAGGTGCATGGGTGTGAGACATGCACACAAAGGAAAATCATGAAAGGGCCTAATGTCAAGTGGCATCAACCATTTGCAGGTGACACATGTGGAGCACCTTGCAGCAGGTGTGGGTGCGGTTGCATGTGCAGTGGCAGGGGTGGGTGCGTAAGTGTGAGACATGTGCAAGAAGGCAAGAGCATGTGTGGATGTAATTTTCTGAAACCTACCTGTAGAAAGCACTCATTAGGGCATATGACCAGCCCCATGTGACTTAAAAACATCCAAACTCTCATGAATGCAACGTAATTCTGAGGCCCACTTGAATGATGGGCTTATTCCCCTTCCAACATGCTGATGGTGCAGTTGTGTCATTTTAGATCCTGTGATATGTGAGTGTGTGGGCCATTTGATAATTGAAATTAGCTTATTCACACCATACCCAATGTAAAAATAGTAATTTCTTTGTGGCCATGTGAGCTAATAGGCTTTGATCATCACAATGGCATGTCACTGTCACAAAATCTTAAGGCAGTTATTCCTCTGGAAAAAAGCCTAATGAAGCTGACAGAATTGCATGATTGTATCACTATATTTTCAGAAAAAAGTGGAGACTAAATATCATGAAATAAAGGTTTTATCATTATAAGCAGCCCACATGACATCACTTTGTCATCATACAATCCACAGTGACCTTCTATTTCTTCTTCAGATATAATCAAGTGTCTATCATCAAAACCAACAGATTTATAAATATTGAGATGCAGCCAATCTGTTAAGAAAGTCACATCAATCTTCAAAGATTTTAAGATCAGAAAGTTATTGTTCAGCATGAAAGATGGCTCAGAGACTTTAAAAATGCTATTAATAATACCAAATTGTTGTTAGTTTCCCCCCACAAAACATATGACACTGTTGCTAGCATTTTTGGTTTCAGTTGAAAAGATATTGTTCCCAATATTAATGTTTGAAACAGGAAAATAACAAGGTGAGACAATCCTTGAAGTGGGATGACTTGTGGATTGGACAGTAGTGTCTAAGCTGATCCATTCAACTATTTCCTTTGTTTAATGAAGATTCTGTAAGTACTCAACCACTAAATAATAATTTTGTTGCTCATGGCCAGATGGTTTGCTATATTTTTGGTGATTGAACAGTGCAGGCGGCAGTGATTCAAAAAGTTGATTTATTTCACATGGGACAGATGGGGATTTCAGGAGAATGGAAAGGTTGGAACATTGACAGATATTTTGAAGTAAGGTTTTATCTATATCATCTATTCAGAGTTGCAAGAAGTTAGTCTTATTCAGTTCATGTGCTTAATCAATGTGAATATATATCTCTGATTAATTAATGTACATATTTTGTTATTTGTTGGCACCTTTGCAACTACTCCAATCAAACGCTCATAACCCCATGTGGCTGAGGCTTGTGCTGGGCCCCAACATTGGAAGAGTTCTGGAATATGATCAGCAAAATGATGATTTGGCTTACTTTTCTGTTTTGGGAACAGGTGTTGATTGGAAAGGTGGAATTTTTTCCAATGTTCAGAAAATGCAGTCACATCATACATTGAAACAGTCCAACTTGTGGAAATTTTGATAGCACTAATCAAATGGAATGTATTCTTGGTTAGTTCATTTTCAAGTTCTTCTGATTTGTGAATTTCTATTTGAGTATTGGGGGAATTTTGTTCATCTAATGACATCTGTTGACTGAAAATTAAAAATAGAGTGTAGAACTTGTATAGGGGAGCCCATTCAGCGGCTTTTAAACTACCATGAGAGGAAGAACCCATTTTGCGGGGTACTCTTGTCCATGATGAGGGAATTATGGTATCAGATATGATTTGTCAGAGATTCTCCAGAGCCTCACCCGTGATCTGGTGATCACTCAGTGCACTGATATCCAATTCAGAGGGAATGTAATCCATATCAAATTAGGGAATCTCTGCAGAGCCACTAGATGGATGTTGCATGTGAGGGGTGGGCATTGGGAAGTAATTTTCCTGGGTGGAAGTAGTGGGAAGTGACTCATTTATTATTTTTGCTGTGTCTCTTCTCAGGGAGAGGGCCTCTCTAAATGTGATTTGATCAAGAGAGCTGTTGGAGGTCATGGAATCTGAGTCTGAACTGTTGGTGTAATTGGATTTCCTGCAGGTCCTGAAGTATTTATTTGATTTAGACTCCAGGATGCACAATTTTAAAGTTGAATGATCCTTAAAAATTCAAAGTATTAAATTATGCATTATGTCAAGATTAACCATTGTGGTTGCATCCCAATACGGAAGGTCTTCCAAAATTGAATATCACACTTCATATTCAGAGAAAATTGCTTGTCTTTGTTGTGGGGATTCCCAAACACATTTTGCAATGGTTGATTTATGATTTGGGTATGTGTGTGTAGTGAAATTGAGGACCAATTTCTTCAATTTAAGCCTTGTGAAGAGAGAAAAAATTACAAAAGTGGTTTCCTGAGTGAGAAATAAATCCAGTAAGCTTGTGCATGGCCACCACATCCACAATGGCTGTGAGGATGGAAACACAGATAAAGGATCCTTAAGGTCCCGTTGAGGTGGGTGAAAAGTGGTAACCTTGCCACAGTTCTTTGAGCGCCTTGCTCAGGGAAATTAATAGGTAATTTAATTGAAGGGCAGTTGGCTCCTTTTGACCAGGAATGATTCCTGAAACATAGTGTGGGAACTCCTCCTGTGTGGGATAAATGAGGCAGTACCTGGAAGGGGAAATTACAAGAAAACAGTTTTGAATTTCTGTTCAAGCTTGTAACCCTTGCTCTGCTTGTGTGTCAGAATAATCTGAACTGCCCTTCCTGAAAATGCTGAATTATCTTGACTTGAGTTCACAATCAATTTATTTTATTTGATGGTGGCTGGTCAGAAAGGTATATTCAACAGACTCTATCAGACTTTTTTTGATCTGGAAACAATGGCTTAGTAAACCTTAACACAAATAAATAAAGATATAAAACTGGGAAAAGACTTTTTAATTCCTTTACTGAGAACAGTAACACCTTGAGGGATTTCCAATTTTGATGATAACACTGTTGATGATATGATAACTGATAATAACAAACACTACTATATTTTTTTAAGGGTTTAATAATTTTATGATGATAACCTGGGATAACAGACACTACTATTCTTCAATTTACTACTGAGCTTGGCTACTGAGTAAAGAACCTTGTCAATGGGATGTATTTATAAAATAATGTAGACCAACTGTTAACTACTATTATCTATAAAACACCCAGACAATGCTACTGAGCTTGGCTACTGAGCAGATTTAGGAATGGAGGTAGTCAATGAGATGAGTTTATGAATTAAAGTAGACCAACTGTTAACTACTATTAATTATAAATCACTCAGACAGTGCTACTGAGCTTAGCTACTGAGCAGAATTTAGGAATGGGGTAACAATATCAATGGGATAGTCAATGAGTTTAGTTTATAAATCAATGTAGACCAGCTGTTATCTACTATTAATTATATAAAGAAGACTCAGACAGTGCTTCTGAGCTTAGCTACTGAGCAATAATGGGATGGAGATAGTCAATGAGATGAATTTATAAATTAAAGTAGACCAACTGTTAACTACTATTAATTATAAATCACTCAGACAGTGCTACTGAGCTTAGCTACTGAGCAAAATTTAGGAATGGGGATGGGATAACTATACTGCTGAGCTTAGCTACTGAGTATTTCTAAAAAACTAGGATAATGTGGATGGATGGAGGGGATTTCCCTCAGAAAAAATATTAAGAAGTTACATTTTTGTGATGAGCCTCTGTCTGGGCCATGAGGAAAAAAGAATTGAGGGGGGGGGGAGGGGACCTCTATTTATAGTTTTTGGGGCCTCCATGGGAGTGTCAAAAAAAAGGGGACTTAGAGTTTTTTAGGTCTCCAATCTGGGTTTTTGACATGTGACCTGTATTATGAAATAAGGTTTGGTGGTGTTGGATCATGAGACCTGTATTTTCAATTGAGTTCTTGAAATTGTGGGGAAATGATGTCATTTGATTATGTAATCAATTGAGTTTACTGGGATCCTTATCTCCATGATTAGTAATCCTAATTTAATTCCTGTTGATGATGTCATTTATGATGTCATTGATTATATAATCAATTGAGTTTCCTGGAATCCTTATCTCCTTGATTAGTAATCCTGGTTTAATTCCTGTTGATGATGTCATTTATGATGTCATTGATTATGTAATCAATTGAAAGCCCTGGAATTCTTATCTCCCTGACCACTGTACTATAGTTTTCCTGTATTATCCTGTCTTTTTCTGTAACTAGGTGTCCTGTAACTGTAACTGTATTACAGTACACCCTTGTGAAACTTCTGTAATCTTGCTCTGAACCTTCTGTAATACTACTGTGACATCTCCAATGTCTAATCTTGTCTTCCTAGCCTATTTCCTTTCACATTTCACACCATTTTATCATCTCTCTGCACCCTAGATGTTGAATTTCTTCCTTCTAGCATCACAATGACCACCTTATCATAATCATAAAATTATTACTAAGTTTTTAAATTTGTTTAAATCCTTTTTGTAATGCTAGACTTCCTCCAAGGAGTCAGAGAATACAATACACCTGTACTTTTCTTGTTTCAATGATATCCTAAGCCTGAATTAAACACTTTTCCTAGATTTAACACTCCAAATTTAGTATTCATTTCCCTCTCAAAATTAATAGAAAGACTAATTTTAATCTATATACCCAATTCCACCTTTTTGATATATAAATGAACCTTTAATTAATATTTATGACCCCTATTATGCTACAACTCTGCCCTGAAATTTAATTCCATGCATCCTCATTGTAACTAGGACCTTCTGTTCTGTAGTATATGTTTGTTTATTTTTACTACCCACAATATTTAAAGAAAATTGAAGTAAAATAAATTAAGAAATAAAAATATATAAAAAATAATAATTGTTTTAGGTCAACCAATCCCTTGAAAGTTAATTCATCTGGGTGGTGAATTGGGGTGTCACATCATAATTGTCAAGTTCATTTATTAACAAAAGGAGTTTATTGAGTTTTAATGGTGTTAGTCCTTCTTATAATTTATTTTGAAAAAATAAATACTCTAGTATATTGGGAAAAGCCTAAGGAAAATTGAAAAATATTCCTGCTTAATTTGTCCATTAATCCAAACTGGTACAGGTATACCACAATGGACATTCTCTGGCTTCAATATTTCACTTGGGGGGAGATTGAGACAAATAAGCATAATAGGTCCAATGCTGGCCAACCAGGTTGACTCTCCATGTGAATTAAACCAGTCCATATATATTTAGAAGGCCAATGAGCCAGGAATGGAGATGAATGGGGGGTCATTGATATTTCTAGTCCAAGTGAAGTGGCTCCAGACCAATCCATCCCAGATGTTGCATTTGGGGGAACCTTAAGGAATTGGGGATTGTTGATGTTGATTTGGAATTTCCATAATTTCAGCCTGCTGGAGAAATCTGGCAAGCCAATTTTTGAATGGTTGATAAATGAAATGTTTTGTTTGTATAAATTTTTGCTTGATTTTGGTCATGTTTTGGGTGTGGGGTTTAAATGGATTTATGAATTTGCCTAATGATTGTGTGAAAGGGGGATCATGTTCATTTGGTTCATTATGGTGTTGAAAGTGGGGTTGGTCAGTTGTGACAGATTCAGTGAGGACAACATATATAGTTTTTAATCAGTGGCTACAATTGGAGATGTTCAAATATGGTACTGAGATCTTGAGGTATATAGAATGTGGGAGTGAAGTGACCACCTGAGCTTGAGATACTGGACTTGATCAGCAGGTTCAGGGTGGGGTTGAGAATGCGTGAATCCCTGTGGGGTACATTATACCTTAATGATAGAATGGCAAATATTATCATTCCAAGGCCTTGTGGGGGCAGGTTATGACTGCTTCTGTATGGTTTCTGTGCAGTTGAATTGACATCCAGTGGAGTGGAGAATGTGCTTTGGGTAAATTGAGAATAATAAGCTGAGAAAATTTGATCCAATATAATTTGTGGGCACTTAGATCCTGATGCTGAAGTAGGGATTTTTGGCAGAGATTTGGGTTCAATGGCTGATTTAAGCTTTCTAATGTGCTGTTTATGTTGAAAAGGTTTTAAGGAAACTCCCTGACTATTACCCTCAGGGGAAGAGTGTGTTTGAGTTGAGAAGTGTTGACACATGCATATATTCATTGAGGAATAGTGGGGGGTTGACATTGTTTCAGGAATCGTGAATAAGGTTGGTTTGTTTATAAATATCTATTGCTGATATGCAACTGTTTAGGAGTGTGATTAATTGGGAAAAAAATTGAGTGATTATTTATCAAGGGGGATATTATTTGAGCCAATTGAGGATTTTATCCCATTTGTAATGGTGGCTGAGCTGCAGGTGATAAAGTGTAACATGTCACATCTTGATGGGGGAATTTGTTACGAGTTTACTTGGGTAAAATTACATGTTGTGCAGCTCTCATACATCCTCTATCTTATTTACACATGGTGATACAGCAAGTTTGACAATTGAGGGGGTTCCATTTGTGAAGTGTAAGAGTTGAATTGTGGGGATTAACATTTAATCAATGTATGCTGGCATGCCATTGTAAATGGCATAAACGTTATTACAGACATAACAATATAACTCTATTACATAAGGGTTTGGAGTGGAGCTAAAGTCTTGGTATTTTGTTTGAGTGCAGCAGGCTTTTAATAAGTTGGAATGTCTTGCCTTTCTTAAAAAGTTGATGTCTCTTTTGTGGGTAAATCCTTCATGAATATACTCTTATATAGATATAGAATTCTGGGAAATTTTGATGCATATATTGTCAGTTTGGATAATTCACACAATTTGAAAATGAGGAGGGGGAAATTTTTATTGAATCTGATTACTTATGAATGATGGGTCCCCTTTGAGTTCAAGGAAATATCCCATTATATTCTGGTAGGCTGTGCAGTGTGGTTTCTGACCAAAGCAGAGGAGCTCAAAAATAGGCCAGGAAAATTCTCCCAAAGTTTTTTATTAGACTTCCAAAAGAGACTTTGTTCCCACGATTCATACAATTTCTCTATTATACGTTTGAAATACTTCATTTGAGATCACTCTATTTTATCAAGTTGAAAACATTACTTTAGTTTTTTAGCCCTAATGCCATCTTCCAACCCACGTAAATCTCATTCAGGTTCTGTTCATGACTCAGATAGTGAATCTAGCATAGAATATGTTTGAAGAAAACAGTCACTAATGAGTCCCAAAATTCCACTCACAGCCCCTATTGAATCCTCGATGAATGTATCAGGTCTCAACATTGATGTGGGAAATGCGGCTTCTCAAACATCAAGCACTTGGTCCATTCCTAATATTTCCATCACTAGAATTCCCCCAAATCACACTAATACACAAATGCATGTGTCTTAGGGGCCAGGAAGCACACCAGAAATCTCATCAAAGGCTAATCCGCAATCCAAATTTCCAGGAGACTTCCTCCTTAATCTAGTGGCATCCCAGGAACCCTTTGGGAAAAGTAAACAGCCAAACCTCAATATTCCAAAAGGATCTCAGCTTCATGTGGGCCATGAAAAGCAGGTTGATGGTGGGAAGCAAAAAAGACCATTTGAAAATGTTACTTGGAGGGGACTTTTGGAGGGAAATCCAGGATTGACACTCCATCAAAGTAAGTCTTTTGGATTTTGGAATATAAAATTTTTCAAAATATGACATGTTTGTTTCATGGGTTAGATATGGAACCTAAAAGCAAGACAGTCTTATCTCAGGAACCAATTGAAGATTGTGATTATGACCAGTATTTATTAATTTTTTGATGTGTTAACTGATGATTTGCATGGCAGGTGATGAATTTTATGCATATTCATCTCTTTTCCCTAAAGAAAAAGTCACTGGACGTCATCATCCATATGCCTCCAAACCAAGCATGGGTCATGCCAGTTCATCAAGAGATATAATTGTGGATGGTGAGCATGATAACATGTCTCCAACTCAAAGTGAAACAAATGATGAACCAAGGGGGGACAATTTCATGGCACATGAGAAGGGCACTCAGTCAGATAGTGAGTTCAGCCACCCTCAAATGCCCCTTGCCCAGAGTATTTTTGATCAATACGAGATGAGAAAGCAAAGGAACCAGGCTCACAAAGCTCACAATGTGGCAAAACATGCAAGACAGAAGGAGCAACAAAGATTTCTGAAAGCGGAACTCCCAGAAAATGTCCATGGGATGGGATAAGCTGTACATACCCATTGCCTGTTCCTACTCAAAGTAAGGGATAAAGATTTTTCCTCACTACCAGCACCACACAGCACAGAAGAGCATGAAATTGTGATTAAAGTGGCTGGTCATCTCGGATATGTCCCCAAGGATGTTTTCAATGAGCCATCAACACAGGTTCAGTCTTGGAGTTTCCAAAGCTACTGCAAAAATGAGCTCCACAAGTTAGGACTAAAGCAATTCACTTGGGACTGGGAGAGCTTGTGGAAAAATCCGTTCAACAAGTTGATGTCTATGGTGTTTTGCTGTAACTTCCGTCTTGCACTTTTCAGCACCAAGTATCATCATTACTGTTGGAAAAAGGATCATAATAAGTATGGTGTTGTGGCAGCTTTAATGGAACAATATTCCACTTATTTGAAAAGAGAATGGAAGTCTATTCAAAAGAATGCAGAGTATTTGGTCAAAAAGAAGGAGAATCAAAAGCTTGCAAAAATTTGTCAATGGGTTAGTTACTGTATCTCTTCTTCATTGTGAAGTAAGTCTGATGATAATCTAATTGATTATGTGCAGGCCTGTGAGCACCATCATTAATGTTCTGATATGGCTAAATTTTCTATTCTAGAATCACACTTCAATGACCCTTGAGTATGCTCAGATACTCTGGAGGTACTGGAAAATGGACATCAAGTTTACCACAGAGTGGGATTATGCTGGCACTCACACTTACTTAATGAGTTGGTATTAAAAATTGATAGAGACATAGAGTTTTGTAATCAGATTAAAAAAGGGTAAAAAACTATTGATAGATTGCCAGAAATTAGATCAATAGATGATGGTGATATTCCTGAAGGGCTATCTTTTCAGGTATTTGATCAAGATTGGCTCAAAGGTTGTAGGAAGATGCAGGATATCTCCCCCAAGATACTTGAAATTCCAGTTATTAATGCAAATGGGGATTCTCTCAAATAACTGAGTAAGATTAATGTAAATCACAGCTACCAAATAAGGTCTTGTGAATTGTTTGTGCAGGTGTAATGAAATCTGACTATTATTTTGTAAATATGCAACATCTTGCTAAATAAGTTAGAATGTAAAGAAATGTGATTTTATATGTAGTAATGTACCATGATGCCCCTTATCAAGATTTGTCTATTGCTCATTTTAATTGAGGAAATATTGAAGAAGTTCAATCCAGATCATGGTGTTCATAATTGTGGACCTGTGACAGGGTGAAAAGGAGTTATCAACTTTGTCAAACACAAATTAGATAATATCGGGAAGGCTCATGCAGTTAATGGGTGTTTCTTTTCTTGGAACTATTGGTGATTGGAATATGGGATGCCCATAAAGAAGGAATTCATAATAGTAATACAATTAGGTACTCAGGTGATCTTGAAAGGTACCTTCCGCATGTTGAACTCAACTGAATGACCTTCACAGGTTGTTGTTGGCCAATACAATGGATTTGATCGAGAGCCTGAGCCTCAATTGCTGGGTTCCAATTGGGCTCCTGGAAAGGTGGATTTCAGAGTTGGAGAATTGGGATAGAATCTTGGGGGTCCCCTCATCATTAAATAGACAATATTAGCACAATTTATGTTGAGGCCAGTTCCAGCTGTGGCAATGGATGCAATGAGTACTTCACATTCAGGATTATTGAAGGATTTTTCAAGGGCCTTCTCCTGCAGTTGTGCTGTAATTGTTCCATCAATTTGTTCTGAAAGAATAGAGTTATGGGTAAGTGCAATACCAATTATACCATGAAAGGACAGTCTGATGGATTCAATTAGTAATGTATGCATATTAGAATTAACTCACAAATCAAGAGATTGGGTCCATTGGGTGTAAACCACTAAGCTGGATGGACCAAACATTTGTTGCTTTCTCTTCAGTAAGCTTTTTAAGAGGTGTGCAATTTTACTACTCATCATGCATGTGTCCACATCCACAATAGTTTGGGTGTTTGTTGAGTTATTCAGAGTGCTCCTGCCCTCATGGTCTTCCAAATCCGCATCTGCCATACTGTTAAGAATTATATGATGGTTACAACATATCCTCAGCTTATTAGAACTTCTGAAGAATTACCCTGTTCCTTTTGTTTTGGATAATAGGAATTCTTTGTATAATGCAGAATATTCTTTCTTCATTGTTCAGTTGAGTGGGAGCAGCTTGTAGTGATGGCTAATAGTGGGGAGGGATTTGACATTGGAGGTTTTGGTGCGGCGCAATTCCAAATGCAAAATATCATTGCTACCTTTGGAAAGACTATTCAGGATGAATGGTGACCATTTATCTTGATCTAAGCTCTGGGGTTGAGTGATGAATGATATTATGCCCAAAAGGTCATAAATGGTGTTGTGAATGGGTGTGCCCATTAAAAATACTTGACAGGATGATAGGAGGCTATTAATGGCACAGTGTGGCAGTGTATTGAGAGAAAATATAGCTATAAGATGGGGGAATGGTATTGGAAATAATAGGAAATATGAATTATTAAGAGATCAGACACTCACTTTGCTTCATACAAAACTATACAATTACAATTGATTTTAAAAATGCATGATGTAGAGGCATTTGTTGGTTTGAATTCTTGGGTTATAGTATTGTAGGAAATGATGACAATATCACATTTTAAGATGTTGGCCTCAGATAATGAGTGACAAGTGGGGCCATGGTAGGTGTTGGATTGTAGTGCTCCAGCCTGAGCATGCTTGGATATTTCTGATTTCCAGTTGGTGATTAAGCAAGGTGGGCATATGATAATGGTGGGGGTTCTTAATTAGCCGCTCCTTGGAGGTACCAATTAGTGAAATAGCCTGAATAATTTTACCTAATCCCATATCATCCGCAAGAAGTCTTCAAAGAGGGGTATTGGTTGAAAGCAATTCAAATGAACATATGGACTTGTTTGTAACAATGTTCCTGGTATTAAAAGTGGATCCAGGGGGTGAGATGGCCCAAAGGTTACGGGCAGATTGTCCATTAGGGATTTCTCAATCCCAGAGAAAAGCGAGTCCAGTTTTTTGATGAGGGAGGATCATGGATTGGGGTGGGATCATCATGGGAAGGGCTGATCCACTGGGTAATTGTATCAGTTTTTGCTTGGAAGACAAAGAAAATAAAGTTGGATACAAGGGGGTAGTCAAGATTGAAGTGGGAGTTGTGGGAGTAAAGAGTTGACATTGACTATGAGAATGAGAGGCATATTCTTTAGGCATTTAAAGCTTGAAGTCTTGTTTTCTAAAACTTTCAATTATGAATAGATTGTTTGGATACCATGTGAAGAACATCAATCCTAGATTGGGTTTCCGAGATGCGGAAGGTTCATCTGGATCAGTCATGAATACTCCCTCAATAAATAATGTTTGAGTAGGATTGGATTGGTAATTTTCAATCCATTCCCCACCAGGACTGCAGTGCATGAAAGTTTGTGGTGCTTCAAGGAATGGTATCAATGTTTTAGCAAGAGTTTCAGGGAGAGCCAATAGGATTAAGCTGATTGGGGAGATATAAAAATAGATTATGTTGATTGTGCAATAGGATAATCCAAGAAGGGAAGTGGGAATTATCATGATTTAAGGTTATATCACTATTTATTTGAACACAAAGTGGTTGTGAAGGGGTTGACATTATGGCTATTATAAATTATTTGGGGACAGTGGGGAATGATCTGATCAGGGAGGGCTAGCTAAAGGGAAAGAAGAGAAAAAAGTGCAGGTGGTGGACATTATATGAGTGGCAGCAATGGGCCCAAAGGAGGATGGCCTGTGGCTTCATGCATGGTCTTTTGGAAGATGGGCCTCTTGGATTTATGATTTTCATATCCGATTTGGGGCATATATCAAGGCAAGGTGTCAAGAATGTGGGTGCACCAATATGACTTCTTGATATTCTGCATATTACCCAAGGTTCACATTAACATATTCAAAATTGGGTGGGTTGTAGCAACCTCTTGTACAGTGGAATATTTGAGGCCTGCAGCCATTTTCACTGTTGTTACAACAAAAAAAAAGTGTATCTTTCCCAGGTTAATTTTTGTACAGTGACCTACTGGGCAATGGTGGCGGTTGAATGGAAAATTTCACTGTGGGGATCTTTTTGTGTGGGCAGGTGAGGTATATACGGTGGTGTGCCAGCAAACATGAGTTTTGTTGTGTGAAAAGATTCTTGTGAACTGACACATACTGGGATTCCAGGGGGGAATGTGTGACTGTTGGCTGGAAGACAGGCACCAAAGGTTCCACAGTGTGTGTGGGAATGTCAGGAATATGACCTGCGCAAAACCATCCAGTGTCAGGAATAATAGGCGCGGGGTATTTTAATGGGTATGAGGCTGTAGATAATGTGCGCTGATGGGCCTAAGGTTTGCGTGCACAGGCAGGTGAGCATCTGCAGATAAGTGAGCCACCAACAAAAAAAAATTGTTGGTCGGAGGACAGGCGGTAAAAGGTCTGCCAAGTGGGTGAAAATTGCATGCATATGAGCCATAGAGGGGTGCATCTGAAAGCATGTGGCGGCCCAGCAATTTGCGGGTGTAAAATTCATAAGCAGGCGCCAGTCATAGTTTGCAGTGACCTTGGCACTGGAGTGAATTGACCATTTACATATGACCCAAATCATTCCTCATCCCAGGATGCACCCCTTACCATAAATTGAAATACACCAGCATCTGTGTGGTAGCTAGGTGGAGCTCTCCAACCTGCATCAAAGGGATGCATTTTAAGAATTTGACTCAATACCTTGGTGTGATTGCATATCACCTTCTTGTAAAGAATTTTCTCAGCCCCACAGCATACATGTACACCAAAGGTGTATGTACTAAAATGTTGGCTGATCTACAAATTAGGATGGTGTAATACTACTTAATCATGCATGCATATTACCAATGAGTATCCCTTCCAATTGTTTTAATAGGTGCAGATCATGTGCCACATGCTCAGCATGTCATGTTCAAAAGCTCACTACGGCAGACTTTTGGAATGCCATGATTGGAGCACTTTTCACAATAGCTCATTGGAAAGCGCATTTATGTGAATTTTACCTAGGTGCCTGAAATTCTCAGCCTGGCTAAAATGTCTTCCAATGATTTCCCAAATGCTCAGATTGCGTGCTTACAAAAATGAAATAGCAATTTCTCAACAGGGGTGCATTTGATATTGCTATATCAATAGCTCAACAACTGTGCAAATCAAATTTTCAGCCAATGAGAATTACAATGATGACCCCAAAGCAGACCTGCGCAATCAGTCAAACCAAGCTCATGCTGTATTCACTTGTCATGCAGCCTTCTGACCCTTTGTTGAAACTGTATCACCCGGCTATAATGATGGTATGCTTGCCACAGTGAGCTGTGACCAAATGCACCATGCACATTCAACAATGCCCTAATGAAAGCACTCCTGGGAAATTGGGTGGTTATTTAATGCAACAAAGGGGATCTGACTGAGTATGGCAATTCCATCAATTGAAATAATCAGCCCAAACCCCTTTGTTCCCCTGCCTCACACAGGAATTTCCCTTCTCAGTCCCAGCATTGGCTGCAACTGAGCTTTAATTTTTCTGACAGGCCTTGAAGCTGAGACCTTGGGGGGTTCTGTGACTGCTGCAATTGGCTCAGCTTCTCCCTGGTATAAAAGACCATCTTTTCCCAACATGCCCTTCAATTTTTTTCTCACCCAATCTGATTCTTGTGTGTATTCCCCTTGGTCTTCCTCCCTTTCCACTCCTTTCTAGTGCACCAAACTAACCACTCCCCTTCCTCCCCTTTTGTCATATCTTTGGGCCAATTATACTTTCAGAAAACAATTTCTATCTACATTGTGTGTCATATTCTCCATTTAACAGTTTTGTCCATGTTATTTTCTGCTCTTGATACTGAATCTTCATCCTTATTTTCTTTCAGACTTTTAAAAACTTGCTACTAGAGCTTACTTATTTTGATCACGTTTGAAATTCTTAATTCATCATATGTCTTCCTCTTTGCTTGAAATATTCCTTTTTATTCAGCTACTAAGCTAAATTGTCTTGTTTTTAGATGTCGTGCACTTTTTGCAATAAGCAGGGTATCCCCTGTGTTCACTCCTCCACAATGACTGATGCTTGTGATGCTTGCCGCCAAGCACACAAAAAATGCTCATTCATTGTGTGACCATTCCAGCCATGTGGTGAGAGGAGATCTCGCACAAGATGCCCTTGTGAGGACTCCTTCATTGTCAACAATGATGAAAGAATTCCCAAGCAGGCAGATGGGAACACTGCTCAACAACTAGCCCCATGCCCTCAAGTATTGATTTGTCCACCCCCCTCCAATGGTCACTTCACTAATTGACCGGAGTGAAGTTATTATCTGGCTGATGAAGGATGGCAATGGCAAAAGGACATTTGAGCTTGGGCTGATCTTCATCATGTCTTGTCACCCAGGGGATTAAAACCTCAAAGTAAGCTCTTATTTCTCCTCTCTGACTCATTTTTCTTCACACAATCATACTAAATATTTTTCTTTACCCATAGAGCAAAACCCACTGAATCCTGTTCCTTGTATGCCTTGCAAGAAAACTCCGCAGCAACCGACTCCAGGCCCAAGTGGCACCCAATGGTCGGAGGACTTGCTCCACGGTAAGAAGCAAACTATTCCTTTGCTAATTCCAACTTTTTACTCAAGTGAAATGAATCCTTCCTACTTTTGTAGAACCCTCTTAGAAAAATGAGCCACCTATTCTAGGCCCAAGTCAATCCTCCAAATCTCAAGTCCCATCACATGAGGATGCTTCGACTTGTGAGCCTGAACCTGAGGTGGCTGCAACAAAAAACACAGAGGAACCTTTTGGTAAGTCCACACTTTACTTTTCTTACTCTTACCAAATTTCCCACACCCCTCCTTCAACCATCTCCAGCTTGTCCTGCTACTCCCTGCTCCATAATTATCATCAATGATATGCCTGTTGGCTCCCCCGGAGATCCCAACTGCCTCCTCCCCTCATTCCCACGATGCGGCTCATCAGGAATTTACCAACTTGCGACCAACCCTGATGATTCCTTGATCAATTTTCCACGACTCAATCAACCAAATATTGTTGGATAATTTCCAATTGCTCCACATGATTCCCTTTGTGGCTGTGACTCATCAAAATGAGATGCACTGGGAATTGTGGGAGGAGCTAAACTCCCTCCTGGGCCAGGAATTTGAGGCTTATCCAAAGTAGGACATCACCAAGATAGTCTCAAGATTCCTTGAAAAAAGATCCCATTCTGTTCACCTATCTTCTTTTTTAATATACTCTCTTAAATAAAAACTGTGTAATCAATACATGATTTTTTCTATTTTTGTTATATTCATTGTTCCTGTGGGATTTCCTTTTTTTCCAATTGTGCAAATAATTTGTGTAAGTACCCCACCAAATGTTTCAGTAAGTATTTCTTTGTGTGAACCTCTTTTGCAGAAAATGCACAA
This sequence comes from Austropuccinia psidii, assembly GCA_023105745.1. Classification (NCBI taxonomy): domain Eukaryota; kingdom Fungi; phylum Basidiomycota; class Pucciniomycetes; order Pucciniales; family Sphaerophragmiaceae; genus Austropuccinia; species Austropuccinia psidii. Next base: position 3,462,658 of record JALGQZ010000014.1, read on the forward strand.
ATAGTCACAATTACTGCCTACTACATTCTCTTCTTCCATGGTTCTAAACCATATGAGATTTTAACTCTAAGAAACCAGGGGTTCCCGGCATATGAGCAATCCACCGGAGATTCATGAGTAATTGCCTTTCCTACAGTCACAAGCTATTAATCTTAGTCATGTAAGGAATTATGTGAAGCATTGGGAGCCTGCACCAGAGTAAGTTATTCTTCAAATTGTTGGGAACCTGTACAGGCATAAGGATTTGCATGTGAAGCATTGGGAGACTGCACCAGTGTAAGGAGTTGTTGGAATTGTTGGGAACCTGTAAAAGCATAAGGATTTGTGTGTTAATAGTCAGGAGCCTGGACAAGCCTAAGGAATTTTTGAAATTATTGAGAGCCTGCCCCAATGTGGGGAACCTGGACAGGAATAAGGATTTGTGTGTGAATGGCCAGGATCCTGGAGAGGAATAAGGATTTGCATGTGAAGCATTGGGATCCTGGACAAGTGCAAGGATTTTTGTGTGAAGAAGAGCAAGGAACCAGGACAAGCATAAGGACTTGAATTTGAAGGACTGGGATACTGGGCATGCAAATGCATCCAAATCCCTGCATGACTTCCAGGCCCTGTTTGTGACCATGAAGCATACAAGCATCATTGGGGGTAACTCCCAATTACTGGGATGACCAGCTGGTCCCATCATTGACAAAAAGTGAGAATAGCCTCAATAGTCTCATTATATGCCCATTTGAAGTGGCATGACACTGCACATGAGCCATTTCACCTCTTTGTCATTGGAGCCACTGGATCTCCGCAATTCAAACCCATCAAAACCAGGTGTATAATGTACTGAAAATTACCACACCCTCTAATTTGGCAACACATCTAAATCCCCTCATTCTTCTAATTAAGATGAAATTGTATTACCATCCCTGATGTGATAGCCTGCTCCCTTGCCAATCTTATAATAGCTGTGGATTTTTGGCCACATTGTTCTTGCTAACCTCCTTGAGCATTGCATGGACATCCCCAAAGAGGTTGTGCTTTTGTTTTCCTGGGCTGGATCAGTATAGTAAAAGAATGACTACTGGCCCACACAACCTGAATGAGCCCATGACATTTGGATAGATCAATCCAAAAATGCTCATTTGGGAAAACCAATTTCCCCCTGTATACAACTTTGATGCATCTTTTGAAATTTGGCCAGTCTGCTTATCAGCTTGAAATCACCATCCTGAAGCATACAACAATGCATCCTTATCAAAATTAGGCAAATTTTTGAATCCATTCATGGTGAAAGTGAGTGCAGAAGCAAACTAAAATGACCCCTGATTTGTGGAAATATTGGCTTCATAGTTGACTTGATCAAAGGAGGGGACCCCAATGACTTGTAGAAAGTTTGCATCTTTTGAAATAATTTATCCTCAAAATATTGTAAGGATTGACCTAGAATGCAACCCACTGAGCTAAGATTTGCACCTCAGTTACACCCTTCATCTTTTGCATCTTTAATTCTCCCAAGGCTTCCATAAGTCACAAATTGTTTGTTCTTCGTACTAAATTTGCGCCACCCAATAGCAAACATAAATACCTCGAGTAATTCCCCATTTGTTGCAATCAGGTCTGTGAATTTTTCTTTCAAAATGAAAATTGTGATAATTCATCCCATTGATTGACAATTACTTCACTCATTGTTGTGAATGGTCTGAATTCAACAAGGGAAACCTTGGGGCCATATTTGCTAATACTGGAATTGATGATTGTGCTGTTGGTCAAGGGGAGGAAAAAACCTATTCTTTCAGGTGGTTTTGGCCTCATTTGTCTTGTGGGATTTCCCACTATTCCCAAGTGGTTGAGGGATCACTTTGTGTCAAAGAAGACAAGATATCAGATAATTATGACCTGCATTTGAAGCTAAGGCCTTTTCAAACCAGAATGGTGCCCAATGCCCAATGAGCTTTATTTGGAACACATGCTTGACTTCCCTGTTGGAGCCCACATGGAATTAGCTTGATCTAAATGACTCAAGCCAATGTTCTTCCATGGGCCCCAATGAGGGTGCCACATTAATGCCAACCCATATATATATCTAAGTATATATGCTGAGAATAAGTGATCCACTCACACTTTCCGTCCTCACCCCAACAATTTCCTGAAAGCTCCCTTTTAAGCTCCTTTCATTTTTTTGTGAATGGCATGATTGCACAGGAAAATGAAATAAAACCAAAGGATTAGTGACCATTGTGTGAATTATTAATTTCACCTAAATTTGATTTTGGTCAATGAATGTTTTTTATTTGCCGCTAAAAAAGAAAGATTACATCTGACTTTTGCAAATTGGTGATCTCAAGTACCTCAACCTAAAATAATGCAGTGGATACTGCATTATTCAATTTTATATATTGATGTTCCCATTCAATGAGTTTGAAATCTAACCATGTGGAATATTGCAAGAACGCACACATGCAATATGCACTCCACTGCAGATCCCTAATTATCCTAGTTCTCTTGAAAGAACCAGTGCCATTTGGCCTATTATGAGCTGGCAGGAAGTGATAAAACCCACTTCCCGCAATGGCTCTACGTGTGCTAATTGTGGGCACAGCTGCCTGACTCAGTTTGCGTCTTGTCGGAGTATTTTCAATGGTGTATGGAGGCATGCCTCCGTACAACATTAGTTATTATTGGCATTCATACTGAGGCATCTGGGAAGTAGTAGGACAGGTAGTCACAATCATTAAGTACATGAATCACTTTCTAAAATTAAATTACAATCTATCTGATACAAAGCTATTCTAAAACAGGTCAATCCCGGTTGTAAGTTTAGCTGACCTGGGTACAGTCGATGTGACCTCATAACTTGAACCAAGATAGTGCTTCTCCACCCAGGAATCACCAAAGTCTAATACCAAGCATTGTACAAATTCAAATCTGAGAGGTACAATGGGGTTAAAAGACTCTGATGAGAAGAAAATCTTATTCAGGAAGCTACATATATACTTATTAGTACATAGCCACGCCGGCTTTACTAGATTTTTACCCTCTGAAAGTATTTTGGAAATGTCCATGAGTGATAAATCCCCTTTCAATGAGCTTTCTCTCCAGACATCTGAGAATACCATCAAACCAAAAACCCCTGCCACACAGAATGGTGCTAATATACCATAGCAAATTTGATTTATTCCAAGATTCTTGTGACACACCAAAAGATCTTTGATGGCCTCATTTTTTTTGACCTTTTGAGTTTGCCTTTCATGCCATAGACTTTGACCTTTTTATGTGCATGTACGATATTGTACGCAATCATCAAGTAGATAGCTGTATTGTCAGCCTGTGACTCAAAACCAGAGCACAAGCATGACAGCCAAAATACCATAAACCAATGGTATAGCCAAAATACCACCAAAACATGGAGCTGAGCCAAATCAGCTCAAAAGGTATCAAAAGAAGGAGGAAACTCACCTCTTTCTGAAAATATAAGTCCCATCACCATAGGACAAGAAATAACAAAGTTATTCCTGCTCAAAGTTATTGCTGAGCATAAACCTTAATTTTCACCTCTCATCTAAAATCTAGAAGGAGAGGCTTAACCCCCTCAAATGGGTATTCAAAATGAAGCTCTAAGCCAGGGCTATCTAATGGTGCTAGCCAAACTGAGCTAGCACCAGTATTACTTGAGTTATGGTCAAATTCAGACCAAATAAGGGTGAACAAAACATTCACCTCCCATCTAACTTTTACAGTTTTAGTGTGAGATACCTGGAGTGGGGTCTTTTTGGAAAGAGCACAATCAGGGCTATCTGATGGTGCCATCCATATCCTCATAGCTCAACTACAACAGAAGTTATTGGCCAAACAAGCTTAATACAGCTTTTGCCCAGACCACGCCAATGTACAAAAATACTTGTACATGGGATAACTTTGTCATATTTAATGATAACCATGTCAAGTTGGGTACGATTGTGTAGAGCTCATACAGCGCTATTCAATGAACCAACTTTGAGCTTGATATCTCAAAAACTGACAGAGTTATGACCATTTTAAGGTCAAAATACCACCTGCTGTCAGATACAACCTTACCATGGGATAATATCCCATAACCATGAATATGAGGTGTCAAATAGACAAAGAAGCATGTTTTTACTTCAATACCTCATATGTCAGTCAATACTGGGGTCCCATACAGTTTCTGTACAGCATTCTATGCGTCATACACATCAGAATCAGGCTGTGAGGTCCCAAGATGAAAATCTTCACCCTGTATTGGTGAAAACCGCCCAGATGTGGTTTCAAAACCACATCTGAGCCCAATACAGGGTATACAGGCTGTTTGCAAACCACAAGCCTGTCATAGAGAGTGAGAAATCTTCACTTCCTCTACGTGGAAAGGTCTAGCAGCCTTTCCACCTCAATTTCAGGATAAAAGCAGCGCTTTTCACAGCCAAAAGCCTTTCCTCATCCTGCTCTTGAATAACCTACATAGTAAACTGTCAAAAACAGTTTTACTCTTGGTTAATAATGAGGTATACTCTTAAATTAAAAAGTATTGTAGTCTTTATTATTGTAACCCAACAGGTAAAGCTGCACCCAGGGCTTTCAACAGCGCTCACCACCACTATATCTCTATAGTAAAGCCCTTAATATCTTAATTTAATCATTTATCATCAACTTTATTATCCTTTAAAGCATTTTTACCGTGTCACAAACATAGTTTGAGCTGTAAATAGCCTACATTACCACTCTTTCATAGTTTCATCCTGACATTTTGGGGGCCTGGCCGTGTTTTAAATCTTTTTTTGGACCTTATAAGTAAGTCTTTTCTCTCTTTATGACTTATTAACCAGTGTTTTGTCTTTTTTAGGCGTAATTTCTCTATTTAAATATATATTTTATATATATCTATCCTTTTTTATATATATACTCATATTATAAGAGTATTTTTCACGTGGCTAATACCCACTGAATATAACTATTTTTGGTGTGTTTTGTATATAAAAACACATAAGCCATCAATAAGTCCTGTATTCTTGACTGAATAAGGACACCTCTGAATGAAAAACCATCAGTTGAGGCGTGGATTAAGTGTATTGTTAACTCAATAACACTTATACAAAACCACTTGTACAGAATACACTTGAAAACCACAAGTGTATCTGTGGGATACTGGCACACAAACAGTGTGACAGGGTACCAAGAGCTGTAATTCTGACGTGGAATTGTTGATTCAATTACACTGTCATTATACAGGGCACATTGTAGTAAAATACAGGCCCAGAGGCCAATCTTAGACGTGCAAAACCAGCATTTTTAAGAAGTCTTGACTGACATAAGTCCTCCCTTTTCTGCCTTGATTTCAGTGGAAGAAAATTACATCCCACTTGAGGCCCAGTCACAGGCCAACACACCAGTGACACCCTCAGAACCAGAGGGCAGCAAGGGCAAAGGAAAGAGGCACAGTGAAGGTCTCATCACAGCCAAGAAGTGGACACCAATAGCCACTCAGAGAAGTAGAAAACCACGAAACTCTGCATCCATACAAGGTAAACCAACCTTAACCACTTGTACAGGAAAGATTACAATTATTAACCCAGTTGTAACTTCCAAAGGCAAACTGCCCAAGTCAGCAAACAGTAAATTTGTACAAGGCACAGTCAAAGGTAAATACCCTAAGAACATAAAGTTTTTGACTGCTTGCAAACACTGATATGTTCCCTGTATACCTCAGAGACCTTGGCTTCCAAAGGAACCAGCCAGAGGATAGAGGAGGATTGTCCAGAACCAGAAGACCTGAAAGAGGACACCCTGGACACAGTGGTGGATGGCAAAACAATGAGGGAGATAATATCAACCTTGCCATTCACACTCCAATTCAACAGAAACCTCAAACCAGAGGACTGGAAGGATATGGATCAAGTTCTTCAGATCCACCAACTCCTCAAAGATTTATTTCAATGGAGCATGGACAACAAGAGGTTCAACCTAGCAACTCACTGGGAAGAACTGGGATCAAGTTGCCAGAAGATCTGTCTCAAAGAGATAGACTTCAAAGACCTTATGGTAATCACCAAAGGTTGGAATCCTACCAGGCAGCACAGACTCCTGGAGGCAAGGGCACAGAGGATAAGGGAGAATCAAGCCACTATCCTAGCTATAGAAGAACAGTTGACCCAGACAGGGCCTACTCAGATTCCTTCAGGTTCACAAGGAGAAGGCCAAATCAACTCTCCAGTGGCTTCACATCATTCAGACACCAGAAGATCAGTGGCCAAGAGTCACCATTCTTCACAATTCCAGGAAGTTTCCAGGAGAAGACAAGGAAACAAGGGCAAGAACAAAACCTCCTTCAACCAGAGGAGGAAAGAGTCATACCCCATGATCCAGAAGCTGTTGGATTTGGTAAAGGAAGTACACAAGAGCCCAAAGTAGTTGTAAACCACTCTAGAATAAGTAGTCCTAGTAATAGAAACATTACCCCCACTCAGACTGAAAATAACATTTTCACATATGAGAGTAACATCAACAGTGATAAACTGTGGTTACAAGTGTCCCAATATGCTGAACAATCTGCAAAGCAATTTGCAGAAATTAAAGCTAGCCAAGAGAGGATGAGACAAACTCAAGCCTCCTTGGAACAAATAGTTAAGAATCTTCAAGAAGGATATGCTCAACTGAGCAAAGCCTCTGAAGAATCCAACAAAAGACTGAACCAAGTCTTTGAAGAACAACACCACAGCACAAGGGACAGGGAGTGTCTGTATCAAGACATTAACAAATTGTATAATGCCTACCATAGCTTAAAGCCCCAACCACAAGGCCAAGCTACGGAGAATCCATATAAACCAGATGACATCAAACCAGATGCCATGATGTTGAATAAGGCAAGATCTCCATCACAATACCAGGATGGAGATGGCATGTCTTATTCAGAGAAGGAAGCCTTGAAACAGCTTCCTGAGGCCTCAAACTGGCCCAAATTCTCTGGATCAGGAGAATATGATCATATGGAACTCATAGATTATATTGATGGACTCTTCATTGATGTACCCAGCATACCAGATTACTGGATTACTGCTAGGCTGAATACTGCATTTAAAGGTCATGCAAGTATATGGTACACAGAAATGAAAGAAATCCATGGCAGAAGAAACTGGCCATGGTGGAAGAGTCAAATAATCCAAAAGTACAGTAATGGAGCTTGGATATGGCAAAAGACCATGTCATTTGAAAATGACAAATACTCTGTGGACAAAGATCCATATGAGTGGTGTCTCAGACAGTCTAAAAGACTTAAAGCCATTGATCCTCAGATGAACATCCAGATGAGGAATCACAAACTTCTGACACAACTGCCAGGAGAATGAGAGCATGCAGTGAAATGCAGATGCAACCAAAATTGCACTCTAGATGACATAGCCAATACCTTAAAATACATAAGGAAGAGGACAAATATAGGGAAATTCACCCCATATAAGAGCAGTGGTTTCAAAGAGAAACAACCTTTCAGGGTATAGTTTAAAGACAAACCCAGAGAGAGAGTGGCAGAGGTGGCAAAGAAAAGGAATTCTTGTCACAATTGTGGTTCAACAGACCACTATGCCAACAACTGTCCAAAAGCAAATGAAAAAGTGTATGCTATAGAAGAAGTCCCTGAAGAAGAACCTCCAACAGAGGATTCTGAATCAGACTCTATGGGAGATGCCATCAGAGAACCATCTGATGATGATCAAGACCCAAGAGAGGAATTTCTAGTGGAATACCAAGAGGAAACCCCATTGGAAATCCAGGATATACAGTTGGAAGCAGGCATGCCACAAGACACTGCCAACAAGAACTTGTGCAAACACACACAAGATGCACAAACATTCCTGGTTACACCAACCAAAGGAATGGCATATATACATGGAACAGCCACAAAAATGACTGTATGTATTGACAATTCTCAGCACCCACTGATCATTGACAGTGGAGCAAATTGCTCCATAGTGGCCAGAAATTATCTGGATAACCACTTCCCAAACTGGGAAAAGCAGCTCTTGCCCACTAAGGCAAGGAACTTCAAAAGTGCATCAGGGAAGATGACTTCCATTGGGACAATTATCAAAGAGATAATTATACCCCACAGGAAGGGTAATATCAGACTCAACCCAGAGTTTGTAGTGCTTGAAGATGCCCACATCCAAGGGTTTTTACTGGGAACAGATTACCAGAGGATGTATGGCATAGATATTTACAACAGTAAAAACAGGCAAATTACCATTGGTACCAACAAGGAAAGGAAATTTTCACTTGATATATACCACATATCTTCACAGGATCCACTAGAAGAACTCTTGAAGTAATTCAAGGAGGGACAGTTTAGCACTACCCTCACGAGTAAACAAAAACTAAGTTTACTGAAGATGCTGAGGAAGAACAGACCAGCATTTGCCATTGGTGAAGAGCCACTAGGCAAGATTAAAGGCTATGATATAGAACTATATCTGGATGTGGAAAGACCTTATCCACCCATGCTGAGGAGACCTCCTTATCCAGCAAGTCTGGAAACCAGGAAAAAAATTGAAAAACACATCAATGAACTCCTGGACATGGATGTCATCAGGAAGATTGGACATAATGAAATAGTGGAAATCACCACTCCTGTCCTGATCACCTGGCATGATGGCAAGTCTAGATTGTGTGGAGACTTCAGAGCCCTGAATAACTACACAAAAGCAGACAGGTACCCTATACCAAGGATACCTCATGCCTTGGATAAGCTTGCCAAAGCCAAATACATAACCAAGATGGATTGTATGAAAGGTTTCCACCAAAATGGAGTTAAACCAAACTCCATGAAGTTGCTCAGAATAATATGCCATATGGGCATATATGAGTACACCAGAATGCCATTTGGCATCAAGAATGCACCAGCCCACTTCCAAAGGATGATGGACACCATATTTCAAGAAGAAATAATGGAAGGCTGGATGGTAGTATATGTTGATGATATCATTATATACTCAGAGACATGGGAAGACCATGTACAATACATAGAAAGAGTACTAAGTAAATGTACACCCATCAATCTGAAAATTTCACTTAAAAAGTGTAATTTTGGCCAACAAGAGCTACTAGCTCTAGGACACAAAGTCTCAGGCCTTAGTCTGGCAATTGACCAGAACAAAGTAGCAGCAGTACTGCAAACGCCAGTACCAAAGAACATCAAAGAGATGCAATCTTTCCTTGGATTTGCTAGCTACTATAGAAACCACATCAAAAACTTTGCCCACATAACTAGTAGTTTATACAAGTTATGCTCAAAGGATGTAGTTTTTGAAATAACCAAGGAAAGGAGGGATGCATATGAGAGGATCAAATATGAACTCACAAATGCACCTGTGCTCATCTTGCCTGACTTTGAACTACCATTCAAGTTATATATAGATGCAGCATGCAGCCAAGGCTTGGGAGAAGCCCTTCACCAAAGACAAATTGTGGATGGTGAACCAAGAGAAGGTGTAATATGTTACATCTCCAGGCAACTGAAAGATTCGGAAGCCAGGTATGGGGCCACCCAGACAGAATGTCTATGTCTAGTCTGGGCTCTAGAAAAACTCCATTATTATTTGGAGGGTGCAGTCTTTGAAGTCTACACAGACTGCACAGCCTTGAAGTCTTTACTAAACATGAAGACTACTAATAGACACATGCTGAGATGGCAAATAGCCATCCAGGAGTATAGAGGGAACATGACCATCATATACAAGGAAGGTAAAAGCCATACCAATGCAGATGGCCTTAGCAGATGGCCACTGGACAATGTCAAAAGCAATCCAGCTTATGACCCTGAAGTTGCTGCAAAAATTCCTATCCATTTTATGGAAATAAATAGGAAGAAGAACTTCAGATTCTCTGAATGGGCACCAGGGAGTGGTACCCTTGACAGTGGAAACACTGATTCAGAAGGGACAGAAACCCCCATACTGGGAATAAGTTCCTCAGAACTGCACAATGAATTTTTTAATGCAGTGCTGAAATCATATTCTAAACACAAACAGTGTAGCATACTACTCCAACTCCTTCAACAAAAATACAGGAGCCCAGAACTGGAAACCCATCTGGAGGAACCCTGGTTGAGGGCCTATAAGGACAATAAATTCTTCCTTATAGATGGCCTGATTTATCACAGAGAAAAGCACACCAGTGCACTCACAGTGATAGATAGAGACCACATCTCTTTAATCCTGCAGGAATGCCATGACTGCCCCTACATGGGACACATGAGTGAGGACAGGACTAAAGAGAGGGTAGCAAGCACAGCTTGGTGGCCCAAGTGGGAGCAAGAGTTGAGTGAATACATCAAAACTTGTGAAAGATTCCAAAAGGCAAATAGAAAACATGGGAAGAAATATGGGTTGCTTCAACACAAAGAAGAACCCAAACACCCATGGGAAACCATCAACATGGACTGGGTCACAGGACTTGTCCCAGGAGGCAAAGAAAACTACAATGCCTGCTTAATCATAGTTGATAGGTTCAGCAAGAGCATGAGATGTCTACCATGCCATAAAGAGGACACAGCCATGGACACTGCTCTGTTATTTTGGAATAACATCATATCCACCTGTGGAGTACCTAAGATCATAATTAGTGACAGGGACCCAAAATTCACATCTGAATTTTGGACCAATTTATATGACATGCTTGGCACCAAGTTTGCTTTTTCCACAGCTTATCATCCACAAACAGATGGCCTAGCTGAGAGGATGATCCAAACAATGGAGGACATCCTCAGGAGGTTCTGCGCCTATGGAATGGAATACAAGGACCATGAGGGATATACGCATGATTGGGTCACCCTCTTACCAGCAGTCCAACTGGCTTATAATACAAGCCAGCACTCTACCACAGGAAAAACACCTGCACTGGTAGAGAAAGGGTGGAATCCCCTGTTACCTGTGGATCAATTGAAGAAAAATCTTCTGACCATCCACCCCACAGCCAAAGACTTCCATGATATGTGGAAGAAAGCCTGTGATACTGCTGCCAAATGCATAGCTGAGGCCAAAGAGTATAACAAGCAGAGGTGGGACAAATCACATATGGAACCTGACTTCAAGGAAGGGGACCAGGTGTTAGTGTCTACACTGAACTTTAACAATCTCAAAGCACCCAAGAAGATGAGAGACTCATTTGTAGGGCCCTTAACTATCATTAAGTTGATAGGGAAGAATGCAGTAGAGGTCAAGCTCCCTGAGGAGTTTTCTAGGAAACACCCAGTCTTTCCAGTAAGCCTGGTCAAACCATACTTCCAAACAGAGGAGGATAAGTCCCCCTCCAGGAAGAACAACATCACTCCACCAGAAATAGTGGAAGTAGAAGACTCTCCTGGACCTGTGAGTAAAATCATCAGGGCCAGAAAAATCAGACTTGATGGGAAGGATCAGAGACAATATCTAGTCAGATTCAAGAACCAGACAGCTGACAAAGACAAATGGTTGGCAGAGGATTCCATACCAGATGGAAACCTTCATCTAAGGAGATTCAGAGCCTCTAGGAGGACTGAACAGTCTCATCCATGATGAGCCTTTTTTAGAGGGAGGGTATGTCAGCCTGTGACTCAAAACCAGAGCACAAGCATGACAGCCAAAATACCATAAACCAATGGTATAGCCAAAATACCACCAAAACATGGAGCTGAGCCAAATCAGCTCAAAAGGTATCAAAAGAAAGAGGAAACTCACCTCTTTCTGAAAATATAAGTCCCATCACCATAGGACAAGAAATAACAAAGTTATTCCTGCTCAAAGTTATTGCTGAGCATAAACCTTAGTTTTCACCTCTCATCTAAAATCTAGAAGGAGAGGCTTAACCCCATCAAATGGGTATTCAAAATGAAGCTTTAAGCCAGGGCTATCTAATGGTGCTAGCCAAACTGAGCTAGCACCAGTATTACTTGAGTTATGGTCAAATTCAGACCAAATAAGGGTGAACAAAACATTCACCTCTCATCTAACTTTTACAGTTTTAGTGTGAGATACCTAAAGTGGGGTCTTTTTAGAAAGAGCAAAGTCAGGGCTATCTGATGGTGCCATCCATTTCCTCATAGCTCAGCTAAAACAGAAGTTATTGGCCAAACAAGCTTAATACAGCCTTTGCCCAGACCACGCCAATGTACAAAAATACTTGTACATGGGATAACTTTGTCATATTTAATGATAACCATGTCAAGTTGGGTACCATTGTGTAGGGCTCATACAGAGCTATTCAATGAACCAACTTTGAGCTTGATATCTCAAAAACTGACAGGGTTATGACCATTTTAAGGTCAAAATCCCACCTGCTGTCAGATACAGCCTTACCATGGGATAATATCCCATAACCATGAATATGAGGTGTCAAATAGAAGAAGAAGCATGTTTTTACTTCAATACCTCATATGTCAGTCAATACTGGGGCCCCATACAGTTTCTGTACAGAATTCTACGCGTCATACACGTCAGAATCAGGCTGTGAGGTCCCCAGATGAAAATTTTCACCCTGTATTGGTGAAAACCGCCCAGATGTGGTTTCAAAACCACATCTGAGCCCAATACAGGGTATACAGGCTGTTTGCAAACCACAAGCCTGTCATAGAGAGTGAAAAATCTTCACTTCCTCTATGTGGAAAGGTCTAGCAGCCTTTCCATCTCAATTCCAGGATAAAAGAAGGGCTTTTCACAGCCAAAAGCCTTTCCTCATCCTGCTCTTGAATAACCTACGTAGTAAACTGTCAAAAACAGTTTTACTCTTGGTTAATAATCAGGTATACTCTTAAATTAAAAAGTATTTTAGTCTTTATTATTGTAACCCAACAGGTAAAGCTGCACCCAGGGCTTTCAACAGCGCTCACCACCACTATATCTCTATAGTAAAGCCCTTAATATCTTAATTTAATCCTTTATCATCAGCTTTATTATCTTTTAAAGCACTTTTACCGTGTCACAAACATAGTTTGAGTTGTAAATAGCCTACATTACCACTCTTTCATAGTTTCATCCTGACATGTATCCATTAGATCCTCCAGGTTCTTGTGCATATTTGTCAATATCTCATTGTCAGCCCCACCACCTTCAATGCTTGGTTGTATTTCATGTTTCTTCAAGTTACTAAAGCAGAAGGCAAGGTATTTAAGAACTCCCTGTTCAAGTCCAAGAGGATTGGTTGAACTTGTTGTTGGTACCACATATGGTTTAGGTGCAATCACATTTTATGAGACTAAACTAATGGATTCAAACATAAAATTTGCCCAAAAATGTTTAATTGGATTGGAGGGGTAAAGAATGCTCTGAACCATTTTGAAGAATGAGTGTTCAGATTTTAGGAGATTATCTGGAGGTTTAGCTGATTACTTCATCAATTTGAGATTCTAAATGTTATCATTAAAAAATTCTTCTGTTTCTGTTGCCTTAAAAAAGTCTAACCCTATATATTGCAATGTATATCCCTTGAGTCATCAGCTGAATCATGATGTATCATTCCAAAAGATAAAAATAGCCTGCAATCTAAAGCTCCTCAAGCCATGCCAAAATTTTAAGCTCTTGGTTACTGATCACCTTAATGATAACCGGCAGGAATGTATCAGGATAATTTGTTGGTAAATTGTCCCATTGATTTTTGTAAATAATATTGATATTATCAAGCCCCCTTTTCCATGATTCTTGAGTAATATTGGAATGATAATTCAAAATGTCTCCAAATGCTTCAATGAGGGATTAAAATATTCCTTGAGCATTTGTGGAGGATGACACTTCAGGCTCAGGGTCAGGAAGGATATCAGTCATATCTTGACCCATTGTATCATGTTCAATTGTCTCCGTTTCTTGAAAGGATTGATTATTTTGAGGAGAGGCAAAAGGGGTTTCATCATGGATTGTTTCATTGAGTATGGGGGGCTTTCAGTATGCAGAGGTTCATTATCAATATGGTCCACTTCAACATTGATAATGTCATCACCTTGATCCTGGGAATCCTTTGAGGCTTCCAAGGTACAGTATTTTTTTGTTGGTTTTTTGGTGGAATTGATATTTGGTTGTTTTTATAAACCTTTTCCTGGAACTCCAATTACCACTCAAGATCCTTCAGGTAGAGATTCTCCCACCTCCACACCTTCCCATATATTGTAAGCATCCATTTTTAAAATTTTTGTATTGAAATAGTAATAGACTCATGGTTAAAATCCATTTTGAGGAGGTTCATTGCTTCAGCAATCTTTCGATGTACATAATAAGGAATTTTACTATAATTTTGAATTTTTTCCAGCCTTGGGGTTGTTTGAGAAATGTTTGAGACAAAATTTTCCTTGAATATAATTTCAACCTTGCCACTGAAAATTACGTCATCTTGCCCAGCATCTTCTGTTTGTGCACAAGGTTCAACAGTATTTTCATTCTCATAGCTTTTAAGATTTGGTTTTTGAGAGCTTGGAGGCTGAGCTAAAATAAAGACTATGACACAATATCAGGTTTTGAGAGATTCCAAATATTCAACATGGATGCATGCTCAGATTCTGGAAGAACTGGTGGATCTTGATTATTTTCATGTGACTGGCTCTCTACTTCAATGCCTAATTCATGACTACTGACCATATCAGAGATTTCACTTCCACTCTGTGGGGATGAAGTTCTTTTTTCATTGAATTCAGTTTAATTTCCTGGGGTTCGGGGCATTGCTTGGGGCATAGCAGAGGTAGTTTATTAAGTAAATAGATAGTGATGAGTTGATTGATCACTTGATTAAAAATTCTAGAAAAAAAAGACCAGAATTAAAGAAAAAAGGCAGGAGTTCTGAAAGTGGTGGAAGTAAAATAAGTTTAAGATAATTGATTCTTTTTTAGGTAATATCAATATTGGAGAATTTTGGAAATGTTGAAAGAAGTTAAATATCAATTTAAATCAGTTCAATATTTAGTTAATCTTCTAGAAAAAAGACATTTTAGAACCATAAGCTGACCAAAAGAAACCTGCTCACCAACAGCCTTGGAGCCTTTTATCAATATTTATTGAAATTGAATTCCATTTGTAAAATATTATTTTTCAGGAAATTCAGGGAGGTGATGTGTTTAAAATGAAATCACTTCCCTGTGAGAAATTGAAATCACTTCCCTGTGAAAAATTGAATAAAGTTTACTAGTGGGAAGCCTACCAAAGTCAACTTTTGAACTATTTAACGCTCATGAGGTAAGGACTAAGCAAAGTGTTCCATTTGTATGATATGAAATGAAATGGTTTTGACAGGGAAACAGGAGACACAATTCTTTTCTTAAATAGTCCACTTATTAAGTTTTAATTTGTGAGGCTCATGATTTAAACCCTAATAACAACATTGTGAATATCCCCACCAACTTCCCCAAGAACCTGTTGGCAGAGAAGGCTACTCAGCATATTTCTGTAATTGGGTTCATCATGTACGCCAAAAAGCCACCATACCTTATGGATGTAATATGGGAACGTAAGGATGGTAAGTGGTGGGGGTGCGGAGGCGTAAGGAGCGGTGAGGGCGGAGATGGGGGGCAGCATTGGAGTCACATCTTGAGGGCAGTGTGGGAGTGTAAGAATGTTAAGGGTTGGAGAGGATTAGGCAGGTATTCAGAAGCCAATTAATGTGTAAGAGTAGGCATGGTAAAGGGGTGAGATGATTAGGCGGTGGGGCAGAAGTCATCTCATGCACAAATATGAGCATGCCAAACTGCTGGCTTGCACCATGAGGTGTGATTACCCAAACCTTGCAAATGGTGTTGATATGGGTTTGGGCTTTGAGTGACATACTCATGTGACAATTGATGTTGTCTTGATGCAGAAATTAAGTGACCCACTAAATCCTGTAACTATAATGTGACACTAACGTGACTGAAGCAAAATTTTATATTGACAGCGGGGGGACATGAAGTCAATTAACGGCAATTGAAATGAAATTTGCCCTGGTGAATGATCAAAATGAAAATTAAATCTTGTCTGGTGATGAAACAATTATATATCATCCATTTGAATTTCATTCATGAGATTCATTTCAGGAAGCTGAGTTATTTCTATAGAATTATCCTATTTTTGAAAAAAAGCCAATTCCAATTTTGTAGTCCTGGATCCTCATCTGGCACCATCCAATCTCAAAATTATCCCAGTTATTGGAAAATATTATCAGAATAGCTGGACAGAAGGTTTTTTTGGAAGTTGAAGATTATTAATTTTTTTTGTTAAGAACTTATATCAAATGCTGCTTGGAATATTCAATCAGATATATGATCTCCTCTAACCACTTCATCCATAGTCAATTGAACATGCCCTTGTGAATTTATGTGATTTCAATATGAAAAAGAATTATTATCTGTGGAAAAACATGTTATGTATCCTTTTTCAATGAGGATTATGGAATTGAGCAAGTGTGATTTCAATAAAAATTTGATATCAGTAAGAGTATCCAATTGTATTACTTAATTAAGAGATTATCCAGTCTTTTACCTACCTTCTTACCCAATGTAAATATGGCCATTGAAGATGTTTTGGAAATGTTTTGTGATTAAAGCTTTTTATTTTGATTCAAATGATTGTGTGACTCTTTGGAAAGGCATTTAGTAAGGTGAAATTCAGTATTCCAATATTTCTCTTGGAATAAGGGACTCATATAGTAATTTCTCAAAATAAAGTTCATGAAGCATCTATTAATAATTTCAAGATGATATTATTATCATTTTTATCAAATATATTTTGAGATGATTTCAGTGATTAAGTGCCTAATTCTTCAATCAATTATTCAATTTGGAATTTTAACTTAAGTATCTCAATTAAGATAAAAATAAAGAGCTTGATGACCAAAGGGAATACATCAAAAACAATTTTGATGATATGAGAAATGGAGGTAAAATTATTATTAATGAAAAAGGAAATATTGAATCAATTTGACCAGAAGATTAACAAGAAGGTGGGAGATGCAATCTTAGGAATTTGGGAAGGTAAAATCCTAATATATAAAACCAAAAAGAGTTGTTTAAAGCATAAAGTATGAAGTTACAGAATAGTTTTTGTTCTCTTTATTCTATGATTAACTATTTTAAAAGATCTAAGAAGCTTCAAAAAGTTATAAATCAGAAGAAATCAAAAAAATCAATAAAGTTATAGCTTTCTCAAATATTTAAGCAAATTGAACCAAATCAAGGAATAATTACTGAATTTTCCTTTCATATCAGTAAGAATGAACTTTAAGTCTCATAAAAAAGATTTTAAAATTTAAATTTATGATCTATGGAGGTCAATTAAAATTTCAATGCAAAAATAGTTTGCATATAAAGTACTCTGAAATTTTCCAGTTTTGTGTTGGGTGAAAGAGGTACTGCAGGTTGTGTAAGAACTTCCCTCCTAATAGTTTTATTTCTTTGCTCTGGAAAAATTTTCTTAGGGAAAGGCTATTAAAAGAATTTTTAAATTAAGGGCCTTTTGATTCTGTGTTAGAGACATTAAAACATTATTTTAAATTGAGGCATGATCATTCTTTCTATTAATTTTGTTTTCAAAATCACCCCTTCCATTTTTTTGATCAAGAAAAAGCAGATTATATACTGTATTCTGTATGTCAGCTTGTGACTCACAGCCAGAGCATAATAATGAAAGCCAAATCACCATCAACCAATTTTAGAGCAAAATACACCCAAAATGGCTCATAAGTGGTATTAAACAAAAGAGGAAAGTTGCCTCTTTACAAGTATATAGATTGCATAAACATAGGACAAATGATAACAAATTTATTCAGGCTCAAGGAACTTGCTGAGCATAAATCTTAATTTTCACCTCTAATCTCAAATACAGAGAAGGAGGCTGAACCCCCAAAAATGGCTGTTAACAATAATCTCCCAATAAGGGCTCTCCACTGGTACTAGCCAAATCAAGATAGAATCAAAACTACAAAAGGTATGCCCCAAATCAAGCCAAATAAGGGTGAATAAACTATTCACCTCTCATCTAGCTTCTACATTTTTAGTGTGAGATACCCAAAGTGTGGTCATTTTGGAAAGATCACAATCAGGCCTGTCTGATGGTGTCATCTATTTCTTCATAGATCCTATAGAAAAAAGGTTATGGAGAAAACAAACTCTATACAGCATTTAAGAAAATCCATATATGAATAAGGGAAATTAAAGGGTGAGATATGCTTGCCATATATAATTTTATCCATACCAAATGAGGTACCATTGTGTAGACCTCATTTAAGGAAACACAATTAGACAATTTTTAGCTCATTATACTGAGAAATGACAAAGGTATGGCAGTTTTAAGGTTCAAATTCCATAGTTGGGTCAATAAACCTTTACTGTGGGATACTTTCCCATTTACTTGAATATGAGGTTTGAATTCTATGAAAGAGCTTGTTTATCCTTCAATTCCTTATATTTGAGCCAGTATGGGGTCCCCATACAGGTTCTGTACAGCATGCTATGCATCATACATTTCAAAAGGAGGCTATGTGGTCTGCAAAAGAGATTTTAACCCTGTGTTGGTGAAAACTTCTCAAATGCAGTTTCAAAATCAAATCTGAGCCCAATTCAGGCTGTAAAATAACTTTAGGAACCAAGATCCAGTCCTTGCAAGTGAAAAATCCTTTACTCTTCCTATTTGAACAGGTCCAAAGGTCATTTCCCCCAATTTCACAATAAAGAGGGGTCTTTTCTCTGCCAAAAAGATAATTCCTATGTATTACATCTATACAAAACAGCTATAATCTTGTAAAGTAATCAGGTTATACTCTATTATTAGTATTTTACTTCTTATTGTAGTTAGTCAATTGATAATAAGTGCACTTGGAGCTTTTAGCAGTACTCACCACCACTATTCCTTCATAGTAAAGCCCCAAATACTATTATTAATTTTTTTACTATTCATATCTGTGTAACAGTCAGAGTTATAGCTGTAAATACCTTTCTTATAGCTATATCATAGACTCAGCCTGACATTGTATAAATAAGGTGTGGGTGAAGACATGTAAAGGTTTACCTGGGAAAAAGTTCAATTAAAAAAAAGAAAATTCATTTTTCCATATCCTCCTTTTTTCCAAAGAAAGGTAGACCATTTTTTGAATAATTACTTGGATCAAGTTATTAAATTTTGAAAATGGAATAAAAAATATAATAAAATGGACACATAATTGCAGCTACTAAAACACCTTTTGGTAAATAAGATGTGTCTGGCTCAACCTGAGTTTGTGGAGGTGTGTAATGATCATTGAACTAGCGCCAGAGAGCAGAAGCGCTTATAAGGACACGCACCTATTAATGATGTGAGGGCATTTGGTACACCTTTCTTTTTTGCCTTGGTGAAGTCAAGGGAAATCTTTCAAGTCATTAAATGAGAAGGCCCTAATTCTAACTGTTTCCCTTTCTTTGTTCTAGAATAATACAGACACAGTTAAAAATTAATACAGTTGAAATAAATCCTTGAAATATGGGATATAAAATAATATATTGAGAAAAAAACTCAGAAAGCTAATAGAATATTTAATAGAGATATTTGGATATGATTTTTATCAGGAATACCTTAGATGAACTGGGTCTGATAATACTAGCAATAGGGTGTTTCAAGACTACCAAATCATGAGTTCAAAAAATTGAATTTAATTTCTGTCTTTTTAAAGCTACCACACCTCATGAGCATATTTCAAATCACTATAAATCCATTTTCCCCTCAAATCCTGAAATGTTCCCCCCAAAATCCAGAGTATTTTCAAGAATTTTCATAGCCATGGCTCCTTCTGAAAATATATTTAGCTTTCCATCAAACCAAATACATTTTTACTTTCAAATAACTCTTGAAAACACATCTTTATTTAATTTACTCATATAAACCCAGAAACAACTAGAAGAAGATATTTCAGCTACAAAATAAAAAAATGCCAAAGATCTCCTCAAAGTCTCTACTCAAATTTATTTTTTAGAAGCAAAATTCACATCCCACTTAAGCTGTAACTTATGAGGATCTTGAAGATGATATATTGGTTTTGCATGAAGTTTATTCAAAGAAATATCTCATACCAAAGGGTTTCTTTGTCTCTCCTTCTATCTTGAAAGCAGATAACCTGGATATTCTACCTCATAGCAGGTTCAAGCAGACATTTTTTACCATATGCAGCTCATTTATTCCTTTGATATATCTAATCCAAAAGGATAAAGTATTTCACAAAAATTCAAACTATCATCAAAATTAGCCAGAAATTCAAATAAAAGTTTCCCTTTAAATAATTGGTTTCAAATTAAATAGTGAATCAGCTGTAAAAGTGGAAGGACACATACATCTCATGGAAAAATGAGAAAGAAAGTATTGAGATTTCACAAGTGATGCAAGCTGAAGGATTTCCTGGTTTTGGTAGTTTTATTGATAATAGTATCATTTCTTTATCCCAAATGCCACCTAATGATGGTGTCAGGCTGAGTCTATATTGAAGTGGTAATAAAAGTATTTACAACTAGAATTATGACTGTGACACGTAGAAAAATTGATTTAAAATAAGGGTTTTGGAAGTTTAAGATGATTTATAAGATAATTAAGGGGTTCTACTATTGGATTATAGTGGTGGTGAGCGCTACTGAGAACCCAGGGTGCAATCTTACCAGTTGAGTTACTATAATAAGAGTTGCAATAATTCAAATATATAATTATACCTGTTTATTACCCAAGAGTAAAACTGTTTTGGACAGTTTACTACGTAGGGTATTCAAGAGCAGGATGAGGAGATGATTTTGACTGTGGAAAGCCCTCCTTTTATCTTGAAATTGGGGTGGGAAGGCTGCTAGACCTTTCCACGTAGAGGAAGTGAAGATTTTTCACTCTCCAGGACAGGCTTGTGGTTTACAAACAGCCTGTATACCCTGTATTGGGCTCAGATGTGGTTTTGAAACCACATCTGGGCGGTTTTCACCAATACAGGGTGAAAATTTTCATTTGGGGACCTCACAGCCTGATTCTGATGTGTATGACGCGTAGAATGCTGTACAGAAACTGTATGAGACCCCAGTATTGACTGACATATGAGGTATTGAAGTAAAAACATGCTTCTTTGTCTATTTGACACCTCATATTCATGATTATGGGATATTATCCCATGGTAAGGCTGTATATGACAGCAGGTGGGATTTTGACCTTAAAACAGCCATAACTTTGCCAATTCTTGAGATATCAACCTCAAAATTGGTTCAGTGTGTATCCCTGTATGTTCTCTACACAATGGTACCTCATTTGATATGGGTATCATTAAATATGGCAAAGTTATCCCATGTACAAGATTTTTGTACCTTTGTGTGTTTTAGGCAAAAAGCTGTATTGAACTTGTTTGCCCCATAACTTTTGTTCTAGTTGAGCTATGGGAAAATGGATGGCACCATCAGATAGCCCTGATTGTGCTCTTTCCAAAAATACCCCACTACAGGTATCCCACACTAAAACTGTAGAAGTTAGATGAGAGGTGAATGTTTTGTTCACCCTTATTTGGCCTGAAATTGACCATAACTCCAGTAATATTGGTGCTAGCTCAGTTTGGCTGGTACCATTGGATAGCCCTGGCTTAGAGCTTCATTTTGAATACCCATTTGATGGGGTTAAGCCTCTCCTTCTAGATTTTAGATGAGAGGTGAAAATTAAGGTTTATGCTCAGCAATAACTTTGAGCAGGAATAACTTTGTTATTTCTTGTCCTATGATGATGGGACTTATATTTTCAGGAAGAGGTGAGTTTCCTCTTCCTTTTGATACCTTTTGAGCTGATTTGGCTCAGCTCCATGTTTTGGTGGTATCTTGGCTATACCATTGGTTTATGGTATTTTGGCTGGCATGCTTGTGCTCTGGTTTTGAGTCACAGGCTGACAGATAGACAGTTTCATTATGATTGTAGAAAAAAGTATTCCTGGCTTTTTTCTGGCTCATTTCTATAAATTGAAATATCATTTCTTTGGATAAAGGGAATGAATAAATCTGATAATAGCTTTCTATATAATTGCTCCATGCCATTCCAGCTAGTATTTGATGTAAATTGTCTTTTTAATTCATTTCATTTTGTATTTCCAGAATCGGTACATGACTAAAGTGTATTTCAAAATATGAGCCTTCATACATTGATATGAAAGATATTTTCCAAAAAGAAATCTCTTTTGACTGACTAAGCCTATGAAAGATTGATAAATTTTTCTCCAGAATACAAATGAAATTCAGCAAATAATCCAGATGATAGTAAACTCAAATTCTGCCTTTTTAAATTGGGAATAAGAATTGAACATAAAATTGCAATAGTCAAAGGTTGATGGTCACCCCTCATAGGAATTCAATATATTTGGTCCAGTTCTTTATTTATTTATTTGTAAGCTGTGTTATTCTTCTTAGCCTTGTTTCATATGGTGAAGATGAAGGGGACAATATTTATGAATAAACTGATCTACCAGCCCTTCAAAATATACCTTATTTGTTCAATAATGGAAAAGTCTTTAGGATTTGGGAGAAGATCAAGCCTTTGATGTTGACATGTAGTGAAATGATTAATTAAAAGCCTAAGGTTTTCCAAAAATTTTTTTGATTTGATATTTAAGTTTAGAATCAGTTAAAAAAATTCAACTTCCAATTTTTTTCAATTTGGAAGGGTTTCTATCAGCTATATTTAAAATAAGAATTCTAAATTAAATTTATGGTAAATTTTCTTAACATTTATTTGATGTGTCAACTCCAATTGGAAATCTTAAATGAAAAATTCATTTAGGGCTGCGAAAATTCCATCTACAAGGAAAGATTTATGATCTAATCTCAATTAATATAGTGGAGTTTGTTATATTTATTTTCATATTTAATCTCAAAGAGCTAATAGAAATCATTGAAAAGTAGAAGAAATTCTATTTACAATAGAGCTCTGATTATATGACTTTAATGCAGAAATTTGTCCTTAATTAATTGATCTGAAAATATCAAACTATTTTTTGAGATATTTGCATTGAAATTGAGAGGCTGGTAGAGCTTTCATTAGAGCAACTATGGGTATATAAAGTCAAATTTCTTATTTTTCCAGAAATCAATACCATTCATACAATTCTGGAACTCTGAATTCTTAAATTTACATAAAAAAGATGATCTGGAAGAGCAAAATATTCATCAAATAAATAATATTATTCAGGGTAAAGTTGACCAGTTTGTTTATTGATAGGAATGGAGAGATAATGATAAAATTATGAGGTATCACTATCAATGTGGGAATAATAATATAAGCTATCAATAATATAGTTCAACTTATTATAAAAAGATTCATTATCAAAGATGTGAGCCTGTGAAATTTGTAGGACATACCCATAGGGCCAAAAGTAACATTTTAAGCAGTTTATTTAGCCATTAAAAGACTTATTAAATGATTTTGAAACAGAAAATAACAAAAAATGGGTAGAATTTCATTTTTGATAAACAAAGTTATGAATATTATGTCGTTTTTGAATTCTACACCACAAAAACCTAGGTAAAGCCATAGAGTGTTATACTCAAAAATCGTTATTTCCTGTATTATTAGAAGGTTTGAGATTCTCACAGTACAATTACACCTATTTACAATTTTTATTAAAAATTTTTAATTCTTACTTTTGAGATTAATTTTAAAGATGCATAAGATTTATGAAAACTTACAAAAATTCAGTTAAAAGTAAGGTGTTTTGTATATTTACTGAATTGGCTAAAGATTTGCCATAAAGGCTGTAAATCCTGCATGATCTCAGTTTGAATTGTTTTGAAGCCACTGTATGGCTTTAAATAAATAAAAGAGCAAAATTGATGCTAAAGGTGGGAAAAAGTAAAAATGGCAAAATGAGCCAGGGTACCAAACATTTGGGATCTGAAAGAGCCAAAATAAGGTTGTACTCCTGTATTTAAGGATTTTAAACCCTATTCAAGATTTAAAATTGAACTTCAATTAAATTTTAGAATTTGAACTGGCTTATCCCCCTTCTGGACAGGAATTACAAGCTGCCAAGGGGTAAATCCCCATATGCAGGCTTGTAATTAAGGTTGTCAGAACTGTGAAATATGAATTGAGTTTGGATAAGCTTAAATAATAAAAAAATCAAAGTTAAGAGAATTTAAACCTTATCAAAAGTTGAGGTTTAGTGTGTATTTCTCTTTTTATATGGAAAAATAGCAACTTCAAAATTTCATACAAAATCTGATTCTCAATGGATTTACTTGAAACTTTCACACAGCTGAGAGATTAATTTCATCTGTATATATATAAAATTTTCACTATCTTATATCAGGTGTATTCTTTGCTATTGAGCCTTGAAAATACCTCTTTCAATTATTCTTGAATTAAATTAAGATTTCTTTAGAAATTAATTAAAAATCTTATTCAAAGGATTGTTGCTTGAATTTTTATCTTTAAGATGTTAATTTCATGAAACTTAATATAAATGAATCAACTTTATATTGAATATTTGAAAAATATGCTTAAATGAGAATTAAAGCTAGTTGATGTTAAGAATAACACTGGTAACCTTAAATTGAAATGTAAAATAAGCTACCTTAAGCTAAGAATCTTATTTGAAGCATGGATTTTCAGTTTGGATCCGAGAAATCACTCTATATCTATTATTGATCATGAGATATTCTCTGAAGGCATAAAACAAGCATTTATATCACTGTTTTTGTGCATCATCATTATGAAATCAATCAGAAATTTAGAACATCAAATGATGTGAAATTTCTTCCACATGATGAGGAATTGATTTAACATGATGAGTAATTGATTCCACATGATTCTCAGTTGATACCCATGGTGGGGAATTGATAGCTCATAATTGAAAATTGATCCCTCATGATGAGGAATCAATATGCCAATTGAAACTTTGATTGGTAATACATCAAGCTTTGGTTGATATTAAATCAATCTATGGTTGATATTACATCAAAATACGGTTGATTTTACGTCAACCTCTGGTTTATTTTACATCAACAACCTGACGTTCATGTAAAATGAACCATTCCACTGTTTATGTAATAGAAATTATTTCATCACATCTATATAGGTTGATTAAAAATCTCATGGGGAATAGATAAACACAGAAATGTGATTTAAAATGAACCAAAATTTTGTGATGTGACAACACATGCACCTTGGTGATGGAATAATGCAGGCAGAGGCCTGTTTTTGAGTGCCTCTAAGGAGGGCCGAAAAAAATAAATAGGGGCCTCTCTCTCTAGTTCTCCCCCATTCTAATGGAAGTATTTCCTGATTAAATCAAAATAAAATTCTCAATCTAAAGGATCAATAAATTCATATTCTAGTAGGAGAACTGATAAAATAAAATTATGAGCTCAGTATCAAAGCTCAGAAGAAAGTATTAGTAGTAGTCTTCAATTATTTGTAAAAACAGGTATTTTCAGTATTAATGAAAGAGTTCAATATTGAATAAATAGTATTATAATCAGAAATATTAGTAGTAGTCTCACACCATCAATAGAAAAGGGTACTAAAATAATTAAGGAAAGAGTTAACTATTCAATAAATACAATTATCATTGGAAATATTAGTGGTAGTCATATATTAGTGCTCAAAAAATCTATTATTATTAATAGCAGTATAAATATATATCTTATCCTTATGATTATTAAATACTTATTTAATTAAAGGATAAATATTATTAGCTATATCTTTCATAAGACCGCTTATAAAAAGAAATTGAGTAATATAAAACCTCACAATTTTATTATAATAACAATTATATTTTTGGAGTATCTTTAGTATATTCTATATCTTATATTATGAAGTACTCTTATGATTTATATCATTACCTTAGAGAAACGAATAACTACATAAATTATCACATATCATACATTTATATTATTATATCTGATCAATATTTACATTTATATCTAAGCTACCTATAGCATATAATATATCTGTATAAATCCATTTTCTACTGATATATTAATAATAAAATTCATTTATCTAATTATTGAGAAGTTCCGATAGAGAATTCAGAAATTCTTCTCTAGTTTTAGAGCCACAACCTCAAATATTGATTTTTGAGCTTTATAAGGAGATTCTTTAGTATTTTTAGAGGGGAAGCTAATACACCTTAGCTCCCTTGTCTACAGGATCATCCAGTAATTATAAATTACTACCTTTTAGTTCCCCCTAAAGGACTTCCATATCCAATCCCACACTAAAATGTGTTCCACAGCAGTTTTTTTACTTATATTTGGTACATTCAAATGATGATTATTTTGAAACAATTTGTAACAATTTAAGTCTGACTGACAAATTATATCCTAGAATATATTAGCTTTATGATTGAACAATGAAAAACCCAGTTATATCAAAATGAAAAAAATTCTTATCAATAAAAATTATTAATTTAACAGTGAGATTGAATATATATAAGAATAGAAGCACCAAAATGGGGTCAGAGGGGAAATTAAAGCTAGTTTTTAGCCCTGAAGATAAAATAGGACCAGTATAGATAAACCGACTTGGTAATAAAATGGAACCTTTGATCTTAGATACAAGCCATAATAGAGTCAAAGGTAAAACATACTAATTGTAACAGGAGTCAATTTGGGTTTGAGCAAAGGATAAATTTTCTGAAATTTGGACACTATAATTAACATGATGGAATTAGTTCATATAAATGATTTGTTTTGAAATGACTATTCAAATGACAAATTTTGTTAAATTGAGATTATAATATTGGTGGAACTTATCATCCCATTGATTTAATCTATTAGATTGAAATTCAGGAGAAAGTTTCAAAAAAATCTGAGCTCTTGAGATTAAATCTCATCATGTATCTCTGTTGACCCAAAACTTAATTTAAGAATTTTAATTTGATACTAGTTTAAATTTCATTGAGACACATTTCTGATAATTTGATGATTAATATTCATAAAAATTATCAATTGCTTTGTAGTAATCCAAAATAATTAAAAGCTAATAATGATTGGTAATCCTCATAATTCCTTCCAGAGCTGATGCAGACCATCCTGAGCTCACCATGGACACTGTTGAATCAAAATTTCTTTTTTTTTTCTTTCTCTCTCATCTCCTTCATCAGCGTATCCTTCTTGAATTTTAGCTTAATTTGAAATTTGTTTTTATTCAAATTCTCTTTGTGAAATCATTTTATTTTCCTTTTCAATTTTATCTCTCTCAAAGGAGATATTAATTTTTTTCTGTTCTCCTGAATTCAGTTTCAACAATTCAGATTATTTTTGTCCTTCAATTGTGATTTCTCTCAATCCAAATTAATGAAGCTTTTATAAACCAGATTCTGTAGAAATATCTATAAGTTTAGTTTAATAAAGAACCAAAATTATTTCTATGAATCTATTTAATGGATATATTTTTGATAATGGATCATGTGATGATTTTTGTGAAACAAATTATTAATATTTTTAGAAGATCTCGCCAAAGCTCTTGTCCTTTGAAGTTTTTCTATTTGAATTATTCTCTCATTATGATTATTGGCCTCAGTATATTGCATAAAGTGACTAGGTATATTATTCTCATTATGTTGAATACCCCTTGATGCTTCAGTTTTATTCAAATCTTTACCCTTTCATATTTATTATTCAGCACTCTGACAAATTTTATATATGAATGATGCTTACAGATTCTCCAAATGGGCTATTTTCTTCTTCCCTCCCTGATTATATATTGATATAACCATTTGAAAACTGTTCTCTGGCGCCCACTTCTTCTACTTCTAATAAGATCACCTTAAAACATCAAATAATAAATGAAAATTAATACACTATCTACTGGATAGTCTTTTGGCTTGATTCTTGAACATTTTCTGATTCCTGTAGTAAAACTTAGTAATTTCAACCTTCATATTGTGAATATAATGATTTCAAAGGCACCATATTTTGAGTTTCCTCAAACAGAAAATCCATTTTTTTTGAAGAAAGTATAAATAAACTCAAGTTTTTGACATATAAATACCCTCTTTTGAAACATAAGGAGTAATTTCAAATATAATGGCTTTGAAGGGTTTTTTGCAAGCATATATTTTTTGATCTTATCCATCACTGATTAAATTTGGTTGTGTGAAAGCATTTCACCATTGAAAAAGTGATTTCTCTTTTTATTATTTGTACTTTTTATTTAAAATACTTTTGATTGAACAAAAGTAAACTACTTTTGTGTATTTCTCATTGTAAATATTTTTCTAAAAATTACTTTACTCCTTATTTTTTGAAGAGACAGTACTTTGTTTTAAGTTAAAATATGAAAAAATATATTTTTATAAGGTAAAATAAATAAATCCATTTCATCTTTTTTGTTGTCTTGTCATTGTATACTCAACCGGTTGCACTAAGACTCAATCAATTGCAAGACCTTTTATTTACCTCTGATGCTAGCTGTGAACCTTTGAGATATGACCACATACCCAAAAAGGTCACAAGAAATATTTAAAATAATTATACCTTAAAAATATAAAAATGCCATAAATAGGCATGAAACTTGGTTTAACTTAAAAACCAATGAATAAACATGAGAAATAAATTACACCATTGGATTCCCCATGGTAAAATACACATATACCATTTTTATGGCTTATCTGTAAAGTCAATATTTAATGAGTTATAAATAATAATACCTTATAAAAAACATGAATCCTTAATTATTTCAAATACCAATGAGACAACATGTGAAATGAATGGTACAATTGGATTCTCCATAAACATCTACACATAAAACAATTAAGAAGCTAATATCCAAAGTCAATACTTAAGGAGTTAAGCTGAATATATGCACTTTTTTGGTCAACACATATATTCAAGGATTTTAGCTAACATCTGTTGAAATATGCATGATAGAGTGATTAAACAAAAAAAAGTCGTCACTTAATTACTGTAGGAATACAGAAATTAACTTCATTTTACAAGTTATAAACAAGGTTAAAACCTGTAAAGGATTAATGATTAAAATCAATAGAGCTGTTGACCACTTTGTTGTGAAAGTAGTCCAAACTTGAAAAAAGTAGACAGTTAGATTTTAATAGCTCATTCGTGAAGAATGATGTATTTTTTATTACAATATTCAAGGTATAACCACTTGAAATCATGGTTTGAAGTTTAAAATATGAAATTTTGACAGAAAAGATGAGTTACAAGAAAAATAATCAGAAATACAGTTTTGATGATGTAATAAAATGCTCTTGGCAGTGTAATACGGAAAAGCCAAGCTATCAGAATCCACTCTCAGGATAGATGTAGCTTGTATAAATCAAAAGTTATTAATGATCAAAGTTTAAGCTTCAATTTGATCATTTAAGATCACTCACTGTAATCTTATTTTAAGTTTAACAGTCATATAGGTGATAAAACTGGTGAAAACTATTAGAATATGATTGATAATAATTAAATCCACGAAGCTTAGGCTTCTTCCAAGCCTATGATGTCATCAAACTTAGAGCTATAGTGATAACTCTAAATAATGGAGTAATTATGAGGTAAGATGGTTTGATCATGATGATCAATTCTAGTAGAAAGCATCAGTAAACGTCTACTAGAAGCCTTCTAGACTCTAAGAGGGAGGTATTTACTATAAAGAGAGCTCTTTTTACTTTGTTTTCCCCCAGATGCTTACAAAACACTAAATCATTAAATCAAAAGGTAATTTCTTTATTCTTTATATATAAAACTCTTATATTATTAAACACCAAAGATAATCTTATTATAATCATCAACTTTGATGTGATTATTACAATTATTTAATTTTTTTGTTTAAACTTCTCTTAAAAAACCTCTATTCCACGTAAAATCAAGATAAATTGTAATTTCTCTTAAAGTTTATTGTAAATACAATTTAAAAAGGTTGTATTTACATTTATGGCGTAAAATTATTCAAAATTATTATATTAAGTATTAAAAGTAGGTTATTTCCCCTATTATAATAATTTTTCTCTATTATTACTTTAATAATTCTATAATTAATATAAATAGTATTTATATTAATTTATAACTTTAATATTAGTAATATTATTGTTATTAATTGTTTTTTATTAATAAAAAACAATTTTTTTTGCCTTTATTATTTGTTGGTAACAATAATAAAGTTTTTTTAAATATATTAATTCTTTTATATTAATATATTTATTTATTATATTATTTTTTTATAATATAAATTATATTATTATATTTATTTAATAATATAGTGATTTTTACGCCATAATTATAATAATTCTTTATTATTATAATTACTTTAATCTTATTTATTTCATTTATAAGGACATTCATAGTACAATAAGTAAAATATTAGTAATATTTACTTATTCTTTCATAGTCAAACCTCACACTAGCTGGTGAAATCCATTTTGTTTAGATGGCAGTTGCCATCATATGGAGGGTTTTCCCAAGGTTTCAAGACTTGTAAGATTTGACTATGAAACTGATGATAAGATTACTATTGATCAACAGTACTATGTCTGTTATTATGAAATATAATAACAAAATATTATTATAACCACAATTAAATAATTAAAGAATTATTTCTTTCACTTGTTAAACACTACTAGTGATTTTAACAGTGAGCAGTAATTGTCTACAAGAGTCAATTACAAGAAGAATTTAATAATAAAAACTTCTTTTATGAAAATAATAAAATTATTTTAATATATAAGTATCTTTTACAAGAATAATTATAAGGATAATTCTTGAAGAAAACTAATTTTAGAGAAAAACTTTAAGAATTAAAGATAAATGACTCACTTATACTCCAAAGAACTTATTAAAAGATATAAGTAGAGAAATTTGATGTAGAAATGTGGATTTAAGGGAACAAAATGATTTATAGCAGGATTACAACAATATATAGTTGGATTCTATGATTTCAAGTCTTTCTGATTGATTTTGAAACAATTAAAACACTTAAGAATAGCTTTAACTAATACTTACTTGTTGGTAACAATGATATAAATGGATGATAAGAGGATTTGATATGGAAAAAACAACAAGAGGAGGCCTCTTTTAAGTCAACAACAGCTCACAGAGGTGTTCCATGGAGTAAACTGAAAAACCGGTGAGTGAGGAAACAACAAACCCTTTTGGATTATTGATTGCATCATCTGTTGTCACGTAAGATTATCATAATTACTTAATTGAAGCTTTTACATGACTACCAACCCCAATATGGTTAAGAATAAAAGGAGTAACATATGTAAGTCTTCTTTTATTCCAAACTAATCATTTATTTCTCAAAGTTATCAATGTTATTGGTGAATTCATCACAGGTTGTAATTACTGTGAATTTTTGAAGATTCAGTGTTTCACATAGAATAGTCAAAAATGGACTGTAAGTAAAACTTTTAATTTTACTAGTAAAACTATGATTATTTTTGGTTTTACTATAGATAATAAAGCGCTTCATTGGTCGTTAAGGTTTCAGAGAGATTCATCAAAAATTGTATTTTTAATGAATTTTTGAAGTTTTTACCTCATTTCTACGCAGAATTGCAAATATCAGTGTTTAACTGGTTGCTATGAGGTAAATCAATGGATACAGGTCCAAAAAGGGTTTTAATTACTATTTTGGGGTTTTTCCATGGAAAGTAATTAAGAATTGACATGTTTACAGGAGTCTAAGTAGCTCTTTACCTCCTTGGCACCTCAAAATAGCAGGTTATTTGGTATTTTCTTAAGATTTACTATAGCTGTAACATGGTAACCAAGTTCCCAAAGTGTTTTAGTTTACTAATTGGGCCAAGATCAGCCATGGATCCAAGCTTTGGAGCTTTCCACACCTCTGAGGCCTCAGAAGTTGGGTACCCTGGCTCTATTTGTTGTCTTTTGTCCCCCTTGCCTATTTTTCACGTCAAAATAGAAAATTAAGCTTCAAGTGAGATATCCACTATGGGTGTACCAAACGTCCATGTAAGAATACCATGATATCAAGTGCCCAAAACATGCATAACACTATTCTTAGTGTAGATGTAACATGGGATTTCTCACATTCCCATTATTTTGGCATGAAATTAAGAAAAACAAAAATTTTCACGGATCTTTTATGTGGTATTGAAGTATTTTCCATATTACCACCTCAAAGAGTTACTTTCAGCTTATTCACTCTATGAAGCTGCCCTAGGTGAATTTTTGTTTAGAATCCAAATCTGGCCTTAAATCCATGGATTTACTTACTCAATAAAAAGTTATTCATTTTTTTGAAATCAAAAATGATGCATTCTGGATATATGCATAATTCAGAATTTATTTTGAAGATAATTATGGCCTATTTGGGTATGTAAAATATACCTCAAGGCTCACAAGACTTCAATAAAAGTTTTAATTCACAGAAGGCCAATCAATAATACATAAGTAATTGGAAGGTTTCAATTGAATTGATGTTTTTTATCAGGTTTGTTGTCGTTTTCGAGGAGCTTGATTGAGTTCATGATCATTTGTACGAATTAGTGATGTCCAAAATTAAACTACTGCAGTAGGTGGATTTAGTATTGAAATAGATAGAACTAAAAGATTGATTAAACAATTAGTTCCCACCTTTTTGAATTTGGAATCAGGGCTTGGGTTAAATATGAGGAGAACTTGGCTGCAAAATATTGTTATTCTGAGAATAAAGTCCAAAGTCTGTGAATCCAAAATTTCTGTCAAAATTTTGAATAAATGAATCCTGGTACTTTACATATTCTAACTTCCCCAATAATGGAAATAAATAAAATCATAATAGTAGTGATATTTCTTAATTTTTTTTGGAGTGAATTATAAGATAAGGTAGACTACTTCTATCTCCAACTTAACTGTACAAGACTAGAAAGAGTAATGATGGGCTTGAACTTCAAGAAAAATATTTATATGATAAATCTTATGATCTTGATTAATTATGCTACTGTCAGCTGCCATTACTGGGGAATTTTCATGTCAGCCTGTGACTCAAACCCAGAGCACAAGCATGACAGAAAAATACCATAAACCAATGGTAAAGCCAAGATACCACCAAAACATAGAGCTGAGATGAGTCATCTCAAAAGAAATAAAAAGAAACAGGAAAACCAAAA
The DNA here is from genome assembly GCA_023105745.1 of Austropuccinia psidii. Classification (NCBI taxonomy): domain Eukaryota; kingdom Fungi; phylum Basidiomycota; class Pucciniomycetes; order Pucciniales; family Sphaerophragmiaceae; genus Austropuccinia; species Austropuccinia psidii. The sequence goes on from JALGQZ010000014.1 coordinate 3,495,664, forward strand.
ATTCCCAAATACACAAGTCCCATCATCATAGGACAAGGAATAACAAAGTTATTCCAGCTCAAAGTTGTTGCTGAGCATAAACCTCATTTTTCACCCCTAATCTGAAATCCAGAGAAAGAGGCTTAACCCCATTAAATGGGTATTCCAATTAAAGCTCTAAGTAAGGGCTATCAAATGGTACTAGCCAAGTTGAGTTAGCACCAGGACTACAGGAATTATGGCCAAGATAAGGTCAAATAAGGGTGAATAAAATATTCACCTCTCATCTAACTTCTACAGTTTTAGTGTGAGATACCTAAAGTGGGGTCTTTTTGGAAAGAGAACAATCAGGGCTATCTGATGGTTCCATCAATTTCCCCATATCTCATCTAGAGCAAAGGTTGTGGGGAAGATAAGCTTCATACAGATTTTAAGCAAATCATACATATGTATAAAAAATCTTGTACATGGAATAACTTTGCCATATTTAATGATAGCAATATCAAATGAGGAACAATTGTGTAGATATCATCCAGGGATACATAATGAATCAACTTGAGCTTGATATCACAAAAACTAACAAATGTATGGCAGTTTTAAGGTCAAAATCCCACAGTTAGACCAATACAGCCTTACTATGGGAGAATATCCCATAACTATCATTATGAGGTGTCAACAAGACAAAGGAGCTTGTTTATACTTCAATTCCTCATAGTTTTGCCAATGCTGGGGTCCTGTACAGGTTCTGTACAGCATTATAGGCATAATACATATCATAAGAGAGCTATGTGGTCCCCAGATGAAAGTTTTCACCCCATATTGGGGAAACCTGCACAGATGTGTTTTCAAAACCACATCTGCGCCCAATAAAGGTTTTACAGGCCTTGTGAAAGCCACAAGCTAGTCTTTGGAAGTGAAAAATCTTCACTTCCTCTACATGTAAAGGTCTAGAAGACTTTTTCACCCAAGTTTAGGATAAAAAAAGGCCTTCTCTCCACCAGAAAAGGTTTCCCCATCCTGCTCTTGAATTCCTGTGTATTACAACTGTAAAAACAGCTATACCCTTGGAAAAGAAACATGTTATAATTATAATATTAATTATTGTAGTAGTTATTATAGCAAACCAACTGATAATTATTGCACACAGGCCTTTCAACAGTGCTCACCACCACTATTACTCAATAGTACAGCCCTGCATACCTCATCATCAACCTTTATTATCATGAAGAAACTTTTTTTTATCATTTTCACTGTGTCGCAGTCATAGTTAAAGCTTGTCATCAGTCTTATTTAGCTTCATCATAGACTCAGCCTGACATCTCAAGTCTATTCAACTGCTTTAATGATTCAGAGAAATATTAATAAAACTTGTTCTCACAATGTAAATTTCCTTTTAAGGCCATTCTTTGGAAGTTGGGATAGTTTTATGAATCTCCTTCTGGGCCATGGGACTATGGTGAGCTATAGCCTTTTGGATTCCCATATGTGGTATCAAAAATGGGGACTTGAAGTCTTTCCAAGCCAATAATTTGGGCTTTAAAATTAAATCTTTATTTTGAAATAGGTTTTTGTGTTAAAAGATAATTTTCCCTGTATTTAATTTAGTTTTTAATTTGGGGAAATTTCAATTTTTTTACAGTGATTTCTTTAAGTTAAACTGAAACAAAATTTATATAAATGAGATCCTGAATGCCTTATATTCATACTATCAATAAGTGTTTCAATTTATTACTTATTAAGAAATAGAAAATATTTACTATATCCTAGAAAAGTGATATATCATTGCTGAAGCATATTTTCTATAGGCTCTATGGCCAATTCTGTTTGAAAACCCATCAAAGCTTTTAGGCACCTGAGCCGCAGGTGCAAGGCTATTTTCTACTTTCTGATAGTTTATCAACCTTAGAAACAGCTCCAATGTTTCTATAATCAGTAGTTGATTAATAATAATTTTTATATCTCTTTCTTTATCATGTAATATCTTCAATTTAAATATGCATGAGTTTTTTATCTTGCCTCTATTTTTACATCTTGACTTTGGTCCCACTTGTGGTTTTGATTCAAGTGCTTCATATTTAGCGATTCATTGAAACTGTTAGCTTCTCTCAATATATCTCTATGAATACTCAATTTTATACCAGAGCAATAAAATGATTTCTCCTCCCTATATAATCAATTAAATCTCCTAATTTGAATTCCTTTATTCTTGATATTGATTACACAAATAAAAGCAGGATCTCTGAGCTCAAATTAAGTTGAACAGGCCGTAAATTACCCATTCCTTATTGGTAGATTTATTGAAGCTATTGATTTCTTCCTTTGGCTTCAGCTCACTTTAAGTGATAATCAAGAAAGGATTTGTCTTTTTAATTTAGATATAAAGACTAAGTTACATTACTAATCTGATATATAGCCCCAAATTAAATTATGATTCTACCTTGAATCAAATAAAAAGTCATTCCAAGAATAAGAAAACAAAAAATTATTGGTCCAGTTATACCATAAAAATTCCTAGAAGTACAAAAATCCCACCCAGACTTCAATAAGAAAAATCTTTCAAAATACATCAAATTTCAAACAATCATGTATGTGGATCTAACTTATGCTACCAGAAAAGTTTGATTTTTATTCAGATTTTTCTACTAATTGGAGATATCTTTAAGAAATTGGCATTTGAATCTATTGGTAGAACAAAGCCTTTGGCTGACAATTTTACTGGGTTTCACTAGGTGAGAAATACCAAAAATAAAACCACTGGTATTGTTAAGATTAATGAATATAATCACAGCCTGAGCCCAACTGAGGTAATGAAAATTCAGCCAAGATTGTCATTCTTATTAATAATTCCTTATATGTTGGATATACACAGAATTATGTTTGAAATCCACAAAGATGCTTTTATTTAATTTATTTCTGAAACCAATATACCTCTTCTAATAATGAAACAAAGAGAATTTCAAGAGTTCCTGGAATGGTGACATCAAAGCTTTAGAACAATAATGATTAGACACACAGAATCAATGGCATACCTTCTCATAGTTTTAATCTTCATCAACATTACATCAAAAAACAAAGCATAAAAAGGTAACAACATATATTGTCACTTCCTTCATTAAAAACTCAAGCTTAAATCCTTAATTTTGAGAATTAATTAAATTGAGGTTAATTATTTCCAATAAGGAGCTTTTTTGATGCTGATTTAGTGTGCCTACCGCAGGTACCTTTCTTTAAAAACATTTCAGAAGTATATGTGAGCATTGAGGTATACTTTAAGTATCCACAAAGTACAAAAGTAACTTAAAAAGAAATTTCTGTTATATAAAGAATGTATAAGTCATGTGTATATCCAAATTTCATTATTTTAACAGAGAAAAACATGGATAGTTTCTTTTTAGTTAGGAAATATATAGATTTAATACCATATTTGGACTCTACACAAAAATGCACCCAGGGTAGCTGTAGGGGATTTCTATAAAATTCTTGATAGTAATATTTAGCCACTTATAAAGAATATAAACATTATTCACAAACAGAATATTACACACACTATGCAAAGAGGTATAGAGAAACTATATATAAAAAACCCAATAATAGATAAAGAAAATATAGAATTTCAGACAAAATTTACTTATAATAATCATTTAATTAAATAAGTCAAAAAGCAACATTTATAGTATTGGGTAATTCCTATCAGTGAGAGGAACACCTAAAATCCATATTTAGAAAAATCAAAACAAGTTTTTTACAATAAAATAAGATTTACAAGTTTTTGGAGGAGTTTGTGGATTTTAAAAGATATTTCAAGAGAAAAAGTTTAGACAGCATAAATTCTATGATTTCTATTCTTTATTTATAGTTTATAAAGAATAAAATGACTTAAGAATTACTTTCAAAATATAATATCTTATGTTGAATGAAATATTACCTGTTTAAAATATCTAATTTATTGAATTATGATGATGATGGACAGAAAAAGTCATGTAAAGGCTTGTTTTATACCTGCAGAGAAGCCCTAATGATTCATAATGGATATATAGGGCATTGTGGTATTCCATACCATTAGTATCAGTTTAAAGCTTACCAGAAAAAGAAATAAAAATAGAATTAAATATATTCAATATTTGAAGATAAATAGAAAGGTGAAAAGAGGTTGTTGCTATGGACACAGTGTCAGCCTGTGACTCAAAACCAGAGCACAAGCATGACAGTAAAGTACCATAAACCAAAGGTAGAGCAAAATAACACCAAATTATGGAGCTGCGCCAAACAGGCTCAAAAGCTATAAAAAGAAAAAAGAAACTTACCTGTTTGAAAATATAAAAGACCCATAGTCATAGGACAAAGAATAACCAAGTTAGTGAAGCTCAAAGCAAGTTCTGAGAGTAAACCTTAATTTTAACCTCTAATCCTAAATCCAGTGCAAGGGGTTTCACCCCATCAGATTTCCACTTCAATTAAAGCTCTAAATTAGGGCTATCCAATGGCACTAGCTGAATTGATCTAGTACCAAAAATACAGAAGTTATGGCAAAAATAAGGTCAAATAAGGGTGGATAAAATATTCACATCCCATCTAACTTCTACAGTTTAAGTGTGAGATACTTAAATTGATGTCTTTTTGGATAGAGCAAAATCAAGGCTATCTGATGGTGCCAATTATTTCACCATATCCCATCTAGAACAAAGGTTATGGGGGAAACAAGCTCCATACAGATTTTGAGAAAATCATATATATGAATAACAAAAATGGAACATGGAATAACTTTGCCATATTTAATCTTACCCATAAAAAATGAGGTACCATTGTGTAGATATCATCCAGGGCTACACAATGAACCAACTTTGAGCTCAATATCTTGAAGCTGACAAATTTATAACAGCCTTAAAGTTAAAATAACACAGCTTGGTCAATACGCCTTTACTGTGGGATACTATCCCAAAGCCCTGATTATTGGGTGTCAAATAGACAAAGAAGCTTGTTTTTACTTCAAAATTGGGTTCCCATACAGGTTTTGTAAAGCATTCTACACATCATACACTTCAGAAGAGGGCTGTGTGGTCCCCACATGAAAGTTTTCACCCCATATTGGGGAAAACTGCACAGATGTGGTTTCAAAACCACATCTGAGCCCAATATAGAGTACAGAGGCCTTGTGAAAGTCACAAGCCAGTACTCTGAAGTGAAAAATCTTCATTTCCTCCATTTGAAGGGGTATAGAGGACCTTTTCACCCAATTTTAGGATAAAAAGGGCTCTTTCTCTGCCCAAAAGAGGAATCATCATCCTACTCTTGAATCCCTATGTAGTACAATGGTAAATAAAAATTATACTCTTGGCAAATAACCAGATATAACTATAATTTTGATTATTGTAACCTGACAGATAAATACTGCACCCAGGGCTTTCAGCAGTGCTCACCACCACTATTCCTTATAGTAAAGCCCTTTAATTATTATTTATAAAACCTTTTTAAACTTAGAATATCTGTGTAACAGTAATATTTAAAGCTGTATATACTATATTACTACTTCATCATAGACTAAGCCTGACACACAGTTACAATTCTGGACTAGAAAAGAAAAAGAAAACCTGTCTGTCTCAGTTGGAAAGAAGGAGCTGTTTCCCTTTGGATTAGTCATGTAGCTGTTTCAAGCCACATTGAAGCAAATTTCAAAATTATTTTCTGTGGCATTTTTAAGAAGAATAAAAAAAGCAAAACACAAGAATAAAATCTTTTTTGAAAGAAAACAGACAATATTTTTTTTAAAAAAGGAAAAGAATTATTTTTAACCTGACCCACAAGCTGGACATCAAAGTGGAGAAAAATTTCACAGAAGATCATTAACTCTTTCAAGTACAAACCACAAATTATTAAAAACTTATCAGAACATCATTTGATTGGTCAGAAATCAAATTAATTTATAGTACTTACCTAAAATTACAAATTGACGTGATAAATTAATATCATTTGTTGGAATTAACATCCAAATTTACTCAAAAGAATAACACCATCTGATTGGTAAGAATTAAAAAAAATTCCAGGTGCATACCTATATTTACCAATTGATGTGACAACTCAATCTTATTGGTCAGAAATTGGAGCACATGTCATGTTGCTACACCAAAGCTACACATCTCACCAGCCAAAACCTCTCAACTATGATTTTTTCTAAGTAACCTTCTTTGAGAATCTATATGGAGGCCCAAAAGCTATAAATAGAGGTCCTCTCTCCCCCATTTTCCCCACTGTCCAGGATCACCACCATCCCTGAACCAGCAGGATATCTATAGTAGTAGTAGTACTGGTTTAGTCATGAAAATCTCAGTAGCCTTGCTCAGTAGCTTAGTGTTGTTGAAGAATAGTAGTATAGCTGTAGTTAAAAATCTCAGAAGACCTGCTCAGTAGCATAGTATTATTGAAGAATAGTAGTATAACCATAGTGAAAAGCTCAGTAGCTTATCATTATTAAAAAAATAGTGGTATAACCTTATTTGAAAGCCCAGTAGCTTTGCTCAGAAGCCTAGTATTATTAAAAGAAAATAAGTAGTGATAAAAAATCAATATCAAAAATATCAAAATAATCAAACCCCATAGTTTTATTATTAGTATTAATATAAAAAAATAATTATACTCAACATAAAACCAAAAAGAATATATTTATTAGTCTTATTGAGATAACAGAAAACCAGAAAAAAATATATTATCATTACTTTTATTAAAATAAAAGAAAATCTTGGTTTTTATTTTATCAGAAATCTTAGTTTTAAATCAGAGTTTTTACTGTAGTGTTATTGATAAGTCTTATTTAGAGACTGCTGATAAGTCTTTTCTATCTTTTAAAGCCACAAATCTCATTTTATTTTTTGATTCTCTGTAGGCTGACTATTCAGTATTATTTAGAGGGGAAGCTAATAAAGTTTAGCACCCATGGTTGTTGGACAATTCTGAAATTAAAAACAGACTTACCAATAATTTCCCCCTCAAGGTACTTCCTTATGTCATCCCACACCAAAAGTAGTTTCAACATATGGTTTCCCAACAGTGTCCAAAAGCTTCAAACATCAATAATTGGTCAATTATCAAAAAAAAACATTCAAATTTAATCCATAAAAAAATACTTTTATCAATACAAAGTTTCAAGCTCCTATCAATTCAATCTCGAATCAAAGAACCAAAAAGCTCATAAATCATAATCACCATCAAGTTCTTCAACAAAATCAATTCATTATCATTATCCAAAAAGAGGAGAAAAACCACCTGGAGAAGAATCACCTATAGATTATAGTATACCAGTTGGTACATCCAGGACCAAGAAGAAAGATCAAAAGATAGTTACAGATTATTTTCAGAAATTACTCAAGAAACTACTTGAAATTAAAGAGAAAAGTGAAAAACAGGAAATCAGGAAAGAAGATATCAATATGGATTCAGCATCATCATCAAAGATACCACATATTCCCAATTAGTCCAAAGAAGAAATTCTAAATGAAGAGACCATGTGAGGACAAGAAGATATTTCTGACATAGAAAGACTTCATCAAAGAATTTTGGAAATTAAAGAAGAAATAATTGAACTACTTAAAAAAGAAAAGAAAAGAAAATAGTCTAGTTACAGGAAACAGCCCAATGGAAGAAAGTACAACCATTCCAAGAATATTTAGACAAGAAGGGTCACCCTCACCATTTTCAAGGCCTATGGTCTCATAAATACCATTCACTTCAAAAAGACCAAAGACTTTACCAAATAGGGTTAATATTAATGCACAGGCTTCAAGCCCATTACAACAGGAAATCCCAAGAAATAATACACCCATTGTCAAGATTAGACCAGAGGATCATAATTTATGGTTTGATGGAAATGAGGTAGAAAGATGTATTGGAAGAGTGGAAAATATAGCAGATATTGAAGGAGAAAGTGGAAGGGATGTAGAAAGACAAAGATCCTTTTGGACTAAAGATCAAGATATAAGTTACCATATGGAAGGAATTCTTGGATATAAAACTGGAAATTGGGAGGAATTAAGCTTGGATATGAGGAGAAGATGGGGAACAGTGTCACCTGAAATAAGATACAAGCTTCCCTCAATTACTCAATTATTTAAAAAGATTCAACAAGAAGGTGGAATTATAAATATTACCAAATATAAAAGGTTCATTGGGGAATATTAATCTATTATTAATTATCTCAAGAGATATCAATATGTACAAGGAGATATTGATCACAATCAAGAAATCTTGGCTAGTCTTTTCTCAAGTGTTCAAGAGTCTATTTATAAAGAAATGATAAAGGATAAGGCCATGGTGCAAGCTTTGGATGGTGGTTATATCATTCCAAGATTGGAAATCTTAAAGTTATATATTGAAAAAGATTTAGAAGCCAAAGTCTTAATTCAACAGAAGGAATTTTCACAAGCAAGGTCACAAGAAAAGAAAGCTAGGTTTGAAGAGGAAAGCTGGGAAGAATTCTTGAAGCAAATGAAAGATCTTACCCAAAAAATTCAAAATACACAGCCACAAGAGCATCAATATAAGGATACTGGGAAGGAATCAGTTAAGGGAGTATTGAATCAGCTCAACCACCTTTCAGAAGTAGTTGAATCTCCAAAGAAAACACAAGTAAGAAATAATCAATATCAGAAATCTATACAAAACTCACAGCCATTCAGGCCAATATATCCTTTACCACCCATATCCTAAAGTTATCAACCATATGTTCCAGCTCAAATGGCTCCAAGACAGCCATCAAAGCTTTATTACTACTTAGAAAAAGGAAATTCTGCAATAAGATGTAATCATCTCACAGAAGAATTGGAGGAAGAGCTGTATTGAAGTGTGGAGGAACATATCTTTTTCCAAATTTTCAGAGAGTACCCAAAGAAGGCCCTAAATCTGCAAAGGAATTGGCTAGATGGTTTGCTAAAGAGCAGGAGGAATTTAAAAAGGAAATAATGTAAAAATCAAATTAACCCCCAAATAAGCAAGAAACAATAGTAATTGAGGAAAGCAAAGCTGAGAAGGCAACATCCATAGCTCAAATAGAAGAATGGGGAAACTGGAAACCTCCTCAAATATCACCAGCAAATGAAAATCTTCAAATAAATGTTGGACTTAGGCAGACAAGGAAAAGAGCTGCAATACAGGAAAGTCAAAGCCAAACTCAGAAAGAGGATCAAAATGAAACACACAAACTATCTAAAAAGAAGACACCAGGTGCCTAACAAGAGGAAGATGAGGCAGGAGAGGAAATAAGAGTTTTAATTCCCAGAAAGTACAAGAAAACCCAAGAATAAAAGGAAGTGAATAATGATGATATTGGAATTATTTCCAAGGAAAGGAATATGGAGCTACTAAGACAGGATTCACAAAAGATGGAATTACAGAACAAGGTAAAATCTATATCTAATACCCCAAAGCTAATAATTGAACATGTGATTAAGAAAATACTTGAGCAAAAGATAAATATTAATCTTGAATAAGTACTATCAATGTCACCAACCTTTATTGACAACTTAAAAAATTGAACTACCCAGGAAAAAGAGGTGATAAAATCAGTCAATACATCAAATATTAAAGAAATACTACTTTCATTAAAGCTATGGGACTATGATACACTAACATTACATTATGCATGCCCACTTGGCTTTATGGAAGTATTTATTTCAAGAGAAGAATATACTATAATGAAATTGGTGGATACTGGATCAGAAATTAACATGATACCAGAGGAAATTGCAATTAAAGCCTCACTTACAAGCAGAAAGCTCAATATAAATCTCAGAGGAATTGGTGGACATACAAAATATTTGGTTGGACTCTCAGAATTTACACCAATTACTATGATAACAGGAAAAAAATAATTTATTCATAGAAAAAGGAGCTGTACACACCATACTTGGAAGACCCTTTTTAGCTGATAATAATGTTAAATTGGAATTTTCACACAAGCAAGGGGAAATATTTAGTTATCCAGAGCAAGATGGATGTCAATTATGTTTACCAATATGTAAACCTCAAGTCATGGCTTGGAAAATGTTTCCACCAAGTGGTATGGATCTTTTTGCATCTTCAGAGATTGGAAAATGGTCAATTCATCAATGTAAGGTGTGGATATGAAACTTTGATTAAAAATCAAGTACTTTTCCTGTCCTCAAGATTTGTACAAGGTAAAAATCAATTAAAAATAGTAAGAATTATTATTTTTGAGAGAAAACACGCCAATTTTATCTTTTATAACCTTATTAGTATAAAACAATAATATTATAAAGATTTATTGTTTTACCAACAATAAAAAGTTATCCAAAAATACTCTACAAGAGATATTTAAGGCTACAAAAGAAATTTCTTCAAGAGAGATTTCAATTGGAATTAATTGAGAAAAGAACTGCAAACAATTAATCAAAGAAAAAATTCTTTAAAAATAATATTAAAGAGAAAACACGCCCAAAAGTGACCAGAGTGAATTTGGAAACAAAGTGACAAAGTTTACAGTGATGAAAGATGCTTTAATTCACTTTTGGGGTGGTTCAGGGGTAAAAATGATTATAAGAGTTACAAACAATGATTATAATGATTTTTTCACGTGGTTAAAAGGATTAAAATGATTTACAAATGGTGGTTGGAATCTTTTATTGATTGGTTTAACAGTGTTTAAACTAACTATAAAAAGGAAAAGATTCTAACATGAAGAGAAAAGTGAGGCAAAGAAGACATTCTTTTATAGCCATCAATTTTCTTACTCCAAAAGTAAAATTTACTCTTGTCAGTCGTGAAAAAAGTCTGACAACAGGAAAGCCAATTATGGCATCATTGAACCCTGGTTTAGACCAAAAAAAGGGCTGGTTTAAGCCATTTTTAGCAATTTTAGACCCTTAAATCAGCCATTACTATAGCAATACCTGGCTTAGAGCCTTAAAAACACGTCAGAATGTGTGTAGGGGGCATAGAAACCAGTTAAAACTGTTTTACTAACATTGTTTTAACTTAAGGGTAGTTTTACCCTCTTGGCAGCAGTTAAAACCACCCTGGTTGGTATCAAAACCTCATCATCAATTGAGTCACAGACCCTGTGACTCAATTCCAGGCCAAAAGTGATGAACATTTGCATGGATTTTGACATCCCACGCCAGTCAGCAAGGACTTTGGGGGTCTGCCTCCCCCTTAGAGCTAGAGTTCCTTTCCCCCCCAATTTTAATCTTTCCAATCTATTTTTTCCTTTAATTCCTCATCATGTATTATACTTGTAATTTACATATGTAATTCAATTGAATTGTACAGTACAATACAGTAATAATTGATACCTCATATGTAAATCAAAGTTCACTTATGTAATACACGCGCACATTTTGACATTTCAATTGAATTCAATTGAAAATACTTCAATTCCTCATAGCTTCTAAACTAAACACAACACCTCAATTTTAACACAAAAATTGATGGTTAACACCACATGTGGTGTGAATTAAATTAAAGTTTTGAGGATCTTCAATTTTTGTATTGAAAATACTAAAAACTTAATTTAAGCTTATTTAGAGTTGAGTTACAGAAATATCATCCAGAGGTGACCCCATTTCATTTTTTATGAGGAATCCAATGGTGTGATAATTTCTCTATGTTCATTTATTGGATAATAAGCTATAATATATTTTATATAACGTTTTACCAAAAATATTTTAATTTCACAATTTTTATTAAAAATTCATTTTTACTTAATTTTTACAAGTAAAAATATAATTTCATAATTTTAAATTTTATTGTAATTTTATTTTTATATTGTAATGAAATTTTGATTTTTAAATATAAATTTGTATTTATATTTCAATTTTTATTTTTATAATATAAATAAATTTATTTTATTTATATTTGTGTCTTAATTTATCTTTTGTGGTTGTTTGGGTATATGAAAATACCTCTAAGGCTCACAATCAAGCAGAATCATCCAAAAGAAAAGAAACAGATGAAAAAGAAAGTCAATCTTCAAAAAGAGTGAAGACAATATTTCTTGGAAAAAACCAAATACCCTTCTCAGCTTTTTTTGATTCAAAAACTTACTTGAATGTTATAGCTCAGGAAATAGCCCTAAAAGCAGAATTAAACATCAGCCCTTAAACATCAAGATCAGAAATAACTCTTTGAAGCCAATTTGTCAAATTAAAAATCTTTAAGTCACTTTTTGTAATTAAGAAAGAAACCTACCTGGACTTCTTAGTATTTGTGAATGTCAATCAGATAATAGCTGAAGAAAAGTCTAGAATATTATCTTCATCTAAATAAAGTATTCCCCCTGTAGCTGATAGAAACTCTAATGGAAAAGAGACAGAAGATAAACTGGAGGTAGAAGATTTTGAAGCAATAGCAACAATCAAAGAGGAACTCAAGAAGATGAGAAGAAATTTTGGAATGGCCATAGAAGACCCAGAGAAAGGGTTAGCACTTGAGTTAAGTGGTATGAATAAAGAAGATGAAGGAGAGAGCCCACAGAAGAAATTTAAAATGGATCTGAAGCAACCTCAAGCACATTCCTTAAGAATTTCAGAAGACTATTTCAATTTATTTCAGAAGGAAACTGGGTACATTAGTGATATTGAAAAAGATTCAATAAGTGAAGAACAAAAAGATACAATAATAAAAAAGAAAATTTGAATGATTGAAAAATGAAAGTGCCATAATTACCAAAGACAAAATGGATCAAGTTTAGAATAGAGATATTAAAAAAGGGATTAAAAAAAGAATTGAAATAGTTCCAGAAGGAAAATTGGTGGAATCAGAAGATTACTTGAGGTTATATTAACAAAATAATGTAAATTGGGAAGATAAATATAAACAAGGAAGAAGATTTGAAGACCTATAAGAAGGAGAGTTATCAAAAAATACACAAAGGATAGTTGGACTTAGCATTCTAGAAGAATTTAATGATGCCTATGAACAAATATTCTGTTTTTCAAATATTTCACTTTCAAGCTCAAATTATTTATTTAATCAAAATCAATTAATTACATCTTGATTAACAAATGGATCCCAGAATCAAAATGGCATACAGGAAGACATACCAGTGTATGACAGAGAGGAATATTATTTAATACTTCCAATGATTACATTTGAAGAACTGTACAATTATGAGCTGGATTCACCAATAATTCAAACCAAAGATCTTTCAGGACTACTTGAATCCAATCTTCCAAATGTTTATTTTTTAGAATTACTAACTGCCATTGGATTCAAGGGAAATTTACAGAATACTTACTGGAAGAAGCCTTATTGACATTATCAAATGACAACAGAAGGACTGTATCACAAAATTTTATTGTCTCAAGAAGACTTGAATCTAGATGGTTTGGGAATCTTGGGAGGAACCCTTTGATGGTGTGAATTTGGGTATATTTTTGCTCATGAAGTCAATGTTTTTGTTTCAGAATGGAAAGGCAATACACAAAGAGAAAAATGCAACACACTATTTGGAGAAATATTAAAAGATATGTCTTTCAGTAATTCAAAACAGAGTATTGTGGAGCTCTCAATAATAAATCAAGCAATCCATTTTTACTCACCAAAAAAATAAATAAATAAATAAATAAAAAAACCATAAAAAAATAAAAACCAACTAAAAAATCTCTTTTCTTATCTGTATTAGTGTAGGGCACTGACTTCCTGCATTATCAAAGAGTAATTTCAATTTATTTAAGTTACTTAATTAAAAAACCATTTCATCTAAAACACTCTTATCACTCAGGGAAGTGACCTTCTTCCTTATCAAAGATAAATTTGAATTTATTTAAATTACTTCATTAAAAAAACATTCCATCTAAAACACTCTTAACACTCAGGGAAGTTACCTCCTGCCTTATAAAAGAGGGATTTCAATCCACTCAAATGTTTTTCCAGACTCTTATCACTCAAGGGCACTGATCTCCTGCCTTAAAAAGAGGAATTCTAACTATTCAAGTTGATTCATATAAATAAAATTCATCAATAATAGTCTTGTCTTTCAGGGGCACTGACCCCCTGCCTTATCAAAGAGGAATTTCAACTTATTCAAGATTAAAAACAGAAAATTCTAGTTATGTATCAGTATTCAAGACAATATTTTCAATTCAGAATTCTTCAAATGTGTTTACAATGTAAAAGTATCTCAATTCAAATTAAAAAATATATATAGAAAAAACAGGGGTGGCTATCTGTTCTTATGCCACCTCATACTAAAAATGGGACAAGTTTGGGGAAGTGTGGGCTCACAGGCCTTTATTCCCTTTTTTTCCTCTTTCTAAAATAAATAAATAAAATCATAAAAAACAAAATAATCAAATAAGCAAGGGTGCTCAGATACAGATAGCTCAAAATGTCAAAATTATGACTGCTGGTCATAATTTGGTCCTTGGATGCAGGAAGAAGAAATATGGAAGTGGTCTCATCATCAAAAATCAAAAAAGTGTCAGATTATGACTTCCGGTCATAAGATGACCACCTCAATACAGGAAAATAATTTATGGGTGAACATCATCAAAAATCAAAAAAAGTGTCAGATTAAGACTTACGGTCATGAAATGACCACCTCAATACAGAAAAGTAATGTATGGGCAAACATCATCAAAAATCAAAAAAGTGTCATATTATGACTGCAGGTCATAAAATGATCACCTAAATACAGGAAAATAATGTACCCACGTAAATCATCATGAAGAAGAAAAATAAAAAAAAGTGTCAACTTATGACTGCTGGTCATAAAATTACCACCTCAATACAGAAAAATAATATACAAGTGTAAATCATCATAAATAAAAAAAACCAAAAAAAAGGGTCAAATTATGACTGCTGGTCATAAGATGATCAACTCAATGAAGAGAATCAATCTATGGGCAAACATCATCAAAAAAAGTGTAAAATTATGACCACCCCCATAAAATGACCACCTGAACACATGAAAAATTATCTATAAGTGAATATTAAAGGAAACCATTTTCAAATTATCACCACCTCAATAAATACAAATAGGGTCTCATCAAAACTTTAAGATAATGGAGCAAAGAATACCAAGAAGGTACAAAATATAATAATTCATCCCAGAAAAAGGTTACTACTATTTATACTGGATGAAAATATTATAGCTCCAAAGTAATGAGTTTAGCCAATCTTTGACAAGAATGCATCTTTCCAGAATTGTAAATGAGCAAATTGAAACTAGTACTTCTCAAATCATGATCAAGGTTGAGCACCCTAAATCACAACAAGTTTCCAAAGATCAATCCGGTTTGAAAGAATCAAGGAACACAACAATACTAAATTTCATCACTAAGCTTGCTCAATGCTCAGAATATGCTACCCAGTATGGTTACCTTATTCCTGAAACTGTCTGGTCCAGAAACAGAAATTACTGCCAGAGGGGGGAATTGAACCCATTTCAAATTTGATTAAAGCTGAAAACAACCCAGAATCACTAACCACTACCACAGCAGGGATTGGGCTGACACTGCAGCCACAGGGTTGTGACGACCCCACACATAGGCTGCAGCATCAGCTGTGGGGTCACTACTGTTGCGCACTTCCATGCTTTGAGTCTCTTGTTTCCAAGACTACTTTTTGATAATTGTTTTTCAAGAAAAATCAAAAATAAATAAAAAATAAAGACAAAATAAATGAAAAATTATTATTATTATTATTATTATTTGTGTTTTCTTTGCATTCTTCTTAACTGATTTATTTTTTTAAAAATAAATGAAAAGCAAATGAATAAAAAATAGATAATAAGTGAAAAACAAATTAAAAATAAGAATCAAAAAAATATCATAACAAAAGAATTCAAATTAAAATATAAAAAATAAAGAAAAATAAAATGTAAAAATATTGACTTTAATTCCTTTTTAATTTTATTATACTTATTTTATTTCAATTTGATTTTAATTTTTATTTTATTTTAATTGTAATTAATTTTTTATTTGTTTTATTTAATTATTATTTAATTATTGTTTTATTTTCATTTCATTTTATTTGTTATATTTTTTGATTTTTTTTGTGGGGTCGCAGTGTCAGGTGACCACAGCAGCAAAGAAAACACCGGTTGCAGGGTTGGTGTGGGGTCAGCTAAATCCCTGCTGTGTAAACCATTTGAAAATATAACATAATTCCTCAAATTGAGACCTCATTCAACATTAATAATTAATTCAATCACCCTTAAAAAAATTCAACAAAAAAAAGGTTTTTCCAACATAAAACAAAAATTGTTTTTCAGCATTAAAAAGAAGAAAAAATTTTCAACATAAAAAAAAGATAATAATAAATAAATAAAATAAAAAGGCTTGATTAACATAAGGACAAAAGAACAGATCAAATAAAGAAGGCTAAAACTTAGTCCTTGTATGACTTTAAACTACAGGGTAGCAACCTGACAGCCAAAATTAGTCCTTGTATGACTTTAAACTACAGGGTGGTTCCCAGAAGGCCAAAATCAGTCCTTGTATGACTTTAAACTACAGGGTGGCTCCCAGACAGCCAAAATTTAGTTTTCATTATGACTCAAACTACAGGGGTAGCACCCCAGAGGGCTTAATATGCAATTAAAATAAAGGAATCAAGAAAATAAAAAAAGAAGATATTAACAGTAAAAACAACAGTGAAGAATAGAATAACATAAGCTTCAAGGTGAAATTAATTCAGAAAATTCAGTAATAATAAGACTATCAACATTAATCCACTTTGTCCTCAGTACAACAGTAAACTCAGGACTAGGATTCTCAAATGTCCTTGTATGGAATTATGCTGAAGGATTTGGTATACTTAATATACTGGGTTTTATCCACCTAGAGGTGAAGTCCTTTAATGACTTAAAACTACAAATCAAATTGGATTATGAACAAAAGAAAAGAAGATGCTAAAGAGACTCTTTTGATTTTAACTAAAAAAATTATCAAAAAGAAAAATTAAACTATCAATTGAAACTTTAAACCAGCCTGATAGTCATGGAAGCTCAAGCCAACACAGAAAAATATAAGTCAGTACTAAATAGGGTTAGACCAGTCTATGAAGCTATGCCTCATGATCTGAATCCACCTTTGGAAAGACCTGAATTATCAAGAGATACATATGAAACACCCCTACCACCTATCTCACCTCTATTTATTGAAACATCAAAAGTTACAGAAGAAAGAATTTCAATGATAAATTTTGGACCATCTAGATGGTTATCAGAAGAAGAGATTCATTTATTAGAAACTGTTATATTATTAAGGAAAAAGGCTATATAATTTTGTGAAGAAGAGAGAGGCGTACTAAAAAATTCTCATGGGAAACCTTATAAAATACCAGTTATATAATATGAACCATGGCAAAAGAAACCAATACCAATACCAAAATCAAGTTTAACTCAATTTATTGAACTAGTAAGAGAAAGAATACATACAGGACTCTATGAAAAATTGACCTCAATTTATAACAGCCCAGTATTTTGTGTGACAAAGCCCAATGAAAAACTTAGAATAGTTCATGACCTTCAAGACCTCAATAAAGTGACAATAAAAGATGCAGGATTGCCACCAAGTGTTTATGAGTTTGTAGGATCATTTTCAGGAAGCACATGGTATGGATTAGTAGATATTATGGGAGTATATGATGAAAGAGAACTGGATATTACTACAAGACCACTTATAGCATTTGAAACACCACTTGGAAGCCCTCAGCTTACCATACTACCTCAAGGAGAAAAAAGCTCTGTGGCATTTTATCAAGCACAAATGACTTGGATAATTCAGGAGGAAATACCAGAGCACCTTGGAATATTTATAGATGATGGAGAAATTAAAAGACCCAGATCAACATATCAGCATGAAACATTGAATGAGAATCAGCTCGTAAGATGATTCTTTTTGGAATATGCAGTAAAACTTTGTGGGGAATGTTGTATCTTTGGGAGGAAGAAATATTTCAAAACAGAAGATAAACAAGATACAAAGCTGGGCTATACCCACAACAAAGAAGAAATTTAGGGGATTATTAGGACTATGTGCATATGTTATAATTTTTATCAAGGACTTTTCACAAGTTGTAGCACCATTGAGAAGATTGACAAGGGAGGATGTGTTGTGGAAATGGGATTAAAAATGTGAATAAGGTTGTATTAAACTCAAGAAGATAGTAGGAGAATAAATTACTTTGAAGACATTGAATTATGATAAAGGTTCAGCAAAAATAAGATTAGCAATAGATTCAAGTTATATTGCAGGCAGTGCAGTTCTTATGAAAAAGGATGAGAATGGAAAGGATAGACCAGTACTCTATGAATCAGTAATGCTTTGCAGACTAGAATCCAAATACCCCCAGCAAAAATTAGAACTTTGTGGTGAAGCAAGAATACTCAAAAAACTCCAAACAATACTATGGGGAAAACACTTTTAGCTCCAAGTATATGATAAAGACTTAATAGAAATGATCAACCCACCTTGCTTACCAAATACACCAATGACAACATGGGTGTCATTTGATCTTGTACAAAACCCAGGGAAAATATTTACTATGCCAGATGGGCTATCAAGAAGACCAGAGGGAGAAGACAAAGAAGAAAGTTAAACAGGTGATTTTGATGAAGAGGAATATTGGATCAAATCTCATCCAGGATTTAGCTTAAAAGAAGCAAATACAGGCAAAGTGGGAAAATTATCAATAAATAAAAGCAATATCAAGATTCCAATAAAACAGGAAGAATTTTGGAAAAAATATTCAGGGATATTTGAATACTTTGCAAAAGCCACAAAGTATTGGAGAAGAATACTTCAACAAAATCAAAAGAATATCACTAAATTTTCATCTAGAAGGAGGGAAGCTGAAAAGAAGAAATCAAGAGCATCCACAAATAGTTGAATACAATGAAAAATCTCAGAAAGAGATACTAAAGAAAATGCATGAAGAATTGAGGCATAGAAGGGAAAATGAAACATACAGCATAATCAAGAAAAGATATTGGTGGGAAGGAATGAAAAAGATAGTCAAAAAAGGGGTCAAATCATTTCAAGAATGTCAAAAAAGGAACTATTTGCAACAAAAAGGCGAAGCAAAGATATCTTTAAAATATACTTTATTTGAAACAGTCAGCATGGATGTGTTTCAAATTAAGGCAGGAAGATGGAAGTACTTAGTTGTAGCAAGAGATGACTTTTCAGGATCGCCATAAACCATGGCATTAACAAGG
Organism: Austropuccinia psidii; assembly: GCA_023105745.1. Lineage (NCBI taxonomy): Eukaryota > Fungi > Basidiomycota > Pucciniomycetes > Pucciniales > Sphaerophragmiaceae > Austropuccinia > Austropuccinia psidii. The sequence goes on from JALGQZ010000014.1 coordinate 3,514,811, forward strand.
CTAACTGCAAAATAAGTCTCAGAAGGGATTTGTAGGTATGGAGCTCCAAATGAAGTGACGGTTTACAGAGGAGCAGAATTTGGAAAAGCACTACAGGAAGCAGTCAAAAGAGAAGGATCAATAATCAGAATAGCTACACCTTACTACCCAGAATCACAAGGAATGGTTGAAAGAGGCCCTTGTAAAAATGTGTGGTTAAAATGGATCCAGATGGAAAGAATACTTACCAATTTTGACTTTGGCAGATAGAATTTCAATGGGGAGAGAAACAGGATACTCACCATTTGATCTTCAATTTGGTCAAAAAACTGTTTTGACAATTGATATTGAAAGAAATACATATCTATCCATTGAATGGAATAAAATATCAACAAGAGAAAAACTATTGGAAGCAAGAGGAATACAGATTGCGGAAAAAGAAGAAAGAAGATTAGAAGCAGTAGAGAAATTAAAAGATTCAAGAAAGAAAATAATTTCATTACTTGGACAAAAACATGGCACACAAACTGAGAAGTCCACTTGAATCAGGGGACTTTGTATTAGTTCATAACAAGCATGTGAGCTTGTGAGGTATATATGACATACCCATAAGGCCACAAATGGATTTATATAAAGTTGGTCCGTCTTCAATAGACTTTTCAATTGGATTTAAAATAAAAGATAACAAAAAAATAAGTATAGTGTTTTTTTCGATAAACAAAGTTATAATTATGATGTCATTTTTGGCTTCTACACCAAAAATATTCCAGGGTACACCCATTGGGTGTCATACCCAAAAATGATTATTTCATATGTTATTAGAAGATCTAATAATCTCACAGTACCATTGCAACTTTTTCTAATTTTTTGTAAAAATCGTTAGATTTAAGCTTAAGTTTTTCATGTGATGAAATTTAATGTAAATAAAGTTATTTTATATTGAAATTTAAAATTATTAACCCAAATGAGGATTAAAGTTACTTGGAGTTAATAATAACACTATTAAATTTGAATTGGAATTAAAAATAAGTTACCTGAAGTTAAGAACCTTATTTTTAAGCATGGTTTTTCAGTTTGTACCTGAGCATGCCTTCTATATCCATTATGAATCATGAGAGCTGCTCTGAAGACATAAAGAGAGTCCATTCATCACTTTTTTGTTCATCATTCATTATCAATCCAATTACATTAGACATTTAAACAGGTAAAAGCTGTATTACATATAAAATGTTATTATTGAAGTAACTCTTAAGTTACTTTATTCTTTATTAATCTTAAATTAAAGAATTGAAATCATAGAACACAGATTATTGTTTTAATAACCAATAGAATATTTTATTTTATATAATTATCATCTTAAATATCTTTTAAAACCACAAATTCCTCTTAAAAACTGTTTAAATCATATTTTTATTATGAAAAGTTGGTTTATCTTTAAAATATTGATTTTTTGGTGTGGCTTTAACCTATAATAAGTATTTAATATAATAACGGTTGTATTTAACTTTTTGTATTCAATATATATTATCAGTAAGTTTTTCTCTGAAGTTCTATATTTTTTATCTATTATTAGTTTTTTTTATATAATTTTTCTATAAGAATTATTTCTGTAAATTTTGTGTGATAATTATTTTATAAATAATATTTATATTATTTATAAGTGGTTAAATATTCATATTTTCTACCTGTAATTGTCTCATTGAGAGCTTTACACTTCTTATTGTTATAATTGTCAGTGACTATAAAGTAGTAGAATAATTATAATTTATTATAATTATTAAGATTTTTTTATTATTAAACTGATTAATAATATTGAAATTTAAAATCATTAACCCAAATAAGGATTAAAGTTACTTGCAGCCAAGAATAACACCAGTAACTTCAAATTGGAATTAAAAAGAAATTACCTTAAGTTAAGAGCTCTATTTTTAAGCATAGTTTTTCAGTTTTGACCTGAGCACGCCCTCTATATCCATTATTAATCATGAGAGCTTCTCTGCAGACATAAAAAGAGTCTATTAATCACTGTTTTTGTCCATCAATTCAATTCAATACAATTATATTAGACACTTAAACAGGTAAAATTTTATCACATATGAAATCTTATTATTGAAGTAATTCTTATGTTATTTTATTCTTTATTATTTTTGAATTGAATAATTGAAATCATATAATTCAGATTATTGTTGTAATCAACAAATAATATATTTTATTTTATAAAACTATTGCCTGTAAAATATCTTTTGAAATCCACAAATTCCTCTTAAAAACTGTTTAAATAATATTTTTATTATAAAAAGTTGGTTTATCTTTAAAATATTCATTCTTTGGGGTGGCTTTAACCTATAATAAGTATTTAATATAATAACTGTTGTATTTAAATTTTTGTATTAAATATATATTATAAGTAATTTTTTCTCTGAAGTTCTATATTTCTTATCTATTATTAGTTTTTTTTATATAATTTGTCTATAAGAATTATTTCTGCACATTGTGTGTGATAATTCTCTTATAAATAATATTTAAATTATTTAAAGTGGTTAAATATTCATATTTTCCACCTGTAATTGTCTCATTAAGAGCTTTACACTTCTTATTGTTATAATTGTCAGTGACTATAAAATAATAGAATAATCATAATTTATTATAATTATTAAGATTTTTTTTATTATTAAATTATTTAATAATAATTAAATCTCTTTTTTTATATATAATTATTTTCAATAATTATACAAATTGGTGGTTATAGTATTATATTATATTATATTTTTATACTGGGGAAAGTCATAGTACTCTTGATATTGCTACTATTATCAAGAGTTTCATAGACAAACCTTACATTTGGGGACCTGGCCATGATTTTAACCAATTTGTGGGTTTTAAATCATATTCTAGACCTTATTTTACTCTTTTTTGACATAAAATTACCATATTCACTTTAATTGTGGCTTTTTTGGGACTTAGCCCTTAGAAATAGCCTTTATAATATGAATAAGGTTATTTCTTCTTATAAATATTGTTTGAAACAATATAGTATTGAGTTATTTGGAATAAATTTCTCTTGTCTAACTAGTGGATTTTTCACATCACAGACTTGAAATTTATTTTTTGAGTTATTCTAGTATAAAGTGAATAATAATACAATTTTGATTAATAATTTATTAATAGCATTATTATTATTTCTTTAAATAAAAAATAAAAAAAAGTTAAAAATATTTACTTAAAAACATTTTTTTACTCTTTAGAAGTTTTTCTTTATTTTTGACGTAATTTGCCATAAATTATATTTGAAACAACTTGATCCAATAAGTTGAGTTTATAAGTTATTTTTATTTTTTAATAAGGTAACTGATATTTTTTTGATTATTTCTCTATTGTCATCCACTGGAGAAAGTTCTTGAGACTCCAAGGTCTCAGAGGCTAGTATTGAAATTCAAACCAGCCCAGCACCCAGGGGTTTAATTACCAAGGAACCCTTTAAAGGTCCAGAAGGTGAATTCAATCAGTTTATTAGTTAATTTTTCTTTAGATTAATGTGGAATGACTCCTACTAGAAGTGGAAGTAACTACTGTGGGAACTCCTCTTGTGTGGGATTAAAATGAGGCAGTACCTGGAGGGGGAAATCACAGGTAACTAGTTTTGAATTGCTAATAACTCCTGTAACCAAGGGTGGCAAGGGTGTATTGCCTGCCACTCCTAAAATACTGAACAAAATCTTCCTTGGAGCTCACAAACCAAAATAAAATTAGTAAGTGGCTTTACAACTGCAGAAGACAAAATTCAGCAGTCTCAGATCAGACCTATTCAATAAATAATATGAAAAATAATGTCAGTAATTTTGGTAATTTGAGATTTTAAGGAAATACTTGTCTGTTGAGTTTTAATATTTTTTTTGGTTAAATTGAGGTGAGTTGTTTCTTCTTGGTGTTAAATCCTTGGTAAGATGGGTTATTTAAGGTTTTCTGGAAAATTTGATGAGTTTTGATAACAGTAATTTTCCTAAGTTAAAGTTCTAATAGAGTAAAATAATTTTTTTTAAAGGTTTGTTATTTTTTTTAAGAGTGGTTAATAATAATATAAAATTTTATTTGTTAAATTTAAGAGGTAAGATTCTTTGATATTAGATTTTTAAAGGGGTAAGTTATTTTTAAGCCTTGATAAATGGTGTTAATTTTACTGGATAAAATATTTTAGTAGAGTAGCAACCCTAATTTTGGGTACTGGATAATCTTTATTTTTATTTTGATAATAATAAGATTCCACTGCGCTTAGCTACTGGGCAATCTTTAACACTATACTTCCACTGAGCTTAGCTACTGGGAAAGTAAAATTCACTATAATTTTCTGGACTACCGCCCAGGTGAGAGATGAATTATTCCTATGCCTCTACTGTGCAGGGGATATATTTTTCATGGGATATAATTTGCATGGGGGGGATTTTGAAATTTGGGTGGAGAGAGCCCCTCTATTTATACCTTTTGGGAGCCCAGGGGGCCCTCCATGGGGGCTGTCTTTTTCCACTTTAATTCCTCTTGATTTCATCATGTGACTCCATTTTTGTTGAGGCCCTTTCTTGCATGGGTCAGGTGATTTAAGGTTTGGTGATAATTTTTCTCTGCACAGCCTTCTTTTATCACATGATGGTCTTTTGGTGAGCTAACTATGATGTGATTTTCTTGGATTTTCCTTGCATGCATGAGGTGATTTCATTTTGGCTGAGGATTTTTCTTGTGCACAGCCTTTTTTTTGGTCACATGATATTCTGCTGGTGGATTCAGTATCACATGATTACCTTGTAATTCCTTTGCATATGTCCTATTTTAGGTTTGGTAGAAGTGGCTGTGTAATTTATGTAGGTGTCATGTTTGTTTTTCTTCTTTTTGAACTTTAAAATGAAGTCAGGTGATAACTTCTTGCACTGGTGAATTTACTGTTTTTATTAGATGATGTGATTTTTGATTTTGACACATGCTGTGCAAAGTCATGTGGTTGAGATTTAATTGGAATTGTGTACTGCATGCAGCCTGTTGTAACTAGCTTTGTTTTGCATGAGGTGATGAGTGGTGTAAATAATTTTGATTCTGTTTTAAGGTTTTGAGTGGGGTTACTGTGGATATAAGATAAGGTACTCCTGGGGCTGTGTTGTAAATGAATTGCAGGAATTCCATGGAGTTTAGCTTTGCATGATGTGACTTTTCTATGTTAAGTTCTAGGTTGCTTTGTAGTTCATGCAGGTGTCCTGTTCTTGCTGCATGAGTCCTGTGGCTATAAGGGGTTGTAAGGCTGGGTGGGTGTGTAAGTTTAAAGGGTGGTACCTTATTTGTTGTAACTAGTTTGCTATATGTAACTTGAATTTTTACATATGCATATTGAAATTGAATAATTTATTTAAACACATACACTTCCCTTTGGTGCCTGTGCCATGTTTTTATGAGTTAAATCCAGCTTCTTGCTGTAAAATTGACCTTTTGGTGTAAAATTTGAGTGTAAGTCTGCCTGTAGGCTGGATTTACTTCTGTTTTGGGGTACTATGAGCTTGATCCTGGTGAAAAAATGGTATGGAATACCACATCCCCCTCTCCATTTAATGCTTTCCCCAGCATTCCAGTTGAGAGCTCTCTATTCTTCATCTGATTCTGTGGTCTCCCCAAATACCTCTTCCTCATTTGTTAATTAATCTTCTTCACTTTGTTCTTCTTCTGTGTCTTCTTTTGTGCTTATAAACTTTCCTCTTGGGTAGAACATCTTGACTTGAGATGCTGCAAATCTTCTTGCTAATTCTGTTCCATCCAGCTCCTCAAGTTCATATGGTCCATTGTTTATTTGTCTGATTACTCTGTAGGGTCCATTCCATTTGTTTTTGAAAAGTAGTCCCCAATTATTTTCTATTTCTTTGTTGTAAACCAGGACCAAATCTCCTGGTTTGAGTGGTGATCTTAGTTGATGTGCCATTCTTCTATCCCAATATTTCATTGAGTCCTCCCTTGATTCTTTGAGTTTTTCTGCTGCTTTCCTTCTCATTTCTTCTTTTCCTTCTAATTGTTTAGCTCTAGCTTCCAATAATTCCTCAGTTGTGGATATTTTGTGCCATTCTACTGCTAAAAAGGTTTTTGTTTCAATGTCAATTGGTAATACTGGTAGTTGGCCAAATTGAAGTTCAAATGGTGAGAAACCAGCTGTTCTTTTTGTTGAGATTCTGTCAGCCAATGTAACCAAAGGTAAATAATTTTTCCATTTTCCTCCATTTTCTCCACACATCTTGACTAATGCATCTTTGAGTTGCTTATGGCCCCTTTCAACCATCCCTTGAGACTCTGGGTAATAAGGTGTGGTGACTCTGATCCTTGATCCTGCTTTCTTTACTGCATCTTGCAATTTTTTTCCAAACTCTGGCCCCCCATCAACAGTTACTTCTTTTGGTGAGCCATACCTGCATATCCATTCTGAGGTGAACCATTCTGCAACTGCTTTTGCTGTTAATTTGACTAGTCCAACTGTTTCTGGCCATCCTGAAAAATATTCTCTGGCCACAACCATATACTTCCATCTTCCAGATTTGATATGGACTGCATCCATACAGACTCTTTCAAAGATTGTTGATGTTGCTGTAGATTTTCCTTGTTCTCTTTGTAAGTTTTGACTTCTCTTTTGGCAGGCTAGGCAAGATTGAACCCATTTCTTTACTGATTTCTTCATTCCTTCCCACCAAAATCTTGCTTTAATTCTTCTGTCAGTTTCATTTTCCCCTCTATGGCCCATGTATTCATGAAGTGACTTTAAAAAGTAGCTTTGAACTTCTTGACTTGATATAACCAGTTGAGGGTTTGGGTTGTTTCTTCTTTTAAGCTGGCCATCTTCCAAGAAAAAGTTGGGTGACCTTCTTTTAATCCTGCTAAACTCTTCATCTTTGCTTGATTGTGGTTTTTTCATTGTACTTAAGTATTCTTGCATTCTCTTCAAAAATCCTTCTTGTTTGGTTGGTACTTGTACTCCTGAAAAATGGAGTGCATTTACATTCTTAGCCCAAAATCCAGGGTGTGGCTTGATCCAATCTTCTTCTTCATCAAATTCTGGTGCATCTTCATCTTTTTCTTCTGAGTTTTTTGGTCTTCTGGATAGCCCATCTGGCATAGTGAAAGTTTCCCCTGGTTTGTGTACCAAATCAAAGGAAAATAGTTGAATGAAAGCCACCCATCTTGTCATGGGGGCATTGGGTAAGCAAGGGGTGTTTATCATTTCAATTAAGGCCTTGGCATCAACCTGTAATTCAAAATGTTGTCCCCAAAGTATTGTTTGAAGTTTCTTGAGAACTCTTGCAACTCCACAGAGTTCCAATTTGGGCTGTGAGTATTTTGATTCTAATTTTGAAAAAGTTATTGATTCATATAATACTGGTCTGTCTTTTCCTTCTTTATCTTCTTGAGTGAGTACTGCTCCTGCAGCAATGTAGCTTGAATCTACTGCTAGCTTAATTTTTCCTGCTCCTTTTTCATAATCCAATTTCTTGAGAGTTATTTCTTCTCCAACTATTCTTCTGAGCTTATGGAAAGCTTCTTCACATTTTTGATCCCAATCCCAGTCAACATCTTCTCTGGTGAGCCTTCTGAGTGGTGATGCAACTTGTGAGAAGTTTTCAATAAACATCCTTACATAAGCACAAAGTCCAAGAAATCCCCTTATTTCCTTCTTGTTAAGAGGTGTTGGCCAATTTTGAATCTTGTTGATCTTTTGTTTTGAGATTGTTCTTCCTTTGAATGATACAACATGCCCTACTATGTCCAAAGCTGGCACACAGCATGCAAACTTGGATCCTGAGATAGTAAGTCCTGCTTCTTCAATCCTGAATAAAATTCTTTCTAATGTTATGGCATATTCCCATATAAATCTTCTTATTGAGGGGTTTTCTGGTACTGTTTCTTCATTGTAAAGTGATCTTGGTCCTTTTATTCCTCCATCATCAATAAAAATTCCTACACTTTCTGGTATTTCTTCTTGGAGTATCCAGGTCATTTGGGCTTGGTATACTGCTACTGAGTTGGTGGCTCCTTGGGGTAGTCTTGTGGGTTGCATCCTTCCAAGGGGTGTTTCAAAAGTGGTGAGGGGTCTTGTAGTGACATCTAATTCTCTTTCATCATATCCTCCCATGATGTCTCCTAGTCCATAGAATGCTCTTCCTGAAAATGCATCTACAAATTCTTCAATATGAGGTGGTAAGCCAGCATCCTTTATGGTGACTTTGTTCAGTTCTTGAAGGTCATGGACAATTCTGAGTTTCCCATTTGATTTGGCCACACAAAATATTGGGCTTGTGTAGCTTGAGGTGGATTGCTCATAGAGTCCAGTCCTGATTCTTTCTCTGATTAATTCAGTAAACTGAGGTAGAATTGATTTGGGAATGTGAATTGGTTTCTTCTGCCAAGGTTCATGAGGTATTACTGGTATTTTGTAAGGTTTTCCATATGAGTGTTTGAATAATCCTCTTTCTTCTTCACAGAAAGCTATTTTTTTCCCTTAAGGTAATGACATTTTTGAGTAAATTGATTTCTTCATTTGATAACCATCCTGGTGGGCCAAAATTGACTGCTTGGAGTCTTTCATGGGTGACCTTGAAGGTTTCTTGAAATATAGGTGGGTTGGGTGATAAAGGTGTTTCATAAGGATCTCTTGACAAAGGTGGTCTTTCCAAAGGTGGGTTAAGGTCTTGAGGCATTGGCTCATTGACTGGTCTCACCTTCTTCAGGACTGATTTGTATTTGGCTGCTAAAATTTGGTGATCCATCTTCAATTAGTTATTTTGTTTCTTCTTCTCTTCTTTTTTTTTTCTTTTTTTTTAAGAATTTGCTAGTGTCATGAAATCTTGAGGTCTTCACAATTCTTCTTTCTTCTTTCTTCCATAAAAAATGTAGTTTAAGGTCATACAGGACCTACAACTAGGTGTGTAACCCCTGTATATTAGGTATACAAGTCCTGCAGTTTAAGTCATGCAAGGACCTCCTGGTCTAATCCAAGGGCTTATCTTGATTCTTGAGCTCCTTTGGGCTTGATTTTGGATTCCACTTGACCCTTGTCTTATTCTTCAATCTTCATGATTCCCACTTGATGAAAGATTCTTCTGGTTGTTTTATTTCTTGATAAGGAATTTTCTTGTCTTAATTGATGGCTTGAGACTTCACTTTGTTCATTTTGGCCAATTTGATAATGCTAAACACCTGTGAAACCCCTTGTTCCTGTTACACAAAGGGAGCAGTTTATTGTCATGCTAAGGAAAAAAATGGTCCTTCAGCACTTCTACTGACTAGGACAATCCCCTCTAGCTTCTTGGCTGTTATTTTTTATAAGTTTCCCTGCCCAAGTCTACAGGGGAAGCAGTTTAGTGTCATGCTGAGGACCTCTGAAGTCTTCAAGCTTCTTCAAGATCCCAAGGGCAATTTGAGTTGAGTTTTTTCATAATCTTGTTGGTCCATCATGTTGAGGGAGTCCTGAGTCAATAATTAATCCAGTGAGTCATCCTTCAGTCCATAAATCCTGGCCAGTGATTCTTGAGTTCAAATTGAGTTTCAATCCAGAATCAAAGAAACTTTCAAGTTCTGGTGTTGCCCAAAGGTCAATCCATAAGGAACTTCTGATTTTCTTTATAAACAATATTCTTTCTTTTCAGTATTGTGATAATTGGTATGTGATATAATGTTTCCAACTTATATTGATATTTCTTCAAAATAATTTACTTCCTTTGGTTCTCCTGTATTCCTAAATTATTCCTGTTATTAAAAAATAAAAAATGAAAATGAAAAATTATAACAATAAGGTAATTCAAAATTGATTTTAATATTGATTGATTTATTTTATTTTTGTTTCTAATTATATTTGTTTTGGATGAGGTCCCCCCTCTCCATTTAAAGATCTTGAGTTGGTTTTCAAATTTTGAATAGGATATATTCTCATTCCCCCAAAACTTCCACTATAAGGGATAGTGTAAGAAATAAGTTTACCCACCCCTTATTTTTTATAGTGATTTTGATGAGGATAAATATTGATACAGGGTATTTACATAATTTTATTATATATATATTTTTTTATTTTATTTTATTTTATTTTTATTTTTTTTTTTTGTAAGTATAAAATAACCATTAAAATGAGATATCTGATTAAAAATCAAAATTCAAATGAAATAAACCTGAATCACAATTAAGATCATGGAACTGTTTGGTTGAAGGTGGTAATTTGTGCCAATCAGTAAAAATTGGTGCTCTTGAGAGGTTTTATAATTAATATGACATAATTTAATGATCATAATTTGAGTCCTTTAATCATATAATGACCCTTATGATGCCACAAATCTTCCTTTTGGAATCATCATTGTGACTCAGACTTTATTTCAAGTCCATCCCCTTTATGGTTCAGATTTTCTGTTACCCATAAATGCATTTGAGTTGTTAAAAAAATATAAACAGTGAAATTGAAAATTTGTACAATTTTTTAAAAAAACTCTTGTTGGCTTTTTGGGGGGCTTTTTCAATTCCATTTGGAATAAACAGCACATTGAGGTGTTATTAATATGTAAATTCCCCAAATTATGTCATCAATTTATGAGTTTTTAATATAAATAACTCCTTCAGAGTTCAATTAATTCCTTCATGGCATAAATACTTCTTCTTTTCAAACAAGTTCCAATCACTCTCTTGTAATTGAGGAAATATTTCAAATAAATTGATCATTTTTAAAAGTAATACTTGTTGTAGAGTTTTTTTTAATTATTGTTGTTATTGAGTTGAAAAACCAAGCCAACTTAATGGCTCTTGTTGTAATAGTAGGAAAAGTATAATAGAATATTCTTGAGCTCATGAATGGGATATGCCCCTAATTCTTAGGAAAAACAATTGAATTTGAAGTAAAAAAAATTAAAAAATATGTTCAAAAGGGTTAAGTCAGTAAATGTCTCTTATTATTGTTTGCAATGAAATACAATTAGAAAAAATAAGAAATAAAACCTGAGGTAGTTTATAGTCTTGCCTAGGACTTATCCTCCTCTGATAGTCCTTGTTCAATCTTTTTGAATATTTTAAATAGGCAGTTTATGGTCTTGCCAAGGACCACAGATTTTCTTTTTGTTGTTTTTGTTGATATTGGCTTGATTTCATGTTGATATTTGAAGGGGCAGTTTATGGCCTTGCCAAGGACCAATGCTTGAATTTTTTGTATTTTGAATCCATGTTGAGATTTTTTGATGGGCAGTTTATGGTCTTGCCAAGGACCATTGGTTTATTGTTTTGTTGATAATTTCTTGATTTCTTGTTGATACTTTTGGTTTTGATTTATCTTCAAAGCCAAGTTGAAAATTGAATTAAACAGTTTATAGTCTTATTTAGGACTAATACTCCTTTGATAGTCCCTGTTCAATTTTTTTGAGTATTTTAAATAGGCATTTTATGGTCTTTCCAAGGACCATATCTTGTGTCCAGGCACCTTATTGTTGCTTTTGGGGTCTCATGGCATGTGATTTATCTTCAAAGCCAAGCTGTATAAGTAGTTCAAATAGTTTATAGTCTTATTGAGGACTCATGTTCACTTCAAAACCACATTTTAAGCCTATAAAATAAGAGAAATATTTTATTAATGTTGAATACCTGGAGAAGCCAAATCAAATATGTTAGTATAGTTATTATTCAAAATAAGAAAGCATAAAAGAGAAAATAGCAGTTTAAAGCCTTGCTTAGGGCTTTCATTTTCAGATCCCTGTAAAATAAAAAATTATATTCAGTTAATTGAAATAACAGAAGAAACCAGCAGTTTATAGCCATACTGAGGGCTCTTCTTCATTTCAACCCTCATTTTGTTATATATATTGATTCATGTTTTTTTGTTATTTTATATATGTTGATTGATAAAAGCTGTAGAAAATAAAACAAAATTGTCAGTAAAATAATTAAGTAGATAAAATGATAGAATAATATAAAATTGAGCAGTTTAAAGCCTTTCCCAGGGCTTTTGTTTTCTTTAAATTTCTATCCCTGTAGCAATCAAAAGTCCAATAAAGCCACTTATGAAAGAAAAAAATAAAAAAATGAGTAAAATAAAAGAATCCATCAGTTTAAAGCCTTGATGAGGGCTTTTATTTTGTTTTTCATTTTATAGCTATCTTGTTTCCTTCATTCATTTCATTGAACTCAAAAGTTACTAGAATATCAGCAAATCAAATAATCAGTAATAAAATAAGCATAAGATTAAATTGAGCAGCTTAATGCCTCGCTCAGGGCATTTATAGCCCTGTACCCTATCAAAAAATTAAATATGTCAGTTGTATTTTAACCTTCTTAAGTCATTAAATATATATATATATATATACTATTTTTTTTGTTTTGTTTTGAAATATCCCTGTATCAAAAATAAAAAAATAATGTTAGAGTTGAAAAAAAAAGAACCAAGAATTAAATAATAAATAAAACCAAGAAGCTTTAAGCCATGATGAGGGCATTTTTGTTTAATTAAATTATTGGAAAGCCCTGTAAAAAAATAGAAAATCATTTTAAGTAAAATAAACAGCCAGAAGATAAAAAATGAAATCAGAAACCAGCAGTTTTATGTCTTGCTGAGGACATATTTGTTATTTTTTTATTGTAAAGCCATTATGTTATATATATATATATATTGATTCATATATAAAAAAAAACTGTCAAAATAAAAAATATGTTAGTAAAAAAAATAAGAAATTTGATAAATGATTAAAAGTGAGAGTGAGCAGTTTAAAGCCTTGCTGAGGGCTCTTTTTTTCTTTATAGCCCTGCAGCCTACAAAAAATGAAATATGTCAGTTTAATTTGATGTCCAAAAATAAAGTGATAATAAAAATACAATAAAAAAACAGTTTATAGCCATACTGAGGGCTTTTTTTTTAAATTATAGCCCTGTAGAATTTCAAAATAAAAAATCAATTAGCCAATTAAAAAATAAGATTTATAATTCATAAAAGAACTAAGCAGTTTTAAGCCATGCTAAGGGCTTTTTTTTGTGTTATTTATAGCCCTGTAGCACATAAAAAATAAAATATGTCAGTTTCATTTAATAACCAATATAAAGTAGGCATGAAAAATAAAACAAAATAAGCAGTTTATAGCCATACTGAGGGCTATTTTTTTATGTTATTTTTTAATTCAAAGCCCTTTTTTTATTGTTTTGCTTTTGAATTTCTGTAGAAATCAATAACCAGAAGTTTTAAATTAATTCAGTTATAAAAAATAAAACAATGTTAAATTTAAGAAAAAGCATCAGTTTAAAGCCTTGATGAGGGCTTTCTTTATTGTTTGCTTTTCACAGCCCTGTAGCAATAAAAAAAATCAATTATTAAATTAAGTAATCAGAATTAAAATTAATAAATTAATAAAGCAGTTTTAAGCCATGCTGAGGGCATTTTTAGAGCCCTGTAAAAAAAAGTAAACAATAATAATTTTTTCTTTAGTTAAATTGAAACAAAATAAGAAACCAGCAGTTTAATGCCATGATTAGGGCATTTTTTTTGTTCTTTAAACCCTCATTCCATGGCCTTTATTATTTTTTATTTAGAGCCCTGTAAAAAAGTAAACAATAAAATTTTTTTTTTGTTAATTTGAAATAAAATAAGAAACCAGCAGTTTAATGCCATGCTTAGGGCATTTTTTTTTATACGGGACTTCTTAATTAGTCTTATTTAGCTAATCGGGTCGTACAGCCCGGTACTGGCTGTACAAGGTCAGCTCCCTATAACCTCGCTGCAACTCCTGCCTCCTGAATTTTTTTTATTCTAGTTTCTTTATATTTTTTTACTTCTTTATTATTATTATTATTTTTTATGTTATGAACCTTTGCGATGCAAGGGAATTTCTCGAACACTCTTTTCCTTCAAGAACAGGCCCCTGGAGATGACTTCTGGCCTTGCGAGCACCTTGAACACCACTCGTCAGTGTAGTATTCCCACTCAACGTACTTTAGGAAGTGGTTAGCGAGCCAGGCCAGGTCGTGACAAGCAGCGTAAGGTCATTTCCCTAGTTATTTCCGCTCTTGGAGTGTGGCTTGTTCCCGATGATAGTACAGAAACCCAGTGATCTTATCCTTCCAAGCCAAACAAGCTAAATCCACCCGTTTTTTATGCCTTTGTACGTCCTATATTTCCCTATAGGTGCATCTGCTTCCAATTCCCACTGCTGTCATAATTCTTCAAAAATATAGTACTTTTATTTTCTGATTTTGTGCCTTAACGCCCTCCTCGGACCCGAAGTGGTATTTGTCATGTTATTAGACGACTAATTTCCCTGTCATTTCTCTTGTTGTATTATGGCCGTTGGTAAGTCATGTAGCCTTACTCATTTTCGGTATAGCTCGGTCATTGGCTCCGTATTTTATGTGACTGGTACCATCGGCGATTCTGCAAGGTAGTGGCACTGCTTCTGACTGCACCCAATAAGCGAAACATTTAATGGATTCCATGCTAGCTAAAGTCGGTCGGCATTGAACAACCTGCAGCTTTATCTATTTATGCTTCGATATATTATTATTTTTTCATTATAGGTATCAGCTGACGTAGGATTTTGAGAGATTTCAATAAGGTGAACCCTGGTATTATTGGAGCGCAGTAGAAGAGATACCAGGGTTATTGGTTGATGCTGTCTCAAGAGTACCTTCCATAGCACGCTGGTTTGGATTACTCCAAAAATAATATAAATAGGACTCCGATCTTCCTATTTTCCCCATTCCCACTAATCCACCAGTCGATTTTCCATTGGATTGTTGCGTTATCTTGACACTTGAGGTATGTCCTTGTTCTAGCTTAATTTAATCCCACTGTGTAGAGTAGCCCTCGCTGAGCTTGGAGAACTCCTCTTTTGCAGTCTCCCATCCTGTTTCAAAATGAGCTTTGATAACCCTGTATACTTGTCCACCTTCTTAAAGGCAATCAAGCCTTTTACAATTGAAGAGTTCGAAGAACTGGTTTTCGGTACTCCAGCAACGCCTATCAAGCAATCCATGTGGGAATGGGTCACCTCAATGACTCCCCATTCAACACCAGCTCTCGCTAATTGCTCCTTCAGTTCTACCAGAGCCTCGTCACCTGAGGAGGAGCCTCCGTCTGCCACTTTGGCTTTTTACAATTTCATAAATGGCAATTACCTCCCCGAACTTTTTGTCGATGATCCCAAGCTTTTCTTTTTGAGTGGGCCAGCTTCCACCCTTCAAGGCCCTAATCACCCTGCTACGCATACTTACGCATTGCGACCTTGTGGTCGAGATGGTTGCGCAATAAATTTTCATTTCAAATGATAAATAAGGAAAAGTTTTGTT
This sequence comes from Austropuccinia psidii, assembly GCA_023105745.1. NCBI lineage: Eukaryota > Fungi > Basidiomycota > Pucciniomycetes > Pucciniales > Sphaerophragmiaceae > Austropuccinia > Austropuccinia psidii. The sequence continues at coordinate 3,530,099 of JALGQZ010000014.1, forward strand.
CGTTTAATTGTTATTCCTTAAAGACTAAGTTGGGATAAAGCTGATTATTCCTTTTTATTATTTTTTTGTATATTATTTATTCATATATATGTATCATATTGTTAATTTTGCTATTTGTTGTATCATCATGGGCCATGGTTATTACAGTGATTTGCGGTTCTTGAAGAATTTTAGGTCTCGCCTTCTGATACAATCTAATTCAATGTGATTAATGCGTTGAATAATATTAATCTGAGTTGTATAATCCAGATCAAATCCCTTCTTTGAGACGCCTGATGCAATCAAAAGTAAAGTTCATTTCTCAGGCGTGTATGCTTTATTGAATCATTTTGATCCCTATCTTTCAAGATGGTGACTTTTAGTCAGACAGCAAGAGTTTGGAGACCCAAAGAGAACTAATTTGAGCCAAAGTCGAGCGGAGAATTTGATTAACTAGAATCAATGCAATAACATAAACAGTTAATTTCTCTCTTTTTTATTTATGATAAGATAAATAATAAACATAAAAATAAAGGTGAAAGTAACAAGACAATAAATTAAAAGGATAAAAAATAAAATAAAATATAATATAATAATAAGATGAATTAATAATAAGGCTGAAATTATAGTATGCAATTGATTATTTGATGATATTTCCATCAGTATTTTTTATCATTTGAGCATATCCAGATGATAATTTGTTGAGAGAAATTGATAAATCTGTATAAAAATTTATCTGAAAAATAAAAAATTAAATATTTGAAGCTCTTTTTTTTTTTAAGAAATTATTGAAAGGAAGACTTAAATAATGATAGTAATAAAGATTAAAGTAAAAGGAAATTAATAAATAAAAGGGATAAATAATAATAACTAAAATGGAAATAGGATGGATTAAAAGTCAAAGAACTGGGTACTTAGCAGGTGATATTCCATTTGATTGATCCCTTTGACAAAGTATTTTATTTAATAATTCATTCTTGACAAGATTTCCTCCCCTCCCTTGTTCTTTTTTAAGAGCTTTGAAAAAGTATTCTTGACAGAATGATTTCCATTCTTCTGTATTGAATTTAGTTACACCACCTTTGAGGATGAATATTGATGCTATAAGTGTTTCCTCCCAGTGACAATCCCATGTGGTATTTTTTATAGTATAACTTCCTGAAATTTTAGTAATTGTTCCATTTTTAATTTGAAAATCCTGGAGATTGAACCAGTCTTGGCATTCCCAGGTCCTCCAAAACAATGGTTTTTCGAGGTGTTCTTCCATGTTGAATATTTCATTCCAGTAATTGTTTCCAAGGTTGCCTTCAACTCCATCCCAGGTCAGTAAATCCAAGAATTCATACTTTGTGAGGTTGAATCCAGGTAATTCTTTCCATGGATGAGGTATGATAGTTTCTGATGGTAGTTTTTCTTTTTTAAAGATGTCCTCAAACTCAATGTATGGAAGGACTATGGTGGAAATATCAGGACAGGGTTCTAATTTTATTTTCAAGAACCAGTCAGGATTTTCAATTAAGTCTTGAGGATTAGATAATTTGCCCAGACTTCTTTTTCTTCTAGCCAGCTGATATCTGTGTCCATTGACCAGGGATTTTCATAAAGCAATGGCCATGACTCCATTTTGAAGGATTTGGTGTGTTTGAAAGTGTCAAAATGTAATAAGATTTGAAAATATTATCAAGTTTATTTCTAAACATAGTTTGAGGGTAGGTTTATTGGGTTTTGGATGGTAATTTTGGGTAAGAACTTGGGTATTCCTCTTTGATAAGGCAGGAGGTCACTGCCTAGTGATGATATGATTTGGGTGAGTGAAATTGGTAATTTTTATTGATAAGAATTGATTTTCCTCTTTGATAAGGCAGGAGGTCACTGCCTAGTGATTAATTGAATTTAAATCTGACTTTTTTGTTTGATTTTTGATTTTTAGAGATGTTATTTGTCTTCAAGATGAGCCTTGATGGTTCGAAATTTAATTGGTCCATTAATTCTTGAGTAATTTGATCATTGGTTTTGTCAGAAACCTCCAAAATCTTCAGCAATTCCTTGATTTCTTCAATTTATTGGTTTCTTGATATTGATGAAGTATCCTTAAAGTGCCAAAGGGTCTCTTTATTTGAATCTTCATCTTCTAGTAACCAATGAAGTTCTTCATTGATAATTTGGTCTTCTTTTATCAATTCTTCCCCATAGGATCCAAAAATTGGTGAATTGGCCATGGTGGAGGTGATTGATATATTTTTGTAAGTTTTTTTTTTGATTTTTTAATTTTTTAAGGAATACTTTGTTGATTAATTTCTTCTTTGTTGATGCAGGAAGTCACTTCCCTGAGGGAGGAAAATGAAAATAACAAAAAAAGAAACTAATGATACATTGATGGATAATACTGATACATTGTTAGAGAAATAAGTCTTGATTTTTTTGATTTTATTTAAAGTTGAGCTCCCCCAAGTGGGAAAGGTGAGTGTCTGTTGAGCAATCTGGCCAAAATAAGGTATTTGAGGGCTTCCACAAAGTTATTTCTTTCCTCAATTTCTGGTTCTGATGGAAATTCTGACCACCATAAGTCTTCATCAATGAATATATATCCATCTCCAACCCATTTTATTCTTCCAGTTTGATATGTTGATCCATTTAATCCAAGGTACCACTGGGCCCAAATTTGGTTGAAGTAAAGTCCTCTTCTTGGTAGTGTGGCCATTTCAAATATTTCATCCCAAAATTTGTTTTCAAGGTTACCTTTAATTCCCTCTTCAGTTCATAAAACTAAGAATTGGATATTGTTCAAGTTTGCTCCTGGAAGGTGACATAAGTATTTATCTTCACATAAAATTTCTTGAGCTTCATCCACATAAATGTCTTCAAAGGTGATGTATGGCAGGTAAATGTAATTGTATTCATTTTCTGAGATGGATTCTGTTTAATCCTCTTCATTGGGAGGTTGCTGGATAAATTCAGGGTTTTCCAGTTGCCATTCATAAGGTTCTTCTTGGTTGTTCAATGGTCTGTCCAAGAAGTTGATATGGTATGTGTCTTTTAAGTTTTTGTCTCTTTCTTCCATAATTTTGAGGTCTTTTTCTATCCCATTTATAATTTCTTCATCTGAAAGCTCATGATGTTCACTAGATCTGACTTTCTTCCTTTTGGGTTTAGTTTTGAAAGGGTTTCGATTTATTTTATCATTTCCATCTACTAAAATCTGGAAAGTTTCTTCCTTACTGTTAATTGGCTTGTAAATTATATTGGGTAATTCATCTTCAGAGGTTGAGTCTTCAAGTTGTCTTTTGAGGCTGTTTGGCCATTGGGTATTTTGTAAATCTTGAGCAAATTCATCACTTTTTGGAGATATGCATAGCTCTTGGGTCTTCTGGGTTAAATTGATTATGGTATTGTCTCTTTTTTCATTTTGAAACTTCTTTCTTGGGTTATTTCTGACCAATGTTGCCATATTGCATAAATCCATTCCTCTAGGTGGTCCAGTTTGCCATCCAAGTGCTTGAGGTTTGCATATTGGCATGCATAATCTTCTTCCATCAGGTTCTTGATAGCTCAGTATTTCCCCTTGCTTGTGGGAGAATTCCAGCCTAATGTTATTGTCTGCCAAGAAAGGTCTACCAAGTACTGTATGGACAGATCCTTTTGCAATAAAAAAGTGTATTTGAGTTTCTTCACCTGAAGCCAAGATGATTGGAGTAAATTCTGAAAGTGAAACCAATGAAGTAGTATGGCCTCCAATTCCCCTCAGGTTCATGTTAAGATTTCTTGTTGTGAGTGTGGCTTTGATTGCTATTTCTTCTGGTATGATGTTGAGTTCTGCACCAGTGTCCACTAATGCTCTGATAGGATATTCTTCCTTTCCAATGAAGATTTCTATAAATCCCAAAGGACAAGCATAATGAATCTTGGGCTTTGGTATTTCTTTGAATCCAAATGATAATAATATTTCTTGAAGATCCATTGAGTTGAGTGATTTAATTTTTTCTTTGTCTTTTTCTGATAATTCCTGTAATTTATGGACAAAATTTGGTGACATCCTCAAAATTTCTTCAATGGTGAGGTTGATCTTTTGTTGCATAATTTTTTTAATAATTTTGTCAATTTCCAATTTAGTTTCAACTTGTTTCTTTTGAGGTTTTCTGAACTTCTTTTCTTCTTTGAAAATTTCTTCATCTTCATTCTTATTGGCAATATTTTCAATTTCCTCCTCAGGTTGGTCTGGTTTTGGAATATTTGAATTTTGGAATTTGGTGGGAATTATTACTCTTTCTTCTTCCTTTTATTCTTCAATGTAAGCTCCTGGAATTTCTGCTTTTTTTCTTTGGCTCTTGACTTTGGGATTGTCTTTCCAACCTTTGTTTTGTCTGTCTTAATCCAATGTGTGATTCAAAAGGGTCATTGGCTGAGGAAATGGTAGGTGGTTTCTAATTTGACCAATCTTCAACATGAGAAATTGAGGTTGTTTTATCATCTGATTTCTTTTCAGTGGGCTTAACCTCTCCTTCTGGTTTTGGTTTTACCACAGCTTTGTCCATGAATTTCTTGTTGAGTTCTGCTTGTTCTTTTGCGAAGGCCCTGACTATGTCTTTGGCACTTTCATTTCCTTCCATAGGTACTCTCTGATAGTTGGGGAAGAGGTAAGATGCTCCTTGGGTTCTGACAATTCTTTTGTCCAAATCTTCAGCAAGGTGAGTGCATCTGGTTGCTGTATGACCTTCTTCCTTGCAGTAAGCACATTTCATTGGTGGTCTTGGGGCCATTTGAGCTGGTATGTATGGTTGATAACTGGATGAAAATGGTGTTAAAGGATTTCTTTGCCTGTATGGCTGATTATTTTGAGGTAATCTTTGCTCTTGATTATTGTTCCAGTTCCTTCTTGGTGGATTAACTGCTTCTGAAAGTGTTTTGAGTTGATTCAAAACTTCTTTAACTGATTCTTTTCCCTCATTTCTTCATTGAGGCTCTGGTGGTGGAGGGTTTTTAACTTTCTGGGTGAGTTCTTTTACTTGTTTTAAAACTTCATCCCAGCTTTCATCCTCAAATATTGTTTTCTTTTCTGGAGGTTTTGGTTTAAAAAATTGTTTTTGTTGAATAAGTACCTTGGCCTCCAAGTCTTGTTCAATGTATAATTTGAAAATTTCGAATCTTGGTATGATGTAACCTCCATCTAAGGCTTGAACCATAGCTCTGTCTTTGATCATTTCTTTGTAAATTGATTCTTGAACACTAGTGGACAGGCTGGCCAATATTTCCTGGTTATGATTGATATCACCTTGGATATATTGGTATCTTTTGAGGTAAGTGATGATTGCTTCATATTCCCCAATGAATTTTCTGTATTGAGTCATGTTTCTTATTCCTCCTTCTTGCTGAGTTTTTGTGAATAAATCAGTGATTGAGGATAATCTGTATCTTCTTTCAGGTGAGACTGTTCCCCATCTTCTTTTCATATCCACTTTCAATTGATCCCAATCAGCTGTTTCATATCCTGGCATTCCTTCAATATGATAACTGATTTCTTCATCTTTTGTCCAAAATGCTATTTGTCTTGCAATGTCTCTTCCACTTGCTCCTTCAATTTCTGCAATATTTTCAACTTTCTTGATGAATCTTTCAACATCCTTTCCATCAAACCACAAGTTATAGTCCTTGGCTCTGATTTTCACTATTGGAGTAGTGTTTCTTGGAATTTCTTGATGTAATGGAGTTGGCATTTGGGAAGAAATGTTTACTCTTCTTGGTAAGGTACTTTGTCTTTGTACTGTATAAAGCGTTGATGTGGCCATGGGTCTTGGATAAGGTGAAGGTGATCCATGTTGCCTGAATGATCTTGGAAGGGTGGTCTGTTCTTCAAGTGGACTATTTTGTGGAGTATAACTTGATGATTTATTTTTGCGTTCCTTTTTGATTAGTGCTAGTAATTCTTCTTTCATTTCTAGCATCCTCTGCTGAAGTCTCTCTGTTGAAGACATTTCTTCCTGTCCTTCAACAGTTTCTTCATTGAGGTTTTCTTCCTGGATTTCTTCAATACTACCAGGTAATTTTGATGATGAAGGTTTATCCATTTTTGATTTATTTATTTCTTCCTTTGATTCTGGTGTTGAGTTATTGATTTTATTTCTTTCAAGGAGATCAAGGAAAAATTTCTCCACAACCTTCAAGTCCCTTTTATTGGTTCCTGGTGTTGCAATTGTGAAATTTGAATATTTATTTCATTCCTCCCCTAGTTCTGTTTCTTGCTTGGGTGGATAATAGTAATGATCAGAGTGAGTTGATGATTCAGATTTTTGAGATGATGGTTTTCGCTGATTTTGATTATTTGAATCCAGTTTTTGTTATAAAAATAGTATTCTTGGAGTTGTTAAGAATTTTTTTTATTTGAATGTAATTGTTTTTTATTGAAGTTGAAGTTGTCTGGCCACTGTTGGGACACCAGATGTGGGAACTCCTCTTGTGTGGGATTAAAAGGAGGCAGTACCTGGAGGGAGAAATCACAGGTAACTAGTTTTGAATTGCTAATAACTCCTGCAACCAAGGGTGGAAAGGGTGTATTGCCTGCCCCTCCTAAAATACTGAACAAAATCTTCCTTGGAGCTCACAAACCAAAATAAAATTAGTAAGTGGCTTTACAACTGCAGAAGACAAAATTCAGCAGTCTCAGATCAGACCTATTCAATAAATAATATGAAAAATAATGTCAGTAATTTTGGTAATTTGAGATTTTAAGAAAATACTTGTCTGTTGAATTTTAATATTTTTTTTGGTTAAATTGGGGTGAGTTGTTTCTTCTTGGTGTTAAATCCTTGGTAAGATGGGTTATTTAAGGTTTTCTGGAAAATTTGATGAGTTTTGATAACAGTAATTTTCCTAAGTTAAAGTTCTAATAGAGTAAAATAATTTTTTTAAAGGTTTGTTATTTTTTTTAAGAGTGGTTAATAATAATATAAAATTTTATTTGTTAAATTTAAGAGGTAAGATTCTTTGATATTAGATTTTTAAAGGGGTAAGTTATTTTTAAGCCTTGATAAATGGTGTTAATTTTACTGGATAAAATATTTTAGTAGAGTAGCAACCCTAATTTTGGGTACTGGATAATCTTTATTTTTATTTTGATAATAATAAGATTCCACTGCGCTTAGCTACTGGGCAATCTTTAACACTATACTTCCACTGAGCTTAGCTACTGGGAAAGTAAAATTCACTATAATTTTCTGGACTACCGCCCAGGTGAGAGATGAATTATTCCTATGCCTCTACTGTGCAGGGGATATATTTTTCATGGGATATAATTTGCATGGGGGGGATTTTGAAATTTGGGTGGAGAGAGCCCCTCTATTTATACCTTTTGGGAGCCCAGGGGGCCCTCCATGGGGGCTGTCTTTTTCCACTTTAATTCCTCTTGATTTCATCATGTGACTCCATTTTTTGGTGAGGCCCTTTCTTGCATGGGTCAGGTGATTTAAGGTTTGGTGATAATTTTTCTCTGCACAGCCTTCTTTTATCACATGATGGTCTTTTGGTGAGCTAATTATGATGTGATTTTCATGGATTTTCCTTGCACGTATGAGGTGATTTCATTTTGGATGAGGATTTTTCTTGTGCACAGCCTTTTTTTCTGTCACATGATATTCTGCTGGTGGATTCAGTATCACATGATTACCTTGTAATTCCTTTGCATATGTCCTATTTTATGTTTGGTAGAAGTGGCTGTGTAATTTAAGCAGGTGTCATGTTTCTTTTTCTGCTTTTTGAACTTTAAAATGAAGTCAGGTGATAACTTCTTGCACTGGTGAATTTACTGTTTTTATCAGATGATGTGATTTTTGATTTTGACACATGCTGTGCATAGTCATGTGGTTGAGATTTAATTGGAATTGTGTACTGCATGCAGCCTGTTGTAACTAGCTTTGGTTTGCATGAGGTGATGAGTGGTGTAAATAATTTTGATTCTGTTTTAAGGTTTTGAGTGGGGTTACTGTGGTTATAAGATAAGGTACTCCTGGGGCTGTGTTGTAAATGAATTGCAGGAATTCCATGGATTTGAGCTTTGAATCATGTGACTTTTATATGTTAAGTTCTAGGTTTCTGTGTAATTCATGCAGGTGTCCTTTTCTTGCTGCATGAGTCCTGTGGCTATAAGGGGGTGTAAGGCTGGGTGGGTGTGTAATTTTAAAGGGTGGTACCTTATTTGTTGTAACTAGTTTGCTATATGCAACTTGATTTTTTACATATGCATATTGAAATTGAATAATTTATTTAAACACATACACTTCCCTTTGGTGCCTGTGCCATGTTTTTGTGAGTTAAATCCAGCTTCTTGCTGTAAAATTGACCTTTTGGTGTAAAATTTGAGTGTAAGTCTGCCTGTAGGCTGGATTTACTGCTGTTTTGGGGTACTATGAGCTTGATCCTGGTGAAAAAAATGGTATGGAATACCACACTACTTTATTCAATCGAATGGTTTTGGACCAGAACATTCAAATCATAAATCCAAAGGGAAAGATTGTCAGCCCAAATGAGAGGCGCAAATGGAAGATTTCAGAACTTCCACCAGTTCCCAAAGGTTAGCCAGCACCTTTGTCACTCATATTGAGAGTCCAGAAGCTGAAATAACTGCTATTCATTGTTTTAGAACTGAATCATTTCCAACTGGCAACAATAGAAAGATACCAGTCTCAATAGAAGAACTTGTTTATGGCAACAAAGCAGCATGAGTGGGAACTTATGCAAAGTATTTGGATAGGCACAATGAACTCATATCTTCAAGTAAAGAAGATCATGGGCTCAGAAAAGACAGGGGATCTTCTGAAGGGTTGGACATCCATGTCTTGCAAAGGACAAGTCCAAAAGATAAAAGCTTGGCTGACAAACCAAATCATGTTGTAAGAGGACCAGAACAAGAAGTTGGCCCAAGGAAAGTACAACAGCCCAGTGGAAGCTCCCCAAGCCTCCACAAGTATAAATCTGTCTCAAAAAGTGACAAACAAGGGAAAGAAAACCCCAAAGAACAATCAGAAGGGAAAGCAAAAGGCAAAGGGAAAGGCAAGGCACAAGTGGAACAAGCCTTACCCACAGAACTACAGAATTCCCAAGAAAGAGAAGACAGCCATGGACAATGTGTTCAATTTGGCAAGAACTCTGATGAAATTCAAAAACAAGGAGGAGGAAATAATGAACCAATCCTTTCCAAAGAAATAGAACTTGTAAAGCTTTTAAATCATTTTGAAACTCGTAGTAAAGACATTTTAGCACAGTTAAACAATTCTGAGTATATCAAACAGAAGTTGGGTAGACAGATTTTACAAGTAAAAGAGTCACAAAAGACCATTATTGGTCTAGAAAGTGTTAATAAAGACAGTATTTTGTCTTTGACACAAATTTGTGCAACAATTTAATCTAAAGTTACCTTACTCAATCAACCAGAGGGAAATTCTATTTCTTTTATTACTAAACAATTAAGAGAATTAAGAATACAAATCCAAAACTTGGAAAATTCAACTGGTCATAATGCAGCTCTTTTCCAAGAACAATTGGAGAAATGTGATAAAGCAAGACTTCAATTGAAAGAAGATATTCAATCAATTACTAATAATATATCACTGAAAAATTAATTACCAAGACAGTCCACACCAATTCTTGAAAGAAATGTGCTGAAATTCAAAAATGATCTACATAATACAATTTCAAGTAGTTCAGAAGTGGAGAATGCTTATAATTTTAAAGACATTCCAAGATTAGAGGAATGGCCCACCTTCAGTGGTGAAGGAGAATATAATAATATGGAATTTATGAAGAAATTGATATGCTTAAAGAAAGACTTTAGCATATCAGATGAATACATAAGTTCCAGATTACACTCATTGCTTACCAAATCAGCAAAGAAATGGTATTACAAAATGAGAAAAGACCATGGTAAACATTCTTGGCCTTGGTGGAAAGAACAAATTCTTTCCAAATGGGAAAATGATTCCTGGAGATTTAAGATATAAAATTCCTTTGAAGAATCCATGTTTAATATTGAGAGGGACAGGCCCATGTCCTAATTTCTTAAGCAAAAGGACAGATTAGCTTCCCTTCATCCTGATATGTCTGAAAAATTGATACATAAAAGGATATTAAGGAAATGTGATGGTGACCTTGAGCATGCTCTAAGAATCAGATGTATTGAGCCTTGCTCCGGGGAAGATTATATCAATGCCATGGAAGACATTACAACCAGAAAGAAATTTGTAAGAAATTGGTATAAACCCCCAATGGATAACAAGCCTAGTGGGAAGCCAATTTCAAAAACAAAAAAACTCACATGACAAAGCTCCTTTGAAATTTCATAAATGTGGATGTCAGCCTGTTACTCAAACCCAGAGCACAAGCATGACAGCCAAATAACATAAACCAATGGTAAAGCCAAGATACCACCAAAACATGGAGCTGGGCCAAATCAGCTCAAAAGGTATTAAACAAAAAAGGAAACCCACCACTTTCCAAATACACCAGTCCCACCATCATAGGACAAGGAATAACAGTTATTCCTGATCAAAGTTGTTGCTGAGCATAAACCTTATTTTTCACCCCCCATCTGAAATCCAGAGGAAGAGACTTAACCCCATCAAATGGATATTCAAATTAAAGCTTTAAGTCAGGGCTATCTAATAGTACTCGCCAAGCTGAGCTAGCATCAAAATTACAGGAGTTATGGACAAAATAAGGCTAAATAAGGGTGAATAAAACATTCACCTCTCATCTAACTTCTACAGCTTTAGTGTGGGAGACCTGAAGTGGGGTCTTTTTGGAATGAGGAAAACCAGTGCTATCTGATGGTGCCTTTCATTTCTCCATATCTCATCTAGAATAAAAGTTATGGAACAAATGAGCTCCATACAGTTATTGAGAAAATCATATGTATGAGTAATAATATTTGTACATAGCATCACCTTTCCGTATTTTATGTTATCCATACCAAATGAGGTACCATTGTGTAGACCACATTAAGGGCTACACAATGAACTAACGTTGAGCTCAATATCCCAAAAAATGACCAAGATATAGCAGTTTTAAGGCTAAAATCCTACAATTGGGCCAATACACCTTTACTGTGGGATAACATCCCATAACCATGATTATGAAGTGTTAAAAAGACAAAGAATAATGCTCATACTTCAATACCTCATAGTCCATTCAATACTGGGGTCCCATACAGGTTTTGTACAGCATTCTACATGTCATACATGTCAGAAGAGGACTGTATGGTCTCCAGATGAAAGTTTTGACCCTGTATTGGTGAAGACTGCCCATATGTAGTTTCAAAACCACATCTGAGCACAATGAAGTGTATACAGTCTTTATGGAAACCAAAATCCAGTACTCTGGAGTGAAAAACTCTTCACTTACTTGAAAAGGAGGCCTTTTCTTCACCAGAAAAGGTTTCCTAATCCTGTTCTTAAATTCCTACAAAGTACAACTGTTCAAAAAAGCTATACTCTTGGAAAACAAGTCAGGTATACTTTAAAATTAAGTAATTTAGCTTTTCTTTTTGTGACCCAACGGGTAAAGCTGCAACCAGGGCTTTCAGTAGCACTCACCACCACTAATTTTATTAGTAAAGCCCTTAATACCTTTAAAACCAAACCTTTCAATACTTCTTATACGTGTCACAGTAATAGTTAAAGTTCTAAATACCTTTATCATCAATTTATCATAGACTCAGCCTGACAGTGGAAGTAAACCTCATTTGGCCAATACTTGTCCAAAAAAGACAAGAATCAATGAGATAGAAATTGAAAAAGAGGATCACACAAAAGAAGCCAATGATGTATATTTACATTAAGGTGACTCCGAGACTTTTGGAGAAGAAGAAATGACAGATAAGGTTAGTATAGAAAACATTCATGTTTCCTTTGAGGTCACAGAAGTGCATACTCAGTTACCACAGTACAGTGATTAATGTAGGGATCTCATACATGTGCAAGATTCTAAGATGGAGAAACCCAAACCTTCCAGAGGTAAAGGTTATACAGCTGGATCATCTTGCATCACTAAGATTGTGCTAAACAACAAAGAAGCCAAGATACATCTTGACTCAGGTTCTTTTTGTACTTGTGTTGTAAAAGATTCTCTTGGAATGATTTATACCAATTGGCGAGAGAGGTTAATTCCAATTGAAGGTATAAAAGTCAGCGGTGATAGCCAAGATATGCATCCCTTGGGCATTCTTGAAGCAGAAATAATATTCCCTAATCTTGCAGGAAGTATCAGATTGAAAGTTGAATTTTTTTGTAATGAATAATTGTACTTCATAACATTTTATACTTGGAAATGATTATCCCAATATTTATGGTATTGATATTAATAATCATGAAGACAGATATTTCAATATAGGGGAACATTAAAGGTTGAAAATTCCTTTTCCTCTAGAAAAAGGAGAAATAACTGTCATTAGACAAGTAAAGAATGTTAATAATGACACATTTTTGTCAGATAAATTAATTGAAGCACAAATTAACCCTGAATTAACATCAAAAATGAAGGAAGAACTTATTGAAATTTTATTTCAATACAAAGAAGCCTTTGCTTCTGATAATGAACCACTTGGAGCCATCAAAGGCCATGAAGTGAAAATTATGCTTAATGTGGAAAGACCTTACCATCCACTATTAAGAAGACCACCTTACCCAGCTAGCCCTAGAGCTAGAGAAGCATTGGAAACTCATATTGATAAGCTGATGAATCTGGAAGTTCTTAGAAATCTTGGCCACAATGAAGAAGTAGAAGTCACAACTCCTGTAATCATTACTTGGCATAATGAGAAATCAAGGATGGTTGGTGATTTTGGAAAATTGAATACTTACACTATTCCAGATAGGTATCCAATCCCTAGAATCCATGAGAATTTGACTCAATTATCCAAAGCAAAATTTATTACTTCTATGGATGCCCTTAAAGGTTTTTATCAAAATGGTTTGACACCTCATGCTAGGAAATTATTGAGAATAATTGTTCATTGTGGTATTTATGAATACTTGAGGAGGCTTTTTGGTATTTAAAATGCACTCTCTCATTATCAAAGAATGATGAATACAATTTTACCACAAGAATTATCAGAGTGATGGTTGATCATTTATATTGATGCATTATCATTTGTTCAGAAACCTGGCAATTGCATTTAGAGATACTTTCATTAGTACTTAAGAAGATTCTTCAAGTGAACATGAAGATATATCTTAAAAAGCTTAGTTTTAGGTTTCATGAGCTGAATTCTCTAGGACATGTAGTCTCAGGACTGAGCCTGGGTTTGATAAAAGCAAAGTGGCTTCAGTTTTACTGAAAAAAATGCCCCAGAAAAAAAAAGAAATGATGTCTTTCTTAGGGCTTGCCAGTTATTACAGGCAACACCTTAAAGATTTTTCAATCCTTGCCAAATAATTGTACAGAATTTTTGATCAAAAAACTGTCTTTGAGATGACACAGGAAAGGATTCAAGCATATGAAAAGATCAAGTATTCCTTGACTAATGCACCATTATTATTTATGCCAGACTGGAAACTCCCTTTCAAGCTGTACATTGATGCATGTGGTGAAGGTCTAGTTGCAGCTCTTCATCAAGTTCGAATTGTCAATGACAATCCTTATGAAGGTCCAATTTGTTTTATATCAAGAAAAATCAAACCTACTGAGGCCAGATATGGAGCTAGCGAAATGGATTGTATTTGCGTTGTTTGGGCTCTAGAAAAACTTCATTGATAACTTCATGATAGTGTGTTTGAAGGAATTACTGACTGTAATTCAGTAAAATCACTTCTTAACAAGAAAACTTCAAACAGAACCATCTTAAGATGGCAGATTGTTATACAGGAGTATAGAGGTAATATGACCATAGTACATAAATCTGGAAATATTCACAAGAATGCTGACAGCTTGGGTAGATAGGCATTACCCAATACACCTGACAATCCTTCCTATGCTCCTACAAGTGCAGAACCTCAGATTCCAATTGAAGGAATTAACATCACAGATGTGTACACAAATTCTTTGAAGAAGTTAGAGAAAGCTATAAGAAAGATAATAACTGTCATATTCTTACTCCTCTATTTGAAAAGAATTGCAAAGATACAGCTTTGGCTAATACTCTGGATGATATTTGGAAGAAATCTTATGACAATGGAATATTCCATTTATTTGATGGTATTTTATATCATAGATCTGAACACAGATGTGTAAAGGCCTTATGTGGTAGAATTTTTATCAACACAATACTATTAGAATGCCATCATAACATTTATTCTGGAAATCTGTCTGAAAACAGAACAATGGAAAGAATTAAGACATGTGCCTGGTGGCCATCTTGAAGAAAAGTTGTAATTGAGTACTTTCATAGCTGTGATAGATTCCAGAAAGCAAATGAAGCTACTTGTAAAAGATTTGGTTTAATGATTCATATCCAAGAACCAAGTACCCCATGGGAACTGGTTCATATGGATGGGGTAACTGCTTTACCACTTGAAGGTGATAAACGTTACAATGCTTGTATTGTTATTTTAGAAATATATAGCAAAACTCCAATCTTTTTACCATGTCATACAGATGACACAGCTATGGATACGGCTCTTTTGATTTGGAACAGAGTCATTTCCCACACTGGTTTCTTTGAAGATATTGTTACTGATAGAGACCCAAAAGTTACATCCACATTATGGACTAATTTACATAAGCTTTTGGGTACAAAACTATCATTCTCAACAGCACACCATCCACAAACAGATGGGTTAGCAAAAAGAATGATTCAAAACATTGAGAACATGATCAGAAGAATTTGTGCTTATGGCCCAGAGTTTGAAAATTCTGATGCCTTCACCCATGATTGTTGTACTCTGATACCAGCATTGGAATTAGCCTATAAGACTTCTATCCATGCTTCAACAGGCAAAACTCCTGCAATGTTGGAAAAAGGATGGAACCCTAAACTTCAATTTGATACTTTGAAGAAAGATTTAGTTGATATTCATCCAACTGCTTCATGCTTTAAGCTATTGCTTGATAAAGTGAGACATTATGCAAATTAAAGCATGAATGATGCCTTCAAATATGCTAAACAGAAGTAGGATAAAAGTCATGAACCCCCAGAATTGAAAGTAGGGGATTCAATACTACTTTAAACCTTGAAATTTGATAATTTTAAAGGCCCAAATAAATTGAAACATTTCATTGCAGGACCATTTATCGTTAAAGCCCTTCAAGGGAAGAATGCAGTACAAGTACAACTGTCAGGAAAATTGGAAAACAAACATCCAACTTTCCGTGTCAGTCTAGTAAAGCATTACACTTCAAGTGACAAGGAATTATTTCCTTTGAGAAATGAAAAACCCTTAGAAGTACACCCACTTGATCAAAGTGAGGAGAAAAAAGTACCGAAAGTCTTGAAAGAAAGAAGATTTAGGGGAAAAATGAAAGAGAATACTTAGTAAGGTACAGGAATCCACAACATGAAGATGAATGGATTGCAGAAAGTAGAAAACCTGATTCCCAAAGGTCTCACAGAAGATTCAGACATGAGAGAAAACCAATTCCTCAATAGAAATCTTGAATCATGGGCTTTAAATACTTAAAGAGTATAAGTAGAGAATTTGGACATTGGATTATACCCCCCCAAATAAATTGGGGGTATACTGTATAGGATGAATTGTGGTACAATTCTTTTTGGTGGTAGGGAATGTGAGTCTGTGAGGTATATATGACATACCCATAAGGCCAAAAATAGCTTTATATACAGTTTAATCAGTCTTGAACAGACTTTTCAATTGTATTTGAAATAAGAAATAACAAAAAATAAGTATAACTTTTTTTGGATCAACAAAGTTATAATCATTATGTCATTTTTGGTATCTACACCAAAAATAACCAGGGTACACCCATAGGGTGTCATACCCAAAAATGATCATTTCTTATGTTATTAGAAGATATAATAGTCTCACAGTACAATTGAAACTTTTTCTAACATTTTTTGAAAATTGTTAAATTTAAGCTTAAATAAGCTTGATTTTAAAGTTGCATAAGTTTTATGAAAACATACCAAAATTTCAGTTAAAATTAAGGTGTTGTGTATATTTACTGAATTGGCTAAGGATTTTCCATACAGGATTTAAATCCTCCATGGGCTCAATTTCAAATTTTTAAGGCCATAGTATGGCTTTAAATAAATAAAAGGGCAAAATTCAGGCAAAAAGCTGGAACAAAGGAAAAAGACCAAACAGAGCTGGGGTACCCAGCTTTTTGGATCTGCAAGGATTCAATTAAGGTTTTCCACCTGTATTGGACGATTTCCAACCTTATTTGAATCTTTATAGTAGACTGTGATCTAACCTTAAAGTTTAAACTGGTTTTATCCCAATTTGGACAGGAATTTCAAACTTCCAAAGGGTAAATCCCAATATGCAAGCTTGAAATCAAGGTTTTAAGAACTTTCAAAGTTTAAACAAGCTTCAAAATCTCAAAACTTTAAAGTTACAAGCATTAAAAACGTATCAAAAGTTAAGATTTGGTGTGTATTGCTATTTTACATGGAAAAATAGTGATAACTTCAAAAATGCATTATGATTCCGATTCTCAATGAATTTGCCTGAAGTTTTCACAAAGCTTACAATTTAATGTTACCTTTGTATAATTTAAATTTTAAGTATCTTTTAGAAACAGATTTTATTGGTAATTAGCCTGGAAATTTACTCTTTTAATTATACTTGAAGAAAGTTCATATTTCTTTAAAAAGTAATTAAAAGGTAATTTGAGAGATTTTTGCTTGAAACTCTATTTTGAAGCTATTCATGTGATGAACTTTAATACAAATAAGCTTATCTTATATCAAAATTTTAAATAATTAACCTGAATGAGGATTAAAGCTACCTGTATTTAAGCATAACACTGGCACTTTAAATTGGAATTAAAAATAAGTTACCTTTAGTTAAGAACCTCATTTGTAAGCATGGTTTTTCAATTTTTACTTGAGCACGCCCTCTATATCCATTATGAATCATGAGAGCTGCTTGGAAGACATAAAAAGAGTCTATTAATCACTGCTTTTGTTCATCATTCATTATCAATCCAATTATATTAGACATGTAAACAGGTAAATGTTTCATTACATATGAAATCTTATGATTAAAGTAACTCTCAAGTTATTTTATTCTTTATTAATCTTAAGTTAAAAAATTGAAATTATATAATTCAGATTATTGTTTTAATCACCAATAATATATCTTATTTTATAAAATTATAATCTAAAATATTTTTTAAAATCCACAAATTCCTCTTGAAACTCTTCAAGTCATATTTTTATTATAAAAAGTTGTTTTATCTTTGAAATATTGATTTCAGTGTGTTTTTAACCTATAATAATTATCTAATATAATAGCTTTTGTATTTAACTTGTTGTATTAAATATATATTATAGGTAAGTTTTTTTCTGAAGTTCTATATTTTTATATATAGAGCTTTTCTATAAGAATTATTCCTGCACAGAGTGTGTGATAATTCTTTTCTAAATATTATTTATATTACTCATAAGTTGTTAAATATTCATCTTTTCCACCTGTAATTGTCTCATTAAGAGCTTTACACTTCTGATTTTTATAATTGTCAATGACTATAACAATAATAGAATAATTATAATTTATTATAATTATTAATATTTTTCTTTATTATTAAATTATATAATAATAATTAAAGTTCTTTTCTTATATATAAGTATTTTCAATCATTATAGAAATTTGTGGTTATAATATTATATTATATTATATTATATTTTTCTACTGAGTACAATCATATTTATCTTGATATTGCTACTATTATCAAGAGTTTCATGGACAAAAATTAAAAAGTCACTTGAGTCACAGTGGGGTTTACTCTTCAAAAACCATTGTAATGGATCTTATAGTGTTAACAATCAAATTAATAATGGACCTTATGAGCTTGAAGAATTGGATTGTACTAAGCTTACAAAGAAATTTGCAGCAAGTCACATCAAGAGTTTTTATCCCAGAGGAAAGAAAGTTAATTCAATTTCAGAGTCATGAAATGAAAGAAGTGAAGAAATTGAAGATGAAGAGTCAATATTGGAGGGACAAGAAATTGAGCAAAATGAATATGATTGATATTGCCAAACTTCTCAACTGGAATGCTGGGGACAGAATTGAATGGAGAGGGGGATGTGGTATTCCATACCATTTGTATCAGTCTCAAGCTTACTAGAAAAAGAAATAAATATAGAATTCAATATATCCAATATTTTAAGATAAATAGAAAGGTTAAAACAAGTTGTTTCTATGGACACAGTTACAATTCTGGACTCAAAAAGAAAAAAAAACCTTTCTGTCTCAGTTGACAAAGAGGAGCTGTTTACCTTTGGATTGGTCATGTGGCTGGTTTAAGCCACAATGAAGGCAATTTCAAAATTATTGTTTGTGGAAGTTTCAAGAAGAAAAAACACACAGAAAAAACAAGAATAAAATCTCTTCTGGAGGAGAATAGACAATATTTTTCTTAAAAGAAACAAATTATTTTTAACCTAACCCACAAGCTGGAAATCAAAATTGACAGAAATTTCAAAGCAGCTGACTAATCCTTTCAAATGAAAACCACAAATTATTCAAAATGTATCAGCACATCATTTGATTGGTAATAAATCAAATTAATTCATGTTACATACCTATAATTACAAATCTACGTGAGAAATTAATATCCTTGATCAAAATTCACGTTCAAAGTTCATCAAAATAATAAAACCATCTGATTGGTCAGAATTAAAATCAATTCCAGGTGCATACCTATATTTACCAATCAAAGTGACAACTCAATCTTATTGGTCATAAATTGGAGGCCATGTAATGTTGCTATACCAAAACTACATGTCTCAACAGCTAAAACCTCTCAACTATGATTTTACCTAAGTACCCTGTTATGAGAAGCTCTATGGAGGCCCAAAAGCTATCAATAGAAGTCCTCTCTTGCTCATTTCCCCCAAATTCATGGAACAAGTTCCCACTATCCAGGATCACCACCATCCCTGAACTAGCAGGATATCCATAGTAGTAGTAGTGTTTTAGTAATGAAAAGATCAGTAGCCTTGCTAAGTAGCTTAGTATTGTTGAAGAATAGTAGTATAGCCATAGTGAAAAAGCTCAGTAGCTTTTCTCAGTAGCTTATTATTATTGAAGAGTAATAGTATTACCATAGTGAAAAGCTCAGTAGACTTGCTCAGTAGCTTTGTATTATTAAAAAAATAGTAGTATAGACTTATTTAAAAGCTCAGTAGCTTTTCTCAGAAGCCTAGTATTACTAAAAGAAAAGACTTAGTTATATAAAATCAATATTAAAAATATCAAAATAATCAAATCCCGTAGTTTTATTATTAGTATTAATATAAAATAATCATTATAATCAAAATAAAACCAAAAAAATTCTTATTAGTCTTATTAAAATAGGAAAAATCTAGAAAAAAATATATTATCATTACCTTTATTAAAATAACAGAAAATCCTAGTCTTTATTTTAACAGAAATTTTTTGTTTTAAATCAGAATTTTTACTGTAGTGTTATTGATAGGTTGGATTTAGAGACTGCTGATAAGTCTTCTCTATCTTTTAAAGCCACAAATATTATTTTATTTTTGATTCTATGTAGGCTGACTATTCAGTATAATCTAGAGGGGTAGCTAATAAACCTTAGCAACCATGGTTATTGGACAATTCTGAAGCTCAAAACAGACTAACCAATAATTTCCCCTCAAGGTACTTCTTCGTTTCATCCCACAATGTGCTCAGGTAAAACCTGATAAGCCATACTAAAAAATAAGGTTCTTAACTTAAGATAGCTTATTTTCAAATTCAATTTGAATTTAGCAGTGTCATTCATAGCTCCAAGTAGCTTTAATACCATTTTGGATTAATTATTTTAAGCCTTAATATAAGATAAGTTTATTTATATTAGGGCCTATCACATGAACAGCTTAAAAAGGAAGTATCAAGTGAAAATCTCTTAAACTGGACTTTTAATTGATTTTTAAAGAAATCTTAATTTTTTTAATAATAATCAAAAAGGTTAATTTCAATGCTAATTACCAATTAAACCTGTTTAAAACAGATACTCAAAATAAAATGTTTACACAGATAATATTGAAGTTGAAGCTTTGTGAAATGCTAAAGAAAATACATTCATAATTGTATTTTTGATGAATTTTTGAATTTATTGCTATTTCTCCATGTAAAATAGCAATACACACCAAATCTTAGCTTTTTATAAGGTCTTAAAACTTATAAAATTATATTTTACACTTTCAAAGTTCTTAAAGGCTTGATTTCAAGCCTGCAAATAGGGATTTACCCTTCGGCAGCTGGAAACTCCTGTCTAAATTGGGCTAAAACAGGTTTAAACTTTGATGTTCAATAAATTTCTAGGCTTAAAGCTTATATAAGATGGAAAATGCTCCAATACAGGTGGAAAACCTTAATTTAGTCTCTGAAGATTCCAAATTCTGGGTACCCTGGCTCTATTTAGTCTCCTCCTTTGTCCCACCTTCCTGTGTGGTTTTTGACCTTTCATTTCTTTCAAGCCATACTATGGCCTTAAAACACATTAAACTGAGCTCACACAGGATTTAAATCCTGTATGAAAAGTCTTTAGTCAATTCAGTAAATATACACAACACCTCAATTGTAACTAAAATTTTGGTAAGTTTGCATAAACCTTATGCAACCTCAAATTTGAGCTTATTTAAGATTGGATTTTACAATTATAAATTATTTTAAAAAATTTAAAATTGTAATGTAATATTCTTAAATCTTCTAATAGCATAATAAATAGCCATCTTTGGGTATAACACCCTATGGGTCTTCCCTAGGTTATTTGTGGTGCATAATCCCACAATGACATTATAATTATAGATTTTTTATACAAAATGAATTTATTCTTATTTTTTGTTTTTTTGTTTTGAATTCAATTGATAAGTCTGTTTAAGACTAAATCAACTGTATTAAAATATGTTTGTGGCCTTATTGGTATGTCATACATATCTCACAGGCACAAAGTAGCTACATAGAGTAAATAAGCATGAAGAAAATCTATGAGATTGGAATATGGAAAATACTTCAACAACTCATCATGAAAACCACATGAAGAATTGTAAAAGAATTTTGAGATTCTCAACATTCAAATGTTACATATACACTAATATTAGCTTTATGCATGATTATGCTACTTGAAATTACTGAATTGTTCATACAGCTGTGAAACACTTATATTGGATATCAGTTTTCAAGCTTGAATTACTATTCTTAATGTGAAAATACTTTGAGAGGAAAGAATGAATCAAAGAAAGCCTGGGTAACCCATTTCTGAGGACTATGAGATGTAAGAGGTCCTAAAGCTAGGATAAATGGCGGAAATTGGACAATTAGTCAATTAAAACCTTTTTGGTAATCTTGTTTCCAAGGCTAATTCTCATTAAATTATGAGGAAATAGCAAATAATTTGCTAATTGTATGTGAAAAGGAGGTAATTAGCAGCTCTAGCTACTTTAAAAATATCCATTCTTGAATATTTTCCATGTATAAAAACTAAAAAGTTGTAATTAAAAACCTTTTGGGACTAGTATCTATGTCAATTCCTCATGGCAGCCAGCTGTCACTTTACTATTAACTTATACAGTGTAGAAAATGAGGCAAAACCTCAAAAATAAATTTAAATACAATTATTGAGTAATTATTTTTAAAATCTCAATATCAATAGAGTAAATTTCAATACATAATAAAAAGAAATTATGAATTAAGAATCTAAATTGGAAGCTTTATGCATTGTCTATTTTTGATGATTCTATGTGAAAAACTGAATCTCCAAAAGCTCATAGAAAATAAAACCTGTATTTTAATTTCCAATAAAATTTATCAATTTAAGAAAAAATGTTTCATTCAAAATAAAAGAGTACATAAATTAGTAACTCCTTCATTTATTAACCATGAATTTGTTGATAGCCATTTAAAATGACTTAATTAAGTAATTGTCACAGGGGCCCTTCTGAGCGAAGAGAGCCTGGCACTCAGTAAACTGGGACTCACTTGTAGTATTGGAATTATATAAGAAATAATACACTTAAGATATTAATAAGAATGGGTTTTTTAATCCAAATAAATATAAAAAAAGTAGCAGCATTAAATAATAAGAGTAAGAAAATAAAGGAGCCAACCACAACCAAGTCCAAGTCCACTGTTTCAACCTTTCAGAAAGAAAGAGAGGGGTTAATAAGGATATGGCCATCACAGCTCCACTGAACAGGTGAGTAAATGAAAAAACCAACTTAATACCAATAAATAAGAATATTTGTTAAAATAATAAATCAAATATATTAATTAACTGGGAAAAAGTCCCCACATGAGGAAGAGGGGCTGTTATATGTGTGAATCCACAAGCCCTGATCCAAAGAGTAAATTTTCCTGAGAAAATCAAATTGATTTAGATAATGCAGCCCATGTATGGATTTACAAGGTGTGTACAAGAGGTGTGGTGAAGCTGGGTGATCATACAGCTTGAGGCTTGTGAATCCAAAACTGTGTTTGGTGAATCCAGCCTGTACAAGTAGTAACAGGCTGTATTGGTTAATCCAACTGTATGAGTGTTTCAAATGAAGATTTCTAAAATGGCATACTCATCCACAACAAGGAGTTTCTGGTTTGGTGAGTTTGAGTGGGTATAAGCTTGAAACGCCCTTTACCCCTGATGATGGCTGGAACAGTAATTATGATAACTTTATGTGTAAACAAGAAATGTAATCATCAATCAAAGAAAGGAAATTGTTTTTTCATTTTTCTTAATTGAAAGCCTCTATTAGTTATTTTTTATTTAAAAGACATCTATTATTTCTGTTTTTTCAAATATTCATTCCAATCAAGCCTTATCATTTGATTTAATAATTGATTATTAAACCCTTCAACTCAACCAGAAAGACATCAAATTATAAAATATTACTATTAATAATACTTTTATAGCTGTTAATTGGTATGTTACTGCTTTACTCAAGCTTTTGACCCTTTAAATTCCCAAATAATCTACCAAATCCTTCCATGGCCTTTTTGGAGGGATGGTGAGTTATTTATTAGATTATCATAAAAAATTCTGCAAATTTTTAGTTTTATTCAAGAATTCATTACATTGATTAAGGAAAATAACTACATATTATTTTAATAAGCTTTACCATTAAATCTTCTTGTAATTGATTTCAGTAGAAAATTACTTCTTACTGTTATAATCACTGGTAGCATATGAAAAGTAAAAGAAATAATCAATCAAGTATTTGATTATTTGTGCCTATAATAAATCTATTTATTATATTTCATGAGAAAAGCTGTAGTATTATTGATTAATGATAATATTGGAAACAGGTTTTGAGGAAAATCTCACAGTATAATTAAGTCCTATAAAGTCAAACACAGCATTTTTTGCATTATTACTGACAATGTGTAAGTAGCTAACAACATGTATTGAGAATCACATGAATTCTTCCCTTCATTAATTAATGGTAAAAAGGTGATTTTCTGACTTTTACACACAGTTCACATTGAAGAATTCAATGTGCCAAACATTTTTCAAAATGGATCACCATTGTCTCCAATTGGGCTGACAGAAAATATAGCCCTATTGGATCCTCCTGATTGTCAGAACATAACATAAAGTTGTATTATATTCCAAATTTAAGTCTAAACTCTTATTCACAGAAAGTTCCTGAGAAGTCTCAAAGAGTAAATACAGCAACCAAGTCAATATATGACAATAATATCCAAACTAATCTATTTTCACATTTGTGTGCACAGTGGAATTTGACATATGTCACACTCACTCAAGCATCATCAATCAAGAAACTTCATGACCATTATTACAGTGCATATCAGATTACTTTACTAGAATGGGAAAACTTAAAAATAATAATTAACTTCCTTCAGTCACTTTGCAAAGAAAAACAGATCAACTGTGGGCCAAATTCTCTCACTAGGGATGGTTATTCAATGTTATATATGATTCCAAATAAATTTACATACCAGGTTAAGGTCTAATATTCTTCTATTAGTCAAAATACACAAATAAGTAGTATTTCTCTCTTGCAAGGCTTGTGAGTAGTATGAAGTGGCTCCAATTTAGTAAGCCTCTGAGGCTATGTGCACTAAAATTCCAAACTTTTTGAATATTCTGAATACAAAAAGCTCCAGCTTCCTGTGCAAAAATCCTGAACCTCAAAAATAAATCCAAATGTTTCCAAACACATGAGTCAATATTGGCAAAAATTAGTAAATTAGCCACTCCTCCAGCTATTGTCTTCAATTATGAGGCAAAAAGAAGTGTCAAGAATTCCAAAAATGCATTAACTGACCATACTAAAGTGGAAGTTCTTGGCTTCTTTGATGAAGTGTAGTCATCATAATTGTTAGAGGTAAGTACAATGGAAGCTAAACTGGAGAGGTTCTTTGCTGAAACACTGGCATATTACAGTTTTGGAAGTCACAAAAAACAATTTTCCAAACCTTGGAATTACTGCATACAAATTCTTGGCCATACCAGAAACTAGTTCCCCCTCCAATTAAGAGTTTTTAAGTGGGAGGAAGATTTTGACTTGTCAACAAGAATATCCTTCCTTGAAAAATTCCAGAAATTCTTTCTTTTGTCAAAAGCTGGGTACAGATGTTTGGCCCTTTGTACTCCAATGCCTAGAATCATTTCATTTTAGTTTTTGTTGAGTCCATCTTTGCATTTTTTTTTGTGCTTGTTGGTGCCCTGTGAGGTTGCCATACCCTTAGCACCTATCCCTGAGTACTTGGGAGTTCTGGCCCAGTAATACTTTTTCATCAGAATATCTTCCCAGAAATTTATGTTAGGGGCCCAGAAAGTTGCAGAATCTTAACTGTGTTGTGCACAAAATCATTCAATTTCTGTGAAACCCCACTACCAAAAAATCTTACAAAAGCAAGTGCAAGTGCTCTTATGGCATACAGCATGTGTTGCTACAAGAAGATAGAGAAGGTACAGCACTACTTGAGCCATTGCCAAAGGTAAAGTGGCAACAGAAGAATATGAAGCTAATTTCATGAAAAGATCAGAGAGATCAAACACTTAATCAGTTATATCAAAGAAACAGGGGGGTTTCAACACTTCACTCCTGACAGAAGATGAAATGGAAAGAACATACTAATTTTGAGGATCCATTAGCATATTCAACTAGTTGCTGTATTGAATTTGATATAATAAAATAAAAGAAAGATAATTAAACCTAATCTAATGATAAACTATTATGAATATGCATAACACATCATCAAATATTTAAATCCTGATTTGAGACAATCTTTTCTTCACACTTTTCAATTTTACTAATTCATTATTTATAAATTTTTAAATTTTTGATAGGTATGCTAATCCTCCAAAAGGAGAGATTAAAAGAATTTTATTAATTATACAATTAGCTTTACCTAGATGGCTATTTTAAGATGTGTCTATGAAGCTGTTGATAATATTACTATTGATCAACAGTACTATTACTGTTCTTATGAAATATAATAATAGAAATTCATTATAACCAAAATTAAATAATTTAATAATTATTTATTTTATGTGTTATACACTACTAGTTATTATAACAGTAAGCAGTAATTGTCTACAAGAATCAATTACAAGAAGAATTTGATAATAAAAACTTCTTTATTAAAATAATAAAATTATTTTAATATATAATTATCTTTTACAAGAATAGCTATAAAGATAACTCTTGACAAAAACTATTACTAGACAAAAACTTTAAAAATTAAGATAAATCACTCACTATTAATCCAATGAACCTTTTAGAAGATAATAGTAGAGAGATTTGACATAGAATTGTGGATTTAATTGATCAAAATTGATTTATAACAAGATTACAACAATATATAGTTTATTTCTATTATTTCAAGTCCTTCTGATTTATTTATGAAAGAATAAAACACCTAAGAAATAGTTTCAACTAATACTTACTTGTTGGTAATAAAGGTATAATAGGATAATGTGATGATTGGGAAGAAACAGCAAGAGGAGGCCTCTTTTAAGTCAAAAACAGCTTACAGAGGCATTCCATGGAGCAAACTGAAAACCATTGAGTGAGAAAACAATAAACCCTTTTGGATTATTTTTTGCATCATCTGTTGTCATGTAAGATTATCACAATTGCTTAATTGGTGCTTTTATGTGACTACAAACCCATTTATGGTTAACAATAAAAGAAGTAACAACTGTGAATCTTCTTTTATTCCAAAATAATCATTGATTTCTCAAAGTTATCAATGTTATTTGAAATTTCATCACAGAGTTTATTTTCTGTGAATTTTTGAAGATTCAGTACTTTACATGGAATCATCAAAAATGGACTGTAAGTAAAACTTAGAATTTTACTTATATAAGTATTATTATTTTTGGTTTTTACATTAATTTTACAGTTCGTAATTGGTTCTGAAAGTTTCAGAGAGATTCATTAAGAATTGTATTTTTAATGAATTCTTAAAGTTTTTACCTCATTTCTACATAGAATTGCAAATAGCACTATATGGCTGGTTGCTATGAGGTAAATCAATGGATACTAGTCCAAAAAGGGTTTCAATTACTCTTTTTGGGTTGAACCATGGAGACTGATTGAGAATCAACAAGGTTACAGGAGTCGAAGCTACTCTTTACCTCCTTGGTACATCAAAATAGCAGGTTATTTGCTATTTTATTATGATTTACTGAAGTTGTGACATGGTAACCAAGTTCCCAAAAGGTTTTAGCTTACTAATTGGGAAAATATCAGCCATGGATCCAATCTTTGGAGCTATCCACGCTTCAGAGACCTCAGAAGCTGGGTACCCTGGCTCTCTTTGATGTCTTTTGTCCCCCTTGACTATTTTTCACATCAAAATAGAAATTCAAGCTTCAAGTGAGATATCCACTATGGGTGTACCAAAAGTGCATGTAATAATAACATAATATTAAGTGCAAAGAACATGCATAACACTATTCTTAGTGTATATGTAACATGGGATTTTTCACATTCCCATTTTTTTGGCCTGAAATTGAGAAAAACCAATATTTTCATGGATATTTTATGTGGTATTGATGATGTGGTATTGAAGTATTTTCAATATTAACACCTCAAGGAGTTTATTTGAGCTTATTCACTCTATGGAGTTACTGTAAGGTTTGACTATGAAACAATAAGTAAAAATTACTAATATTTTACTTATTGTACTATGAATGTCCTTATTAATGAAATAAATAAGATAAAAATAATTATAATAATAAAGAATTATTATAATTATGGCGTAAAAATAATTATATTATTAATAAAAATATAATAATATAATTTATATTATAAAATATAATATAATATGATAAATATATTAATATAAAATAATTAATGTATTTAAAAGCACTTTATTATTGTTACAAACAAATAATAAAGGCGTAAAAAATTGTTTTTTATTAATAAAAAACAATTAATAACAATAATATTACTAATATTAAAGTTATAAATTAATATAAATACTATTTATATTAATTAAAGAATTATTAAACGAAAAATATAGGGAAAATTATTAATATAAGAGAAAATAACCTACTTTTAACACTTAATATAATAACTTTGAGATATTTTACGCCAAATAATGTAAATACAACCTATACAAATTGTTTTTACAATAAAAAATAGAGAAATTACAAATATTCTTGATTTTTTACATGGAAATGAGTTTGAGAGAGATTTTTAACAAAAACAGTTAAACAAATGATTCAATCACATCCAAATTGATGATTATAATAAAGATGAACTTTGGTCTTTAATAATATAAAAGTTTCATATATAAAGAATAAATATATTACCTTTTTGTTTGTATTTATTTAATGTTTTTGATGCGTCTGAGGGGAAAACAGAACAGAAAGAGCTCTATTTATAGTAAATACATCCCTCCTAGAGTCCAACAGGCTTCTAGTAGACGTTTACCGATCATATCCACTGGAATTCATCAATACTTTAAGGTTTGGTGGTGATTACATCATGATCAAACCTCATTACATCACTATTACGCCATTATTTAGAGTTATCACTATAACTCTAAGTCTGATGACGTCAAAGGCTTGGAAGAACCCCAAATTTCGTGGATTTTATTAGCTTTAATCATAAGATAATAGTATTCACCAATTTTAACACTTATATGACTGTTAAACTTAATTTAAGGTTACAGTGTGTGATCATAAATGATCAAATTAAGCTCAAACTTTGATCCTTAATAACTTTTAAGATTTACACGCTACAGCAATTCAGAGAGTGAATTCTGATAGCTTGGCATAGCCCTATTATGCTGCCAAGAGAATATCATTACATCATCAAAACTCTATTTTTGATTATTTTTCTTGTAACTCATCTTTTCTATTGGAATTTAATATTTCAAACTTCAAACTATGATTTCAAGGGGTTATACCTTGAATATTATAATACAAAATACATCATTCTTCACGAATAAACTAGTAGAATCAAACTATCTACTTATTTTTAAGTTTGGACCACTTTCACAACAAAGTGGTCAACAGCTCTGTTGATTTTAATCAATAATTCCTTACAGATTTTAACCTTGTTTATAGCTTGTGAAATAAACTTCATATCTGTGTTCCTACAGTAATTACGTGATGACTTTATTTTTGGTTCATCACTCTATCATATATAATTCAAGAGATATTAGCTAAATTCCTTGAATATTTGCATTGACCAAAAAAGTGCATATATTCAGGTTAATTCCTTAATTATTGGTTTTGAAGCTTAGCTTATTAATTGTTTTATGTGTGGTCTTTTATTGAGAATTCAATGGTACCATCTATTTTATATGATGTTCCATTAGGCTTTGAAATAAATAAGGATTTGTGGTTTTTATAAGGTATTATTACTCATAACTTATTAAATATTCACTTTACAGATATGCCATAAAAATGATATATGTGTATTTTACCATGGGGAATCCAATGGTGTAATTTATTTCACAAGTTTATTCATTGGTATTTAAGTTAAACCAAATTTTGTACCAGTTTATGGTATTTTTATAGTTTTTAAGGTACTTATAATTATATAAAATATTTCTTGTGACGTTTTTGGGTATGTGGTCATATCTAAAAGGATCACATTCCCTACCACCAAAAAAGATTGTACCACAATCTAATATGTGTGATTAGGGTATCATCTACTTTCCTACCTCTTCAATAGACTTTGACAGTCTTGAAGCTCAATAATGCTTAACTTTTCTATTTTTCAGGCTTTCTTTCATGTCTGAACCTTCTTAGTAGTTTATCAGCATTTGTTATATCTTTCTCAAGTAGCCATTCATCTTCTTGAGCTGAATTTCTATACCTGACAAGGTATTCCCTTTCTTTTTTGTTTCTTGTCCTTCTTTCTTTAAGGACTTTTACTATTTTCTTTGCCTCCCCTTCTTCCAAGGGGGGAATTTCAAGTGGGGATTTATTTCTTAGTGGAAATAACTCCTTTTCACTTGAACTGTAAGGTTTTATCAGACTTACAGGGAAAGTTGGGTGTTTGTTCATTAGCTAACCTGTGAGTTCCAATTGCACAGCATTGGGTCCATGAAGTGCTTTTATCATAAATGGTCCTGCAAAGGAATCTTTCAATTTCTTTGGACCTTTTATGTTATTGAAATTAAGGGTTGATACTAGGAGCAAGTCTCCTATTTTGAAGTCAGGTGGCTTATGACTTTTATCCCATCTTTCGTTTGCATATTTGAAAGAATCTTGAATACATCTGTTTGCATGGTGTCTTGCCTTGTCAAGCATTATCTTAACGCTGCTTGCTGTTGGATGTATATCCACTAAGTCCTTTTTGAGGGTATCATAAGGAAGTCTTGCAGTACAACCTTTTTCTACCATTGCTGGTGTTTTGCCAGGAGAAGAATGGATTGATGTTTTATATGCCAGTTCAAGAGCTGGTATTAGTGTACACCAATCATGGGTAAAACCATCAGAATCTTTGAATTCTAGCCCATAGGCACAGAATATTTTGATCATGTCCTCTAATGTCTGTATCATTCTTTCTGCCAAACCATCAGTTTGAGGATGGTAAGCTGTTTAGAATGTTAATTTTGCTCCAAACAAGCTATGGAGATTTGTCCATAATGCTGAAGTGAACTTTGGGTCTCTGTCACTTATAATATTCTGGAATATGCCTGTATGGCTAATGACTTTATTCCATATCATTATGGCTGTGTCCATAGCTGTGTCATCTTTATGACATGGTAGGAACATGGGAGTTTTGCTATACCTGTCAACCAATACAAGGCATGCATTATAGCTCCTGTCTCCTCCTGGGGGTAATGCTGTTACCCAATCCATATGAGCTATTTCCCAAGGGGATTTTGGTTCTTGGATTTGGATCATCATTCCAAATTTCTTTCCTGTGGCTCTGTTGGCTTTTTGACATCTATCACAGGTTTGGCAGTATTCTATAATGTATTTCTTCCGTTTTGGCCACCAAGAGAAGGTTTTCACCCTTTCTAGTGTCCTGTCTTCGGAAAGGTGTCCAGCTGCAACACTATCATGACACTCATGTACAATAGTGTTTATCAGGGTTCTATCTGTTAAGGCCATAACACATGTGTGTTTTGTTCTATGGTAAAGGATTCCATCAAGGAGGTGGAATCTTCCTTCATCATATGCCTTTTTCCATGTTTCATCTAGTTTTGATGAAAGTGATGGGTCTTTGCAGTCTTTCATTAGAAGTTGCCTTATGATATGGCAATTTTTGTCTATCTTATAGCTTTCTTTAACTTGGTTAAAGAATTCTGTGCCAATGTCTGTAACAAATATTCCTTCTATATGGTGTTCTTCTTGTGGTACCCATGCTGGATTGTCAGGGGTATTTGCTAGAGCCCATCTGCTAAGACCATCTGCATTCTTATGAATATTGCCAGATTTATGAACAATATTCATATTTCCTCTATATTCTTGGATAGCAATATGCCATCTCAGCATATGTCTATTTGGGGTTTTCATATTTAATAGAGATTTTACAGCATTACAGTCTGTAATCACATCAAATACTGTTCCATCCAAATAGTAATGTAATTTTTCTAAAGCCCATACTAAGCAGAGGCATTCCATTTGGCTTTCTCCATATCTTGCTTCTGTTGGATTTATCTGTCTTGAAATAAAACAAATTGGTCCTTCCACTGGTTTATCATTGATAATTTGTGTCTGGTGTAGTGAAGCACCCAGTCCTTCTCCACAAGCATCAATGTAAAGCTTGAAGGGTAGTTTCCAATCTGGCATTAGAAGAAATGGGGCATTTGTTAAGGAATTTTTCAATTCTTCATATGCCTTGACTCTTTCTTCTGTCATTTCATAGACTGTTTGTTGGTCACATAGCTTATACAAGGATTTAGCAATTTTTGCAAAGTCCTTTGTGTGCTGTCTATAGTAACCGGCAAATCCGAGAAATGATTGCATTTCTTTTTTGGTTTGGGGCATTGGTTCAAGTAGTACTGCTGATACTTTATTCTTGTCTATGCGTAGACTAAGTCCAGATACAACATGTCCTAGTGCATTTAGTTCACTGTATGAAAAATGACACTTTTTCAAGAATATTTTCATATTCACTTGGACTATTTTCTGTAGTACCCTTTCTAGTCTTGTAAGGTGATTTTCCCAAGTTCCTGATCAAACTATGATATCATCAATATAGATAATTAACCATCCTTCTGATAATTCTTCAGGAAATATGGTATTCATCATTCTTTGATAATGGGAAGGTGCATTCTGTATGCCAAATGGCATTCTTAAGTATTCAAAAATCCCACAGTGGACTTTTATCCTCAGTAGTTTTTTGGCATTGTCTGTTAAGACATTTTGATGAAAACCCTTTAAGGCATCCATGGCTGCGATGAACTTAGCCTGTGACAGTTGTGTCAATGTCTCATGGATCCTGGGTATTGGATATCTGTCTGGAATGGTATAGGTGTTCAGAGCTCTGAAGTCTCCTACCATCCTTGATTTTCCATTATGCCAAGTTATGATGACAGGTGTAGTGACTTCGACCTGTTCATTATGTCCTACCTTTCTTAATACTCCAAGGTCCATTAATTCTCTAATGTGTACCTCTAAGGCTTCTCTAGCCCTTGGACTAGCTGGGTAAGCAGGTCTTCTTAGTAGAGGTGGGTAAGGTTTTTCCACATTAAGAATTATATCCACTTCATGTCCAATTATGGCACCTAGTGGCTCTTTGTCAGTTGCAAAGGCATTTTTATACTTAAATAAGAGGTCAATCAATTTTTCTTTCATTTTTTCTGTTAATTCTTGATTATATTCTGCCTCTTTAAGTTGTTCAGATATAAAAAGTTCCTTTTCTGGAATTTTTTCTTCATTCTTAATAAATGTGATTTGTTTTTTGTTATTTAAGAAGCCAAACATTTGTCTTTTGTTGTCTCCTATGGTAAAATATCTATCCTTTTGGTTGGAGATATCTATACCATAAATTGTTAAATAATCATTTCCAAGTATGAAGTGATTACTAGTACAGTTGTCCATTACTACAAACTCTACTTTGATTCTGACACATTGTGAGGGATGAGGAAAAATTAGTGTTAAATCAATTATTCCAAGGGGCTTCATGCTCTCACTTGCACTACTAAATTTGACACCTTGTATTGGCATAGGTTTTTCTTGCCAGTCTGGGACAATGGTTTTTAAATAACTTTTACCAACACAGGTGCAATATGCTCCTGTACATAAGCTAGCTTTTCCTCTTGGTTATCAACCATAACAATACTTATACTTGATTTTCCAGCTGTATATCCCATTCCTCTTGCAGGTTTGGTCCTATACATTTTGGCATCTTGTATGTTTGTCAGGTTTGTGTCAGATGTCCCAACTTGTGGTAAGTTTGAGTTAACATCCAATACTTCATAAATTATATCAATATTATTAATTTGTGCATTAATTATATTGATTTCATCACTTTCAGAGCTTTCTGACTCTTCTGTCTCTTTTTCAAAGTCAGATTCCTCTTCTTTGTCATTGTGGTTTTCTGTTTCCAAAATTTCATTAATCTTTGCCTTTTTAAGGCAATTATTGGCTAGGTGTCCAATACCTCCACATTTATGGCATTTTCTTTGCCCATTATTGTTGGATGTATTGGGCTTGAAGGATTCTTTTGATTTATATTTTTTGATAAATGGTTTATCTGGGCTTTTAATGTCCAATTTCCTCCAAGCCCTGCCAATTTTTGTTCTTGTAACTATGTCTTCTAGTGCATTAATATACTCTTCTGTGGAGCATGGTTCTATACATCTGCTTCTTAGGGCATGTTCTAGCTCTCCTCCACATTTCTTGAGTATTTTCATATGCACCATTTTTTGTGACATTTCTGGGCACAATGCATTAAGTCTTTCAACTTGTTTCAAGAATCAAGTTAAAGATTTGTCTTTGTCTGGGTCAAAGAAAGAATTTCCAGATGCATTTTCTATTTTGTACCTCCACACATCATTAGCCCACTTGGTGATTATTTCTTGTTTCCACCAAGACCAGGTATTTTTGCCATTTTTTTGCCTTATGCCATAATACCATCTTTTTGCAGATTTTCCAAACAATGAATGTAATCTTGCAGTGATTAATTCATCTGGTATGGCATAATCTTCTTGCAGCATGTCAATTTTTTTGATAAAAGACATGTGGTCATATTCACCTTCTCCTGTGAATGTTGGCCGTTCTTTTAATTGAGGTGCTTCCTTCATTAAGACTTGGTTATTGTATTGGTGACTCAAGTCTGTTATGAATGGATTTGTTATTTTCTCTTTTGGTTTAACAGGGCTTCTTATGTGAGAAAATGGTGTTGATAACTTTGGCATATTTAAATTAGCCTCATTAATTTTATCCATTTTTTCAGTAATAAGCCTTATTTCACTTTGAATGTCATCTTTCAGATGCATTCTTGCTTCATCACTCTTTTCCACATGGTCCAAAAGTAAGTTTTGGTGTGATGAAGTCTTTTCTTCAAATTTTTCTACAAAAATACTTAATTTGTTTAATTTTGATTTAAGATTATCAATTCTCACGTCATAATTGATTGTCAAAGTTTTTTCTTTGATATCACTTATGTATTTATACAACTCTTGTTGTCCTTGTATTAATTTCTGAGTATTGTCAATTAATACTTTTGGTTTATTATTTTCAATCATAAATTTTATGTTATCAATTTCTTTCTTATTTTGTACAACAAGTTTTGTTAAAGATGATAAACTGTTCATTATTTCTTGGGAAGATAATAAACTATTTTTAATGTCTTGAAGAGGTAAAATACTATTTTTAAGCTCTGTTAAAGTATTTACAACATCAGGAGACAAGGTTATTTCTTTGGGAAATGGGGTTGTCTCATTCTTTGTTCCTCTTTGTCTTTGAATTCCATCAAAGTTCTGGCCATGTTGAAGACATTGTCCATGGCATCTTTTTGGATATTGGGAATCCTGTAGCTTGGGGAATATGGTTTTCTCCAATTCTTTTTCTTGTTCTTCTTCCCTTCTTGGGGAAGTGGGTTGACTTGGGGCTTGCTGGTAGAAGCTACTGGGGCTTCTTCCTTGGTTTCCTCCTTCTTTTTGGAATGATACTCCTTGATCTTTTTGATTTGAGGTTTGGATGATAGTGGATTCCATCCATTGGAGTATCTCACTATTTCCTCCTCTTTGAGGAACTTTTTCAGGATGTGCCAGGAGTTCATCACTCCTTGGTGTATTTGAGGCAACATTTCCCAATCTTTGTCCTTGTATACTGTGTAGTACTGTTTGTACTGGCTCATGTAGATGTCTATTTGAGCCCTCTGAATGTGATTTGTACCTGTTTGAGTCACTCATACTTAGTTCCAATTCAGGTTCAGATATCATGGGCATTTCAGGGACTTGCCTTTGGGATAAGGAACTTCCTTGTGTGGATTCTGTTCCACTGGGGATATTGCCCTTCCTTTTCCCTATTGAGTAATCAATTCTACCTCTGAGTCCAGCTCCATCTGATTGGATGGAGTATTGGGAGCCTCTTCTGGTAGTCATTTTATAAGAAAAATAAGAAATAAGAGGATTTAAGAACAGGAAATTTCTTATGGTAACTTATAAATGAGGTACTCACCTTCAGAGTCTTGAATGGTGGGTCCTGGAAAGTCCAATTTCTTGGTTTTCTTTCTTTTGGAAATTATTGGTGTTAGAGAACTTTGACAAGTTTCTTCCACCAATCTTTCAACAGTGGTTTGGTTATCCTCTGTTGGGTTGTCTTCAAACACTAAAAAAGACAAATAAATATAAGTCTTTTATATAAAAGTGTTATTTTTGGTAAGATATGGCAATTTTCCATGTAAAAATTGCTTTTATATCTTTTTTTTTATGGAAAAAAATGAAAATAATGAAAGAAATGAAATTAAAAAGAATAAAATAACTTTTTTATTGGTTTTTAATATTTTTAATATTTTTTGTGTTTTTTTATTTTTAAGGAATAAAATGAAAATGAATATGATTCTTTTTAAATTAATTTATAATATAAAATTCTTCTTAATTTTTAAAATATCTTTTTTAATCACTAGAGTCACTCAAAGAAAGTCTTTGCAAGTCTAAGGATGCGAAAGCCCACGTGTAAGACAGTACAATTGCTTTCCAAATGTCTCAATAGCTTTTAAAATCAATAAATATGAAATTATTATATAATTTTATGATTATAAGTATAATTTATTATTGGATAAGCCCAATTAGAATTTTTTTAAAGGTCTTTTAGAGTAAATATCACGGCCAGGCCCCCAAATGTAAGGTTTGACTATGAAACAATAAGTAAAAATTACTAATATTTTACTTATTGTACTATGAATGTCCTTATGAATGAAATAAATAAGATAAAAATAATTATAATAATAAAGAATTGATATAATTATGGCGTAAAAATAATTGTATTATTAATAAAAGTATAATAATATAATTTATATTATAAAATATAATATAATAAAATAAATATATTGCTATAAAATAATTAATATATTTAAAAGCACTTTATTATTGTTACAAACAAATAATAAAGGCGTAAAAAATTGTTTTTTATTAATAAAAAACAATTAATAACAATAATATTACTAATATTAAAGTTATAAATTAATATAAATACTATTTATATTAATTAAAGAATTATTAAACGAAAAATATAGAGAAAATTATTAATATAAGAGAAAATAGCCTACTTTTAACACTTAATGTAATAATTTTGAGATATGTTACGCCAAATAATGTAAATACAGCCTATACAAATTGTTTTTACAATAAAAAATAGAGAAATTACAAATATTCTTGATTTTTTACGTGGAAATGAGTTTGAGAGAGATTTTTAACAAAAACAGTTAAACAAGTGATTCAATCACATCAAAATTGATGATTATAATAAAGATGAACTTTGGTCTTTCATAATATAAAAGTTTCATATATAAAGAATAAAGATATTACCTTTTTGTTTGTATTTATTTAATGTTTTTGATGCATCTGAGGGCAAAACAGAGCAGAAAGAGCTCTATTTATAGTAAATACCTCCCTCCTAGAGTCCAACAGGCTTCTAGTAGACATTTACTGATCATATCCACTGGAATTAATCAATATTTGAAGGTTTGGTGGTGATTACATCATTATCAAACCTCATTACATCACTATTACGCCATTATTTAGAGTTATCACTATAACTCTAAGTCTGATGACGTCAAAGGATTGGCAGAACCCCAAATTTTGTGGATTTTATTAGTTTTAATCATAAGATAATAGTATTCACCAATTTTAACACTTATATGACTGTTAAACTTAATTTAAGGTTACAGTGTGTGATCATAAATGATCAAATTAAGCTCAAACTTTGATCCTTAATAACCTTTAAGATTTACACGCTACAGCAATTCAGAGAGTGAATTCTGATAGCTTGGCATAGCCCTATCATGCTGCCAAGAGAATATCATTACATCATCAAAACTCTATTTTTGATGATTTTTCTTGTAACTCATCTTTTCTGTCGCAATTTAATATTTTAAACTTCAAACTATGATTTCAAGGGGTTATACCTTGAATATTATAATACCAAATACATCATTCTTCACTAATGAACTAGTAGAATCAAACTGTCTACTTATTTTTAAGTTTGGACCACTTTCACAACAAAGTGGTCAACAGCTCTGTTGATTTTAATCAATAATTCCTTACAGATTTTAACCTTGTTTATAGCTTGTGAAATAAACTTCATATCTGTGTTCCTACAGTAATTACGTGATGACTTTATTTTTGGTTCATCACTCTATCATGTATAATTCAAGAGATATTAGCTAAAATCCTTG
The DNA here is from genome assembly GCA_023105745.1 of Austropuccinia psidii. NCBI lineage: Eukaryota > Fungi > Basidiomycota > Pucciniomycetes > Pucciniales > Sphaerophragmiaceae > Austropuccinia > Austropuccinia psidii. The sequence goes on from JALGQZ010000014.1 coordinate 3,567,477, forward strand.
AATATATGCATTGACGAAAAAAGTGCATATATTCAGGTTAATTCCTTAAGTATTGGTTTTGAAGCTTAGCTTATTAATTGTTTTATGTGTGGTTTTTTATGGAGAATCCAATGGTACCATCTATTTCACATGATGTTCCATTAGGCTTTGAAATAAATAAGGATTTGTGGTTTTTATAAGGTATTATTACTTATAACTTATTAAATATTGACTTTACAGATATGCCATAAAAATGGTATATGTGTATTTTACCATGGGGAATCCAATGGTGTAGTTTATTTCACATTTTTATTCATTGGTATTTAAGTTAAACCAAATTTTGTACCAATTTATGGTATTTTTATAGTTTTTAAGGTACTTATAATTATATAAAATATTTCTTGTGACCTTTTTGGGTATGTGGTCATATCTCAAAGGTTCACAGTTACCCTAGGTGAAGATTTGTGTAGAATCCAAATCTAGCCTTAAATTCATGGATTTACTAACTCAATAAAAAGTTATTCATCTTTTTTGAAATCAAAAAGGATGAATTTTGAATATATGTATGACTTATGAGTTATGCATAGTTCAGAATTTGTTTTTAAGATAATTGTGGCCTATTTGGGTATGTAAAATATACCTCAAGGCTCATAGCTATAATATATTAAACTATTTTTCTTAGTAAAATTCAAATTAAAAATATATATCTGGAACTTTATAGAACTTTATTGAAGAATAACAGGTTATGGGCTGCCTGCCTTAACAATTATCTTGCTACTATACTAGATTGAATATTTATCTTATTTTTTATCTTTTACTTATTTTATTTTATATTTTTTTTCAAAAATTTGTTCTCCTCATCCCAATATTGATATCTCTTGTAGAACTGGGACCTCCTATCACTCAATCAAAACAAACATTCCAATACTCCAGTCATTCTAACATTATGGTTGACTCAAAATACACATCTACCAGCAACATGAGTGTTATTTTGAAAGCCAACAAGCAGATTAAAATCAATCAGTGATTCATCTCATTAGCTGAAAAAGTCAGGCCCCAATTAAGGAATGATGGTGCCAGTTTCAACTTATGGTCACTGCTTGGACAACTGACTTGATGGGTGATCACAATTACTTTCAGAAAGCAACTGTGGACAAAAATATCAAATGAAATCTAGTTTCCCAACGTTTTGTTGAGCATAGCATCAATAATGGTGTTTACAATTCTGTCACCTCCTGTATTTTGAGCTCTGATTCTTGCTGAATATATCAAGTCTTAAAAGATAGATTCAATTGCCCTTCATGGTCTTGGGTCTTCTAACATGCAAACATCTTATTTAAAAATTCATCAGATTGTTTGGACAACATCAATAAATATGCCACGTCTATCACTGAAGATATTCAAAACTTAGAGAATCAATTGGAAAAAATTGACTGGGGAATTATTACAATGTTAGCCATTTACTCTTCTGTACCATCAATGCATCAGCTCATAACACCTGCAATTAATACTCTAATGGAAACCAATCCTGAAATAAAAATTTTCCCAGTTGACCTCCTCAACATGATTAGGAAGATTTCTACAACTTCAATTTCATTTGATCATAGAAATGTGTCACAACCATGGAAATTCACCCTCTTGGACCTCAATATGTCATATTGATTCCATATTCAATTTATGGAAATTTGGCCAAATTGACCATGTCATCTTGTTTGGCCTTTTATGGTCATTTCACTATCTGGGCTCCAACTTGTCCCCTTCATCATTATCAGGCCTTTCCTGGGCAGGTTTTGCTTTTTGGTAGTCTTTTGTATTTTCCAGTCAATAGGGAAAATACAGCTCAAAAGCCTGTATTTGGCTTTTTAAACTTAAAATACAGATTGGTGCATTTTGCTCATTTTTTCTGTGTTAGCCATTTTAAGCCATTTTCCCATGTAATATGGGAAATATGCCCAAATGACCATATTAGGCTATTTGGGGCTTAATTGCAATATTTACACATTTTTTGTGCACTCTTAGAAAATACAGTTTTAAAGCTGTATTAGCTGTATTTGGCCAAAAACCCAAAAATGGCCAAATCACCCAAAAGACACTTTGTCACCTCTGAAGCCACCAAAACCCATTTTTTCCTATTATCCTCCTGGCATCAATCCAAAAGACCTTTGGCCACTTTCACCCTCCAATAAGCAAAAGTGCCATAAATGGTGTTATACACCATTATGCATCTTTTTTCACCAGAAATCCAATGGTATTTCAATTTTTTATCAGGTCATCAAGGCATCACGTCATCTGGAGGATTCATCAAGGCTCAAGGACAAGTGTCAATCTCAAATACCAATGATGCCATCAAGCAATCATTGGTTATTCTCATTCACAGTATTCCTCCAAGGCAATACTGGCAGTACATTCTCAAGGGATATTCAAGTGGAAGTTCCAAAGCAATTTGCCAATGGTCATTGCTCCATCAGCCCACTTTGGAAACCACATTCATTCAATGAAGCCTTTATTCATCAAGACCTGTATTTCATTCATACACCATGGGAATTTCATTTCCCAATTTGTCAAGGTATACACATCATCAAGCCATCAAATACAGCTTCATGGATTCAATACAGACCAGCTGTCAGCCTGAAGGAGTCAAGCTCTCAACTCTTCACATATACCAGCCTCCTTTGACCCTGGGGGCTTTTTTCCCCCAGTTAATTAATATATTTTTATTTGATTCTATCTTCATTTTCTTTTAATTCTGTTAAGTGGATACTAATATTATCAATTCAGGAATTTAGCAACTCTTTCTTTTCTTTCTTTGCCTGTCAATGGATATTTGGTAGTCATATCCTTACTAATTCCATTGTTCATTTTGGCAGGTTGAAACAGTGATTAAGGACTTACTTGGTTGGCTCTTTGGCCATTTGGCTTCTCTTTCCTATTAATGCATCTCATCTTTGTACCTGCATATTTCTTAAAGTAATTTCATTCTTTTATTTTCTTTCCTTTATTCTTTGGAGTCTTGCAAGTGAGCTCCCTGATTTCTGCATTCCAGGTCACTCTCTTCTTCCACTCAAGCCCCTGTGACATTATATTAATTAGCTCATAATTTCTTTTCATCCTGTTCATTGTTTCTTGATACTTTCATTCACTCATTTCATTGAAATTATGACTCTTTAATGCTTATGAGCTTTATGATTCATTGTCACCTCTCAATTTTCTCTCATTCATTCTTCATTTTGAAAATTGAAAGATGACCCAATTTCATTTTTTGTTTCTCTTTTTAAAGCTTTATTCAAATCATCCAATTTATTTGATTGATAATTCAGGCTTAATCTTATTTTAATTTGATTTTTAAATTTATCATCAAGATCATTCAGATACATTCTGCAAAAGAAATCCATATTGATTTATTCTTCAAGAATTTTGATTTTTAAAGAAGAACTCACTTAATTTGATTTGATTGATTGATGTGACATAATTGATATTGACTTCATGTCAGCCTGTGACTCAAACCCAGAGCACAAGCATGACAGCCAAAATACCATAAACCAATGGTATAGCCAAGATACCACCAAAAAATGGAGCTGAGCCAAATCAGCTCAAAAAGTATCAAAAGAAAGAGGAAACTCACCCCTTTCTGAAAATATAAGTCCCATCACCATAGGACAAAGAATAACAAAGTTATTCCTGCTCAAAGTTATTGCTGAGCATAAACATTAATTTTCACCTCTCATCTAAAATCTAGAAGGAGAGGCTTAACCCCATCAAATGGGTAGTCAAAATGAAGATCTAAGCCAGGGCTATCCAATGATACCAGACAAACTGAGCTAGCACCAATATTACTGGAGTTATGGTCAATTTCAGGCCAAATAAGGGTGAACAAAACATTCACCTCTCATCTAACTTCTACAGTTTTAGTGTGAGATACTTGAAGTGGGGCCTTCTTGGAAAGAGCACAATCAGGGCTATCTGATGATGTCATCCACTCCCCCATATCTCAACTACAGCAGAATTTAGGGGGGAAACAAGCTCAATACAGCTTTTTGCCTAAAACATGCATATGTACAAAAATCTTGTACATGGCATATCTTTGCCATATTTAATGATAGCGATATCAAAAAAGGTACCATTGTTTAGAACACACACAGGGCTACACACCAGCTCAGTTTTGAGGTTGATATCTCAAGAACTGACAAATTTATATCTGTTTTAAGGTCAAAATCCCACATTCTGACCAATACAGCCTTACCATGGGATAATATCCCATAACCATGAATATGAGGTGCCAAATAGACAAAGAAGCTTGTTTTTACTTCAATACCTCATATTTCAGTCAATACTGGGGTCCCATACAGTTTTTGTACAGCATTCTACGCGTCATACATGTCAGAATCAGGCTGCGAGGTCCCCAGATGAAACCTTTCACCCTGTATTGGTGAAAACTGCCCAGATGTGGTTTCAAAACCACATCTGAGCCCAATACAGGTTGTACAGGCTGTTTTCAAACCACAAGCCATTACTAGAGAGTGAAAAATGTTCACTTACTCTACATGGAAAGGTCTAGCACCCTTTCCACCCCATTTCAGGATAAAAAGGAGGCTTTTCACAGCCAGAATTGTCTCCTCATCCTGCTCTTGAATAACGTATGTAGTAAACTGTCAAGAACAGCTTTACTCTTGGTTAGTAATCAGGTATAATTATAAATCTCAATTATTGTAGTCTTTTATTATTGTAACCCAACAGATAAAGCTGCACCCAGGGCTTTCAACAGCACTTACCACCACTATATTACATATAGTAAAGCCCTTTTAATCTTAAATCAAACCATCTTCAACTCTTATAAATCTCTTTTAACCATTTTTACCGTGTCACAAACATAGTTAAAGTTGTAACTAGCCTATTTACACCTTTATCATAGTTTCATCCTGACACTTCAAGAAAATTGATTGACCTGAAGATTTCATTTACTTTGCTGATTTTTCACATCACGTATTTTGACATAAAATTGATTTGCCTCAAGAATTAATTTTATTGACTTATTTCTGCAAGATTTGGATTTTGATTGATTTGACATATTGATTAATTGACTTGAAGATTTCATTTTGACATTGATTGATTGATTTATCTCAAGCTTTCATTTTTATTGATTGATTTTTCCTTCAAGTTTCCAGTTGATTTGCCTCAAGCTTTTCATATTCAAATTCTTGATTTTATTAATTTCATTTCATTTTTATTCCTGAAAATCATCCGTGTTCAAAACTCACCTCTGGAAAGACAGACAAGATCTCAGGCCAGAACTCAAGCTGTTCTCACTCCAACTCCAAGAGCTCCTCTTGACATCATCCCAGAAGTTCCTCAACTGAGGGCCCAATTAGACAGAGGACCCATTTTTGAAGGAGCAGCACCATCCAGGAAGAAAGGAAGAGGGCCAAGCAGATCAAGCTCATTTTCAGGAGTAGTTGGCAGCTTTCCAGGACTCTCAAGGACAACTTACAAAGATCCTGGTGAAGATGGTGAAGAGGAGGAGGAGAATTCTGATGGTACTGAAGGTGCTGCTTCTCCTGTGGGGGCATCCCAAAGTACTGGAGGGCCAACTCTAGCCCAGTCTAATCAACCTGTCTCTCATCAGTCTGAACCATCTTCATTGGCAATCATGGATCAAATGACTTAAATTATGGCCAATCTTCAAGCAGATTCATCTTCTGAAGAATCAAGACCACCAGCCTTCAAGACTCCATCTATGAAGGCACCAGAATTCTTTTATGGGAATCAGCCCTTCAAAGTCAGAAGTTTCATTTAGTCTTGTCAATTGTTTTTTCATAATGATCCAGAAAATTTCTCTGAATACAGAAAAAAAGTTCTATATGCCACTTCATTTCTCATTTTCAGGGCTGCAAAATGGATTGAGCCTTCTCTTTCGTATCTCACCAATCAAGACCCAAGCTACCTTCTCAATTCATGGAAATTATTTTAATTTCAACTCTTCACCTTATTTGGGGACCCAAATGAAGTCAGAAAAGCTGAAGCACAGATGGATTCCTGAAGAATGAAAGAAGTTGGGCATGTATCCTTATCAATTGCTTATTTCAGAAGTTTGATCTCAAGAATTGGGGATTGGGGTAAAAGACCTCTCATCCATAATTTTAGGAAGGGATTGCCATCCCGTATTTTGGATTAGTTGGCCTCCCATCCTTCAAGAATTTACTCTCTTCAAGACTTAATGGATATTCCCCTAGAGCTTGATACCAGGTACCATGAGTGGCAAAATTCAAAGAGTCATTAGCACGAGAAGAATCCAGAAGCCTCAAAGTAAAATTCTTCTCATCTTCAAGATTTTTCAAGCTCAAGTCAAAAGAAGAAGAAGAATTTTCAGCAGAGGGACAAGCCCCATTATTCTTTATTGAATAAAGATTTCAAGTTGATGAATTCTGAAAAATAAAGAAGAATCAAGGAGGGTTTATGTACCTATTGTGGTGAGAAGAACAGTCTTGATTCTTGTTTCAAAAGACCTCAAAACCAGCTTGCCCAACCATCAGGCAATTTTCCCAGACAGGGAGAAGCCTGAGTGAAGATAATGTTGTGTTCAATGGTCTTCACTGTTTTTTATCCAGAGCACAATTGTGGACTCTGAATACTGGTGTCAAGAATTCTCTTAAATTCTTTGTTTTTTCTTCTCTTTCTGAGTTTTTTACAGTATTTGCATTTATTCTGGTGCAACCAACTCATTCATTGCAAAGCAGTTTGTTCACAAGTATTCTTTGCCTATGTCAGAACTCCCATAGAAAATTCCTCTTATCATTCTGGACTCCTAAGAGTCCCCTTCCCTATTTGTGACTCACCATACCAAACATATGGTTGAGCTCCTTTCTTTCACAAGCTTTGAATGGGAATTTATAGTCATTGATACTCCCAAGGGAGAAGACCTCATATTGGGATTTGACTTTCTTCATCATTTTAATCCATCTATTGATTTGAGGCAAGCGCTAATCACCTTTAATGCTGATCAAAAGGACTAATATGATCCTTCAAAATCTTTCAGTAATGATTTTTCTTCTTCCAAATCATGTGCAGCTCTGGTTGGTGATTCTAGAACACCATCATTTCTATTTTATGTCCATATTCCTTCCCTTAATTCCCATCAGTCATTACTATCTTCTAGAGATGAAGTCTTCAAAGATATTCAAGATTTTCGAGCAGATAATTCTGTAACTTCACTTCATCTCTTTTTTGGAAATATGTACCTTCCCCCTTCATCTTATCATGACTCCCTGGAGGAGTTGTGGGATGAAGAGGAAGAGCCAGAAGAAATAGAAACCGTGATTAAGGCTGTTCCTTCTGCTTATCACCAGTACTTGGATGTATTCTCCAAGGTAAAAGCAGAGAAACTTCCTCCTCACCACACCTGTGATCATCATATTGAGCCAGAGGGATCTCTATCTCAAGTTGGGGTGATCTACTCTTTACCAAACTAAGAGTTGGACACACTCAGGGCCTACATTTCAGAGAATGTGGAGAAATGTTTCATCTTGCCAAGCTCTTCTTCAACAGAAGTACTGTCCTCTTTGTCAAAAAGAAAGATGGTGGCCTCCATTTGTGTGTTGATTACCGCAAACTCAATCCTGTTACTAGGAAGAACAAGTATCCTGTTCCTCCTATGAATCAGCTTCTTACTGTTTTCAGTGGTTCCTCTATCTTCTCCAATATTGATTTGCGTGGTGCATATAACCTGCTCGGAATCAAGGAAGGTGATGAACAATTGACATGTTTCAGAACTAAATATGGCTGTAATGAGTATTTGGTATGCCATTTGGACTCACCAATGCTCCTTCCTCTTTCCAAAATCTTGTCAATGATATTTTTTATGATCTTTTTGATATTTATGTTGTGGTTTATTTGGATGAAATTATGGTCTTTTCCAAATCTGAGGAAGAAAATATCACTCATGTGTCCACTGTTCTCTCCAGGCTCAGAGCCAATACCCTCTTTGCTAAGGCCTCCAAGTGCCTATTTAATGTTTCTAGTGTAGAGTATTTAGATTATGTTGTTTCCTCTGAGGGCCTCAAGATAAACCAACCAAAAGTCCGGCAAATTCTCAATTGCCCACCTCCAAGAAGCCTCAAGGCTCTTCAATCATTCCTTGGCTTTTCCAATTTTTACTGCCGTTTCATCAAGAATTATTCACAGAAAATTGGTTCACTCAAAAGTTTCCTCAAGAAAGATTCCCGTTTCCCCCTCAATGAAGAGGCTCTTAGACATTTTTATCGACTTAAAGAGGCTTTCACCATTGCTCCAATCCTTTCTGACTTTAATCCTTCTCTACCCACCATTGTAGAGATTGATGCTTCTGATTATGCCTTGGTTGCTGTACTGAGTCAGGAAAACATCTCATTTCATTTGATATTTGAAAGCTTCTTCCAGCAGAGGTAAACTATGAGATTCATGACAAGGAACTCCTTGTCATAGTCTGGGCTCCCAAGCACTGGAGAGCTTTTCTCCTTTCTCTTTCTTCCTCCTTTGAAGTTCTCACCAATCATAGTTCACTTCAATATTTCATTTCCTCAAAGATTCTCACTTGCCGTCAAGCCTGTTGGGCTGAGTTTCTCTCTGAATTCCATTTTTCAATCACTTACTGCCCTGGCTGCTTGGCTACCCTTCCAGATGCATTGTCACGTCAGCACGGCGTTTACCCAGAGAGGGGGAATATTTCATCAGCAAGAATCCAATTAAGTATCAAAAAATAATCAAGCAAGATGAAACTAGAGCCTCAAAGTTCTTTGCAGTCAAATTTGATTCATTTTCAAATTTTATTTACTCAATTCAGAAGGCATAATGGCAAGATTCTCCATCTAGAAGTATTCTTCAAAATTTGGGTAAAGGTAAATCTGTTCAAGATTATTCTCTTGATTCCTCTTATTAGCTCCTCCTGCTCAAAGATTGGGTGGTGGTTCCAAATGACCCCACAATTCAACTCAGAGTACTTCAAAAGAGGCATGACTCTCCTCTAGCTGGACACCCTGGCCAAGAGAAGACTCTCAAACTTGTCAAGACAGATTTACACTGGTCCAGCATGACTCAATTTATCAAGGATTATTTGTCATCCTGTCAACAGTGCTCAAGAAACAAAAATATTAATCACAAGAAGTTTGGACTCCTCAAACCTCTTCCAATTCCAAATGGTCCTTGGATCTGTCTTTCAATGGATTTCATCACTCAATTTCTACTGTCAAATTCCTTTGACTCAATCTTTGTCGTAGTGGACAGATTCTCAAAAATGGCAGTTTTCATTGCAACAAGGTCTTCAATAACTTCACTGGATTTGGCCCATTTATTCATCAAGAATAGTTTCTCAAAGAATGGCCGGCCTTCAAGAATTGTTAGTGATAGAGGTTCTCTTTTCGTTTCTTTCCTTTTGAACCAATCTTTGTCAACTGCTTACCATCCAGAAACTGATGGACAGACAGAGAGGGTAAATCAGATACTAGAACAGTACCTTTGTATGTATGTCAGTTATCATCAACATGATTGTAACACCTGGATCCCTCTGGCTGAATTTGCCTATAATAAATCTGACCACTCTTCAACAAAACAATCACTGTTTTTCACTTTTTATGGAAGAGATCCACAATTTGACTCAGTTCACATTACTCATGATACTCCTTTTGTAAAGCTATCACCCAAAGTCCAATTAGTACAGCAAGATGTCAAGAGAGAACTTGAAGTTTCCATAAACAGGTTTAAGAGATATGCAGATAAAAGTAGAGCAATTCCACCTGTTTTCAATCCTGGTGACATGGTATGGCTTTCTTCCAAGAACATCAAATCAACTAGACCCACCAAGAAAATTTCTGAAAAATGGTTGGGTCCCTTTCCAATATTGAAGAAAGTTGGAACTCATGCCTACCACCTCAAGCTCCCCTGTCAATAGAAGTCAATCCACCCAGTCTTCCATATTTCACTCTTGGAAACAGTCAAGACATCAACAATCCCGAATCGGCATCAAGAGCCTCCTCCTTCAATAATCATTGAAGAAGAAGAGGAATGGGAATTATCTCATATACTGGACTCAAAGCTCAAGAGAGTAAAATTATGGTATTTAGTGGAATGGAAAGGCTTCAGTCAAAACTCAGGAACATCCACTTGGGAACCAATTAAAAACCTCAATGATTTCCATTCTATATATGCTGACAAGCCAGGACCCAATTCTTCAAGAGCTTGATCATTTATGGTGCTTGGTGGGGAGAGGAATTACCAAAATTAATTCCCACTCCTGGTATGCACCTTTAGAGGTATCCTACTATTTTTATTGTAAGAATCACCTTGGCCACTCTGTGAGAACTCTGCAATTTTTGGACACAGATCTTTGGCCTGGTTTTCAACATCAATTCCAAAATTATGGCCACTTTCACTTGGGAAAATAGACCATTCCTTTCCTTAATTTCTTTCCAAGTCTTTCCAATTCCAATTCATTCTTTCAACAAATTTATTTCCTTTTTATGGCACTGACGGGAGTGGTAATTACCAAAGGTAGGTTCCTCTCCTGGTGTGCACTTCCCTGATGGGTCTGCAATCTTTCAAAACATCACCTTGGCCACTCTGTGAGCACCTGGCATCAAATCTTTTTTTCCAGGTCCTTGGCCAATTTAAATCAATTGTCAACATCAGTGATCAAGATTGCAACCTCCTCGAAAATTCATTTCTCTTTATCTCTGTTTCTTTTCTTACTTTAATTTTTATTCTTTTATTTTTATTTTATTTTCATTTTAAATTTTTCTTTTAATCATGTCAAATGTAATGTCAAAAATCCTCATTCATTTTCAAAATCCCACCAATCATGAAGCCAATATCAAAAGAAGATCAAGCAAGTCCTGTGTAATATGCCAAATCTTCAATATCAGTATCAAATTTTATTTCTCAAAAGAACTCCTCCTTATCCCTCTCTTAAAGTCCTTCCAATAGCCTCAACAGGCTTCACCTTGTATTGGTGCTCAGGCGCTCACCATTTCAAGATGGGTGGTACTGTTACAGCCATGGAAATTTACCCTTCTGGACCTCAATATGCCATATCCATGCCATATCCGATTTATGGAATTTGGCCACATCCATAATCATTGGCCAAATCGGCCATGTCATCTTTTTTGGCCTTTTATGGTCATTTCACTATCTGGGCCCCAAACTGGCCCCTTCATCATCATCAGGCCTTTCCTGGACATATTTTGCTTTTGGGAAGTCTTTTGTATTTTCCAGTCAACAGGGAAAATACAGCCCAAAAGCCTGTATTTGGCTTTTTAAGCTTAAAATATGAACTTGTGCATTTTGTGCATTTTTGCTGTATTAGCCATTTTAGGCCATTTTCCCATGTAATATGGGAAATACGCCCAAATGGCCATATTAGGCCATTTGTGGCTTAATTGCAAGATTTGCGCACTTTGTGCAAATACAGTTTTAAAGATTTATTAGCTGTATTTGGCCAGATCACCCAAAAGACACTTTGTCACCTCTGAAGCCACCAAAGCCCATTTTTCACTCTTATCCTCCTGGAATCAATCCAAAAGACCTTTGGCCACTTTAACCCTCCAATACCCAAGAGTGCCATAAATGGTGTTATACACCATTATGCATCTTTTTTCACCAGAAATTGAATGGCACCAATATCAAGTGGTTATTTCAATTTTTTATCACATAATCAAAGCATCACGTCATCCAGAGGGTTCATCAAGGCTCAAGGACAAGTGTCAATCTCAGATACCAATGACGCCATCAAGCAATCATTGGTTCTTCCCATTCACAGTATTCCTCCAAGGGAATACTGGAAGTAAATTCTCAGAAGATATTCAAGTGGCAGTTCCAAAACAATTTACCAAGGGTCAGTGCTCCATAAATCCACCTTGGCAACCACATTCAGTCAATACAGTCTGGATTCATCAAGACCTGTATTTCATTCATACACCATGCAAATTTCATTCAACCCAGTTTATTTGCCAATTTGGCAAGGTATACATTTCATCAAGCCATCAAATACAGCTTCAAGGATTCAAAACAGACCAGCTTTCAGCCTGAAGGAGTCAAGATATCAATGTTTCAGATATACCAGCCTCCTTTGACCCTGGGGGGTTTTTCCCCAGTTGATTAATATATTTTTCTTTTATTTAATCTTTATTTTCTTTTCATGCTGTTGAGTGGATGCTGATATTATCAAGTCAGTCATTTAGCACTTCTTTCTTGCCTTTCTTTTCCTGTCAATGGATATTTGGTGGTCATATCCATACTAATTGCATTTTTCATTTTGGAAGCTTTGAACAGTGATTAAGGACTTACTTGGTTGGCTCATTGGCCATTTGGCTTCTCTTTCCTCTTATTGCATCTCATCTGTGTACCTGCATATTTCTTAGAGGAATTCAATTCTTTTATTTTATTTCCTTTATTCTTTGGAGTCTTCCAAGTGAGTTCCCTGATTGCTGAGTGCCAGGCCTCTTCTTTTCCACTAGAGCCCCTGTGACAAAATGAGATTTCAAAAATTAAAGCTGCATCAAATTTTGGTAAAAAAGAATCTTCTTGCTCCAACAACCAGCATATATCAAACATGTTTAATTATAGAAACACAAAGATCCCCTTCTCAAGTAAACAAGCTGATTCAAAGACACCTAGTTCTTGATTTCCATGTCATTAATGTGGTGAAGCAGGTCATTGGTCACCAAATTTCCCAATTAAGGCAAAGGTTAATGAAATGAGATCTTGGGAACATCAACAACCAGCCAATGTTGCCAGTGTAGGGGTTGTACCTTCACTGGAACACAATTAAGCCTTACTAGACTCTAGAGAAACACACTAATTAGTATTCAATATTTCTCTGTTCACATCCTTGCAGCCAACTGACATGATGTTGTCTGTTGCTTCATCTGAACCCTTCAAAAATGATGCCATAGGTACCATTTTCTTGCATACTTTGCATGGTCCACTTCAAATACATAATTTCTTGTACTGTGATAACAAACCCAGAGTAGTTCTCTCTCTTTGGAATCTTTTAAAAGAAGTTTTCCCAATATCCTTTCTGAATAATTTTTTCACTATATCTAATTCAATTCTTAAAATTACAACTATTAAAAAACACAACCAACGGTTCATTCCTTTTAGTTCTTCTTTTAATAAGTCTATTTCTCCAAAATCTTTTTCTTCAACTATATCTGCCATTAAATTCACAACTCCATCTACAATTTATCATAGCCTGTTGTGTCACAGGAGAATTGGCCATTTATCAATTACGCATTTAAAAAGTATGCAGAAATCCAATTCCATCACTGGCATTCCAAATATTTATTTGCATGAAATCAAATTATGTCATGACTGTTCAATTTAGAGAATCCAACTCACGTCAACTGGTAAATCTACCTGGAGACTTATTTGTTGCTGACCTGATGGGTCCTTATGAACCAAGCCTGAATCATAAGAGATACATACTAATGATTCAAGATGCTTTTTTGCATGCTTTAGTAGCTATTGCCTAATGTGATAAAGCTGAAGCAGAAGCTTATTTAATTAATTGGATGAAACAATTTATGAATATCACAAATTACCAAATCAAAACAGTGAGAACTGATAATGGTACTGAATTCATGAATCATGTTGTCAATTATTTTCTTGTCCAGAATGGGATTTTTCATGAGTACACAATGTCATACAAGCATAATCAGAATGGTAGAATTGAAATTATGAATCAGAAAATCTCCTAAATGGCCTTGTGCCTGACCTGATGAGTCCTTATGAACCAATCCTGAATCATAAGAGATACATCCTAATGATTTAAGATGCTTTTTCACATGTTTTAGTAGCTATTTCCTCATGTGATAAAAGTGAATCAGAAGCTTATTTAATTAATTGGATGAAACAATTTATCAATATCAAAAATTATTGAATCAAAACAGTATGGACTGATAATGGTGCTGAATTCAAGAATCATGTTGTTAATTATTTTCTTTTCCGGATTAGGATTGTTTATGACTACTCAATTTCATACAAGAATCCTCAGAATTGTAGAATTGAAAGTATGCATCAGAAAATCTCTGGAATGGCCTGTACCTCTCTCTTGGCTGAAAAACTTCCATCATTTTCATGGCCGTGGGCTTTTGGTGTCAGCTAGAGTCTATGTTGAAGCAGTAATTAGGCTATTTACAACTAGAACTATGACTGTGACACGTGAAAATAGTTTTTGATAATATGATGATTTTATAATATAATAAAAGGGTTCTACTATTGAAAAATAGTGGTGGTGAGCGCTATTGAGAACCCAGGATGCAGTCTTACCAGTTGGATTACTATAATAAGAACTACAATAATTAAGAGTATAATTATACCCTGATTATTACCCAAGAGTAAAACTATTTTGGACAGTTTACTACGTAGGATATTCAAGAGCAGGATGAGGAGACAATTCTGGCTGTGGAAAGCCTCCTTTTTATCCTGAAATGGGGTGGAAAGGGTGCTAGACCTTTCCACATAGAGGAAGTGAAGATTTTTTCACTCTCTAGTACTGGCTTGTGGTTTGCAAACAGCCTGTATAACCTGTATTGGGCTCAGATGTGGTTTCGAAACCACATCTGGGCAGTTTTCACCAATACAGGGTGAAACCTTTCATCTGGGGACCTCACAGCCTGATTCTGACGTGTATGATGTGTAGAATGCTGTACAGAAACTGTATGGGACCCCAGTATTGACTGTCATATGAGGTATTGAAGTAGAAACAACCTTCTTTGTCTATTTGACACCTCATATTCATGATTATGGGATATTATCCCATGGTAAGGCTGTATATGACAGCAGGTGGGAATCTGACCTTAAAACAGCCATAACTTTGTCCATTCTTGAGATATCAACCTCAAAATTGGTTCAGTGTGTAGCCCTGTATGTGCTCTACACAATGGTACCTCATTTGATATGGGTATAATTAAATATGGCAAAGGTATCCCATGTACAAGAGTTTTGTACATTTGCGTGTTTTAGGCAAAAAGCTGTATTGAGCTTGTTTGCCCCATACCTTCTTCTGTAGTTGAGATATGGGAAAGTGGATAACACCATCAGATAGCCCTAATTGTGCTCTTTCCAAAAAGACCCCACTTCAGGTATCCCACACTAAAACTGTAGAAGTTAGATGAGAGGTGAATGTTTTGTTCACCCTTATTTGGCCTGAAATTGACCATAACTCCAGTAATATTGGTGCTAGCTCAGTTTGGCTGGTACCATTGGATAGCCCTGGCTTAGAGCGTTATTTTTAATACCCATTTGATGGGTTTAAGCCTCTCCTTCTAGATTTTAGATGAGAGGTTAAAATTAATGTTTATGCTCAGCAATAACTTTGAGCAGGAATAACTTTGTTATTTCTTGTCCTATGGTGATGGGACTTATATTTTCAGGAAGAAGTGAGTTTCCTCTTTCTTTTGATACCTTTTGAGCTGATTTTGCTCCGTTCCATGTCTTGGTGGTATCTTGGCTATACCATTGATTTATGGTATATTGGCTGTCATGCTTGTGCTCTGGTTTTGAGTCACAGGCTGACATACCCTCCCTCCAAAAAAGGCTCATCATTGATGAGACTTTTCAGTCCTCCTAGAGGCCCTGAATCTCCTTAGATGAAGGTTCCTATCTGGTATGGCATCTTCTGCCAACCATTTGTCTTTATCAGCTGTTTGGTGCTTGAATCTGACTAAGTATTGTCTTTGATCCCTCCCATTAAGTCTGATCTTCCTGGCCCTGATGATTTTACTCACAGGTCCTGGCGAGTCCTCCACTTCCACTATATCAGGTGGTGTGGGGTCCTTCTTCCTGGAGGGGAATTTGTCCTCCTCTGTTTGGAAGTATGGTTTGACCAAACTTACTGGGAAGACTGGGTGCTTCCTGGAAAATTCCTCTGTGAGTTTGAATTCCACTGCATTCTTTCCTATCAGCTTAATGATAGTGAAAGGCCCTACAAATGAGTCCCTCATCTTCTTGGGTCCTTTAAGATTCTTAAAGTTCAGTGTAGACACTAGTACTTGGTCCCCTTCTTTAAAGTCAGGTTCCATGTGTGTCTTGTCCCACCTCTGTTTGTTATATTCTTTTGCCTCAGCTATGCATTTGGCAGCTGTGTCACAAGCCCTTTTCCACATATCATGGAAGTCTTTGGCTGTGGGGTGGATGGTTAGAATATTCTTCTTCAAGTGATCCACAGGCAACAGGGGATTCCACCCTTTCTCTACCACTGCAGGCGTTTTTCCTGTTGTAGAGTGCTGACTTGTATTATGAGCCAATTGGATAGCTGGTAGAAGGGTAACCCAGTCATGGGTATATCCTTCATGGTCCTTATACTCCATGCCATAGGCACAGAACCTTCTCAGGATGTCCTCCCTAGTCTGGATCATCCTTTCAGCTAGGCCATCTGTTTGGAGATGGTAAGCTGTGCAAAAAGCAAGCTTGGTGCCAAGCATGTCATACAAGTTGGTCCGAAATTCAGATGTGAATTTTGGGTCCCTATCACTAATGATGATTTTAGGGACTCCACAGGTAGATATGATGTTATTCCAAAATAACACAGCAGTATCCATGGGTGTGTCCTCTTTGTGGCATGGTAGATACCTCATGCTTTTGCTGAAGCTATCAACTATGATCAAACAGGAATTGTAGTTTTCTTTGCCTCCTGGGACAACTCCTGTAACCCAGTCCATATTGATGGTTTCCCATGGGTGCTTGGGTTCTTCTATGTGTTGAAGTATCACATACTTCTACCCATGTTTCCTATTTGCCTTTTGGCATCTTTCTCAAGTGTTGATGTATTCACTCAACTCTTGTTCCCACTTGGGCCACCAAGCTGTGCTTGCTACCCTTTCTTTGGTCCTGTCCTCACTAATGTGTCCCATATAGTGGCAGTCATGGCATTCTTGCAGGATCAATTAAATGTGGTCTCTTTCTACCACTGAAAGTGCACTTGTGTGCTTTTCTCTGTGGTAGAGCAGGCCATCTATAAGAAAAAACTTGTTATCCTTATAGGCCCTCAACCAGGGTTCTTCCAGCTGGGCTTCCAGTTCTGGACTCCTGTATTTTTGTTGAGGGAGTTGTAGTAGTATGCCACACTGTTTGTGTTTGGCATAAGACTTCAGTACTGCACTGAAAAATTTGTTGTGCAGTTCAGAGGAACTTATTCCCAATATTGGAGTTTCTGTTTCCTCTAAATAAGTGTTTCCACTGTCAGGGGTACCACTCTCTGGTGCCCATTCAGAAACTCTGAAGTTCTTTTTACTATCTATTTCCATGAAATTAATAGGAATCTTGGCTGCAACTTCAGGGTCATGAGCTGGATTGCTTTTGACATTGTCCATAGGCCATCTGCTAAGGCCATCTGCATTGGTATGACTTTTACCTTCTTTGTATATGATGGTCCTGTTCCCTCTATACTCCTGGATGGCTATTTGCCATCTCAGCATGTGTCTATTTGTAGTCTTCATGTTTAGTAAATACTTCAAGGCTGTGCAGTGTCAGCCTGTGACTCAAAACCAGAGCACAAGCATGACAGCCAATATACCATAAATCAATGGTATAGCCAAGATACCACCAAAACATGGAACTGAGCCAAATCAGCTCAAAAGGTATCAAAAGAAGGAGGAAACTCACCCCTTTCTGAAAATATAAGTCCCATCACCATAGGACAAGAAATAACAAAGTTATTCCTGCTCAAAGTTATTGCTGAGCATAAACCTTAATTTTCACCTCTCATCTAAAATCTAGAAGGAGAGGCTTAACCCCATCCAATGGGTACTCAAAATGAAGCTCTAAGCCAGGGCTATCCAATGGTACCAGCCAAACTGAGCTAGCACCAGTATTACTTGAGTTATGGTCAAATTCAGGCCAAATAAGGGTGAACAAAACATTCACCTCTCATCTAACTTCTACAATTTTAGTGTGGGATACTTGAAGTGGGGTCTCTTTGGAAAGAGCACAATCAGGGCTATCTGATGGTGCCATTCACTTCTTCATATCTCAACTATAACAGAAGTTATGAGGCAAACAAGCTCAATACAGCTTTTTGCCCAAACCACGCCTATGTACAAAAAACCTTGTACATGGGATAACTTTGTCATATTTAATGATAGCCATACCAAATTGGGCATCATTGTGTAGAGCTCATACAGGGCTATCCAATGAACCAACTTTGAGCATGATATCTCAACAACTGACAGAGGTATGGATGTTTGAAGGTTATAATCCCACAATATGGCCAATACAGCTGTATTATGACAGGATACAGTTGTACTCTGATTATGAGGTGTCAAACAGACGCTGAAGCTTCTTTATACTTCAATACCTCATAGCTAAGTCAAATACAGAGGTCCATACAGGTTCTGTACAGTTTCTGACGCGTCAGGAGCACCAGAATACACCTGTAAAGTCCATTGGTGAAAATCTTCACCCTGTATAGGGTAAAACTGACTACTTGTGGTTCTAAAACCACATTTCAACCCAATACTAGCCTGTATTGAGTGTATAGAACCACAAACCAGCCCACAGTAGTGAAAATTTTCACTCTGTGGTCGTGTGCAGAGGTAAACCACCTCCCACTACCCCAGAACAAGATAAAAGGAGGCTTTGCCTCACCAGGAAGCAAATCCAGCATCCTGTTCTTGATATTCTTACGTGGTATAACTTCTTAAAAAGGAAGTGATACTCTTAGAGTTTAACAGGTATACTTTAAGTAAGTATTGTAGGGTTTGCTATTGTAAACCAACAGGCAAACACTGCACCCAGGGCTATCAGCAGTACTCACCATCACTAAATTATTTTAGTATAGCCCTTTTCACTCATATTCTCACTCTAAATCTCATCATTATTTTCGTGTCACACTCAGAGTTATAGCTTCTATTATCATTCTGAAGCTATATCATAGAGTCACCCTGACATGCAGTCTGTGTAGACTTCAAAGACTGCACCCTCCAGGTAATAGTGGAGTTTTTCTAGATCCCAGACTAGACATAGGCATTCAGTCTGGGTGGCCCCATACCTGGCTTCTGAATCTTTCAGCTGCCTTGGGATGTAGCAAATTACTTCTTCTCTTGGTTCACCATCCACAATTTGTCTTTGGTGAAGGGCTGCTCCTAGGCCTTGACTGCATGCTGCATCTATATATAACTTGGATGGTAGTTCAAAGTCAGGTAGGATGAGCACAGGTGCATGAGTGAGTTCATATTTGATCCTCTCATATGCATCCCTCCTTTCCTTGGTTATTTCAAAAACTACATCTTTTGAACATAACTTGTATAAACTACTAGTTATGTGTGCAAAGTTTTTGATGTGGTTCCTATAGTAGCTAGCAAACCCAAGAAAGGATTGCATCTCTTTGATGCTTTTTGGTACTGGCTTTTGCAGTACTGCTGCTACTTTATTCTGGTCAATTGCCTGACTATAACCTGAGACTTTATGTCCTAGAGCCAGTAGCTCTTGTTGGCCAAAATTGCACTTTTTAAGTGAAATTCTCAGATTTATGGGTGTGCATTTACTTAGCACTCTGTCTATGTATTGCACATGGTCTTCCCATGTCTCTGAGTATATAATGATATCATCAATATATACTACCATCCAGCCTTCCAATATTTCATCTTGAAATATTGTGTCCATCATCCTTTGGAAGTGGGCTGGTGCATTTTTGATGCCAAATGGCATTCTGGTGTACTCATATATGCCCATATGGCATATTATTCTGAGTAATTTCATGGAGTTTGGTTTAGCTCTATTTTGGTGGAAACCTTTCATACAATCCATTTTGGTTATGTATTTGGCTTTAGCCAGTTTATCTAAGGCATGAGGTATCCTGGGTATAGGGTACCTGTCTGCGTTTGTGTAGTTATTCGGAGCTCTGAAATCTCCACACAGTCTAGACTTGCCATCATGCCAGGTGATTAGAACAGGGGTGGTGATTTCCACTATTTCATTATGTCCAATCTTCCTGATGACATCCATGTCTAGGAGTTCATTGATATGTTTCTCAATTTGTTTCCTGTTTTCCAGGCTTTCTGGATAAGGAGGTCTCCTCAGCATGGGTGGATAAGGCCTTTCCACATCCAGATATAGTTCTATATCATGGCCTTTGATCTTGCCTAATGGTTCTTCACCAATGGCAAATGCTGGTCTGTTTTTTCTCAGAATCTTCAGTAAGCTTAGTTTTTGTTTACTGGTGAGAGTAGTGCTAAACTGTCCCTCTCTGAATTCTTTCGGTAGCTCTTCCAGTGGATCTTGAGAAGATATCTGGTATATATCAAGTGAAAATTTCTTTTCCTTGTTAGTGCCAATGGTGATGTGCCTATTTTTACTGTTGTAGATGTCTATACCATACATCCTCTGGTAGTCTGTTCCCAGTAAAAGCCCTTGGATGTGGGCATCATCAAGCACTACAAACTCTGGGTCGAGTCTGATATTACCCTTCCTGTGGGGTATGATTATCTATTTGATAATTTTCCCAATAGAGGTCATCTTCCCTGATGCACTCTTAAAATTCTTTTCCTTAGTGGGCAAGAGCTGTTTTTACCAGTTTGGGAAGTGGTTATCCAGATAATCTCTGGCTACTATGGAGCAGTGTGCTCCACTATCAATGATCAGTGGGTGCTGAGAATTGTCAATACAAACACTCATTTTTGTGGCTGTTCTAACCAGGAATGTTTGTGCATCTTGTGTGTGTTTGCACAAGTTTTTATTAGCAGTGTCCTGTGGCATGCCTGCTTCCAACTGTATGTCCTGGATTTCTAGTGGGGTTTCCTCTTGGTATTCCACTAGAAATTCCTCTCTTGGGTCTTGATCATCATCAGATGGTTCTCTGATGGCACCACCCATGGAGTCTGACTCAGAATCCTCTGTTGGAGGTTCTTCTTCAGGGACTTTCTCTATGGCATAGACTTTTTTCTTTGCCTTTGGACAGTTGTTGCAATAGTGGTCTGTTGAACCACAATTGTGACAAGAATTTCTCTTCTTTGCCACTTCTGCCACTCTTTCTTTGGGTTTGTCTTTAAACTCTACCCTGAAAGGTTGTTTCTCTTTGAAGCTGCTGCTCTTATATGGGGTGAATTTCCCTATATTAGTCCTTTTCCTTATGTCTTGTAAGGTGTTGGCAATGTCATATAGAGTGCAATTTTGGTTGCATCTGCATTTTAATGCATTTTCTAGTTCTCCTGGCAGTTGTGTCAGAAGTTTGTGATTCCTCATTTGGATGTTCATCTGAGGATCAATGGCTTTAAGTCTTTTAGACTATCTAAGACACCACTCATATGGATCTTTGTCCACAGAGTATTTGTCATTTTCAAATGACATTGTCTTCTGCCATATCCAAGCTCCATTACTGTACTTTTGGATGATTTGACTCTTCCACCATGGCCAGTTTCTCCTGCCATGGATTTCTTTCATTTCTGTGTACCATATACTAGCATGGCCTTTAAATGCAGTATTCAATCTAGCAGTGATACAGTAGTCTGGTATTCTTGGTACATCAATGAAGAGTCCATCAATATAATCTATGAGCTACATATGATCATATTCTCCTGATCCAGAGAATTTGGGCCAACTTGAGGCCTCAGGAAGCTGTCTCAAGGCTTCCTTCTATTAATAAGACATGCCATATCCATCCTGGTATTGTGATAGGGATCTTGCCTTATTCATAAACATGGCATCTGGTGTGATGTCATCTGGTTGATATGGAATATCCATAACTTGGCCTTGTGGTTGGGGCTTCAAGCTATGGTAGGCATTAAACAACTTCTTAATGTCTTGATCCAGACACTCCCTGTCCCTTGTGCTGTGGTGTTGTTCTTCAAAGACTATATTCAGTCTTTTGTTGGTTTCTTCAGAGGCTTTGCTCAGTTGAGCATATCCTTCTTGAAGATTCTTAACTATCTGTTCCAAGGAGGCTTGAGTTTGTTTCATCCTCTCTTGACCAGCTTTAATTTCTGCAAACTTCTTTGCAGATTGGTCAGCATATTGGGACATTTGTAACCACAGTGTATCACTGTTGATGTTACTCTCAGATGTGACAATGTTACGTTCAGTCTGAGTGGGGGTAATGTTTCTATTACTAGGACTACTGATTCTAGAGTGGTTTGCAGCTACTTCTGGTTCCTGTGCACTTCTTTTACCAAATCTAACAGCTTCTGAATCATAGGGTCTGACTCTTTCCTCCTCTGGTTGAAGGAGGTTTTGTTCTTGCCCTTGTTTCCTTGTCTTCTCCTGGAATTGTGAAGAATGGTGACTCTTGGCCACTGATCTTCTGGTTTCTGAATGGTGTGAAGCCACTGGGGAGCTTATTTGGCCTGCTCCTTGTGAGCCTGAAGGAATCTGAGCAGGCTCTGTCTGGGTTAACTGTTCTTCTATAGCTTGGATAGTGGCTTGATTCTCCCTTATCCTCTGTGCCCTTGCCTCCAGGAGTCTGAACAGCCTGGTAGGATTCCAACCTTTGGTAATTTCCATCAGGTCTTTGAAGTCTATCTCTCTGAGACAGATCTTCTGGCAACTTGCTCCAATTTCTGCCCAGTGACTTGCCAGGTTGAACCTCTTGTTGTCCATGCTCCATTGGAATAAGTCCTTGAGGAGTTGGTGAAGCTGAAGAACTTGATCCATGTCTTTCCAGTCCTCTGGTTTGAGGTCTCCATTGAATTGGAGTGTGAATGGCAGGGTTGATATTATCTCCCTCATTGTTTTGCCATCCACCACTGTGTCCAAGGTGTCCTCTTCCAAGTCTTCTGGTTCTGGACAAGCCTTCTCTGTCCTCTGGCTGGTTCCTTTGGAAGCCAAGGCCTCTGAGGTAGACAGGGGACATATCAGTGTTTGCAAGCAGTCAAAAACTTTATGTTCTTAGGGTATTTACCTTTGACTGTGCCTTGTACAGATTTGTTATCTGCTGATTTGGGCAGTTTGCCTTTGAAGGTTACAACTGGGTTAAAAATTGTAATTTTTCCTGTACAAGTGGTTAAGGTTGGTTTACCTTGTATTGATGCAGAGTTTCATGGTTTTCTATTCCTCTGAGTGGCTATTGGAGTCCACTTCTTGGCTGTGATGAGGCCTTCACTGTGCCTCTTTCCTTTTCCCTTGCTGCCCTCTGGTTCTGAGGGTGTCACTGGTGTGTTGGCCTGTGACTGGGTCTCAAGTGGGATAAAATTTTCTTCCACTGAATCAAGGCAGGAAAAAGAGGGCTTATGTCAGTTAAGACTTCTCAAAAATGCTGGTTTTTCACGTCTAAGATTGGCCTCTGGGCTTGTATGTTACTACAATATGCCCTGTATAATGACAGTGTAATTGAATCAACAATTCCACATCAGAATTACAGCTTTTGGTGCCCTGTCACACTGTTTGTGGGCCAGTATCTCACAGATACACTTGTGGTTTTGAAGTGTAATCTGAATAAGTGGCTCTGTATAAGTGTAATTGAGTTAACAATACACTTAACCATGCCTCAATTGATGGTTTTTCAGTCAGAGGTGTCCTTATTCAATCATGAATACAGGACTTCTTAATGGCTTATGTGTATTTATATGTAAACACACCAAAAATAAGGGTTCCAGTGGGTATCAACCACGTGGCAAGTACTCTTATAATATGAGTAATAAAATAAAATATATATAAAATATATATTTTTAAAAGGGAATATGCCTAAAAAATATAAAAAAGTTTGTCAGAAAATAAAAATAAGAGAAAAAAACTTACTTATAAGGTCCAAAAAGGTTTAAAAACACGGCCAGGCCCCCAAAATGTCAGGATGAAACTATTATAAAGGTGTAAATAGTCTAAATACAGCTTTGACTATGTTTGTAACATGATAAAAATTGTTTAAAAAGCTTAATAAGGGTTTAAAGGTAATTAAATTTAAGATTTAAAGGGCTTTACTATATTTGATATAGTGGTGTTGAGCGCTGTTGAAAGCCCTGGGTGCAGCTTTATCTTTTGGGTTACAATAATAAAAGACTACAATAATTGAGATTTATAATTATACCTGATTATTAACAAAGAGTAAAACTGTTTTTGACATTTTACTACATAGGTTATTCAAGAGCAGGATGAGGAGACAATTCTGGCTGTGAAAAGGCTCCTTTTTATCCTGAAATGGGGTGGAAAGGGTGCTAGACCTTTCCATGTAGAGGAAGTGAAGATTTTTTCACTCTCTAGTACTGGCTTGTGGTTTGCAAACAGCCTGTATAGCCTTTATTGGGCTCAGATGTGGTTTTGAAACCACATTTGGGCAGTTTTCACCAATACAGGGTGAAAAGTTTCATCTGGGGACCTCACAGCCTGATTCTGACGTGTATGACGCGTAGAATGCTGTACAGAAACTGTATGGGACCCCAGTATTGACTGAAATATGAGGTATTGAAGTAGAAACAACCTTCTTCGTCTATTTGACACCTCATATTCATGGCTATGGGATATTATCCCATGGTAAGGCTGTATATGACAGCAGGTGGGAATCTGACCTTAAAACAGCCATAACGTTGTCAATTCTTGAGATATCAACCTCAAAATTGGTTCAGTGTGTAGCCCTGTATGTGCTCTACACAATGGTACCTCATTTGATATGGATATCATTAAATATGGCAAAGTTATCCCATGTACAAGATTTTTGTACATTTGCGTGGTATAGGCAAAAAGCTGTATTGAGCTTCTTTGCCCCATACCTTTTGTTCTAGTTGAGCTATGGGGAAATGGATGACACCATCAGATAGCCCTGATTGTGCTCTTCCCAAAAAGACCCCACTTCTTGTATCTCACACTAAAACTGTAGAAGTTAGATGAGAGGTGAATGTTTTGTTCACCCTTATTTGGCCTGCAATGACCATAACTCCAGTAATATTGGTGCTAGTTCAGTTTTTCTGGTACCATTGGATAGCCCTGGCTTAGAGCGTTATTTTGAATACCCATTTGATGGGGTTAAGCCTCTCCTTCTATATTTTAGATGAGAGGTGAAAATTAAGGTTTATGCTCAGCAATAACTTTGAGCAGGAATAACTTTGTTATTTCTTGTCCTATGGTGATGGGACTTATATTTTCAGAAAGAGGTGAGTTTCCTCCTTCCTTTGATACCTTTTGAGCTGATTTGGCTCAGATCCATGTTTTGGTGGTATCTTGGCTATACCATTGGTTTATGGTATTTTGGCTGTCATGCTTTTGCTCTGGTTTTGAGTCGCAGGCTGACATTAGCCACCTCTTCTTCCATTCCTCCAATCTGGAATATATGGGGCAAACTTGACTCGGTGATTGTAGCAGTCAATATGGTTTAGGAGTGCAATTAGGGGGATCATATTTCTGAGACGATCTTGGTTTTGCCCAAGATATATTGATTTTAGATAAATGTACAGATCCCTCATTATCAATAGGTGTAGATCTTCCTTGTAATTTTTGAATAATATCCAAAATATCCTCCGTATTGACAGTGAGTTCGGGATTAGCTGCTAAACAAGTATCAAGGGCAGAGGTTATCCCGTCATGTAGATGAGGAAGAGAAAAGAAAAGGGATAAGGTGGAGATGTTTGAACTATCAAGTGGCCCCAGTTGACTTCCAATGGCCTCACCCATGTTGATGGCATGTTGAGTTATATTATGTTGATGATTTGTCAGGTGAAAAATTAATTTGGCATGGTGGATTATGGAAGACCAGGATGCTTTGCTGAATCGTCATTTGATTGCCTGGTATACTGTCCTCACATTAGGCATAGTTAGCCATGCAATGATTGAGTCGTATAAGGGTCAATCCACACTATTGCGGATAAAAGATAAAGCAATTAGATTTCTCTGATAGTTAGCATCTTGTTCTTGCTTTTGGAAGTAATCGGTATCTTCAATAAAGCACATCGACCAAGTGTCAAATAGATTCCTTGACCAGGCATTAAAATTGGAACTGCTTGAAGATAATCTTGGGCGAATTCAATCAGCAATCAGTGAGAAACGTTGCAAAATTTTAGCTTGTTGATCAGCACAAAGTACTGGATCATTAACCAATAAGTTTGAGATGTCAGGCAGTTTAGGATGGTTGTCCATATTCAATGGCTGGGGAGAGGGAGTCTTAGAAAGATTTTTTATGGAGAAGAGTTTACCAGAGCAAGTAGTAGAGAAATCCAGGATGTACAGCGACACCGATTGGAAGTTTCCAGAAAGAAGTAGTACAAGAAAAAAATAACAATAAAAAAAATAACATTTCAATAGTAGTAATCACGCAGTGGCAGTAACGGCCCATAACCTGTTGTTGCTCAACATTTTTTATTTATTTGGTTTAAATATTCATAAAATTAATATTATCAAAAATCTACGATTTACTACAAATGATATGGTAGTACTATATTTTTAATTATCTAGGTATAGCAGATAAGATATCTCCCCTATTCAGTGTGTACCTGAGATGTAAAAAAATTATTATAAAAATTTTAAAATTAGTAAATTGTAGATAAGTGATAAAAGGGAAATCTCCCCTGAGGGAGTAATTCGATGATATGTTTTCGACTATTTATATTCTATGTACATGATTATTGATTTGTTAGCATAATTAGATTAGGTTTATTCATTATAGGCATATGTATTTTACTATACAATATATTTATTATTGTAAAATATAACACTGCGAACCTTTGAGATATGACCACATACCCAAAAAGGTCACAAGAAATATTTAAAATAATTATACATTAAAAATAATTACCTTAAAGCTATAAAAATGCCATAAATTGACATAAAACTTGGTTTAACTTCAAACCAATGAATAAACATCCAAAATAAATTACACCATTGGATTCTCCATGATAAATGCACATATACCATTTTTATTGAATGTCTGTAAAGTCAATATTTAATGAGTTATAAGTAATAATACCTTATAAAAAACATAGATCATTCTTTATTTCAAAGACCAATGAAACAACACTTGAAATAAATGTTACCATTGTATTCTCCATAAATTTCCACCTATAAAACAATTAAGAAGCTAAGCTCCAAAGTCAATACTTAAGGAATTAAGCTGAATATATGCACTTTTTTGGTCAACGCATATATTCAAGGATTTTAGCTAATATCTTTTGAAATATGCATGATAGAGTGATGAACCAAAATAAAAGTCATCACGTAACTACTGTAGGAATACAGAAATGAATTTTATTTCACAAGCTATAAACAAGGTTAAAACCTGTAAGGGATTATTGATTAAAAGCAACAGAGCTGTTGACCACTTTGTTGTGAAAGTGGTCCAAACTTAAAAAAAAGTAGACAGTCAAATTCTACTAGTTCATTCGTGAAGAATTATGTATTGTTTACTATAATATTCAAGGTATAACCCCTTGAAATCATGGTTTGAAGTTTAAAATATTAAATTTCAACAGAAAAGATGACTTACAAGGAAAATCATCAAAGATAGAGTTTTGATGATGTAATGAAATGCTCTTGGAAGAATAATAAGGTTATGCCAAGCTATTAGAATTCACTCTCTTAATTGCTGTAGCATCTAAATATTAAAAGTTATTAAGGATCGAATCTTGAGCTTAATTTGATCATTTATGATCACTCACTGTAACCTTAAATTAAGTTTAACAGTCATATGAGTGATACAATTGGTGAATACTGTTAGTTTATGATTCAAACTAATAAAATCCACAAATCTTGGGGATCTTCCAAGCCTTGATGTCATCAAACTTAGAGGTATAGTGATAACTCTAAATAATGGCGTAATAATTAGATAAGATGGTTTGATCATGAGGTAATCATCACCAAACCTTAAAATATTGATCAATTCCAGTGGATATGATCAGTGCACATCAACTAGAAGCCTGTTGGACTCTAGGAGGGAGGTATTTACTATAAATAGAGCTCTTTTTACTCCGTTTTCCCCTCAGACGCTTACAAAACATTAAATCATTAAATAAAAACGTAATTTCTTTATTATTTATATATAGAACTTTCATATTATTAAAGACCAAAGTTAATCTTATAATAATCTGCATCTTTGATGTTATTGTTACAATTATTTAATTTTTTTGTTTAAATATCTCTTAAAAACCTCAATTCCATGTAAAATCAAGAAAATTTGTATTTTCTCTTAAATTGTATTGTAACTACAATATAAATAAGTTTTATTTACATTTCTAGGCGTAAATTTATTCAAAATTATTATATTAAGCATTAAAAGTAGGTTATTTCTCTTATTATAATGATTTTTCTCTATTATTACTTTAATAATTCTATAATTAATATAAATAGTATTTTTATTAATTTATGACTTTATTATTAGTAATATTATTGTTATTGATTGTTTTTTATTAATAAAAAACAATTTTTTACGCCTTTATTATTTGTTGGTAACAATAATAAAGTTTTTTTAAATATATTGTTTATTTTATATTAATATATTTATTGATTATATTATTATATTTATTTAATAATATAATTATTTTTACGCCGTAATTATAATTATTTTAATCTTATTTATTTCATTTATAAGGACATTCATATTACAATAAGTAAAATGTTAGTAATTTTTACTTACTGTTTCATAGTCAAACCTTACATTTGGGGGCCTGGCCATGATATTTACTCTTAAAGACCTTTAAAAAGATTCTAATTGGGTTTATCGGATAATAAGCTATAGCTATAATCATAAAATTATATAATAATTCCATACTTATTGACTTTAAAAGCTATTGAGGCATTTGGAAAGCAATTGTACTGTCTTACACGTGGTTTTTCACATCCTTAGACTTACAAAAACTTTCTTTGAGTGACTCTAGTGATTAAAAAAGATACTTTATAAGTTAAAAATAATTTTATATTATAAATTAATTTCATAAAAGAATCATATTCATTTTTATTTTCTTCTTTAAAAATAAAAACATAAAAAATATAAAAAACCAATAAAAAAGTTATTTTATTCATTTTAATTTCATTTCTTTAGTTATTTTCACTTTTTTAAAGATATAAAAGCAATTTTTACATGGAAAATTGCCATATCTTACCAAAAATAACACTTTTATATAAAAAACTTATATTTATTTGTCTTTTTTAGTGTTTAAAGACAATCCAACAGAGGACAACCAAACCACTGTTGAAAGATTGGTGGAAGAAACTTGTCAAAGTTCTCCAACACCAATAATCACTAAGAAAAAGAAAGCCAAGAAATTGGACTTTCCAGGACCCACTATTCCGGACTCTGAAGGTGAGTACCTCATTTAGAAATTGCCATAAGAAGAATTCCTGTTCTAAAATTTTCTTATAATATGACTACCAGAAGAGGCTCCCAATACTCCATCCAATCAGATGGAGCTGGACTCAGAGGTAGAATTGATTCCTCAAAAGGGAAAAGGAAGGGCAATATCCCCAGTGGAACAGAATCCACACAAGGAAGTGCCTTATCCCAAAGGCAAGTCCCAGAAATGCCCATGATATCTGAACCAGAATTGGAACTAAGTATTAGTGACTCAAACAGGTACAAATCACATTCATAGGGCTCAAATAGACATTTACATGAGCCAGTACAAACAGTACTACATGGTGTACAAGGACAAAGATTGGGAAATGTTGCCCCAAATACACCAAGGAGTGATGAACTCCTGGCACATCCTGAAAAAGTTCTTCAAAGAGGAGGAAATAGTGAGATACTCCAATGGATGGAATCAACTATCATCCAAGCCTCAAATCAAAAAGATCAAGGAGTACCATGCAAAAAAGAAGGAGGCAACCAAGGAAGAAGCCCCAGTAGCTTCTACCAGCAAGCCCCAAGCCAACCCACTTCCCCAAGAAGGGAAGAAGAACAAGAAAAAGAATTGGAGAAAACCATATTCCCTCAGCTACAGGATCCCCAAAATCCAAAAAGATGCCATGGACAATGTCTTCGACATGGCCAGAACTTTGATGGAATTCAAAGACAAAGAGGAGCAAAGAATGAGACCACCCCATTTCCCAAAGAAATAACCTTGTCTCCTGATATTGTAAATACTTTCACAGAGCTTAAAAATAGTATTTTACCTCTTAAAGACATTAAAAATAGTTTATTATCTTTCCGCGAAATAAATAATAGCTTATCATCTTTAACAAAACTTGTTGTACAAAATAAAAAAGAAATTTATAACATAAAATTTATGATTTAAAATAATAAACCAAAAGTATTAATTGATAATACTCAAAAATTAATACAAGGACAACAAGAGTTGTACAAATACATAAGTTATGTCAAAGAAAAAACTTTGACAATCAATTATGACGTGAGTATTGATAATCTTACAGAAAAATTAAACAAATTGAGCATTTCTGTAGAACATTTGAAGAAAAGACTTCATCACACCAAAAATTACTTTTGGACCATGTGGAAAAGAGTGATGAAGCAAGAATGCATCTGAAAGATGACATTCAAAGTGAAATAAGGCTTATTACTGAAAAAATGGATAAAACTAATGAGGCTAACTCAAATATGCCAAAGTTATCAACACCATTTTCTCACATAAGAAGCCCTGTTAAACCAAAAGAGGAATTAACAAATCCATTCATAACAGACTTGAGTGACCAAGACAGTAACCAAGTCTTAATGAAGGAAGCACCTCAATTAAAAGAATGGCCAACATTCACAGGAGAAGGTGAATATGACCACATGTCATTTATCAAAACAATTGACATGCTACAAGAAGATTATGCCATACCAGATGAATTAATAACTGCAAGATTACATTAATTATTTGAAAAATCTGCAAAAAGATGGTATTATGGCATAAGGCAAACAAATGGCAAAAATACCTGGTCTTGGTGGAAACAAGAAATAATCACCAAGTGGGCTAATGATGCCTGGAGGTACAAGATAGAAAATGCATTTAAAAATTCTTTCTTTGACCCAGACAAAGATAAACCTTTAACTTGGTTCTTGAAACAAGCTGAAATACTTAATGCATTGTACCCAGAAATGTCACAAAAAATGGTGCACATGAAAATACTCAAGAAATGTGGAGGAGAGCTAGAACATTCCCTAAGAAGCAGGTGTATAGAACCATGCTCCACAGAAGAGTATAGCAATGCACTAGAGGACATAGTGAAAAGAACAAAAACTTGCAGAACTTGGAAGAAATTGGACATTAAAAGTCCAAATAAGCCATTTATCAAAAAAGATAAATCAAAAGAAGCTTTCAAGCCCAATACATGCAATAATAATGAGCAAAGAAAATTCCATAAATGTGGAGGTATTGGACACTTAGCCAATAATTGCCTCAAAAAGGCAAAGATTAATGAAATTGTGGAAACAGAAAACAACAATGACAAAGAGGAGGAATCTGACTCTGAAAAAGAGACAGAAGAGTCAGAAAGCTCTGAAAGTGATGCAATTAATTTAATTAATGCACAAATTAATAATATTGATATAATCTATGAAGTACTAGATGTTAACTCAAACTTACAACAAGTTGTAACATCTGACACAAACCTGACAAATATACAAGATGCCAAAATGTGCAGAACCAAGCCTGAAAAAGGAATGGGATATACAGCTGGAAAATCAAGTATAAGTATTGTTATGGTTGATAACCAGGAAGGAGAAGTGAACTTGGATACAGGAGGATATTGCACCTGTGTTGGTAAACGTTATTTAAAAACCATTGTCCCAGACTGGAAAGAAAAACTTATACCAATACAAGGTGTCAAATTTAGTAGTGCAAGTGAGAGCATGAAGCCCCTTGGAATAATTGATTTAACACTAATTTTGCCTCACCCCTCACAATGTGTCAGCATTAAAGTAGAGTTTGTAGTAATGGACAACTGTACTAGTAATCACTTCATACTTGGAAATGACTACTTATCAATTTATGGTATAGATATATCTAACCAAAAAGACAGATATTTTACCATAGGAGATAACAAAAGACAGAAGTTTGGCTTCTTACATAACAAAAAACAAATCACAGCTATTAAGAATGAAGAGAAAAGTCCAGAAAAGGACCTTTTGATATCTGAACAACTAAAATAGGCAGAATTCAATGAAGAATTAACAGATAAAATGAAAGAAAAATTGATTGACCTCTTATTTAAGTACAAAAATGCCTTTGAAACTGACAAGGAGCCACTAGGTGCCATAATTGGGCATGAAGTGGATATAATTCTTAATGTGGAAAAGCCTTACCCACCTTTACTAAGGAGACCTGCTTACCCAGCTAGTCCAAGGGCTAGAGAAGCCTTTGAAGTACACATTAAAGAGTTAATGGACCTTGGAGTATTAAGAAAGGTAGGACATAATGAGCAGGTATAGGTCACTACACCTGTCATTATAACTTGGCATAATGGAAAATCAAGGATGGTAGGAGACTTCAGAGCCCTGAACACCTATACCATTCCAGACAGATATCCAATACCCAGAATCCATGAGACATTGACACAATTGTCACAAGCTAAGTTCATTACAGCCATGGATGCCTTAAAGGGCTTTCATCAAAATTTCTTAACAGACAATGCCAAGAAACTACTGACAATAATAGTCCACTCTGGGATTTTTGAATACTTAAGAATGCCATTTGGCATAAAAAATGCACCTTCCCATTATCAAAGGATGATGAACACCATATTTCCTGAAGAATTATCAGAAGGATGGTTAATTATCTATATTGATGATATCATAGTTTGCTCAGAAACTTGGGAAAATCACCTTACAGGACTAGAAAGAGTACTACAAAAAATAGTGCAAGTGAATATGAAAATTTCCCTCAAAAAGTGTCACTTTGCATATAGTGAACTAAAAGCACTAGGACATGTTGTATCTGGACTTAGTCTAGGAATAGATAAGAATAAAGTAGCAGCAGTACTACTTAAACCAATGCCTCAAACCAAACAAAGAAATGAAATCATTTCTAGGATTTTCTGCTTACTATAGACAGCATATAAAGACCTTAGCAAAAATTGCCAAATCCTTGTATAAGCTATGTGATCAACAAACAGTCTATGAAATGAAAGAAGAAAGAGTCAAGGCTTATGCAGAATTGAAAAATTCCTTAACAAATTCCCCATTTCTTCTAATTCCAGATTGGAAACTACCCTTCAAACTGTACATTGATGCTTGTGGAGAAGGACTAGGTGCTGCACTACACCAGACACAAATTATCAATGATAAACCAGTAGAAGGACCAATTTATTTTATTTCAAGACAGATAAAGCCAACAGAAGCAAGATATGGAGCAAGCCAAATGGAATGCCTCTGCTTAGTGTGGGCTTTAGAAAAATTTCATTATTACTTGGATGGAACAGTATTTGTTATGATTACAGACTGTAATGCTGTAAAATCTCTATTAGATATGAAAACTCCAAATAGACATATGCTGAGATGGCAAATTGCTATCCAAGAATATAGAGGAAATATGACTATTGTTCATAAATCTGGTAATATCCATAAAAATGCAGATGGTCTTAGCATATGGGCTCTAGCAGATACCCCTGACAATCCAGCATGGGTACCACAGGAAGAGCACCACATAGAAGGAATATGTGTTACAGACATTGGCACAGAATTTTTTAACCAAGTTAAAGAAAGCTATAAGATAGACAAAAATTGCCACATCTTAAGCCAACTTCTAATGAAAGACTGCAAAGACCCATCACTTTCATCAAAATTAGATGAAAAATGGAAAAAGGCACATGATGAAGGAAGATTCCACCTCCTTGATGGAATCCTTTACCATAGAACAAAACACACATGTGTTATGGCCTTAACAGATAGAACCCTGATAAACACTATTTTACATGAGTGTCATGATAGTGTTGCAGCTGGACAGCTTTCAGAAGACAGAACACTAGAAAGGGTGAAAACCTGCTCTTGGTGGCCAAATTGGAAGAAAGATGTTGCAGAATACTGCCAAACCTGTGACAGATGTCCAAAAGTCAACAGAGCCACAGGGAAGAAATTTGGAATGATGACCCAAATCCAAGAACCAAAATACCCTTGCGAAATAGTTCATATGGATTGGGTAACAGCATTACCCCCAGGAGGAGACAGAAGCTATAATGCATGCCTAGTATTAGTTGACAGGTATAGCAAAACTCCCATGTTCCTACCATGTCACAAAGATGACACAGCTATGGACACAGCCATAATGATATGGAATAAATTAATTAGCCATATAGGCGTATTCCAGAATATTATAAGTGACAGAGACCCAAAGTTCACTTCAGCATTATGGACAAATCTCCATAACTTGTTTGGGACAAAATTATCATTCTCAACAGCTTACCATCCTCAAACTGATGGTTTGGCAGAAAGAATGATACAGACCTTGGAGGACATGATCAGAAGGTTCTGTGCTTATGGACTAGAATTCAAAGATTCTGATGGTTTTACCTATGATTGGTGTACACTAATACCAGCTCTTGAGCTGGCATATAAAACATCAATCCATTCTTCTACTGGAAAAACACCAGCAATGCTAGAAAAAGGTTGGAATCCAAGACTTCCTTATGATACCCTCAAAAAGGACTGAGTGGACATACATCCAACAGCAAGCAGTTTCAAGATAATGCTTGACAAAGCAAGACACCATGCAAACAGATGTATGCAAGATTCTTTAAAAAATGCAAAAGAAAGATGGGATAAAAGTCATAAACCACCTGACTTCAAAATAGGAAACTTGGTACTAGTATCAACCCTTAATTTCAATAACATAAAAGGTCCAAAGAAATTGAAAGATTCCTTTGCAGGACCATTTATGATAAAAGCACTCCATGGACCCAATTCTGTGCAATTGGAACTCACAGGTGAATTTATGAACAAACACCAAGCTTTCCCTGTAAGTCTGATAAAACCTTACAGCTCAAGTGACAAGGAATTATTTCCACTAATAAATAAACCCCCACTTGTAATTCCCCCCTTGGAAGTAGGAGAAGAAAAGAAAATTGTAAAAGTCCTTAAAGAAAGAAGGACAAGAAACAAAAAAGAAAGAGAATGCCTTGTAAGTTATAGAAATTCAACTCAAGAAGATGAATGGATACTTGACAAAGCTATAACAAATGCTGATAAACTACTAAGAAGGTTTAGACATGAAAGAAAACCTGAAAAATAAAAAAGTTAAGCCTTATTGAGCTTCAAGACTAACAAAGTCTATTGAAGAGGTAGGATAGTGGATGATACCCCCATTACACATATCAGATTGTGGTACAATATTTTTTGGTGGTAGGTAATGTGAACCTTTGAGATATGAACACATACCCAAAAAGGTCACAAGAAATATTTAAAATAATTATACATTAAAAATAATTACCATAAAGCTACAAAAATGCCATAAATTGACATGAAACTTGGTTTAACTTAAAAACCAATGAATAAACATGTAAAAAAAATTGTACCAGTGGATTCCCCATGGTAAATACACATATACCATTTTTATGGCATATCTGTAAAGTCAATATTTAATGAGTTATAAGTAATAATACCTTATAAAAAACATAAATAATTCTTTATTTCAAAGACCAATGAAACAACACGTAAAATAAATGGTACCATTGAATTCTCCATACAATTCCATATATAAAACAATTAAGAAGCTAAGCTCCAAAGTCAATACTTAAGGAATTAAGCTGAATAAATGCACTTTTTTGGTCAACACATATATTCAAGGATTTTAGCTAATATCTTTTGAAATATGCATGATAGAGTGATGAACCAAAAATAAAGTCATCACGTAATTACTGTAGAAAGACAGAAATGAAGTTTATTTCACAAGCTATAAACAAGGTTAAAACCTGTAAGGGATTATTGATTAAAATCAACAGAGCTGTTGACCACTTTGTTGTGAAAGTGGTCCAAACTTGAAAAAAGTAGACAGTTGGATTCTACTAGTTCATTCGTGAATAATGATGTATTGGTTACTATAATATTCAAGGTATAACCCCTTGAAATCTTGGTTTGGAGTTTAAAATATTAAATTTTGACAGAAAAGATGAGTTACAAGAAAAATCATCAAAAATATAGTTTTGATGAGGTAATGAAATGCTCTTGGAAGAATAATAAGGTTATGCCAGGCTATTAGAATTCACTCTCTGAATCACTGTATCGTGTAAATATTAAAATGTATTAAGGATCAAAGTTTGAGCTTAATTTTATCATTTATGATCACTCACTGTAACCTTAAATTAAGTTTAACAGTCATATGAGTGATAAAATTGGTGAATACTGTTATTTTATTATTACAACTAATAACATCCACAAATTTTGGGGTTCTGCTAAGCCTTGATGCCATCAAACTTAGTGTTATAGTGATAACTCTAAATAATGGCATGATAATGAGATAAGATGGTTTGATCATGATGTAATCATCACCAAACCTTAAAATATTGATAAATTCCAGTGGATATGATCAGTGCACATCAACTAGAAGCCTCTTGGACTCTAGGAGGGAGGTATTTACTATAAAGAGAGCTCTTTTTACTCCGTTTTCCCCTCAGACGCTTACAAAACATTAAATCATTAAATAAAAAGGTAATTTCTTTATTCTTTATATATAAAACTTTTATATTATTAAAGACCAAAGGCAATCTTATAATAATCTTCATCTTTGACATTATTATTACAATTATTTAATTGTTTTGTTTAAATATCTCTTAAAAACCTCAATTCCATGTAAAATCAAGAAAATTTGTAATTTCTCTTAAATTGTATTGTAACTACAATTTAAATAAGTTGTATTTACATTTCTAGGCGTAAATTTATTCAAAATTATTATATTAAGCATTAAAAGTAGGTTATTTCTCTTATTATAATAATTTTTCTCTATTATTACTTTAATAATTATATAATTAATATAAATAGTATTTATATTAATTTATAGCTTTAATATTGGTAATATTATTGTTATTAATTGTTTTTTATTAAATAGAAACAATTTTTTATGCCTTTATTATTTGTTGGTAACAATAATAAAGTGCTTTGCAATATATTAATTATCTTATATTAATATATTTATTTTATTATATTATTTTTTTATAATATAAACTATATTATTACATTTATTTAATAATATAATTATTTTACGCCATAAATATAATAATTCTTGATTATTATAATTATTTTTATCTTATTTATTTCATTTGTAAGGACATTCATAGTACAATAAGTAAAATATTAGTAATTTTTACTTATTTTTTCATAGTCAAACCTTACACATACGTATGGGATATTATCACACAGTAAAGCTGTATTGGTATAAATGTGGGATTTTGACCTTACAAATGCTATAGCTTTGTCAGTTTTTGAGATATTTATATTTAATTTGGCTCCTTGTGTAGCCCTGGATGAGCTATACACAATGGTACCTCATTTGGTATGGTTAACATTAAATATGGAAAATTTATGCCATGTTCAATTTTAGTTAGCCAGATATATGATTATCTCAAAATCTGTATGGAAATTGGCTTCCCCATAACTTTTTTTGTAGATGTGGTATGGGTAAATGGATGGCACAATCAGATAGCCTTGATTGTTTCTTTTCCCAAGAGACCCCACTTTGGGTGTCTCACACTAAAGCTGTAGAACTTGGATGAGAGGTGAAAATTAAGTTTTATGCTCAGCAACTTCTTTGAGCTTGAATAAGTTTGTTATTATTTCTCCTATGATTATGGGACTTGCATATTTGTAAAGAGGTGAGTTTACTCTTTCTCTTGATACCCTTTGAGCTTGTTTGGCTCAGATCCATGTTTTGGTGGTATTTTTGCTCTACCATTGGTTTATGGTATTCTGGCAGTCATGCTTGTGCTCTGGTTTTGAGTCAAAGGCTGACATACCCTCCCTCTAAAAAAAGGCTCATCATTGATTAGAATTTCCTGTCTTCTTTGAGGTACTAGTGTGGTTCATGTGACCTTGAGCAAACACCTTTCTTGTGGTAATCCCCTTCCTGTCTGGTGGCTTATGTTTCAAACCATCCAGATGTGTGGTCATTGGTTTCCTTCTTTTTAAGTGGACTTAACCAGTTTCATTTGTTCCATGGTTCTTAAATTCCACCAAACATTCCTCATTGGGGTAAGACTCACTGTATGAATTATTTTCACAGCCATTCCCCACACTATCAGAGTCAGATTCATGACCTTCTTGGTCTTTTCTTGTTTCTCTCTCTCTTTCAAATATCTCTTCCCTGTCTTTGGGATAATTGTCTGCATAGTGATTGGGTGATTCACAGTTGTGAAATCCTGTTATGATTTTGGATTCTGAATAATGAGTTTATTTGGCTTCCATGGCTGTATTCTCCCTTTTATCACCAGTACTATGGGTATTATATCTGCCAATAGATGTTCTAATCCTTACTTCTTGCAAAGTAGTTGATATTTCATCCAAGGTGAATATTTGGAGCATCTGGACTTTATCACATGCTCTAAGTCTCCTGGTAGTTTTTTCAACAGTTTGTGACTTCTTTTTTCTATTGTTATGTGAGGGTCAATGGCTATTAGCCTTTTTTAGTGTCTCAGACACCAATCATATGGATCTTTGTCCACTGTGTATCTATCATTTCCAAATGAAAGTATTTTCTGCCATATTCATGTATCATTTCTGTACTTTTTGATTATTTGGCTTGTCCACCATGGCCAGTTCCTTCTACCATGAATATCTTTCATTTCAGTATACCATATACTATCATATCCTTTGAATTCTGTGTTCATTCTAGCTGTTATACAGTAGTCTGGTATTCTTGGAACATCAATGAAGATTTGATCAATATAATCAATGAGTTCAATGTGATCATATTCTCCTATGGCAGAGAATTTGGGCCAGCTTGAGGCCTCTGGAAGCTGTTTCAGTGCTTCCTTCTCCAAATAAGTCATTTTATATCCATCTTGGTATTGTGATGGGGATATTGTCTTTTTTTCCAACACGTAATATGGTTTGATGTCTTCCTGGTGGTATGCATTATCCAAAACATTGCCTTGTGCTTGGGGTTTTATGTTTTGGAAGACATTGAACAATTTGTCAATATCTTGATCCAGGTATTCCCTATCCCTTTTGCAGTGATTCTTCTCCTCCAAGACTTGATTTAGTCTTCTTTTGCTCTTTTCTGAGGCTTTACTTAACTTAGTATAGTCCTGTAAGGTGTGATATGAAACTTTGATAAAATATCAAGTACTTTTCCTGTTCTCAAAATTTGTATAAGGTAAAATTATTTAAAAATAGTATGAAATAGTATTTTGAAAAACAGAAAATGCCAATTTTATTTTTTTTCAACTTTCTGAGTATAAAAAAATAATATAATGAAAATTTATTGTTTTACCAACAATAAAGATTTATCCAAAAATACTCTACAAGAGACATTTAAGGCTACAAAAGAAATTTCTTCAAGAGCAATTTCAATTGAAATTAATTGATCAAAGAACTGCAAGCAATTAATTAAAGAACAAAGTCTTTAAAAAGATATTTAAAGAGAAAACACACCCAAAAGTGACCAGAGTGAATTTGGAAACAAAGTGACAAAGTTAACAGTGATGAAAGATGCTTTAATTCACTTTTGGGGTGGTTCAGGGGTAAAAATGATCATAAGAGTTACAAACAATGATTATAATGATTTTTTCACGTGGTTAAAAGGTTCAAAATGTTTAAAAAAGGGTGGTTGGAATCTTTTATTGATTGGTTTAACAGTGTTTAAACTAATTATAAAAGGAAAAGATTCTAACATGAAGAGAAAAGTGGGGCAAAGAAGGAATTCTTTTATAGTCATCAATTTTCTTACTCCAAAATTGAAATTTACTCTTGTCAGTCGTGAAAAACAGTCTGACAACAGAAAAGCCAATTATGGCATCATTGAACCCTGGTTTAGACAAAAAAGGGCTGGATTAAGCCATTTTTTGCTATTTTTAGCCATTTTAGACCCTTAAGTCAGCCATTACTATAGCAATACCTAGTCTAGAGCCTTCAAAACACGTCAGAATGGGTTTAAGAGGCGTAGAAACCAGTTAAAACTTCTTTTACTAACATTGTTTTAACTTCAGGGTAGTTTTACCCTCTTGGCAGAAGTTAAAACTACCCTGGTTTGTATCAAAACCTCATCATCAATTGAGTCACAGACCCTGTGACTCAATTCCAGGCCAAAAGTAATGAACTTTTGCATGGATTTTGACATCACACCCCAGTCAGCAAGGATTTTGGGGGTCTAGCTCCCCCTTAGAGCTAGAGTGTCTTTTCCCCCCCCCCCCCAGGATTACTCTTTCCAATTTATTTATTTATTTTAATTCCTCATCATGTAATACAATTATAATTTACATATGTAATTCAATTGAGTT
Organism: Austropuccinia psidii; assembly: GCA_023105745.1. NCBI lineage: Eukaryota > Fungi > Basidiomycota > Pucciniomycetes > Pucciniales > Sphaerophragmiaceae > Austropuccinia > Austropuccinia psidii. Next base: position 3,607,680 of record JALGQZ010000014.1, read on the forward strand.
TTTAACTACACATCTGTAATAATTTATACCTCATACTTAAATTAAAGCTCACTTATGTAATATATGTGCACATTTAGACATTTCAATTGAAAATACTTCAATTCCTCATAGCTTCTAAACTAAACACAACCCCCAATTTTAACACAAAAATTGATAGTTAACACCACATGTGGTGTGAATTAAATTAAGTCTTTGAGGACTTTCATACTTTTGTACAAAAAATACTAAAAACTTAATTTAAGCTTATTTAGAGTTGAGTTACAGAAATTTCATCCAGAGGTGACCCCACTTTATTTTTTATGAGGAATCCAATGGTGTGATAATTTCGTTGTGTTTATTTATTGGATAAAAAGTTATAATATATTTTATATAAATTTTTACCAAAAATATTTTAATTTCATAATTTTTATTAAAAATTCATTTTTACTTAATTTTTACAAGTAAGAATGTATTTTCATAATTTTAAATTTCATTGTAATTCTATTTTTGAATTATAATTGAATTTTGATTTTTAAATATAAATTTTTATTTATATTTCAATTTTTATTTTTATAATATAAATAAATTCATTTTTTTTATATTTGTATCTTAATTTATCATTTGTGGTCTTTTGGGTATATGAAAATACCTCTAAGGCTCACAAGTCCTCTTGAAGGGTATTAAGAGTTTTGGTTTGTAAGGTATAAAACTCTTGTAACCATGAAATTTATTAATGGAGTCTTTCAAACTCTTTTTTAGTTTTTTCTACAAATTGGGAGGACTGTAACCATAGGGTATTACTACTTATGGTACTCTCAGGGGTCACAACATTGTGTTCAATCTGAGTGGAGATATCATTCCTTATTATAGGGCTGCTAGCTTCATTAGAAGTATCTACAACTGTTTGTTGTTTTTTTGTATTTCTTTTGGCAGGTCCAAAAAGTTCTGGATCATAGTATCTGACTCTTTCTTCCTCTGGTTGAAAGAATTCTTGTTCTTGTCCTATGATACTCTTCCTCTCCTGGATTCTACCTGGGATTGGAAAGTATGGTGACTCTTGGTAACTAATCTGCTGGTTCCTGAGTGGTGTGAAGCCACTAGGGAGTTTGGTTGGGTTACCACTCCTTATGAGCCTGAAAGAGTCAGAGTATGTTATCTCTGGTTCACTTTCTCCTCTATGATAAGCTCTTTGAAGAATATCTCTTTGAGGGAAACCTTCTGAATACTTTCTACAAGCTCTTTCTAGTGTAACTCTAGGTTGAATTCCCTGCCTGCCATTCTCCATTGGAAAAGTTCTTTGAACATTTGATGAGCTAGAATAAACTGTTCTATGCAAGCTATTCTTAGAGGTTTGCTGTTGGAAGCCATGTTGGAAGGTGTAGGAAGGTTCATTTTTCCATTTCCTATGACTTTGAACAACTTAAACTTCTCTCCTTTCCAGGCCTCTATTCCTACTGATTGTTGTTTTTCTTTGTAAGGAATAATCCCTTGGAAATCAGAAGTATTTGAAATGAGGTGGTATCATTTCTGATTTGTAAAGTGAGAGTCTTATCTAGTTAATGGAATCTCTGTTTTCTTGTTTTTAGAAATCTATAAGTCAGTTTGGAGAAATCATTATTGAAACTATCAATAATAATTATCAAATCAACTTTCCAAACCAATTTGTATGTAAAAACTCAATTTTGAGGGTTTCACTTGAAGAGAACTCCAAAAAATATATACTCTGTATGTATTAAAGGATTAAGTAGAAGAAATATGATTATATTTCTTTTGAATAAGTATTATTATTGAAATTATTTATAATAATTACTATGATCAATTTTTCATACCACTTTGGGTGAAAAAGGAAATGATTTTAAAAGTTTTTTCTTAGAGAAAAATACAAATCATATATATATTGTATATATTATTAAGATAAGGTTAGAAAATGAAATATGGTTTCTATTTCTTTTCATATGGTTAGTATTATTGAAATTATCAATCATGATAACAATAAATTTTTTTACACCAATTTGGGTATCAAAGCCCATGATGGTATTTTCTACAAGAAAAACTCTATCAATATATACTCTGTATATATTATTATGAAAAAAACAGTGAAAGTAAAAAATATGATTATATATATTTTTTGTAGTATTATTATTTAAATTATCAATAGTAATGATAATAATCAATTTTTCACACCAATTTGGGTGAAAAAATGAATTATAAGAGTTGTTCTTTAAGAAAAATTCAAACAATATACACTTTTTATATATTATGAAAAAAAGATAAATAATAAAATATGATTAAATTTTCTTATGATGGATTATTATTGAAATTATCAATAATAATGATAATAATTAATTTTTAATACCAATTTGAATGAAAAAATGAACTATAAGAGTTTTTCTTCAAGAAAAATTCAAACAATATATGATTTTGATGTATCATGAAAAAAATATTAATAATAAAATATGATTATATTTTATTATGAAGGACTATTATTGAAATTATCAATAATAATTATAATAATCAATTTTTCACGCCAATTTGGGTGAAAAAATGAATTATAAGAGTTTTTCTTCAAGAAAAATTCAAACAATATATACTTTGTATATATTATTATGAAAGAAATAAAAAAATATGATTATTTTTTTCTTTAAAAAAATAGAGCATTGTATAAATATAAATTATATATTTATAACTCCTGAAAATGATGAAAAAATATTATTTTTCAGAAAGAATATATATACAGTTTTTTATCATTATTTTATTATGTTTTTTTATTTTTAAGGAAAAATCAGAATAGGGAAAACCCAAAAAATTAATCTTCTTCAGGGCTTCTTATGGCTTAAAAAAGTGAAAATAAGCAATAAATCAATTATAATAACTCCAAAATGCATACAAATAAGCTAAAAATAGTGAAAACAAGCTAGAATTTTGTCTAAAATAGGTAAAAACCCATTCCAGGACCCCAAAATGTCAGGGTGACTCTATGATATAGCTTCAAAATGATAATGAAAGCTATAACTCTGAGTGTGACACAAAAATAATGATAATTAATTAATGAGGAGATGGCTAAAAGGGATATGCCAAAAGAATTTAGTGATGGTGAGTGCTATTGATAGCCCTTGGTGCAGTGTTTACCTGTTTGTTTACAATAATAAACCCTACAATAATTACAATTATAATTATACCTGTTTAATTCTAAGGGTACCACTTCTTTAAGAAGCTATACCATGTAATAATACTAAGAACAGGATGATGGATTGGCCTTCTGGTGAGGGAAGACCTCCTTTTATTTTGCTCTGGGGTAGTGGAAGGTTGTTCACCTCTGCACACAACCACAGAGTGAAAATTCCCTACTATTGTGGGCTGTTTGTGGTTCTGAACACTCAATACAGACTGGTATTGGGTGGAAATGTGGCTTTAGAAACACAAGTTGTCATTTTTACCGTATACAGGGTGAAAATTTTCACCAATGGAGCTTACAGGTATGTTCTGGTGCTTATGATCCATAAGAAGCTGTATGGACCCCGTATGGACTGCTGTATTTGACACAATTATAAGGTGTTGAAGTATAAACAAGCTTATTTGTCTATTTGACACCTCATAATAATACTTATGGGATATTATTGCACAGTAAAGCTGTATTGGTCTAAATTTGGGATTTTGACCTTAAAACTGCTATAACTTTGTCAGTTTTTAAGATATTGAGATCAAAGTTGGTTCATTGTTTAGCCTTGGATTTGATCTACACCGTGGTACCTCCTTTGCTATGGTTAACATGAAATATGGCAAATTTATGCCATATTCAATATTAGCTATACAGATATATGATTATATCAAAATCTATAAGGAACTTGTTTGCCCCATAAATTTTGTTCTAGATGAGATATGGGGAAATGGACAGAAGCATCAGATAGCCCTGATTGTTTTTTTTCCAAAGAGACCCCACTTTGGGTGTCTCACACTAAAACTTTAGAACTTGGATGAGAGGTGAAAAGTAAGTTTTATGCTCAGAAACTGCTTTGAGCTGGAATAACTTTGCTATTCTTTCTCCTATGATTATGGGACTTGCATATTTGGAAAGAGGTGATTTTACTCTTTCTTTTGATCCCTTTTGAGATTGTTTGGCTCAGCTCTGTCAGCCTGTGACTCAAAACCAGAGCACAAGGATGACAGCCAAAATACCATAAACCAATGGTATAGCCAAAATACCACCAAAACATGGAGCTGAGCCAAATCAGCTCAAAAGATATCAAAAGAAAGAGGAAACTCACTTCTTCCTGAAAATATAAGTCCCATCACCATAGGACAAGAAATAACAAAGTTATTCCTGCTCAAAGTTATTGCTGAGCATAAACATTAATTTTCACCTCTCATCTAAAATCTAGAAGGAGAGGCTTAACCCCATCAAATGGGTATTCAAAATGAAGCTCTAAGCCAGGGCTATCTAATGGAGCTAGCCAAACTGAGCTAGCACCAGTATTACTTGAGTTATGGTCAAATCCAGACCAAATAAGGGTGAACAAAACATTCACCTCTCATCTAACTTTTACAGTTTTAGTGTGAGATACCTAAAGTGGGGTCTTTTTGGAAAGCGCACAATCAGGGATATCTGATGGTGCCATCCATTTCCTCATAGCTCAACTACAACAGAAGTTATTGGCCAAACAAGCTTAATACAGCTTTTTGCCCAAACCACGCCAATGTACAAAAATACTTGTATATGGGATACCTTTGTCATATTTAATGATAACCATGTCAAGTTGGGTACCATTGTGTAGAGCCCATACAGAGCTATTCAATGAACCAACTTTGAGCTTGATATCTCAAAAACCGACAGAGTTATGACCATTTTAAGGTCAAAATCCCACCTGCTGTCAGATACAGCCTTACCATGGGATAATATCCCATAACCATGAATATGAGGTGTCAAATAGACGAAGAAGCATGTTTTTACTTCAATACCTCATATGTCAGTCAATACTGGGGTCCCATACAGTTTCTGTACAGCATTCTACGCGTCATACACGTCAGAATCAGGCTGTGAGGTCCCCAGATGAAAATTTTCACCCTGTATTGGTGAAAACCGCCCAGATGTGGTTTCAAACCCACATCTGAGCCCAATACAGGGTATACAGGCTGTTTGCAAACCACAAGCCTGTCATAGAGAGTGAAAAATCTTCACTTCCTCTACGTGGAAAGGTCTAGCAGCCTTTCCACCTCAATTTCAGGATAAAAGGAGGGCTTTTCACAGCCAAAAGCCTTTCCTCATCCTGCTCTTGAATACCCTACGTAGTAAACTGTCAAAAACAGTTTTACTCTTGGGTAATAAACAAGTATAATTATATATTTAATTATTGTAACTCTTATTATAGTAACCCAACTGGTAAGATTGCACCCTGGGTTCTCAATAGCGCTCACCACCACTATTCTTCAATAGTAGAACCCCTTAAATATATTATAAATCATCTTTTAAATCAAAAACTCTTATTTTTAATCAATTTTCTACGTGTCACAGTCATAATTCTAGTTGTAAATACTCTCATTACCACTTCAATATAGACTCAGCCTGACATTTTGGGGGCCTGGCCGTGTTTTAAATCTTTTTTTTTGGACCTTATAAGTGAGTCTTTTCTCTCTTTATGACTTATTAACCAGTGTTTTATCTTTTTTAGGCGTAATTTCTCTATTTAAATATATATTTTATATATATTTATTCTTTTTTATATGTATACTCATATTATAAGAGTATTTTTCACGTGGCTAATACCCACTGAATATAACTATTTTTGGCGTGTTTTGTATATAAAAACACATAAGCCATCAATAAGTCCTGTATTATTGACTGAATAAGGACTCCTCTGACTGAAAAACCATCAGTTGAGGCGTGGATTAAGTGTATTGTTAACTCAATAACACTTATACAAACCACTTGTACAGAATACACTTGAAAACCACAAGTGTATCTGTGGGATACTGGCACACAAACAGTGTGACAGGGTACCAAAAGCTGGAATTCTGACGTGGAATTGTTGATTCAATTACACTGTCATTATACAGGGCACATTGTAGTAACATACAAGCCCAGAGGCCAATCTTAGACGTGCAAAACCAGCATTTTTAAGAAGTCTTGACTGACATAAGTCCTCCCCTTTCTGCCTTGATTTCAGTGGAAGAAAATTATATCCCACTTGAGACCCAGTCACAGGCCAACACACCAGTGACACCCTCAGAACCAGAGGGCAGCAAGGGCAAAGGAAAGAGGCACAGTGAAGGTCTCATCACAGCCAAGAAGTGGACACCAATAGCCACTCAGAGAAGTAGAAAACCACGAAACTCTGCATCCATACAAGGTAAACCAACCTTAACCACTTGTACAGGAAAGATTACAATTATTAACCCAGTTGTAACTTCCAAAGGCAAACTGCCCAAGTCAGCAGACAGTAATTTTGTACAAGGCACAGTCAAAGGTAAATACCCTAAGAACATAAAGTTTTCGACTGCTTGCAAACACTGATATGTCCCCTGTATACCTCAGAGACCTTGGCTTCCAAAGGAACCAGCCAGAGGATAGAGGAGGATTTTCCAGAACCAGAAGACCTGAAAGAGGACACCCTAGACACAGTGGTGGATGGCAAAACAATGAGGGAGATAATATCAACCTTGCCATTCACACTCCAATTAAACAGAAACCTCAAACCAGAGGACTGGAAGGATATGGATCAAGTTCTTCAGATCCACCAACTCCTCAAAGATTTATTTCAATGGAGCATGGACAACAAGAGGTTCAACCTAGCAACTCACTGGGCAGAACTGGGATCAAGTTGCCAGAAGATCTGTCTCAAACAGATAGACTTCAAAGACCTTATGGTAATCACCAAAGGTTGGAATCCTACCAGGCAGCACAGACTCCTGGAGGCAAGGGCACAGAGGATAAGGGAGAATCAAGCCACTATCCTAGCTATAGAAGAACAGTTGACCCAGACAGGGCCTACTCAGATTCCTCCAGGTTCACAAGGAGCAGGCCAAATCAACTCTCCAGTGGCTTCACACCATTCAGACACCAGCAGATCAGTGGCCAAGAGTCACCATTCTTCACAATTCCAGGAAGTTTCCAGGAGAAGACAAGGAAACAAGGGCAAGAGCAAAACCTCTTTCAACCAGAGGAGGAAAGAGTCAGACCCCATGATCCAGAAGCTGTTGGATTTGGTAAAGGAAGTACACAAGAACCAGTAGTAGTTGTAAACCACTCTAGAATCAGTAGTCCTAGTAATAGAAACATTACCCCCACTCAGACTGAAAATAACATTGTCACATCTGAGAGTAACATCAACAGTGATACACTGTGGTTACAAGTGTCCCAATATGCTGAATAATCTGCAAAGCAATTTGCAGAAATTAAAGCTAGCCAAGAGAGGATGAGACAAACCCAAGCCTCCTTGGAACAAATAGTTAAGAATCTTCAAGAAGGATATGCTCAACTGAGCAAAGCCTCTGAAGAATCCAACAAAAGACTGAACTAAGTCTTTGAAGAACAACACCACAGCACAATGGACAGGGAGTGTCTGGATCAAGACATTAACAAATTGTTTAATGCCTACCATAGCTTAAAGCCCCAACCACAAGGCCAAGCTATGGAGAATCCATATCAACCAGATGACATCAAACCAGATTCCATGTCGTTGAATAAGGCAAGATCTCCATCACAATACCAGGATGGAGATGGCATGTCTTATTCAGAGAAGGAAGCCTTGAAACAGCTTCCTGAGGCCTCAAACTGGCCCAAATTCTCTGGATCAGGAGAATATGATCATATGGAACTCATAGATTATATTGATGGACTCTTCATTGATGTACCCAGCATACCAGATTACTGGATTACTGCTAGACTGAATACTGCATTTAAAGGTCATGCAAGTATATGGTACACAGAAATGAAAGAAATCCATGGCAGAAGAAACTGGCCATGGTTTAAGAGTCAAATAATCCAAAAGTACAGTAATGGAACTTGGATATGGCAAAAGACCATGTCATTTGAAAATGACAAATACTCTGTGGACAAAGATCCATATGAGTGGTGTCTCAGACAGTCTAAAAGACTTAAAGCCATTGATCCTCAGATAAACATCCAGATGAGGAATCACAGACTTCTGACACAACTGCCAGGAGAATTAGAACATGCAGTGAAATGTAGATGCAACCAAAATTGCACTCTAGATGACATAGCCAATACCTTACAAGACATAAGGAAGAGGACAAATATAGGGAAATTCACCCCATATAGAAGCAGTAGTTTCAAGGAGAAACAACCTTTCAGGGTGGAGTTTAAAGACAAACCCAGAGAAAGAGTGGCAGAAGTGGCAAAGAAGAAGAATTCTTGTCACAATTGGGGTTCAACAGACCACTATGCCAACAACTGTCCAAAAGCAAAGAAAAAAGTCTATGCTATAGAAAAAGTCCCTGAAGAAGAACCTCCAACAGATGATTCTGAATCAGACTCTATGGGAGATGCCATCAGAGAACCATCTGATGATGATCAAGACCCAAGAGAGGAATTTCTAGTGGGATACCAAGAGGAAACCCCATTGGAAATCCAGGATAAACAGTTGGAAGCAGGCATGCCAGAAGACACTGCCAAAAAGAACTTGTGCAAACACACACAAGATGCACAAACATTCCTGGTTACACCAATCGAAGGAATGGCATATATACATGGAACAACCACAAAAATGACTGTATGTATTGACAATGCTCAGCACCCACTGATCATTGACAGTGGAGCACATTGCTCCATAGTGGCCAGAAATTATCTAGATAACCACTTCCCAAACTGGGAAAAGCAGCTCTTGCCCACTAAGGCAAGGAACTTCAAAAGTGCATCAGGGAAGATGACTTCCATTGGGACAATTATCAAAGAGATAATTATACCCCACAGGAAGGGTAATATCAGACTCAACCCAGAGTTTGTAGTGCTTGAAGATGCCCACATCCAAGGGTTTTTACTGGGAACAGATTACCAGAGGATGTATGGCGTAGATATTTACAACAGTAAAAACAGGCACATTACCATTGATACCAACAAGGAAAAGAAATTTTCACTTGATATATACCACATATCTTCACAGGATCCACTAGAAGAACTCTTGAAGGAATTCAAGGAGGGACAGTTTAGCACTACCCTCACCAGTAAACAAAAACTAAGTTTACTGAAGATGCTGAGGAAGAACAGACCAGCATTTGCCATTGGTGAAGAGCCACTAGGCAAGATTAAAGGCCATGATATAGAACTATATCTGAATGTGGAAAGACCTTATCCACCCATGCTGAGGAGACCTCCTTATCCAGCAAGTCTGGAAACCAGGAAAGAAATTGGAAAACACATCAATGAACTCCTGGACATGGATGTCATCAGGAAGATTGGACATAATGAAATAGTGGAAATCACCACTCCTGTCCTGATCACCTGGCATGATGGCAAGTCTAGATTGTGTGGAGACTTCAGAGCTCCGAATAACTACACAAACGCAGACAGGTACCCTATACCAAGGATACCTCATGCCTTGGATAAGCTGGCCAAAGCCAAATACATAACCAAGATGGATTGTATGAAAGGCGCCCACCAAAATGGAGTTAAACCAAACTCCATGAAGTTGCTCAGAATAATATGCCATATGGGCATATATGAGTACACCAGGATGCCATTTGGCATCAAGAATGCACCAGCCCACTTCCAAAGGATGATGGACACCATATTTCAAGAAGAAATAATGGAAGGCTGGATGGTAGTATATATTTATGATATCATTATATACTCAGAGACATGGGAAGACCATGTACAATACATAGACAGAGTGCTAAGTAAATGTACACCCATTAATCTGAAAATTTCACTTAAAAAGTGTAATTTTGGCCAACAAGAGCTACTAGCTCTGGGACACAAAGTCTCAGGTCTTAGTCTGGCAATTGACCAGAACAAAGTAGCAGAAGTACTGCAAAAGCCAGTACCAAAGAACATCAAAGAGATGCAATCTTTCCTTGGATTTGCTAGCTACTATAGAAACCACATCAAAAACTTTGCCCACATAACTAGTAGTTTATACAAGTTATGCTCAAAGGATGTAGTTTTTGAAATAACCAAGGAAAGGAGGGATGCATATGAGAGGATCAAATATGAACTCACAAATGCACCTGTGCTCATCTTGCCTGACTTTGAACTACCATTCAAGTTATATATAGATGCAGCATGCAGCCAAGGCTTGGGAGCAGCCCTTCACCAAAGACAAATTGTGGATGGTGAACCAAGAGAAGGTGTAATATGTTACATCTCCAGGCAGCTGAAAGATTCAGAAGCCAGGTATGGGGCCACCCAGACAGAATGTCTATGTCTAGTCTGGGCTCTAGAAAAACTCCATTATTATTTGGAGGGTGCAGTCTTTGAAGTCTACACAGACGGCACAGCCTTGAAGTCTTTTGTAAGATTTGACTATGAAACTGATGATAATATTACTATTAATCAACAGTACTATGTCTGTTCTTATGAAATATAATAATAAAAATTATTATAACCACAATTAAATAATTATAAAATTATTTCTTTCACGTGTTATACACTACTAGTGATTATAACAGTGAGTAGTAATTGTCTACAAGAATCAATTACAAGAAGAGTTTAATAATAAAAACTTCTTTTATTAAAATAATAAAATTATTTTAATATATAATTATCTTTTACAAGAATAATTATAAAGATAATTCTTGAAGAAAACTATTACTAGAGAAAAACTTTAAGAATTAAAGATAAATGACTCACTAACACTCCAAAGAACTTATTGATAGATAAAATTAGAGAAATTTGACGTAGAATTGTGGATTTAAGGGATCAAGATGATTTATAACAGTATTACAACAATATATAGCTGGATTCTATGATTTCACGTCTTTCTGATTGATTCTGAAAGATTTAAAACACTTAAGAATAGTTGAACTAATACTTACTTGCTGGTAATAATGATTTAATAAATTTTATAAGATGATGATACGGAAAAAACAGCAAGAATAGGCTTCTTTTAAGTCAACAACAGCTCACAGAGGCGTGCCATGGAGCAAACTGAAAAACCAGTGAGTGAGAAAACAATAATCCTTTTTGGATTAATGATTGCATCATCTGTTGTCACGTAAGATTATCATAATTACTTAATTGATGCTTTTACGTGACTACCAACCCCAATATGGTTAAGAATAAAAGGAGTAACATCTGTAAATCTTCTTTTATTCTAAAATAATCATTTATTTCTCAAAGTTATCAATGTTATTGCCAATTTCATCACAGGTTGTAATTACTGTGAATTTTTGAAGATTCAGTGTTTCACGTAGAATGGTCAAAAATGGACTGTAAGTAAAACTTTTAATTTTACTAGTAAAACCATAATTCTTTTTGGTTGTACCATAGATAATACAGTTCTTCATTGGTCCTGAAAGTTTCAGGAAGATTCATTAAGAATTGTATTTTTAATGAATTTTTGAAGTTTTTACCTCATTTCTACGTAGAATTGCAAATAGCAGTATTTTGCTGGTTGCTATGAGGTAAATCAATGAATATGGATCCCAAAAGGGTTTAATTACTCTTTTAGGGTCTAGTAATGGAAAGTCATCAAGAATTGACGTGGTTACAGGAGCCTAAGTAGCTTATTACCTCCTTGGCACGTCAAAATAGCAGGTTATTTGCTATTTTTCTTATGATTACAGTAGGTGTAACTTGGTAACCAAGTTCCCAAAGAGTTTTAGTTTACCAATTGGGCCAAGATGAGCCATGGATCCATGCTCTGGAGCTATCCACGCCTCTGAGGCCTCAGAAGTTGGGTACCCTGGCTCTCTTTGATGTCTTTTGCCCCCCTTGCCTAATTTTTACGTCAAAATAGTAATTTAAGCTTCAAGTGAGATATCCACTATGGGTGTACCAAAAGTCCATGTAAGAATACCATGATATTAAGTGCTCAAAACATGCATAACACTATTCTTAGTGTATATGTAACATGGGATTTCTCACTTTCCCATTATTTTGGCTAAAAATCAAGAAAAACAAAAATTTTCAAAGATCTTTTATGTGGTATTAATGATGTGCTATTGAAGTATTTTCCATTTTACCACCTCAAATACTTAAATTGAGCTTATTCACTCTATGGAGCTACCCTAGGTGAATTTTTGTGTAGAATCCAAATCTGGTCTTAAATCCATGGATTTACTTACTCAATAAAAAGTTATTCATCTTTTCTGAAATTGAAAATGATGAATTTTGGATATATGCATGACTTATGAGTTTTGCATAATTCAAAATTTCTTTTTAAGATAATTGTGGCCTATTTGGGTATGTAAAATATACCTCAAGGCTCACATTCCCTCCCACCAAAAAATAAAATTGTACTACAATTTTATTAGTGATAAAAGAATAAGGCCCCAAAGGGGGTAATGTCCACTGTCCAACCTCTTCACATTACTCAGATCAAGTAATTTAAAGCACATTTATAGACATATTCAGGCTTGTGGCCTTCTTTCATGTCTAAATCTTCTTAAGAGCTTATCTGAGTCAGGTATTTCTGATTCTGCCATCCATTCATCTTCATGTACTGGATTTCTATATCTGACAAGATATTCTCTTTGATTTTTACCCTTAAGTCTTCTTTCTTTAATGACTTTCTTTATCTTTTTGTCTTCATTCTGTTCCACAGGTGGTACAGTTAAAGGACTTGGGTTTCTTAAGGGAAACAATTCTTTGTCAGCTGGTTGATAAGGCTTTATCAAGCTGACTGGAAATGTGGGGTGTTTATTTTCCAATTCACCACTCAATTCCACTTGAACTGCATTGGTTCCATGTAAAGCAACAATAACAAAAGGTCCTACATAAGAATCTTCAAGTTTCTTTGGGCCTTTGATATTATTAAAATTCAAGGTTGAAACTAGAACTAAGTCCCCTACTTTGAAGTCTGGTACTTTATGACTCTTGTCCCACTTCTGTTTTGCATAATCAAAAGCATCATCCATACTCTGTTTTGCATGGTGTTTTACTTTATCTAGCATTAATTTGAAGCTGGAAGCTGTAGGATGAATGTCAATCAAGTCTTTCCTCAGTGTGTCTGCTGGGAGTCTTGGATTCCATCCTTTTTCTAACATAGCAGGAGTTTGTCCTGTGGAAGAGTGGACTGATGTCTTGTATGCCAATTCTAATGCAGGTATTAGAGTGCACCAGTCATGGGTAAAGCCATCTGAGTCTTTGAATTCTAATCCATAAGCACAAAATCTCCTGATCATGTCTTCTAAAGTTTGAATCATCCTCTCTGCTAGCCCATCTGTTTGAGGGTGATATGCTGTAGAGAATGATAACTTAGTCCCAAACAATCTATGAAGATTGGTCCAAAGTGCAGATGTGAATTTGGGATCTCTGTCACTTATGATATTCTTAAATAACCCTGTATGAGAAATAACTCTACTCCATAAAAGAAGAGCTGTATCCATAGCAGTGTCATCTTTATAACATGGTAAGAATATGGGAGTTTTGCTATATCTGTCTACAATGACTAAACAAGCATTATAACTTTTGTCACCACTTGGAGGAAGTGCTGTGACCCAATCCATGTGAACAACTTCCCAAGGGGATTTTGGTTCTTGAATATGGATCATCAATCCAAATTTCTTGCCTGTACTCCTGTTTGCGTTTTGGCATCTATCACAGGTATGGCAATATTCAATGGTTTCTTTTCTCCAAGATGGCCACCATGCACAGTTCTTCACCTTTTCAAGTGTTCTGTCTTCTGATAGGTGTCCAGAGTAAATGCTATCATGGCATTCATGAAGAATGGTATTGATAAGCAATCTACTACACAGTGTCATCACACAAGAATGCTTTGTTCTATGGTAAATAATTCCATCAAACAAGTGAAATCTTCCTTCAGAATAGGAATTTTTCCAAACTTCATCAAGTGCATTAACTAAAGATGTATCTTTGCAGTCTTTATCTAATAAAGAAGTCAAGATATGGCAATTCTTGTCTTGTTTATAAGACTCTCTGACCTCTTCAAAGAATTCAGTCCCAATATCAGTTATGTTAATTCCTTCAATTGGAATCTGTGGTTCAGCTTCCAAAGGTACATAAGCTGGGTTATCAGGAGTGTTGGCTAAAGCCCATCTACTAAGTCCATCAGCATTCTTGTGAATGTTTCCTGCTTTATGAACTATAGTCATGTTTCCTCTATATTCTTGAATGGCTATTTGCCATCTCAACATATGTCTGTTGGGAGTTTTCATGTTAAGAAGTGATTTTACGGCATTACAGTCAGTTATCACTTCAAAAACACTGCCATCAAGATAATAGTGTAGTTTCTCAAGTGCCCATACCAAACATAAGCACTCCATTTGGCTTGAACCATATCTGGCTTCTGTTGGTTTTATTTGTCTTGAGATATAACAAACTGGTCCTTCTGTAGGTTTGTCATCAATAATCTGGACTTGATGTAGGGCTGCCCCTAGTCCATCTCCACATGCATCAATGTACAATTTAAAAGGAATATTCCAGTCAGGCATGAGGAGTAAAGGTGCTTCTGTAAGGGCTTTCTTTATTCTCTCATAAGCTTTAATTCTTTCCTGTGTCACCTCAAATACAGTCTGTTGATCACAGATTCTATAGAGTGACTTGGCTAGAATTGCAAAATCTTTCAAGTGTTGCCTATAGTAACTAGCAAATCCAAGAAAAGACATCATTTCTTTTTTATTCTGGGGTATTGGCTTAAGTAACACTGCTGCTACTTTATTCTTGTCAATACCCAAGCTCAAACCAGAAACAACATGTCCTAATGCTTTGAGTTCTTCAAAACCAAAATTGTGTTTCTTAAGTGAAATTTTCATGTTCACTTCTGCAACTTTATGAAGTACTCTTGCAAGTCTTTCAAGGTGCAAAGACCATGAGTCAGAACATATAATAATATCATCAATATAAATGATAAGCCATCCTTCAGACAATTCTGTGGGGAAGATGGTATTCATCATTCTTTGATAATGAGATGGAGCATTTTTAATGCCAAATGGCATTCTAAGATACTCAAAAATGCCACAGTGAGTGATAATTCTAAGTAATTTCTTAGCTTTAGGCGTCAAAACATTTTGATGGAAGCCTTTCAATGCATCCATTGATGTTATATACTTTGCTTTAGACAATTGAGTCAAGGTTTCTTGAATTCTAGGGATTGGATACCTATCTGGAACTGTGTAGGTATTCAAAGCTCTAAAATCTCCAACCATTCTTGACTTATCATTATGCCATGCAATAATAACAGGTGTTGTCACTTCAACTTCCTCAGTATGGCCTACTTTCCTTAGCACACCAAGTTGGATCAACTCTTGGATATGTTTTTCCAAGGCCTCTCTAGCTCTGGGACTGGCTGGATAAGCTGGTCTTCTAAGTACTGGAGGATATGGTCTGTCAATATTAAGAGTAATATCAACTTCATGTCCTCTTATAGCGCCTAATGGTTCATTATCAGAGGCAAATGCATTTTTATATGTGTATAACACATTAATAAGCTCATTCCTCATCTTTGGTGACAATGATTGATTAATTTGTGCTTCAACAAGTTGATTAGTCACAAATTCATCTTTGTAAGTATCCTTGACAGAAGATACTACAGATATCTGTTTTGGCACATTGGAGAAAGCAAATTTTTGTCTCTTGTTATCTCCAATTGTGAAATATCTGTCTTTATGGTTATTTATATCAATACCATAAATATTCAAGTAATCATTTCCAAGAATGATGTGCTGAGATGTGCAATTATCCATTACTACAATCTCAGTTTTCATTCTTACACTTCCTGCTGGATGTGGGAATACAATATTAGTGTCCAATATGCCCAAGGGGTACATATTGTTACTGGCACTACTGAATTGTACACCTTCTATTGGTAATAGATGGTTTTTCCATTCAGGAAGTATAAGTTGGAGATAATTTTTGCCAACAAAAGTGCAAAATGCCCCTGTATCCAAATTTACTTTGGCTTCAATATTACTCATCAGAACTGATGTGATACAGGATGCTCCAGCAGTATAACCCTTTCCTCTAGCAGGTTTTGTTCTACACATTCTGGCATCTTGGATATTGATCAGGTTGCAGCAATCTTCACTGTACTGTGGCAAGTGGGTATGGACTTCTGTGACCTCAAAGAAAGCTGAAATGTTTTCAATAGGATAGTCCTCCACTGGTGTATCTTCAGAGACTGCAGAATCTTGATCAGACTCCTCTTTCTCTTCAGTATACTTAATTTCTTCAATGACTTGAACTTCATTGATTTTTGTCTTCTTAGGACAAGTGTTGGCTAAATGTGAAGTACCTCCACATTTATGACACTTCAAGACAGGTCTTTCTGGTCTTCTTTCCTCTCTAGGAATCTTTGAGACTATTTTGGACTCTATTGGGTTTTTAATCCAAGTTTTACCAATTCTTGTCCTGGTAATGATATCTTCCATAGCATTAATGTAGTCCTCTGTTGAACAAGGTTCCACACATCTGCTTTTGATAGCATGTTCCAATTCTCCTCCACACTTTCTTAATATTTTCATATTAATCATAGTGTCAGACATATCTGGGTGTAAAGCAGATAATCTGTCTTTTTGTTTGAAGAACCAAGTAAGTGGTTTGTCTTTTTCTGAGTTAAAAATGGAACTTTCAAAAGCATTCTCCATTTTAAACCTCCAAGAATTATTGGCCCATTTGGTAATCACTTCAGATTTCCACCAAGACCAGTCATGTTTACCATGATCAATCCTCATTTTGTAATACCATTTCTTTGCAGTTCTGGTAAACAAACAGTGTAATTTTCCCACTATGATTTCATCAGGTATATTAAAGTCTTCTTGCAACATATCAATAGTCCTGATGAATTCAATATGGTTGTATTCTCCTTCACCAGAGAATGTTGGCCATTCTTCTATTTTGGGAATATCTCTTGCAGAGTAGGCATTTTCTCCTAAGAATGGAGTCAAACTTTCTTTGACAGAAAGTTTTTCTTCAGTCAAAGGTGTAGAATGTCTTGGCATATGTGGTTCATGATTCTTATGAATTTGCTCCACACTTGCAATTATATCATTCTTCAATTTCTGCCTCTCACTGTCACTTTTTGCTAAATGTATAGCAAATTGATTGGTGTTCTTAACTATTTGTAAGACATGGTCTTCAAGAGTTTTAAGTCTATCATTTACTTTAAAAATGGAAGGATCCTCTGTGTAATTATTTTGACATTGGGTCTCAATTCTTTCACAAGCATTGCTAATTGACTCAAGGGTGACAGTTGTCACTTGATGCCAATCAGAATGTTGCTTGTCATTTTTCTTTAAATCATTGATGTCTAATGTAATTTTCTTTAACTTTGACTCAAGTTTGCCAATTTCTACACTAATACTTCTATGTACATCATTTATTTGCATGGAAAAGTCCTGTTCATCCTTTCCTGCTCCTTGGCTGTGAATTCCATAAGAGTTCTGGCCATATTGAAGACACTGTCCACGGCTGAAGGCTCCAATTTGGGGATCCTGTACCCTTGTGGGTAAGGTCTGTGCCAATTGGCTTTGCCTTTGCCCTTGCCTTGATGGTTCTTGGGCGCTTCTGGAGCTGGTTTGGAGCTGGTAGATGCCACTGGTGCCTCTGTCTCCAAAGCTGGAGTCATTTCCAACTCTTTCTTCTGGTCTATGGATAAAAGACTTTGGTTCTTCAACCAATTCTTTATCTTTTTGACCTTGTCTTTGCAAGACAGGGGGCTCCATCCTCCTAAGAGTTCTATGGTCTTCTCCTGACCCAGAAAGCTCTTGATGTGTAAGTAAGAGTTCATGGCCCCCTGCCAAAGGCTTGGGCAGATTTCCCATTCCTCTTCCTTGGCTGCTCTGAACCAGTTTTTGTACTGGCATTGATATATTTCTATTGCTGCCACCTGAAAGTGGTTCAGCCCTGGAAATATTACCATAAATCAGTTCAGGCTCAGAATTTGCGTCAAAATCTGTTGGTACAGACCTTGGGGAATGGGGGGCAACTCTGGCATCCTCCATATGTGCCTTTCTTGTGGAAGATTTGGCACTTCTGGATTTGGTCTTGCCTCTTCCTTGTCCACATCCATCTGGTTGGACTGAATAGTTGCTTCCATTTCTGGTATGCACCATTTTCACGTCAATTTAAAGATAAAAGGTGAAAAAATATAAGATAAAATACACACCTTTTGGTGGTAATTTAGCTTTTTCTGAGTTGAATAAGGTGCCTCTTTTAGCAATCTGCACCTCAATACTGTCTTCAGATTCTGCTTCTGAAGATTCTGGACTATTGATGTATCTTTTACTGAGTCTGTTACCAGCTGCACAGTATTTGATTAAAGACACTTAAAGAGAAAAAATATGATAAAAGAAATTATTTTTTGTGTTTTAAGATATTTTTAAAAGATTTTTAATGAATTTTATTATTTTTTAATATAAAAAATTATTCTTTTTAAAGAAAAAAAATTAAAATTTAAGATTTTGAATGAAAATTAATTCAGAGTAACTCAAAGAATAATTTTATAAGTTTTTGGATGTGAAAAAGCCACATGTAAAAACAGTATAAAATTAAACCAAATTCCTCAATGAAAATATTTCCAAAACAATTTCAAAAATAAGAATTATTTTAACTTTAAAATGAAAGAAAAAAATTCTCAAATTAATATATTTTAGAGCTTAAAAATATATTAATTAAGGGTACAAGGTTCAAAAAACACGGCCAGGCCCCCAAATGTAAGATTTGGTAGGTATGGTGGTTGTTTAGAACACAAAAGTGAAGTCTAGAATATGATTATATCCAAAACTCTGGTTACAATCACAGCCAGGACCCCAAATGTAAGATTTGACTATGAAACTGATGATAATATTACTATTAATCAACAGTACTATGTCTGTTCTTATGAAATATAATAATAAAAATTATTATAACCACAATTAAATAATTATAAAATTATTTCTTTAACGTGTTATACACTACTAGTGATTATAACAGCGAGTAGTAATTGTCTACAAGAATCAATTACAAGAAGAGTTTAATAATAAAAACTTCTTTTATTAAAATAATAAAATTATTTTAATATATAATTATCTTTTACAAGAATAATTATAAAGATAATTCTTGAAGAAAACTATTACTAGAGAAAAACTTTAAGAATTAAAGATAAATGACTCACTAACACTCCAAAGAACTTATTGATAGATAAAAGTAGAGAAATTTGACGTAGAATTGTGGATTTAAGGGATCAAGATGATTTATGACAGTATTACAACAATATATAGTTGGATTCTATGATTTCACGTCTTTCTGATTGATTCTGAAAGATTTAAAACACTTAAGAATAGTTGAACTAATACTTACTTGTTGGTAATAATGATTTAATAAATTTTATAAAATGATGATACGGAAAAAACAGCAAGAATAGGCTTCTTTTAAGTCAACAACAGCTCACAGAGGCGTGCCATGGAGCAAACTGAAAAACCAGTGAGTGAGAAAACAATAATCCTTTTTGGATTAATGATTGCATCATCTGTTGTCACGTAAGATTATCATAATTACTTAATTGATGCTTTTACGTGACTACCAACCCCAATATGGTTAAGAATAAAAGGAGTAACATCTGTAAATCTTCTTTTATTCTAAAATAATCATTTATTTCTCAAAGTTATCAATGTTATTGCCAATTTCATCACAGGTTGTAATTACTGTGAATTTTTGAAGATTCAGTGTTTCACGTAGAATGGTCAAAAATGGACTGTAAGTAAAACTTTTAATTTTACTAGTAAAACCATAATTCTTTTTGGTTGTACCATAGATAATACAGTTCTTCATTGGTCCTGAAAGTTTCAGGAAGATTCATTAAGAATTGTATTTTTAATGAATTTTTGAAGTTTTTACCTCATTTCTACGTAGAATTGCAAATAGCAGTATTTTGCTGGTTGCTATGAGGTAAATCAATGAATATGGATCCCAAAAGGGTTTAATTACTCTTTTAGGGTCTAGTCATGGAAAGTCATCAAGAATTGACGTGGTTACAGGAGCCTAAGTAGCTTATTACCTCCTTGGCACGTCAAAATAGCAGGTTATTTGCTATTTTTCTTATGATTACAGTAGGTGTAACTTGGTAACCAAGTTCCCAAAGAGTTTTAGTTTACCAATTGGGCCAAGATGAGCCATGGATCCATGCTCTGGAGCTATCCATGCCTCTGAGGCCTCAGAAGTTGGGTACCCTGGCTCTCTTTGATGTCTTTTGCCCCCCTTGCCTATTTTTCACGTCAAAATAGAAAATTGAGCTCCAAGTGAGATATCCAGTATGGGTGTACCAAAAGTCCATGTAAGAATACCATGATATTAAGTGCTCAAAACATGCATAACACTATTCTTAGTGTATATGTAACATGGGATTTCTCACTTTCCCATTATTTTGGCTAAAAATCAAGAAAAACAAAAATTTTCACGGATCTTTTATGTGGTATTGATGATGTGGTATTGAAGTATTTTCCATTTTACCACCTCAAATACTTAAATTGAGCTTATTCACTCTATGGAGCTACCCTAGGTGAATTTTTGTGTAGAATCCAAATCTGGTCTTAAATCCATGGATTTACTTACTCAATAAAAAGTTATTGATATTTTCTGAAATTGAAAATGATGAATTTTGGATATATGCATGACTTATGAGTTTTGCAGAATTCAAAATTTCTTTTTAAGATAATTGTGGCCTATTTGGGTATGTAAAATATACCTCAAGGCTCACATCTTTACTAAACATGAAGACTACTAATAGACACATGCTGAGATGGCAAATAGCCATCCAGGAGTATAGAGGGAACATGACCATCATATACAAAGAAGGTAAAAGCCATACCAATGCAGATGGCCTTAGCAGATGGCCACTGGACAATGTCAAAAGCAATCCAGCTTATGACCCTGAAGTTTCTGCAAAAATTCCTATCCATTTTATGGAAATAAATAGGAAGAAGAACTTCAGATTCTCTGAATGGGCACCAAGGAGTGGTACCCTTGACAGTGGAAACACTGATTCAGAAGGGACAGAAACCCCCATACTGGGAATAAGTTCCTCAGAACTGCATAATTAATTTTTCAATGCAGTACTGAAATCATATGCTAAACACAAACAGTGTAGCATACTACTCCAACTCCTTCAACAAAAATACAGGAGCCCAGAACTGGAAACCCAGCTGGAGGAACCCTGGTTGAGGGCCTATAAGGACAATAAATTCTTCCTTATAGATGGCCTGATTTATCACAGAGAAAAGCACACCAGTGCACTCACAGTGATAGACAGAGACCACATCTCTTTAATCCTGCAGGAATGCCATGACTGCCCCTATATGGGACACATGAGTGAGGACAGGACTAAAGAGAGGGTAGCAAGCACAGCTTGGTGGCCCAAGTGGGAGCAAGAGTTGAGTGAATACATCAACACTTGTGAAAGATGCCAAAAGGCAAATAGAAAACATGGGAAGAAATATGGGTTGCTTCAACATATAGAAGAACCCAAACACCCATGGGAAACCATCAACATGGACTGGGTCACAGGACTTGTCCCAGGAGGCAAAGAAAACTACAATGCCTGCTTAATCATAGTTGATAGGTTCAGCAAGAGCATGAGATGTCTACCATGCCATAAAGAGGACACAGCCATGGACACTGCTCTGTTATTTTGGAATAACATCATATCCACCTGTGGAGTCCCTAAGATCATAATTAGTGACAGGGACCCAAAATTCACATCTGAATTTTGGACCAATTTATATGACATGCTTGGCACCAAGCTTGCTTTTTCCACAGCTTACCATCCACAAACAGATGGCCTAGCTGAGAAGATGATCCAAACAATGGAGGACATCCTCAGGAGGTTCTGTGCCTATGGCATGGAATACAAGGACCATGAGGGATACACCCATGATTGGGTCACCCTCTTACCAGCAGTCCAACTGGCTTATAATACAAGCCAGCACTCTACCACAGGAAAAACACCTGCACTGGTAGAGAAAGGGTGGAATCCCCTGTTACCTGTGGATCACTTGAAGAAAAATCTTCTGACCATCCACCCCACAGCCAAAGACTTCCATGATATGTGGAAGAAAGCCTGTGATACTGCTGCCAAATGCATAGCTGAGGCCAAAGAGTATAACATGCAAAGGTGGGACAAATCACATATGGAACCTGACTTCAAGGAAGGGGACCAGGTGTTAGTGTCTACACTGAACTTTAACAATCTCAAAGGACCCAAGAAAATGAGAGACTCATTTGTAGGGCCCTTCACTATCATTAAGTTGATAGGGAAGAATTCAGTAGAGGTCAAGCTCACTGAAGAGTTCTCTAGGAAACACCCAGTCTTTCCAGTGAGCCTGGTCAAACCATACTTCCAAACAGAGGAGGATAAATTCCCCTCCAGGAAGAAAAACATCACTCCACCAGAAATAGTGGAAGTAGAAGACTCTCCTGGACCTGTGAGTAAAATCATCAGGGCCAGAAAAATCAGACTTAATGGGAAGGATCAGAGACAATATCTAGTCAGATTCAAGAACCAGACAGCTGACAAAGACAAATGGTTGGCAGAGGATGCCATACCAGATGGAAACCTTCATCTAAGGAGATTCAGAGCCTCTAGGAGGACTGAGCAGTCTCATCCATGATGAGCCTTTTTTAGAGGGAGGGTATGTCAGCCTGTGACTCAAAACCAGAGCACAAGCATGACAGCCAAAATACCATAAACCAATGGTATAGCCAAAATACCACCAAAACATGGAGCTGAGCCAAATCAGCTCAAAAGGTATCAAAAGAAAGAGGAAACTCACCTCTTTCTGAAAATATAAGTCCCATCACCATAGGACAAGAAATAACAAAGTTATTCCTGCTCAAAGCTATTGCTGAGCATAAACCTTAATTTTCACCTCTCATCTAAAATCTAGGGGGAGAGGCTTAACCCCATCAAATGGGTATTCAAAATGAAGCTCTAAGCCAGGGCTATCTAATGGTGCTAGCCAAACTGAGCTAGCACCAGTATTACTTGAGTTATGGTCAAATCCAGACCAAATAAGGGTGAACAAAACATTCACCTCTCATCTAGCTTTTACAGTTTTAGTGTGAGATACCTAAAGTGGGGTCTTTTTGGAAAGAGCACAATCAGGGCTATCTGATGGTGCCATCCATTTCCTCATAGCTCAACTACAACAGAAGTTATTGGCCAAACAAGCTTAATACAGCTTTTTGCCCAGACCACGCCAATGTACAAAAATACTTGTACATGGGATAACTTTGTCATATTTAATGATAACCATGTCAAGTTGGGTACCATTGTGTAGAGCCCATAAATAGCTATTCAATGAACTAACTTTGAGCTTGATATCTCCAAACCTGACAGAGTTATGACCATTTTAAGGTCAAAATCCCACCTGCTGTCAGATACAGCCTTACCATGGGATAATATCCCATAACCATGAATATGAGGCAATGCATAGCTTTTCGAAAATTTGTCGAATTTTAAGGGTCATCGAATATTCAATATTGAATTTCTGTCATGACCGAATATTCAGAATCGAATTTCACCTACCTTCGAATATTCAAAATCGAATGTTCGAATATTCGAATATTCGGAAGTGAATTTTGAATTTTCATGGACACCTTCATTTATATATAATTAACCCTTTTGGGCCTTTGGTAAAACCATAAAAACCCATTGGCCCTTAAGTTCTTTTGCCATAAATTATTAAATACACATAAAAAAACACTATGGGCTCCTTGTTTATGAAATAAATGGAATTCTTATTCCATAACACAATTTATGGTATTTTTAATTCCCTTCAAGCCATTAATTTTATGTATGCATTTTTTATTCCATTAATTTCATTTATATTATTGATGATACCATTAATATTACTTATGAAATTGTTGAGGCTATTCATGTTACTTATGGAATTTCTGATGCTATTCATACCATTTTTAAGGCATTTTTCATGAAATTCATGTGATTTATGGAATTTTAACAATCATTCAACCCAAGAAGTTTCCAAAAAATATAGGCTTCTTGTTTTTGATTCTTAAGATTGAATGGATTTTTTAAAAATAATGATGATGATTTATTTCAAAAATAGAATTCGAACAGAAAGGATCATTTATTTCAAAAATAGAATTCAAACAGAAAGGATTTTTTATTTCAAAAATAGAATTCAAACAGGAAGTATTATTTATTTCAAAAATAGAATTGTGATTTTTGGTCAGAAAACACTTATATCACTTGAATTTTAATTAGAGCAATTGCTAAATAATAATGTTCTGATTAATAGATTGAATCTAAAATCACTATAATAATAAGAAAAAATATTTTAATTTGCATAATTCTGGGATTTATTAAATCTTTTGATTTCAAGAGAAATTCATTTAACGAGTAAAAATAATAAATGGAATTATTGAAGATTATCATACCAAGCATACATACTTTCATAAATTCCATTATTTAACCAAGAACGTAAACACATATTTGCCTCCACAGAATCACAGGAAAGTGATGTGCGTTTGTTAGTAATCAAGTTTCCAGCTTCTGAAAATACACGCTCACTAGGTGCTGAGGTTGCAGGTATTCCAAGGTAGTCTCTTGCAATTTTGGATAATATCGGAAACCTATTTTCGTGGCTCTTCCACCATTCAAGAATACATATTGAATAATGTGGTGAATCAGTTTGTAAGTATTCAAGAATTTCATTAGTTTTATTTTTTCGTTGGGACATTCTTTCTTCAAAAGGATGCAATTGCTTCAGATTAGTCGGAACTGTTTCAGAAACCTGAGGTTCTTGTGGAAAGTTGATTGTGTATTCAGAAGAATATTCAGCATATACTTCTTTGAGATGTTTGAGTGCTTCGTCCTTATATCTTATCGGATTGGTATCACTGTTTCTTTCATCTTCTTGCAACAAATCATGCTGAGTAAACCATGTAAGCTTGAATCGTGGGTCAAGAATCAAGCACATAGCACAGGAATTTGATCTAATATTGTAATAACTTTCAAGCTTTGAATATGCTTGATCAGCTGCATCGTAAAGTTGGGATTCCCTTGAGACTTCATTTTTTGTTTTTTGACATGTTTCAAGGAGTAGTTGGTACCAAGGCATTACTAACCCAAGTGAGGGATAAGAATCACCTTGAACTTCATCGGTTGCAGTGGCAAAGACCTTTAGAAATTCTGATATTTGTTCAAAAAATAGCCAGTCCTCTTCCAAAATTACATCCTGAATAGTTAGAAAGGAATGAAGTGAGATTTATTATACAGAAAAATAATCAACTAGGCAGACGTACAAGGCGTATATCATGATGAATGTCTGCTTTTTCTATTGCCTGGGAAATCGTTTTCTGTTTCTTGCTGCTAAATGTTTTTTGGCTTGAACTTTTAAAGTGATTTGTTTTTCGCTTTGATGTTTGAGACTTATTGTACTCATAAATAAAATCATCAAAAGAGCTCTTCTGCTTTAATGCTGAACAAAGCATTGAATATGTTGAGTTCCATCTGGTGGAATTGTCAGCCATTGGCCGGTTTGGTGGCTCTTTATTTTTTTCACAAATGCTTTTGAAGTGTTCCCATGAGGTGTTTGATCGACGTATTAAGTGAACCACCTTCTTAACCTTATCAATTGATCCATCAAGCTCTTTTAAAGAATCCTTTGCAGCTAAATTAAGAATATGTGCAAAACATCGAATGTGTGAGTCAAAACCTTTCAACAGATTATTTTTAACAGCAAGGTCCATAAATGTTGTATTTGAGGAAGCATTATCCAATGTTATGGCCATGATTCGATTACCAATGGATGAGATATCCAAACTATAAAAATCATTTGACAAATTGGACAAATCACTTTCAGTTTCTGAAGATGAATCACTTGAGGTATCTATTTCAATTGCATCACGCTTTGATCCCCTTGGCTTTTGAGAGTGTTCAATAAAGAAATCATTAAGCATATCCACGATTTTTGTGTATATGTTTTTACCAGTATGAGCTTCTGTGAACTTGGAAAATCCAACAGTTGCAGTGAATGGTTTCCAATCAGATGATATGTAATGAGCTGTGAGAGTAATATACAACATTCCACCTGGACCAGACCAAATGTCAGTAGAAAATGAGAACCGTGGTGCTTGTGAATTGATAAAGGCAAATATATGTTCTTTATCATTCAGAAACTTTTGCTTGATCCGTTTGGAAATTGTGGTTTCAGAAATTAAGTTAATGTCCTTGTTGAGGGTGTGAATAAGCTTTTGAAATGATTTTGATTTAACTAATGCATACGATTGTTGATCTTGAATTATGAAGCTGACAAGATTATCAGTGAAATTATTCTGTAAGTGGACATTCATACTTTTTATTATGCTGCTTCCATGTGAGTTTGATAAGTTACTTTGTCCTTCAGTGTTCTTTTCGGCAATTGCTTCAGCCCATAGTTCCTTATGAAATGCTTTCAAATGAGATACCAGGTTTTGCTTGGTTCCTTCATGTCGCTTAATTTTCTTTGAGCATCCATCGACTAGGCATAACTGGTATCCATTCTTTGCTTGGGAAAAATAACATTGTGCGATCTGACTTTGGTTTATTTTGGAGTTTGAAGAGTGATTTTTTGTGCAAGACCGTGAAATTTGACTGGCTGATTCATTGGGATTTATTAGGGAGCTTATTTGACTCATATTAAGAATTAGATAAAGATAAAGATGTATTAGGTAAAATGAATATTAATTTGAATAGAGTGGATCAAAAACGAATTCAACATGCCCAAGCCATATAAAATAATTAGGGTTAGGATGTATTTAATGTGGAAACATCTTCATTATGCATAAATTTGCATGAAATTTAACAAATCACTATCAGAATTGATTAATTTCATAATGATTCACTCATTATTTATTATTTATTGTTTGATTACTTATTAATTTATATAAATAAAGCAAAAATACAAAACAAATGAATAAAAAGCAAATAAAAGATCATAAAAATAATGAATGTCATTAATTTTCTTTAATTCTCATTAATTATATTTTAATTATTATTTATAATTAATGAAAAATAATGAAAATTAATCAAAATTAACTATAAATAATGGCAATTAATGATAATTAATTAAAATTGATTTAATGATAATATAATAATAATTAATTAAAATTAATTAAAATTAATTATAATTAAAATATAATTAATTAAAATTAATTATAATTAATAATAGTTAATTAAAATTAATTATAATTAAAATATAATTAATTGAAATTGATTATAATTAAAATATAATTAATTAAAATTAATTATAATTAATAATAGTTAATTAAAATTAATTATAATTAAAATATAATTAATAAAAATCAAATAAAATTAATTATAAAATGAGAATTAATTATAATATCATTAATGAAAATTAATGAAAATTAATTGGAATTACTGATAATTAATTAAAATTAATTATAACTAATGACATTCAATGACAATTAATTAAAATGAATTATATTTTCATTAATTTTAATTAATTTTCATTTTATAATTAATTTTATTTAATTATTATTAATTATATTTAATTTTAATTAATTTTAATTAATTATCATTAATTATAATTAATAATAATTAATTTTAAGTAATCTTAATTAATTATCATTAATTATAATTAATTTTAATTAATTATTAGTAATTATAATTAATTTTAATTAATTATTAGTAATTATAATTAATTTTAATTAATTATAATTAATTTTAATTAATTATCATTAAATCTCATGAATTATAATTAATTTGAATTAATATTCATTATAAATTAATGA
Source organism: Austropuccinia psidii (assembly GCA_023105745.1). Taxonomy (NCBI): domain Eukaryota; kingdom Fungi; phylum Basidiomycota; class Pucciniomycetes; order Pucciniales; family Sphaerophragmiaceae; genus Austropuccinia; species Austropuccinia psidii. The sequence goes on from JALGQZ010000014.1 coordinate 3,635,518, forward strand.
TAATTAATTAAACTTAGTTATAATTAATTTTCATTAAATTAATTATAATTAAAATCAATTATAATCAATTACATTTAATGATAATTAAATAAAATTAATTAAAATTCATTATAATTAATTATAATTAATAATAATTATTATTAGGTTTAATTAATTATAATTAATTAATAATTATTTATAGTTAATTTTAATTAATTATAATTAATTAGAATTATAATTTCTTTTAAATTAATTTTAATTTTGATTATAATTAATTTTAGATAATTATAATTAATTTTCTACATTTAATATTAATTATAATTAATGAAAATTATTCAAAATTAATTATAAATAATTATAATTAGTTTCAATTAATTATAATTAATAATTAATTAATAAATAATTATAGTTCATTTTAATTAATTATATTTAATTATAATTACTTTTAATTATAATTAATTATATTTAATTATAATTACTTTTAATTATAATTAATTCTAACTATAATTTACTTTAATTAATTATATAATTAATTTTAATTAATTATAAATAATTTTCATCAAATAATATTAATTATAATTAATGAAAATTATATCAAATTAATTATAAATAATTATAATTAGTTTTAATTAATTATAATTAATAATTAATTATAGTTAATTTTAATTAGTTATATTTAATTATAATTACTTTTAATTATAATTAATTCTAATTATAATTTACCTTAATTAATTATATAATTAATTTTAATTAATTATAAAAAAATTATCTCAAATTAATTATAAATAATTAGTATTAGTTTTAATTAATTATAATTAATAATTATAGTTAATAATTATATTTAATTATAATTAATTCTAATTATAATTTACTTTAATAAATTATATAATTAATTTCAATTAATTATAAATAATTTTCATGAAAATTATATCAAATTAATAATAAATAATTATTATTAATTATAATTCATTATAATTAAATTTAATTAATAATTAATCAATAATTAATTATAGTTAATTTTAATTAATTATAATTACCCCTTGATTAAAAATCCACCACACGTGTTTTTTAGAAAAAAAATTACCCAAATTCTTCATTTGGGTAAATTTTTTCAACATTCTTTCTTTTTAAAACTGTTCCTCAAGCTTTGTTCTTTCATTCTGCACAGATAGTACTATTGAAACAAAAACGCGTGGGGGGGCTCTTTTTTTAATAGCAACGGTAAGCCCTTTTTTTTTATGTATTTACGCAGTAGTCATTACGGTACTGACTACTGCTTGCTGTCCCACCACCTCCACCACCACCACCACCACCGTCGACCGGCCACTACAACCAATGCCGGCCGACTACCACCACCCCCACCGTCGACCGGCCACTACAACCAACGCCGGCCGACTACCACCACCACCACCTCCTCCATCAATCCAACACCTCCAACACCTCCATCGATCCACCACCACCTCCACCACCTCCATCGATCCACCTCCACCACCACCACCACCACCTCCATCGATCCACCACCACCACCTCCAACACCTCCATCGATCCACCACCACCTCCTCCACCATCGATCCACCACCACCACCTCCACCACCACCACTACCTCCAATCCACCTCCTCCATTGATCCAACACCACCTCAACCATCAATCCACCACCATCACCTCCATCGATCCAACACCCCCACTACCTCCAATCCACCTCCACCACCAATACACCACCACTACCTCCAATCCACCTCCTCCACCAATACACCACCACTACCTCCAATCCACCTCCCCCATTGATCCAACACCACCACCTCAACCATCACCTCCAATCCACCTCCTCCACCAATACACCACCACTACCTCCAATCCACCTCCTCCACTGATACACCACCACTACCTCCAATCCACCTCCTCCATTGATCCAACACCACCTCAGCCATCAATCCACCACCATCACCTCCCTTGATCCAACACCCCCACCACCACTACCTCCACTACCTCCTCCAACAACTCCAACATCTTCACCACCAATCATCCTCCTCCATCGAACCACCACCACCATCACCTCCTCCAACGCCTCCACTACCAATCCACCACCACCACCACTCCATCAATCCACCACCACCACCACTCCATCAATCCACCACCACCACTGATCCTTCACCTTGCCCATCAATCCATCACCACCTTCACCATCAATCCACCACCCAACTAAAATGTCCTCCTTTTCCAACATCTGTACCATTCATATGCTTTTGTATTCAATACTGATTAATTATTTTGTTTTATACACTTTTTTTTGTTTTAATTTAGAGGAGGAATAACTCATATTTGGAATATCTTTAGTCTGAAATCATTATGTCACAATCCAACAATAAACTCTCCCCTTCTCTGGCCATTCCTCATCAATTATCTGATCATTTGACTGTTGGGACTCAACCAAATGACCAGATGATTGTCAATGAGCTGAATGTGCCCAAACTCTCTTTAATTACTCATGATGTGAAGCCTGTTGGGACTCAACCTCACAATCAGAATGATATAACAGAAGAGAATTCTCTTAATCATAATCACTCAAATACCAGACAACAAAGAAGAATGCTTTCTTATATGAACCAAACAGCAGGCCAGCTTGGCCTTTACAATCCCAACTTCTCCATAATTACACTAGACAAGAAGAACAATGAGAATGCCTCCTGGTTAAATCTTCCTCCACACAAACTTCTGCCCAGACCCTATGTACTTATCAATAGACATAACAAGCCTTATTTACCTATTTTCATGTATCAAATTCACCCATTCAGCAGTCCAACACCAGTCTTCCATAAACTTCAAAAATTGATCATAACATTAAATAAGCTTGCAAAGAACCGTCAAAATATCACCACTAACTCTGATATGCTTGATGGCATTATGAAAGGAATAGGATTTCGTCAGGGTTCTGATTCTGGTAAATCTGCCGGGGTTTATGCAAGGAAAGCGGGCTTGACTAAAAAAACAATTGATGAAGATAATGAGCAATGGTCAACACTTCAAGAATTTGATGAATTCATTCACTCCCGAATTCAAGGTTTTTCACATAATGCACTTAAAGACAATCAAGAAATCATGAATGCAGCCAATTTGCCAAACTTCAGCCAACTTGAATGGCATTCCAACAAATCACCAAATTTCAAAACTTATTCAAATGTTATAGTTACTTTCAATGGCTTCCACAATAAACCACATACTGATAATAAGGACATCAATTCATGGACATATGGTATATTCTCTTTTATCAATAAAAACAATTTCATTCCAATTCCTACAGATTTCACACCCTCTGGGCATGGATTATCATTTCCCAACCACAAATTCATTTTTGATTTTTCCAAAAAAGAAGGCATTGTTGAAATACTCTGGAAAACGTCTGAACTTCTTCATCAAACAACCAAGCCAGCAAAAGAATTGCTTGAACACCAATCCATCACACACTTTGGTTGTTCTTTTCAAATAAACAAGAAATTATTTCTCACAGGAAAAAAATTCAAACAACTCAGCTCTGAAGAAATTGAAACAAAAGTCAACGGTCAAATCATGCGGAATGAACAGGATAACAAAAGATTACGTAAAAATTAGAAATTGTAAATATTTTAGATTATATATATTGACACATTTGATAATTATGACTCGATTCCAGTCTTAACATTTACCATTCCATAGATATGGATTGAAAATGTATTACAAATATTAGTCTTCAGATAATTCTCTTTGAAAATAAACATGTTTTATTAATCTTAAAACATTGTCAGCGCTTGTAATCCAATCTAAAGTGTAGGGCTTGACTATTTCATGCATATTCAAATGGCCATTTTCATCATCTTGTGTGATATTTTGGAGCTCGGGGGGGTCATTATCCTCATATAAATCACTTCATTGGTCACCTACTTGTGCTAATAGATTATGCAATATAACACAGGTTACCACCCACTGTACAAATAATTGTACCTCTTTCACATTACACATTTGATTTCGCATAATAACCATTATTTCAAGCCTGGTTATTCAGTTTTATTTTCTTCAATTGATTTCAATTACCTTCAATTTATTGAAATTAATTTGAATTAATTGAAATCATTTTTAAATACTCATATTAATCTGGGTTATTGGTCAACCCATGTAAGTAATTTGGCAAAAACATTTAATCCCTTATGTGGATTTGCCATAAATTGCCAAAATTGCCAAAATTATGCAATTATTTAGTAACAAAAATAAGGTTTGTCTTCTAGTTGAAGTTAAGCTAAAGAATACAACAGTTGGTAAAAGCCCAATTTATGGCATTGTTGGTTCCATAAATGGCATAAATGGAATGATTTATGCCAGCAATAGGATAAGTGCCATTGTTGATGCCATAAATATTTTTTGAATACCATTTATGGCATGGCTATCCTGTGGTTGATGCCATAAATATCATTTTTCACTTTTTTTAATTGATTGATTATAATCATAAAGATTTTTTTCAACCAAAATTCGAGCTTTTTGTTTTGAATTTTGATTTTGAGGTTGAAAAATTCGAATGGATCCTTTTTGCATAATTTTTTATTCGAATTTTTGGGTTTTCATTTTGCAGTTCAAAAATTCGAATTCGAAGACGAATTTTTCGAATAGTGAAAATCGAATTTTTCGAATAGCTATGCATTGATATGAGGTGTCAAATAGACGAAGAAGCATGTTTTTACTTCAATACCTCATATTTCAGTCAATACTGGGGTCCCATACAGTTTCTGTACAGCATTCTACGCGTCATACACGTCAGAATCAGGCTGTGAGGTCCCCAGATGAAAATTTTCACCCTGTATTGGTGAAAACCGCCCAGATGTGGTTTCAAAACCACATCTGAGCCCAATACAGGCTATGCAGGTCCTTGAAAACCACAATCCTGTCATAGAGAGTGAAAAATCTTCACTTCCTCTACGTGGAAAGGTCTAGCAGCCTTTCCACCTCAATTTCAGGATAAAAGGAGGGCTTTTCACAGCCAAAAGCCTTTCCTCATCCTGCTCTTGAATACCCTACGTAGTAAACTGTCAAAAACAGTTTTACTCTTGGGTAATAAACAGGTATAATTATATATTTAATTATTGTAACTCTTATTATAGTAACCCAACTGGTAAGATTGCACCCTGGGTTCTCAATAGCGCTCACCACCACTATTCTTCAATAGTAGAACCCCTTAAATATATTATAAATCATCTTTTAAATCAAAAACTCTTATTTTTAATCAATTTTCTACGTGTCACAGTCATAATTCTAGTTGTAAATACTCTCATTACCACTTCAATATAGACTCAGCCTGACAAGCTCCATGTTTTGGTGGTATTTTTGCTCTACCATTGGTTTATCGTATTCTGACAGTCATGCTTGTGCCCTGGTTTTGAGTCCCAAGCTGACTGTTTTTTTGGGCTCATATCAAATAAAAAGCTGGCTCATGCTTGATTTCTTGACCACCTAAATTTAATTTGATGAACCATGCCATGAGCCACCTTTTTTGGTAGCTCATGGCATGGTTCATGTTATGTCTCATTGCTTGTTGTAGGTCATTCCCCATAAAGCAGCATACACTCCCTATGATTGATACAGACCTAAAATTCTAATCATTATTGGAACAATCAACTATCAGGACATAGTCAGTTGCTTTTCCAAGGGAAAACTATGATGTTTTATTTTATGGCACAGCTGCATCTCAACATTGTTGCAAAGGTAAGTAACAACTTTTCTCATTTACATCTTTATGCCACTCCACCTAATGATCTATACTGATATCAGTCATTTTGACAAATTAAGGAGACTATGTCACCCCACCCATCTTTTGTTTCACCTCTTTCCAGACCTGGGTTTGACATTTTGAATGGAAAGGGTACTGTGATTTTGAAAGGATGAATGATTGTTGATTTTATTGTAAATTCAAATGAAACCATCCTTCAAAGTTCTCATAGCTTGCTTGAAGCCATCTTGTCACATTTTGAACAACACATCAATATTGTATGCCTCATGTGCAATTGTTTGTGAAGTTCTTGACAAGTCTTGGCTATGCATAGTGAGATGCAGTGCCAAGCTATATAATTGAGATGAGTTATGTGCTTGCAATAATTCATCTGTATCCCAATTAACCTGCCCACATGTTTTTTCTGAAATGTTGATTCCATTCTCTTCAATGCGTGTGATTAGGCACATAAGGCAGAGGTCCTTAATTGCTTGCTTTCTGAGGGAGATTTTTGGCATTTCGATGATATATGGTGATTAGTTGGGGTGTGTCGACTTGTGTGGCAGGGCTTAGGTACATGATTGAGGGAGGGTGCAGCCAAATGTCTGAGAATTATGTGAGAAAAGAATCAGGCCGCGCTCTGGCATGACACATGGGGTCCACAGGGGAGTCCGGGCACCCTTAGTCGGGCCCGTGGGTACTTTGCGCATGGGCTCGTGCATAGATAAATAAACAAATTTTTATGTGATAAAATTTTGATAAAATTTGTTAAATTTATCTTGCATGAGCCAACCAATGAGCAAGCTCATGGGGTGGGCGCTTGGGCGTTAAAATCTCCTCGTGTTGCCGTCAAATCTGGCCTTGAACTCCCCTAATGTTGAGGAGGAATAAAGTTGCGCGAGATTGCGAGATCGTCGGAGCAACCCCCACAATACAGATTACAGAGTAACAATCAAGAAGGAGGTGAACCTTAATCACAAAAATCGGAAATAGTGCGGAGTTAGAAATACAGTGCTCACCGCCCAGGAATACGGCCAGGAGCATTTAAAAGCCGCTGCGCCGGCGGCCTGCGCAAGACTCACTCTAAACCAGTTTAATGATGTCAGCATCGAAGATCCTCCGGCTGAAATCATTCTCATTCCTTCCTCATCCTCATCTTGCTTGGCGTGGTTGTCCAAAAAACGCCCGTTTCGTCGCCACCCAAGTGTTCGACCAACCAATCGATCTTGCTGGACTTACTGAGCAACAACTCGAGGTCAGCTGGCTTTCTACCCCTCAGGCTGGTCTTCTGTGAAGCTGACTGCGTGCAAGCAAAAACGGGCGTTCGGAGTCTAGCTAAGAGATTCAGTTCGGAAGTTTACCGACCGCGAAGTGGCACCTCTAGCTCAGCAAGTGGATGTTGAAAATTCTTTTCCAAATGTAAGTATTTCATCAAAGCTTTAACCCAATAAGACACTTACTATGGCCTATGTCCTTGCAAATTCATCCATGTGTTAGCATCTATGGCCCAAGTTTGGAGAAATGGGAATTGTTGAGTTTTTTTATTCAGTATCACCTTGCCAGCGAACTAATGAGCTTGTATGTTGGAATAATTGTGGAATATCTTTGTACAAAGCTGGGTATCACTGTTCCCGAGGAATATGGTGGGCTGAACCGATCATATCTTGAGCATACAATTGTAATGGAAGAAATCTCGCGAGGTTCGGGATCCATCGGATTATCATATGGGGCTCAGTAAGCTATTCCTTTTCCAAGCACAATATTTAATTTCTCTAAAAAACCCATCCACCCTTAGTTCAAATCTTTGCATCAATCAAATAAATCGTCATGGTACCACATCACAAAAGCAGAAATACCTTCCTGAATTAATTAGCGGTCAGAAGATAGGCTCGTTGGCGATGAGCGAGGCAGGCTCAGGTTCCGATGTGGTTTCAATGAGCTTAAAGGCAGTCAGAAAGGAGGGTCGATACATTCTTAACGGAACTAAGTTTTGGTATGTTGCTAAAACAAATGTGCTTGCTCAAGCAAGACTTTTGTTGAGCTTATAAAGCGGCATATCACAGGATTACGAATGGACCCGATGCTTCGACTTTGGTAGTTTATGCTAAAACATCGCCACAAAAGGGGCCTCAAGGAATAACAGCATTCATCATCGACTCAGGCTTTCCTGGCTTTACCAAACATCAAAAGCTTGACAAGCTGGGCATGAGAGGCTCCAATACTTGTGAATTAGTGTTTGAAGATTGCGAGGTGCCAGAGGAAAACGTACTAGGAAAGGTTGACGAGGGAGTAAAAGTTTTAATGAGTGGGCTTGATTTAGAGCGACTGGTACTAAGCGGCGGCCCATTGGGCCTAATGCAAGCAGCATTTGATGTTGAGTAATCCCTAAATTTTGCCCTCTGGAAGATGGACTCAAATTTTTATAATTCAATTCATCATTTTGCTTTTGTTGTGGATTAATGCATTTTTTCGCGTGTTTTAGGTTGCGATTCCTTACGTACATGCTCGCAAGCAATTTGGAAAACCAGTAGGAACTTTCCAGCTGCTTCAAGGCAAAATCGCCGGTTTGTTGTCAATTGGCTTCCAATTCTCCTAAGGCATTTAACTAACCTTCAAACTGATAAAACTCAGACATGTATACCAAGCTGAATGCTTCCAGATCCTATGTTTATGCTGTCGGAAGGGCTTGTGATTTGGGCAAGATCAGTCGACGAGATTGTGCTGGCGCTATTTTATACTCATCTGATCGTGCTTTGGAAGTAGCCATTGGTTGGCTAAATTTTCTAATGATCTTCTTATGCTTAATGAAAGTGGCTCAACTTACGTTTGCCTAACAGATGCCATGCAGATGCTCGGTGGAAACGGATATATTAACGATTTTCCCACCGGTCGAATTTTTCGGGACGCTCAACTATACCGAGTTGGAGCTGGTACCCAAGAAATTGTAAGCTTTTCTGATTGTCACTGAGATCTATCATGCATTTGTCACTTCCACAATGGCTTAATCAATTTTACTGCGCTTTTTGTCTAGCGTCGCATGTTGATTGGTCGCTCGTTCAATGATCAACATTCTGATAATGTTTGAAAAAATTGTGTGCATGCTTTATCGTCTATGCTATGAGTCTCAATGTCATTCAATTTTTGAGGTAAGTTTTATAGCGTTGTTTTACTTAGCTTGCCATTCTTTGTTACTTAGCCATGCTTCAAACAGGTTGTCAAGGTAACTCATAGATGGGTTTCAAACCTATCCGAATGTACCTTGAAAAAGTCAGATACTTCGACACTAAGAAAATCCGTATGTAGCATAGGGTTACAAGCATTAAGAAAAATACCAGACCGTCGGACTGTTTTATTTTTAAGGCTGCTTTATTGACCAAAAGAGAGTTTGTCCTTTACATATTCAATTTATGTCGTTTTCCCTTACCTGGTATATACATCTTTATCCTAAATTGATTAAGCGTGATCTTAAGCCTTAAAATGTATAATTCTTTGTAAGCAACAGTTGTGTATATTCTTTGGGAAACCAACAAAATCTTTTTTACAATTATCCCTAACCAGTGAATGATGAGTACTTTACACCTCATTCTAATATGGAAACTGTTGTGTGCCCTCATGCCAAACTGAGGTGAGAGCAGGTGTGCAAACCTAAGTACAATATGTAGTTAAAAGGCATGCCTCCAACACTCCACGGAATGACTTGAACTAAGTTACAAGTCAGGAACTATTGTATTACTTTACCAGGAATTCGATGGGGTGGTGATGAACCAATTTCGCAGTTTTCCTATTTGAATCCCCTCTTGCAAAATCTCCATGCTTGTTGCTTTTACTCATTAGTGGGGTTCAATGCCAGGTTTGATAAACCAAAATTTATACTGACATGAACGCGAAAATTGTTACGCAAGCACTTGCATGAGCCAGCTCACATGCCAGCTCATGGGAGTTTTATTTAAGATAATTTTATCATAAAAGTATTTTCCGTAAAGCCATGGTAACTCCACATGACTGCATTTGATAAATCAATGATGTCATCGGCCCGATCATATAATTTTTACTTTTCTGAAATAACATGAATACTTTATATGACAAATTAATTTTTATACTATGTTTTGTTTTCTTAGACGTTGCATTTTTGAGTACTTTAGTTCCTCGTTTTCTTACGAAATGCCCAAGGTCTCACAACGGAAGAAAGTACTCAGTGAATTGCAAGTAGTTTGTATGATGGCACAAATAGAGGAAAGAATATCAAACTTGAGAAGTTTACTTGGCTTAAGCATCCTCCCAACAATTGGTTCAATAACATTTCCACATGATCTTTTGTTTTCGACAGTGTTAGATTCAACATCTGGCACGTCATGGATATACATCAAGCTCCTTTTGAAAACATTGAGCAGAAGATACTTGGAAAGACCATTAAAACAAATCAGCTCTCACATTTTTGATATTGAAATTCTCTTTATCATGACAGATGAGGATTTCAAGCAGGGAATGCGGACTTCAAAAGGGGGGTTTAATTTTATATATGATATGATAAAAGACAGTGATGTTTTTAAAAATTCAAGTACATGCAAGCAGCTCCCATTTTCACATCAACTGGCATTAACTTTGGAGTGCTTGGGTTCCAATGGTAATACAGGGTCAGTTGGAAAATTTGCATGTAATTTTCATGTCAGCAGGGGCTCTGTTATTGCAATATCAAGGCGGGTAATAAAGTCAATAATTCATTATCAAAAAGATTACCTTGTTTGGCCAGATAATTTGAGAAGGCAGAAGATATCACAGGTTATGCACCAAGAAGGTTTTGAAGGGTCTATAGGCTTTGTTGAGGGAACAAGCATTCCCAATTTATCAAAAGCCATCTTGGCAGGGTGAATTGTACTTTGATCGCAAAAAGTGTTATTCAATTAATGCTCAAATAATTTGTGATTGTGATAAAAATATCATAGCGTTGATTACTGGCTGGCCTGGATCTTGTGCTGATGCAATGGTCTACAAAGAAATGGGACTTTTCAAAAATCCGCATCTTTTTTTGATAAAGGTAAGGAATGTGTTTTGAAAATTCAAATGTTTAAATTAACTTGTTTGTCCTAAACAGGCCAATACTTATTGGCAGATTCAGCATACCCCCTTACTGAAACACTCATACCATCATTCAAAGCGCCAATGTCAAATACACAAATCAATACAGAATTTAATTTCTGCATGGCAAGGGCACACATATTAAATGAACATGTGATTGGTATTCTCAAAGGTAGATGGGCATCTTTGAGAGAAATGAGGTTGAAATTAAACAACAAGGATGATATAACAAGCTATGTTGATTGGATAAAGGCATTCTGTATTCTACACAACATACGTTCTCATATAAGAGACTCGTGGGATGATCTGGGTGAAGAAGAGAAAGATAGATTAACTGTGCAACTAGCAATTGACAAGCCAACTCCCACAGCGGCAGAATTCTGTAATCAAGTGAAGAACAGAGGTGTATGCCACAATTATTCTATTGGAGCTCTTACAGTTCCTTGAATTATTTATTATTAGATTTTTTGATTATAATTAATTTGTATATAAAAACAAACCTAATTACACAATATTTCAAGGGAGACAATATGCTAAAAAATAATTTAAAATAATTTACTTCTATTTCAATAATTAAATGTGAAACATAAACTAAAAAATTCAAAACTTGGAAATAAGTTCCAGATATTTATGTATCTCATCTGGAGTCATGCCCTGCTTATGCAATTCAGTTATTGCTGCTAATAATTCTGCTCTTCTAGACATTTTGATTTCATGTTCATCTTTTTTTTTGCTCCAATTCCTCTCTTTTCAGGTCATATTCAAGCTTTGTACAATTCAATGATTCTTCAAGTGCTATTTGGGAATTTCTTGAAGTTGTCTTCTTAAATTCCAATTAAGCTGTCCGAAAAGCATGATGATTATTGATTTCCAATAACCAAATTTCCTTGTGCTCTTTAATCTCCATTAACTTCATTTTTTCAGCTTTTTCATCTCAATCACAATCATACTGCATTTTTCTATGCAATTGCTCATTAACCTGCTGATTTTGGATTTCAAGCTTATGGTCAAGCATCCCAAATATTGATTGTTGTTTTTTGGCAAAATCTTGGGCATAATTTGAGTTTTATTTCCAAAGTGTTTTCTCTTACAAAATTTAGATGATGTCATTTTTATACTTGAAGCTTTCTTATTGGTTTGTTCTTTGGGAGCAGTTGTGCTCTGATCAGACCCTTCTGACTGACTATCTTCAACTGAAATACAATTTTTGAAGATTGTTCAATTGATATATCATTCTGAGATGAATGATCTGTGTCGCTGATTCCTTGTGATTAAATCTCAGACCCATATGAATTGATGCTATGATTATCAGTATAAAGTTCTTTATTGATTTTAGTTTCACTGTCAAATACATTGTGTCCTATGAAATTTTTCTTGTTACCAAATATGGCTACCATTCAATCAAAGCATTGACAACAAGAATTCACATCTTATTGTAGTGTGTTATTAGTCTTTACGTCCAGTCCTTGGCCGTTCCCTTTCAAAAACTGCACCATCTGCACAAATTTCCTTTTATATGTTCTCCAATGCTGTTGAAGGTTGCAACCACTTAGATTTAGTGTCCTTTCCTCATGATGGGAATTCAACTAAATAGCAAAATTCTTGAAAGCCTGGCCATGTGTGTGTTTTTCCCCCCAAGCTGATCTTTTTGCTATTGCCAAATAGATCTAGTGAAATACATCAAGATTAGTTAAACAATCAAATTTATGTGTTTAATTAACTGAGATGACTCACCATGATAGTTCTCCTGATTTTCTAAATAGGATTGGATGAATGGAGTATTCTTATTGGTTCTGGATTTCTTGATGATGTGTTGTCTTTTATCATGTTCTAGCTCTTTCTTGGTGCGTCATTGTCAGGATCAAACTATGATGAAGGTGTAAATAGGCTAGTTACAGCTTTAACTATGTTTGTGACATGGTAAAAATGGTTAAAAAAGGTTTATAAGAGCTGAAGATGATTTAATTTAAGATTAAAAGGGCTTTACTATATATAATATAGTGGTGGTGAGCGCTGTTGAAAGCCCTGGGTACAGCTTTATATGTTGGGTTACAATAATTAAGATTTATAATTATACCTGATTATTAACCAAGAGTAAAACTGTTTTTGACAGTTTACTATGTAGGTTATTCAAGAGCAGGATGAGGAGACAATTCTGGCTGTGAAAAGCCTCCTTTTTATCCTGAAATGGGGTGGAAAGGGTGCTAGACCTTTCCACATAGAGGAAGTGAAGATTTTTTCACTCTCTAGTACTGGCTTGTGGTTTGCAAACAGCCTTTATAACCTGTATTGGGCTCAGATGTGGTTTTGAAACCACATCTGGGCAGTTTTCACCAATACAGGGTGAAAATTTTCATCTGGGGACCTCACAGCCTGATTCTGACATGTATGACGCATAGAATGCTGTACAGAAGCTGTATGGTACCCCAGTATTGACTGACATATGAGGTATTGAAGTAAAAACAAGCTTCTTTGTCTATTTGACACCTCATATTCATGGTTATGGGATATTATCCCATGGTAAGGCTGTATTGGTCAGAATGTGGGATTTTGACCTTAAAACAGCTATACCTTTGTCAGTTCTTGAGATATAAACCTCAAAACTGTACCATTGTGTAGCACTTTATGTTTTCTACACAATGGTACCTTATTTGATATGGCTATCAATAAATATGGCAGAGTTATGCCATGTACAAGAGTTTTGTACATATGTGTGTTTTAGGCAAAAAGCTGTATTGAGCTTGTTTGCCCCATACCTTCATCTGTAGTTGAGATATGGGGAAGTGGATGAAACCATCAGATAGCCCTGATTGTGCTCTTTCCAAAAAGACCCCACTTCAAGTATCTCACACTAAAACTGTAGAAGTTAGATGAGAGGTGAATGTTTTGTTCACCCTTATTTGGCCTGAAATTGACCATAACTCCAGTAATATTGGTGCTAGCTCAGTTTGGCTGGTACCTGTGGCTAGCCCTGGCTTAGGGCTTCATTTTGAGTACCCATTTGATGGGTTTAGGCCTCTCCTTCTAGATTTTAGATGAGAGGTGAAAATTAAGGTTTATGCTCAGCAATAACTTTGAGCAGGAATAGCTTTGTTATTATTTGTCCTATGGTGATGGGACTTATATTTTCAGAAAGGGGTGAGTTTCCTCTTTTGTTTGATACTTTTTGAGCTGATTTGGCTCAGCTCCATGTTTTGGTGGTATCTTGGCTATACCATTGGTTTATGGTATTTTGGCTATCATGCTTGTGCTCTGGTTTTGAGTCACAGGCTGACAGTCATTTTCTCTTTTGCTTCTCATTTTTCAAAGTAGCACTAGTTTGTTTGGATAATGTTGACTCCTGTGTCTGTGATGTTTGAGATTGGACAGGCAAGTCAAATTCCTCTCTGAAATGTAATAAATTATTGGATGAGGCTATAACTTGATGTTTGTCTCTTTCATTTCTTTCTTGTGAGTCATGATCAGGCATAGCTGAAATCACATGATTCAATTCATTTTCAATTGCATGTAATGAACTATTGAACTGTCTATAAATAGTGTGATGTGGATAAATTTCAGAGTTATTGCCACCGTGCTGCATATCTGGGCTCACAAGGTGATGGAATTGGTTCAAATGATTATAAATGTTGTATTGTGGAAAATTCTCTTGAATATTTTGATGATGGTATGGAAATGAGATGGGTTGTAAATCAATAATTTGTTGCACCTCATCATCCTGATTTCTATTCAAGATACCAAAAACTTGTCTGGATAGTGGTGATACAAAGGATTTTTGGTTGGACATCTAACTCAAATGATATATATTTGGATCTATAAGTATAAATTGTTGAGTTATGACTAGGGAATAAAGTAGATTCATTGCATAGCATAAGTCTTTGATAGAGAAATAACTCCCTTGGGAAAATGTGAGATTTACAACTTGAAATAAAAAACAATCTAAAAAACCAAAAAGATATTCTAAGCGACTGTTGTATAAGTCATGGGCCACCAGAAAACATGGTTCATGACCTGTATCATGAACATAAATTCAATGGATAAACACATTAGCCTTGAGCCAGGTTTTAAATTGCAATGAACTAAAGAATCCATGGGATTTAACCCCACTATTACAGGTTCCTTTAACGTCTCAGCTCATTTTTAATCTCATCTAAGCAACAACCCCTAAAATTTCTCTTCATTAGTAAACTTCTGAGAATGAAAAAGCATTTGTATAACTCCTCAAGCTATACAAAATAAGATTTGAAACATTTTATAGTGATCTTTGTTAACATTTGCCTGTCATTTTATATCAATTCTTTTCTTGTTTCTTTTTGGCCTCAAGGTATAATAATGATTGAAGCCAAAAGAAGAGAAATTTTTAATAAATTAAAAACCTAATTCAAACAATTGTTGATTTTTGAGAAAAGGTAGTGTTAGAAAATCATTTTTTTATACAATATATATATATATATATAATGATATTGCTATTATTGATATAAAAAGAATAGTTTTATAAATTTTTGAAAATGAATAATGAATGTGTAAAAAGAAGAAAAATAATTTTTCCTTCAAAAAAAACATAATTAATTTCAAAAAAAGTTTTATTATTTTTTGGTTTTTTTTCTTTTTGCAAAAAATGAAGATTATAATTAATGAAGCAAAACTCATTTTCTAATTAGGCGACTTATAAAAACAGAAATATACTCTCTTTTTTTTAAAAAAAACATGAACAAAATAAAAAATGCAAAATGCAAACAAATCTAACTAAGTAATATCTTATTTTTTATTTTGATTGGAATTTTTTTTTGATTTTGATTTTAATTTGAACTTTAATATATAAAGAACGGTTTAAAAACGTTTGTTTTCTTCCTGAAAATGAAGATCAAATCAAATGAGCATTTTTTTAGTTGTTTTTTGTAAGGTTTGTCTATGAAGCTCTTGATAATATTAATAAAAATCAAGAGTACTATGACTTTCCTCAGTAGAAAATATAATATAATCAAATATGAAAACCAAAAATTGATATAATTATTAAAAATAATTATAAAAAAAAGAAAAATCAATTATCATTACATAATATAATGATCGAAAATTCTTAATAATTATAGTAAATTATAATTATTCTATTATTATCATGGTTACTGACAGCTATAATAATAAGAAATATAAAAGCTCTTAACAAGACAATTATATGTGTAAAATAATAATATTCAACCACTTATAAAAATGAGAGTATTATTTATGAGAGAAATTATGTATGGACAATTTTCATAGAGAAACCCTATAAAGCAACTAATACTAGATAGAAAAATATATCATATTCAGAAAAAAACTTACTTATAATATTTATTTAATACAATAAGTCAAACAACAACAGATATAGTATTAAGTAACACTTATAAGTTAAGAACACTCTCAAAAATCAATATTTCAAGGGAACAAAACAAATTTCTCATGATAAAAGGATATTTAAGAGTTTTCAGTCAAAGGTATGGATTTGAAAGGATATTTAAAACAACAATTGTATAAGATAAAACAAATTATTGGTGATTAAAATAATATAATTTGTATTTTATGATTTAAATTCTTTGTTGAAAACTGTAAAAAATAAAATAAAATAAGAGTTGCTTTTAATAATATAGCTTTACCTGTTTAAATGTCTAATTTCATTGATTGAATGATGATCACAGACAAAAACAGTGATGTAAAGGCTTCTTTCATGCCTTCAGAGAAGCTCTCATGATTAACAATGAATATAGAGTGTGTTCCCAGATCAAAAATGAAAAACCATTCTTGAAAATAAGGTTCTTAGCTTAAGGTAACTTCTTTTTAACTTCAATTTAAAGCTACCATTGTTATTATTACCTCTAAGTAGCTTTCTTCATCATTTAAGATTTTTATTTTAAGTTTTAACATAAAATTAACTTATTTATTTCAAATTTCATCACATGAACAACTTAAAAACTAAAATTTCAAGCAAAAATATTTTAAATAATATTTTAAATTATTTTTTTAAAGAAATTACAATTTTGTGTACGAATAATTAATAAAGGTAGTTTCAAGGCAAAATACCATTAATCTTACTAATAACAAATACTCAAAATTCAATATATACACAGATAATATTTATTTCTAATTTGTGTGAAAGGTGTGGGTGAATAAATTGAGAATTGGAATTTTTATAGATTTTTGAAGTCATTGCTATTTTTCCATGTAAAAATAACAATAAGCACTAAAACTTAACTCTTGATAAGGTTTCAAAGCTTTTAAGTTTCATTTTAAGCTTATTTAAACTTAATTAAGCTTTGACAGTTCTTGAAACCTTTATTACAAGCGTGCATATGGGGATTTACCCTTTGGCAGCTTGTAATTCCTCTCCAAAAGAGAAATAAACCAGTTTAAAATTTAATGTTCAATTGAATTCTAATCTTAAAGTTGAAATGTGGTGTAAAATCTTTCTATACAGGAGGACAAAATCATTATGGTTCTTTCAGATCACAAAATTTGGGTACACTGGCTCTTTTTGCCTTTTTTTCATTGTCCCACCTTTTTGTGTGAATTTTTCCCTTTTATTCATTTAAAAAAATACAATGGCTGCAAAAAAAATTGAATTAAGCTCATGAAAGATTTACAGCCTGTATGAAAAATACTTAGCCAATTCAGTAAATATACATAATAGGGGATGTCAAAGTCACCAAATCCCACCTTAAAATAACATGGGATTTGGAACCCAAATCCCAACACTAAATCCCGGATTTTTTATGTGTAAATCACATGGCATTTTAACTGAGTTCCCTGGTATTTTGACCAAATCCCATGCACCTGGGATTTGAGTTTGAAACCTAACCCAAATGAGTACTCCAAATTCATACCTGTACAGCATATTCTTCTAAGCTCCATTTTGGACAATCTGACCAAACAGCTTACAGTCCATTTATACTTCTTAATCCATATAATAATGACTTGTTCCAAAGAAAGACACATCAAGTCAGATATGAAGGTCACCTCTGGCCTGCCACATCCATCAGGTCACTTAATACATACAGATTATTTAACCATAATTAATTGGCTTTCAGTCAAATCCAATTTCAAGTCATGTTTTGGTAATAGTGGCTCAACATCTATTGGAGTACCTCCTTCATCAAAGCAGCATGGATTTAAGCTTATGGCCATTGAGGTCAACAAAAAAATCACAAAATTGCCTTAACCTTAGTTCAAGCATCATCCAAGATTGATGGCAAACATATAAAAAGAAGTATATTGCAGCAAAAAAAATCAAAAAGTTAACTGGGGCTGGAATAACAGAAGAAGATGAGAGTAAAGGAGTCAAATCAATGAGTCAAGAGCTTGAACGTATGTGTCCTTGCTATGCTTAAATGGATGTGCTCTTTGGCCACAAGCCCAATGTCACTCCCATTGCAAGCTATGATTCACAAGAAAAAGACAGCTTCAATGGTGATGATTATGTTGATGTTTTTCTGGATAAGGTAAGTTATTGTCTCTTCCTTTTTTTACCTGCAATAATTCATCCTACTTTTCTTTTTAAAGGAGCATAATGGTTTGGAATCACCACTCAATCTGGTTACTTTGCTTCATAATGAAGATGACTTGGCTCCAGTGGAAAACCTTCAAGATAAATCAGTAAGTATGTTTAAGCCTGATACCTATGAAATCCATTGTTGATTATTTCTCCTTTGACCAGCAAAGTAAATCCATAATGCATTCAACACAAAAGCATAATCAAGAATTGATGTTCAACTTGAATGACAAGAGTGGTTCTAGGAAAAGACCAATGGATATGCTTGCACCAAAATATGAAAACTTGCTTGAATCACAGCAAAAGAGTATTTTTTGAATTTATGGTTACTCTGATCAATCCTACTGACAAAATACATGATTTGTAGCCTGTGAAACCAGTGAAAATTCTTGTTTGAAGTGGGACAGGGAGAGGTGGAATGAAGAGAAAGCAAGCAACAGTTTGAAGAAGTCAAGTTGAAAAAGAAAATGGGGTTTGAGGCAAAGAAACATTTCAAGAAATATGAATTTGAAAAAAAAAAGTGGAATCGGGAATTAGAATTTAAGGAAAAGCAATGCCAGATGGATCTCACTATAGCGGCATTGACATCAAGCAGGCCAATTGAAGAGCTGGAATGCATTCTGACATTAATCAATAAAAAAAATATTAGGTATACATCATGTGATCATTTTATATGTGGTGATTTGTTAAATCAAACTGATGTTTATGTTTAATTATTGATCTTATTTCATGAAATCCAACTGCACTTTATTACCACGTTTAAAATTCAATGTTTATGCTTAATTGGGGCACCAACTTGCAATTGATATTATTTCATAAAATTTAATTGCAATTTAGTACAAAATTGAAAATTTGGGCAAGTTTTGCATCAAGATTTTATGTGAAGTCTGTTCAAAATAAAATTGATGGCTCCCTCCATATTTCCTTTCTTTTGGATTTTTTGCCAAATAAAAGTTGATGATGACTTTTCTCCTTTTTTTTGAAATGGTAGTTAATGTCATTTTATTGTTTTATTGTTTTATTTTTTCATCTTTTTCTATATGTTTCTTATTTTTTATTTTTTATTTTTCATTTTTATTTTTTATTTTGAATTGTTTCAACTTTTAATTTTGAAATTTCGTTTTTTATTTTTTTTTAAATTTCAATTTTGAACTCTTAATTTCTTATTTTATATTTTATATTTTTTATTTTCACCCCTCACTCTTCTTTTTTCTTCTTTTGAGATTATCCAAAAGAATTCACTCTTCCTTTTGAATTCAGGTAAGTAATTTTTTCTTGTTTTTATTTCACAACTCTAATTTTTTTCCACCTGATCCAGATTTTTCTTTTTTTATAGGTAATTTTTCTTAATTTTATTTTGTTGATTTTATCCACTTTCAATATACCCCTACCCATCACCATCCACCTCCAAAAATCCCCCATCCATCACCATGCACCTCCCAAAACCCCCCACCCCAAAAAGGTTCCTGAAAGGTTCCAGGGCTTAGGTGGCTCAAATCAATTCAGAAGGCCTCCCAAATTGATTCTGAATTGATTCCAATCATTTTATTTTATTTTTATTTTTATTTTTTTTTGAATGATATTATACTGATGTTTTGTTTTTTTTTAATTTTTTTTTTGAAAATCATCATCTTATTTAAGATTTTTTTTCTAATGAATGATCATTAATGATTTACTGATTTATTATTATTTTTTTTTAAATCATATCATGATTAATAACTGATGAATGTTTTTTTTAAATCATAATCATCTTTATGATTTGATTTTTTTTATCATTATTAATGCTGACCTGTTTTTTTTCCTTTTTTTTATCATCATCATCATGAATCACCAATGATGATTTTTATTTTATTTTTTTTAAATCATAATCATTTTTAACTTATGATTCTGTTTTTTATCTTTTTTTGATCATTATGATTGCTGACCTTGTTTTTTTTATAATCATCATCATTAATCACTGATGATTATTTTTTTTATTTTTTTTTAAAATCATAATAATGCTGAACTTATGATTATTATTCTTTTTGATGATTATTATTACTGACCCATGATTGATTTTTTATTTTGATTATTGTTTTATCTTTTTATTTATTTGTTGATATAGGGGAGGATTATTTATAAGGGTTTATTGTGCAATGTCATTAAATTTCAGCCCCCTTCCTTCTTTTAAGTTAAAAAAAACCTCCTCCTCCATCTCACTCTTCAAATAATTCTGATAATTTTATGGTTAGGACTAAACCAGATTCAGAAAATCATCAGAATTATTTGAATGATGTTGAATGTACTATTCCTCCTCTTGATTTCATGGTTAGAACTAAACCAAATATAGAAAATCATGAGGATAATAATACCAAATCAAATCATAAAAGAGAACTCACCCAAAGCCAAAGACAACACATCCATGATTTAAAAAAATCACGTCTCACCTTGGCCATTCAAACACAGAATATAAGAAATTTTCAACCATTTCAATTAACAAGAAGTCAGCCAATGCATCATGGTTAAAACTTCCCTCACTCAACACTATACCCCATCCTTATGTACTCATTGATAAAACCAAAAATCCCGTTTTACCTGCCATCATATATGAAATAACCCCTTTTGATAATTCTTCTGGCCACTCTCAATTTCTCCAAAACCCCATCATGACATTAATGTCCTTATCTCAAAATCAACAAGAAATTGAAACAAATAAGAAACTCCTAGGTGGAATTGTGAAAGGTATTAGGTTTTGTGCTGGTTCTGACTCTGGAAAATCTGCAGGTGTGTGATCTTTTTTGCTTATTATTTTAATAATTGCTAAGTAATTACAAAAGTTTTAGGTGTTTACTCCAGAAAACCAGGTTTAACTCCTCATCAAATTGAAACAGATAATAATCAATTGACCAACCTTCATGAATATGACAAATTTGTTTACTCAAGCATCTCCCATTTTTCGAAATTAGCTGAAAATAAAAATCAGTTATTAATGGAAGCAGCCAAATTACCAAATTTCAGTCAACTTGAATGGTCTTCTGCAAATCCAAAGGAAGAATTCAAATCATTTACCAATGTCATTGTCACTCAAGATGGATTTTTCAATAAGCCACACCAAGATTTGAATGATCTCAATACCTGGACTTATGGTATATTTTCTTTCATATCAAAAAAAGATTTCCATCCCCTTCCAACTGTCTTCACCCCCTCTGGACATGGCTTGCACTTCCCTGAATTGAAAATGGAGATCAATTTTTCAAAAAAACCTGGCATGATGGAAATTCTTTGGAGGAAATCAGCAATGGTTCATCATACAACAAAACCTCCTCCAGAAATTATCAATAATGATGAAATAACTCATTTTGGACGTTCTTTTCAAATAAACCATAAATTATTTAATGTAGGTGAAAAATTCTTGAAAATGACACCCACCAAAATGAATGCAAAAGTCAATGGGTACTTTGAAAGAAATATGCAGGATCAAAAAAGAACTAGAAAATATTAATTGTAAATAGTTTTATTTTACCAATAACATCTACACTCCATTGTATGCCATCAAATTAAGTACATAAATCAATGGTCCTGATGAAATTTACAACTGACTATTTTTCCATGCCAAAGTAATCAGTTTAAGTTTTTAAAGCATATTTACCACATCTTCCCCAGTGTTGTTATTGGACAGACTTTGTGCATGTGGTGGATCATCATCCTCATATAGATCAAACCATTCATCCACAATTTGTGCTAACATATTATGTAAAATCGTGCAAGAAACAACCCAACTAACAAAATATTCAATTTCATGATTATCCCTCATTTGATTTTGCATTTCCCTTAGGGAAAACCACTGCCCCTTGATTTGGCTAGAAAGTAATTGAAAGAACTGTTGTCTTCATTATGTGCTAAAACTCCCTTATATTCCAGAACAACCCAAGGAGAGATTGCATATTCTGAATCAGCAAGTAAGTACTGATCCTTTTCATAAGACTCTTGAGGTGTTTGTGCTATTTTCATATGTTGATACACATTCAAATAATGAAGCGACCCAGTAAAACCAACATGTAGAGAAGTGAACTGTTAGTTGATATCGCAAACCAGTTGTATTGACATATAATACCTTAATTGTAAACAATCAGTAAAAATGAAATAAAGAATAAAAATTCAACAGCTTACCTCTTTTTGTGATTAAAATAGGCTTCACCATCATTGGGGGGACGTTGTGATAATGGTATGAGACTCCCATCAATAAACCCAATGCACCCAGGGAAGCCTTCTGCCTGCATTACTTGAGACATCTCCCTTCTTTGTTCTATTGTTGGCCACACAATCACTTTGCGCTTAAACTTAATTAATATATGGATCACTCTTTGAGTGTACAACACAATAGCCCCATGGCTAATTCCAAATAACATTCCAATATTCCCCAAAGCAGCCCCATTGCCATTTGATCCTAGCCTTGATAGTGCCACAGCCAATTGGATAACAGGATTGCATTGTTTGTTTTGTGATGAGTTTTGAAAGGTTTTATCATCTTCAATTTTTGCAACCAATTTTTCAAATGATTCATGTGTGGTCCTACATAGCTGTTCAAACTTTTCAGATGATAATGTTTGTAAATCATTCATTGTATAAATTTAATGTGATGGATATCTTCTACAAGGATTGATGTATCTTTGTGATGTTCTAATATCTAATAAGATTATATCTTCCTGGATATCAGAATCACTATCAGAGCTGAGAGAATTGATGAACTGCAGTGAGTTTAAGATCTTAAGTAAAGGTAGCCTTTGCAATGCCTTTGGCATGGTAAATGAAGAAAAGATGTATATAAAATGCAATTTGAAATAAAATAACTTAATAAATGAACAGTATATTCAGATTTTATGCAAGAAAAAGGGGAGTTTTTATGAAATTTAACATGCCCTTACTGAGTTTTGTGGTAACAATGTCCCTTTAAGTGAAGCTAAAGGCAGGATTTTAGTATCAAAAAACCTAAGTTTTTGTACCTCAAAATACCTCACCTCTTGAGGTGTGGAATTTGGCAAAAAAAAACTTGGGATTTTGAGTGTAGGATTTGGTAACTTTGACACCCCCTAATACCTTTATTTTAACTGAATTTTTTTAAATTTTCATAAATCTTATGCAAGTTCAAATTTCAGCTCAAATATAACTATTCAGAAATTCTAGTAAAAATATTCAAGTTGTGCAATTGTACTGTGAGATTTTGAAATCTTCTGATAGCATAGGAAATAACCATTTTTGGGTATAAAGCCCTATTGGTCTACCCTAGGTTATTTTGGGTGTAGAATCCAAAAATAACACAATATTTATAAAAAAAATTATCAAAAATAAAGTTTTACCTATTATTTGGAATTTTTTTTTTGAATTCATTTGATAAGTCTTTTTATGGCTGAATCAAATTAATAAAGAGTTATTTGTGGCCTTATGGGTATTTCATACATACTCACAGGCTCACATTCCCCACCACCAAAAAAAATTGTATCCAAATTTGTATTTGCATAGTATAGCCCCAATTGAATTGGGGATATATAATCCACTTTCCAACCTCTCTACTGATAATTTTCAACTATGTAAAGCACACAATTCAGATCTTATTGACAAAATAGTTTTCTCTAATGTCTAAATCTTCTGAGAAACTTTTGAGAAACAGGTATTTTACTTTCTGAAAATCACTCATCTTCATGTTGTGTGCTTCTGTATGTGAACAAGTATTATATTTAATTTCCCCCCTCAGTCTTCTTTCTTTCAAGAATTTCAGTACCTTTTTTCTCACTTTGATAAAGTGGTGGTACTTCTAAGAGTGTTTCATTTCTCAAAGGAAATAATTACCTATCCATTGAGGTATGATGCTTTAACAGACTAACAGTGAAATCTTGATGTTTATTTTTCAATTATCCTGTCATTTTGTCACAGACGGTGGAACTGTGACCTATAATACCAGAAAAAGATCAAGAAAATTCAACCTTGATCTTGTAGCCTTTTCTGCTCAGTTGTGATGATTGCGCAATCAAGCAACCTAGGGTCTAGTCATGGTGGTGGTGGGGGACCACCTGTTCCGACATGACCCTGAGTGGAGAGCTCGAGTGCTTGTTGATGGTTTCTGGCATCAATGTGACAGAAGATCAAGGTTTACTGTCATGGGTGGATTTCACAATTGTGAGGGAGACACATTGCGAAATTTGGGGGTTTCAAACCTGTTGGCAGAAAGGGCTTGGGAGTGATGACCCAACAACCCTTATGGCTCCTTATACCGGCCTGTTGTGTAGCTGATTCCCCTGATTGAGGACAGGGTTGCCCATCTGTGTTAGTGCACTTCGGGACGCAGTGCTTCCTACCCCGGGGGTACTGTCACAGACGGTGGAACTGTGACCTATAATACCAGAAAAAGATCAAGAAAATTCAACCTTGATCTTGTAGCCTTTTCTGCTCAGTTGTGATGATTGCGCAATCAAGCAACCTAGGGTCTAGTCATGGTGGTGGTGGGGGACCACCTGTTCCGACATGACCCTGAGTGGAGAGCTCGAGTGCTTGTTGATGGTTTCTGGCATCAATGTGACACATTTCTACTTGTAATGCATTTTTATCATGAAGAGTGCTGAAAAAGAATCTTCCAATTTCCTTGGACCATTAGTATTATTAGAGTATGAGTTTGAAACTAATATCAAGTACTCTATTTTGAACTCTGAGGTCTTATGACTTTTGTCAAATTTCTGTTGAGAATAACCAGAAGAAGAAGTCATGCTTTGGTTTTCATGATTCCCAACTTTATCAAGCAGTAATTCATATATTGATTCAGCTGGATGAATATCCAATAAGTCTTTCTTCAAAGTATCAACTGGAATTTTTTGATTGCATCCCTTTTCCAACATTGCAGGGTTCTTACTGTTGAAGAATGGATGAAAGTCCTGTAGGCTAATTCCAATGCTGGTATAAGTGTAAATCACTCAGGGGTAACACCATCAGAACGTTTAAGCTCTAGTCCATAACAGCAAAATCTTCTGATCATGTCCTCAAGGGTTTGAATCATTCTTTCTGCTAACCCATCTGTTTGTGGATTTTATGCTGTTGAAAATGATAGTTTTGTACCCAAAGGCTTATGTATATTAGTCCATAAGGCTGATGTAAATTTTGGGTCTCTATCACTAATGACATTTTTAAAGAGACCAGTATGAGATATGACTCTGTTCGAAATCAAAAGAGCTGTATCCATAGCTGTGTCATCTTTATGACATGGCAAAAAGATTGGGGTTTTGCTATATCTGTTAAAAATGACAAGACATGCATTGTAAGTTTTATTGCCCCCAGGTGATAAAGCTGGTACCCAATCCATATGAACCACTTCCAATGGGGTACCTGGTTCTTGGATATGAGCCATTAATACAAATCTTTTACCAGTAGCTTTATTGGCTTTCTGGCATCTATCACAACTATGACAGTACTAAATGACATCTTTTCTCCAAGATTTCCACCAGGCACATGTCCTGATTCTTTCCATTGTTATGTCTTCAGACAAATGACCAGAATAAATGTTATCATGTCATTCCAGTATTATTGTGTTAATAAACATTCTAATACATAAGACCATGACACATTTGTGTTTAGATCTATGATATAAGATACCATCAAACAAATGGAATATTCCATTCTCATAAGATGTTTTCCAAATATCATCCAGAGAATTAGCCAAGGATGCATCTTTGCAATCTTTGTCAAGTATAGCAGTACAAATATGACAATTATTATATTGCTTAGAGATTTCTCTAACTTCTGCAAATAATTCTATTCCCACATCTGTGATACTAATTCCTTAAATTGGAATTTGAGGTTCTGCACTTTTAGGAAAATAGGCAGGATTTTCAGATGTATTGGGTAATTCCCATCTACTCAAGGCATTATCATTCTTGTGAATATTTGCAGCTTTATGTACTATGGTAATATTGCCTCTATACTCCTGAATACTAATCTGCCATCTTAACATGTGTCTGTTAGGAGTCTTCATGTTAAGAGGTGATTTTAATGCATTACAATCAGTAATTACTTCAAAAACACTACCATCAAAATAATAATGAAGTTTTTTCAGAGGCCAAATAAGGCAAAGGCACTCCATTTGGCTAGCTTAATATCTGGCCTCAGTAGGTTTTATTTGTCTTGAGATAAACAAAATTGTACCATCATAAGGCTTGTCATTGACAATTTGAACTTGATGAAGAGCTGCACCTAGGCCTTCACCGCATGCATTAATATATATCTTGAAAGGAAGTTTCCAGTCTGGCATCATTAATAATGGTGCATTAGTCAAGGCATGCTTGATTTTTTCATATGCTTGAATTCTTTCCTGTGTCATCTCAAAGACAGTTTGTTGATCACAAATTCTGTACAGTGATCTGGCATGGATTGCAAAATCTTTAAGGTTTTGTCTGTAATAACTGGCAAACCCTAAGAAAGACATCATTTTTTGTGTTCTTGGGCATTTGCTTCAGTAAGACTGCAGCAATTTTGCTTTTATCAACACCAAGGCTCAGTCCTGATACTACATGTCCTAGAGCTTTCAGCTCATGAAACCCAAAATTATATTTTTTAAGAGATATTTTTATGTTCACTTGAATAATTTTCCTAAGTACTAATGAAAGTCTCTCTAAATGAAATTACCAGGTTTCTGAACAAATGATAATTTCAGCAATATAAATGATGAACCATCCCTCTGATAACTCATGTGGAAAAATGGTATTCATCATTCTTTGGTAATGAAAGGGTGCATTTTTAATACCAAAAGTCATCCTCAAGTATTCATAAATACCACAATGAGAAATAATCCTCAATAATTTCCTAGCATGAGGTGTTAAAACATTCTGATGAAAACTTTTCAGAGAATCCATAGAAGTGATAAATTTTGCTTTGCATAATTGGGTCAAAGTCTCATGGATTCTGGGGATTGGATACCTGTCTGAAATAGTGTAGGTATTCAATGCTCTTAAATCACCAACCATCCTTGATTTATCATTATGCCAAGAAATGATTACAGGAGTTTGGAATTCTACTTCTTCATTGTGCCCAACTCTTCTAAGAACTTCCAATTTCATTAGTTCATTCTAGCCCTAGGGCTAGCTGGGTAAGCTAGTCTTTTTAATAGTGGAGGGTAATGTCTTTCCACATGAAGAATAATATCCACTTCATGGCCCTTGATAGCCGCAAGTGGTTCATCATCAGAAGCAAAGGCCTCCCTGTATTGAAAGAAAATTTCAATAAGCTCTTCCTTCATTTCTAATGCTAGTTCAGTACTTATTTGTGCTTCAATTAACTGACATGACACAAATTTTTCCTTTATTAACATTCTTTACTTGTCCAATGACAGTTATTTATCCTTTTTCTGGAGGAGAAGCAAATTTTTTCCTTTTATTTTCCCCTATATTTAAATATCTGTCTTTATGATTATTAATATCAATTCCATAAATATTGAGATAATCATTTCTCAGTATAAACTGTTGTGAAGTACAATTATTCATAAAAACAAAATAAACTTTTAATCTAATACTTCCTGACGGATTAGGGAATATCATTACTGCTCCCAAATTTCCAAGGGGTGCATATCTTGACTAGCACTGCTGAATTTTCTACCTTCAATTGGCATTAAGATTTCTTTCCAATTGTTATAAATACTGTCAAGATAATATTTTCCAACACAAGTACAAAAAGAACCTGTGTTAAGATTTAACTTGGCTTCTGTGTTGTTTATCACAATATTAGTGATACAAGATGCTCCAGCTGTATAACCGTTGCCTCTGGCAGGTTTTGGTTTCTGCATTTTATCATCTTGCACATGTATGAGATCCATACATTCATCACTATACTGTGGTAAGTGAGTATGCACTTCTGTGACTTCAAAGGAAACATTAATATTTTCTATACTGAGTTCATCTGGTACTTCTTCTTCAGAAGGCTCAGAATCACTGTAATGTAAAGATACATTATTGTTTTCTTTTGTGTCTTCAGCTTTATCTATTTCTATCTCATTTATGCTTGTTTTTTTGGGACAAGTGTTTGCCAAATAAGATGTACTTCCACATTTATGACATTTAAGAGGAGCTTTGTCATGTGATTTGGGGGGTTTTGGAATTGGTTTCCAACTGGTCTTGTTATCCATTGGGGGTTTATACCAATTCCTTCCAATTTTTTTTCTACTTGTGATTTCTTTAATGGCATTGATATAATCTTCTGTAGAGAAAGGCTCCATACATCTTCTTCTTAAAGCATGCTCAAGGTCACCACCACATTTTTTTAATATCCTTCTATGAATCATTGTTTCAGACATATCAGGATGAAGAGAAGTTGATCTGTCTTTCTGTTTAAGAAACCAAGACATAGGCCTGTCCCTTTCAGTATGTCACAGGGGCTCTTATGGAAGCAAGAGGACCTGGCACTCAGGAATGAAGAACTCACTTAGAGGGCTCCAAAGATAAAAGGGTTAATAAAGATTGATTTCTTTAAAGAAGAAGAAAGGGAAAAGACAAGTATGCCAAAGATAAGAGAAAAGATCAGAAGCCAAAGGCCAAAGATAATAAAGAAGCCAACCAAGTGAGTCCTCAATTCACTGTTTCAACCTGCCAGAAAAGGGAATGGAATTAGTAAAGGATATGACCACCAATATCCACTGACAGGCAAGGAAGAAAAGAGAAAAGGTTCTGAATGACTGAATTAATATTATCAGTATTAACTTTAATAAAGTAAAAGAAAATGAAGATAATAAAAAATCCAATATATTAATTAACTGGGGAAAAAGTCCCCAGGTGCTGAAAGGTGGCCAGTATATGTGAAAAACTGAAAGACTGATCCTGGAAGGTGGATCACCGGCTGTATTGTCTGAATTGGGCCAATACAGTTCTGGAAATCTTGAAATTGAACTGTGTGATTGAATTCCCACAGTGGAAGATTGAATTGGCCCAATTGGGCCAAGGACATACAGGTTGATTGAATTGTCACCTGTATGGACCAATTGAGTTGTCCAAGGAATATTGAAATACTTGATGCCTTGACAGCTGATTGAAATGATGTAATACCTCTAAGAATAAACCTTGGGAAGAATCCTGAATGAAAGTACCAACCCAACTCCTGCAGAATCAGGTGGTTGGGGTCCTTGAATGATCTTCTGATTGCCACCATGGATTGCCAGACTGATGACTTGAAAAGTCCTCCTTCGAAATGGGTGTTGTATTTTGGGACCTTGAGTTGGAAAGGTGTGATTTGGCCCTGAAAATGTCACCATTGAATTGCTGAGCAAAAATGGTTCCTAATGGTATATAATACCATATATGCACAACTCCTGCAACCTTGAGTACAGGGTGCATGGAGGAATGAAAAGAATTCCCCTTAAGTTGAGGGGAGTGCTTGCTGAGCTGGTCTGGTGGTTGCCAGAGGCCATGGCTTGAATAATGGTCCATGGTGGTCCATGGCCAAAAATGGGTCCTACAGGTTCTATGGCCATTTTGGTGTCCAAAGGGTTTTTGGCCAAATTTGGGTCCAAGGGATTGGTGGCCAAAATTGGCTCAGGTGGGTCCAATTGTGGTTTGGGACCCACCTGGCCTTGGGGGCTAGATGGTTGCCCCATTCGGCCTCATTGGATTAGGTCAAAAGGGGCCTAATTGGCCTACGGACCGTGAATTACGGCCCACGGGCCGTAGAAGCCATAGGGGGCCTAAATGGCCCAAAAAGGCCATTTAGGCCTAAACCCCCCTAATTAAAGGGGGTGGCCCAAAACCAAAGATGATGGCTAGGGGGCCCAGAACCCCCTGGAAGACTAAAGGCCCCCCAGGCTCAAAATCAAAGAGAAAGGCCTGGGGGTTGGTGGTATGGAAATTGGCCAAGGAGGCCAGGAATGGCCAAATGGCCATAGAGCACCAGAGGGGACCAATTGGCCATAAAAGATATGGTGTGGCCAATTGGCCCCAACTTGGTTCCAGGTTAGAATTGCCGCAACACCCATGGAGGAGGGTCAATCTTTGTGGTTGTTACAGTACCCCCTACCTTGAATGGTGAGCTCCTGAGCACCAAGATAAGGTAGAAGCTTGTTGAGGATATTGAGACAGATTGGACGTAGGGATTCCAGAGGTATTTGAATCTTGAAAAGAAAATGTTTGAACTGATAAAAGTGTTGGAATATGAATTGAGGTTGACTTGATCTCCTCTTGACATTTGGTTTTGAAAATGTTGAAGACATGATTTGGCATAAAGACTTTGGCATTAAGAGTTATAAGAAAATATAAAGAATAAAAAAGTAAAAGAAACAATTATAAAGAGAGAAAAAATGAATTTTGAGGGGGAGGCCAATCTTCATCATGGATTTGAACAGTTGATTTTGAAAGTGGACAAGGACCTGGATAACAGAATTTGATTCCAGGTGCTCACAGAGTGGCCAAGGTGATGTTTTGAAAGATTGTAGACCTTTCAGGGAAATGCACACCAGGAGAGGAACTTACTTTTGGTAGTTACCACTCCCGCAAGTGCCATAAATAATAAAAAATCTTGATACATGAATGTGTTGAAAGATAATATCTTGGGAAGTGAAATAAGGAAGAATGGTCCATTTGCCCAAGTATAAATGGCCATAAATTGGAATTGATGCTGAAAGACAGGCCAAGAAATCTGTGTCCAAATTGCAAAGTGCTCACAAAGTGGTCAAGGTGATGCTTACAACAAAGAAGAGTAGAATACCCCTAAAGGTGCATACCAGGAGTGTGACTTAATTATGGTAATTCCTCTCCCCACCAAGCACCATAAAAATTCAAGCCTTTGAAGAATTGGGTCCTGGCTTCTCAGGATACAAAGAATGAAAATCCTTGACAGGTTCAGGGAAATTCCTGAGGTTTTCAGCTGGTTCCCATGTGTATCTTTCTGAGTCTTGACTGAAACCTTTCCATTCAACCAAATACCATAACTTTCTTCTCTTGAACTTTGAATCCAGTATTTGAGAGACTTCCCATTCCTCTTCTTCTTCAATAATGATTGGAGGAGGAGGCTCTTGATGCAAATTTGGGATTGTTGATGCCCTGACTGGTTCCAAGAGTGAAATATGGGAGACTGGGTGGACGGATTTCCATTGAGATGGAAGCTTGAGGTGGTAAGCATGAGTACTGACTTTCTTCAAGATTGGAAAAGGACCCAACCATCTTTCAGACAGTTTCTTTGTGGGTCTGGTTGATTTGATGTTCTTCGAAGAAAGCCATACCATGTCACCAGGATTGAAAACAGGTGGACTTGCTCTACTTTTATCTGCATACCTCTTAAACTGGTTTATGCCAACTTCAAGCTCTCTCTTGACATCTTGATGTACTGATTGGATTTTTGTTGATAACTTTCCAGAAGGAGTATCTTGAGTGATGTGAACTGAGTCAAATTGTGGATCTCTTCCCTAAACAGTGAAAAACGGGGATTTCTTGGTTGAAGAGTGATCAGAATTATTGTAGGCAAATTCAGCCAGAGGGAGCCAGGTGTTCCAATCATCTTGATGATAACTGACATACATCCGAAGATACTGTTCTAGTATCTGATTTAACCTCTCTGTCTGTCCATTGGTTTCTGGATGTTAAGCAGTTGACAAATCTCTTGAAATCTTGAGCTGCTGACAAAGATTGGTCCAAAAGGAAGAAACAAAAAGGGAACCTCTATCACTGACAATGCTTGAAGGAAGGCCATTCTTTGAAAAGATATTCTTGATGAATAAATGGGCCAAATATAGTGAAGTGATTGAAGACATTGTTGGAATAAAAACCACCATTTTTGAGAATCTGTCCACTATGACAAGGATTGATTCAAATGAGTTGGACAGTGGCAGTTGAGTGATGAAGTCCAGTGAAAGAAAAATCCAAGGACCATTTGGAATTGGAAGACGTTTGAGGAGTCCAAACTCCTTGTGGTGGATATTCTTGTTTCTTGAACACTGTTGACAGGATGAGACATAATCCTTGATGAATTGAGTCATGCCGGACCAGTGGAAATCCCGCTTGACAAGTTTGAGAGTCCTCTCTTGGCCAGGGTGTCCAGCTATAGGAGATTCATGGCGCCTTTGAAGAATGCTGAGTTGAATTGTGGGGTCATTTGGGACCACCACCCAATCTTTGAAGAGAAGGAGTTGGGAAGAGGAATCAAGAGAATAATCCTTAATGGATTTACCTTTTCCCAATTCTTGAAGGATACTTCTGTACTGAGAATCTTGCCATAATTTCTTCTGAATTGAGTCAATCAAATTTGAAAAAGATTCCACCTTGACTGCAAAATACCTTGAGGGTTGAAATTCATCCTTCTTGATGAGCTGTTGAAAGCTCATTGGATTCTTGCTGATGGAATCCTCCCCCCTCTCTGGATAGACGCTGTAACGAGGTGATAAGGCATCTTGAGGAGTAGCTAGGAAGACAGGGCAGTAAGTGATTGAGAAATGAAATTCAGAAAGGAATTAATCCCAACAGGCTTGACAGGGAGTAAGGACTTTTGATGACATGAAGTATTGAAGGGAAGCGTGATCAGTGAGAACTTCAAAAGGGGAAGAAAGAGACAGGAGAAAAGCCCTTCAGCGCTTGAGAGCCCAGACTATGCCAAGGAGCTCCTTGTCATGAATCTCATAGTTGAGCTCTGCTGGGATGAGCTTGCGGCTGTTGAATGCAATGGGATGTTTTCCTGCGTCAGAGACCTGACTCAGTACAGCAAGGAAGGCATAATTGGATGCATCGGTCTCTACAATGCTGGGTAGAGCCTTTTTGAGTTGGTGAAACTGACTAAGAGCTTCCTCATTGAGGGGGAAAAAGGAATCTTTCTTGAGGAAACTGGTGAGTGAACTGATCTTCTTTGAATAATTCTTGATGAAACGGCGGTAGAAATTGGTGAAGCCAAGGAAAGATTGAAGAGCTTTGAGGTTTCTTGGAGGTGGCCAATTGAGAATCTGCTGGACTTTTGCTTGGTCCATCTTGAGGCCTTCAGAAAAAACAACATAACCAAGATAATCTACACGAGAAACATGAAATAGGCACTTGGAAGCCTTAGCAAAAAGATTATTGGCTCTGAGTCTGGAAAGAACCGTGGACACATTAGTGACATGTTCTTCCTCAGATTTGGAAAAGACAATAATGTCATACAAATAGACCACAACATAAACATCAAGAAGATCTTGAAAGATATCATTGACAAGATTCTGAAAAGAGGCAGGAGAATTGGTGAGCTCAAATGGCATAAACAAGTACTCAAAACTGCCATATTTAGTTCTAAGGCATGTCAAGTTTTCATCACCCTCCTTGATTCTGAGCAGGTTATATGCACCACGCAAATCAATCTTGGAGAAGATAGAAGAACCATTGGAAACATTGAGAAGCTGATCCATAGGAGGAAGAGGATACTTGTTCTTCCTAGTAACAGCATTGAGTTTGGGGTAATCAACACACAAACGGAGGCCACCATCTTTCTTTTTGACAAAGAGAACAGGTGCTCCTTTTGAAGAGGAGCTTGGCCGGATGAAACCTGTCTCTACATTCTCTGAAATGTAGGCCCTGAGTGTATCAGAAGGAACAACCTTCATCACGGTTTCTACTTCTTCTGGCTCTTCCTTTTCATCCCATAACTCCTCCAGGGAGTCATGATAAGAAGGAGGAACGTCCATATTCCCAAAGAAGAGATGAAGTGAAGATACAGAATTATCTTCTCCAACATCTTGAATCTCTTTGAAGACTTCATCTCCAGATAATGGTAATGACTTATGGGCATTGGGGGAAGGAATATGGAGAGAAGATGGAAATGATGGTGTTCTGGAATAACCAACCAGAGCTGCACATGATTTGGCAGAAGAAAAGTCATTACAGAAAGAATTAGAAGGATCAAAATAGTCCTTATGATCAGCATTAAAGGTGATCAGCCCTTGCCTCCAATCAATAGAAGGGTTAAAGTGATTTACAAAGTCAAAGCCCAATATGAGGTCTTCTCCCTTGGGAGTATCAATGACTAAAAAGTCCCATTCAAAGCTTGGGAAGGAAGGGATCTCCATCATATATTTAGTATGGTGAGTCACAAATAAGGAAGGGGACTAAGAGGAGTCCAAAATGATAAGAGAAATCTTCTCTGGAAGTTCTGATGTAGTCAATGAGTACTTGTGAACAAACTGCTTTGCAATAAATGAGTGTGTAGCACCAGAATCAATGAGAATACTGTAAAAAACATCAGAAAGAGAAGAAAAAACAAAAAATTTAGGAGAATTCTTGACACCAGTATTCAGAATGCACAATTGTGCTCTGGAAGGAAAACTGTGAAGACCATTGAACACAACATGGTCTCCACTCAGGCTTTTCCCTGGCTGGGAAATTGGCCTGACAGTTGGGTAAGCTTTTTTTGAGGCCTTTTGAAACAAGACTCAAGACTATGCTTCCCACCACAATAGGTACAAAGACCCTCTTTTATTCTTCTTTCTTTTTCAGAGTTCATGAGCTTGAAGTCCTTATTTAACAAAGAAGAATGGGGCTTGTCCCTCTTCTGAAAATTCCTCTTCTTCTTATGACTTGAACTTGAAAACTTTTGAGGATGAGAAGTACTTGATCTTGGGGCTTCAGGTTTCTTCTCTTGATAGTGATTTTTCTCCTTTTGCCTTTCATGGTACCTGGTATCAAGTTGCAGGGTAACATCCATTAAGTCTTGAAGAGAATCAATTCTTGAAGGATGGGAGACCAATTGATCCAATATCCTGGATGGCAATCCCTTCCTGAAATGATTAATGAGAGCCCTTTCACCCCAATCTCCAATCCTTGAAACCAAACTCCTCAAATCGGCTATGTATAGTGAAACATGGCCACCTTCCTTCATTCTTAGTGAATCCAATTCTGCTTCAGATTTTCTGACTTCTTTGGGTAACCAAATAGAGTGAAGAGTTGAGATTCAAATAAAGGCCAAGAATTGAGAAGTTAATTGGAGTCTTGATTTGTGAGATTGGAAAGATAAGGCTCAATTCATTTTGCAGCCCTGCCAATGAGAAATGAAGTGGCATAAAGGACCTTCTTTCTGTCTTGAGAGAAGTTTGCTGGATCATTATGAAAGATTAATTGGCATGACTGAAGGAAGCTTCTGAATTTGAAGGGCTGAGTCCCATCAAAGCATTCTGGTGCCTTCATAGATAGAGTCTTGAAGGCTGGTGGTCTTGATGATCCAGAAGAAGAAGCTGCTTGAATATTGGCCATAATTTGAGTCATCTGCTGCATAATGGCCAATAAAGATGGTTCAGATTGATGAGAGACAGGCTGATCAGACTGGGCTAGAATTTGTCCTCCAGTACTTTGGGCTGCCCCCACAGGAGCAGGAACACCTTCAGTAACATCAGAATCTTCCTCTTCCACAAAACTTGCCTCCTCCTCCTCATCATCATCTTCACCTTGTGACTGGTTCTTTAAAATCCTGGAAAGCTGCCAAACACTCCTGATAGTGAAATTGATCTTCTTGGCCCTCTTCCTTCCTTTCTGGATGGTGCTGCTCCTTCCATGCGGGGTCTTCTATCCAATTGGGCCCTCAGTTGAGGATATGCTGGGGTGCCATCAAGAGGAACTCTTTGAGTTGGAGTAAGAGCAGCTTGAGCTCTGGCCTGAGCTCTGGTTTGTCTTGCAGGAGGTGAATTTTCAACGGGCATGATTTCAGGAATTGAAGATTAAAATAAATGAATAAAATCAAGATTTTCTTGAATTACGGAATTAACAATCAAATCTTGAGGAAATCAATGAATCAATTAAAATCTTCAGGTACGTCGATCAACCAAAATCAAATGAGTCTTGAAGTCAAAATCAATATCAATGAAAATCTTGAAGTCAATAAAATAAATCAATCAAAATAAATAAAAATAAATCAAATCCTGCAGAGAAAATCAATCAGTCAAATGAATTCTTGAGTCATAATCAATTTATGTCAATTCTTGATGTGAAATTCAGCAAAATCAATGAAAATCTTCAGGTCCGTCAATTTTCTGGAAGTCAATTTCAATTGTATCAAATCAATTATCAAGTGAATTCTTCCTGAAAATAAGAATTCTTGACGAATAAGTCAAATTGAATCCTGATATGAAGAATGTGTCTGAATAATCTGATGAATAATCTGAAAATCAAAATGATAAGACACCTTAATTATAGATAAAATGAGATTGATTATTGAGATTAAGATTGAAAAAGATAAAGCAAAAATAAGATTTGGGTCAGCTTCAATTTTTAGAATGAATGATGAATGAGAGAAAATTGAGAGGTGACAAAGAATCATTAAATTCATAAGGGTTAAAGAGTCATAATTTCAATGAATGAATGAATGAAATTGATGAAGAATGAATGAAGAAAATGATGAAGAATTAATGAATAAAATGATGAAGAATGAATGAATAGAATGAAAGAAATTATGAGTTAATTAATATAATGTCACAGGGGCTCTTATGGAAGCAAGAGGGCCTGGCACTCAGGAATCAACAACTCACTTGGAGAGCTCCAAAGATAAAAGGAATAATAAAGATTGATTTCTTTAAAGAAGAAGAAAGGGAAAAGAAAAGTATGCCAAAGATAAGAGAAAAGATAAGACGCCAAAGGCCAAGAAGCCAACCAAGTGAATCCTCAATTCACTGTTTCAACCTGCCAGAAAAGGGAATGGAATTAGTAAAGTATATGACCACCAATATCCACTGACAGGCAAGGAAGAAAAGAGAAAAGGTGCTGAATGACTGACTTAAGATTATCAGTATTAACTTTAATAAAGTAAAAGGAAATAAAGATAATAATAAATCCAATATATTAATTAACTGGGGAAAAAGTCCCCAGGTGCTGAAAGGTGGTCAGTATATGTGAAAAACTGAAAGACTGATCCTGGAAGGTGGATCACCGGCTGTATTGTCTGAATTGGGCCAATACAGTTCTGGCCATCTTGAAATTGAACAGTTTGATTGAATTCCCACAGTAGAAGATTGAATTGGCCCAATTGGGCCAAGGACATACAGGTTGATTGAATTGTCACCTGTATGGACCAATTGAGTTGTCCAAGGAGTATTAAAATACTTGATTCCTTGACAGCTGATTGAAATGATGTAATACCTCTAAGAAAAAACCTTGGGAAGAATCCTGAATGAAAGTACCAACCCAACTCCTGCAGAGTCAGGTGGTTGGGGTCCTTGAATGATCTTCTGACTGCCGCCATGGATTGCCAGACTGATGAGTTGAAAAGTCCTCCTTCAAAATGGGTGTTGGATTTTGGGACCTTGAGCTGGAAAGGTGTGATTAGGTCCTGAAAATGTCACCATTGAATTGCTGAGCAAAAATGGTGCCTAATGGTATATAATACCATATATGCACCACTCCTGCAACCTTGAGTACGGGGTGCATGGAGGAATGAAAAGAATTCCCCTTAAGTTGAGGGGAGTTCATGCTGAAATGGTCTTCTGGCCTCTGGTGGCTGCCAGAGGCCATGGCTGGAGTAATGGTCCATGGTGGTCCATGGCCAAAAATGGGTCCTACGGGTTCTATGGCCATTTTGGTGTCCAAAGGGTTTTTGGCCAAATTTGGGTCCAAGGGATTGGTGGGTCCAATTGTGGTTTGGGACCCACCTGGCCTTGGGGGCTAGATGGTTGCCCCATTTGGCCTCATTGGATTAGGCCAAAAGGGGCCTAATTGGCCTATGGACTGTGAACCGTGAATTACGGCCCACGGGCCGTAGAAGCCGTAGGTGGCCTAAATGGGCCAAAAAGGCCATTTAGGCCTAAACCCCCCTAATGAAAGGGGGTGTCCCAAAGCCAAAGATGATGGCTAGGGGGCCCAGAACCCCCTGGAAGACTAAAGGACCGCCCAGGCCCAAAATCAAAGATAAAGGCCTGGGGGTTGGTGGTATGGAAATTGGCCAAGGAGGCCAATAAGGGCAGGATATGGCCTGTGGCCATAAAAGGATGATTGGGTCCAGAAATGGCCAAATTTCCATAGAGAACCAGAGGGGACCAATTGGCCATAAAAGATATGGTGTGGCCAATTGGCCCCAACTTGGTTCCAGGTTAGAATTGCCACAACACCCATGGAGGAGGGTCAATCTTCATGGTTGTGACACAGTATCAAAAATGGCTTCTTCAAAATAATTTTCCATTTTAAATCTCCAGGAATCATTTTACCATTTGGAAATAATTTGTTCTTTCCACCAAGGCCAAGAATGTTTACCATGGTCTTGCCTCATTTTTTAATACTATTTCTTTGCTGATTTGATAAACAGGGAGTGTAACATGGCACTTATGTATTCATCTGGTATGTTAAAGTCTTCTTTAAACATATCAATTGTTTTTATAAATTCCATATGATTATATTCTCCTTCACCACTGAAGGTTGGCCATTCCTCTAATCTTGGAATATCTTTAAAATTACAAGCAGTCTCCACTTCTGAATTACTTAAAATTGTATGATGTAAGTCATTATTCAAGTTTAGCACATTTCTGTCAAAAATTGGTGTGGACTGTCTTGGAAAACCATTCTTCAGTGATATATTATTAATACTTGATTTAATATCTTCTTTCAATTCAATCCTTGCTTTATCAATTTTCTACAATTGTTCTTGGAAAAGAGCTGCATTGTGGCCACTTGAGTTTTCCAAGTTCTGAACTTTTATTTTTAATTATTTCATTGTTCTAGTTATAAAATAAATGAAATTTTCATCTGGTTGATTGAGTAAGGTAACTTTAGACTCAATTCTTGAACAAATTTGTGTCAAAGACAAGATATTGTGTTTATTCACATTTTCTAGAACAATTATGGTCTTTTGTGACTCTTTTACTTGTAATATCTCTCTACCCAACTTCTGTTGGATATACTTAAAATTATTAAACTTTCCTAAGATTTCTTCATTACAATTTTCAAAATTAGTTACAATCTTTACAAAGTCTACTTCTTTGGAAATTATTGGCTCAATCTTTCCTCCTTGTTTTTGAATTACATCAGAGCTCTTTCCATATTGAACACATTGTCCACGGCTGCCTTCTCCCTCTTGGTCATTCTGTAATTCTGTGGGTAAAGCTTGTTCCACTTGTATTTTACCTTTCCCTTCTTATTTCTCTTTAGGGTTTTCTTGGGATTTTTTGGAACTTGTTTAGGCTGATGTTTTCTTGTGGAGGCTTGGGGAGCTTCCACTGGGCTATTATCCTTTCCTTTGTCCAACTTCTTCTTCTGGTCCTCTGACAAAATGCTTTAGTTTTTCAACCAAGCTTTTATCTGTTGGACTTGTCCCTTGCAGGACATGGGTGTCCAACCCCTCAGAAGCTCTTCTGTCTTTTCTGGGCCCATGAACCTATTCACTTGAAGATAAGAGTTCATTGTTCCTATCCAAAGACTTGGAAGAAGCTCCCACACCTGATGCTTTGCCACCATAAACCAGCTCTTGTACTGAGACTGGTATATTTCTATTTCTGCCTGCTGGAAATGATTCAGGTCTGACAACAGGAATAGCAGTTATGTCAGCTTCTGGTCTCTCAATAAGAGTGTCAAAGGTTCTGGCTAACCTTTGGGAACTGGTGGAAGTTCTGGAATCCTCCATTTGGGCCTCTCCTCTGGGCTGACATTCTTGTCTTTTGGATTTTGGACTTGAATGTCCTGGTCCAGATCCATTTGATTGGATGAAGTATCTGCTTCAATTTCTAGTACGAGTCATTTTACGTCAATTTTAAGAAAAAATGGACTAAGAAATTAATTGAATTCACCTGCTGGACCTTTTAAGGGTTCTATGGTAATTAAATCCCTTGGTGCTGGGCTGGTTTTAATTTCAATACTAGACTCTGATGCCTCAGAGTCTGAAGAAATTTCTCTGATGGATAACACTAGAGAAAAGTAAAAATATAAGTTATTTTATCCAACAATAGAAATAACTTATAAACTCAACTTATTTAATAAAGTTGTTTTAAGGTAATTCATGGCAAATTACGTCAAAGCTAAGGAAAAACATCTAAACATCAAAGTAGAAAATGTTTTTAATAAGGATTTTTGAATTTTTTCTTTCATCTTACATTTTCTTTGAAGAAATAATAATTATGCAATTAATAAGTTATTGATCAAAATTGTGTTATTATTCACTTTATACTAAAATAACTCGAAGAATAAATTGCAAGTCTGTGATGTGAAAAAGCCACTGGTTAGAAAAAGGAAATTTATTCCAAGTCACTCAATAGTATATTGTTGCAAACAATATTCTTAAGAAAAAATAACTTTATTAATATTATGAAAGTTAATTATAAGGAATAAGTCCCAAAAAAGACAATATTAAGTTAAATATGGTAATTCTACGTCAAAAAAGAGTAAAATAAGGTCTAGAATATGATTTATGTCCCAAAAATTGGTTAAAATCACGGCCAGGCCCCCAAAAGTAAGGTTTGTCTATGAAACTCTTGAAAATAGTAACAATATCAAGAGTACTATGACTGTCCACAGTAGAGAAATATAATATAACAAAATGTTATAACCACAAATTAAATATAATTATTGAAAAAAATAAATTTAATTATTATTATAAAATATTAATAATTATAATAAATTATAATTATTCGATTATTGTTATAGTCACTGACAGTTATAACAATAAGAAGTGTAAAGCTCTTAATGAGACAATTACACGTGGAAAATATAAATATTTAACCACTTGTAAGTAATATGAATATTATTCATAAAAGGAAATTATAACACACACTGTGAAGATATAACTCTTACAGAAAAAATCTATATCAAAAAACTAATAATAGATAAAAAAATATAGAACTTTACAGAAAACCTACCTATAATATATATTTAATACAACAAGTCAAATTCAACAGTTATTATATTAAGTAATTATTATAAGTTAAAAACACGCCAAAATCAAAATTTCTCAAATATAAAACAACTTATTATAAGAAAAATTAGATCAAAGAGTTTTTAACAGGAATTTGTGGTTTTTAAAAGATATTTTACAGGCAGTAATCTTATTAAATAAAATATATTATTTGGTGATTATAACAATAATCTGAATTATATGACTTCAATTATTCAATTTAAAATTAATAAATAATAAAATAGCTTAAGAATTACTTTAATAATAAGATTCTATATGTAATAAAACTTTACCTGTTTAAGTGTCTAATATAATTGGATTGAATTGAATTGATGGACAAAAACAGTGATTGATAGACTCTTTTTATGTCTGAAGAGAAGCTCTTATGATTCATAATGGATACAGAGGGCATTCTCAGGTAAAAACTGAAAAACCATGCTTAAAAATAAATTTCTTAACCTAAGGTAATTTATTTTTAATTCCAATTTCAAGTTACTGGTGTTATTCCTAACTCGAAGTAACTTTTATCCTCATTTAAGTTAATTATCTTCAGTTTTAATATAAAATAAGTTCATTTATATTGAATTTTATCACATGAACAACTTCAAATCTCTTAAACTCAATTTTTAATTAATTTTTAAAGAAATCTTAATTTTCTTGGAATATAATTGAAAGAGTAATTTTCCAGGCTATTTATCAGTAAGCCTTGTTTATGAAAGATACTTAAAATTTAATATATACACAGATAACATTGAATTGTAAGCTGTGTGAAACCTTCAAGCAAATCCATTAAGATTCGGAGTTTCAATGAATTTTTGAAGTTATTGCTATTTTTCCACGTAAAATAGCAATACACACTAAACCTTAACTTTGGGTAAGGTTTTAATGCTTGTAACTTTAAATGTTTAAGCTTATTTGAGCTTTTACAGGTCTTAAAACTTTAATTTCAAGCTTTCATATTGAGATTTACCCTTTGGCAGCTTGAAATTCCTGTTGCAATTGGGATAAAAACAGTTTAAAATTTGAGTTTGGATAAAAGTCTAATCTTAAAGTTTAAATAAGGTTTAAAATACTC
The DNA here is from genome assembly GCA_023105745.1 of Austropuccinia psidii. Classification (NCBI taxonomy): domain Eukaryota; kingdom Fungi; phylum Basidiomycota; class Pucciniomycetes; order Pucciniales; family Sphaerophragmiaceae; genus Austropuccinia; species Austropuccinia psidii. Next base: position 3,677,696 of record JALGQZ010000014.1, read on the forward strand.
CAATACAGGTGGAAAACCTTAATTGAACCCTTGCAGATCTAAAAAGTTGGGTACCCTAGCTCTGTTTGGTCTTTTTCCTTTGTCCCACCTTTTTGCGTGGATTTTGCCCTTTTATTTATTTAAAGCCATAATATGGCCTTAAACACTTTTAAATTGAGCTTCTGCAGGATTTACATTCTCTATAGAAAATCCTTAGTCAATTCAGTAAATATACACAACACCTCAATTTTAACTAAAATTTTGGTAAGTTTGCATAAACCTTATGCAACTTTAAATTTAAGCTTATTTAAGCTTAAATTCAACAATTTCAAAAAATGTTAAGAAATTTACATTAGTACTGTGAGATTCTTAAATCTTCCAATAACTTAAGAAATAAGCATTTTTGGGTATAACACCCTATGGGTGTACCCTAGGTTATTTTTGGTGTAGAATCCAAAAATGACATAATAATTCTAACTTTGTTTATCAAAACAAACTTTATACTTATTTTTTGTTATTTTTGATTTTAATCTCAACTGAAAGGTCTGTTCAAGACTAAATCAGCTGTATATAAAGTTATTTGTGGCCTTATGGGTATTTTATATATACCTCACAAGCTCAGATTTGATCTTTTCAGCTTTTCATTTGGAAGACATTGGCTTCCAACATTTCAGAAGTAATTTTGTCCTTTATGGACACAAGAATTTCTTTACTTGAAGTTAGGAGTTCATTGTCTCTATCCACAAGCTTGGAAGAGGTTTCAACTCAGGATGCCTTTATGCCATAAAACAGCTTTTGTACTGAGACTGGTATATCTCTACTGCTGCTTCCTGGAAGTTTTTCAGATGTGAGAACATGGATAGAAAGAATTTCAGCTTATGGACTCTCAAGAAGAGTTTCAAAGGTGTGTGATAACCTTTGGGAACTCATGAAAGTTCTGGCATCCTCCAGATGTACCTCACTTCTGGGCTGGTATTCTTCTCTTTTGTATTTAAGACTTGGATGTCCTTGTCCATATCCATATGATTGGATAGAGTAGTTTCTTCTACTTATAGTAGGAGTCATTTCACAGAATATTAAAGGAAATTTTACTAAGAAATGGGTTGAATTCACCTTCTGAACCTTTAATGGGGTTTTTTGTAAGTAAAACTCTAGATATTGTGTGGGCTTCAATCTCAACACTTGACTCTGAAATGCTAGAATCAGAAGAACTTGCTCTGATACATGACACTAGAGTCCAAGATTTATAAGTTATTTTATTAACAATGCATAATAATAAAAAGAAATTAATAGCTCAACTTATTGAATAAAGTTTTTAGAAAGTAATTTATGGCAACTTACTTCAAAAATTATAAAAATTGCTCAAAAAGTCAGAAAGAATGTTTTCAAGTGAAGATTTTTTATTTTTATTTTTTATTTTCTTTAAGAAATAATATTCATTCAATTGATATGTTTTTTAATCAAAATTTCATCATGATCCACCTCATACTAGAATAATGCAAAGCATAAAGCTCAAATGTGTTGTGTGGAAAAGCCACTAGTTAGACAGTAGATATTTCTGTAAAATCACTAAATAGTATATTTTTTCAAATACCTCTATTACTATTATAAAGAGTATCTATAAGGTATAAGTCACAAAAAATTTAAATATAAGTAAATATGGCAATTTTACATCAAATTAGAGTACAATGAGGTCTAAAATATGATTTATGTCCCAAAATTTGGTTTAAATCACAGATAGGCCCCCAAATTGAAGGTTTGTCTATGAACGTTTGACAATATGAATAGAAATGAAGACTACTATGACTGTCCTCAGTAGAAAATATAATATAATAAAATATTATAACCACAAATTAATATAATTATTTAAATTAATTATAAAAAAGAAAAAATATAATAGAAAAAGATTCTAAATAATTATAAGAAATTATAATTATTGTGTTATTATTATACTCACTGACAGTCATAATAATCAGAAATATAAAAGCTCTTAATTAGACAATTGTAAGTAGAATATAGTAGTATTTAAACACTTATAAAAATAGGAATATTATTTGTGAAAGAAATTGTCACACACACTTTGTGGACATAATTTTCATAAACAAATTTTATCAAAAAAACTAATACTAGATAAAAACATATACAATATTCAGAGAAAAACTTACTCTAAACATTTATTTAAAACAGTAAGTAAAAAAAGAATTGTTATAGTATTAAAAAAGGTTTAAGTGAAAGAAACAACAAAAATCAATACTTTAAATTAATGAAACAACCTTTTCATTATAAAATAAGATTGGAATGTTTTTAGAGGAATTTATGGATTTTTAAAGATATTCAAAGAGACAATTTGATAAGATAAAATGAATTATTGGTGATTACAGTATTATACTCAGGATTCTATTATTTTCATTCCTTGTTCAAAATTATAAAGAATAAAGTAAATTAAGAGTTTCTTATAATAATAAAATTTTATATTTAATAAGACTTTACCTGTTTAAATGTCTAATATGATTGATTAAATGATGATTATGGAAAAAAACAGTGATTTAAAGGCTTTTTTTATGCCTTCAGAGAAGCTCTCATGATAAATGATAAATATTGAGGGTATCCCCAGATCAAAACTGAAAAGCCATGCTTGAAAATAAGGTTCTTAACTTAAGGTAACTTATGTTTAATTTCTATTTAGAGTTACCAGGGTTATTGCTAACTCCAAACAACTTTATTCTTCATTTAAGTTTTTTATCTTGAGTTTTGATATAGAAAGAACTTATTTACATTTAGTTTAATTACATGAGCAACTGGAAAAACATTTCAAGCAAAAATCTTTTAAATAAGATTTTTATTTAGCTTTTTGAAGAAATCTTGTTTTTTTTTTAAGAATTAATAGAGGTACTTTAAAGGATAAATACCAATTAATCTTAATAATAAAAAATATATAAATTCAATTTGTACACAGATAAAATTCATTTCTAACCTTTGTGAAATTTTCAAGTGAATCCATTCAGAATTGGATTTTCTATAAATTTTTCAATTTATTTCTATTTTTCCATGTAAGAATAGAAATAAACACTAAACCTTAATTTTTGATAAGGTTTCAATACTATTAGCTTTAAATTTAAGCTTATTTAAACTTAATTAAGCTTTTAAATTCTTCAAGGCCTTCATTACAAGCCTGCATATGGGGATTTACCCTTTGGCAGCTTGTAATTTCTGTCAAAAGGAGGAATACACCAGTTCAAAATTTAATTTACAATTAAATTTATATATTAAAGTTTAATTAAGGTTTAAAATCCTTCAATACAGGAGGAAAACCTCATTAGGGTTCTTGCAGATCCCAAAGGTTGGGTACCCTGGCTCTATTTGGCTTTTTTCTTTTATCCTACCTTTCTGCATGGATTCTGCCCTTTTATTTATTTGAATCCATAATATGGTCATTAAAAATTTAAATTGAGCTCATACAGGATTAACATCCTGTATGGAAATTCCCTAGTTAATTCAGTAACTATACACAATGCCTTAATTTTAACTAACCTTTTGTAAGTGTGTATAAACATTATAGAGCCTCATATAAGCTTAAATTTAACAATTCAAAAATTTTAGTACAAAAGCTTAAATTTTGAAACTGTATCTTTAAAGTCTTAAGTCTTCCATTAATGCAGGAAATAACCATTTTTGGGTATAACATCCTATGGGTTTACCCTAGGTTATTTTTTGTGTACAATCCAAAAAACCATAATAAAGTTTGTTTATCAAAAATAAGTTTCTACTTATTTTTTTATTTTTTTTAAGCTCATTTGATAATTCTGTTTATGGGTAAATCAAATTTATAAAAAGTTATTTGTGGCCTTATGGGTATGTCATACATACCTCGCAGGCTCACATTTTTAGTATGTAGTTTTGAGTTATTTCTTTCAGTTTATTTCTACTTTATTCTTATAATTTTTTTATTTTTTTTATTTTTTCTCTTTTTTTTTGTTAATTTTTTTCTATTTGTTTTATATTTTCAAAATATTTTCATTATATTTTTCCTATATCTTTTGATCTTTTTTTTATGTTTTTTATGTTTTTATTATTTTTACACTTAATGTTGCTTATCTTTTGTTGTTTTTTTCTTTTTTTTAATTTCTTTTGAGGTATTAGTAAACACATGTAAGGTTTTTGCAAGAAAAAATGATCTCTTATGTGTTCTTTCCAATTTATGGCCAAAATATGTAAAGAGGCTATTTATTCAGAAAATTACTCAAAGTTTTTGGAAATTCTTTTTTTATTTTTGGATGTATTCATAATTACCCTTAATTCTTTCAGTAAAGTATTTTTACAATTATTTTTTCAAATTGACCAATTCTAGAAACTGGCAAAAATACTTTAGAAATTAAAAAAACATCTCAATTACGGATTTGGTCAAATTTTTGAAAGGAATATGAGCTTCTTGAGAGATGTTGAAAAAATTTTATGAATATGGAATATCCATTTCTACAATGTTAACTTAAATTTGATGAAAAAAATAAAAAAATCATTATTTCATGAAAAATATCATAATCATGTAAAAAAACATAAAATAAAAATAATGTGATTGTTTAAGCAAAAATAATTTTATATCTTAAAGTTATGATAATGTTATCTTTGAAAATCTAAATCATGTTATTTTTGACAGAAGTAATATGGTCATTTTTTACAGTAAGAGGAATTTTTTATACAACGTTTTTATTTTTTACAATATCAAACTTTCTGTTGGTGAAATAACAGCATTTTCAGTGTTTAAGATAGAAATAATGATATTGTTGAAATCAGAAATGTTTCAATATAAAAAATGGAAATGTTGTTATTTTCACCAAGAACATTTTTCTTCTTTTCCAAAAGACAAGATTCTTTAAATTCATGAGAATATCAATTCTGTATTATTGAAAAAGCCACATTTGACAGAAGGGCTTATGTGGCTTTACTAAACTGCTTCTATGATTTTACCAGAACCCAAATAAATAATCAATATTAGTAATATTTTGAAACAGTACGTTGATTTTTTTAAGGCACAGGAACCTCAGAAAAGTACAATCTGCTTGAAGACAGATATTTAGGTTATGAATTATCTCGAAAAAAGATATATATTTTACAAATAATATAAATAGAATTACTTATAATAAGCAAAGAGCAGAAAATTCTCATTTATATACGAGAAAAAATGAAAATAGTAAATATATTTATTGGTTGAAATAGATGAGAAAAACAGGAAAGGGGTTGAGAATAATAATGAGATGGATGTAATTTTTTATAAATTTTTTTCAATTGGATCTCCCATTCCTTGATTGAAAATAAAAATAATATAAAGATATTATCTAATATCTCTATGAAAATCAATATTACAATATATTTTTAAGCTCAGGGTACCAAGAGAGTCAGTGATTTTTGTATCCTGCTATCTTGTTGAGTTTAATTCACTATATATCCTGGAAAGTCCTTCCATTTGTCTTCAGTTCTGTGAATAAAAGAAGCCACACTTCTGTAACCACAACTTCAAATCGCCTTGAAAATTGAAATAATAGAAGGTTTAAGAAAATCCTCATATTGATCATTCAACTAGTCTAGGAAATTTAAAGAAGCCACAGTTATGGATAATAGTAATAAATTTAAAGGGAAAAGTAAATGGGATGAATAAAAGAAATTTTCAAGTAATAATAAATCATGTGATAAGTCATTTTCGAAGGCTGAAAACTTAAAAAAACATCTTATTCACCCAGAAGATACTCCAATGCATATCTTATGCTTAAAAATAACCGATCTTGAAAAGAATTATGAAGCCTTGAAGGCCTTCTTCAGAGGATTATCTTTGAGAAAATTTTGTTTACCCAAAAAGATAAGGTAATCGTCTGAGTATGACTCACTTTGAGCTTAATTGTTACCTGAGTGGTTGGAGATAAAATCATGGCTTTCCTGAGAGATGAGCTAAAGAATTTTATAATCTATAATTGACCAGTAAACAAATCCGGGAGTTTTTAAATTACAGAGGTTTTCTGCCTCATGGATTTTTAAATATCTTCTCTTAAATGAGAATAAAATTCTCTTTAATTTTTCCTTCCTGTCATTCTTAATTCTCTTTCAAACATATCTAAATCCATAATGAGTGAATAGGAAAAAAATGAGGAAAACTAATAAGACACTTAAAATTACAATAGTTTCACTTTTTACTTATAGCGCCAAATTCAATCAGAGGTGAAAGACCTTAAATATAACTTTATCCCCCTTAAAATTGGTGGTTTTTCTAAAATACTAATATTATATCTAGAGTAAGTAGTGGTTAATTTATACTTTATTTAAGCACTGGTTACCTGAGAATAACAGAATCTTAGATGGAATGATAGTAAATTATTCTCATTAATAGCACAAAGATGTAGAGGGATCCTTTTAATCTGAATAAAATTATGATGCCACTACTTTTTATAATCTCAATTTGTAGCCAGATCGTATAGATTAAAATGTAAAAATTGAATTGAACCCTTCTTTTCTTGAGTCTATACAAGTTATAAGATTTTAATAATTTTTTTCCAGGTTGTGATGACATTCTGCTTTTCAGAAAAACAAACTGTGATCAATAATATAAGAACTATTTACTTATGATTATTATGTTCATCTAATTTGAATTTCAATGAAATTAATTTTATTATAGTAATACCTGACCCAGAAAAATAATAAAATTGTGATAGAATTAATAAGTTTTTATCACATAAGTATATAAGAGGAAATATAAACTTCATACTTCATCCAGCTCATCCATGAATCAGTTCAATTAATTTTCCAAACATACAAAACTCTTTATATAATGAGCTAGCGTATTTCTATAAGTTTCCCCACTTCATAGATATAATATTTCTGTAGAAAAAGCTTTTGAAAGAATAATTTTAAATTTGTACCAATAATAGAACTCAAATTTAATCATTATTGTGTTTTTTGAGACTATTCCTATTGCATTTTTTCTATCTGAATCTTTAAAATACCCTTTTTCTTTGATAAGAAAGATAATTCTAATGAAAATATTGCTTGGTAGATTTGAAACCCGAAATTTTTAACAAAAGGGTTTCTGTAATTTTTTCATTTCTAGGTAAAATAAAGGTGGAAATTATTTAAGTATTTTTACTTTTTTTTGATTTGTGAATAATGAAATAAAATATGGCCCCTATTATTCATTCCTCTCTCCTAAAATCACATTTTTCTATAAGGGTATTGATTAGGAATTTCTTTGGAATTCCTCCTTGAATATTTTCTTCATTAAGGCTTTGAGTTTTTTTTGTATAACAAAGCTTCAATGCCTTTGTAGGATCCTATTTGATATAATAATTAGCCTTACATATCATAGGAAAAAGAGTAATAAAAATATTTTTCTATTTGGGAATCTTGTGAAGTTTTATCATTCCTGAAAAGGGTTTGTTCCATGATATTGAGAGTGGAATGAAAATTATTATCAGAAACTTGGCATTTATAGATCTGTGGTGTTTTCTTTGTAAACCTCATGGTATTAATCTTAAAATAAAAGATTATTTTTCTGAATAAATATTCTTTCCAGTTGATAACTTGGAGTATAAGTTCCCAGATTTGTCACAAAATCTGTCAGCATGAGATTGACCATTTCTGAAACCATTTTGGTGAAAATGTATAATTCCTCCCTTAGAATAACGTGAAAATGCCTTCAGAGGCCCTCAAGGGGCCAAAATATTCTTAAGAATGCTTTTGGACTACAAAAAGATTCAAAATTGAAAATAATTTCTCAAGATATTAGGGTGGGGATTTGAGTGAAAAGATGCTAGATATGTGAAATTATGGTGTAATAAATTGGTTTCTGGAGGGAAGTATCATATAAGACCTTTTTCAAATGGAATCTTGTCAAATTCAAACATAAATCTGAAGAGAAATTGGTGGTATAAATGGGTTGAAATAATCCTCAATTTAGTCAATAATAAAACGAAAAAAGGATGGAGGATAAATTTTTATCAAATTTAAAAAATGTTTTCTGAAGGAACTGGGAAATTGATGAATAAAAATAAAAATTATATTTTTTTTGTGAGAGGGTTATGGTAGGTGAAATAAGTAAGGTTTTTTTGTGTTTTTTGTTTTATTTCTTGGTATATTCTTTGAGGTATATTTTTGTAATTTTTCTCTAGGCTTTCCTAAAATTTAATTGAAACTGGATGAGGGGCCTTTCTATGTGAATTTACCAATATATGGTGAAGTAACCTAAGTGGGATTATTCAGCTTAACCAAAAACTTATTTCAACTCCATCATAATGCGGATTAATAGTATATCTTTATTTTTATATTAATCAATTGAAGCTATCTAATTAACAATTAGAATTAATTTCTTCATTTTATAGATCCATAACTCAAGCTTAAAAATGAATACTTTTTACATAAAATATGATGAAAAAGAGTACCCAAAAATATATTATCCTTTTTTAATTATCAGGATGAAGTTCAAAATTATAATAATCATTTCTTTAAGTCTATATATAGGTATATGAAGGGACTTTCTAAAATTACAGAGGCAATCACACATGTGTTCCATATTTTTACATTATTTCACTATCTTGAGTATTTTTTACTTTGACAAGATTTTATTCCTGGATGAGTTCCACACAAGAATTCAGACTTTTTGAATATGAATTGGGAGAAACAGCCATTGTTGGTCAATTCTTTAGTGAAAAAATGTGAGATATAATATTCCTTATGGTATATCCATTTTTTAAGATTTATATACATTTTTGAGTATTAAAGAGAATTTTGAGTTCATAGTAGTGTCACAACCATGGAAATTACCCTCCTAGACTCCATATGGCATATCAGTGCCATATCAATCTTATGGAAATTTGGCCATATCCATAATCACTGGCCAAATTGGCCCTCTCATCTTTTCTGGCCTTTTATGGTCATTTCACTTCTGGGGCCAACCTGGCCCCTTCACCATCATCCGTCCCTTCCTGTCCTTTGTCTTCTTTTAGGAACTCTTTGGCATTTTCCAGTCAACAGGGAAAATACAGCCCAAAAGCCTGTAATTGGCTTTTTTGAGCTTTACATACAGTTTGCGCACTTTTGTGCATTTTTGCTGTATCCAGCTGTATATTCCATTTTCCCATGTATTATGGGAAATATTTCCAAAAGGCCATATCAGGCCTTTTGGGGCTTAATTTCCAGTCTTGTGCATTTTGTGCATTTTTGCGCACTTTGCACAAATAGAGTTTTAAAGCCGTATAAGCTGTATTTGGCCAATACACCCAGAAACACCTTCTCACCTCTGAAGTCACCCAAAACCCAATTTTTACTCTCATCCTCCTGACTTCACTCACAAAGACCTTTGGCCACTTTCACCCTTCAGCAACTCAAATTGTCATAAATGGTGTTATACACAATTCTGCACCTTTTTTCACCAGCAATTCAATCGTGTCAATATCAGAGGGGTAATTCAACATTCCATAAGTCACTCAAGTATCATGTCATCCAGAGGACCCATCAAGGCTCAAGTGAAGGTGTAATTTCTCAAAGACCAATGACGCCATCAGGAATTCATTGGTTATTCTCACTTCAAGTTCCCTCTAAGGGAATACAGTCAATTCATTCCCAAGGTGTATTCAAGAGGCAGTTCCAAACAAGTTGTCAAGTTTCAATGCTCCATTGATCCAGCTTGGCAACCACGTTCATTTCAATACAGTCTGGATTCATCAAGACCTGTATTTCAATCATACATCATGGGAAAATCATTAAAAACAGTTCATTTCCCAATCTGGCAAGATATGCACTTCATCAAGCTTTCAATACATCTTCAAGGATTCAATACAGAACAGCTGTCAGCCTGAAGGAGTCAAGCTCTCAATGTTTCACATATACCAGCCTCCTTTGACCCTGGGGGGTTTTCCCCCAGTTAATTAATATATTTTCATTTTATTTTATTTTGATTTATCTTACCATTTGTGTTAAGTGAATACTGATATTATAAAGTCAGTCATTTAGCACCTTTTCTCTTTTCTTTCTTTTCCTGTCAATGGATATTGGGTGGTCATATCCTTACTAATTCCATTGTTCATTTTGGCAGGTTGAAACAGTGATTAAGGACTTACTTGGTTGGCTCTTTGGCCATTTGGCTTCTCATTTCTCTTATTGCATCTCATCTTTGTACTTGCATTCTTCTTAGAGAAATTCAATTCTTTATTTTTATTTTCTTTCTTCTTTTGGAGTCTTCCAAGTGTGTTCCCTGACTGCTGAGTACCAGGCCACTCTTGTTTTTCTGTCCAAGAGCCCCTGTGACAAGTAGATACTTTTTGGTGTGAGATGTATATATAGATACTATATATATCTTTTTGGAGGATTCAAGTAATTAATTTTTGATTATTTATTTTTCACTAAAGCCCTCTAATATGGAGTTTGTCTTTTTTATTTTTAGTAATTATAAGTTATACCTTTCTTTGAAAAATAATAAAATTGAATAAGGGTGATTCATAAATCTTGGGAAACGTTTCCTGAATACTCTTGGATTTATTTTATGCCCTACATATTACTGAACCAATAATATTTTAATGGAAAGGTGCAAAGAACTTCACTAACCTCTTAAAATAATCTCCAGATATACCAAACTCTAAGCTTTTTTGACCAAACCCATAAATAATTGGAGATTCAAATATAAGCTTTATTTCAGTTTGAATTCTCTGAAAGAAACTAACACTGAAAAATAAAGATGCTTTTAAATTTAGTCTTTCTTAATAAACACTGGACTGAAACTCAGAAAATGGATATATATTTTGATGATTCTTTTAATTTAGAAATATAATATCCCTATTTTTGGTATTTTAGAAGCTTGAAGACATTATTTTTTATGCAATTTTGGATTTTTAGTAACTTTGAATTAGTTTTTGCTGAACCACAAAAATCTTACCCAGAAATATTTGTGGTCAATAATATTACTGTGACTTATTGTGTTGAATTTTGAAAGTGATCTGTATTTGTGTTTAACTAACAAGAATATTTCACCTGTTGGTAAAAAACAAGGAAAAGTATTTTCTTAATCTAATCAATACTGATGCAAATGATATACTTGATTAATATGAGTTCAAATTTAATAAAGTGAGTATTAAAAATTGAGCTTGCTGGATCTTTTTGAAACCAATGAATTTTTCTATTAGTGTATTTTGAGTTATCTTACAATGGGAATGACTCTTGATTAATTGATACCTGGATATTTTGAGTAAATCAATTTGGCTATTTTTATTAAAAATATGTGATATATTTTTACCAAGAGCTAAATTAATTCCAATCAATAAGCCAAAAAGAAATTGATTTATTTCAAGAACTCAAAATATATATTTTTTTAAATACAAATTTCATTGAGATTTTTTCTCAGCTTATTAGTTGAAATGGCTGAAATAATAAATAAATATCTTTCAAACTGGATACCTTGTGAGCTATCTCTTTTGAAAAAAATACTACTGGATTTCTTCAATTTTGACTCAAACCATCAAGTTTTTTTGTTTCCTTTCAATTAAGTTTTCCTCTGTTTGATAAAAGTGACCAAGTGCATTATCCCAATTTTTATTTGGGGTTTTTATAGCAGAAATCCAAATTTATCATAGATAATGAGTTATTTTCAATACTCCCCAGCGCCAAGCATATCTATAATAACCTCCAAATAAACTGGCTTCTATTAATCATTCAAATACAGAAAAATCTTCCCAGAAAGGGATTATCATGAGTACTGGAGTAAAAAAAACTCCATTTTTTTAAGAAGGAACAGCTAATTTAGGAAAACGAAAATGGGAAAAATGATGGTTAATAAGTCAAGAAAGTACTTTGTTTCCACAGTCTACAGAGGGGAAGTAAAAATAGAATATATATTAAGCAGATTTTAAAATCGGTAAGATTCTTATATATACCTCTGGAGTCACATGAAAAAATTATTCATGGTTCTCTACAGCTTATACCTGAAATTTGAAACTTGGTTTCTCTGGGGATTTTTTCAACTTAATTAAGTCAAAATAAATTCAAACTTTGACAGTGTAAAGTTACAAAATGAATCGCGTAGATAAAAGTCTGACTTTTGAAAGAACCTCCAATCAAAAAACCATACATTCAAGCCCTTAGTTTATGTAAAATCATAAAAAATCTCTATCTCAGAGTGAAAGACGCAAATGTATTTTTATTGGGAAAATGTAGGGCCTTTGTAAATTTCTTATTAAAGGGGTCTATCAATAAACAAAAACAATCCAGATGGTAATAACAGAGATAAAACTTAAAATGAATGGACCTACGAGAAGGAAAAAGCAATTATATTCAAAAAATATATACAAATAAATAAATAAAGAAAGTTTATTCTCTAATAAAACTAAGCTAAATGAATGAATTTCAAGATTTCCTCTTGAGAACCACAAGAAGAAAAACATTATAGTAATTTTTTCCCTATATTTTTTTAAAAACAAGAAAAGGAAGTTAAATGAAACTCAATGAGTGGAAGCTTAACAGTTAGTCTTTATGGTTCTAAATTTCAATTATTGACAGTGAAATTTAAATACAGAATAAAACAATATCTTAAAATCAATCTTGAAATAAAATTCTTACAACGGAATGAACTGATAAGGACAATAGTTTTTCTAAATTAATTCAGCAATATTACATAGGAGATCAAAATTTAAAATTAAATCACCATTAAATACCAGTCATCTATATAAAGAGACTTTGAAATCCCAAAGGATATGTGCTTTCCCAAACACTAATCTGACAAGAAGAAAATGTTTGTAAGGATTTGTTGATATCAGGGAAACATTGGATGAAAAAAATAAGAATTTCTCAGAATATAAATATTATCATTAAAGTAGTACTTCCAGAAAAACCAATAAAATTATGATGATAACTCTTTGTAAGTATTTTTTGAAACTTCTCTTGATTTAATATGAGAGTTTATATATGAAATATATTCATATTTTTGCTATAATTGATAAATGAATTTTCATAAAATTAATTGATACAATATTTCTCAATACAATAGAATATCTCTCATAAGAATGACTATTGTATCACTTTTCTCTCCTGAATAGCTTGGAGTTTTTTATAAGAGTTTCAAATAGGAAACATGATAGCAATAATATTAATTAATATATCATTGAGAAACAGGTTCTTCGAAATTCCCATGTGGATTCAGTCTTAATTCTGATCTTGGTATGGAGATAATTCCCTCTTTAATCCTAATTAAATTTATATGGCCAATGTTACATTTTTAATTAATACTATGAAAGCTAAAGATTGAATTGATGAATATCATCACTTCAAAAAGCTTTTCTTGAAGCTTTATTGATGAATTTTGGAGACCTTTTTTCATTTCAACACAATTTTTATCAATCACATAGGATTCGGAAAAGATGAAGCTTAACTCTTTGTGCTGTATTCTCAATTTTGAAAAATCTATCTTTAATCACTAAAGGTGCCAATAAAACTTACATAATTACAAAGAACTTATCATTAGACATACAAAATCTCAAAAATAAATAATTAAGGCATTTTTTCTGTTTAATATTCTATGCAGGTTCCATTTTATCAGTAATGGAAATATATTTGATAATATATGAAATTTTGGGAAAAAACCTTTACAAGTCTTTCTCAAAATATCATCTTCAGATTATATTTTTAAATCCAATATAGTTAACTCATCCTGTTGAAAAACCTATGAGGATATTTCAAACTTGAAAATTTCCTATTGCAGCTCAAAGAGCCAAATAATTCTGGACACTTCCTGTGAGCCTGTGAGGTATGTAGGACATAGCCATAAGGCCACAAATGACTTTTTATACAATTGATTTGGTCTTGACAAGACTTATCAAGTAAATTCCAAACAAAAAATGACAAAAATAATTATAACTTTTTTTCAAAAAACAAAGCTATAATTATTATTTCATTTTTGGATTCTACACCAAAAATAATGTAGGGTAGACCCATAGGCAGTTATACCCAAAAATGGCTATTTCTTATGTTATTGGAGGGCTTAAGAATCTCACAGTACCAATTTTCATTTTTACAATCTTTATTAAAAAATTTAAATTGTTAATTTTAACCTTAAATTCAAAGTTGCATAAGGTTTATTCAAACTCACAAAGATTTAGTTAAAATTGAGGTGTGATGTATACTTACTTAATTGGCTAACAATTTGCCATACAGGCTGTAAATCCTGTGTTGGCTCAATTTAAATTGGTTTAAAGCCATTTTTTGGCTCGAAATAAATAAAAGGAACAAATTCATGCAAGAAGGTGGGACAAAGGGAAAAAACCAGACAGAGCCAGTGTACCCAACTTTTGGGTTCTTCAAGGACTAAATTATATTTGTACACCTGTATTGGGATATCTTTAAACCTCATCTAAGCTATATGATTAGAATTTGATTGAATCTTAAAGTTATAACTTGTTAATCCCAATTGTGGACAGGAATTACAAGCTTCCCAAGTGTAAATCCCCATATTCAGACTTTTAATCAAGGTTTTAATAACTGTAAAAGCCTAAATAAGCTTAAAATTTAACATTTTAAGCTTTGAAACCTCATCAAAAGCTAAGTTTTGGTTTTTATTGCTATTTTATGTGTAAAAATAGCAATAAATTCAGAAATTCATACATAATCTAGTTCTTAATGGATTTTCTTGAAGGTTTTACACAGCTTAAAGTTTAATGTTATCTGTGTAAAAATTGAATTTTAAGTATCTTTTTTAAGCAGGATTTGTTGGTAATTAGCCTTGAAAATTTAGCTCTTTTGATTATTCGTGAAAGAAATTAAGATTTCTTTAGAAAATAACTGAAAATCCAGTTTAAGAGATTGTCACTTGAAACTTTATTTTTAATTTTTTCATGTAATGAGAATTAATATAAGTAAACTTATTTTTCATTTAATCTTAAAGTAATTACCCCAAAAGAGGATGAAAGTTTCTTGGAGTTAAGAATAACACTGGTAGATTTAAATTGAAATGAAAAATGGGTTATCTTAAGCTAAGAACCTTATTTTTAAGTGTGGCTTTGCAGTTTTGATCTTTGAATGCCCTCTATATCCATTTTGAATCATGAGAGCTTCTCTGAAGGCATAAAAAGAGCCTTTAAATCATTAGTTTTTTTATCCATAAAGATCAATAATTCAATTAGACATTTTAAACAGGTAAAATTTTATTCAATATCAAAGCTTATATTATTAGAGTAATTATTGAGTTCTTTTGATATTTATAAACTACAAATGAAGAATTAAAATCATGTAATTCAGATTATATTTCTGTAATCACCAATAATTATATGAGATTGTTCTTTTAAATTCTCAAATTTCCTCTAAACAGTCTTAAATCTTATCTTATCATAAAAAGGTTGTTTTATTCCCTTGAAATATTTATTTTCAGTGTGTTTTTAACTTCTAAACATTCTTTAACACTATAACTGTTGTTGTTTTACTTATCGTATTAAATAAATATTACAAGTAAGTTTTCTCTGAATATCTATATCTTTTTATTTATTATTAGTCTCTTTAAATAGAAGTTCTCTATAAGATTTATCTCGGAAAAGTGTGTGTGATATTGCTCTTATAAATAATATTGATATTACTTATAAGTGGATAAATATTATTATTTTCCACATATAATTGTCTTATTAAGAGCTTTTCCCTTTCTGATTATTATAACTTTCAGTGACTATAATAATAATAGAATAATTAAACTTTATTCTAATTATCAATATTTTTTGATATTCAATGACTTGATTATAACTCATTATTCTTTTTTTATATCATTATTTTTAATAATTATATTAAGTTGTGGTTATAATATTTAATTATATTCTAGTTTCTACTAAGGACAGTCATAGTAATTCTGATATTTGTTACTATTAGAAAGAGTTTTATAGACAAACCTCACCCTTTCTGAACAGAAATACATCTCTTGTTACAAGTAACTTAAATACATATCTTGAGATAATAAGCTTCTTCATTATGTAAGTATCTATGTGGATAAATTCACGTATTTCAGCTAAAATTGAAATCTAAATTATCTCATTTTGAATAGATATAGAGGTAATGATCAAAAAAGGAATATCTTAAAAGAATTTAGATACAATTTATCCAATATTATTTTATTTGAAATCAGATTTTTTTTTCAAACAAGTTTTTTTTTGAAAGCTTAAGACAATAAGTTTCCCAACAAAAAAAGGATTGAATTCCTCTTATACTTCAAATATGTTTTTTTCAATCAGATTTTACAATTTTCAAGAATCTCCCATATAATTTCATGTGATTCTGAACCTCCCTATTTTGATTCTTGGAGGCTAATCCAAATCCAAACATTTTAAACATAGAAACTTTTTTTTGAGAAAATTAATGGTATTCAATGATTGGAATATATTGTGATTGTGTCAAAGGGGTGTTCAGTTTCCCTTATAAAATGAATATATATCAATTGAAATCAAAGGGAATGAGGGTGAAGGATCTTCCTATGGTTAGAGTCAGTAATAGTTGCAAAGTAAAAGTCTGGGAGTAGGTAAAATTAGGCAATAAAAAATGATAAAAATATGTATTACATGAAGCCTGGAATATGAATACATAGTTCTTTCAAATTAAAATTGAAGATAAAATATGTTTTCCAGTATTGAGCAATAGAGTAATGATTCAACATTCTCCATAGGAGCTTTTGATACAAGGAAATGTCTTTTAGCCTATAAAATGGGAAAGGAACTTTGATTTCAAGGAAATAATACCAGTGACCTCTTGAGGTTTCTATTCACACATTATTTAATGCACATTGTTTTTACTAAATCTAGTTCACCTTTTCATGAATTCATTTTCTATCCATACAGAAGATATTTTTTATTTTTTTATTCCAAAGATTTTTATCATTGATAGGAAATGAATTGTAAATTATTTGATTTTTCAAAGTCTATAGCTTATTAAAAGAAAGCTTTCAATAAATTACTCTAACATTTGAGAAAATTCCCAATACATTGAAAGAATGCCATACAAAACCAAATTCATTTCATAGAAGAAAAGATATGAAAACTTCAACAGTGAGAATGTAAGGTTTGACTATGAAAAAACAAGTAAAAACTACTAATATTTTGATTATTGTACAATAAATTTCCAAACTTTAATTATTAATAAAGCTGAAAATAATTATAATAATAAGCAATTCCTATAATTAAGGCATAAAAATGATTATATTATGAATAATTAATACAATAAAATAATGAAATAAATATAGTAACATAAGATGAATTAATATATTTATGGCAATTTATTAATGTTACCAACATTTAATAAATGAGTCAAGAATTGTTGTTTATTAATTAATAACAATTTATAACAATAATACTAACAATATTAAAGCTATCTATTATTATAAATACTATTTATTTTAATGATAGAAATATTACAAATAATAATAGAGAAGACTATTATAATAAGAGAAAATAACTTACTTTTAACACTCAAAATAATAATTCTCAATATATTTATTCCCAATAATGTAAATACAACTTATTTAAATTGTACTTACAATAAAAAATAGTGAGGATTAAAAATTTGACTATTTCTACATGGATTTAGAGATTTTCAAGTGAATTTAACAAATGACAATAAAAACTGGATGTAATCAAATATAAAATAGTGATTACTATAAAATAAAACTTTGGTATTTAACTATATTATATTTTGATATTTAAGAATAAATATATTTACCTTTTATTTATTGTTTTCTTTTGTTGTATCTGAGGGGGAAATAGCGGGAGAAAGGGTCCTTTCATAATAAAGAGACTTCCTGCTAGTGGCCAGATACCCCTTTGAAGATGTGTACCAATTTTATTGACTGGAATTGATCAGTATGTTAAGTTTTGGTGATTATTGAATCATCATTATTCCATTTTTTGGATTTATCACTATAACTCTAATTTTCAAACAGCATAAGCTTTGAAAATGATTTAATTTTGTGTATTAGAGTAGTTTTATTCATAAAATACTAATATAAAAAAGTTTTATCTCTTATTCAACTGCTAAGCTTAAAATAAGATTATAGTTATGGATAATGAATGATCATTTTTTAGCCTTAACTTTGATCATTAATACCTTTAAAATATTTTATGCTAAAGCAATTCATATAGTGAATTTGTCAGCCTGTGACTCAAAACCAGAGCACAAGCATGACAGCCAAAATACCATAAACCAATGGTATAGCCAAGATACCACCAAAACATGTAACTGAGACAAATTATCTTGAAAGGTATCAAAAGAAAGGGGAAACTCACCCCTTTCCAAATATACAAGTCCCATCATCATAGGACAAAGAATAACAAAGTTATTCCTGCTCAAAGTTGTTACTGAGCATAAAGCTTAATTTTCACCTCTCATCTGAAATACAGAGTAAGAGGCCTAACCCCATCAAATGGGTTTGCAAAATGAAGCTCTAAGCGAGGGCTATCAAATGGCACCAACCAAACTGAGCTAGCACCAGTATTACAGAAGTTATGGTCAAATTCAGGCCAAATAAGGGTGAACAAAACATTCACCTCTCATCTAACTTCTACAGTTTTAGCGTGAGATACCTAAAGTGGGGTCTTTTTGGAAAGATCACAATCAGGGATATCTGATGGTGTCATCCATTTCCTCATATATCAAGTAGAACAAAGGTTATGGGGTAAACAAGCCCAATACAGCTTTTGCCTAAAACATGCATATGTACAAAATATCTTGTACATGGGGTAACTTTGCCATATTTAATGATAACCATACCAAATAAGGTACCATTGTGTAGAGCGCATACAGGGCTACACACAGAACCAATCTTGAGGTTCATATCTCAAGAACTGACAAAGGTATGGCTGTCTTAAGGTCAAAATCCCACATTTTGGCCAATACAACCTTACCATGGGATAATATCCCATAACCATAATTATGAGGGGTCAAAAAGACAAAGAAGCATTTTTTTACTTAAATACCTCATAAGTAGGTCAATACTGGCGTCCCATACAGTTTCTGTACAGCATTCTATGTGTCATACACGTCAGAAGAAGGCTATGTGGTCCCCAGATGAAATTTTCCCCCTGTATTGGTGAAAACTGCCCAGATGTGGTTTCAAAACCACAACTTAGCCCAATACAGGCTATACAGGCATTTTTCAAACCACAAGCCTGTCCTTGAGAGTGAAAAATCTTCACTTCTTCTACGTGAAAAGGTCTAGCAGCCTTTTCACCCCATTTCAGGATAAGAGAAGGCCTTTTTGCTGCCAGAAAAGGAATCCCCATCCTGCTTTTGAATTCCTACATAGTACAGCTGTTTAAAACAGTTATACTCTTGTAAAATAATCAGGTTATACTAAAAAGTTTAGCATTGTAGTCTTTATTATTGTACCCCAACAGTTAAAGCTGCACCCAGGGCTTTCAATAGCGCTCACCACCACTAATTCTCATTAGTAAAGCCCTTTTAATCTTTAATTAAAGATTTTCAATACTTTTTATTCATGTTCCAGTCATAGTTAAAGTTGTAAATATTCTTATTACCTCTTTATCATAGACTCAGCCTGACATTTTGGGGGCCTGGCCATGTTTTTAACCTTTTTTGGACCATATAAGTAAGTTTTTTCTCTAATTTTCTCCATTCTGACAATTCGTTTTATATTTTTAGGCGTAATTCTTTCTTAAAAAGATATATAAAACACATATCTTTTATATATTTTTAAGTGGTATATGTTACATACCACAACTTTTGATCTTTTTTCATCATATTGTGGCATGGTTGATTATAATTTAATCGCCCCAAGACCCTTATTGTTGGCCTGTTTTACATATAAAAACACTTGAAGCCATTAATAAAGTCCTTTTTTTAACTAAATAAGGACACCTCTTACTGTAAAACCAACAGTTGAGGCATGGTTGGGTGTATTGTTAATTGAATTACCCTCTTACATACCACTTTTTATCAGATTATACTTGCTAATTACAAGTTAATCTGTGAAATACTGGCATCCAAACAGTGTAACAGATATCTTTAAGCTGTATTTCTGACATGAAATTGTTAATTAAATTAAACTGTCATTTTAGAAGGGCATATCTTAGTAACATACAGCCCCAGAGGCCATTCTTAGACATGCAAACAGCATTTTAAGAAGTCGTAACTGACATTAAGCCCTCTTTTCCTGTTTGATTTAGTGGAATAAAACTACATACCACTTGAGACCCAGTCACAGGGAAACACACCAGTGACACCCTCAGAACCAGAGGGAAGCAAGGGAAAGCAAAAGAGGCTCATTAAAGGCCTGTTTGCAGCAAAACGTGAACACCAATTTCCACTCAGAGGAATATAAAACCATGAAACTCTGCTTCAATACAAGGTAAACCAGCCTTAACCACTTGTACAGGGAAGATTACCATAGCTAACCCAGTTGTAACCTCTAAAGCTAAATTTCCCAAATCAGCAGACAACAAATTCGTACAAGGCACAGTCAAAGGTAAATACCCTAAAAAAATAAAGTTTTCTACTTCTTTCAAACACTAATATGTCACCTTTACACCTCAGAAAGCTTGGCTTCCAAAGGAACCAAGAAGAGAACAGAGAAGGCTTGTCCAGAACCAGAAGACCTGGAAGAGGACACCTTGGACACAGTGGTGTATGGCAAAACAATGAGGGAGATAATATAAACCTTGCCATTCACACTCCATTTCAACAGGAACCTCAAACCAGAGCACTGGAAAGACATGGATCAAGTTCTTCAGCTCCACCAACTCCTCAAAGATTTATTTCAATGGAGCATGGATAACAAGAGGTTCAACCTGGCATCTCACTGGGCAGAACTTGGAGCAAGTTGACAGAAGATCTGTCTCAAAGAGATAGAATTCAAGGACCTTCTGGTAATCACCAAAGGTTGGAATCCTACCAGGCAGTTCAGACTTCTGGAGGCAAGGGCAACCAGGATAAGGGAGAATCAAGCCACTATCCAAGCTATAGAAGAACAGCTGACCCAAACAGGGCATACTCAGACTCCTTCAGGCTCACAAGGAGAAGGCCAAATCAGCTCTCCAGTGGCTTCACACAATTCAGAAACCAACAGATCAATGACCAAGAGTCACCACTCTTCACAATTACAGGAAGTTTCCAGGAGAAGACAAGGAAACAAGGGCAAGAGCAAAACCTCCTTCAACCAGAGGAAGAGAGAGTCAGACACCATGATCCAGAAGCTGTTTGATTTGGTGAAAGAAGTGCACAAGAACCAGAAGTAGTTGTAAATAACTCTAGAATCAGTAGTCCCATTAATAGAAATATTACCCCTACTCAGATTGAATATAATGTTGCCACACCTGAGAGTAACTTAAACAGTGATGCACTGTGGTTACAAATGTCCTAATATTCTGAGCAAAATCAAAATCAGTTTTCAGAACTTGAAGCAAGCCATGAGAGGATGAAAAAATTAACAGCCTCCATGGATAAAATTGTTAAAACTCTTCAAGAAAGACATTCTGAATTGAGAAAAGCCTCTGAAGAAACCAACAAAAGACTGAATGTAGTCTTTGAAGAACAACACCACAGCAGAAGGGACAGGGATTGTGTGGATCAAGATATAAACAAATTGTTTAATGTCTACCATAACATAAAGCCCCAACCACAAGGAAATGTTAAGGATAATCCATATCACCCAGATGACATCAAACCAGATGCCAGCCTGGTGAATAAGGGAAGATCTCCATCACAATACCAGGATGGGGATAATATGTCTTATTCTGAGAAGGAAGCCTTGAAACATTTTCACCCAAGGATGGAAGTGTGCACTGGGATTCTTTGATCCATTTTGATGAGTCATTGCCCTCTTTAGATCTATTATTGTTTCTCCATGTGATTGACAAAGGGGTGAAGATCCAGTCAATATTCTGGGAAAATTATCTCAGAAAAGCTTAAGTTCCCTTCCAAAATGGCCCCTTTGAATTGTTTGTAAGTGCATATCACTCCTCATGTCATGATGGACTTTTATCAAGATTGATGGTTGAAAGGAAAATTTTATAGCATTGATTTCTTGCTTGCCATCTTCCAAAATGAAACTTGTTCAAATTTTTTGCCTATTTATTGAAGTGAAAATTAGAAATATAATCAAAAAAAACCAATATGTATAAGAGCCTAGAAATCTCAAACAATTGTTCATTGTTCTATATCACTTATACTCATTAATTGATCATCCAGTTGATGTGAGTATTAAAGTCTTCATGTTGGAGGTAGGTCTTCATTGCAGCTTTTATTGATCTTTTCCAAGCTTATGGAAATCTGGCTGTATTTGTATCAGGGGAAAAATTCAAGGCCATTAAGTTGGTGACCTGAGATACCTCAAGATGATTTAAAATAGCTATTATATCATTAAGTTCTAATAAGTAATATTTGTTGAGGATAGTTGGTCAGAAAGAATTTTTTTGAGTTTTGACAGTCCCAGTATGTAAGTTTTGTCTATGAAACTCAGTAACAATATCAAGAGTACTATTACTGTCCTCAGTAGAAAAATATAATATAATAAAATATTAGAAACACAAATTTAATTATAATTATTAAAAGGAATTATATAAAAAAATAAATTTAATTATTAATATATAGAATAATAATAAAAAATATATAATAATTATAATAAATTATTGTTATAGTCATTGACAATTATAACAATAAGAAGTGTAAATCTCTTAATGAGACAATTACACATGGAAAATATAAATATTTAACAGCTCATAAGTAATATATAAATATTATTCTTAAAAGAATTATAAAACACACTGTTCAGAAATAATTCTAATAAAAAATTCTATAAAAAAAACTAATAATAGATAGAAAAAGATATAGAATTTTAGAAAAAAACTTACTTATAATATAAATTCAATAAAACAAATCAAATACAACATTTATTATATTAATTAATTATTATAAGTTAAAAACATACCAAAAATCAATATTTTAAATGATAAAACAACTTTTTATGATAAAAAAAATATAATTAAAGACTTTTTGAGAGGAATTTGTGGATTTTAAAAGATATTTTGAAGACAAGAATTTTATAAAATAAAATATATTATAGGTGATTAAAAAAATAATCTAATTTCTATGTTTCTTTAATTTAATATCTATAAAGAATAAGATACTCAACAAATATTTCAATACTAAGATTTTATATATAATCAAACTTTACCTGTTTAAATGTCTAATATGATTGGATTGATAATTTATTATGAACAAAAACAGTGATGAAAAGACTCTTTTTATGTCTACAGAGCAGCTATAATGATTAATAATGGATATAGAGGGCATGCTCAGGTCAAAACTGAAAAACTATTCTTGAAAATAAGGTTCTTAACTTAAGTTAACTTATTTCTAATTCCAATTTAAAGTTACCAGTGTTAATCTTAACTCCAAGTAACTTTAATCCTAATTTAAGTTAATTATTTTAAGTTTCAATATAAAATTAGTTTATTTATATTGAAGTTCATTACATGAACAACTTTAAAATTGAGTTTCAAGCAGAAATCACTTAAACTCAATTTTTAATTAATTTTTAAAGAAATCTTAATTTTCTTTAAGTATAATTGAAAGAGTAAATTTCCAGGATAATTACCCAGGAAATCTATTTATAAAAGATATTTAAGATTTAATTTATATATAGATAATATTAAATTGTAATCTTTGTGAAACTTTCAAGCAAATCCATTAAGAATTGGAATTTTAATGAATTTTTGAAGTTATTTCTATTTTTCAACATAAAATGGCAATACACAGTAAACCTTAGCTTTTGATAAGGTTTTAATACTTGTAACCTTGAAGTTTTAAGCTTATTTAAGCTTTCAAGCTTTTTAAGCTTTGACAGGTCTCAAAACTTCAATTTCAAGCCTGCATATTGGGATTTACCCTTTGCCAGCTTGAAATTCCTGTCCAAATTGGGATAAAACCCATTTAAACCTTAAGGTTGGATCAAAGTCTAATCTTAAAGTTTAAATAAGGTTTAAAATCCTCCAATACAGGTGGACAACCTTAATTGAATCATTGCAGATCCAAAAAGTTGGGTACCCCAACTCTATTTGGTCTTTTTCCTTTGTCCCACCTTTTTGCGTGGATTTTGCCCTTTTATTTATTCAAAGCCATACTATGGCCTTAAACACTTTTAAAATCAGCTCACGCAGAATTTACATCCTGTATGGAAAATCCTTAGCAAATTCAGTAAATATACACAACACCTCAATTTTAACTAAAATTTTAGTAAGTTTGCATAAACCTTATGCAACTTTATATTTAAGCTTATTTAAGATTAAATTTAACAATTTTAAAAAAAATGTTAAAAAATTTACATTAGTACTGTGAGACTCTTAAATCTTCCAATAACATAAGAAATAAGCATTTTTTGGTATAACACCCTGTGAATGTACCCTAGGTTATTTTTGGTGTAGAATCCAAAATGACATAATATTTATAACTTTGTTTATCCAAAAAAAAGTTATACTTTTTTTTTGTTATTTTTTATTTTAAATTCAATTGAAAAGTCTGTTGAAGACTAAATCAGCTGTATATAAAATCATTTGTGGCCTTATGGGTATGTTATACTTACCTCACAGGCTCACACAGTATGTTCAAACTTCAACCTTTTACTAGTCATCAAGGGAATTCCACCAAGGTCAGAAATCTTTTCAATAGGTGAGTCCTGATTGTTCCATTCCACTAGTTTACCCACCAGCTTTTATTTCAAGGTGAGTCATTATCTCAAAAAGGAAAAAAACAAGATTACTTTTTATTGAAAAAGAAGAAAATTAAACAAAAGATACTCACCTCTTGATACTAAGGTGATAGATGAGTGAAGAAGAAGCAATAAGATTATTTTGTTTAACATTCACAATGTGATTATTCACTGTGAGGAAAATATTGGAAACAAAAATTTATAACAAGGAAGAAAAAAAGAGAAAAAATTTGAAAAAAAGGGAAAAAATATTAAATCAAAGTGAGTGCACAGCTTGTGACAAATAGGAGCTGGAATTTGGGAGAGGCTGAAACACATTTTGCATGCAGCCTTGTGATAATACAGGTGCCCTGCCTGAATTTTCATATATATTGCAGGCCACTGTACAGTACTTTACCAAATAATTCTGTATAAAGTTTATTTTTTATTTTCTTCCCCCAAATTCTTTTTTTCTTACTTGCCTTGATTCTATTTTTTATTTGTTTCAATTTACAAACCATGTCTTTCATCTCACTGTATTTTAACTCATTATTCCCTTACTTTTGGACCATCAGAAGGTAAGATTTTTTGGCATCTTGCAATGCATTTCAATTTTTGTGATTATTTTTGGTCACCTTCTTAGGGTGTGATCTATTCTTTTTTATATGACTAAAAGAGTTATTGACTCATATGCTTTTGGCTCAATTGATTACAATCCTGAAGATATAAGATATTTATATTTTTAAAAAATAATCAAAACTCCTTCTTTTAAATTATTTTAATTCCCAATCTGATTAATTTTAAACAAAAACTTCCTTGTAATATCAAGGAACTAACCCATGGACATATTGTAGGTATAAAGGAATCTGGGCTTTCCATTTGCAATATTGCTTCCCACCTTGCAATTCCACTATCAAGAAATGAGAAACCCTTGGTCACATAAAAAACTTACCAAAACCAGGACACCACACAAAGCTTGCTAAACATAACCTCCAACAATTAGGATGATTCATGAACCAATGTTAACAAGCCAAGATATCTAGCATTGTCAATTCTCTTACCATCGAGGTCTTTGAATTCACCGTCCACTGCCATTTGCATAAACTGGGCCTGAAATAACAAATGTCCATCAACAGCCCTACCTCACCCATTGACATAAGGCACAAGGAGTCAACTCTGCAAGATTTATGAATTTCTGGACTGTCAAAGATTGGAAGCAGATCATTTAGACCAAAAAGTCTATATTCAATCTTGGTAAGCATTTTTTTCCAGGGCAGGTATGGATAACACTAAGCCAAAACAAAATTCAGAATTGATGGAAATCAACCATTGCTCTAAATGACAAACAATTATGGCTGAGGCCCCATTTTTCAGTTCACACCAATCCAACCTTGTTTTCATGCCACCAGATCAATGAACAGGCATCAGCTCTTTAACTAACATTCACAAGCCAGCTTTATTACCTTTCATCAATTGAATTTTGCATGCTCTTCAATTGATGAACCAAGATGATGTCTACCTCATGGAAGATGGTATGCTGATTCACACAGCCAACATTGCAACCAGGTGGCAAGATGAATAAGGTATCCAAAAGATTCCCTAGCCAGCCAACTCCCCAGATTTTAACCCAATTGAGAACATTTGGAGGAAAATGACTCATATGGTGATTGACTTCTTTAATCCTTGCACAATGGATGAATTGCAATGAGCTATAATTGCAACTTGGCAAACCTTAACTCAAGATATGCCAACTCAACTGGCAGAAACCATGCCTTTAAGAATCCAAGCGGTTTTCAACAGCCATGGTGCACCAACAAGATGGAGGAAGCCTTACTTATTTTAGTCTTGATTTCATTACTTTTTTATCATGATTTTTTTAAATAGTTGTTGCTATTACTTTAAAAAATCATTTGAAATGAACACTGACATTACTTTGGCTTATGAAAAAAAATCTGAGTTGTGGCTTTCTTTTTTGAACAAAAAGCAAGAAAAAACCGCACGTTTGTATGATAGAATGAGATCACATTTTCTTCAAGTTTTTTTGTATTTGTATCAATTTAAATTAGTTATCTTACTATTCTCACATGTTCAAGACCAAGCTTGGTAACTAAAACTTTGCAATGATCCCTTTGCCTCATGACTGACTAAATGGCCAGCTTGAGGTTTTCCTGCCACTCTTTGCGCCATTGGAATGTGCAAGAAGCAGGATTAGATGGATGATGGAAGTCCAGAGAAATCTATGGCATCCAACCAGAACTTCGCTTCGATTCTGCCTGAATTTCACTGCTCAGGTTCCGAACCAGCTATCTCTGGGCAGGCCTGGCAGAAAGACCCACTGGCAGCTCAGCTTCAAGGATGTCCTGCTGCCTCGTGAAGTGGGTCTTGCTCTTACGCTTGTCTCTTTCGCCCGCCAAAGATTCCAGAACAGTATCTTTGCTTTTGTCCGCAATTGGCTTCTTCAGAATTCCAAGGCGTTTCTGAATCCTCTGGGCCTGGGTTGGCACTGATATCATTACTAATAATCACAATCTTGGTTCTTGATTCCAGAGTTGTCGTCTGCTGTCTATTTACGTCGTCAAGGAGCTCACTTGACACCAACTAGCACTGCCATCACCGCCACTCTCTCTTCATGATGGAACTCATCCGAATCTTTTGGATGGTCCTCCTCAATCTCTAAACTGCCGCCCCCCTAAATCACTCATGAGTCACTGGTCTAATGAAACTTGTCATGAATCTCCTTAAACATTGCCACCCACCACTCATCATTCTTCACTTTGTCTGCTTAGCTTAAGACATTCTTTGAAAGACTATCGCAACGCTGTACAGTATTTGTCTGACTGGGAATGGGGCCCAGTGCCATCGCACACCACCGACGCGTAGCGTGTTGTATAAAGCATCACGCTGGCTTGGCCTAATACACTGAGAATCTAACCAAGCCCACGTCAGCCTTCGAGCCTTGGTATTTATAACACCATACCATCCGGCAAGGCTCATCTCACCATAATCAAAGTGAGACTTATCCTACGATTCTTTGCGCACTCCCAAAACCACTCTATTAAGCTTCCAATGTTTTCGCTTCGAGCCTCGATCTTGCCGGTCTTGTTTTTATCTTTGACGCTGTTTCAGCTATCCTTGTGTGCCACTCAGACCATCCAAATCACATCTCCTCAGGAAAATCAAGTTATTAAGCCTAATGACAAAATTCAAGTTGTCCTCAAGAAAGTCGGTGAGTCAAGTTGGTTGCTGTCTATACACATCCCATCATTAACTTGGTCTCTTTCGTCGTCCGCCCCAGCCACTACTACGGCCGATTTGTCCTTCAGTATTGGCTTTCAGGCCAACGCCCCAAAAGACTCAACTTCGCTTGGAAGGCCTTATGTCCTTACCAAAATTGTTGGTCGCGATATAAAACTGAATGCTGATCAATCTATCTATTCCTTTGAGCTTTCGGTACCACAAGCTAGTGATTTTTTAGACGGGTTTTCAGCAAAGTAAATTCATCACTCCCTAACCAACCTTGCCAAAATATAAATTACTAACAAAACAAATTCAAATCTAGCTATACCTTCACGGTTTCTCATTATCATTTGAGCGGTGTACGTTGCACAACTTGAGAACATAATCAAAACAACCTTGATTGATTTTTATTTTGCGATTTTGATTCCTAGTCCACCAATACCCCCACAATCTACCTGGCTTCCACACCAGTTAAGGTTCAAAACTCGTAATCCTTTTTACGGGTTTGATATTACACGAAGGAAGACACTGTGAATTTATTTATTGTTGGAGGGCATGGGTGGTCAAAGTCGATGACATTGTTGACTGAGCATTTTATTTTTCTCAAAGATGTTTACTTTTCTTTTTTGTAAGCCTGTTGTGGCAGTTTTGATCAAATGAAGTGAGGAATTATGAAAGACTGACATAAAATATCGCATTAGAACTACCAATCTTATTCACCTTTACCCTGCTCTGACAAAAGTGTAGAGAGTTTGAGAGTTAGTTTTTATCGCCTTATTGCAATACAATACGCCATGCTAGTAGTAATAACACTTTTCATAAACAATTTTTAGTCAATGAATTGTTATGATGAATGAGTTATTCACATGAGGAATGGTACCTTTTAACAAATAATGCTACTCTACTAAATCGACCGGGTTTCTCATAACTGGAGTCTGCTTTGTCAACAGCACTCCTACACTGAGGTTCAGCGTTAATGATCGTGAACAACTATAAAACATCCAGTGAAATTCTTGCAAGTGAGAGTTGTTCTCTCTACTAGTAGTATGCCCATCTAATCCAGTGTTTGATCACTCATGGTTGATACGTTTTGAGAGTGAAAATTTTAGATAATGGTAATAGTAATGAAGCCAACAGGAAATCAATATCTCAAAATCAAATCGAATGCAAAAAGACTTGAAAAGGAACAAAACTTCCACCAATTCCTTTTTCCTCTTCATGAACGTCATCCCGATTTTCTAAATAGTGAATAGGATCGTGGTGCACACCACAAATTCTGACCCTAGTTAAGATCACGAGGTGACGTCATTACTCGGTGCAGATCACCATGACTTTAAAAAGACACCGTTACATTGGATAAAGGGCCTTCTATCTCTATGACACTCTTAAGTATTGGCCATTTCCATCAGCGCTAACTTGAAGGCTATCTTCCATGATTTTGGTATTCTTATAAACATCATGTGGTTTCTTTAGCTACTAAATGAAGTCACTAACATTTCCATCAATATTTTTTAAGGACTATATGTATTTACTACTTCATTTAATTCAATCCAATAAGTAATTTTTAACTGTAATATTCAAGATTTTTTATTCCTAATTATCACATATTAACATCCTAGAATTTTAAAATTAATTTTATATTAGCTTTACAACTATATTTGAAAATATTAAAAAAAAAAACATACTAAAAAAAATATGAAAAAAGTAAAATAAAAACATTTTTGTTTATTTTTTTATTTGTAAAATCAAGTAATTAAATGAATTAATTTAATTTAACTATAAAGTTGAAATTCAAAATTTTTTATATTAAAATGAACCTTTAAATAAATTGAAGAAAATTATAAAATATGTATATAATCATTTTATTTCTAAATAAAATGATATATATATATATATATATTTATTATTGTCTTTTTAATTTTTTTAAAGAAACTTAAATTAAAAGAAGTATTGAACTATAATTTCTACCTTTTGCAGTAATCAAGAAAACATAACCATTTCTTCAGTTATGCGAGAGTAGTTACAATCAAACAATCTTTGGTCACTTTATTTAGAATATATATGAATTACCAGAACCTAGTAGCATAAGAACTAGCTAACAATTATTAAATAATAAAAGACATAGATGATAAGGATAAATTAAATAGTTAATGATTGATTAATTATTCAAATACCTAAAGTAATAATCATCCATTTAATAATGTTAAACTATTGACTTATTAGGTAGAAGTCAGTTTTGACAATACAAATTAAAGGCCATAGATGTTTCTGTTAATATTTTGATTAACTGTGGTAATATTAAGATGATTATTTACCTTCAATTGATACATATCTAGCTAGTTATGAGCTCTAATTGAATAACTATAGGGCTTTGGTGGACCCACATAAGCATTTTAGTAGAAACATGTACACCCTTACATATTTTCAGTAAAAACATGTAAGGGGTTCCTGGACCCATTTTCAATTAAAATGAAACCAAAGAAAAAATGTATTGAGAAAAAAACTCCCAAAACCCCCAAAAAACTCCCCTCACCCATTTGTTTCACACATTTTTTCACATCCCCCCCAAAAAAAGAGTAATTCCTAATTCCAAATCCTCAAACTGTTCATAATGTTGCAAGGGCACAGGGGTATTTTGGGTCCATGTTGAGGTCCAATATGACCCACAACCAAATTGAAATAGGTTGTGATAGGTCTGGGAGCCCAATTTCCCACAAAAACTACTCCAAAACAATTACTTCAAGAAATCTTGACTTTCCATTTAGACTTTATGCAAGAAAATATACCAAGAGTCTCACTTGGACTCTTAAAGTAAAAAATACTTAACACAGTCGTGATTCCACCAAAAATATCATGGCAAATCCTGCTTTCAGATAATACAATGATAAAGAAACATCCCAAATTGCTCATATGTATGAATCAATTCTAATGCCAAGGAAAATTCAGGACCAATTATGCAGCCAAAGGGATCCTGAAATACCTGTAATCCTTCAAGATATTTACAACCAAGTCAAGAAAATCAAGAAAGACAAGCTTAAAGCTAGAAGTCCCACTTATTCTCTCATTGACACCCTAAAGGAATAAACATTTGTGTGGTCCTCTGCAAGGGATACTGAGGCACACATTACCTCATTGCTTTTCACTAACTCCCTTGGAATAAAGCTCCTTAATGGATTTCCTTATGTTGATTCTTATGGATTTTAATTGTAAAACAAATGAGTAAAAATGCCCCTTTTATAATTGTTGGATTAAGATTAAAAAGACATTTTCTGGGGCTTTTTGTTTAATGAAGAATGAAACTGAACCCTCATATATTTTTGGGTATTGAATCTATAAATAGAAAAATGCTCAAAAAACACCAATATTGTTTCCCCTCAATCTATTGTTATTTACAGGAATTTTGACTTAAAAAATTCCTTTTGGAAGCTGTTCCAAGACTCAAAAGTCATGCTATAAATTTGGAATATAAATAAAGATTTATTTAACCATTTCATTAAGAAAATTAGTCATGGGACCGATTTTGAAAATTTTATGGGCTTTTGTAATCAATTAACTCACTGTTAATTTTCACTTTCATTCAAATTATTGTGTTTATTAATGACTTTTGGAATTCAATTCTTGGGTTATGTATTCATCAATTTCAAATCATTTCAAAGATAAATGAAAGAAGTATCAAAAGAAAGTAAAAAATCCTGAATTTTTGAAATATTTTGAAAGAACCTGTCTTCCTCTAAAGGATTATTATATTCCAGGCTGGAGAAACTATCATTGCTACCTGTTTGTGGACTCCACCTCAAGTGTTGAAGGTGCCCATGTAATGGTTAAGCTTTGGCTCCAAAAAGTACACTGGTACTCTTACAGAGGCTATTGGAGCCCTTTAAATGGCATAAAAGAAGAAATTAATTGGAATATTAAACAGAATATCAAAAGGAATGCTTTTAAATTTAAAGAATTTTCCTCCCAAAATTCATACTTTCAATGGTAAGGTGTCTTATTATTCCCTTCAGATGGACTTTGAAAATTTCAAAACAAAATTTCCCCCCAACAAATATAAAAATTATCAAGGCATACCTTGAAAGAACAAGACTAAATAGGTATTCTCCAAGGTCCAAATGCTCCATCTATCAGGCTTCCATCTTCAATGGCATTTGAATTTACCTGTAAGGATTTGTCATCCTCAATTTCTTAGTTTTTTTTACATTAACTAATTATATTTGTAATATTCTTCTAAGACTTGTTATCAAGGAGATGATCAAAGTTCCAAGAAAAAAAGAAAGACTCAAGTCAAGAGAGCATTTGTAGATATTTAGAAAGTGCTTTCAAAAAGATCAATGAGAGAAATAATCCCAATTCTTGTGAATTTTTAAGAAGTTTTGACTGAAAAAAAGTAACTTTTAATCAAATTCCAAAGAGTAAAGACAATTAAAAAAATTATTAATAACCAATTGAATGAAAAAATATCCATTGAAGAACTCAAAAAAGACAAAAAAATAAAAGAGATAAGTAAATATTTCAAATGATTGAAAGTAAATTCAAGAAAAGAGGAACAACCTTATCAAAATTTTTCAGTACAACAACTTCAAGATGAAAGTAAATTTCACCCCCTCAAATTATTAAACTAGATTCATCTGAGGATTATGAATACTTTGAGGCCTTACTATCCAAAATTAACACTTCCTGCATAAATGACTAAGAATTAAATATGTGATATGAAGTCATACCATTTTTTTATTTATTTAATGGTTAATTTTATGTAAACTAGTCATAGTTTATATCAAATAAGCCATGACTATGTTAAGATACATAAACCATTGAATTAGCAAAACATGGTATATTTAAGATAAAACAAAGTATAGTGACTTGATATCAAATAGGTCATTTTTATAAATTTATGAAGGAAGTGAATCACTTCATAAGATTAACTACCCTCAGAAACTTAATTGAATTAATATGGAAAATAAGGTTTAAACCTTAGAAGGTCCAGGAGATTGGCCAAGATTAGCAGAATCTGAAAAAGAAATTCTAAAAAGCATTTAAAACCTTTGAAGATTAATAATTCAATCGACATAACCTGTGAGAATATCTAAAGCAATTATAAATCAATTGATGAATTCTCCAAACTCTTTTTGAGTTTTTGATTCATTTTAATGTAGATTTTTGTTTTGCTTATTTTAATCTTTATTAATATTTTGACTATTTTTTTATAACGTACCCAACTCAGAATCCTTGCCAAAATTTATTTTGAAATATACCTTCAACAAAAAAAAATGTCTAGGGTTATTGAGAATTTGGCTATAGAGAAGTATCCCAATAAATTTACAAGACTAAAGGTCAATGGACTACTTTCAGAAGTGACTTTTCTCAAGAAATTCAAAAAATTCAAGATCTTTTTAAAACCATAAATACTTTGGTACCCTAAATATCCTCTTTTTTGAACATAATTTAGTGGTATGAAGATGTTGGTCAGGCTTCAAAAAGAAAGTGGATGACAATTCCTGATATTTGGAATAAAATTGTAAATGAGTATTAAACACCAGTTTTTTTTATTCCAAAGTCCAATTTTTCTTTTCCCCCTATGACAATACACCAATTTTAATCTGTTTTTTCACATAGATGTTCTCATTTTGTTCCATTCAATACCATTATTTCCAAGATTTACCTTGTCCCCCATTATTGTGAATTGAAAGTTTCATGTCCAACCACAAGCCCCAGGGTGGACACATAAGTTTGAGAAACACAGGATTCTATATTCTTCCAATCTTAATTCCTCTCTCAGAAAAAAACCCAATATTTTAGAGTTTTATTCAGATTCAATTTGTTTCTTGTTCATACAGTTTATTCCCATTATCCCCCTCCTTAATCAGATTTACTTCTTAAATCTCATTTAATTCACTTTTTTTTTATTGAAAATATGGAGCTTTTTAAATTTAAAATAGGTTTATTACAAAAATGAAAAAAAGAATATTTCAAAAAAAAAAAAAAACATAGATTTTTGGGCCTTCAATTGTCCAATAAAAAGAAATTTCAAAAATAATGATATTCTGAGTTTTGATTCTTAAGATTATCCCCTTTGATTTGAAAAAAAAAAATTATAGGAATTAATAGGAGGGAAGTGTTTTAATGAAAACTTTAAAAAAAATTGGTTAAATTAGAGAAATTTTGGTAAAATTTGGGGATCTTGACATCCCATTTCAAAAAAAAGAAAAATGATTGCAAAAAGAAATCAAAAAATTCCTCAAAACTAAGCTTGAGGATTTTATTTTTTTTTCAAAAAAATTGGGTCACTTATGTATTTTTTAATCAAAGATTTAAATTCTTTTACCAGAACCATAATTTTAAATCTAAAATAATTCTTCTACTAATCTGACTGAAATTTTGATTATAATTATTCTTTTTTAATTTATTTAAGCTACTATGAATATATGTTTTCTAATGACTAAATTCCTGCTATCCAATTTTCAAATATATAAACATTAATGAGTAAAAAAATTAGTATTAAAGTGAAAAAACATAAAGGAACTATAGAGAGATAGAATTTTAAAGAGAAAAGAAAGAAATTTTTCTTTATGTGTGAGTGAAAACAGAAAAATCTTTATGGTTAAATACTAAGTGGTCTACATAAAATGTGAATTTATTTATATATTTACCTATGATTTAAATTTTTAATGTCAGTTAAATTATTATTACATCACCCTTCCTTGAAATTGGAATTATTAGTCAATTTAAACATTTCTTTTAATTTTATTATTTTAACAGAACCCAATCATTTTGTTAGTGAATTGAAAATCATTTCATTTTTCCCAAATTTTTTCATTGTAATTAGTTTGTCTTTGATCAATAGTCTTACATAATTAAACCTGTTTCAATGTGTTTTCAGATGTGGTTAAGTTTTTCTTCCTCGCTAATGATTATGAAACCTGAATTTTTATTGAAGATTTGAGGTGCTAACATTTCAATACCCATGTTAAGTAAGAAATTGGATGTCCATCTTATATGTTTAGAATCTTTGTTAATGGCTAAAAATTTCACTCCCATTATTGATCAAAAAATAGGTCGTTCTATTTTCTCAAGATATTAGATTATCATAGAGAATTATCACTAGTCCAGACATTGACTTCTTTGTGACAGTAGATGTACAACAGCTGGAATCAGCACAGCCAACTAGTTGGATTTCTGCTTTGTTTGTTTGTTCTGTGAAGTGAAGAACATTATCAGTAGTACCCTTCAAGTACCATGGTAAGTGTTTCACTAGAGGCCAGTGAGTTGTGGTAGGGAAAATGGAATGTTGGGATAACATGTTTTTGGTGAAAGTGATTTCAGGTCTAGTGTGTAGTGAAAGGTAATTCAACATACCCATAGCTTTGTTAATTGTCTTTTTATAAATTCTCTAAGAAACCTGTAAAAGATGAGAGTTCATATTATGTGGTGATAGGGATTTGACACTGTTTGACTCCAAAATTTTGGATACTGAAAGGGCTCCTTTGCAGAACTGACCTTGATGTATGAAAAGTGAGTGATTGGGTTTGCATACTAGGTTTTAGGTGTAGTGTTCAGCTGTTTTCTCCTTGATTTTAATGGAGTAGTAATTTTTTAGTTTGGAAAGTGAATTAAAGTATTTAATCTACTTAGTTTCCTACTATAAATAAATCATCTACCTGTATGTGTAAAAAAATTGATTTGGTAGTTTTCAAAAATAGACACTTGACTGTATTGGAAGATTGGAATACAGTTTTTCCTAATGTTTTAACAAGATTAGCTTTCTATTGTTGTGGCTCTTTGACTTTACAATAGATTAAGCTTTAGAATTTCCAGACCAAGAATTCTTTTCCAGCTTGTGCAAACTTTTCTACTTGCAATGCATAGAAACAAGCATCCATGATTCCGTAGAGTAATGGGGTTCTGACTTCATATTGAAATGAATGAAGATTTTTGTTGACTGAAAGTGATAGTAGGACCTTAAAGAATTTTTTTTAACCAACTGAAAAGGAAGTATCATAATAGTGTACCAAGTGATATTTATTATTTCTGAAACATACCCACCAAGCTTTATGCCAAATTGTGTCTCCAAAGTCATTATTCATTTTTAAAAGACACCCCATACCCCCTATGATTGTTTCTCCTGGTGTTCGCGGTACCAATTTTACTGTAATCTTTGAGGTTAGTGAGTCACATTCAGTTTTCATGGAATTCATCCAATAATTCTTTTCAGAAGAGTCTCTTAAAGAATCTTTTATTTTTACTTCTGCAGCTAAATTAACATTCTAATAATATGTATCGCTATGACTCCAGTTAACATCCACAGGTGGTTTGTCATTTCTGTTTTGTGTTCTTCTTTTGAATGATATTATGTTTTCACTGCTTATGCTCCTTAAGATATTTTTTTGGAGAAAGGCTATAGTGTGGCACATAATCTTACCCCATTTTTTATTGTTTGAGTTTGTTCTTTGCGTTGCTGTTGAATGATAGTGGAAGTGAGAGGAGGCCTGTTTTGATAAGTTGGTTCTATTTCAGCTACTGATTGAACTGGAGGATGCAATGTGGTCTGAGTTTTGATTGGAAAATTTATTATTTCTATGGAGATTATTGTAAATTTTTTAGCAGAGTGGTGATTAGGGAGTACTTCAATTGGTTTCTTCAGTCCAGCTGTAAATTTGTATTTGAAATTGATTTTAGAGGTGGTGTAATTGAAACTTATTATGACTTTCAATGAGCTTGGTTCAAGAAAGCTTGTAGCATCAGCTTAGTTTTCGAATCCTAGGATGAAATTTTATCTTGCTGATGGTGTTAAAAAACCTGTATTGATGAAACAACGGTCTAGATAGTCATGGTTAGGTTACATATAGGTTCTCCCTTCGTTGAAAAGTCTTGAATATCCTATCTGCCGAGAAAACTATGATCATTTTTTTTCTATGCCTCCTGAGTCTGTGATATTAAATTTGTGACTGTGAAATTAGATTGAACTTCCCATCAGAAAAGTAGTATACCAGGCAGAGTATGTTTCTGCGAAAGTTTAGTTTTCCCATAAAATTAACACCATCAATACCTGAGAATGTGTTCATTTTAGTGTAGATGGGTTTGGAGTCCAAGAGTAACTTGAGTTTTCGGACTTCAGATCTTGAAGAACCTTAGTAATAGATCATAGACCACTTTTTGTTTTTACATCTAAACATACAGTAAGAGCCTTATTGTTACCTTTGTCCTCATTCATGTAAAAACCGGATTTGGAATCGACATCTTCTGCATAATATGACCCAGATGATGACGTATCTTTAAGCTTATTGATTGAAGAATTAGTCTTGTCAAGTTTTATTTAAGTTAAGCATTTATCAATTAGAATTTTCAATATAGTGGTTTTGGGAAGATTTGGTTCATGTTGCTGAGGGGATCAATGAATAACTAGGTCAGTTTGACTAATGAGTACTGGTTTGATGAGATACCTTTGACTTGAGCTTTTTTCTTGTTGTGGGAATTAGAGTGAATATAATTCAGAGAGGTTTTGGTATTGCTATTTATTTTTCTTTTATCTTAAATTAAGAGCCTGTCACTTATCATTTTTAGTGCAAAGGGTTTTACATCATAGCGATTTTTCATGAGACTGGCCATACGAAAATCATATTTAATTCTCTCGAGTAGACCAGCAGCTGAACAGCCGTTTGGTATGAGTTTTTTAAGGTATAGGGGAGTAATTGGGGGTCTTCATTGTTTAATTGAAACACATTTTTTTGCGGTGATTGCGCTGGGTGGTACGTGAAATTGAGTAAGCTTTAAATTTAATCACACAATAAAACGACCCAATTTTGGCCACAATCAGAGGATAAAGAATCTAGTGCATCAATAAACGCTTTTTTCTGTGCCAAGATCTATCAAAAGGCTTTTGATGTGCGTTCACAGAGAATTGACATAAAAAATGTATGCTTTTTTACAGTTCTCTTTTGGATTTGTTAGTTTCATACCATTTCCCATAAAACAATAACTGAAATTCTTAATAAGTAAAAACATGGTTTAACTGTTTACGCTGATTGGGGAAGTTATAGCTATCGAGTACTTGAAGCCTCAATTTTCTCTAGGTCCCATCATCTGAGTGTTGATAATCAGGCTTTTTTCTTGCAGTAGCTGCAAAGATACCTAGAGACGTTATATTTTTAAAGACGTGTTATTATTAGCTAGGGCTCTGAATATAGCTTTGGTATAGTGTCAAGTGCCAACTAGAATAACCACCATGTGGTTACTATCAAACAATCTTTGGTCACTTCAGTTAGAACAACTATTAATTACCAAAATCTAGTAGCAGTGGAACTAGCTAAGAACTAATAAATGACAGAAAAGGTAGTTGATAAGTATAAATTACATAGTTAATTATTGGTTAGTTATTTAAATACCTATAATAAGAGCCATATGCTTAATAATGATAAACTATAGACTTATTAGGTATAAGTCAGGTTTGACAATACTAATTAAAGACTAAAGATGCTTCTGTTAATATTTTTATTAATTGCAGGAATAGTAAAATTATTATTTACCTCCCCTTGATAAGTATCTGTCAAACTCTGCACTATACTCGAATAGGTATAGCTCTAAAATATTTCTTCTACTAATACAACTGCAATTGTGATTATACTTATTATTTGTTAATTTATTTACACTACTGACCAACTGCCTTCTTTTAAGCTACCAACTATAAAAACCTCCGTGAGTCAACAAAAAATGATTAAAGTGAAAAAAGATGAAGTAAAACAAAAAAAGAAATATAGAGAGATAGAAAACTACAGAGAAAATAAAGAAAGTTTTTTTTCCGTGAGTGAAAACAGATAAATTTGAGGTTTAAATACCAAGTGGTCCGCAGTAACCGTTTGTTTCTTTTTCTGTTGACCTATGATGTCAATTTTACACGTCACTTGCTTCCTGATTACGTGTGGTTCTTTTAGGAGTAGCTAAACACTTTATTGAAATACAAGACATAATCTCGGAGCAGTAAATTTTCTCAAAGAAAAGAAACACTAATTAGTATGTATAAGCTAGTTTTCTGAGTAAATGTAACTCTAGATACCTAGAAAAACACCAGAATATAGAAAACATGACTAGTTAGCTGCTCTTTGGCTGAAGACAAGTCTGTCAATTGTGTTACTAGCCTAGAGGTTGTGATAAGATTGGTTAGCAGCTATTTCCATGAGCAAATAGTCAAAATAAAAAATGGTCACCACCACTAGTAAAAATTCTAACTTATTTAGAGATTTCTAATTGGAATAGGGTTCGAAATGATGAAAAGAAAATGGTTAGAATATTTTACAGCTGATGGCTTAATGTGAGAATAAAAGCAGACAAAAAAGAAAAACACTACTATTCCCCCTCTTCATCAACATTGAACTTGGCTTTAAATGTTTATTTGTGCATGTACGTGAATTAAACTTGGTTTAAATCACATCTTACAATATTACTTTCAAAACCAGTACATGTCATGGTGAGGTCACCCCCCTTAATATGTACTTTTGCTACCATTTTCACGATTATTTTTGACTAAATAAAGTTTTTTTGTTTCTAGCGGGTTTGTTAGAATCTCCGCTAACAGTTTTTGAGATGCTACATGTGCTGTTTTCCTTAGTTCCCAAATATATTGAAATACCATTTGTATATGTTTCTAGTTTTGATTGAGCTTAGATTTTTGGGCTCTGCAAGAAGCACCCATGTTGCGGTTGAGTGTCACAGGTACCTTTATCCTAATTCCTATTGAATTGAGGAGGTTAGCCGTCCATCAAGATTTCTTTGCGCGTTTTCACATTGCAAACAACTGGGCCTACATTGTTCATTCAGAAAAGATAGGTTTTTTCTTCAAAAAAAACTGAATTTACAAATAGATCTATGTCATAGCCCAAGGTGGACTTTTCTGTCACTGTTGAATTTGTGTAGTGAAAATTTTCCCATCCAATTTGATCTGATATTTGTGCATTGTCTTTGGTTAATTTGATTCCCAGATGGCCTGTCCCCTTTAGGTACCTTGACAGTTGTTTTACAGCTTGAAATAATTCAGTAGCTGGTTTTTTTACTTTCTGTAACAGAAGGTTGACAGTAAATTTTTTATCTAGTCTTGTGTGTAAAGCTAGGTATCTTAACATAACCACTGTCTTCTGGAGGAAAACTGCTTCAAACACTTGTGAGTTAGAGTCTATCATGCTTCTAACTTTCAACGGAGATGGCATTTTGACTGAATTAGAATCTTTCATGATGATCTCATTGATAATTGTTTTAAATAAATCTCCTTGAGGCAGTATCAGACCCCTCCTTCTCCAATTTAATGTGTGTCCTATGTGCTGATTTCGTTTTCCTCTGACTTTCAACTTATACTTTAGGTACGGTTTACCTAGTATTGCCATTATCCCATCCTTACATTAACCAACTAATAATCTGCTGTCCACATGCATGTAAATATACATGGATTTATTCGCATTGAAGAAAAGAGACTCATTTCTGTTGGAAAACAACATTCCTATGGATCTCAGAGTTGATAAGAGGTGACTTTTCCGTTTCCTTGGAGCTTGTTTTTTACTTCAGGGAGGATTTTTCAACTCCCAAACCCATGAATCCTTCCATGGTACCTCAGAATTTGTGACTTGTAAGATTTATATTTGAGCATGAATTAGTTCAAAATAAAATTCAGTTCTAACATCAACCTGATGGGCGTACAAGTATTTATTCAATGTGAGTGACTGAAGGAATTTGCGACATTATTTTCTGGTGATAGAGGAGTATTTTTTAAAGTAGCGCACCATGGGTTCTTTATGGTTACCAAAACAGACCCATCTGGCTTTGCATCTTTTGGATTTTCTAAGCCCATATTTATTTTTAACTAGGAACCCCATTCCTCAAATGATTTCTTCATCCATGGTGGGTGGAACCAGTGTGAAATAATTTTTGGACATGAGTAAATACTTTGATTGCTTCCTTCCACAAGTCTATCTCCACAAAGTTTTGCAATGAGTAGGTGTTAACAGTCTTATAATTTCTATGATATTACGAAACCAGTAGTTAGTAATACTAAAACAAAGATAGTAAGTACAGCAGCATTGAAGCGTGATATTGGTGAATTAAGAAAATACCTGAAGGGAATCTATTCAGTTGTTCAACAATTTTAATGGAAAAACAACGACACAACAATAATATATACCTAGTACTCTATACTAACAGATTTAATGTCAGTTGGTGGAGCTACGCGATGAGAAGGAGTGATAAACTATACCTATACTCCTCCAGAACAATGCGTACGAGTAGAAGGTTAATTATATTTAGTTAAGTTGAACAATAGAACAGTCGACGAATAAGATTTTGATTCTAATAGCTCAAGTCGATGACCACACTCTATTATATACCATTGACAAACCCAATGGTTAGTCATTCTCACATTTCCCCATCACAATTATGTTAAGTCTAAGATACAATAGTCTATATCTATTCTCTGAGTACCCCTTCAGAGATGTCTTCAACGATGGATAGGCAACCCCTGCACAGTCAATAGCCGAGACGATTCTTCTCATTTCATAGCAAGTTTTTCATTGATTCAGCAACAGGAACAAAGTTTTTCAGAATAATGAAATATTAATCAGTTTATCTGTTTTCTATTAGCTGTGTGGTGCCTGGGTCTCTGAATTTTAGTATTCTCTTTTCTTGAAAAATGTTTGAAGTATTCCTGCTTCTGTAGTGAAATGAGGTATGTAGACATAATGTGAGCCTTAGAGGTTTTCTTACATACCCGAAAGACCACAAATAACAAAATTATTTTATAATTATAATAAAATAAGTTTATTTGTATCATAAAAACAAAATTAAAATATAAAATATAAAAGTTATGTACAAAATAAAAATTGTCAAAATACACTTTTACTTGGAAAAACTAAGTAAAAATGAATTTTCAACAAAAATATTGAAATTAAAATATTTTTGGAAAAAAATTAATAACAATTAGTAAAAATTTTTTCTTAAAAAATAATTATGAAAATTATTTCACCATTGGATTCCTCATAAAAAATTAGGTTGGGTCACCTCTTAGTGAAACTTCTGTAACTCAACTCTAAATAAGCTCAAATTAACTCTCAGTATTTTTTGTATCAAAATATTAAAAAGATCAATTTAATCCACACCACATGTGGTGTTAACCATCAATTTTTGTGCTAAAATTGAGGTGTGGTGTGTAGATTAGAAGTTATGAGGAATTCAAGTATTTATAATTGAAATGTCAAAATGTACAGGTGTATTACATGAGTGAACTTGGATTTACATATGCAGAATGAATAATTACAGTGGTTTACTGTAAATCTTCAATTGGATTACATATGTACAATTTTAGTATAGTACATGATGAGGATTTAAAGAAAAGATAAATGAGAAAGATTAATTTTTTTGGGGGGGAAAGGAATATTGCATACAAGGGTTCCAGACTCCCCCAAATTCCTTGCTGAAAGGTGTGGGATGTGGAAATTCATGCAAAAGCTCATTAATTTTGGCCTGAAATTGAGTCACAGGGTTTGTAACTCAATTGATGATGAGGTGTTGATACCAACCAGGGATGTTTTGACTGCTTCCAAGAGAGTAAGACTACCCTCAAGTTGAGAAAATATTATTAAAAAAAGTT
This sequence comes from Austropuccinia psidii, assembly GCA_023105745.1. Taxonomy (NCBI): domain Eukaryota; kingdom Fungi; phylum Basidiomycota; class Pucciniomycetes; order Pucciniales; family Sphaerophragmiaceae; genus Austropuccinia; species Austropuccinia psidii. The sequence continues at coordinate 3,720,217 of JALGQZ010000014.1, forward strand.
TCAAATGGCTTTGAGGTATCTTTAAGCAATTTCTGATGTGTTTTGAAGGCTTTAAACCAGGTATTACCATAGAAATGGCTGATTTAAGGGACTAAAATGGATAAAACCAGAGTTCAATTATGCCATAATTAGCTCTTCTGTTGAAATTGTGTTTATCAAAACTGATTGGAAAATTTTTACTTTTGGAGTAACAAAATTGGTGGTATAAAATAATTTCTTATTTGCATCACTTTGCTCTCAATGTTAAAATATTTTCCTGTTATAATGACTTTAAACACCGCTAAAGAAATAAATGAAAGATTAAAACCACCCTTTTTAATATTTTTAAACATTTTAACCACATGAAAAAATATAATAATTGTTTTTAACTCTCATAATCCTTTCTACCCTTGATGTACCCCAAAAGTGAATTCAAGCATCTTTCATCCATGTTAGCTTTGTCACCTTTTTCCAAATTCACTCTGGTAATTTTTTGGGTATGTTTTCTCTTTAATATTTTTTTAAAGACTTTGTTCTCATATTCATTTCCTGCAGTTATTTACTCAATTAATTCCACTTGAAATTGCTCTGGATTAATTTTTTTGTAGCCTCAAATATCTCTTGTAAACTATTTCTGGATAAATCATTATTGTTGGTAAGAAAATAGATATTTATAATATTCATGTGTTATACCAAAAAGTTTGAAGCCGATAAATTTGGTGTATTATCTTTTAAAACTCTTAAAATTGACTAATTTTAATTAAATTTTACCATATACAAATTTTGAGGACAGGAAAAATACTCCAGTCTTAAGCAAGGTTACATATCAAAGCCTTACATTTGGGGGCCCAGCCATGATATCTTACCTGTGTCACATTTTTTACCTTTTTTTAATCTTTTTTCTTATACCAAAAAATCAAAAAATCCATGAAAAATACCCATAAATTCAAAAAATCATAAAAAATAAAACTTTTCATATTATAAGTGAGGCTTTATTTTTGATTTCTCTTTTGAAAAACCTTTTTTTACTTAAATAAGTTCTCTTTTTCATTTATTATAGTGTCTGGAAATGTTGTAAGATGAGAAAACATCAAAATAGCATCAAAAGAGACTAGAATCATTCCTGCAAGTACTGTTAAGTCTGACCAAAATATAACTGTTATTATAGCTCAGATTAATCAAGAAGAGAAAATTTCTGCTGAATTGGTCAATTTGGATATTATTAATACAGTCCAAAAGGCAAAGAAATTTTCCAATAGTAAGTTTTTGACATAAAAATACTATCTCAAGATTTTTTACTTATAATTAGGCTTTCAACCAGATCAGGAGCAAGCTCTCACCCCTCAAGAAGCTCCCAAAAGTTTTTTAGAAATGATTATGGCAGAAGCCAATAGGTTTCTGAAGGGCAAGGGTCAGTAAATGAATCCCAATCTGACAAATTATGCCATTCTGAAGCTGATAACACTTTTTTTGCCTTCAAACAGAGCTAGAAACATCACAAGAAGCCTCAGTGGACATTTAGAAAGACAGCCAGAAGGCCTAAAACAATGCAATTCAGCACAAAGAGTATCAAATCCTAGAAGACCTCTGCAAAAACTGAATTAACTATTACCTGAGTGTGAGAAAATTTCTTGTCCATATCAATACCTGCAAGTTACTGAATGGATGGAATACATTGATGGAAAAGAAGAACATGATGCTTTCAATAGCAGAATGGAGGAAAAAACCCTCCACCACCCAAACAAGTTCCAAAACCTGCCCCAGTGGCCAGAATCAGCAATTCCAACATAAGAAAGAAGCCACAAGCTATGAAAATGGGCTAGGGAAAAGCACCAGCCACAAAAAAATACAGCCAAGGCACAGAATCCCAAAGATTCAACAGGATGACATGGAAAATGTGTTTCAGATGGACAGAACAATGATGGAAATGGAGAAATGGGAGGAAGCCAGATCAAAATATCAGAAATTATTTCTGATATTCTGTATGAAATTCCAGCTTTGTATATATCTATAAGGATGTAAAAAGTCATATTTCTGATAAATATTCAATTATTTGTAACATTCTTAAGAGAAATACCCTGAGTTTAAGCCAAATAAATGAAACACTTATGTGTTTTGAGAAGGCTTTGAGAAAAATTAGAAAATAAAATAATGAAAATTCATTTTCTGAAAAAAAAAGCAAACAATCCGTCATTATAAAATATTTAACAGAAAAATATTCTAAATTAAATATTGATGAAATAATTGAAACAAGAATAAATACAGCCACAAATATCATCAAAATAGATAATAGGAAAATCCTTGATGATATTAAAAATTCATTTAATGAAGTAAAAAAAAAATACAATTTTCTGGAAAAAGTGTTTTGTTACCTCACAAGAAGAAGTATCAAAATTAACAATGAAATTGAATCAGATCATTTTTGATAATACTACACAAACAGAATTATGGCAAGAAATGACAATTAAAGAATAAATGTATAGAATTGAGTTAATCAATTTAATAAAAGGATTGCAAAATGAAGTCAGGAATTCCACAAGGTGTAATACCAGTAAAATAAATGAAATTGGACAATTAATTCACACCTTACCATGAATGTCTACTCCTCTGAACCAAAATGAGATAATAAGTAATTACAACCCACAATTATTTGATATAGAAAATTCACACATGAAGAATGAGTTTTCCACTTCTTTCCATAACTTAGAACTATCAATGGGAAAAGCACTTTTGAAGGAAGTACCAAAACTTAAACAATGGCCTCACTCCAATGGTGAAGGAGAATATATATGAACATATGGAATTAATAAGAGGTATTTGGGGTCACCTCTGGGTAAAATTTCTGTAACTCAACTCTAAATAAGCTTAAATTAATTTCTTAGTATTTTCTGTACAAAAGTTGAAAATGCTCAAAACCTTAATTTAATTCACACCACATGTGGTGTTAACCATCAATTTTTGTGTTAAAATTGAGGTGTTGTGTGTAGTTTAGAAGTTATGAGGAATTGAATTATTTTCAATTGAAATGTCAAAATGTGCACGTGTATTACATAAGTGAACTGTAATTTACATATGAGGTATCAATTATGACAGTTGTGTACTGTAAAACTCAATTGAATTGTATGTGTAGATTACAAGTGTATTACATGATGAGGAATTAAAGAAAAAATAAATTGGAAAGATTAATTCTGGGGGGGGAAAGGTACTCTAGCTCCAAGGGGGAGCCAAACCCCCAAACTCCTTGCTTACAGGTATGGGATGTCAAAATACACGCAAAGGTTCATCAATTTTGGCCTGGCATTGAGTCACAGGGTCTGTGACTCAATTGATGATGAGGTTTTGATACCAACCAGGGCAGTTTTAACTGTTGCCAAGAGGGTAAAGCTACCCTTAAGTTGAAAAAATCTTAGTAAAAAAAGATTGAACTGGTTTCTACGTCTCTCAAAAAAATTTGGACGTGTTTTGAAGGCTCTAGACCAGGTATTACTAAAGTAATGGCTGATTTAAGGGTCTAAAATGGCTAAAACTAGCCCTTTTTTGGTCTAAACCAGAGTTGAATGATGCCATTATTGGCTTTTCTGTTGTCATAGTGTTTTCCACAACTGAGAAGAGTAAATTCCACTTTTGTAGTAAGAAAATTGATGGCTATAAAAGAATGTCTTCTCTGCCCCACTTTTCTCTTCATCTTAGAATCTTTTCCTTTTATAGTTAGTTTAAAAACTGTTAAAACCAATCAATGAAAGATTCCAACCACCCTTTTGATATCAATTTAAGCCTTCTAATCACATTAAAAGATCATTATAATCATTTTTTGTAACTCTTATAATCATTTTTACCCCTTGAACAACCCCATAAGTGAATTAAAGCATCTTTCATCATTGTTAACTTTGTCACTTTGTTTCCAAATTCACTCTGGTCTCTTTTGGGCATGTTTTCTCTTTAAATACCTTTTTGAAGAATTTTTTATTTAATTAATTTCTTGAAGTTCTTTGTTAAATTAATTCCAATTGAAATTGCTCTTGAAGAAATGTCTTTTGTAGCCTTAAATATATGTTGTAGAGTATTTTTGGATGAATTTTTATTGTTGGTAAAACAATAAATCTTTATAAGATTATTGTTTTATACTTATTAAGGTAAAAAAATAAAATTGGTGTGTTTTCTATTAAAAATACTATTTCATATTATTTTTTAATCATATTTTACCTTATACAAATTTTGAGGACAGGAAAAGTACTTGATTTTTAATTTAAGTTTAATATCCACACCTTACAGCTTATTGCCTTATGAAAGTCAAAAGTAGTTAAAATAGTCTGCATGTAGTATACACCCTTACTTAAATCTCAACCAAATGACTATGCACAGCATGTGTTATATTAAAACAGAAATCACATCATCTTAGCCACAACAGTAAGTTTGTCAGTTTAAAAATTTTTCACCTGAACTCATTTCAAATTTCAAAAAGAAGAAACACAGCCATGAAACCTTAATAAATTACATACACTTCTACCAAGGCTAAAATATGGCATATGAAAAGGAAATACAAGGTCATTATGTGATACTGCACCCACTAACAGCTTATAATGTGACAGAAAAGAGGCTGTGCACAAAAACAATCTCCAGCAAAAATGATATCACCCCATGCATGCAAGGAAAATCCCTGAATATTATGTGATAATCAGCTCACCAAAAGCTCATCTTGTGATAAATGGAGGTTTTTCAGAGGGAAAACTATCACCTGACCCATGCAAGAAAGTTACTCATAAAAAAAAGTCAAGTGATGGAATCAAGAGGAATTAAAGTTGGAAAATACAGCTCCCATGGAGGGCACCTTGGGCTCCCAAAAGGTATACATAGAGGGGCTTTCTCCCCCCAAATTTTGCAATTCCCCCATGCATGCTATAACCACTGGAATAATTAATCACTCACTTGGGAGGTAGTCCCGCATATTATAGTAAATTTACTTTCCCAGTAGCCAAGCTCAGTGGAAGTATAGTGTTGGAGATTTCCCAGTAGCTAAGCTCAGAGAAATAATAGTATTAAAAATGAAAATTATCCAGTACCAAAGCGTAGGTTTACTACTCTATTGAAATATTTTATCCAGTAAAATTAACACCATTGATGAATATTTAAGATTAACTCACCCCTTTAAATATCTCATATCAAAGAAAATTACCTCTTAAATTTAACAAATACAACTTTATCTTATTAATAACCACTCTTAAAGTATTAAAAAAACATTTAAAAGATATTGTTTTAATCTATTATAGATTTGACTTATTAAAATGACCTTTATCAACACTAACTAAATTTTCCAGAACTCCTGCAATAATCCATCTTACTAAACATTTATCACCAAGAAGAAACCACTCACCCAAATTTCAGTAAAATAAAAGTTACACATACAAATATTTCATTAAATCTAAAAGTTAACCAAAATTACTCAAATTATATTTTCTTATTATATATTGAATAGGTCTGATCTGAGAATGTTCAATTTTGTCTTCTGCAGTTGTAAAGCCACTTACTAATTTTATTTTGACTTTTGAGCTCCAAGGAAGATTTTGTTCAGTATCCTAGGAGGTGCAGGGTATACACCCTTGCCACCCTTGTTTACAGGAGTTATTAGAAATTCAAAACTAGTTACCTGAAATTTACCCCTGCAGATACTGCCACATTTTAATCCCACACAAGAGGAGTTCCCACAGAACTAGCCTTCAAAGTAGGGGACTTAGTTCTAGTTTCAACGTGAAATTTCAATAATATCAAAGGCCAAAAGAAACTTAAGGATTATGATTTAGGAACTTTTGTTATTGTTTCCTTAGATAAAAACAATGCAAATAAAGTGGAATTGAGTGGTGAATTGGAAAATAAACACCCCACACTCCCAGTCAGCTTGATAAAATCTTATCAACCAGCTGAAAAAGAATTTTATTGTTTAACTGTACCACCAGTGGAAAAGAATGAAGACAAAAAGATACAGAAAGTAATCAAAGAATGGATACTTGGGGGTTAAAATAAAAGAGAATATCTTTTTGATATAGAAACACAGTACATGAAGATGGATGGCTGGCATAGTCAGACATACCTGACTGGGATGAACCTTTGAGAAGATTTAGGCATTAAAGAATGCCAAAAGCCTCAATATTTCTATAAATATGCTTTTAATTACTTGATCTGAGTAATATAAAGAGGTTGGAAAATGGAAATAAACCCCCTTTGAAGACCTTTCCTCGTTAAATATCATTAATATAATTTCAGTACAATTTTACTTTCTGGTTGGAGGGAATGTGAGCCTTGACATATAGCTTACATACCCAAATAGGTCTTGGTTAATATTAAAATAAATTCTGAACTATGCATAACCCATAATTTATTCATATTTCCAAAATCTATCATTTTTAAATTTATAAAAGATGAATAACTTTTTTGTAAATATGTAAATCCTTGGATTTGGGGCCAGAGTTGGATTCTACACAAAAATCCTTGTAGGTTATTTCCATAGAGGAATCCCATGTTACATATGCACTTAGATTAGTGTTATTCATGTTTCTGGCTCTTAAAATTGCAGTATTACTACATACAGTTTTGGTACACCCATAGTGGATATCAGTCTTTTAAGCCTGAATTACTATTTTTGACATGAAATAAAAATAGCTAAGGGGGACAAAACATGTCAAAGAGATCCAGGGTACCCAACTTCTGAGTCCTCTGAGGCGTGAAAAGCTCCAAAAATTGGCTCTATGGATTATCATGGCCCAAATACAATAGTAAAGCCTTTTGGGAACTTGTTTATCAAGTTAAAGTCCCAATAAATCATAATGAAATACCTAATAAGCTGCTATCTTGACATGACAAGAAGGTAATGAGCTACTCTAACTCCTGTAATAATGTCAATTATTAATTAGTTTCCATTGATAAAGCCTTAAAAGAGTTATTAAACCCTTTTTGGACTATTATCCATGCCTTTACCTCATGGTAACCAGCTACAACTGTGCTATTTGCAATTCTATGTATAAATAAGGTAAAAACTTCAAAAATTCATTAAAAATACAATTATTAATGAATATTTCTGAAACATTTGGGATCTATGGAAAAAAATATAATCTGTATTAAAACAAAAAAGAATTTGGACTTCATAATTCAAATCAAAGGTTTTACTCACAGTCAATTTTTGATGATTCCATTGGAAAAACTGCACCTTTAAGAATTCACAGAAAAAAATCTGTGATTAAATTCAAAACAAAATTAATCATTATTTTGGAATAAAACAAGATTTACACTTTTTACTCCTTTATTTCTTAACCATAAATGGGTTGGTAGTCACGTAAACTGACTTAATTAAGTAATTATGATAGTTGTATGTGACAATAAATGATGTAACCCATCATCCCAAAAGGATTAATACCCTCTCACCAAAACGTTTTACAGTTTTCTCCATGGAAGGCCTTTGTGAGCTGTTATTGACTTAAAAGAGGCCTTCTCTTGCTTTTTTACAAACAATGTTATTATCCAATTAGATCTTTAGTACCAACAAGTAAATATTAGTTATTTATTTTCTTAAGTGTTTAAAATCTTGAATAATAGAAATAAACTATCCCAATAGTATGAAACTCTGAATTTTTGTATTGCTTCTATAAGCCAAATTTTGATCTTTTAAATCCACAATTAATCTGTCAAATCACTCTAACACTTCTTTACAAGGTATTATTGGAGTATTAGTGGGTGTTCTTTCTTAATTCTTACATTTTTTTCTAGTAAAATATTTCTTCAAGAATTAAATTTATAATCATTCTTGCAAAAGATAATTATAAGTTAAAATGATTTATATTATTGTAATAAGGAGTTTTATTATTAAATAATTCTTGTAATTGATTCTTGTAGACAATTAATGATTACTGTTATAATTACTAGTAGTTTATTTCATGTGGAAGAAATAATTAAGTAATTTATTATTTAATTGTGGCTCTAATAACTTTATTTATTTTATTTCATAACAACAGTCATAATACCATTAATTAATAGTAATATTATCAATAGTTTCATAGGCATATCCTACAGTGAAAGCCCACAAAATAAAATAACAAGTATTTCTGTGTGAAAACCTTCCCTTTATGAGCCCCAATATTCAAAAAGAAATACTTTTGTCTGAATCCATAGGCCTGTCTAGCAAGACATAGAGAAAACTATTTTCAGGTTGGATTTTCCTAACACACTGAAAATGGGCCTGGAATGAAGCTTGTTGAAACAGGAAGGGTGTATGAACTGTAGCTGCACAAGAGGGTTTGAATAGTTGCATGTGACAGGGATCCAAACAGCCACAGAAAGGTAATAATATTTTCAGGGTTAATTTTGTGTGAAAAATATGCACATCAAGCTAATTAGAAATACATGGCCAACTGAGTGTGACTTACAGACACCCAAACTCTCATGGACCACATGTGATGTTGAGGCACAATAATGTGTGGTATTAACCTGATTGTGTTAGGAAATCAGACTTGTGCCATTTTGAGTCATGTGATATGTGCATGTGCATGTAATATGAACTATTGAAGTGGCTTAATCACTAATTTATTGTGGCATACCACCACACCCAATGTGAAGATGGGAATGTTCCAGTTTCAGAAAAATTCATGTGAATAAATGAGGCCTTTACTGGTCACAAGGGAAACTTCATTGAAGAAAAGCTGAATTCAGTGGATTATCAAGGAAAAAATTTACATTAATCTCAAAGATTTTCAGTAATATGTCACTATATTATGAGCCATCAATGAAGGTCAAAACTTGTGACCGACATTCAATTTTTATCATAATGTTTTAAGATATTTTATGTTGATTTTCTATCAATTCGTCTTTGTCAAAAAATCTTGGTAAATAGTTTATTCCTATTATTGTTTCTATTAAAATGCAAATTTAAAGGATAACTTGAAGCTAGACTTTCCAAGCTACTTAAACCAACTTTCAAAAGGTTGCTATAGTGAGCATTCAATTCGTCAAGCAAAAAGTGAATGAAGAGAGCTCTTATTTCTTCATTGAAAGGATCATCAAAACCCTTTCTCTTTAGGTACCACTTTCAATATTCTTAGAGGATATCAATATACTTTTCAAACAAATTGATAGGGTTAGCCACAGGACTGTGAATTAAAATCACGACAAACATTCCATGCAATAGGTGTGCAGTCATCCATGTCCCAGCTTTTTCCAAACAGGAACTGTAGTGATAATCAGACATGAGTAATCCATGTGATTCAGCAGCCAGAATAACAGAGGAATTTTTGGTCCCATTTATTGTTCATAATTCCTTAAAAGAGAAATATTTTCTATGGTGCAGCAGTAGAAAACATAAGTAATAGTGTTCACCTTGAGTGATCCTAAATATCCTGAAATAAGGGATCTATCATTGGAAGCAGTCCAGATGAAATCACTTTCTTATAATGCAATCTATAGTAATCTTAAATTTTATCTTCAGAAATAATTAATTTTTTATTATCAAAGAAAATTGTCTCAAAAATATTGAGATGGGGCCAATCTAGTAAGAAAGTTGAATCAATATTCAAAATTTTTAAGGTCAAAGATCCATTGTTCAGCATTCAAGATGGATAATAAGCTCTAATAAGCTTATTAATAATAACAAATTGAAGTGATTTCATCCTCAAAATACATATTACACCGTTTCTCTTATCTTTTGGCTTCATTTGATTATATATTACTGTTGATATTAGTGATTGAAACTGGAAAATACCATGGTTAGACAAACATTGCAGTGTGATTACTTGCCAATTGTACTGTACTGTCTAAGCTCATCTAAGGAAATTCATGCCTTATGGAATTAATTTCATGAAGGTAATTCTACAGTTAATAATGAATATATTTTTCATGGTAGATTGGTTGATTTTGCTTCAGCCTATTCAATTTGGAAGGAGTTTTAAATTCAAGTATCTATGCAACGCTTACTGGGGCTGAGGGAGATTGCAGGAGTACAGAAAAGCATTAACATTGACATATGTGTTAAAGAAAGATTCCTCCTATATCATGAACTCAATATTACAAGGATTCATACTTATTTAGTTCAACTTTCTAAGCAAATTAAATACATTTTATCCTTATTTAACATACATATTGTGTTATTTGTTCGCATTTTTGCAAATAATACCCTTAAGAGCTCATACCCCCATTTGACTGAGGCTTTTTCTGGTCACCAATATTTGAGGAGTTCTGGAATCTTATTAGAAAAATTATCATTTGGTTTAATTTTCTGATTTGGGAGAATCTATTTATTGGAAAGGCACAAATTTCTCAATATTGAGCAAATGTGGTTGAATTATCTATTGACACAGTCCAGAATCTCCCACCTTTTAAAGTACTAAGAAAATGGAATTTATTCTTGAATATTCCTTCATGAGGTCTTCTGATTTACCCTTTTTTCTGTTATCAAGGGAATTGTGTTCATTCAATGACATCTGTTGGATGATAATTGAAAATTAAATATACACCTTGTATAAGAAAGCCCCTTCAGAAGCTTCTAGACTACCATGACAGGGGAAACCCATCCTTCCAGGAGTTTGTTTCCATGAGGATGGAACTTTGGTATCAGAGATAGTGAGTGGAGAAGCTCTAGAACCTCCACCTTGATTTGGTGATCCCTGAGTGTGATGATGTTGAGCTCAGAGGGGAATTCAGAAGTGGGTATGTACTCCATATAATATCTGAATACCAATTGGAGGTTTTTTTGTGTGAGGGGAAGAATTTGAAAGTAATTTTGATGGGCAGAAGTGGAATTAGTGAGGAGGGAATCAGATATTGGTTTTTGAGCATCTTTTTTCAGAGAACTGGTTTCTCTAAATGTTATTTTGTAAACAAAGCTCTTGGAATTCATTTAATCTACTTTTGAAAAGTAATTTTCAGATTATTTATGCTGGGATATCAGCGTATGGCTCAAAGCCATCTCACAAGCATGAAATTCAAAAGTATCATAAAAATGGTACATAAGAAGGAGTCTAATATACACCTCTAACCATTATAAAACCAAACAAAGGTAAAGTAGGGCCACAAACCCAAAGAGGAGAATCCAAATAGGTTAGTATGTAAGATTCAGAAGATCCAAGAGAAAAACTCCTCCTTTCTGAAAATATTATTCTTGTGACCAAAAAATAAGTAATACCCCAGTTGTTGAGGTTGTAAAATCTTTAAGTAATCTTAACCTCTCATTTAATATCTTAATTTGGAATAACATACCAAAATAGTGGGTTCTTTTATTAAATAAATTAATGAGTTCTATCTAATGGTACTATTCAAAAGCCTGTAGAAACTCTAAATCATCAATTATCAAACAAATACTATTTGTAAAACCTGGAAAATTATACCATTTTTTCACCTCTCATCTAGCTTCCACAGTTTTAATTGGAGAACTGTAGGGTATCGTATTTTATGGAAGATTTTAATTAGTTATAAAGAAGAATCTAAACCTTAATCCTTTGTTTTACACAGATCAAACTTTATTGGAACTTTTCTCTCAATACAAGAAAAATACTATTTTACAGAGAATTAAAATAAATTTGAGCCTGTATACCTTTGGAATACTCAATCAAAATTTTGCCAGGATAATATGAAATGTTTGGAGCTGATTTCAGCTACAAATTGAATTACTTTTGAGCTCTTTATCTTTAAAAACAACAAAGGTCTTGAGGAGTTAAGGTTATAATTCTACACCAAGTGGTATTGTGGGATATTACCTCAGAAAATTGCATTATGAGGTTTAAAATCTCCCAAAAGGCTGTTTATGAGGTGATTTATCATAATTTGGATGATAAATCATCTCACCTTTTTGTGAAAGGTGTTATTGTCAGATACTCTCACATGAAATTGATCTTTGAGTCACCAAATAGATTAAGATAATGGTTAAACTTTGATTAATCATAACCTGACCAATCAGAGGCCCTCATAAATTTAATTTACAGCTTCTGACACATAATAATCATTAAAAACTGTCTTGAATGTTTGTAGAAACTTTTCTTCACCCTGTATGCAGTAAAAATGGCAATGTGTGGTACCAAAGCCACATTTCAGCTCATTACAAGGCTTTACTGAGCCTTTGAGATCACAAATAAGCCACAGGAGTGAACAATTTGACTCTGTGGTCATTTTGAAAGCTGGATGTCCTCCTACTGTCCTGGAGTAAGATGAAAAGAGTTCTTCTCCTTCCCAAAATAGGAAATAATCTTATCATCTTATTATTAAGTGGTTAAACTGTTTTAGAAAGAGGTAATTATTATGATATATCAGATATAAATAGAGTTTAAATTCTTTTTTCAATTATTATTGCAACTCAGAAGATAACTGGGGAAACAAGTGCTTCCAATAGACTCATAACAACTATATAGCTATAGTAGTCCCCTTTTAACTTGTTTTTTTTATTAATTTTGAGTCACACTCATAGTAGTAGCTTTTGATTAATTTATGATATGCTCATAGTGAAAAAAAACATGATATATATTTTGGATTTGAACTCCAGAATACAAAGTTTTAAATTTGCATAAAACTCCAATACTCCAATTATTAAATTAACATTATATCAAGATTAACCATTGGGGATTTATCCTTATAGAGAATTTATTCAGAGATAGAATATCATACTCCATACTCAGATGGAATCTCTTTGTTTTATTTTTGGGTGGTCTGAAACCATTTTAAAATAGTTGAGTTGTGATTTTGGTATGAGTGTGTGTAGTGAAATTGAGCTCCAATTATTTCAATTTGGTAATTTTGAGTAGAGAATGATCACAAATATTGGTTCCTGAATTGGAAAGAAGTCCTGTAAGCTTGGAAATGAAGGCCAAATATGCAATGGCTATGAGAATGGAAACACATATGGAAGATTCTTAAGGACAATTTGAGGTAGGGTAAAAGTGAAAGCCTTGCAAGAGTACTTTCAGCTCCTTGCTAAGTGTAATTTAAATTTAATCTAATTGAGAGCCAGTTTTCTCCTTGGACCCATGTATGATTGCAGAAAAATAAACATTATCCAGCTTTAATTCCTCATTTGGGGATAGATTGAGACAAATTAGAATAATGAGACCAATTCTGGCCAAGTGACTTGACTTTCCATTAGCATTAAGACAATAATCAGAAATTGTGAATTCCTGTAAGGTTTGTCTATGAAACTCTTGATAATAGTAGAAAACTCAAGAGTACTATGACTGTCCTCAGTAGAAATATATAATATAATGAAATATTCCAACCACAAATTTAAATATAATTATTAAAAATAATGATATAAAAAAATGAATTTCATTATTATTATGAAATATAATAATTATAATAAATTATAATTACTATATTATTGTTATAGTCACTGACAGTTATAACAATAAGAAGTGTAAAGCTCTTAATGAGACAATTACATGTGGAAAATATGAATATTAACAACTTATAAATAGTATAAATATTATTTATAAAAGAATTAAACACACACTGTGCAGAAATAATTCTTATAGAATAAAATTTTATATAAAAAACAAATACTAGATAAAAAATATAGAACTTTTTAGAGAAAACTTACTTATAATATTTATTTAATACAACAAGTCAAAAAACAACAGTTATTATATTAAATGATAATTATAAGTTAAAAACACGCCAAAAATCAATAATTTTAAAGATAAAACAACTTTTTATAATAAAAATTAAGATTAAAGAGTTTTTAAGAGGAATTTGTGGATTTTTAAAAGATATTTAAGATGATAATTTTATATAATAAAATATATTATTGGTGATTACAACAATAATCTAAATTCTATTATTTCAATTCTTTAATTTTATTTAATAAAGAATAAAACAACTTAAGAATTACCTCAATAATAAGATTTTATATTTAATAAAACTTTACCTGTTTAAATTTCTAATATGATTGGATTGATAATGAATGATGGATAAAAACAGTGATGAAAAGACTCTTTTTATGTCTTCAGAGCAGCACTCATGATTCATAATGGATATAGAGGGCGTGCTCAGGTCAAAACTGAAAAACCATGCTTAAAAATAAGGTTCTTAACTTAAGGTAACTTATTTTTAATTGCAATTTAAAGTTATCAGTGTTATTCTTAACTCCATGTAACTTTAATCCTCTTTCAAAATAATTATTTTAAGTTTTTATTATAAATAAACTTATTTATATTAAAGTTCATCACATGAACAATTTGAAAAGGGAGTTTCAAGCAGAAATCTCTTAAACTCAATTTTTAATTAATTTTTAAAGCAATTATCATTTTCTTTGAGCTTTAATTAAAAGAGTAAGTTTCCAGGCTAATTACCAAGGAAATTTATTTATAAAAAATACCTAAAATTTAATTTATATGTAGATAATATGAAATTGTAAGCTGTGTGAAATATTCAAGAAAATCCATTAAGAATTGGATTTTTAATTAATTTTTGAAGTTGTTGCTATTTTTCCATGTAAAATAGCAATACACACCAAACCTTAAGTTTTGATAAGGTTTTAATGCTTGAAACCTTAAAGTTTTAAGCTTATTTAAGCTTGTTAAGCTTAATTAAGCTTTTACAGTTCTTAAAACCTTGAATTCAAGCCTGCATATTGGGATTTACCCTTTGGCAGCTTGAAATTCCTGTCTAAATTGGGATAAAACCAGTTTAAACTTTAATGTTGGATCAAAGTCTAACCTGAAAGTTTCAATAAGGTTGAAAATCCTCCAATACAGGTGGACAACCTTAATTGAATCCTTTCATATCCAAAAAGTTGGGTACCCCAGCTCTATTTGGTCTTTGTTCCTTTGTTCCCACTTTTTGCGTGGATTTTGACCTTTATTTATTTAAAGCCATACTATTGCGTTAAACCCTTTTAAATTGAGCTCACACAGGATTTACATTCTGTATGGCAAATCCTTAGCCAATTAAGTAAATATACACCACACCTCAATTTTAACCAAATTTTTGGTAAGTTTGCATAAACCTTATACAACTTTAAATTTAAGCTTATTTAAGATTAAATTTAACAATTTTAAAAAAATGTTAAAAAGTTACATTAGTACTGTGAGATTCTTAAATCTTCTCATAACATAGGAAATAAGTGTTTTTGGGTATAACACTTTATGGATGTACCCTAGGTAATTTTCGGTGTAGAATCCAAAAATGACATAATATTTATAACTTTGTTTATCAAAAAAAAAGTTATACTTATTTTTTGTTATTTTTTATTTTCAATTCAATTAAAAAGTCTATTGAAGACAAATTTAAATGTGTATAGAGTTATTTGTGGCCTTATGGGTATGTTATACATACCTCACAGGCTCACATTCCCTACCACCAAAAAAAAATTGTACCACAATTTTTCTCTTGTAGTATACCCCCAAGTTATTTGGGGGGGGGTATAATCCACTGTCCAAACTCTCTAGTTATACTTTTCTAAGTATGTAAAGCACACAATTCAAACTTTTTATTGAGCAATTGGCCTTCTCTCATGTCTGAATCTTCTGAGAAACTTTTGGGAATCAGGTATTTTGTTTTCTACAATCCATTCTTATTCATGTTGTGGATTTTTATACCTGACAAAGTATTCTCTTTCATCATTTCCCCTAAGTCTTCTTTCTTTCAAGACTTTTACTACCTTTTTCTCCTCACTTTGATCTAGTGGGGGTACTTCTAAGGGTGTTTCATTTCTCAAAGGAAAAAATTCCTTATAACTTGAAGTGTAATGCTTTACTAGCCTGACAGGGAAAGTTGGATGTTTGTTTTCCAGTTCTCCTGACAGTTCTACTTTTACTGCATTTGTCCCATGAAGGGCTTTAATAATAAATGGTCCTGCAAAGGAATCTTTTAATTTCTTTGGGCCTTTAATATTATTAAAGTTCAAGGTTGAAACTAGTATTAAATCCCCTACTTTGAATTCTGGGGTCTTATGACTTTTATCCCATTTCTGTTTAGCATATTCAAAGGAATCATTCATAATTTGATTTGAATGATGTCTTACTTTATTAAGCAACAACTGAAAGCTTGAAGCAGTTGGATGAATATCAACCAGATCTTTTTTCAAAGTATCAATTGGAAGTTTGGGGTTCCATCCTTTTTCCAACATTGCAGGAGTTTTGCCTGTTGAAGCATGGATGGAGGTCTTGTATGCTAATTCCAATGCTGGTTTAAGAGTACACCAATAATGGGTAAAGCCATCAGAATCTTTAAACTCCAGGCCATAAGCATAAAATCTTCTGATCATGTCCTCAAGGGTTTGAATCATTCTTTCTGCCAGCCCATCTGTTTGTGGATGGTAGGCTGTTGAGAATGATAGTTTTGTACCCAAAATCTTATGTAAATTAGTCCATAAGGCTGATGTAAACTTTGGGTCTCTGTCACTAATGATGTTTTTAAAGAGACCAGTATGGGATATTACTCTATTCCAGATCAAAAGAGCTGTATCCATAGCTGTGTCACCTTTTTGACATGGTAAAAAGATTGGTGTTTTGCTATATCTGTCCACAATAACAAGACATGCATTGTAACTTTTATCACCTCCAGGTGGCAAGGCAGCTACCCAATCCATGTGAACCACTTCCCATGGGGTACTTGGTTGTTCCATATAAATCATCAAATAAAATCTTTTACCAGTAGCTTTATTTGCTTTCTGGCATCTATCACAACTGTGACAGTACACAATGACATCTTTTCTCCAAGATGGCCACCAGGCACATGTCTTAATTCTTTCCATAGTTCTGTCTTCAGAAAGATGTCCAGAATATATGTTATCATGGCATTCTAGTAGTATGGTGTTAATTAACATTCTACTACATAGGACCATGACACATGTGTGTTTAGATCTATGATATAGTATACCATCAAACAAATGGAATCTTCCATTATCATAAGATGTTTTCCAAATATCATCCAGAGAACTAGCCAAGGCTACATCTTTGCAATCTTTGTCAAGTAGAGCAGTAAGAATATGACAATTCTTATCTTGCTTATAGCTTTCTCTAACTTCTTCAAAGAATTCTGTTCCAACATCTGTGATATTAATTCCTTCAATTGGAATTTGGGTTCTGCACTTGTATGAACATAGGCAGGGTTATCAGGTGTGTTTGGTAATGCCCATCTACTTAAGCCATCAGCATTCTTATGAATATTTCCAGCTTTATGTACTATGGTCATATTACCTCTATACTCCTGTATAGCAATCTGCCATCTTAACATGTGTCTATTTGGAGTTTTCATATTAGGAAGTGATTTTACTGCATTACAATCAGTAATTACTTCAAACAAACTACCATCAAGATAGTAACAAAGTTTTTCCAAAGCCCAAACAAGGCAAAGGCACTACATTTGGCTAGCTCAATATCTTTCCTCAGTAGGTTTAATTTGTCTTGAAATAAAACAAATTGGACCTTCATAAGGTTTGTCATTGACAATTTGAACTTGATGAAGAGCAGCTCCTAAACCTTCACCACATGCATCAATATACAGCTTGAAAGGAAGCTTCCAGTCTGGCATCAATAATAATGATGCATTGGTCAAGGCATACTTGATTTTATCATATGCTTGAATCCTCTCCTGTGTCATTTCAAAACAGTTTTCTGATCAAAAATTCTGTATAATGATCTGGCATGGATTTCAAAATATTTAAGGTGCTGCCTGTAATAACTGGCAAACCCTAAGAAAGACATCATTTCCTTTTTTTTCTGGGGAATTTGTTTCAGTAAAACTGCAGCCACTTTGTTTTTGTCAACACCAAGGCTCAGTCCTGAGACTACATTTCCTAGAGCTTTTAACTCATGAAATCCAAAATTAAATTTCTTCAGAGATATTTTCATGTTCACTTGAAGAATTTTCTTAAGTACTAATTAAAGTCTCTCTAAATGTAATTTCCAGGTTTCTGAACAAATGATAATGTCATCAATATAAATGATTAATCATCCTTCTGACAGTTCATGTGGGAAGATGGTATTCATCATTCTCTGATAATGAGTGGGTGAATTTTTAATACCAAGAGGCATTCTCAAATACTCATAAATCCCACAATGAGCAATTAATCTCAATAACTTTCTAGCATGAGGTGTCAAAACATTCTGATGAAAGCCTTTCAGAGCATCCATGGAAGTAATGAATGTTGCTTTGGATAATTGAGTCAAAGTCTCATGAATTCTAGGGATTGGTTACCTGTCTGGAATAGTATAGGTATTCAGTGCTCTAAATTCACCAACCATCCTTGACTTATCATTATGCCAAGTAATGATTACTGGAGTTGTGACTTCTACCTCCTCATTGTGTCCAACCTTTGTAAGAACTCCCAGTTTCCTTAGTTAATTAATATGATTTTCTAATGCTTCTCTAGCCCTAGGGCTAGCTGGGTAAGCTGGTCTTCTTAATAGTGGCGGATAAGGCCTTTCCACATTAAGCATAATGTCCACTTCATGGCCTTTTATAGCCTCAAGTGGTTCATTATCTGAAGCAAAGGCTCCTCTGTATTGACATAAAATTTCAATCAGTTCTTCCTTCATTTCTAGAGTTAATTCAGGACTAATTTGTGCATCAATCAATTGACTTGACCCAAATGTTTTCTTATGAACATTTTTTACTTGTTTAATGACAGTAATTTCTCATTTTTCTAGAGAAAAAGCAAATTTTTGTCTTTTATTTTCCCCTATAGTGAAATACCTGTCTTTATGATTCTTAATATCAATACCATAAATATTGAGATAATTATTCCCAAGTATAAAGTGTTGTGAAGTACAGTTATTCATGACAACAATTTCAATTTTCAATCTTATACTTCCTGCAGGATGAGGAAATATTATTGCTGCTTCAAATACACCCAAGGGGTGCATATGTTGGCTAGCACTGCTGAATGTTATACCTTCAATGGGCATTAATTTGTCTTGCCAATTGGTATAAACCTTGTAAAGATAATCCTTTCCAACACAAGTGCAAAAAGCACCTGAGTGAAGGTGTATCTTGGCTTCTGTGTTGTTTATCACAATATTAGTGATACAAGATGAACCAGCTGTATAGCCTTTACCTCTGGCAGGTTTGGTTTCTGCATTTTAGCATCTTGCACATGTATGAGAGCCATACATTCATCACTATACTGTGGTAAATGAGTGTGTACCTCAGTGACTTCAAAAGAAACATTAATGTTTTCTATACTAAGCTCCTCTGGTACTTCTTCTTCTTCTGAAGGCTCAGAATCACTTTCATGTAAAGATACATCAGTTGTTTCTTTTGTGTCTTCCACTTTTTCAGCATTTATCTCATTGATTATTGTCTTTTTTGGGCAAGTGTTTGCTAAATGAGATGTGCTTCCACATTTGTGACATTTCAAAGGTAGTCTGTCTTGTGGCTTATTTGGTTTTGAAATTGGTTTCCTATTAGTCTTATTGTCTATTGGGGATTTGGACCAATTTATTCCAATTTTTGTTCTAGTAGTTATGTCCTCCATAGCATTGATATAATCTTCTGTAGAGCAAGGTTCAATACATCTGCTTCTTATAGCATGCTCAAGGTCACCACCAGACTTTCTTAATATCCTTTTATGTACCATTGTTTCAGACATATCAGGATGAAGGGCAGTTAATCTGTCCTTCTGTTTAAGAAACCAAGACATGGGGCTGTCCCTCTCAATATTAAAAATGGCTTCTTAAAAAGAATTTTCCATTCTAAATCTCCATGAATCATTTGCCCATTTGGAAATGATTTTTTCTTTCCACCAAGGCCAAGAAGGTTTATCATGGTCTTGTCTCATTTTGTGATACCATTTCTTTGCTAATCTGGTAAATAATGAGTGTAATCTTGCACTTATGTATTCATCTGGTATGTTAAAGTCTTCTTTAAACATATCAATTGTTTTCATAAATTCCATATGATTATATTCTCCTTCACCATTGAAGGTTGGCCATTCCTTTAATTTTGGAATGTCTTTGAAATTGCAAGCAGTTTCCACCTCATTACTTGAAATGGTATGATGTAAATCATTAAGCACATTTCTGTCAAGAATTGGTGTGGATTGCCTTGGCAATTCATTTTTCAGTGATATATTATTAATACTTGATTGAATGTCCTCTTTCAACTGAAGTCTTGCTTTATCACTTTTTTACAGTTGTTCTTGAAAAAGAGCTGCATTGTGACCAGTTGAATTTTCCAAGTTTTGAACTTGTAATTTCAATTCTCTTAATTGTCCAGTTATAAAAGGAATTGAATTGTCATCTGGTTGATTGAGCAAAGTAGCTTTAGACTAAATTCTTTCACAAATTTGCGTCAAAGACACAATATTGTCCTTATTAACATTTTCAAGTCCAATAATGGTCTTTTGTTGTTCTTTCACTTGTAATATCTCATTACCCAGCTTTTGTTGGTATACTCAAATGTTTTAAGCTTTGTTATGATTTCTTTATTACAAGATTCAAATTGAGTTACAAGCTTAACAAGATTTATTTTTTTGGGAAAGATTGGCTCAATCTTTCCTCCTCCTTGTTTTTGAATTCCATCAGAGTTCTTGCCATATTGAACACATTGTCCATGGCTGTCTTTTCTTTTTTTGGGATTCTGTAATTCTGCGGGTAAGGCTTGTTCCATTTGGGTTTTGCCTTTTGCTTTCCCTTCTGATTGGTTTTTGGGCTTGCTTGGCACTTGTTGAGGCATATTTTTGCTGGTGGATTCTTGGGGAGCTTCCACTGGGCTGTTTTCCATGCCTTGGGCCAACTTCTTCTTCTGATCCTCTGATAACATGATTTGGTTTTTCAACCAAGCCTTTATCTGTTGGACTTGTCCTTTGCAAGACATTGGTGTCCAACCCTTCAAAAGATCTTCTGTCTTTTCTGGCCCTATGAACTTCTTCCCTTGAAGATAAGAGTTCATGGTGCCTATCCAAAGACTTGGGAGAAGAGTTCCCACTCTTTCTGTTTGGCAGCCATAAACCAGTTCTTGTACTGAGACTGGTAAATCTCAACTGCTTCCTGTTGGAAATGATTCAGGTCTAACAGCAATAGCAGTTATGTCAGCTTCTGGACTCTCAATAAGAGGTTCAAAGGTGCTGGCTAACATTTGGGAACTGTTGAAAGCTCTGGCATCCTCCATTTGTGCCTCTCCTCTGGGCTGACATTCTTGTCTTTTTGATTTTTGACTGGACTGTCCTGGTCCAGATCCATTTGATTGGATGGAGTAATTACTTCCACTTCTAGTAGGGGTCATTGCACGTCAATTTTAAGAAAAAATGGACTAAGAATGGATTGAATTCACCTGCTGGACCTTTAAAGGGTTCTTTGGTTATCAAACCCCTTGGTGCTGGGCTGGTCTGAATTTCAATACTAGACTCTGAGGCTTCAGAGTCTGAAGAGCTGTCTCTAATTGATGACACTAGAGAAAAATAAAAATATAAGTTATTTTATAAAACAATAAAAATAACTTATAAACTCAACTTATTGAATAAAGTTGTTTTAAGGTAATTTATGGCAAATTACATCAAAAATAAAGAAAAATGTCTAAGATGAAAGAAAAAATATTTTTAGTAAGGATTTTTAATTTTTTTTCAATTTTTTATTTGATTTTGTATTTGCTTTAAAGAAATAATAATTATGCAATTGACAAGTTTATTAATCAAAACTGTATTATTATTCACTTTATACTAGAATAACTCAAAGAATAAATTTCAAGTCTGTGATGTGAAAAAGCCACTAGTTAGACAAAAGAAATTTATTCCAAGTCACTCAATAGTATATTGTTTCAAACAATATTCTTAAGAAAAAATAACTGTATTAATATTATAAAGATTATTTATAAGGCATAAGTCGCAAAAAAGCCAATATTAAGATAAATATGGCAATTTTACGTCAAAAAACAGTAAAATAAGGTCTATAATATGATTGATGTTCCAAAAATTGGTTAAAATCACGGCCAGGCCCCCAAATGTAAGGTTTGTCTATGAAACCCTTGATAATAGTAGCAAAATCAAGAGTACTATGACTGTCCTCAGTAGAAATATATAATATAATGAAATATTACAACCACAAATTTGCAAATAATTTTTAAAACTAATTATATAAAAATATAAATTTAATTATTATTATAAAATATAACAATCAGAAAGTATAATAATTATAATAAATTAGAATTATTCTATTATTGTTATAGTCACTGAAAGTTGTAACAATAAGAAGTGTAAAGCTCTTAATGAGACAATTACACATGAAAAATATGAATATTAACCACTTATAAATAATATAAATATTATTTATGAAAGAGTTAAACACACACTGTGCAGAAATAATTCTTATAGAATGAAATTCTATACAAAAAAACTAATACTAGATAAAAAAATATACAACTTTTTAGAGAAAACTTACTTATAATATTTACTTAATACAACAAGTCAAACAACAACGGTTATTATATTAAATAATAATTATAAGTTAAAAACACGCCAAAAATCAATAATTTCAAAGATAAAACAGCTTTCAATAATAAAAATAAAGATTAAAGAGTTTTTAAGAGGAATTTGATTAAGGAGTTTTTAAGAGGAATTTGTGGATTTTTAAAAGATATTTAAGATGATAATTTTATATAATAAAATATATTATTGGTGATTACAACAATAATCTAAATTCTATTATTTCAATTCTTTAATTTTAATTAATAAAGAATAAAATAACTTAAGAATTACTTCAATAATAAGATTTTATATTTAATAAAACTTTACCTGTTTAAATTTCTAATATTATTGGATTGATAATGAATGATGGATAAAAACAGTGATGAAAAGACTCTTTTTATGTCTTCAGAGCAGCGCTCATGATTCATAATGGATATAGAGGGCGTTCTGAGGTCAAAACTGAAAAACCATGCTTAAAAATAAGGTTCTTAACTTAAGGCAACTTATTTTTAATTCCAATTTAAAGTTATCAGTGTTATTCTTAACTCCATGTAACTTTAGTCCTCTTTTAAAATAATTATTTTAAGTTTTTATTAAAAATAAACATATACATATAAAGGTTCATCACATGAACAACTTAAAAATAGAGTTTCAAGCATAAATCTCTTAAACTCAATTTTTAATTAATTTTTAAAGAAATTATAATTTTCTTTGAGCTTTAATTAAAAGAGTAAGTTTCAGGCTAATTACCCAGGAAATTAATTTAGAAAACTACCTAAAATTTAATTTATATGTAGATAATATTAAATTGTAAGCTGTGTGAAATGTTCAAGCAAATCCATTAAGAATTGGATTTTTAATGAATTTTTGAAGTTGTTGCTATTTTTCCATGTAAAATAGCAATACACACCAAACCTTAAGTTTTGATAAGGTTTTAATGCTTGAAACCTCAAAGTTTTAAGCTTATTTAAGCTTTGACAGTTCCTAAAACCTTGAATTCAAGCCTGCATATTGGGATTTACCCTTTGGCAGCTTGAAATTCCTGTCTAAATTGGGATAAAACCAGTTTAAACTTTAATGTTGGATCAAAGTCTAATCTTAAAGTTTCAATAAGGTTTAAAATCCTCCAATACATGTGGACAACCTTAATTGAATCCTTGCAGATCCAAAAAGCTGGGTACCCCAGCTCTATTTGGTCTTTTTCCTTTGTTTCACCTTTTTGCGTGGATTTTGCCCTTTATTTATGTAAAGCCATACTATGGCATTAAACCCTTTTAAATTGAGCTCACGCAGGATTTACATTCTGTATGGCAAATCCTTAGCCAATTCAGTAAATATACACCACACCTCAATTTTAACTAAATTTTTGGTAAGTTTGCATAAACCTAATGCAACTTTAAATTTAAGCTTATTTACGCTTAAATTTAAAAATGTTAAAAAGTTACATTAGTACTGTGAGATTCTTAAATCTTCTAATAACATAATAAATAAGTGTTTTTGGGTATAACACCTTATGGATGTACCCTAGGTTATTTTTGGTGTAGAATCCAAAAATCACATAATATTGATAACTTTGTTTATCCAAAAAAAGTTATACTTATCTTTTGTTATTTTTTATTTTCAATTCAATTAAAAAGTCTATTGAAGACAAATTTAAATGTGTATAAAGTTATTTGTGGCCTTATGGGTATGTTATACATACCTCACAGGCTCACAATGCCAATGCACCAAGAATGTACATCAATGGGGGATCATTGATACTTCTGGTTTGAGTGAAGTATTGCCAGACCAAACCACCCCAGATATCAAACCTTGGTTAATATTCTGGTTTTTGGTATTGTTGATGTTGATTCAGATTTTCAATCATTCCAGGATTCTTAGGAAATATCAACAGCCAAAGTTTGGAATGTTGAAAAATGAAATTTATTTTTAGGATTTTTGTTTTCTTGATGTTGTTTTTGCTCCCAGTGTGGTGTTCAACAAAATTGAGGAAGCTTCCCACAAATTTTGTGCAAGGGGGATGGTGATAATTGAGGTTATTATGGCCTTTAAAGTGGGGTATGTCTGTGGCTACATATTAACAAGTTCTATTAATTAATGAATTTTGTTGTCAACACGGGTAGTTTTCCTTAAGTGGCTCTAATTTTGGATTTCAAATATGGTCAAAAGAGCTTGAGATATATTAAATCCATGATCAGGATTACCACTCAAGCCTGAGGTTATATTATATATCAAAGATAAAATAGTGTAGATTATCATCCCAAGGTCTTATGGTAAAATGTCTTTACATCAGGAACATGATTTCTGTGTAGTAAAATTGAGGCCCTTCTTAGTGGAGGATGTACTTTGGGTCAATTGGGAAATATTGTTGGGAAATGTTTATCCAATACAATTGAGTGGTTATCAGTTCTTAATTCTGAAGCAGGTATTTCTGGAATATATTTTGATTCCATGGATAATTTTACCTTCTTAACTTTCTGTTTACATTGAACAGTTTTAAGTGAGATTACTTGCCTATGACCCTCAGAAGAAGGGGTTGTTTTAGTGGAGCATAATTGAAACACACATATATTCATGGAGGAATAATGACTGGTGAAATTTACCACAGGAATAGTCAATATGGACTGAGTTTCCATAGTAAATTAATCTTGATGTATGATAGTTCATGGTATTGATTAATTGATAAAAAGCTGTACTAATTATTTATACAGGAGGTAGAGATTAATTAAGACTGTGTAGGATGTTATTAAATTCAGAGAATGAGGTTGAGATTTAGATGATAATGCCTAATGTGCTTTGTGCTCATGAGGGAAATAAAGTCAAAACATATATTCATATACTTATTTTTATTATATTAGTTTTCTAATATAATTTATATTACTATATTTATTTAACAATATAAATATTTTTACACCATAATTATAATAATTCTTTATCATTATAATATTTTTAATCTTTTTCTTGAAATTAATAAGGACATCAATAGTAAAATAAGTAAAATATTGGTAATATTTACTCATTGTTTCAAAGTCAAACCTCACAAAAACATGACTCAAGTTGGTCCTTCTGAGGGAAATTCTGGACTTATTCTTTACCAAAATAAATCCATGTATTTCTTGATATATTAGTTTTTAACAATATGATATGTTTGCTTTTCTTCTGATGTGAAACCTAAAGGGAAAAGATTAAAAATCAAGAGGCAATTTATAAATCTTAGTATGTTGAATTTTTCAAAAATTAAGTGAATTTGTGAATAGAAATTTCCATGGCAGGAAATGAAATTTATGCATATTCACCACTGCACCATCAAGAGAAGGTCGGTGGATTTAATCATCCATATACCAATACCTATTAATGATTCATGTGGGTTTATGAAGATAAAAAGGGTGGATGATGAGGATGAAAACATTCCTCCCAATAAGATCGAAGCAAATTACAAATAAAGCAGGGAGGATATTCCAGTTAATGAGGATAGCAGTCTCCCAAGTAATAAGCTCACTAACCCTCAAATTTCTATTTCCTGAGAATTTCTTGATCAATTAGAGGAAAGAAAGAAAGGTACCAGAGTTTAAAAGCTCACAATGTGGAAGATGTGAAGTTCAGAAGGAGAAAAACACATTCTGGAAAGAGGAACTTCCTGAAAATATTCATGGAATGAGATTATATTTACATACCCATTTACTGCTCCTAATCAAAGTGAAGCATAAGGATTCTTCAACACTACCAAGCCCAGAAAAGTATCAAATTGCAACTCAGGTTTTTGGTGATCTATGATATATCCTGGATTAAGTTTTAATGAGGAATAGAAACAGGTTTGGTCTCAAGGTTCCCATAACTACTGTGAAAAAACCCCAAAAGCTAGGACTTCATCAATTTAAATGGGACTGGGAAAGTTCATAAAAAGAACTCTTAAGGAAATTGATGAAATTCTTTTTGATAGTACCTTCCAATTGGCACTTTTAAAAAATAAGTACTATAATTACTGTTAAAACAAGGATAATAATAATCATGGGATATTTTCATCACCTTTGAATGGAAAATAAAAATCAAGTCAAAAGGATGCAGAATATTTGGTATAAAAAAGAAGGAGAGGCAAAGGCCTTCTAAGGTATGTCCAAGGGTGAGACATCTTTAATATTTTAATCTTATATGAGAAATACTTAGGAGAATATAATATGTTACATGCAGACATGTGAGTGCCATTGTTAATGGTGTGATAAGGTTTAATTTCCAATATTATAATCCCAATATAATGACACCTGATTATTATCAAATAAAGAGTAGATAGTTTAATATTTATCAAACATAGTCTATAATAAAGCTATTAGGTAGTATTTACAGCCTTAATTCTGACTGTGACAAGGTGACTTATGATAAAAAATAGTTTTACTTGTAGTACTACGGGCTTTACTATGGGTGACAGTTATGGTCAGTGCCCCTGAAAGTCTCTCAGGCTAAGTGTATGATAAAGTAATTATATCTATATTTAGAAAGCTGAAATATGACTGTGACCCATAAAATAATGATAATAGTTTATTTAATGATAAGATTAAGGGCTTTACTATTGAGGAATAGTGGTGGTGAGCACTGTTGAAAGCCCTGGATGCAGATTGATCAATTGGATTATTATAATAAATGTTACAATAGATATTATTATGGTTATGACTGATTATTTTCCAATAGTATAGCTTTCTGTAAAACGTTTTACTATGTATTAATTAAATAGAAGGATGGGGATTCCTCTGTTGGTCAGAGAAAGGTTCCTTTTTATCCTTAAAATGGGTGAAAGGCTCCTCTAGACCACTTCACATAGAGGAAGTGAAGATTTTTCATTTCCAAGGACTTTCTTGTGGCTTTCACCTGGCCTGTAAAACATGTATTGGGCACAGATTTGGTTTTGGGACCACATCTGGGCAGTTTTCACCAATAATGGGTGAAGATTTTCATATGGGGACCACACAGCCCAGTTCTGACATTTATGAGGTGTATCATTCTGTACACAGCCTGTATTGGACACCATTATTGAAAAAGCTATGAGGTATTTAAGGATACACAGGCTCCTTTTTCTAATTGACACCTCATATAAAAAGATATGGGAAGGTATCCAACAGTAAAGGTGTATTGGCCCTGAACTGGTATTTTAACCTTAAAACTGTCATAAATTATTTAGCTTCTTTCAAGATTTTGAACTCAAAATTGGTTCATTATGTAGCCCTGGATGGTTTCTACACAATGGTACCTCATTTTGTAAGGGTAGCATTAAATATGGCAAATTTATACCATGTTTAATTCCCATTATCCAAATATGCATTTTTCTCAAATCCTGTATGGAACTTATTTTCTACTTAAATTTGGTTCTGGATAGGCTATGAGAAAATGTATTGCATCATCAGATAGCCCTTACTTTCTTCTTTCAGAAATGACCCCACTTTATTTGTCTCACACTAAAACTGCAGAAGTTAGATGGGAGGTGAATATTTTATTCACCCTTCTTTGGCTTTAATTTGGCCATCACTTCTGTAGTTTCAATTTTAGCCCAGTTTGTCTAGTTCCGGAATAGCCCTTACTGGAAGCTTCAATCTCAACACCCATTTGATGGGGTTCAGCCTCTTTCTCTGGATCTTAGATGTGAGGAAAAAATTAAGTTTATTCTCAGAAAATGCTTTGAGGCTGAAGAACTTTCTTTTTCTATGATTACAGGGCTTTTATATTTAGGAAGATACAATTTTCCTCTTTCTTTTGATACCTTTTGATATTTTTTGGCTAATTTTCATGTTTCTGTGGTATTTTATTAAGCATTGGTTTATGTTATTTTTGGAAGTCATGCCTGTGCTCTGGTTTTGAGTCACAGGCTGGCAAAGCCCAGGATGGACTTTTTATCAGTTGATTGACTATAATAAGCAATAAAATACTATTATTAGAGTAGAACCTTATTATTTTACAAGAGGATAGCTTTTTTACAGTTGTACTATGTAGGAATGTAAGAGAATCATGGGGGTTCCTCTTTTGAGAAGAGAACGGTCCCTTTTTATCCTGAAAATGGGTAAAAAGGTCCTCTAGACCTTTTAATGTGGGAAGAGAGAAGATTTTTTGCTTCCAAGGACTAGATTGTGGTTCTTAACATGTCTGTATAGCCTGTATTTGGTTAGATGTGGTTTTGGAACCACATCTAGCAAGCCGTCACAAATAAAGGGTGAATATTATCATTTGTGGACCACACAGACCTCTTCTGATGTGTACAAAGTGTAGAATGCTGTACAGAACCTGGATGGGACCTGTTGCCTGTGACTCAAATCCAGAGCACATGCATGACAGCCAAATACCATAAACCAATGGTAAAGCCAAGATACCACCAAAAAAACAGAACTGAGCTAAAGCAGCTCAAAAGGTATCAAACAAAAGGGGAAAACCACCAATTTCCAAATACACAAGTCCCATGATCATAGGACAAGGAATAACAAAGTTATTCCTGCTCAAAGTTGTTGCTGAGCGTAAACCTTAATCTTCACCTCTCATCTGAAATCAAGAGGAAGAGGCTTAACCCCATAGAACAGGTATTGAAATTGAAGCTCTAGGTCAGGGATATCCAATGGTACTAGGCCAATTGAGCTAGAACCAAAATTACAGGAGGTATGGCCAAAATGAGGTCAAATAAGGGTGAATAAAGTATTCACCTCTCATCTAACTTGCACAGTTTTAGTGTGAGATACCTAATGTGGGGTCATTTTGGAAAGCACACAATCAAGGCTATCTGATGGTTCCATCCATTTCCCCATATCCCATCTAGAACAAAAGGTATGGGGCAAGCAAGCTCAATACCAATTTTAAGCAGATCATAAATATGTACAAAATTTTTTGTAAATGGCATACCTTTGCCATGTCAAATGAGTTACCATTGTGTAGAAAACATCCAGGGATACACAATGAACCACAATTGAACTTGATACCTCAAAAACGGACAAAGTTATGGCAGTTTTAAGGTCAAAATCCCACAGTTAGACCAATACAGCCTTACTATGGGATAATATCCCATAGATATGATTATGAGGTGTCAAAAAGACAAAGGAGCTTGTTTATACTTGAATACCTTATATTTTGGCCAATAATGGGGTCCTGTACAGGTTCTGTAAAGCATTCTATGTGCAATACATGTCAGAAGATGTGGTTTGAAAATAACATCTGAGCCCAATACAGGCTATAAAGTCCTTGTTAAAACCACAAGCTAGTCCTTGGAAGTGAAAATTCTTCACTTCCTCTACATGGAAAGGTCTAGAATACTGTTTAACCCAGGTTTAAGATAGAAGGGGCCTTTTATCCACCAGGAAAGGTTTTCTCATCCTGCTCTTGAATTCCTACGTAGTACAACTGTCAAAAACAGTTATACTCCTGGAAAGTAATCAGGTTATAATTATAATATGCATCATTGTAGTAGTTATTATAGTAAACCAACTGATAATTATTTCACGCAGGGCTTTCAACAGCGCTCACCACCACTATTCCTCAATAGTAAAGCCCTGTATAACTCATTATCAAAAAATCATTTTTCACCATGTCACAGTCATAGTTAAAGCTTATAATTAGTCTTTATTAGCTTCATCATAGACTTAGCCTGACAGGACCCCTTTATTGAGAAATTAATCAGTTATTTTAGGATAAACAGTCTCCTTTGTCTAATTGACACCTCCTATTCAAGGATAAGGTAAAGTATACCACTGCAAAAGTGTATTGGCCCAACTGTGGGATTTTAACCTCAAAGCTGCCATAAATTTGTCATGTTTCAAGATATTAAGCTCAAATCTGGTTCATTGTGTATCCCTGGATAAGGATTATGCAATGGTACCTCATTTGGTATCAGTAGCATTCAATATGGTAGAGCTATACCATTTTTAATTACCATTATTGAAATGTGTATTTTTCTCAAAACGTGTATAGAATATGTTTTCTCCATAGATTTTGTTATAAACTTTTAATGGGGAAATGAATGGCACCATCAGATATCCCGGATTTTTCTCATTCTAAACTGACCTCACGCTAAGTATCTCACAATAAAAATGTAAAAGTTAGGTGGGATGTGAATATTTGATTCACCCTTATTTAATTTGGCCATACCCTCTGTAGTTTTGATGCTACCTCAGTTTTGCTAGTACTATTGGTTAGCCATAACTGAGAGATTTAATTATAACAACCATTTTGTGGTATTTGGCCTCTTCCTCTGTATTTTAGATGTGAGGTGAAAATTGATCTTTATCCTAAGAAGCTGCTTTGAGCCTGAATAAATTTGTTATTTGTTGTGCTATGATTATGGGAGTTTTATATTTTGGAAGGGGTGAATTTCTTCTTTATTTTAATGCCTATTGAGCTGTTTTAATGGTATTTTACCCTGCCATTGGCTTATGGGATTTTGGCTGTCATGCTTGTGCTCTGGTTTTGAGTAACAGGCTGACAAAATGAATGGAAATTCTACTGAAAATTAGAATTTGTCAACCTGTGACTCAAAACAAGAACACAAGCATGACAGCCAAATACCATAAATTACTGGTAAAGTCAAGATACCACCAAACACTGGAGCTGAGCCAAAGAAGCTCAAGGGGTATCAAAGGAAAGAGGAAACTCACCCTTTTCTAAATATACAAGTCCCATCATCATAGGACAAAGAATAACAAAGTTATGCCTGCTCAAAGTTGTTGCTGAGCATAAACCTTCATTTTCACCTCTCATCTAAAATACAGAGAAAGAGGATTAATCCCATCAAGTGGGTATTCAAAATGGAGCTCTAGGCAAGGGCTATCCAATGGTACTAGCCAAATTGAGCTAGCACCAGTATTACAGAAGTGATGACCAAAAGAAGGTCAAATAAGGGTGATTAAAATATTCACCTCTCATCTAAGTTCAACAAATTTTGTGTGAGATACATAAAGTGGGGTATTTTTTGAAAGCGCACAATCAGGGCTATCTGATGGTTCCATACATTGGCCTATATCTCATCCAGAACAAAAGATATGGATTAAACAATCTCCATACAGTTTTTGGGAAAATGATAAATGTGTATAAGAAAACTTGTACATGGCATAACTTTGCCATATTTAATGATAACCATACCAAATGAGGTACCATTGTGTAGAGCAAATCCAGGGCTACTAAATGAACCAATGTTGAGCTTGATATATCAAAGAACAACAAAGGTATGGCAGCTTTAAGGTGAAAGGCCCACAATCAGACCAATACAGTCTTACTGTGGGATATTCTCCCATAAGTATGATTATGAGTTGTCAAAAAGACAAAGGAGCTTATTAATAATTCAATATCTCATAATTCATTCAATACTGGGGTCCTATACAGGTTCTGCACAGCATTCTACGCGTCATACACGTCAGAAGAGGGCTATGTGGTTCCCTGGTGAAAATTTTCACACTGCCCAGATGTGGTTTCAAAACCACATCTGGGCCCAATACAGAGCATAAAGGCACTATTAAAACCACAAGCCAGTACTCTGAAGTGAAAACTATTCACTTCCTCTATTTGGATGGTCTAGATGGCCATTCCACCACATTTTAGGATAAAAGGAGGGCTTTTCTCCATCTGAAAAGGTTTTCTCATCCTGCTCTTGAGTTCCTACGTAGTAAAACTTTCAAAAACCATCATACTATTGGAAAATAATCAGGTATACTTCTAATCTTAAGTATTGTAGTCTTTATTATAATAATCCAATTGGTAAAGCTGAACCCAGGGCTTTCAACAGTGCTCACCACCACTAAACGTCTTTTGGTAAAGGCCTTATATTTCAAATAAAACCTTTTTTTATAATTATTATCTGTGTCACGGTCATAGTTTAGGTTGTAAATACTATTATTATCACCTTTTCATAGACTCAGGCTGACATTTCAGGGGCCTGGCCATGTTTTAAACTTTTTTGGACCTTATAAGTGAGTTTTTTCTCTTATTTTATTAATTGTGACACTTTTGTTTATTTTTCTAGGCCTAAATTTTATGCAATATTAAATAAAATATATATCTTTTATTTATTTTTTGAGTGATATATGCTGTATACCACTGTGTTTTCCTATATTTGTTTGCTTTTGTTGTGTGGTTGATTATAATATAATCCCTACAAAACCCTTATTTTTGGTGTGTTTTACATATTTAAACACTTTAAGCCATTAATATAGTCCTTATTTTCACTTAAATAAGGACACCTGTTACTGTAAAGCCAACAGTGGGGGCATGGTTGGGTACATTGTTAATTTCAATTGCCCTCTTACGTAACCACTTTATCAGATTATCCTTTCTAATCACAATTTAATCTGTGAGATACTGTATACAAACAGTGTACCAGATATCTGTAAGCTGTATTTCTGATGTGGAATTGTTAATTCATTTACACTGACATAATACAAGGGCATATTATAGAGATATATTGCCCAGAAGCCATTCCTAGACGTGCAAACAGCATTTTAAGAAGTGTTAAGTGACCTTAAGCCCAATTTTCCTGTTTGATTCAGTGGAAGAAAACAACATTCCACTAGAGACCCAGTCACAGGCCAACACACCAGTGACACCCTCAGAACCAGAGGGCAGCAAGGGCAAAGGGAAGAGGCACAGTGAAGGCATTATCACAGCTAAAAGGTGGACACCAATTGCCACTCAGAGGAATAGAAAACCACTAAAATCTGCTTCAATACAAGGTAAACCAAACTTAACAACTTTTAAAGGGAATATTACAGTCATTAACCCAGTTGTAACCTCTAAAGGTAAATTGCCAAAATCAGCAGACAACAAATTTGTAAAAGGCATGGTCAAAGGTAAATACCCTAAGAACATAAAGCTTTTGAATTCTTGAAAACACTGATATGTCACCTGTACACCTCAGAGACCTTTGTTTCCAAAGGAACCATCCAGAGGACAGAGCAGGCTTTTCCAGAACCAGAAGACCTGGAAGAGGACACCTTGGACATAGTGGTGGATGGCAAGACACGGAGGAAAATCAGACCCACTCTGCCATTCAAATTCCAATTCAACAGAAACCTCAAACCAGAGTACTGGAAGGATATGCACCAATTTCTTCAGCTCCACCAAATCCTCAAAGACCTTTTCCAATGGAGCATGGACAAAAAGAGGTTCAACATGGCATCCCACTGGGAAGAACTTGGAGAAAGTTGCCGGAAGATCTGTCTCAAAGAGATAGACTTCAGAGACTTTATGGTAATTACCAAAGGTTGGAATCCCACCAGGAAGTTCAGACTCCTGGAGGTGAGGGCAAACAGGATAAGGGAGAATCAAGCCACTATCCAAGCTATAGAAGAACAACTGACACAGACAGGTCATCCTCAGATTCCTTCAGGCTCACAAGGAGTAGACCAAACCAGCTCTCCGGTGGCTTCACACCATTCAGGAACCAACAGATCAGTGGCCAAGAGTCACCATTCTTCACAATCCCAGGAAGTTTCCAGGAGAAGACAAGGACACAAGGGCAAAAACAAGACCTCTTCCAACCAAAGACAGAGAGAGTCAGACCCAATGATCCAGAAGCTGTTGGATTTGGTGAAAGAAGTGCACAAGAACCAGAATTAGTTGTACATAACTCTGGAATCATTTGTCCTATTAATAGAACTATTACCCCCACTCATATTGAACATAATGTTTTCACACCTGAGTGTAACTTAAAAAGGTGATGAACTGTGGTTACAAATGTCCCAATTTTCTGAGCAAACTGAAAAGCAGTTAGCAGTGCTTGAAGCAAGCCATTAGAGGATGAAAAAATTAACAGCTTCCATGGAAAAAATTATCAAAACTCATCAAGAAGGACATGCTCAATTGAGAAAAGCCTCTGAAGAAACCAACAAAAGACTTAATGTAGTCTTTGAAGAAAAACACCACAGAGAAAGGGACAGGGATTGTGTGGATAAAGACCTAAAAAAACTGTTTAATGTCTACCATAACTTGAAGCCCCAACCACAACGCCATGTTAAGAATAATCCATATCACCAAGAGGACATCAAACCAGATGCCATGTTGTTGAATAAGACAAGATCTTCATCTCAATACCAGGATGGGGATAAAATGTCTTATTCTGAGAAGGAAGACTTAAAACAGCTCCCTGAGGACTCAAGCTGGCCCAAATTCTCTGGTACGGGATAATATTATTATATGGAACTCATAGATTTTATTGATGGACTCTTCATTGATGTACCAAGCATACCAGACTGCTTAATTAATGCTAGATTTTATACAGCATTTAAAGGACATGCTAGTATTTGGTACAAAGAAATGAAAGGAATCCATGGCAGGAGAAACTGGCCATGGTGGAAGAATCAAATAATCCAAAAGTACAGCAATGGTACTTGGAAATGGTAAACAGCCATGCCATTTGAAAATGATAAGTGATCAGTGGAAAAAGATCCATATGAATGGTGTCTTAGATAGTCTAAAATACTTAAAGGCATTGATCCTCAAATGAGCTTTCATATGAGGAATCACAACCTCCTGGTACAAATTCCAGGAGAACTAGAAAATGAAGTAAAATGCAGATGAAACCAAAATTGAACTCTAGATAAAATTGCAAATACCTTACAAGATGTAAGGAAAAGAACCAATATAGGGAAATATTCCCCGTACAAAAGCGGTGGTTTCAAAGAGAAACAACCTTTCAGGGTGGAGTTCAAAGACAAACCCAAAGAAATAGTGGCAGAAGTCACTAAGAAGGAAAATTCTTGTCACAATTGTGGTTCAACAGACCACTATGCCAACAACTGCCCAAAGGCAAAGAAAAAAGTCTATTACATTGAAAAAGTCCCAGGGGAGGAATCCCCTGCAAAGGATTCTGAATCAGACTCTATGGGAGATGCCATCAAAGAACAATCTGATAAAGAACAAGACCCAAGAGAAGAATTTCTAGTGGAATACCAAGAGGAAACACCACTAGAAACCCAGGACATACAGTTGGAAGCAGGCATGCCACAAGACACTGCCAATAGAAACTTGTGCAAACATACAGAAGATGCACAAAAATTCCTGGTCACACCAACCAAAGGAATGAAATACATACATTGGACAGCCACAAAAATGACTGTTTGCATTGACAATTCTCAACACCCATTGATCATTGACAGTGGGGCACACTGCTCCATAGTGGCCAGAAATTATCTGGAAAACCACTTCTCAAATTGGGAGAAAAAACTCTTGCCAGCCAAGGCAAAGAACTTCAAAAGTGCTTCAGGTAAGATGACTTCCATTGGGACAATTATCAAAGAGATAATTATACCCCACAGGAAGGGTAATATCAGACTGAACCCAGAGCTTGTAGTGCTTGATGATTCCCACATCCAAGGGTTCTTACTGGGGACAGATTACCAGCGGATGTATGGTATTGGTATTTACAATGGTAAAAACAGGAACATTACAATTGGTACCAACAATGAAAATAAATTTTCACTTGATATATAGCAAATATCTGCCCAGGATCCACTATAAGAACTGCTGAATGAATTCAGAGAGGGCCAGTTCAGCACTACCCTCACCAGTAAACAGAAGCTACGTTTTCTGAAGATGCTGAGGAAAAATGGACCAGCATTTGCCATTGGTGAAGAGCCATTAGGGAAAATCAAAGGTCATGATATAGAACTATATCTAGACGTGGAAAGACCTTATCCACCCATTCTCAGGAGACCTCCATACCCAGCAAGTCTGGAGAGTAGGAAAGAAATTGAAAAACACATCAATGAACTCCTAGACATGGATTTCATCAGAAAGATTGGACACAATGAAATGGTGGAAATCACAACTCCTGTCCAATTCACCTGGAATGATGGCAAATCTAGGCTGTGTGGAGATTTCAGAGCTCTGAACAACTACAAAAAAGCTGACAGGTACCCTATACCAAGGATACCTCATGCCCTAGACAAACTGGCAAAAGCCAAATACATAAAAAAGATGGATTGTATGAAAGGCTTCCACCAGAATGGAGTTAAACCAAAACTAATGAAACTACTCAGAATCATATGTCATATTGGCATATATTAGTATACCAGAATGGCATTTGGCATCAAGAATGCACCAGCCCACTTCCAACAGATGATGGACACCATATTTCAAGAAGAAATATTGGAAGGCTGGATGGTAGTACATATTGATAACATCATTATATACTCAGAGACATGGGAGTACCATGTTCAGTACATAGACAGAGTGCTAGGTAAATGCACACCCATTAATCTGAAAATTTCACTTCAAAAGTGCAATTTCGGCCAACAAGGGCTACTAGCTCTAGGACATGAAGTCTCAGGTCTCAATCTGGCAATAGACCACAGCAAAGTAGCAGGAGTCCTTCAAAAGGCAGTACCAAAAAACATCAAAGAGATGCAATCTTTCCTTGGGTTTGCCAGCTACTATAGAAACCACATCAAACATTTTTCCCACATAACTAGTAGTCTGTACAAGGTATGTTCAAAAGATATAGTTTTTAAAATTACCAAGGAAAGGAGGGATGCATCTGAGAGGATCAAACATGAACTCAAAAATGCACCTGTTCTCATCTTACCTGACTTTGAACTACCATTCAAGTTAAACATAGATGCAGCATGCAGCCAAGGCTTGGGGGCAGCCCTTCATCAGAGACAAATTGTGGATGGTGAACCAAGAGAGGGAGTAATACGCTACATCTGTAGGAAGCTGAAAGATTAATAAGCCAGATATGGAGCCACCAAGACTGAATGTCTATGCTTAGTCTGGGATCTAGAGAAACTCCATTATTATTTGGAGGGTGCAGTCTTTGAAGTCTACACAGACTGCACCGCCTTGAAGTCTTTACCCAACATGAAGACTACCAATAGACAGATGTTGAGGTGGAAAATAGCCATCCAAGAGTATAGAGGCAATATGACCATCATATACCCGGATGGTAAAGGCCATACCAATACAGATGGCCTCATTAGATGGCCACTGGAAAATTTCTAAAGCAATTCAGCTTATGAACCTGAAGCAGCAGCCAAGATCCCTATCCATTTCATGGAAATAGATAGGAGGAAAAACATCAGACTTTCTGAATGGGCACCAGAAAGTGGTACCCCTGACAGTGGAAACACTGATTAAGAATGAAGAGAAACTCCCATATTGGGAATAAGTTCCTCCCAGCTGCATAATTAATTTTCAGTGCAGTAATGAAGACATATTCCAAACACAAACAGTGTGGCATATTGTTGCAACTCCTTCAACAAATGTACAGGAGGACAGAGCTGGAGTCCCATTTGGAGGATCCCTGGTTGAGGGACTATAAGGATAACAAGTTTTTCCGTATAGATGGCCTGCTCTACCATAGAGAAAAGAACACTAGGGCACTCACCATGGTAGACAGGGACCATATATCCCTGACTGTCCCTATATGGGACACATGAGTGAGGACAGAACCAAGGAGAGGGTAGCAAGCACCGCTTGGGGGCCCAAATGGGAACAAGAGTTGAGTGAATACATCAAAACTTGTGAAAGATGCCAAAAGTCAAATAGAAAAAATGGGAAGAATTATGGGCTACTTCAACACATAGAAGAACACAAGCACCCTTGGGAAACCATCAACATGGACTGGGTTACAGGACTTGTACCAGGAGGCAAAGAGAACTTCAATTCCTGCTTGATCATAGTTGATAGGTTCAGCAAGAGTATAAGGTGCCTACCATGTATCAAAGAGGATACAGCCATGGATACTGCGCTGTTATTTTGGAATAACATAATATCCACCTGTGAAGTCCCTAAGATTATCATTAGTGATAGGGACCCAAAATTCACATCCGAATTTTGGACCAATCTCTACAATATGCTGGGTACTAAAATTTCTTTTTCTAAAGCTTACCATCCACAAACAGATGGACTAGCTGAAAAGATGACCCAAATGATGGAAGACATCCTTAGAAGATTCTGTGCCTATGGCATGGAATATAAGGACCATGAAGGTTACACCCATGACTGGGTTACCCTTCTACCAGCAGTCCAGCTGTCTTATAAGGCAAGCCAACACCCTACCACAGGAAAAAAACCTTCACTGGTAGAGAAAGGGTGGAATCCCATATTGACTGTGGATCACTTGAAGAAGAATATTCTAACTATCCACCCCACAGCCAAGGACTTCCATTATTTGTGGAAAAATGCTTGTGAAACAGCTGCCAAATACATAGATGAGGCAAAGGTATACAACAAAAAGAGGTGGGACAAATCACACATCGAACCTGACTTTAAAGAAGGGGACCAAGTGTTAGTGTCTACACTGAACTTTAATAATCTCAAAGGACCTAGGAAAATGACAGACTCATTTGTAGGGCCCTTCACTATCATTAGATTGATAGGGGAAAATGCAGTGGAAGTCAAACTTACCAAAGAATTTTCTAGGAAACACCCAGTATTTCCAGTTAGTTTGCTCACGCCATACTTCCAGACAGAGGAGGATAAATTCCCCTCCAGGAATAGAAAACCCACCCCACCAGAGATAGTAGAAGTGGAAGACTCCCCTGGACCAGTGGGGAAAATAATCAAGGCCAGGAAGATAAGACTTAATGGTAAATACCAAAGACAATACTTGGTCAGATTCAAGAACCAGACAGCTGATAAAGACAAATGGTTGGCAGAGGATGCCATACCAGATGGGAAACTGACTTGCAAATTTTTGGAGCCTCTAGGAGGAATGAAAAGTCTCATCAATGATGAGCCCTTTTTAGAGGGAGGGTATGTCAGCCTGTGACTCGAACCAGAGCACAAGCATGACAGCCAAATACCATAAATCAATGGTATAGCCAACATACCACCAAAACATGGATCTGAGCCAAATAAGCCCAAAATGTATCAAAGGAATGAGAAAGCTCACACTTTTTCAAAAATACAAGTCCCATCACCATAGGACAAAGAATAACAAAGTTATTCCTGCTCAAAGCTGTTGCTGAGGAGAAACCTTAATTTTCACCTCTCATCTGAAATACAGAGTAGGAGGCTTAACCCCACCAAATAGATATTCAAAATGAAGCTCTAGGTCAGGCCTATCCAATGGTACCAGCCAAACTGCGCTAGCACACA
The DNA here is from genome assembly GCA_023105745.1 of Austropuccinia psidii. NCBI lineage: Eukaryota > Fungi > Basidiomycota > Pucciniomycetes > Pucciniales > Sphaerophragmiaceae > Austropuccinia > Austropuccinia psidii. The sequence continues at coordinate 3,759,605 of JALGQZ010000014.1, forward strand.
AATTACAGAAGTTATGACCAAAATAGGGTCAAATAAGGGTGAATAAAATATTCACCTCTCATCTAATTTCTACAGTTTTAGTGTGATATACCTAAAGTGGGGTCCTTTTGAAAGAGCAAAATCAGGGATATCTTATTTTTCCATTCGTTTCCCCATATATCATTCAGAACATAAGATATGGAGGACACAAGCTTCATACAGTTTTTGGGCAAATCATAAATGTGTATAAGAAAACTTGTACATGGTATAACTTTGCCATATTTAATGATAACCATACCAAATGAGGTACCATTGTATAGAACACATCCAGCTATACTCAATAAACCAACTACAAGCTTTATATCTCAAAAACTGACAAATCTATGGTAGTTTCAAGCTAAAAATCCCACAATTAGACCAATACAGTCTTACTCTGGGATATTCTCCCATAAGTATGATTATGAGGTGTCAACCAGACAAAGGAGCTTGTTTATACTTCAATACCTCATGATTCATTCAATACTGGGGTCTCATACAGGTTCTGTACAGAATTCTACACGTCATACACGTCAGAAGAGGGCTATGTGGTCCCCAGGTGAAAGGTTTCACCCTGTATTGGTGAAAATTGCCCAGATGTGGTTTCAAAACCACATATGAGCCCAATACAGAGCATACAGGAGCTATTAAAGCCACAATCCAGTACTCTGAAGTGAAAAACTCTTCACTTCCTCTACGTGGATGGTCTAGAGGGCCATTCCACCCCATTTTAGGATAAAAGGAGGCCTTTTCTCCACCAGAAAAGGTTTCCTCATCTTGATCTTGAATTCCTACATAATAAAACTGTCAAAAAAATTTATACTCTCGGAAAAGAATCAGGTATACTCTTAATTTTAAGTATTGTAGTCTTTATTATAATATCCAATTGGTAAAGATGCACCCAGGGCTTTCAACTGCACTCACCACCACCAAAATTCTTTGAGTAGAGCCCTTATATTTTAAATAAAACCTTTTTTTACAATTATTATTCGTGTCACAGTCATAGTTTAGCTTGAAAATACTATTATTATCACCTATTCATAGACTTGGCCTGACAGATTTTTTCCCCAGAAATAAATTCCATAGTGCAAAAAAGTGAACTCTTTCCAAAATAGTGATTGTGAGAGGTAAAATCCTTTTTTATACTGGAAGGGTTTAGATGAAACTCCACCAATTTGAAAGATGGCCCCTTGAGTTATTACCATTGATATGCTGCTTTAAAAGGTGCATGATGTTTTACAAGACCATATACGGAGATTCTGGTGATTGAAGAAAGAAAGTTCCTAAAGGTTTTTTGAAGGAGTGCCTTTTCCAAAGTGAGAAAATGTTATTAGATGGTTTCAGGGGCTTTCTGAATGGTTTGAGAAAGTTTTGATTGTTGATCTAAAAAAGTTCTAAATAGGCTCAAAGCTTAATTTCAAAAATACATTTAAGGAATGTGCAAATTTCACAACAATGTATGCCAGTTTGTAACTCAAAGCCATAGAACATGGTTGACACCTCAACAACATAAATAATAGGGGGTGTCAAAGTCACCAAATCCCGCCTTAAAATAACACTGGATTTGGAACCCAAATCCTGCCTTAAAATAACATGGGATTTGGAACCCAAATCCCGCCTTAAAATAACATGGGATTTGGAACCCAAATCCCAACACTAAATCCCAAGTTTTTTACGTGTAAATCCCATGGCATTTTAACTGAGTCCCCTGGTATTTTGACCAAATCCCATGCATCTGGGATTTCAGCTTGAAACCTAACCCAAATGATTACTCACAATTCATAACTGTACAACATATTCTTCTACACTCCATTTTGGACAATCAGACCAAACAGCTTACAGTCTATTTATACCTCATAATCCATATAATAACGCCTCTATCCAAAGCAAGACAAATCAAGAAAGATATGAAGATCACCTCTGGCCTGCCTCATCCATCAGGTCACTTGATACATACCAATTATTTAACCATAATTAATTGGCTTTCAGTCGAATCCAATTTTGAGTCATGTTTTGGTACTAGCAGTTCAACATCTATTGGAAGACGTCCTTCATCAAAGAAGCATGGATTTCAGCTTATGGCCATTGAGGTCAACAAAACATCACAAAATCTCCTAAACCTTAGCTCAAGCATAATCTGAGATCAATGGAAAACATATAAAAAGAAATATATGGCAGCGAAAAAATTCAAAAACTTAACTTGGGCTGGAATAATGGAAGAAGATGAGAGTAAAGGAAAATCAATGAGTGAAAAGCTGGAAATTATGTGTCCTTTCTATGCGGAAATGGATGTGCTCTTTGGCCACAAGCCCAATTTCACTCCCATTGCAAGCTATGATTTGCAAGAAAAAGATGGTTTCAATGGTGATAATGATGATGTTTTGCTTGATAAGGTAAGTTATTGTCTCTTCCTTTTTTTACCTCGGATCATTAAAGCTCATTTGCTTTTCAAAGGAGAATAATTGCTTGGATTTACCTCACAATCTGGATCCTTTGCTTCATAATGATGATAACTTGGTTCCAGTGGAAAACCCTCAAGATGATTCGGTAAGTACATTTGAGAGTGATATTTATTCACTCCAATATTGAGTATTTCTCCTTTGACCAGAAACGTAAATCCATAACGCATTCAACACAACAGCGTAATCAAGCCATGAAACCCAACTTGAATCACAAGAGTGGTTCTGTGAGCCTTTGAGATATGACCACATACCCAATAAGGTCACAAAAAAGATTAATAATAATTATACCTTTAATATAATTATATTAAAATTACTTAGAATAATTATACCTTGAAAATAATTACTTAAATATACAAAAAATACCATAAATTGGTACAAAAATTGGTTTAACTCAAAAACCAATTAATCAACATGTAAAATAAATTATACCATTGGATTCCCCATGGAAAAATACACATATACCATTTTTATGGCATATCTGTAAAGTCAATATTTAAGGAATTATAAGGTAAAATACCTTATAAAAACCATAAAACCTTATTTATCTCAAGAACTAATGAAACAACATGTGAAATAAATTGTACCAGTGGATTCCCCATGAAAATCCACACATAAAACAATTAATAAGCTAATTCTTAAAGTTAATACTTAAAGAATTATCCTGAATATATGCACTTTTTTGGTCAACGCATATATTCAAGGATCATAGCTAATATCTCCTAAAATATAAATGATAGAATGATGAACCAAAAATAAAGTTACCACGTAATTACTGTAAGAACACAGCTATGAACTTTATTTTACAAGTTATAAACAAGGTTAAAACCTATGATGAAATATTGATAAAAATCAACAGAGCTGTTGACCACTTTGTTGTGAAAGTGCTCCAAACTTAAAAAAAAGTATACAGTTGGATTCTACTAGTTCATTCGTGAAGAATGATGTAATCTTTATTATTAAATTCAGGGTATAACCCCCTGAAATCAAGGTTTGAAGTTTAAAATGTTGAATTTGGACAGAAAAGATGGGTTACAAGAAAAATCATCAAAATTAGAGTTTTGATGATGTAATGAAAAGCTCTTGGCAGCATAATAAGGTTATGTCAGGCTATCAGAATTCACTCTCTGAATTGCTGTAGCGTGTAAATCTTAAAAGTTATTGAGGATCAAAGTTTGAGCTTAATTTGAGCAGTTATGATCACATACTGTAACCTTAATGTAAGTTTAACAGTCTTAAGAGTGATAAAATTGGTGAATACTATTAGTTTATCATTAAAACTAATAAAATACACGAAATTTGGGGTTCTGCCAAGCCTCTGATGTCATCAAACTTAGAGTTATAGTGATAACTCTAAATAATGGTGTAATAATGATGTAATATGGTTTGATCATGATGTAATCACCCTCAAACCTTAAAATATTGATCAATTACAGTGGATATGATCAGTAAACGTCTACTAGAAGCCTGTTGGACTCTAGGAGGGAGGTATTTACTATAAATAGAGCTCTTTTTACTCTATTTTCCCCTCAGATGCATCAAAAACATTAAATCAATTAAATAAAAGGTAATTTCTTTATTCTTTATATATAAAACTCTTATATTATTAAAGACCAAAGACCATCTCAATATTAATCACTGTTTTTTACATGATTAAATCAAATCTTTAATTGTTTTTGTCATAAATCTCTCTATAAACTAATTTCCACGTAAAATCAAGAATTTTAGTAATTTTCTTCATTTTTTATTGTAAATAAAATTTGAAAAAGTTGTATTATATTCTTTTGGCGTAAAATATCTCAAAATTATTATTTTAAGTGTTAAAAGTAGGTTATTTCATCTTATTATAATAATTTCTCTCTTATTATTACTCTTAATAATTCTCATTTAATATAAATAGTATTTATATTAATATATAACTTTAATATTAGCAATATTATTGTTATTAATTGTTTTTTATTCATAAAAAACAGTTTTTTACGCCTTTATTATTTGTTGGTAACAATAATAAAGAGCTTTATAATATATTAATTATTTTATATTAATATATTATTTATAATATTATAATTTCATATAATATTAATTATATTATTATATTTATTTAATAATATAATATTTTTACGCCATAATAATAATATTTCTTTATTATTATTATTATTTTAATCTTATTTATTTCAATTATAAGGACATTCAGAGTACAATAAGTAATAAATTAGTAATTTTTACTTATTGTTTCATAGTCAAACCTTACATTTGGGGGCCTGGCCGTGATATTTACTTAAAAGACCTTTAAAAAGATTCTAATTGGGTTTATCCAATCATAAATTATATTTATAATCATAAAATTATATAATAATTTTATAATTTATTGATTTTAAAAGCTATTGAGGCATTTGGAAAGCAATTGTACTGTCTTACACGTGGTTTTTCACATCCTTAGACTTGCAAAAACTTTCTTTGAGTGACTCTAGTGATTAAAAGAGATATTTTATAAATTAAAAATAATTTTTATTATAATTTAATTTTATAAGAATCATATTCATTTTTTATTTTATTCTTTAAAAATAAAAATAAAAATATATATAAAAAATATTAAAAACCAATAAAAAAAAGTTATTTTTATTCATTTTTATTCATTTCTTTATTTATTTCACTTTTTTAAAGATATAAAAGCAATTTCTACGTGGAAAATTGCCATATCTTGCCAAAAATAACACTTCTTATAAAAAGACTTATATTTATTTGTCTTTTTTAGTGTTTGAAGATAACCCAACAGAAGACAACCAAGCTACTGTTGAGAGATTGGTGGAAGAAGCTTGTCAAAGTTCTCCAACACCAGTTATCACCAAAAGAAAGAAAGATAAGAAATTAGACTTTCCAGGGCCCACCATTCAAGACTCTGAAGGTGAGCACCTCTTTTTTAAATTGCCATAAAAGAATTTTATTCTAAAATACTTTTATTTTTTCTTATTCTTTAATTATGACTACCAGAAGAGGTTCCCAATACTCCATCCAATCAGATGGAGCTGGACTCAGAAGTAGAATTGATCCCTCAAAAGGGAAAAGAAAGGGCAATATCCCCAGTGGAACAGAATCCACACAAGGAAGTGCCTTATCCCAAAGGCAAGTCCCAGAAATGCCCATGATATCTGAGCCTGAATTAGAACTAAGTATGAGTAACTCAAACAGGTACAAATCACATTCAGAGGGCTCAAATAGACATCTACATGAGCCAGTACAAGCAGTATTGCACAGTGTACAAGGACAAAGACTGGGAAATGCTGCCTCAAATACACCAAGGAGTGATGAACTCCTGGCACATCCTGAAAAAGTTCCTCAAAGAGGAGGAGATAGTGAAATACTCCAATGGATGGAATCCACTGTCATCCAAACCTCAAATCAAAAAAATCAAGGATTATCATGCCAAAAAGAGGGAGGCAACCAAGGAAGAAGCCCCAGTAGCTTCTACCAGCAAGCCTCAAGCCAACCCACTTCCCCAAGAAGGGAAGAAGAACAAGAAAAAGCATTGGAGGAAACCATATTCCCCAAGCTACAGGAACCCAAGAATCCAAAAGGATGCCATGGACAATGTTTTCAACATGGCCAGAACCTTGATGGAATTCAAGGACAAGGAAGAGCAAAGAATGAGACAACCTCATTTCCCAAAGAAATAACCTTGTCCAAAGATGTTGTAAATACTTTAACAGAAATTAAAAATAGTATATTACCTCTAAAAGAAATTAAAGATAGTTTATTATCACTAAAAGAAATAAATAACAATTTATCTTCTTTAACAAAAATTGTTGTGCAAAACAAGAAAGAAATTGACAACATTAAGTTTATTGTTGAAAATAATAAACCAAAGAATCTAATTGACAATACTCAAAAATTAATACAAGGACAACAAGAATTGTATAAATACATAAAAGATATCAAAGATAAAACTTTGACAATCAATTATGATGTGAGTATTGATAATCTTACAGAAAAATTAAATAAATTAAGTATTTCTGTAGAAAAATTTGAAGAAAAGACTTCATCACACCAAAAATTACTTTTGGACCATGTGGAAAAAAGTGATGAAGCAAGAATGCATCTGAAAGATGATATTCAGAGTGAAATAAGGCTTATTACTGAAAAAATGGATAAAATTAATGAGGCTAATTTAAATATGCCAAAGTTATCAACACCATTTTCTCATATAAGAAGCCCTGTTATAACAAAAGAGGAATTGTCAAATCCCTTCATAACAGACTTGAGTCACCAAGATAATAACCAAGTCTTAATGAAGGAGGCACCTCAATTAAAAGAATGGCCAACATTCACAGGAGAAGGTGAATATGACCACATGTCATTTATTAAAACAATTGACATGTTACAAGAAGACTATGCCATACCAGATGAATTAATCACTGCAAGATTACATTCATTGTTTGAGAAATCTGCAAAAAGATGGTATTATGGCATAAGACAAACAAATGGTAAAAATACCTGGTCTTGGTGGAAACAAGAAATAATCACCAAGTGGGCAAATGATGCCTGGAGGTATAAGATAGAAAATGCATTTGAAAACTCTTTCTTTGACCCAGAGAAAGATAAACCTTTAACTTGGTTCCTAAAACAAGTTGAAAGGCTTAATGCACTGTACCCAGAAATGTCACAGAAGATGGTGCATATGAAAATACTTAAAAAATGTGGAGGGGAACTAGAACATGCCCTAAGAAGCAGGTGTATAGAACCATGCTCCACAGAAGAGTATATAAATGCACTAGAAGATATAGTGACAAGAACAAAAATTGGCAGGACTTGGAAAAGATTGGACATTAAAAGCCCAAACAAACCATTTATCAAGAAAGATAAATCAAAAGAATCCTTTAAACCCAATACATCCAACAATAATGAGCAAAGAAAATGCCATAAATGTGGAGGTATTGGACACTTAGCCAATAATTGCCTTAAAAAAGCAAAGATTAATGAAATCGTGGAAACAGAAAACCACAATGACAAAGAAGAGGAATCTGACTCTGAAAAAGAGTCAGAAGAGTCAGAAAGCTCTGAAAGTGATGAAATTAATATAATTAATGCACAAATTAATAATATTGATATAATTTATGAAGTACTGGATGTTAATTCAAACTTGCCACAAGTTGGAACATCTGACACAAACCTGACAAACATACAAGATGCCAAAATGTATAGAACCAAACCTGCAAGAGGAATGGGATATACAGCTGGAAAATCAAGTATAAGTATTGTTATGGTTGATAACCAAGAAGGAAAGGTTAACTTGGATACAGGAGCATATTGCACTTGTGTTGGCAAAGGTTATTTAAAAACCATTGTCCCAGGCTGGCAAGAAAAACTTATGCCAATACAAGGTGTCAAATTTAGTAGTGCAAGTGAGAGCATGAAGCCCCTTGGAATAATTGATTTAACACTAATTTTTCCTCATCCCTCACAATGTGTCAGAATCAAAGTAGAGTTTGTAGTAATGGACAACTGTACTAGTAATCATTTCATACTTGGGAATGACTACTTATCAATCTATGGTATAGATATCTCCAACCAAAAGGATAGATATTTTACCATAGGAGATAATAAAAGACAAAAGTTTGGATTCTTAAATAACAAAAAACAAATCACAGTTATTAAGAATGAAGAAAAAATTCCAGAAAAAGATCTTTTTATATCTGAAAAACTCAAAGAGGCAGAATTCAATCAAGAATTAACAGAAAAAATGAAAGAAAAATTGATTGACCTCTTATTTAAGTATAAAAATGCCTTTGCAACTGACAAAGAGCCACTAGGTGCCATAATTGGACATGAAGTGGATATAATTCTTAATGTAGAAAAACCTTACCCACCTTTATTAAGAAGACCTGCTTATCCAGCCAGTCCAAGAGCTAGAGAAGCCCTAGAGGTGCACATTAAAGAATTAATGGACCTTGGAGTATTAAGAAAGGTTGGACATAATGAACAAGTAGAAGTTACTACACCTGTCATTATAACTTGGCATAATGGAAAATCAAGGATGGTAGGAGACTTCAGAGCCCTGAATACCTATACCATTCCAGACAGATATCCAATAACCAGAATCCATGAGACATTGACCCAATTGTCACAAGCTAAGTTCATCACAGCTATGGATGCTCTTAAGGGTTTTCATCAAAATGTCTTAACAGACAATGCCAAGAAACGACTAAGAATAATAGTCCATTGTGGAATTTTTGAATACTTAAGAATGCCATTTGGGATAAAAAATGCACCTTCCCATTATCAAAGAATGATGAATACCATATTTCCTGAAGAATTATCAGAAGGATGGTTAATAATCTACATTGATGATATCATAGTTTGCTCAGAAACTTGGGAAAATCACCTGACAAGACAAGAAAGGGTACTACAGAAAATAGTCCAAGTAAATATGAAAATTTCATTGAAAAAGTGTCATTTTGCATATAGTGAATTAAAAGCCCTAGGACATGTAGTATCTGGCCTTAGTCTAGGCATAGACAAAAATAAATTAGCAGCAGTACTACTTAAACCAATGCCTCAAACCAAAAAAGAAATGCAATCATTTCTAGGATTTGCTGGTTACTATAGACAGCATATAAAGGACTTTGCAAAGATTGCTAAATCCTTGTATAAGCTATGTGACCAACAAACAGTCTATGAGATGACAGAAGAAAGAGTCAAGGAATATGAAGAATTGAAAAATTCCTTAACAAATGCCCCATTTCTTCTGATGCCAGATTGGAAACTACCCTTCAAACTGTACATTGATGCTTGTGGAGAAGGACTAGGTACTGCACTTCACCAAACACAAATTATCAATGATAAACCAGTGGAAGGACCAATTTGTTTCATTTCAAGGCAGATAAAGCCAACAGAAGCAAGGTATGGAGCAAGCCAAATGGAATGCTTATGCCTAGTATGAGCTTTAGAAAAACTGCATTATTATTTGGATGGCACAGTATTTGATGTAATCACAGACTGTAATGCTGTGAAATCACTATTAAATATGAAGACTCCAAATAGACATATGCTGAGATGGCAAATTGCTATCCAAGAATATAGAGGAAATATGACTATTGTTCATAAATCTGAAAATATCCATAAAAATGCAGATGGTCTTAGCAGATGGGCTCTAGCAAATACCCCTGACAATCCAGCATGGGTACCACAAGAAGAGCACCATATAGAAGGAATATGTGTTACAGACATTGGCACAGAATTCTTTAACCAAGTTAAAGAAAGCTATAAGACAGACAAAAATTGCCATATCTTAAGCCAACTTCTAATGAAAGACTGCAAAGATCCATCACTTTCATCAAAACTAGATGAAATATGGAAAAAGGCATATGATGAAGGAAGATTCCACCTCCTTGATGGAATCCTTTACCATAGAACAAAACACACATTTGTTATGGCCTTAACAGACAGAACACTAATAAACACTATTTTACATGAGTGTCATGATAGTGTTGCATCTGGACATCTCTCAGAAGATAGGACACTAGAGAGAGTGAAAACCTGCTCTTGGTGGCCAAATTGGAAGAAAGATGTTGCAGAGTACTGCCAAACCTGTGACAGATGCCAAAAAGCCAACAGAGCCACAGGAAAGAAATTTGGAATGATGATCCAAATCCAAGAACCAAAATCCCCATGGGAAATAGTTCATATGGATTGGGTAACAGCCTTACCTCCAGGAGGAGACAGGAGTTATAATGCATGTCTAGTGTTAGTTGACAGGTACAGTAAAACTCCCATGTTCTTACCATGTCATAAAGATGACACAGCTATGGATACAGCCATAATGATATGGAATAAAGTCATTAGCCACACAGGCTTATTCCAAAATATTATAAGTGACAGAGACCCAAAGTTCACTTCAGCATTATGGACAAACCTCCATAACTTGTTTGGGACAAAGTTATCATTCTCAACAGCTTATCATCCTCAAACTGATGGTCTAGCAGAAAGAATGATACAAACCCTAGAGGATATGATCAGAAGATTCTGTGCTTATGGGCTAGAATTCAAAGATTCTGATGGTTTTACCCATGATTGGTGTACACTAATACCAGCACTTGAACTGGCATATAAGACATCAATCCATTCTTCTACTGGCAAAACACCAGCAATGCTAGAGAAAGGTTGGAATCCAAGACTTCCTTATGATACCCTCAAAAAGGACTTAGTGGATATACATCCAACAGCAAGAAGTTTCAAGATAATGCTTGACAAAGCAAGACACCATGCAAACAGATGCATGCAAGATTCTTTTAAATATGCAAAAGAAAGATGGGATAAAAGTCATAAGCCACCTGACTTCAAAATAGGGGACTTGGTTTTAGTATCAACCCTTAATTTCAATAACATAAAAGGCCCAAAGAAATTGAAAGATTCCTTTGCAGGACCATTTATGATAAAAGCACTTCATGGACCCAATGCTGTGCAATGAGAACTCACAGGTGAACTAATGAACAAACACCCAACTTTCCCTGTAAGTCTGATAAAACCTTACAGTTCAAGTGACAAGGAATTATTTCCACTAATAAATAAACCCCCACTTGAAATTCCCCCCTTGGAGGAAGGAGAGGAAAAGAAAATAGTAAAAGTCCTTAAAGAAAGAAGGACAAGAAACAAAAAAGAAAGGGAATACCTTGTAAGGTATAGAAATTCAACTCAAGAAGATGAATGGCTACTTGAGAAAGATATAACAAATGCTGATAAATTACTAAGAAGGTTCAGACATGAAAGAAAACCTGAAAAATAAAAAGTTAAGCATTATTGAGCTTCAAGACTAACAAAGTCTATTGAAGAGGTAGGACAGTGGATGATACCCTAATCACATATATCAGATTGTGGTACAATCTTTTTTGGTGGTAGGGAATGTGAGCCTTTGAGATATGACCACATACCCAATAAGGTCACAAAAAAGATTAATAATAATTATACCTTTAATATAATTATATTAAAATTACTTAGAATAATTATACCTTGAAAATAATTACTTAAATATACAAAAAATACCATAAATTGGTACAAAAATTGGTTTAACTCAAAAACCAATGAATCAACATGTAAAACAAATTATACCATTGGATTCCCCATGGAAAAATACACATATACCATTTTTATGGCATATCTGTAAAGTCAATATTTAAGGAATTATAAGGTAAAATACCTTATAAAAAGCATAAAACCTTATTTATCTCAAGAACTAATGAAACAACATGTAAAATAAATTGTACCAGTGGATTCCCCATGAAAATCCACACATAAAACAATTAATAAGCTAATTCCCAAAGTTAATACTTAAAGAATTATCCTGAATATATGCACTTTTTTGGTCAACGCATATATTCAAGGATCATAGCTAATATCTCCTAAAATATACATGATAGAATGATGAACCAAAAAATAAAGTTACCACGTAATTACTGTAAGAACACAGATATGAACTTTATTTTACAAGTTATAAACAAGGTTAAAACCTATGATGAAATATTGATAAAAATCAACAGAGCTGTTGACCACTTTGTTGTGAAAGTGCTCCAAACTTAAAAAAAAGTATACAGTTGGATTCTACTAGTTCATTCGTGAAGAATGATGTAATTTTTATTATTAAATTCAGGGTATAACCCCCTGAAATCAAGGTTTGAAGTTTAAAATGTTGAATTTCGACAGAAAAGATGGGTTACAAGAAAAATCATCAAAATTAGAGTTTTGATGATGTAATGAAAAGCTCTTGGCAGCAAAATAAGGTTATGTCAGGCTATCAGAATTCACTCTCTGAATTGCTGTAGCGTGTAAATCTTAAAAGTTATTGAGGATCAAAGTTTGAGCTTAATTTGAGCAGTTATGATCACATACTGTAACCTTAATTTAAGTTTAACAGTCTTAAGAGTGATAAAATTGGTGAATACTATTAGTTTATGATTAAAACTAATAAAATACACGAAATTTGGGGTTCTGCCAAGCCTCTGATGTCATCAAACTTAGAGTTATAGTGATAACTCTAAATAATGGTGTAATAATGATGTAATATGGTTTGATCATGATGTAATCACCCTCAAACCTTAAAATATTGATCAATTCCAGTGGATATGATCAGTACACGTCTACTAGAAGCCTGTTGGACTCTAGGAGGGAGGTATTTACTATAAATAGAGCTCTTTTTACTCTATTTTCCCCTCAGACGCATCAAAAACATTAAATCAATTAAATAAAAGGTAATTTCTTTATTCTTTATATATAAAACTCTTATATTATTAAAGACCAAAGACCATCTTAATATTAATCACTATTTTTTACGTGATTAAATCAAATCTTTAATTGTTTTTGTCATAAATATCTCTATAAACTCATTTCCACGTAAAATCAAGAATTTTAGTAATTTTCTTCATTTTTTATTGTAAATACAATTTGAAAAAGTTGTATTATATTCTTTTGGCGTAAAATATCTCAAAATTATTATTTTAAGTGTTAAAAGTAGGTTATTTCATCTTATTATAATAATTTCTCTCTTATTATTACTCTTAATAATTCTTATTTAATATAAATAGTATTTATATTAATATATAACTTTAATATTAGTAATATTATTGTTATTAATTATTTTTTATTTATAAAAAACAGTTTTTTACGCCTTTATTATTTGTTGGTAACAATAATAAAGAGCTTTATAATATATTAATTATTTTATATTAATATATTATCTATAATATTATAATTTCATATAATATTAATTATATTATTATATTTATTTAATAATATAATATTTTTACGCCATAATAATAATATTTCTTTATTATTATTATTATTTTAATCTTATTTATTTCAATTATAAGGACATTCAGAGTACAATAAGTAATAAATTAGTAATTTTTACTTATTGTTTCAGAGTCAAACCTTACAGGTTCTAGGAAATGGTCGCTGGATATTTTTGCGCCTACTTATGCAAATTTACTTGAATCACAGAACAAAGGTATGACTTGCAATTATGGTTACTATGATGAATCCTACTGACAAAATTCATGCTTATTAGCCCATTAAATCAGTGATAATGCACGTTTGGAGTGGGAAAGGGAGAGGTGGAATGAGGAGAAAGTGTTAAACATGGAAAAACAATGGTTTGAAGAAGTCAAGTTACAAAAACAAATGTAGTTTGATGAGAAGCCAAATGCAAAGAAACATGAATTTGAAAAATAAAAGTGTAATCAGGAATGTGAACTTAAGGAAAAGAAATGCCAGATGGATCTCACTATTGCGGCATTGTCATCAAGCAGGCCAATTGCGGAGCTGGAATGAATTCTGACCTTTATCAATAAAAAATAACATATTACATATGTGTCATGTGATCATTTGATACATGGTGATTTTTCATATACAATTCATGTTTATTGGGAAGTTATCTTATGTTTTTGAATTGGATTACAATTTATTACACAATTGAAAATTTGGGAAATTTTGGCATCATGATGTTATGTGCAAAAGATCAAGGTCCGTGTTTGAACCAATTGAATTTGATGGTGCCGTCAAAATTTCAATTTTGTGGTGAATTTTTGCCACTTAAGAGTGGATTGTGCCTTTTGTTTTTCCCCTTTCTTTGGCTCATTTTCTTTTGATTAAATTTCATTCAATTTCCCTTTACCATCCTCCTTCTTGACTTTTGGATAATTTTGGTATGTCCTATTTGATTTTTCTGGACTTTTCCTTATTTTGATTTTTTTAAATATATTGGTATTTTTTTCTTTGTGTTTAACTCTTTTATTTTGATTTTTCTTTTGTTTTATGTGAGTTTCTTTCATGTGTTATCAAAGTTTTGATTTTTTTGGGGGGGGGTTTCATGTTTGATTTGAATGGACTCATTTTATTATGATTTATTTTAAATTCGTTGGGTTTTCTTTGGGGGGGGTTGGTTGAAGTTTCTTTCAATTTTTTCAAATGGTTTGTTTTTTGGTTGAAGAACCATCCTTTTTATTTTATTTTTCTTTGGATGGATGTGTGTTTTTTAAATTGATTTTTTTTTCCAGCAGTATACATAACAGTTGAATGTTTCACTGATTTACTTTTAGTTTGATTGAAATCATTTTTCAAACATTTGCATTTTCCTCGCTTCCTCTACCAATCCTTGTCCTTCTTGACACCCTCATTTTTAAGGCCAATAAAACTTTCTTTTAGCAATTTCATTTTCAATCATCCCTCAGCTTTTTGAATTGATTAGCTTATTTCTGGAGGTTAACATACATTCACAGTTAGTTCTTTTTGGATAGAGGTGGGTCATTTCACTTACATTTGTTTGTTCAACTGTGTGTGATCCACCTAATATTTTGCTTAACGATGTTTGTAGTTCTTTCCTAATTGTTGTCAAATAATTCTAATAAGATAAAGGTGAGTCTTTACCTTGCTTTCTTTTGTTTCAACAGGTTACTGTTAGGCATAAACACCTCAATGTCAGAGCTGAGTATTGTGGCGAGCTCCTTTTGATTTGGCAGAGGCCAATCACGAGCGGAGGACTCATGCCTTGGCTAAAATGATGCAAATTGGTCAGCAATAGTATCTTGAGATGATTCAAGTTGTCAGATCACAGAATGGTCGTTTATATGATCAAGATGGCCACAACCTCCACCTTGCATAGCGCGTGCTTATCTTCACTTACACAGGTGGGACTCAGTCCAAGTGTGGAGGCCAACTCTTTTGTTATTGCGCTATTTGATCCCAGTCCACGTCCCTCATCATCTTCATCTTTGGTTCTTAATGGGGCTGCAAAACAAGGGCTTCTTGAAGGCAATTTCAAAAAGGCCAAAAGGTATGCAATAGCACTAAAAAAACAGAAGTTAGGGTTGCTATTTGATGATAGGTTAGAAGATGCAAAGGTTGAAATCAAGAGGGAGAAAAAGGAAAAATGCGCTTTGAAGAACAAAGGTAAAGAGTCTAAACACGGATGGCAAAGTTATTAGACTCACTTGCAGCTAAAAGACGGCGTTGGGAAGAAGACAAACGACTTGAGCAAGAGTTTCTCAATGATCAGTACCCTCATGACGCCGGTTACACTAAGGATGGCGGCAAGATTGGCTGGACACAGCACCAACGTGTTGTAGCAATGTCGGTGGCAGCCAGAGTGGCTGTCAAAATGGGAGTAAACTTGACGAAAGAAGGTGATGGAGTATATGCCCAATGGAATGCTTATAAGGGAGATCAGGACTGAACCTGATCTTGCCAGTTACGCCCCTGTGATATTTGATGAATCTCATGAGGGCACAATAAGTACTGATATCTTTCTGGGATCAGTTAAGATGAATCAACACTGCTTCATCGTTGTGATTTTTCTTTTTTTTAACATTCCTTTCTTGGTGATCATATCCTGTACGATATCACACGTTGGCTGCCTCATTTGCGGCTTGTAATCTCTAGTGAGACTATGAATGCTGCTAAGTTTCCGGAGGATTTTAATGATGCACCCATTTGGTTTAACACCAAGAGAATTTGTGGATTCAATGCGTTGAGCCAATAAATTAATTCCTGGAATAGGTCATAAAATTAAATCCAAAACAAATCCTGACATGAAAGTTGAATTGGTAAATGATTTTGCTAGAAACAACTTTCCAAGCTTAGATATGTTAGATTATGCTTTGGCAGTGGAAGATGTTACTAGTTCAAAGAAACATACTTTAATATTAAATGTTGATCAATGTATTGCAGTATGCTTTTGTGATTTTTTAAGAAACTCGGGTGCTTTCAGTCGTGAAGAAGCTGAGGAATATATGCAGGTTAGTGATTTATTTTTAATGAAATTCACAAGTTTAAGAAATAAATAATAATCTTTTAATACCTTTTGTTTTTTTTAAAGTATTATAGCTTGGAGCTTTGAACGCTTTATTTGTTTTGGGCCGAAGTATTGGATTAACTGCTTGAGACTCCTAATTGTGATTAATATAACAAGTCGGCCTACATGAAAGAATTAGAAGAGGATACTGTACCTGACCGTCAAAGGACCAATTTAGTAAGTTTTGTTTTACTCTTAAAGGCGTTAGGGATTGATGATTTGATTGGCATTGATTGTTTGGATCCACCACCAGGATATATGCTAGTTTGGTTGCTTGATCTTCTTTATGCTCTTGGAGCTCACAATGATCAAGGTGAATTAACTAAAGATGGACGAAGGATGGCCAAGTGTCCAATGGATCCAATGTGGTCAAAGGCCATTGTGGAGATTGAAAAGCATCAATGCGCCGAAGAAGTGTGTTCCATTGTATCAATACTTCATGCTGATCGGTGGGTTCCCTTTCCAATTTCCCTCTCATTTTTTTATTTTTGGAATAAAAACAACCCTAAAAACACTTCTCACTGGTTATTAATATTTCTGGGATATATTCTAGGGCTCAATTAAATTTTGTTCAGCCAGGTGGTGAGAACTTTGCACTTTTGAATGTATATTATCTGTGTATGATTACCATCGTACTCAGATCATAATTAATCATATTTGAGTTTTTTTATATTCAAAGATGATTAAAGCTGATCGTATCTTTTCATAATTCATGATTTTATTTTTCATTTTTTATGAATTTATTAATACATCAGCATGCTGACTGACTTATGTGCTTTCTTTTTTAAATTCATCTTCAAATAATTACCCAAAATGATCATACTGATCATTTTTTTATATTTTTTTGTACTTCTTTACAATTTCTGAGTACTATAAGCTTTATTTTTGAAATGTAATTCCCATTCCGCCCCCTTCCATCATCATTAAAATTCAAAAAACATGCTCCCCCTCCCTCTCACTCTTCAAATTTCTCTGATGATGTTATGGTTAGGACTAAACCAGTGTCAGTACATCATCAGAATGAATTGAATGATGATGCAAATATTGTCACTCCTAGTGATGTCATGGTTAGGACTAAACCAAAGATAGAAAATCATGAAGATAATAATAACCAAACCAATCATAAAAGAAAACTCACCCAATGCCAAAGACAACATATTCATTATTCAAAGCAAATCATGCCTCAGCTTGGACATCCAAATGCAGCATAGAAGAAGTTTTCCACCATTTCCATTGACAAGAAAGCAGCCAATTCCTCATGGTTAAAACTTCCATCAATCAATACTTTACCCCACCCTTATGTAATCATTGATAAAACACAAAAGCCATATATACCTGTCTGCATTTACGAAATCACCCCATTTGATGTTTCCTCAGGCCACTCTCAAATACTAAAAGACCTTATCATTACATTGAGGTCCTTATCTGAAAATGGCCAAGAAATTGAAACAAATAAACACCTCCTAGGTGACATTATGAAAGGTATTGGCTTTTGTCCTGGATCTGATGCTGGCAAATCTGCAGGTGTGTGAATTTTTTAACTTATAACTTGAATAATTACTAATTATTATCAAACTTTTTAGGTGTTTACTCCAGAAAGGCTGGATTATCTGATCATCAAATTGAATTGGATGATATGTAATGGACCAAACCTCAAAAGTATGACAAATTCATTTACTCCAGAATCTCTCATTTTTCACAATTAGCTGCACAAGAAAATCAGTCATTAATGGAGGCAACCAAATTACCAAACTTCAGTCAACTCGAATGGACTTCTGCCAATCCAAAGGAAGAATTCAAAGCTTTTTCCAATTTCATTGTCACACAAGATGGATTTTTCAATAAACCCCACCAAGATTTAAATGATCTCAATGCCTGGACCTATGGTATTTTTTATTTTGTATCCAACAAAGATTTTCATCCCCTTCCAACTGTCTTCACTCCCTCTGGACATGGCTTGCACTTCCCCCAATTGAAATTGGAGATTGATTTTTCCAAAAAACCAGGCATCATGGGAATTCTTTGGAAGACATCAGCAATGGTTCATCATACAACAAAACCACCTCCAGAAATTATCAATCATGACGAAATAACTCATTTTGGATGTTTTTTTCAAATAAACCATAAATTATTTAATGTAGGTGAGAAATTTTTGTAAATGCCACCCACCGCAATTAATTCAAGAGTCAATGGGTACTGTGAAAGAAATATGCAGGACCAAAAAAGAACTAAAAAATATTAATTGTAAATAGTTTTATCTTATTAATAACATCTCCACTTTGTTGTATGCCATTAAATTACGTACATAAATCAATGGTCCTGATGAAATTTACAATTGACTATTTTTCCATGCCAAAGTGATTGGTTTAATTTTTTCACAAATATTTACCACATCTTCCCCAATGTCGTTGTTGGCCAGATTTTCTGCATGTGGCAGATCATCATCTTCATATAGATCAAACCATTCATTGCCAATTTGTACTAACATATTATGTAATATTGTGCAAGAAACGACCCAACTAACAAAATATTCTTTTTCATGAGCCTCCCTCATTTGATTTCGCATTTCCCTTACAGAAAACCACCACCCCTTCAAAATTCCAATTGCATGCCCGATTCTGACCCTTGATTTTGCTAGACAGTCATTGAAAGAAAAGTTGTCTTCATTCTGTGTTACAACTCCCTTATATGCTGGAACAACCCAAGGAGAGCTTGCATATGCCAAATCTTCGAGTAAGTACTGATTGTTTTCATAAAACTCTTGAGGTGTTTGTGCTATTTTCATATGTTGATAGACATTTGAATCATGAAGTGACCCAGTACAACCAACATGTAGAGCAGTGAACTGTTTGTTTATATTGCAAACCAGTTGTATTGACATAGAATACCTTATATGTAAACCATCAGTAAGATTGAAATAAAGAATAAAGATTCAACAGCTTACCTTTTTTTGCAATCAAAATAGGCTTCACCATCATTGGGAGGACGTTGTGATAATGGTATGAGACTCCCATCAATAAACCCAATGCACCCAGGGAAGCCTTCTGCTTGCATTACTTGAGACATCTCTCTTTGTTGTTCTATTGTTGGCCACACAATCACTTTGCACTTCAACTTCATCAATATCTGGATGACTCTTTGAGTGTACAACACAATAGCCCCATGGCTAATTCCAAACAACATTCCTATCTTTCCCAAAGCGGCCCCATTGCCATTTGATCTAAGCCTTGATAATGCCACAGCCAATTGGATGTCAGGATTGTGTTGTTTTTTTGTGATGAGTTTTGAAAGGCTTCATCACCTTGAATTTGTGCAACCAATTTTTCAAATGATTCATGTGTGGTCCTACATAGCTATCAAAATGTGCCAGATGATAATGTTTGTAAATCATTCATTGTATACATGTAATGTGATGGATATCTTCTACAAGGATTGATGTATCTTTGTGAGGTTATCATATCTAATAAGATTATATCTTCCTTGGTATCAGAATAACTATCAGAGCTGAGTGCATTGATGAGCTGCAGTGAGTTTAATGTCTGAAGTAAAGGTAGCCTTTTTGATGCTTTGGGCATGGTAAATGAAGAAAAGGCCTGTATTAATGTAATTTTGAATCGAATACTTTATTAAATGATGAGTGTATTCAGATTTTATGCAAGAGAAGTAAAGCTATATGCAATTTAAAATGCCCTTACTGAGCTGTGTGTTTTAGACATGTGCCTTTATGGGAAGCTAAAGGTTGGATTTTAGTATTTAAACATGGTATTTGTTACCAAAAAACCTGGGTTTTTGTACCTTAAAATACCACACCTCTTGAGGTGTCGGATTTCTGAAATCCCAAAAAATTAATGCGGGATTTTGGCAAAAAAAAACTCAGGATTTTGAATGTGGGATTTGGTAGCTTTGACACCCCCTAATGGTATTAAATAGGTTACTTATAAAGAGACAAAATTTTACAAATGGCTCATAATAGTATCCATCTTAAAGGGGAAGATATCAGATTTCATAATAAATAATTAATATCTCAATAGAATAAGATATAAAAAAGCTTTTCCAGTTCAAAACTACAACTGAGAATAAACATTAGGTTTGACTTCTCCTTTGGAATTAATATTTCAATTCAGAAATGAATCATGCTGAATAATATATGAAAGCCCTTAATGAGGGATATCCAAGCGCTCTAATAAAATACATCCAGCATAAAAAGTGAAGAGGTTAAAGCCACATAAAGGTAAAATGATGGTATATAAACCATACACCTCTAATCTAACTTATACAGCTCTGGTGTGAAGAACTCATGATGGGGTCATTTCTCGAAGTGAAAAATCTGGCACTTTCAATGGTACCATCCAAAAAACTCTCTCCTTATCTTAGATAAAAAGTTATTAATCTTTTCAAAATCAATATGTCCATAAACAGCTTAATAAAAGTTTGGAGAAACTTGTGGGCTGTATAACTGTTCAATACTTAACTCTAGGCATATAAAATGTGTATCCCTTGTGTAGAGCATAGCAAGAGCTAGAAAATGAGCCAACTTTGATCTCTTTATCCTCAAAAATGGCAAAGATATTTAGGATTTAAGATTGTAATCCAACACTAGACAGTATTGGATCCTACTGTGGGACAGCTGGATATATAATTGAATTGACATCTAGTCAATGAAATTGAATGCTTTTTATGGTTGAATTACTCATAACATGACTTATAGAAGCACTAAAGTGGCATTGTTTATAGTTTCTTATGCATTGGAACCACTAGAACACATCTGTACACTCTATTAGTGAAATTGTTCACCCTGCATTGAGTAAAAATGACAGGTTGTGGTTCCCAAACCACATTTCCACCCAAAAACAGCATGTATTAAGTTTTGAAACTAAAAGGCCACCAAAACGTTGTTAAATATTTTACTTTGTGGTTGTGTGCAGAGGTAGGAGGACCTGACTCTACTCCTGAAGAAGATAAAAGGAGCCTTTTCCTCACCAAACAAAAATGCTCATCATCATACTCTTAGTGCTATTACTTGGTATTATTTCTTAATAAGTGATACCCTTAGAATTTAAAAGTGCAATTATAATATTAGCTATTGGAGGGTTTGTTATTGTAAAGCAACAGATAAACACTGCACCCAGGGGTCTCAGAAGTACTCACCATCACTAATATTCTTTAGTATAGCCCTTTATCACATTGCCACCCATTTTTCACTATGATCATTGTTTCAAATTCACAATCATACCTCATTGATATCATTTCAAAACTATATCGTAGAGTTAGCTTGATACTTTAAATACAGTTGAAAGAGCCCAATATGGCCATTTGGATACATTATCTTTTCTCTATGGGAAATTACCATAAAAGTGAAAAATGGAAAAAATGTGAAGAACTGTATCTCAAGCCCAAATGGCCCACTAAATCCGTTTGAGCATGATTTCCCTTGTTTCATAGGATATTCACAAATGGTTCTAAAGGAAAAAGACAAACCTGGTTTGGTAAAAGGGCCAGGTTCACCCCTGCTGATGGATATGGCCAAATTGCCATAAAATTAATTTGGCTGAGGAGTGCCATATTTTTATACAAGGGGTGTGATTTCCAATTTTTGTGAAAGGTTTTCCCTCCCGCTTTGCTCTTGATAGATCAGAATGACAATTTGGACATTGCATTTTTTAGTTCAATTTAAAATTGTCAATTCAATTACTTAGTGGTCAAATTGGGAAACCTCCTGCTTGTTAGTTTGAAAACCCTCTATACAAGTGGTGTTACATGGCTCAGGTACTGGCACCATTTTCCCAAATCACTTCACTGCATGAAGATATGGGGCATTATATGTAATCCATAAATCGATTTTTGGTAAATGAAGCATTTTTATATGATATGCTGGCCATTCATTCAACATGGGCATGGAGAAATCAGAGTTGGAAGTGTTCACCAAGGCATAGTTGGACTGGGTGCTAGAAAGTCAGAGAACCCATCCTTGCTTGTTACTCATTTCTCATCACATACCTTTTTTATTTCTGTTGTACAATCCCGGTTTATTTGATATTCATTTTTTGAGCACTGGCTGTTGGGGGGAGAACCTATTTTTGTATTCTATTGACCAATAGCTTAATGTAAATGGGGATGAAAGCCATATTGATGAGATCATAATATTTTATCTAATCATATTGAAGTAAGCACTTCAATCAAACTGATAGAACATACAAAATGACAAAAAAACTTAGTTGAAAGCTTGCCAAAGTTGAATGGTCTACAAAGTTTACAAGATGTTAGACAATAGAAATAATTCTTCAGCACAAGACTAAAAGCACAGTAAGCAATAAAAGCCTGAAAATTGTGAAACCATACAGAATCTTAGATTACTACAAGGGGGGCTAAGCAGGTGAGTTCTTGCGCTTTATTCTAGAAAGTTCTCTCTTCCTCACAATTGGGGGTTGTGCTAGTTGCAATGTACAGTACCCTGTAACAAAGATCCAAAAATGCAGGACAAATTCCCCCACCCCTTTTCGTTTTCTTTTTTTTGATCATTTTTTTAATTTCTTTCACTGTATTTGGTATATATTCACCACCTTTAACTTCTCAGAGCTGACCCGTCAGAATTGTTCTCAACTTTTGAGAATGCGTATAATGCATACCTTTAATTCATAATGCAACTTACTACAAAATTAAGTGGCTATCTTATTTCATAGGGGTATTTTGGCTGATTGGTGAGTAGCCAAATTCTTTTGTATTTCCTTAACTAACCCAACCATTCTAGTAGGACCATGGGCTATTACTTAGATGATCATAGGAATGTGCAAAGGAGGGGCATCCACTCAAGTCATCAGCAATCAACTAGGTATTCCTGTGACCACACTTTTTGATACTATAAAGCAATATGAAGAAACCAGTCAATTAAAACATCAACCAACTTCTGGACGTCCAAAAAAACTTGGGGAGAGAGATATGCAACAGCTTTCCTGTGTGCTTCAGCAGCATTGACTTGAAAACCTAGGTTCAATAAGAAATGTTATTATGGTGGATGTTTCTGCCTCAACCCTCTGAAAAGCAATTCACTCACTTCGAAAGAAATCCTGCATTGCTGTCAAGAAACCATACCTCAATGAGTGACACATGCAATGTTGACTTGCCTTTGCACAAGAACATGCTCACTGTACTGTTGATGATTGGAGGAGGGTTATATGGACTGATGAATCACTCTTTGAAGTTGGAAAGCAATCAACACAAGTCCAAGTGTGGCGTACGCCACAAGAAAAATATGACCTTGAATCAATGACTGTCAATCATTGTTCTGGAAGGCATTCAGTTATGATTTGGGGGGCTTTTTGCAGCTTATTTCAATCTCAAATCATCATCCCACCTCCAGGACAACAACAAGCACAAGATTTCATCAACAATGTTTATGAGCCTGGGTTGTTACCATTCCTCAACTACCTGAACAAGAATGTGGCTATTAATCCTGAAGAGCTTATACTTATGAAAGATGGTGCACCAATACATACAGCACAAGTAAGCGAAGCATGACAGCAACAGCATGGAATAAGAAAACTAAGATGGCCAGCTAATTCCCCTGACTTGAACCTGATTGAAAATATCTGGTTCAAGATGAAATATTCCATCATTCACTTCTTTCAACCTAAAACAATGGAGGAATTGGTTGCAGCCATTCATGCAGTTTGGGCTACAATTCCTATTGAGTTTTTAGATAGATTAGTCACTTCCATGTCTGAAAGGATCCCGAGCGTCATTGCAAAGGATGGCGGTCCTACACGAAGGTAGTAGAATTTGTTAATTATTAACATTTTATTAATTTTTTTTAAAAAATTTTATTGTCGATACAAAAATCTATAAAGAAATGTTTGTGATGAAATAAAAAAAACTGTCTGTTTGTTCTTGAGATGTTGCGCATGCCCTTTGAGGGCCATATTGTGCCATTCATGAGTTGTAGGTTTTTTCTATTTTAAAAAAAAAGTTCGAACATCAATGCCAGTGTTCGGATCTTTTCTACAGGGAACTGTACAACTCTGCATTTCCCTCATCAACGCCTATCACGCCACCCAAGCAGTGCAGAGGGACCGTGAGGTAAGGTTTTTTATCCTGCGACAAGCGCGCCTAGTTTTTGTGCTTTTTATCGGTAATACCAAGTTGCCAACTGGATTGGACAATATCCTGTACAAGTCATGATCTGGGAATTGTCGGTCCGTAAGACACCCATTCCATACGGAGTACTGTATAAGCCCAGCAGTTCTCAGAGTATTCGAGAAAGTTTCAAATGTCTTGTGCGTCCGTCTTTTCTTTTTGATAAGCCCGTCGTATGGCCTCCAGTACTGTAAAAATTTTATACAGTGGAAAATTGGCTTCTTGCAGTATTACTAGCATCAGAGTACTGTACAGTACTCAGAAGTTCCAGCCTTGGGTCGAAGCATAGCTCCGCTGTGCCATTTTTCTTGAGTCGTGATAGTGTGTGGCTGACCAGCCCTTGATATCATGCCAAGAACGATGGCGCAGTAAGTGTACTACAGTACTAACCCGGTGCAAACTCATGAGAAACGGGTACAAGGCCTACGGGACAATACTTCAGTAGATAAAAACCCCTGCTTGGAGTGTGGCTCCGTGGGGCTAGAACCTCTCATAAAGTATTCCCCTAGAACACTGTGTCCAATTCTGATCCCAAAAATAAACCCAGTTAAAAAAATTCCATTATGCCTTGCCTACACTTCACGACCGCCTTTGTCTTAGTTTTATGCTTGACGATTTCTCAGTTTTCTTGGTGTCAATCCCAGGGCATTCGGATCAGAACCCCCACAGCAAACCAAGTTCTCAAACCTGGTTACCGTGTGAAAATTACGATTGATTACATTGGTATGTTTCTGGAGCCTCTTTAAAACATCCACAACTATGCCTCACATATTTATTCCTTCTACATTCAGCCCCTCAAGCAGTGGATGTGGCTTTTGGCATCGGCTTTGACGCACAGCCCTCTAAAAATCCTAAGGCACTTGGGAAGCCTTATTTTATTACAACTTTTTTTGATCCCCAAGCGCCGGTCACTGATTCTCTCAAAACCTCACGCACTATTGATGTGATGGTACCCGACGCCACTTTATTTTTAAACGGACTTTCCAGAAAGTAAATCGAGTTTTCCCGGCTCTTTTTGTGAATCTTCGCTGATGAGAGATTGTTGGTTGTTGTTGGTGCCTACAGCTACACTATGAATGTAGCTCAGTATTACTTGAGCAACGTAAGTTGAGCTTTTCATACGCACTATGACCAAGTAATCTCTCAGTGGTTTTACTTGAATCATTTTTTGGCCTCTAGGAAAACGTTCCCGGCGTCAGTATGGCATCTGTGCCGGTCAAGATTTCTAATTAATTACATCGGATATTTGCATCGCAACGTTAAGGTTGAAATCAGCAGTAAACGAAGTGAACCTATCTTATCACCTTTTCCAGAATGGTAACTTAGAATGTGCATCGTCTATTATTATAATATATTAGGTTTACCTTTTCATAATTAATTATACTCATCTCGTATAATCTATATCTAACATTTCTTCTATGTAATGTGTCTTAGACTTTCCTTCTTATGAGACAAAGTCCTTACTGAGACTGTTTTAGTGGTCTCTATCAAGACCACCTGTTTTTGTCATTAGCCTAGCCTCGTCCTGTTTGTCTTCTCTCATTCCTATTACTAGGTTTGATAGTATCTCCCAGTTCCTGTCATCGGCTAAGACTAACAATAGTCCCTGCCTCCTTAAGTCCCTTTCTTACAAGAAGCAAGCATGTCAATAGGCTGAATGGGGAAAAATTGAAAACATTTTCATATTTATTATGCTCTGATATCTATTCACAGATGTTGCTAGATATAAGAGTAGGCTGTGCCAAAGGTTCATGGCAATCAATAGATGAAAAACACCGCCTATCGTGATATATTGCATACGTATTAGTCAATAATTGAATTTTAGTAAAAATTAATAGAGGAGAAATGCTCCCAAGGAAGCAGCTCTCTCCTGGAGGCTAAAAAAAATGTATTCATATTCTATCCCCACTTGGCATGGTTGGTGTTATACATATTTCAAAATGAGTTATAGAAGTTTCTTTTTTCTCCTTAGCAGTAAGAAGTGGCAGGAAAAATCAAAGGAGAATACACTTGTGAGTTCCATGAGATCATTGAGAAATCTCTTGAAAAAAATTCCAAATTGCCTTTATGCTGTAGAGGTTATTGATCTGTTCTGATTACTTAGTCGTTGTGAGCCCTTTTATGTTCCGGGGATGAGAGCCACTTCTGGTTTTGGTTGTTGTGAGGTTTGTTGTGCTGTGATGCCAACATCCCCCCCACCACATGAAAACTTATTCTCATGAAACTATTTACAAAAAATTCCAGACAATGAGGAAAGACAAAAAGGGGAGAAAAAATGAAAAGACAAAGGAGAGAAAAGAAATAAAGAAAAAAACAAGATGAAAGTGGAAATCTTTAAGGGCACTCTGTCCCCAGGCTAAACAGTAGCAAACGCATCAGGTGCTGGTGTGACACCAATCCCATCAGCCCGCATCTCAATGGCAGTAACCCATTCTCGTGCAGCTGTGCCATCCCTGAGAATCTTCTTTGTGATTAAGAATTGTTTGTTTGTTGGAGGAAGATTCTGTCACGATTTATATGGCAGACATGTTGTCGCAAAGGAGCTGCAGCACAGTGAGTGTGCCTAGCATTTGGTCTAGTAGGTTCTTGAACCACTTACCATGCCTAGCCACTATCCCTAAAGCCATGAACTTGGCATGGAAGCTAGAATCAGCTACTGTTACTAGACGATTAGTGCACCACAATACACTACAACTGTTTAGCTAAGCCAGAAAGCTGTATAAAGATGGTGAGAACTCTCCACCCCAACTCACGTCAGAAAATCTGTCAAGATGTGGCCCCCCCACTTTGGTTTAAGGGATAGACTCAGGAATTTGGTGTGAGATATATACCCAGCACATGTTGTAAGTACTTCCAGTGATATGTGCCAGGTCTAGAGGTGTTCCTGGACAATAGGTTTACAGCATAGGCAATATACGGTCTCATGCCTGAGGCAACTTAAGATAGAGAACCCACAGAAGCAATGTAGTCCTTAGTCATTGTTTCCTCAATGTCATTTTACAAGGTGACCAGGTTACATTTGGGGGGAAGGGGTGTGTCCCATAAGCTTTCAACAATTGATTCCATCAGTCATTGCAGGCAGAGATTGTAGCTGCCGTATGTTGGGAGTATTTCTACACCAATAATAGAGATGAAACCCTCTTCCCACTTTGACTTTGATGACTTACCTAAATCATTCGATAGCTCGTGGAGTAGTTTCTCATCTTCTTATACAATGATTGCATTCTCTACATAGAGCCATATCATGGCCTTCCGCAATGCTTGTACATATAGGCTTTTGTAAAAATCACTAGCCATGTAGCCCGGTATCATTAATCTTGTGGCTACACACTGCCACTAGCAGTAAACAGCCTGCCTTATGCCGTAAAGAGCCGTAAAAAGCTTTCACCCAAATCCAGAAGGTATATGCAGCCCATAAGGTGGGCTAACCAAGACATCCTTGTCTTTCTCAGCATTCAGATAAGCAGTGATGAAGTCAAAACTGTTTACATACCAGTTTCTTACCCCCGAAATTGTTAAAATCAGCCGTAGTGAGGTGAATTTTACCATTGGTGCAAAGGTCTGGTTTTATTTTCCATCTACGTTTCCATTTCCATGGGAAACATACCTGGCCTTGAAGCAGATAGGCCTATTGCCTGTCACAGGATTCTTCACAAAAACCCAGCCACCTCCTAACACATGAGTATCCCATGGTAAGGGTACGCTTCCATAGACCCCCAAGTCCTTCATGTGGGTCAACTCTAATCTTATTGCCCCTTCCTAGTGCGCTTTTTGGGAAGAGAAGCTTCTTGCTCAAATGTTTTCAGGGTGTAGATGCTTGGAGCCGTTTCAAAAAGGCCCACATAAATGTTGTCTTGGGATTCCACAGAAATCTTTCTCTTGAAGTATCCTAACAATAGAGTTTTTACCACAGAGGAGATGTCCATCCTACCTTGTGCCTCACCTTTCTTGAGAATCCAAGGAAGTGACCACTTCCTATTGGCTTTAGACACATCAGTAGACTTTGGGAACTCTTCCCATATGGAAGTTAAAACCTTTTGGTGGACAGAATGTAAAACAGAAAGCCTTTACTGTTAACTAAGTACAATATCACACGACCTTCCAAGTCCCAGTCATTGAGTTTCTTCCTCCTTTCACAAGGTATGTGTATGTAGTCTGGTTTGAAAAAGGTTTTAGTCAATTTTAACATGTTTTCTGGTTTAAGAGTAGCTCAAGTGGTTTATTTTTACCTGTGCACAAGTTAGAAAGAAGTTTCTGAAGGTGGGAATCCCCACATGAAGAAAAAAACCCCAAAAATACCTTGAAAGACCCAAATTGTGCAGGAGCATTCTATCTATGTCTGCTATCTATCAGTTGTATCATTGAATTGAGCCATTTTGTTTGTTGTTGTAACGCAGGATCTTCTCATAGATAACACCGCAAAGCTTACACCAGTTATATATAATTCCATTACAGAACTCCCCACCATTTTCAATCCAAAAGCTCTTAACATTCTTACCTGGATTTGTTCCCCAGACAGCTAGTACAAGCAAGAGAATAGCACTGGAATTGGATTTACGTGTTAAAACGTGGCACTCACCATATGATGATCCAATTTACTTCATCATCAGTTTGTATCTTCCTTTCTATGGGGCTGCCACATTGACCTTTCCCATAAAGTTGGCAGCTCCTACATCCAAAAGGGCCATCAATTTGTCATGGATTCTAAAGTTATGCATCTGTGTGCTCTTGGATATGTAACAGTTTTGACAGGATTGAAATTTATTGCTGAAAATTCCTGCTGCTTGCTTCCCTAATATATGTTGCATAAATTGTTTTAGATATTGTGGGATAAATAATAGGCATTACCTTGACAAGGAAATGAGTGGTGAGTCTTTTTTGAGCTTCAGAATTAACCAATACCCATGGGTGCTAAGGTGAATTAGCTGGCCCTCTAAATGTACTGAAAAATAGAACCTCTTGATGAGATCACAAATAAATTATTTAGTTTTATGGCTTTTGAATTAGATAATCTTCTTCAGCAATCTCTATCAGTCTGTTAGTGAAAGATCACTATGATAATAATCATAATATTTAATGTTTGTTTAATTATAATTGAGGTTTTCTTAGCTTGTTTTTTTAAAAATAGAATTCTTTTTAATTTATTTTTTTAAGATCCATCCATTCAATAATTGAGAAATTCAA
Organism: Austropuccinia psidii; assembly: GCA_023105745.1. Taxonomy (NCBI): domain Eukaryota; kingdom Fungi; phylum Basidiomycota; class Pucciniomycetes; order Pucciniales; family Sphaerophragmiaceae; genus Austropuccinia; species Austropuccinia psidii. The sequence goes on from JALGQZ010000014.1 coordinate 3,789,227, forward strand.
AGAATATTTTTTAATATCCCTATTCATATAAATAATAGCTTTGATAGCTAATTCAGACTCTTAAAAGTGGCTTAATAATACTATCAATATGAATATAATAATTTAAGGGTAATATATTTATCTAACGGTGTTTATGGTTAATATAATGGTAAGATATAGATGATAATCATTCACTAATTTATCATAAATAATACTAAAATATAATGAGCCTTTCTACTCATCTTTTCAATAGAACACTAGATTATCCTACTAGAAAGGGGGAAGTATTTATTGTAAAGATTCTTTTCTAAATCATGAGCATAGGGAAAAAGAAGGAGAGAGGCCCTTTTGTTATAAATGTTGGGAACTCCATAGAGCCTTCCAAAAGCAAGGTACTTAGAAAAATTCAACCTTAAAACATTTTTTCTGGTGTGTGAATTGTAAATGGTTCCATTTGATCAAGATATTGCACCATATTCTTGGTTGATTGCACCATTCTCAAGATGATTATTGTCAGGACACAGCCTTGATATATACTTGCTAGTGGTAAAATTTGGAAGTGTGTCATTTGATAAATGTATTGCAACATATGTATGGTTGATTAGGCCATATTATTTGAATTATACTGACATTTGAACTAAACTGTATTCCTATTATGCACAGCCTTGGAAGAATTTTGCTGGTGGTTGGATTTGAAATAGTGTAATATTATCAAGATATTTCACAATATTTTTGGTTGATTGCACCATTTAGAACTTTAATATTGTCAGTGTACAGCTTTGAGATACTTTTGCTAGTGGTAAACATCTAAATTCTGTCATTTGATACATATATTGAACCATTTTTCAAAACTTTATTCTTATCTCTACTAACCTTATTTCTCTTCTGCACCGCCTTTAGCTGTATTGAGTTGATTATCTTTATATGTAAAATTGAATTTGTAAATGATTACTGTAATGTTTGGGTGTGGGGGTTTAAGTGGGAATTGAGTAATATAACACTATCTTAACTTATATGTAAGGAAATGTAACACATGATTTCGTAAGAGAAAATTTATCACTTATGGAATTTTACACATGATTTTGCAATAGAAATTGTATCACTTATGGAATCTTACACATTTTTATTCATATTGAATATTGAAAGAAATATCCATTCTTTTTTAATAATATTCTAGCAGCTAGTATGGAGTGTATAATATTATTGATTTTCTTCAATCCATGATATCTAGAGAATTATTTATTTATTTATTTAGTTGGGGAAATATATGACTTTAGGTAAGATTTGATTTAGATTCCAATATAATACTTATTTTTAATATTTTGATATAATTCTCTTCTTTTTTGAAAATTTTCATTTTCATCTTATATACATATTCTTATTATTTAAAATTAAATTTTCACCTTTGATATTGTGGTTTTGAACCTTGGAAGAACGGGTATGGAATACCACATGCCCCTCTCCACTTAATTCTGTCCCAAGAATTCAAGGTGATAATTCACATTTTTTTCTAAATAAAACAATCAAAAATGACCCCCTTTTCAAATAAAAGAATCTTCAATAATCAAAGTCCTCCTAAGCTTCATATTGCAAGTCATTGTAAAATCCCTCTTCTCCCTCCGAGGCTAACTCTTCTCCTCTTGGATAGAACTTCTTTATTTGAGTTTCTGAAAGCCTTATTGCTAGCTTTGTACCATCTGAATGTTCCAGCTCATATGGACCATTTTTGATTTGTCTTGCAGCTGTATAGGGTCCATCAAATCTATTCTTGAATAATAATCCCCATTGTAACTCTAATGCTTTATTTCATACAAGAACAATTTCACCTGGATGAAGTAGTTTTTGTATTTGATGCGCTAGGTTCCTGTCCCAATATTTTACTGAATACTGCCTGGGTTTTTTAAATTCCCTTTTGCCCTTTTCCTGATAGCTGTTCAGCTCTTTCTTACAATAAATCTTCCATTGATTGGACTTTTTTCCATTCAATTGCTAAGTATTTTTTCCTTCAATTTCTATTTGTAGTACTGCATTTTGATCAAATTGAGGCTCAAATGGGGAGTATCCTGTTGTTCTTGTGGTTAATATTATGTCAGCCAATGTAACCAAAGGTAATTATTAATTCCATATTTAGCCATTTTAACCAAAAATCTTCCTCAATGAATCCTTCTTATTTTATGTCCCCTTTCTACCATTCCTTGTGACTCAGGGTAGTATGGTGTTGTTATCCTTTTCCTTGAACCTAATTTGTTTACTGCATCTTGTAATTCCTTTCCAAACTCAGGCCCTCCATCTACTGTGACTTCTTTTGGGGCTCTATACCTACAGATCCATTCAGATATAGACTATTCTGATACTGACTTTGCTGTAAGATTTATTAAACCAATTGTCTCTGTACATTCTGAGAAATCATCCCTGGCAACCACTATGTACTTCTATCTTCCTCCTTTTACATGTACTAAATCAATACTGACTCTTTCAAATAAAATTGAGGTGATTGAGATTCTTCCTCCCTCTTTTTGGTGATACTGACTTCTCTTTCAAGAAGTGTTATAGGATTTGACTCATTCTTTGACTATTTTCTTCATTACTTACCACCAAAATCTTTCTTTAACACTGTTTTATGTTTCATTTTCCCCTCTGGGTCTCATTTATTTATGTAATCATTTGAATATTTTTCTTTGCAAATTCTGACCTGAAACAACTACTTATGGATTTGGTGTATTTCTTTTTTTGAGTTTGCCTTCCTCCAAAAAGAAATTTGATGCCTTCCTTTTGATTTTTATTGAAATTATTGTTTTTACTACAAGAGAGTGTCACAGTCATGGAGACAGACAGGGCATTACCACTCATTACTAATGGAAAATCTTCCAACACCTAATCAGCAAGGGGTTTCATGGAAGATTCACCAAATACAGTTTCAAACCTTAATACAGCTCAATACAGGCAGAACCAAAATACAGGCCTGCCCTCAATACAAGTGCAAACACCTGTATTGATTCAAATAACTGTATTGGATACACCAATAAAGTTTCACATCTCAAATACAGGTTCTTCAATCATTCAATCATGGTTTCTCAACACTCAAACTCCAGGCTGGCACTTTTTCACATATACCAGCCCCCTTTCACCCACATGGGGTTTTTCCCCCAGTTAATTAAAATATTGGATTTATTATTTGATATTATTTTATTTCTCATTAAGAAATATTGCTTTATTAATTATTAAGTCAGTATTTGCCTTCCCTCACCTGTTCAGTAGAGTCCTGGTGGCCATATCCCTTATTAATCCTTTTCTCTTTTCTGAGCAGGTTGAAACAGTGGTACAGGATTATTTGTGGTTGCCTCTTTATTTTTCCTTTTGCTTTTTCCCTCATATCTTTTAATGCTTATTAGTTTTTGACTAGGAATTTATTTCTCTTATCTCATTACTCTTATCAATTGAATATTCATTCTGAGCCCTCCATAAGTAAGTCTGTTCACTGAGTGCCAGGCCCTCTTTATTTAGAAGAGCCCCTGTGACATTATTTTAATTAACTCATAATTGCTTCTTTTCTTTCATTAATTCTTATTCATTTCTCTTATTCTCAATTATGATTTTTATGATCTTATGATTTTTATGATTTCATTCTCTCTCATCAATTTTCATCTCTCTCATTTCATTCAAATGAAAATTGATTCTCTTTCTCATTTCTTAAGTTTTGCTGACCATTTCACTTTCTTCTTAATTCTCAATCAAATTTTATTTTCATTTTTTGTCTGAATTCAGGCTCTTTATCAGGTTTAATTGATTCATTGTTTCAGGAGTTTCATTGAATTGGGGTTATCATTGGTTTATTTTGAGATTTCTCAAGATTTATTGATTGATTGATTTATTATTCAAGAAATTGACTTTACCTCAAGATTCTGACTTGATTTCATTGATTAACATGATTTGATTCCTCAAGATAGCTGACTTATCCTCAAGATTGTGTTAATTGATTGATTTGAAGCTGACTCCTCAAGAAATTGAAGTGATTTTTGAAGATATTGATTAAATTCCTCAAGACATAATTGATTTGATTTTGAACTGACTTTATTGATTTAATTTTATTATTGATTGACTTTATTTGACTTATTGATTGGAAAAAGCTTCCCTAGCAATCAGGGAAAAGCCCTAGTGGGAGTCATGATGTGCTCAATGGTTCTCACCTATTTCCTTCAAGAGCACAATTGTGCACTCTGAATACTAGTGTCAAGAAATCTTTGAAATTTCTTATTTTCTCTTCTCTCTCTGATCTTTTTTATAGTATTCTCATTGATTCTGGTGCTACAAACTCTTGTATTGAAAAGAATTTTGTTCTCAAGTACTCATTGACCATGTCAGAGCTCCCTGAAAAGATTACTCTTTTCATTTTGGATTCTAATGAATCCACTTCCCTGTTCATCACCCATTATACCAAGTGGGTTGTTGACTTGCCTTCATTCCCAAGCTTTGAATGGGATTTCTTTATCATAGATTCACCCAAGTGAGAAGACCTAATATTGAGCTATGAATTTCTTTACCATTCTAATCCCATTATTGATTGGAAAAATGGATTTATCACTTATGATTCTAGTCATCAGGATTCTAGTGGTATTACTTCTTCTACTAGTAATGACTTTGCCACTGCTGTCAACAGTGTTGCTCTGGTTGGTGAACTTAATACAACTTCCCTTCCTCCTTCTGTCCATATCCCTTCCATAATTCCCTCTAAGTCATTACTTCCATCCAGAGATGAAGTCTTCAAAGAGATAAAAGATGTTGCTATATCTTCACTCCATCTCTTTCAAGGGGATATGGACCTTCCTCCTTAATCTTTTCATGCCTCCCTGGAGGAGCAGTGGGACGAGGAGGAAGATCCAGAAGAGATTGAAGCTGTGCTGAAGGTAGTCCCTCCTGCTTGGCACCAATATTTGGATATATTCTCCAAGGTGAAAGCAGAGAAACTTCCTCCACACCGTGCCTGTGATCATCATATCAAACTGGAGGGTCTTCTACCTCCAGTTGGTGTTCTCTACTCTTTATCAAAGAATGAGTCAGAAAAACTATGGGCCTACATTTCAGAGAATTCAGAGAAGGGTTTCATCAGGTCAAGCTCCTCTTCAACAGGAGCACCCGTACTTTTTGTTAAGAAAAAGGATGGTGGCCTCCGTTTGTGTGTTGACTACCACAAACTTAATGCTATCACTAGGAAGAACAGGTATCCTGTTCCTCCAATGAATCAGCTCCTTACCGTCTTTAATGGTTCTACTATCTTCTCCAAGATAGATTTGCATGGTGCTTATAATCTCTTGAGAATCAAAGAGGGGGATGAGCACTTAACTGCCCTTAGACCTAAATATGGTAGTTATGAGTATTTGGTTATGCCATTTGGCTTGAACAATGCTCCTGCTTCTTTCCAGAATCTTGTGAATGATATCTTTGCAGATTTCTTGGATATTTTTGTTGTAGTCTACTTAGATGATATTATGGTTTTCTCTAGTTCCCAGGAGGAACATGTCAAAAATGTGGCCTCTGTCCTCCAAAGACTGAGGGACAATAATTTGTTTGCTAAAGTCTCAAAGAGTGTATTCCATGCCTCAAGTGTGGAATACTTGGGCTATGTTTTTTCAAGTGAATGCCTCAATATGGATTCTTGCAAAGTTCAGCAAATCCTCAATTGGCCTCAGCCAAAGAACATCAAAGCACTCCAATCTTTTCTTGGCTTTTCCAAGTTCTATCGTCATTTCATTAAAAATTATTCCAAAAAAATGTTGGCTCTCACTTCCCTCCTTAAATAAGATTCTCCTTTCATCTTCAATGGGGAAGCTCTTAGTCAGTTTCAAATACTCAAAGAAGCTTTCACCACTGCTCCTATCTTATCCCATTTCAATCCTTCTCTACTAACTATTGTAGAGACTGATGCTTCTGATTATTCCTTGGGTGCTGTACTGAGTCAGGTGAATGACTCAGGAAAGCATCCCATTGAATTTGATAGTTGCAAGCTCCTCCCAGCTGGGATCAACTATGAAATTCATGACAAAGAACTCCTTGGCATAGTTTGGGCTCTCAAGCACTGGAGAGCCTTTCCTCTTTCTCTCTCTAAACCCTTTGAAGTCTTGACAGACCACTTCTCCCTTCAATATTTTATGTCTTCCAAAGTCCTTACTTGCTGTCAAGCCTGTTGGGCAGAGTTTCTCTCTGAATTTCACTTTTTTATCACTTACCTCCCAGGAAGACTGGCCACTTTACCAGATGCCTCTTCATTTTGGGACGACATGTACCCAGAGAGGGGGGTGGACTTCATCAGCAAGAATCCTCAAAACTTTCATCAAGTTCTCAAGCAAAATGAAATTAAAGAGTTAAGATTTTTCTCAATCAAAGTTGGAGTTTTCTCAGACTTAGTTGATCAAATTCAGAAGGAATTATGGCAAGACAGAGATTATAAGGAAATTCTCAAGTAATTAGCAAGAGGTGAATTAGTCTCAGATCATACTCTTGAACCTCAAGCCAAATTTTTATTATTCAAAGATAGATTAGTCATCCCAAGCAATCATGAACTTCAATTGGATATCCTTCAAAAGTGTCATGACTCACCGTTGGCTGGCCACCCGGCCAGGAGAAGACCCTCAAGCCCATCAGGAGGGATTTTTATTGGGCTGGCATGAATCAAATTATCAAGGACTATGTGTCCTCATGTCAGCAATGTTCAAGAAACAAGAACATTCACCATAAGAAGTTTGGATTACTCAAGCCTCTTCAAATTTCATCTAGTCCTTGGAATTCATTATCAATGGACTTTATCACTAAATTGCCTCTGTCAAGCAACTTTGATTCAATTTTAGTAGTTGTAGACAGATTTTCAAAGATGGAAATATTTATTCCAACTTATTCAACCATCACTGCTTTGGACTTAGCTCAAATCTTTATTAGTAATGTCTTTTCCAAACATGGTCTTCCAAGAAGTATTGTTGGTGATAGAGATTCATTATTTGTTTCATCATTTTGGACTAAATTGTGTCAGCAGCTAAAGATATCAAGAGATATTTCAACTGCCTTTCACCCTGAAACAGATGGACAGACAGAAAGGGTAAATCAGATTCTAGAAAAGTATCTTTGGATGTATGTCAGTTATCATCAAGATGACTGGCACACCTGGCTCCCTCTGCCTGAATTTGCCTATAATAATGCAGAACATTTATCAACAAAACAGTCACCATTTTTCACCATTTATGGAAGAAATCCCAGCTTTGACTCAATTCACATTTCTCAAGATACACCTGCTGGAAAGGTATCAACAAAACTCCAATGAGTACAGCAAGTTGTCAAAGAAGAATTATGAGTCAGAAATAGAGCATTTTAAGAAGTATGCAGATAGAAATAGAGCAATTCCACCTGATTTCCAACCTGGGGACAAAGTAAGGCTAGCTTCCAAGAACATCAAGACAAAAAGACCCACCAAGAAACTTTCAGAAAGATGGTTGGGACCCTTTGAAGTTCTCAAGAAAATTGGCAGCCATGCATATCACCTCAAGTTGCCTCAACAATGGAAGTCAGTTCACCCTGTCTTCCATGTTTCCTTATTAGAACCAGTGAAGAAATCAACTATCCCAAATCAAAATCAATTTCCACCACCACCAGTAACAGTGGAAGAGAAAGAAGAATGGGAAGTAGCTCAGGTTCTGGACTCAAAATTCAAGAGAGGCACATTATGGTATCTAGTGGAGTGGAAAGTATTTAATGAAGACCCAGAAAGAACAACTTGGGAACCAGCTTCCAACCTTACCAACTCCCCAGAACTTGTCAGGAATTTTCATACCTTGTATCCAGAAAAGCCTGGCCCAAATGCCTCAAGATTTTGATTCATGGTGCTTGGTGGGGATTGGAGTTTATGAAAGTAAGTTCCTCTCCTAGCATGAACCTTTAAGGGGGTATTCTACCCAAATATATTGTAAGCATCACCTTGGCCACTTTGTGAGAACTTGTCAATTTATTTGGGCAGGTTTAGAAGGCCTTTCAAAACCAATACCCCTGAATTTGGAACTTTCATCAAGATATGGCCAAATTCCCTCTTTTATTTTTATTCCTTCTATTTCTTTCATACTCTGTTATTCCAAATTATGCCATTAAATATCATTCAAGACATTCCTTAACTCAAATTCATTTATGGCAAAGTTTGTATTATTTTATGATGCTTGGTGGGGAGTGGAAGTTATGAAAGTAATCCTCATCTCCTGGTATGCATCTCTGAGGGTTCTACTTGTAAAAACAACACCTTGGCCATTCTGTGAGCATCAAATGTTTGGTTTTATTTTTTAAGGAAAATTTATGGCCAAAATCAAGCAACCCACCACAAAAAGATAAATCCTCAGAAGTTTCTTTATTTTCTTTTCTTTACTCTCTTTTCTCTAAATTCTTTCTTTTTTATCTTTTTTCATTTTCTTTTACTTGTATAATTTCATTTTTTACTTCTTGCTTTCAAAAGAAGCAGTCATCTCCCATATCTTGTTTGGGGAGTCATTTTATTTAATAATACAAGAGAAAGCACTCGTAATGTTAAAGACCAACTACAGATAATCCTCATCAAAATTTCATCAAGGCTTCTCTAAGCTTAACAACCAAGGCATCTTCATTAGCAACTTACTCCTGGGCCAAAGCAATAGTGGGTTCCCCTGGAATAGCACTCCTCATAGCCTTATCAACAAACACCTCAGTCAAAGCATCAACTTCAGCAAATAGGGAGGTGACCACCTTCTTATTCACCTTCTTCTGATCAGTGAAGTTTCCAGAGATATTCCAGTGGCAACGGTTGTAAAAGATTGATTCAGGTTCTAGAAACATTGGATCTCTAGAAGTGCTGGCCACAGGCGGTTGAATATTGGTGGAGGTGGAGGCAAGTGTGGATGGCCTGGTTGGGGTGGTTGTGGAGGCCTGATCACTTCATTGGTGGTGGCACTGGCTTGGACTGGGGATAGACCTTAACTTTTGATAAGGTTTGAATGTTTTAAACTTGAAGCTTTAAGCTTATTTAAGCTTTTTAAGCTTGATTATGTTTTGACAGCACTTAAAACCTTAATTTCAAGCCTGAATATTTGGATTTACCCTTTGACAGCTTGAAATTCCTGTCCAAATTGGGATAAAACTGGTTCAAACTTTAAGGTTGGATCAAAGACTGATATTAAAGCTTAAATAAGGTTGGAAAGCCTCCAATAAAGGTGGAAAGCCTCAATTGAATCCTTGCAGATCCAAAAATCTGGGTACCCCAGCTCTTTTTGGTCTTTTTTCTTTGTCCCACCTTGTTGTGTGGATTTTGCCCTTTTATTTATTTAAAGCCATACTATGGCCTTAAACACTTTTAAATTGAGATCATTCAGGATTTACATTCTTTATAGCAAATCCTTAGCCAGTTAAGTAAGTATAAAAAACACCTCAATTTTAATTAAAATTTTGGTAAGTTTGCTTAAACTTTATGCAGCTTTAAATTTAAGCTTATTTAAGCTTAAGTTTAACAATTTTAGAAAAATGTTCAAAATTTAGATTAGTACTGTGAGATTCTTAAATTTTCCAATCACATAAAAAATAAGCATTTTTTGGTATAACAACCTGTGAGTGTACCCTAGGTTCATTTTGGTGTAGAATCCAAAAATGACATAATATCTATAACTTTGTTTAACCAGAAAAACGTTATAATTCTTTATTGTTATTTCTTATTTTTAACCAAATGGAAAAGTGTTTTGAAGACTCAATCAGCGGTATATAAATTCATTTTTTGCCTTATGGGTATGTTATTCATACCTCATAAGCTCACATTCCCTACCATCAAAAAGAATTGTACCACAATTTTCTTTTAATAGTATACCACCAAGATAATTGGGGGGTATCATCCACTGTCCAACCTCTCTACTTGTACTTTCAAGTATGTCAAGCACACAATTCAGATCTTTTATTGAGTAATTGGTCTTCTCTCATGTCTGAATCTTATGAGAAACTTTGGGGAATCAGGTATTTTGTTTTCTGGAAGACACTCATATTCATGTTGTGGGTTTCTGTACCTGACTAAGTATTCTCTTTCATTTTTTCCCCTAAGTCTTCTTTCTTTCAAGAATTTAAGTACCTTTTTATCTTCACTTTGCTCTAGTGGTGGTACTTCTAAGGGTTTTTCATTTATTAAAGGAAATAATTCCTTATCACTTTAAGTGTAATGCTTTACTAGGCTAACAGGGAAAGTTGGATGCTTACTTTCCAATTCTCTTGATAGTTTTACTGGTACCACATTTCTCCCATTCAGGTCTTCAACAATAAATGGTCCTTCAAAGGAACCTTCAATCTCTTTGGGCCTTTGATATTATTAAATTCCAAGGTTGAAACTAGTATTAATTCTCCTACTTTGAAATATGGGGTTTAAGACTTTTATCCCATTTCTGTTTAGCATGTTAAAAGGGATCATTAATTCTTTGATTTGCATGATTCCTTACTTTATCAAGAAATAACTTAGAGCTTGAAGCAGTTGGATTAATATCAACTAAATATTTCTTCAAAGTATCAACTGGAAGTTTAGGGTTCCATCCTTTTTCCAACATTGCAGGAGTTTTTCCTGTTGAGGCATGGATGGTGGGCATTTAGGCTAATTCCTATGCTTGTATAAGAGTAACCCAATCATGGGTAAAGCCATCAGAATCTCTAAACTCCAGGCCATAAGCACAAAATCTTCTGATTATGTCCTCAAGTGTTTATATCATTCTTTCTGCTAACCCATCTGTTTGTGGATGGTATGCTGTTGAGAATCATAATTTTGTACCCAAAATCTTTTGTAAATTAGTACATAAGGCTGATGTGAATTTTGGGTCTCTATCACTAATAATATTTTTGAAGAGACCAGTATGGGATATGACTAAATTCCAAATCAAAAGAGATGTATCCATAGCTGTTTCATCATTATGAAATGGTAAAAAGATTGGTGTTTTTCTATGTCTGTCTACAATGAAAAGACATGAATTGTAACCTTTATCATCTCCAGGTGGTAAGGCAGTTACCCAATCCATATGAACCACTTCCCATGGGGCACTTGGTTCTTCAATATAAATCATCAAACAAAATCTTTTACCAGTAGCTTTATTGTATTTTTGGTATCTATCACAACTATGACAGTACTCAATCACATCTTTTCTTCAAGATGGCCACCAGGAACATGCCTTAATTATTTCCATTGTTCTGTCTTCAGACAGATTTCCAGAATAAATGTTATCATGGCATTCTAGCATTATTGTTTTCATTAACATTCTACTACACAGGACCATGACATATGTGTGTTTAGATCTATGATATAAGATACCATCAAATGAATGGAATCTTCCAGCTTCATAAGATGTTTTCCAAATATCATCCAGAGAATTTGCCAAAGCTGCATCTTTGCAATATTTGTCAAGTAGAGAAGTAAGAATATGAGAATTCTTATACAACTTATAGCTATCTCTAACTTCTTCAAAGAATTCAGTTCCATAATCTGTGATGTTAATTCCTTCAATTGGAATTTGAGGTTCTGAACCTGTGGGAACATAGGAAGGATTTTCAGGTGTATTGGGTAATTGCCATCTACTCAAGCCATCAGCGTTCTTGTGAATATTTCCAGCTTTAGGTACTATAGTCATATTACCTCTATACTCCTGTATAGCAATCTGCTATCTTAAAATGTGTCTGTTTGGAGTTTACATGTTAAGAAGTGATTTTACTGCATTACAATAAGTAATTACTTCAAACACACTACCATCAAGATAGTAATGAAGTTTTTCCAGAGCTCAAACAATGCAAAGGCACTCCATTTGGCTAGCTCCATATCTGGCCTCAGTAGGTTTGATTTGTCTTGAAATAAAGAAAATTGGACCTTAATCAGGTTTGTCATTGACAACTTGAACTTGATGAAGAGGTGCACCTAGGCCCTCACCACATTCATCAATATACATACTGAAAGGAATTTTACAGTCTGGCATCAATAATAATGGTGCATTGGTCAAGGCATATCTGATCTTTTCATATTATTGAATCCTCTCCTGTGTCATTTCAAAGACAGTTTGTTGATCACAAATTCTGTACAATGATCTGGCATGGATTGCAAGATCATCAAGGTGTTTCCTGTAATAACTGGCAAATGCTAAGAAAGATATCATTTATTTCTTGTTCTAGGGTATTTGTTTCAGTAACACTTCAGCCACTTTGTTTTTATCAACACCAAGGCTCAGTCCTGAGACTACATGTCCTAGAGCGTTCAACTCATGAAACCCAAAATTGCATTTTTTAAGAGATATTTTCATGTTCACTTGAAGAATTTTCTGAAGTACTAATGAAAGTCTCTCTAAATGCAATTTCCAGGTTCCTGAAAGAATGATAATGTCATCAATATGAATGATTAACCATCCCTCTGGTAATTCATGTGGGAAAATGACATTCATCATTCTTTTATAATGAGAGGGTGCATTTGTAATACCAAAAGGCATCCTCAAGTATTCATAAATACCACAATGAGAAATAATCCTCAATAATTTCCTAGCATCAGGTGATAAAACATTTTTATGGAAACTTTTAAGAGCCTCCATAGAAGTATTAAGCTTTTCTTTGGATAATTTATTCAAAGTCTCATGGATTCTAGGAATTGGATACCTATCTGGAATATTGTAGGTATTCAATTCTCTAAAGTCACCAAGCATTCTTTATTTGTCATTATTCCGAGTAATGGTTACAGAAGTTGTGACTTCTACTTCTTCATTGTGTCCAACCTTTCTAAGAACTCTCAGTTTCATTGGTTCATTAATATGACTTTCTAATGCTTCTCTGGCCCTAGGGCTACCTGGGTAACCTGGTCTTCTTAAAAGTGGAGGGTAAGGTCTTTCCACATTTAACATAATGTCCACTTCATGACCTTTGATAGCCCCAAATGGTTCATTATCAGAAGCAAATGCTTCCCTGTACTGGAATAAAATTTCAGTAAGTTCTTCCTTCATTTCTAGTGATAATTCAGGACTAATTTGTGCTTCAATCAATTGATCTGACACAAATTTTTCTTTATTACCATTTTTGACTTGTTTAATGACAGTTATTTCTCTTTTTTCTAGAGGAAAAGCAAATTTTTGTCTTTTATTCTCCCCTTTAGTGAAAAAACTGTATTTATGATTATTAATATAAATACCATTAATATTTAGGTAATCATTTCCAAGTATAAAGTGTTGTGAAGTGCAATTATTCATAACAACAAATTCAACTTTTAATCTGATACTTCCTGCAGGATGAGGAAATATCATTGCTGCTTCAAATATACCCAAGGGGTGCATACTTGGGCTAGCACTGCTGAATTTTATACCTTCAATTGGTATTAGCTTGTCTTGCCAGTTGGTATAAATCTTGTCAAGATAATTTTTTCCAACGCAAGTGCAAAAAGCACCTGAGTCAAGATGTATCTTGGCTTCTGTGTTCTTTATCACAATATTAGTGATACAAGATGATCCAGCTGTAAACCCTTTACCTCTGGCAGGCTTGGCTTTTTGCATTTTAGCATCTTTTACGTGTATGAGATCCATACATTCATCACTGTACTGTGGTAAGTGAGTATGCACTTCTGTGACTTCAAAGAAAACATTAATATCTTCTATACTAGGTTCATCTGGTAATTCCTCCTCTTCAGAAGGCACAGAATCACTTTCATGTACATGGACATGGTTTGTTTCTTTTGTGTCATCTTTTTCAATTTCTATCCCAATGATTCTTGTCTTTTTGGGACAAGTATTAGCCAAATGAGACGTACTTCCACACTTATGACATTCCAAAGGAAGTCTGTGTTGTGGTTTATTTGGCTTTGAAATTGGTTTCCCACCAGCTTTGTTGTCTATTGGTAATTTATACTGATTTCTTCCAATTTTTGTTCTAGTAGTGATGTCCTTCATTGAATTGATATAATCTTCTGTAGAGCAAGGCTTGATACATCTGCTTCTTATAGCATGCTCAAGGTCACCTCCACACTTTCTCAATATCCTTTTATGTACCATTGTTTCAGGAATATCAGGATGAAGGGCAGTCAATCTGTACTTCGTTTTAAGAAACCAAGACATGGGCCTGTCCCTCTCAATATTGAAAATGGCTTCTTCAAAAGAATTTTTGATTTTAAATCATCAGGAATAATTTTTCCATTTGGAAATAGTTTGTTCTTTCCACCAAGGCCAAGAATGTTTACCATGGTCTTGTCTCATTTCATAATACCATTTCTTTTCTGATTTTGTAAATAATGAGTGTAATCTGGCACTTATGTATTCATCTGGTACTTCAAAGTCTTCTTTGAAAATATCAATTGTTTTCATAAATTCCATATGATTATATTCTCCTTCACCACTGAAGGTTGGCCATTTGGCTAATCTTGGAATGTCTTTAAAATTAAAAGCAGTCTCCACTTCTGCATTACTTGAAATTTTATGATGTAAATAATTATTCAAGTTAAGCACTTTTCTGTCACTAATTGGTGTGGATTTCCTTGGAAATTCATTTCTTAGTTATTCATTATTAATACTTTATTGAATATCTTCTTTCAATTAAAGTCTTGCTTTGTCACCTTTTTCCAATTGTTCTTGAAAAAGAGCTGCATTGAGCTCAGTTGAGTTTTCCAAGTTTTGAACTTGTATTCTTAATTCCTTTAACTGTCTAGTTATAGAAGAAATTGGATTGTCATCTGGGTGAATTTTTGTACAAATTTGTGTCAAAGACAGAATATCATCTTTATTAACATTTTCAAGCCCAACAAGTGTCTTTTGTGTTTCTTTCACTTAAAATATTTCATTACCCAACTTCTGTTGGATGTACTCAGATGTTTTAAGCTTTGTTATAATTTATTTATTACAAGATTCAAATTGAGTTACAAGTTTTACAAGATCCATCTCTTTGGGAAAGATTTGTTCAATATTTCCTCTTCCTTGTTTTTGAATTCCATCAGAGTTCTTGCCTTACTTAACACATTGTCCATGGCTGTCTTCTCTTTCTTGGGAATTCTGTAATTGTGTCTTTCCCTTTGCCTTTTTCTTGCCCTTCTGATTGGTCTTTGGGGTTTGCTTGATCTTGTTTGGCACTTGTTGAGGCGGATTCTTGGGGAGCTTCCACTGGTGTGTTGTCCTTGCCTTGGGCCACCTTCTTCTTCTGATCCTTTGATAACATGCTTTGGTTTTTCAACCAAGATTTTATCTATTGGACTTGTCCTTTGAAAGACATGGGTGTCCAACCCTCCAGAAGTTCCTCTCCCTTTTCTGGCCCCATTAACTTCTTCACTTGAACATATGAGTTCATGGTGCCTATCCAAAGACTTGGGAGAAATTCCCACTCTTTCTGTTTTGATACCATAAACCAGTTCTTGTACTGACACCAGGATATCTCTACTTCTGCCTGTTGGAAGTGATTCAGGTCCAACAGCAATAGCAGTTATGTCAGCTTCTGGACTCTCAATAAGAGTGTCAAAGGTGCTGGCTAACCTTTGGGAACTGGTGGAAGTTCTTTCATCCTCCATTTGTGCCTCTCCTCTGGACTGACATTCTTGCCTTTTGGATTTGTGACTGGAATGTCCTTGTCCAGATGCATTAGATTTGATGGAGCAATTGATTCCACTTCTAGTAGGAGTCATATCACGTCAATTTTAAGAATAAATTAGACTAAGAATGAATTAAATTCATCTGCTGAACCTTTGAGGCGTTTTTTGGTTATTAAACCCCTTGGTGCTGGGCTAGTTTGAATTTCAATACTAGACTCTGAAGAACTTTCTCTTCTGGATGATGCTAGAGAAAAAGAAATATAAGTTATTTTATCAAAAAATAAAAATAACTTATAAGCTCAACTTATTGGATAAAGCTTGTTAAATGCAATTCATGGCAGATTACCTCAAAAGTAAAGAAAAATGTCTAACATGAAATAAAAAATTTTTTTTAGTAAAGATTTTTTTATCTTCAGAAATTTTTTATTTGTTTTTTATTTTGTTTGAAGAAATAATGATTATGCCAAGAATAAGTTATTGATCAAAATTGTATTATTATTCACTTTATACCAGAATAACTGAAAGAATAAATTTCAAGTCTGTGATGTGAAAAAGCTACTAGTTAGACAAAAGAAATTTATTCCAAGTTACTCAATAGTATATTTTTTCAAACAATATTCATAAGAAAAAATAAATTTATTAATATTATAAAGATTATTTATAAGGGATAAGTCCCAAAAAAGCCAATATTACGATAAATATGGCAATTTTACATCAAAAAATAGTAAAATGAGGTCTAGAATATGATTTATGTCCCAAAGATTGGTTAAAATCACAGCCAGGCCCACAAATGTAAGTTTCTTCTATGAAACCCTTGATAATAGTATCAATATTAAGAGTACTATGACTTTCCTTAGTAGAAAAAAATATAATATAATGAAATATTATAACCACAAATTTAAGTATAACTATTAAAATAATTATATAAAAAAATAAATTTAATTATTATTATGAAATATAATAATTATAATTATTCTATTATTGCTCTGGTCACTGACGATTATAACAATAAGATGTGTAAATATCTTAATGAGACAATTGCATGTGGAAAATATAAATATTTAGCCACTTATAAATAATATAAATATTATTTATAAAAGAATTAAAACACACACTGTGCAGAAATAATTCATATAGAAAATTTCTATATAAAAAAACTAATAATAGATGAAAAAATATAGAATTTTTAGAGAAAACTTACTTATAATATAAATTAATACAACAAGTCAAATACAACAGTTATTATATTAAAAGAGTATTCTAAGTTAAAAACACATCAAAAATCAATAATTTAAATGTTAAAACAGCTTCTTATGATTAAAATCATTATCAAAGTGTTTTTAAGAGAAATTTGTGGATTTAAAAGAGATTTAAGATGATAATTTTATGATATAAAATATATTATTGATGATTACAACAATAATATGAATTCTATGATTTCAATTCATTAATTTAAAACTAATAAAGAATAAAATGTGTAAGAATTACTTTTAATAATAAGATTTTATAAATAATAAAACTTTACCTGTTTCAATTTCTAATATGATTGGATTTATTAATGATGATGGACAAAAGCAGTGATGAAAAGACTCTTTTTATGTCTACAGAGCAACTCTCATGATTCATAATGAATATGGAGGGCATGCTCAGGTCAAAACTGAAAAAAAATGCTTAAAAATAAAGTTCTTATCTTAAGGCAGCTTATTTTTAATTCCAATTTAAAGTTACCAGTGTCATTCTTAACTCCAAGTAACTTTAATCCTCATTTAAAGTAATTATTTTAAGTTTTTAATATAAAATAAGCTTATTTATATAAAATTTCATCACATGAAAAACTTAAAAATAGAGTTTCAAGCAGAAATCTCTTAAACTCAATTTTTAATTAATTTCAAAAAAAATTATAATTTTCTCTGAGCTTAATTAAAAAAGTAATTTCGAGGCTAATTACCCAGGAAATTTGTTTATAAAAGATACTTAAAATTTAATTTATACATAGATATCATTTAATTTTAAGCTGTGTGAAATTTCAAGAAAATCCATTAAGAATTGGATTTTTAATGAATTTTTGAAGTTATTGCTATTTTCCACATAAAATAGCAACACACAATAAACCTTCACTTTTGATAAGGTTTTAATGCTTGTAACCTTAAATTTTTAAACTTATTTAAGCTTTTTGAGCTTAATTAAGTTTCAACGGTTCTTAAAACCTTAATTTCAAGCCTTAATATAGGGATTTACCCTGTGGAAGCTTGAAATTTGTGAGCCTTTGAGATATGACCACATACCCAATAAGGTCACAAAAAGGACTCAGAATAATTATACCTTTAATATAATTATATTAAAATTAATTAGAATAATTATACACTAAAAATAATTACTCAAATATACAAAAAATACCATAAATTGGTACTAAAATTGGTTTAACTTAAAAACCAATGAATCAACATGTAAAACAAATTATACCATTGGATTCCCCATGGAAAAATACACATATACCATTTTTATGGCATATCTGTAAAGTCAATATTTAAGGAATTATAAGGTATAATACCTTATAAAAACCATAAAAACTTATTTATCTCAGAAACTAATGAAACAACATGTAAAATAAATTGTACCAGTGGATTCCCCACAAAAATCCACATATAAAACAATTAATAAGCTAATTCCCAAAATCAATACTTAAGGAATTATCCTGAATATATGCACTTTTTTGGTCAACGCATATATTCAGGGATCATAGCTAATATCTTCTAAACTATACCTGCTAGAATGATGAACCAAAAATAAAGTTACCACGTAATTACTGTAAGAACACAGATATGAACTTTATTTTGCAAATTATAAACAAGGTTAAGACTTATGAGGAAATATTGATAAAAATCAACAGAGCTGTTGACCACTTTGTTGTGAAAGTAGTCCAAACTTAAAAAAAAGTATACAGTTGGATTCTACTAGTTTATTCGAGAAGAATGACGTAATTTTTATTATTAAATTCAGGGTATAACCCCCTGAAATCAAGGTTTGAAGTTTAAAATATTGAATTTCGACAGAAAAGATGAGTTACAAGAAAAATCATCAAAATTAGAGTTTTGATGATGTAATGAAAAGCTCTTGGCAGCATAATGAGGTTATGTCAGGCTATCAGAATTCACTCTCTGAATTGCTGTAGCGTGAAAACCTTAAAGGTTATTGAGGATCAAAGTTTGAGCTTAAATTGAGCTGATATGATCACATACTGTAACCTTAAATTAAGTTTAACAGTCTTAAGAGTGATAAAATTGGTGAATACTATTAGTTTATGATTAAAACTAATAAAATCCACGAAATTTGGGGTTCTGCCAAGCCTCTGATGTCATCAAACTTAGAGTTACAGTGATAACTCTAAATAATGGTGTAATAATGATGCAATATGGTTTGATCATGATGTAATCACCCTCAAACCTTAAAATATTGATCAATTCCAGTGGATATGATCAGTACACGTCTACTAGAAGCCTGTTGGACTCTAGGAGGGAGGTATTTACTATAAATAGAGCTCTTTTTACTCTATTTACCCCTCAGACGCATCAAAAACATTAAATCAATTAAATCAAAGGTAATTTCTTTATTCTTTATATATAAAAGCATTATATTATTAAATACCAAAGACCTCCTTGCTATAATCATCTATTTTGACGTGATTAAATCATTTATTTAATTGTTTTTGTTAAAAATCTCTATAAAACTCATTTCCACGTAAAAATCCAGAATAATTTGTAATTTTCTTTAAATTTTATTGTAAATACAATTTGAAAAGGTTGTATTTATATTTTTTGGTGTAAAATACTTCAAAATTATTATATTAAGTGTTAAAAGTAGGTAATTTTCTCTTATTATAATAATTTCTCTATTATTACACTCTTAATAATTCTTTAATTAATATAAATAGTATTTATATTAATTCATAACTTTAATATTAGTAATATTATAGTTATTAATTGTTTTTTATTAATAAAAAACAATTTTTTACGCCTTTATTATTTGTTGGTAACAATAATAAAGAGCTGTTTAAATATATTAATTATCTTATATTAATTTATTTATTTATTATATTATATTTTTATAATATAAATTATATTATTATATTTATTTAATAATATAAATTATATTATTATATTTATTTAATAATATAATTATTTTACGCCATAATAATAATAATTATTTATTATTATTATATTTTTAATCTTATTTATTCAATTCATAAGGACATTCAGAGTACAATAAGTAATAAATTAGTAATTTTTACTTATTGTTTCATAGTCAAACCTTACATTTGGGGGCCTGGCCGTGATATTTACTTAAAAGACCTTTAAAAAGATTCTATTTGGGTTTATCCAATAATAAATTATATTTATAATCATAAAATTATATAATAATTTTATATTTTATTGATTTTAAAAGCTATTGAGGCATTTGGAAAGCAATTGTACTGTCTTACACGTGGTTTTTCACATCCTTAGACTTGCAAGAACTTTCTTTGAGTGACTCTAGTGATTAAAAGAGATATTTTATAAATTAAAAATAATTTTTATTATAATTTAATTTTATAAGAATCATATTCATTTTTTATCTTATTCTTTAAAAAATAAAAAATATATAGAAAAAAAAATATTAAAAACAAATAAAAAAAGTTATTTTTATTCATTTTTATTCATTTCTTTATTTATTTCAATTTTTCAAAGATATAAAAGCAATTTCTACGTGGAAAATTGCCATATCTTGCCAAAAATAACACTTATTATAAAAAGACTTATATTTATTTGTCTTTTTTAGTGTTTGAAGATAACCCAACAGAAGACAACCAAGCTACTGTTGAGAGATTGGTGGAAGAAACTTGTCAAAGCTCTCCAACACCAGTTATCACCAAAAGAAAGAAAGCTAAGAAATTAGACTTTCCAGGGCCCACCATTCAAGACTCTGAAGGTGAGCACCTCTTTTTTAAATTGCCATAAAAGAATTTTATTCTAAAATACTTTTATTTTTTCTTATTCTTTAATTATGACTACCAGAAGAGGTTCCCAATACTCCATCCAATCAGATGGAGCTGGACTCAGAAGTAGAATTGATCCCTCAAAAGGGAAAAGAAAGGGCAATATCCCCAGTGGAACAGAATCCACACAAGGAAGTGCCTTATCCCAAAGGCAAGTCCCAGAAATGCCCATGATATCTGAGCCTGAATTGGAACTAAGTATTAGTAACTCAAACAGGTACAAATCACATTCAGAGGGCTCAAATAGACATCTACATGAGCCAGTACAAGCAGTATTGCACAGTGTACAAGGACAAAGACTGGGAAATGCTGCCTCAAATACACCAAGGAGTGATGAACTCCTGGCACATCCTGAAAAAGCTCCTCAAAGAGGAGGAGATAGTGAAATACTCCAATGGATGGAATCCACTGTCATCCAAACCTCAAATCAAAAAAATCAAGGATTATCATGCCAAAAAGAGGGAGGCAACCAAGGAAGAAGCCCCAGTAGCTTCTACCAGCAAGCCTCAAGCCAACCCACTTCCCCAAGAAGGGAAGAAGAACAAGAAAAAGCATTGGAGGAAACCATATTCCCCAAGCTACAGAACCCCAAGAATCCAAAAGGATGCCATGGACAATGTTTTCAACATGGCCAGAACCTTGATGGAATTCAAGGACAAGGAAGAGCAAAGAATGAGACAACCTCATTTCCCAAAGAAATAACCTTGTCCAAAGATGTTGTAAATACTTTAACAGAAATTAAAAATAGTATATTACCTCTAAAAGAAATTAAAGACAGTTTATTATCACTACAAGAAATAAATAACAATTTATCTTCTTTAACAAAAATTGTTGTGCAAAACAAGAAAGAAATTGACAACATTAAGTTTATTATTGAAAATAATAAACCAAAGAATTTAATTGACAATACTCAAAAATTAATACAAGGACAACAAGAATTGTATAAATACATAAAAGATATCAAAGACAAGACTTTGACAATCAATTATGATGTAAGTATTGACAATCTTACAGAAAAATTAAATAAATTAAGTATTTCTGTAGAAAAATTTGAAGAAAAGACTTCATCACACCAAAAATTACTTTTGGACCATGTGGAAAAAAGTGATGAAGCAAGAATGCATCTGAAAGATGATATTCAAAGTGAAATAAGGCTTATTACAGAAAAAATGGATAAAATTAATGAGGCTAATTAAATATGCCAAAGTTATCAACACCATTTTCTCATATAAGAAGCCCTGTTAAAACAAAAGAGGAATTGTCAAATCCTTTCATAACAGACTTGAGTCACCAAGACAATAACCAAGTCTTAATGAAAGAAGCACCTCAATTAAAAGAATGGCCAACATTCACAGGAGAAGGTGAATATGACCACATGTCATTTATTAAAACAATTGACATGTTACAAGAAGACTATGCCATACCAGATGAATTAATCACTGCAAGACTACACTCATTGTTTGAGAAATCTTCAAAAAGATGGTATTATGGCATAAGACAAACAAATGGTAAAAATACCTGGTCTTGGTGGAAACAAGAAATAATCACCAAGTGGGCAAATGATGCCTGGAGGTATAAGATAGAAAATGCATTTGAAAACTCTTTCTTTGACCCAGAGAAAGATAAACCTTTAACTTGGTTCCTAAAACAAGTTGAAAGGCTTAATGCACTGTACCCAGAAATGTCACAGAAGATGGTGCACATGAAAATACTTAAAAAATGTGGAGGGGAACTAGAACATGCCCTAAGAAGCAGGTGCATAGAACCATGCTCCACAGAAGAGTATATAAATGCACTAGAAGATATAGTGACAAGAACAAAAATTGGCAGGACTTGGAAAAAATTGGACATTAAAAGCCCAAATAAACCATTTATCAAAAAAGATAAATCAAAAGAATCCTTTAAGACCAATACATCCAATGAGCAAAGAAAATGCCATAAATGTGGAGGTATTGGACACTTAGCCAATAATTGCCTTAAAAAAGCAAAGATTAATGAAATTGTGGAAACAGAAAACCACAATGACAAAGAAGAGGAATCAGACTCTGAAAAAGAGACAGAAGAGTCAGAAAGCTCTGAAAGTGATGAAATCAATATAATTAATGCACAAATTAATAATATTGACATAATTTATGAAGTACTGGATGTTAACTCAAACTTGCCACAAGTTGGGACATCTGACACAAATCTAACAAACATACAAGATGCCAAAATGTATAGAACCAAACCTGCAAGAGGAATGGGATATACAGCTGGAAAATCAAGTATTAGTATTGTTATGGTTGATAACCAAGAAGGAAAGGTTAACTTGGATACAGGAGCATATTGCACTTGTGTTGGCAAAAGTTATTTAAAAACCATTGTCCCAGACTGGCAAGAAAAACTTATGCCAATACAAGGTGTCAAATTTAGTAGTGCAAGTGAGAGCATGAAGCCCCTTGGAATAATTGATTTAACACTAATTTTTCCTCATCCCTCACAATGTGTCAGAATTAAAGTAGAGTTTGTAGTAATGGACAACTGTACTAGTAATCATTTCATACTTGGGAATGACTACTTATCAATCTATGGTATAGATATCTCCAACCAAAAGGATAGATATTTTACCATAGGAGATAATAAAAGACAAAAGTTTGGATTCTTAAATAACAAAAAACAAATCACAGTTATTAAGAATGAGAAAAAAATTCCAGAAAAAGAACTTTTTATATCTGAACAACTCAAAGAGGCAGAATTCAATCAAGAATTAACAGAAAAAATGAAAGAAAAATTGATTGACCTCTTATTTAAGTATAAAAATGCCTTTGCAACTGACAAAGAGCCACTAGGTGCCATAATTGGACATGAAGTGGATATAATTCTTAATGTAGAAAAACCTTACCCACCTTTATTAAGAAGACCTGCTTATCCAGCCAGTCCAAGAGCTAGAGAAGCCCTAGAGGTGCACATTAAAGAATTAATGGACCTTGGAGTATTAAGAAAGGTTGGACATAATGAACAAGTAGAAGTTACTACACCTGTCATTATAACTTGGCATAATGGAAAATCAAGGATGGTAGGAGACTTCAGAGCCCTGAATACCTATACCATTCCAGACAGATATCTAATACCCAGAATCCATGAGACATTGACCCAATTGTCACAAGCTAAGTTCATCACAGCTATGGATGCTCTTAAGGGTTTTCATCAAAATGTCTTAACAGACAATGCCAAGAAACTACTAAGAATAATAGTCCATTGTGGAATTTTTGAATACTTAAGAATGCCATTTGGGATAAAAAATGCACCTTCCCATTATCAAAGAATGATGAATACCATATTTCCTGAAGAATTATCAGAAGGATGGTTAATAATCTACATTGATGATATCATAGTTTGCTCAGAAACTTGGGAAAATCACCTGACAAGACTAGAAAGGGTACTACAGAAAATAGTCCAAGTAAATATGAAAATTTCACTGAAAAAATGTCATTTTGCATATAGTGAATTAAAAGCCCTAGGACATGTAGTATCTGGCCTTAGTCTAGGCATAGACAAAAATAAAGTAGCAGCAGTACTACTTAAGCCAATGCCTCAAACCAAAAAAGAAATGCAATCATTTCTAGGATTTGCTGGTTACTATAGACAGCATATAAAGGACTTTGCAAAGATTGCTAAATCCTTGTATAAGCTATGTGACCAACAAACAGTCTATGAGATGACAGAAGAAAGAGTCAAGGCATATGAAGAATTGAAAAATTCCTTAACAAATGCCCCATTTCTTCTGATGCCAGATTGGAAACTACCCTTCAAACTGTACATTGATGCTTGTGGAGAAGGACTAGGTGCTGCACTTCACCAAACACAAATTATCAATGATAAACCAGTGGAAGGACCAATTTGTTTCATTTCAAGACAGATAAAGCCAACAGAAGCAAGGTATGGAGCAAGCCAAATGGAATGCTTATGCCTAGTATGGGCTTTAGAAAAACTGCATTATTATTTGGATGGCACAGTATTTGATGTAATCACAGACTGTAATGCTGTGAAATCACTATTAAATATGAAGACTCCAAATAGACATATGCTGAGATGGCAAATTGCCATCCAAGAATATAGAGGAAATATGACTATTGTTCATAAATCTGGAAATATCCATAAAAATGCAGATGGTCTTAGCAGATGGGCTCTAGCAAATACCCCTGACAATCCAGCATGGGTACCACAAGAGGAGCACCATATAGAAGGAATATGTGTTACAGACATTGGCACAGAATTCTTTAACCAAGTTGAAGAAAGCTATAAGACAGACAAAAATTGCCATATCTTAAGCCAACTTCTAATGAAAGACTGCAAAGATCCATCACTTTCATCAAAACTAGATGAAATATGGAAAAAGGCATATGATGAAGGAAGATTTCACCTCCTTGATGGAATCCTTTACCATAGAACAAAACACACATGTGGTATGGCCTTGACAGATAGAACACTAATAAACACTATTTTACATGAGTGTCATGATAGTGTTTCATCTGGACATCTCTCAGAAGATAGGACACTAGAGAGGGTGAAAACCTGCTCTTGGTGGCCAAATTGGAAGAAAGATGTTGCAGAGTACTGCCAAACCTGTGACAGATGTCAAAAAGCCAACAGAGCCACAGGAAAGAAATTTGGAATGATGATCCAAATCCAAGAACCAAAATCCCCATGGGAAATAGTTCATATGGATTGGGTAACAGCCTTACCTCCAGGAGGAGACAGGAGTTATAATGCTTGCCTAGTGTTAGTGGACAGGTACAGTAAAACTCCAATGTTCTTACCATGTCACAAAGATGACACAGCTATGGATACAGCCATAATGATATGGAATAAAGTCATTAGCCACACAGGCTTATTCCAAAACATTATAAGTGACAGAGACCCAAAGTTCACTTCAGCATTATGGACAAATCTCCATAACTTGTTTGGGACAAAGCTATCATTCTCAACAGCTTACCATCCCCAAACTGATGGTTTAGCAGAAAGAATGATACAGACCTTAGAGGACATGATCAGAAGATTCTGTGCTCATGGGCTAGAATTCAAAGATTCTGATGGTTTTACCCATGATTGGTGCACACTAATACCAGCACTTGAACTGGCATATAAGACATCAATCCATTCTTCTACTGGCAAAACACCAGCAATGCTAGAGAAAGGTTGGAATCCAAGACTTCCTTATGACACCCTCAAAAAAGACTTAGTGGATATACATCCAACAGCAAGCAGTTTCAAGATAATGCTTGACAAAGCAAGACACCATGCAAACAGATGCATGCAAGATTCTTTTAAATATGCAAAAGAAAGATGGGATAAAAGTCATAAGCCACCTGACTTCAAAATAGGGGACTTGGGTTTAGTATCAACCCTTAATTTCAATAACATAAAAGGCCCAAAGAAATTGAAAGATTCCTTTGCAGGACCATTTATGATAAAAGCACTCCATGGACCCAATGCTGTGCAATTAGAACTCACAGGTGAACTAATGAACAAACACCCAACTTTCCCTGTAAGTCTGATAAAACCTTACAGTTCAAGTGACAAGGAGTTATTTCCACTAAGAAATAAACCCCCACTTGAGATTCCCCCCTTGGAGGAAGGAGAGGAAAAGAAAATAGTAAAGGTCCTTAAAGAAAGAAGGACAAGAAACAAAAAAGAAAGGGAATACCTTGTAAGGTATAGAAATTCAACTCAGGAAGATGAATGGCTACTTGAGAAAGATATAACAAATGCTGATAAGTTACTAAGAAGATTCAGACATGAAAGAAAACCTGAAAAATAAAAAAGTTAAGCATTATTGAGCTTCAAGACTAACAAAGTCTATTGAAGAGGTAGGACAGTGGATGATACCCTAATCACACATATCAGATTGTGGTACAATCTTTTTTGGTGGTAGGGAATGTGAGCCTTTGAGATATGACCACATACCCAATAAGGTCACAAAAAAGACTCAGAATAATTATACCTTTAATATAATTATATTAAAATTAATTAGAATAATTATACACTAAAAATAATTACTCAAATATACAAAAAATACCATAAATTGGTACTAAAATTGGTTTAACTTAAAAACCAATGAATCAACATGTAAAACAAATTATACCATTGGATTCCCCATGGAAAAATACACATATACCATTTTTATGGCATATCTGTAAAGTCAATATTTAAGGAATTATAAGGTATAATACCTTATAAAAACCATAAAAACTTATTTATCTCAGAAACTAATGAAACAACATGTAAAATAAATTGTACCAGTGGATTCCCCACAAAAATCCACATATAAAACAATTAATAAGCTAATTCCCAAAATCAATACTTAAGGAATTATCCTGAATATATGCACTTTTTTGGTCAACGCATATATTCAGGGATCATAGCTAATATCTTTCAAACTATACCTGCTAGAATGATGAACCAAAAATAAAGTTACCACGTAATTACTGTAAGAACACAGATATGAACTTTATTTTGCAAATTATAAACAAGGTTAAGACTTATGAGGAAATATTGATAAAAATCAACAGAGCTGTTGACCACTTTGTTGTGAAAGTAGTCCAAACTTAAAAAAAAGTATACAGTTGGATTCTACTAGTTTATTCGAGAAGAATGACGTAATTTCTATTATTAAATTCAGGGTATAACCCCCTGAAATCAAGGTTTGAAGTTTAAAATATTGAATTTCGACAGAAAAGATGAGTTACAAGAAAAATCATCAAAATTAGAGTTTTGATGATGTAATGAAAAGCTCTTGGCAGCATAATGAGGTTATGTCAGGCTATCAGAATTCACTCTCTGAATTGCTGTAGCGTGAAAACCTTAAAGGTTATTGAGGATCAAAGTTTGAGCTTAAATTGAGCTGATATGATCACATACTGTAACCTTAAATTAAGTTTAACAGTCTTAAGAGTGATAAAATTGGTGAATACTATTAGTTTATGATTAAAACTAATAAAATCCACGAAATTTGGGGTTCTGCCAAGCCTCTGATGTCATCAAACTTAGAGTTACAGTGATAACTCTAAATAATGGTGTAATAATGATGCAATATGGTTTGATCATGATGTAATCACCCTCAAACCTTAAAATATTGATCAATTCCAGTGGATATGATCAGTACACGTCTACTAGAAGCCTGTTGGACTCTAGGAGGGAGGTATTTACTATAAATAGAGCTCTTTTTACTCTATTTACCCCTCAGACGCATCAAAAACATTAAATCAATTAAATCAAAGGTAATTTCTTTATTCTTTATATATAAAAGCATTATATTATTAAATACCAAAGACCTCCTTGCTATAATCATCTATTTTGACGTGATTAAATCATTTATTTAATTGTTTTTGTTAAAAATCTCTATAAAACTCATTTCCACGTAAAAATCCAGAATAATTTGTAATTTTCTTTAAATTTTATTGTAAATACAATTTGAAAAGGTTGTATTTATATTTTTTGGCGTAAAATACTTCAAAATTATTATATTAAGTGTTAAAAGTAGGTTATTTTCTCTTATTATAATAATTTCTCTATTATTACTCTCTTAATAATTCTTTAATTAATATAAATAGTATTTATATTAATTCATAACTTTAATATTAGTAATATTATAGTTATTAATTGTTTTTTATTAATAAAAAACAATTTTTTACGCCTTTATTATTTGTTGGTAACAATAATAAAGAGCTGTTTAAATATATTAATTATCTTATATTAATATATTTATTTATTATATTATATTTTTATAATATAAATTATATTATTATATTTATTTAATAATATAATTATTTTACGCCATGATAATAATAATTATTTATTATTAATATATTTTTAATCTTATTTATTCAATTCATAAGGACATTCAGAGTACAATAAGTAATAAATTAGTAATTTTTACTTATTGTTTCATAGTCAAACCTTACAAAATTCCTGTCCAATTTGGGATAAAACCAGTTCAAACTTTAAGATTGTATCAAAGTCTAATCTTAAAGTTTAAATAAGGTTGAAAATCCTCCAATACGGGTGGACAACCTTAATTGAATCCTTGCAGATCCAAAAAGTTGGGTATCCCAGCTCTATTTGGTCTTTTTTCCTTTGTCCCACCTTTTTGCATGGATTTTGCCCTTTTATTTATTTAAAGCCATACTAGCTCATGCAGGATTTACATTCTTTATAGCAAATCCTCAGCCAATTCAGTAAATATACACAACACCTCAATTTTAACTAAAATTTTGGTAAGTTTGCATAAACCTTATGCAACTTTAAATCTAAGCTTATTTAAGCTTAAATTTAACAATTTTAAAAACATGTCAAAAAAGATACATTAGTACTGTGAGATTCTTAAATCTTCCAATAACATAAGAAATAAGCATTTTTTGGTATAACACCCGGTGAGTGTACCCTAGGTTATTATTGGTTTAGAATCCAAAAATTACATAATATTTATAACTTTGTTTATCCAAAGAAATTTATACTTATTTTTTGTTATTTTTTACTTTAAATTCAATTGACAAGTCTGTTGAAGATCAAATCAGCTGTATATAAAATCATTTGTGGCCTTATGGGTATGTTATACATACCTCACAGGCTCACATTCATATTTGAGGATTCTCTTCTTTTTTATCTAAACCTTTATTGGTCATGTTTGTCCAATACTTTCTATACCATTTATTATGGTATTTGGATGTCAAGCTGGTGCTCTGTTTGGAGACACAGGCTGATATAGCCTCCCTCAAAAAAAGGAACATAATTGATGAGATTCCTGTTTCCTTCTTGGGGCTCTAGAGCCTTTAAAAGGAGGGTTAAGATCCATATTACTCTAAAGTTTTACCCACTGGTCTTTTTCTTGTGGTTTATTTTATATCACATACTCTTCATTGGAATATCTTTTTATTTGATTGGGGTTGTCATCTTTAAAGTAGAACTTCCTTTCTCTCTCTTCCCAATGTTTGGTTAATTCTCTGTGGAATTATGTATGCTCATGCCATATATTCTGTTGTACTCTTTACCTATTAATAATCCATCAATCTCAGCATTTTCAAATACCACAAATTTAGTGTGCAATTCAGGTTTTCCCATTGTTTATGGTATTATAATAACTTTTTGGATTGTTACAAGTGATTTGATTTTTTCTGCAGCACCTTTAAAGCCTCTTGCTTTTGTCTCAAGTACTTCTTCATGCCACATTGGGAAGTGTCTATCCAAATATTTCTTGGCTACTACTGAGCAGGTTGCTCTTGTGTCATTTATCAAAGGATGCTTTGTATTCTCAATATACACATCAACCTTTGATTTTCCTTTATGACAAAAGGCCATACCCATTTTGGGCTTCTCTAAATATTCCTTGGCATCAGTGGTGCTCCCAATAAGGTTTTCACCATTTTTGAGTTGACTGAACTCAGGATTTGTAGAGTTTTGTAGGATTTATTCTGGTTTCTCATCCTCATACTCCAATGAATATTTTTCAATACACTCTGATTCATTGTCTGAATCTTTTCTGAGTCTATTTCCCATACTTTCAGAGTCAGATTTCTACTCTATGTGTTCTTCTACCGACTCTTCCTCTATTTCAAATACTCTTTCTTTTTACCTTTGGGACAATTATTTGCATAGTGGTCAGGTGATCCACAATTACACATGTGTTTATAATCCTTGGTGCCTCTGCATAATTGGTAGGTTTGATGTATTTTTTGATTAGTGGCTTTGGTTTTACTCTGCTATCATGTGACCTATAGGGTAAAATACTTCTAATTGGGGTGTTTTATTTTGAAATCTTGGATTAAATTTTCTATGTCATGAATGCTTCTTATTTTGCTGCATATGCACTTTACTGAATGCTCTAAGCCTGCTGGAATCTTTCAGAATATTGTGATTTCTCATCTCCATTTTCATTTCTGGATAAATAGATTTGAGTCTTTTGGTTTGTTTAACACACCAATCATAAGCTTCTTTATCTGTAAAGTATCTGTCACTCTCAAAAGAGATTGGTTTTTTCCAGATCTAAGTACCATTTCTGTAATTTTGTATTATTTAGTTTCTCCACCATGTCCATCCTTTCCTGCTATGTATCTCTTTCATTTCAGTGTACCATATATTTGAATGGCCTCTGAATGCAGTTTCAAGTGTTTTGGTGATCCAGTAGTCTGGTATATTCGTGACATAAGCAAAAAGTCCATCAATAGCTTCAATGAGATTTATGTGATCATATTCTCCAATTACTGAGGATTTAAGCCAAATTATCACTTCAGGTGATTTCTTCAATGCTTTTTTCTCAGAGTAACTGAGGTTATCACCATTTTGATAATTTGACTCAGACCTTAACTTAGTATCCTGGTATTCAGGAACTTGGTCTTCTTATTCTTATTCCTCTTTTAAACTTTTAAATTTGGTAATGGGCTTCTCACATTTATTTGTTGGAGGGGAGAAATTATCTTCTTCTTCCTCTTTTTCATAGAGGTAATCAACTTCTTTTCAAGGTATTCCTTCTGCTTCTGGAAATTCCTTATGTACCTCCTCATAGTCTGTTGTTCCTCTAGTATTGAGCTCAATTGTCTATTTTTTTTTGAAATTCTTCCCAAATTTTGGCTTAATTTGTGTTTAAGTCTTTTATGAATTTATCTTGGAAGGTAGTTTCTCCCTGTATTGTTTTCATTTCTGAACGTACTTCTTTTACATGATCATATGTTCATTCCATGAATTTTCCCATGTTGGAACATATGAAACTACTGCCTCTGGAATCATTGGTTTCAAAATTCTGAGGGAGTATTTTATCATCAATAGGCATAGGCTGAGGATCAATTTATTCTGACCTAGCTACACTACTGGTAGGTACAGTGCCCTTTTGTATTTGTGTACCTCTTGGACTAATTTTATCAATTGTTTCATCAGATTATCTGATTCTATCTTCTTCCTTCTGAAAGAATTTTTTTGTTCTATTTGGGCTTCATGTCCTCTTGTGGAAGCTACTAAGAATGACTTGATAGTCCTGAAAACATTTTCCATTTGCTTTCAAGTCCTGTAGCTTTTTGAATGTTTTGTGGAATATGTAATTTCTTTCTCCATGCCTTGGTGTCCCTGAATCAGATTGGGATCTTCCATATGAAAAGAGTTCTCTATGGTATGGTTTGCTACCTTATTTTCTCTTATTCAAGCTTATCTCTCTTCTAAGTGTATGAAATATTTTTTGGGATTCCAACTTTTCATCTCTTTCAGAGGAATTTATAAAATCATTTGGTTGAGTAAGATTTTCTAACTCATTATTCTAATCTCTTGCCAAGCTACTTTCATGCTAGAAATGTTTTTTTCCATACTCCATGTGAGCAAGTCTTCCAGGAGTAGATGCATCTGAGTGAATTTTTGTGCATCCGTCTAATTTTTTGGTCGGACTTTGTTAAATTTGGTTTTTCATGGGACTTTGAGCAGGAGCTTCCTGATAGTAAGTCTCTGTCTGGTCATTTGATCCAGAAGGTGGTTGTCTTTTTCCTCTTCTATTTCTCCCTTGCCATATTTCTGGCTTAGCTCTTGCATATCCCAGATCTCTGAAAAATGGAGGTGATATTTCAAAAAATGACAAAAGAAACAAAATACTATATTTTACAAGGTTTATTTACCTTTCAAAGGCCCTTGGACATATTTTTGCTTTATACTCTTTGGTAATTTTCCTCTGGAGTTTATAAGTGTGTTAATTGCTTGTTATTTTATTATCAACCTGTCTTGGTGATGTCTTCTGGGGCTGACACAGATTGATTTTTCTGTGATTGTGTCTCAAGTGGAATTTTTCTCTTTCCACTTGAAAGGAAATATAGAAAAGCTTGTAATTAAACTTGAATGAAGAAAATTTTCAATCTTCTACTGTTATTTATCCTTTATTTTCTTTAATGTTTGTGTTTTCATTTTACTTATTAAATTTTTCAAGAAATAACAGTTTCAAAGATCTTTGTTTTACTTATTTTTATAAGTAAAGTATTCAAAATGAATAGTTTATCTTATTAAGCTTTTATTTCAAAAATGAGTTATTCACTTATTGGAATTGGAAACTAAACTTGGAATAATTCAATTTCCGGTTTTTCTTTCTCTTTGAAAGAAACAAAAGTGCAATATCTTAATTTTAGAATAATTTTGTTATATAATTAAGTTGGGTTTTTTCATTTGACTATTCTCAAATAAAAACAATTTCCATTAGTTTTATCCTCAATTTGATTCATAAATTAATTTAATAAATAATACTAACTTGAATATTAAAGAATTAGAATAATAATGAGTTTATTATTATAATATTTATTGTTAGTTTCTTAATAAATATTACCATTGCAATCACTTTTTACATAATTTGGTAAAAAATAATATTCTTCTCCTTTAAATGCATTACCTTTGTATATAAACTTACTTTAAATTATTAATATTCATTCTTTATTATTATTGTGTTTTATTTGTTTTTTGATCATTCATCAAAAAAATTGAATCCATTTTTCCTCACTTTTAGTAAAGAAAATATTTGTACTCAAGAAAATTCAATTTGAATATTAAAGAATTGAAATAATAAGGAAATTATTATTCAAATATCTATTGTTCATTTTACAATAAAGATTCTAATTTCAATCAATTTTTAGAAAATTTGGTAAAAAATATTATTCTTCATTTGAATATCATATTTGTATATTAAAATAGGTTTGAGTAGCTAATAATAATGACTTCTTATTATTAAGTTTTGTAAAAAATTCAATTCAAAGCTTTGGAAGAGATATTTTTATAACAAAAAGTATAAAAATTATACTAGAAAGGAAAAATCTTGAAACTTTACTTACCTTTATAGTAACAAACCTTCAAAAATAGTGAAAATTGTCCAAAAATCACCGAAACAGGTCTAAAATATGTTAAAAACATGGCCAGGTTCCCCAATTCTTGGGTTGAGTCTATTCAGTATCTTAAAAACATTAAATAAAAGCTAGCACTATGACACAACAAAAAAAATAAGAATATTAAAAGGTTCTACTGTTATATGATGAAAGTGGTGATGAATCTACTGAGAACCTTGGTTGCAATTATTTAATATCAATTTACTGTAAAAATCACTACAATAATTAATTAACATAATTTTATCAATATGATCATAAAGGTACTACTGGTATAAGACAGTTTCACTATGCAAGAATACTCATTCATGATGATGAGGTCTTTTTCCAGTGAGAAAAGGCCTTCTTTTATGCCTTTTGGGGACTGTGAGGGGCTGGTAAGCTCTTTAGACGGCTGAAGAGTGGGAATTTTCACTCCGGAGGCTGTATTGTGGTTCTTTACTATCAATTCTGACATCATCATAGTCAGAATTGTGGTTTTGGGACCACAAATGATCATTCTGGATCAATACAGGGTAAAGTAACTCTTCACAGGCCACGTCAGAGCTGTTATAAAATAACCAGGGCAAATGTCGTGACAATTTCTGGCAATTGACTTCACATCCCCCTGCTGTCAGTATAAAATCATGTTTCAGTTGTGTTAGTGTCACATTATAGTCACTGTATTTTGTGGGTCAGGTCACATCTGTGTCAAGACAATGTCAATTGTCACATGTGTCACATGAGTATCTCACTCAAAGACCAAACCCATATCAACACCATTTGCAAGGTTCAGGCAATTACACCTCATGTTGCAAGCCAGCAGTTTGGAATGCTCATATTTTTGCATGAGATGAATTCCGCCCTGCAGCCTGATCATCTCACCCCTTTACCATTCCTACTCTCACACATGAATTGGCTTCTGCATCCACACCTAATCCTCTCAAACCCTTAACATGCTTATGTTCCCGCACTGCCCTCAAGATACGCCTTTGCAGTGGCTCCCCCATATCCACCCTCACGCTTCTGCACTCCTGCAACTTAACATGCTAACACTCCCACTGTGCCCTCATCTCTCCTTACGGCTCCTCACGCTCACATTGTGCCCTCCCAACATGCCTCCAATGCCACCCTCACACCGGCCTAATCCTCAACACCACTTACCATCCTCACACTCCCATGGTGCCCTCAAGATATGCCTTTGATTGTGACGCTTAACATGCTAATTCTACTGCTGCACCCTTAAGATATGCCTCTGACGCTTCCCTCACCCCTTGTTATGCCTCCTCTCAGCCACTTACCATCCTTAAGCTCATGCTGTGCCCTCCCAACATGCCTCCAATGCTGTTCTCACACCGGCCCAATCCTCAACGCCACTTACCATCCTTACACTCCTGCAGCCCCTCAAGATGTGACTCCAATTCTGCCCTCACCTGCCGCTTACAATCCTTACGCTCCCGCAGTGCCCTCAAAATAAGCATCCAACACCAGCACCTCATCTCCACACTCGCCACTCCTTATGCCTCTGCACCCCCACCTTGTCTTCTCTGCCACTTATCATTCTTTCACTTCTGTATTAGATCCAATGGGTATGGTGGCTTGTTGGCATACATGCTGAACACAATCACAGAAATATTCTGAGTGGCCTTCTCTGCCAACAGGCGCTTGGGGGAAATTGGTGAGGATATTCACAATGTTGTGGTTAGGGTTTGAATCATGAGGCTCACAAATTTAAACCTAATAAGTGGACTATTTAATACCCAAATTGAATCTTCTGTTTCCCCGGTAAAACCATTTTATTTAATATCATTCAAATGGAACATTTTGCTTAGTCCTTACCTCATGAGCGTTGAATAGCTCAAAAGTTGACTTTAGTAGGTTTCTCACTAGTCAAATTTATTCAATTTCTCACAGGGAAGGCATTTCATTTTAATGATATGAAATAATTTGCAACACACCACCTATGTGAATTTCACGACAAATCATATTTTGCAAATGCAATACAATTTCAATCAATATTTATGGAAGGTTCCAAGGCTGTTGATGGGAAGGTTTCTTTTGGTCAGCTTGTGGTTCTAAAATGTCTTTTTTCAAGAAGATTCACGAACTATTGAGCTGATTCAAACTTCCCAAAATTCTCCAATACTGATATTACCTAAAAAAGAATCAATTATCTCAGACTTATTTTACTTCCACCACTTTCAGAACTCCTGCCTTTTTTCTTCAATTTTGATCTTTTTATTCTGGAATTTTCAATCAACTTATCAATAAGCTTGTGACCATCTATCTACTTAATAAACTTGTAAGGTTTGTCTATGAAACTCTTGATAATAGTAACAATATCAAGAGTACTATGACTGTCCTCAGTAGGAAAATATAATATAATAAAATATTACAACCACAAATTTAAATATAATTATTAAAAATAATCATATATAAAAAAAAATAATTTTTATTATTATTATAAAAATATAATAATAAAAAAAAATATAATAATTATAATAAATTATAATTATTCTATTATTGTTATAGTCACTGACAGTTATAACAATAAGAAATGTAAAGCTCTTAATGAGACAATTACATGTGGAAATATGAATATTAACCACTTTATAAATAATATAAATATTATTTAGAAGAGAATTATAACACACACTGTTCAGAAATAATTCTTATAGAATAAAATTCTATATAAAAAAACTAATACTAGATAAAAAAATTATAGAACTTTAGAGAAAAACTTACTTATAATATCTATTTAATACAACAAGTCAAACAACAACAGTTATTATATTAAATAATAATTATAAGTTAAACACACGCCTAAAATCAATAAATTTAAAGATAAAACAACTTTTTATGATAAAATTTAAGATTTAAGAGTTTTTGAGAGGAATTTGTGGGTTTAAAAGATATTTAAGATGATTATTTTTATAATATAAAATATATTATTGATGATTACAACAATAATCTGAATCCTATGACTTCAATTCTTTAATTTACAATTAATAAAGAATAAAATAACTTAAGAATTACTTTAATAATAAGATTTTATAAATAATAAAACTTTACCTGTTTAAATTTCTAATATTATTGGATTGAATACTGATGATGGACAAAAACAGTGAGGAAAAGACTCTTTTTATGTCTTAAGAGCAGCTCTCATGATTCATAATGATTATAAAGGGCGTGCTCAGGTCAAAACTGAAAAACCATACTTAAAAACAAAGTTCTTAACTTAAGGCAACTTGTTTTTAATTCCAATTTAAAGTTACCAGTGTTATTCTTAGCTCCATGTAACTTTAATCCTCATTTAAACTAATTATTTTAAGTTTTTAATATAAATAAACTTATTTATATTAAAGTTCATCACATGAACAACTTAAAAATAGAGTTTCAAGTAGAAATCTCTTAAACTCAATTTTTAATTAATTTGTAAAGAAATCATAACTTTCTTTGAGTTTAATTAAAAGAGTAAATTTCCAGGCTAATTACCCAGGAAATTTATTTATAAAAGATACTTAAAATTTAATTCATATATTGATAATATTAAATTCTAAGTTGTGTGAAATTTTCAAGCAAATCCATTAAGAATTGGATTTTTAATGAATTTTTGAAGTTATTGCTATTTTTCCACGTAAAATAGCAAAACACACCAAACCTTAAGTTTTGATAAGGTTTTAATGCTTGAAACTTTAATGTTTTAAGCTTATTTAAGGTTTTTAAGCTTAATTAAGCTCTGACAGTTCTTAAAACCTTGATTTCAAGCCTGCATATTGGGATTTACCCTTTGGCAGCTTGAAATTCCTGTCCAATTTGGGATAAAACCAGTTTAAACCTTAAGGTTGGATCAAAGTCTAATCTTAAACTTTGAATAAGGTTGAAAATCCTCCAATACAGGTGGACAACCTTAATTGAATCCTTGCAGATCCAAAAAGTTGGGTACCCCAGCTCTATTTGGTCTTTTTCCTTTGTCCCACCTTTCTGGGTGGATTTTGCCCTTTTATTTATTTAAAGCCATACTATGGCCTTAAACCCTTTTAAATTGAGCTCACGCAGGATTTACATTCTGTATGGCAAATCCTTAGCCAATTCAGTAAATATACACCGCACCTCAATTTTAACTAAAATTTTGGTAAGTTTGCATAAAGCTTATGCAACTTTAAATTTAAGCTTAATTAAGCTTAAATTTAACAATTTTAAAAAAATGTTAAAAAAGTTACATTGGTACTGTGAGATTCTTAAATCTTCCAATAACATAAAAAACAAGTGGTTTTGGGTATAACACCTTGTGGGTGTACCCTAGGTTATTTTTGGTGTAGAATCCAAAAATGACATAATATTTATAACTTTGTTTATCCAAAAAAAAGTTATACTTATTTTTTATTATTTTTTATTTTAAATTCAACAAAAAAGTCTGTTTAAGACAAAATTCACTGTTTATAAAATCATTTGTGGCCTTATGGGTATGTCTTACATACCTCACAGGCTCACATTCCCTACCACCAAAAAAAATTGTACCACAATTTTTCTTTTGTAGTGTACCCCCAAGTTATTTGGGAGGGGGTATAATCCACT
This sequence comes from Austropuccinia psidii, assembly GCA_023105745.1. Classification (NCBI taxonomy): domain Eukaryota; kingdom Fungi; phylum Basidiomycota; class Pucciniomycetes; order Pucciniales; family Sphaerophragmiaceae; genus Austropuccinia; species Austropuccinia psidii. Next base: position 3,827,217 of record JALGQZ010000014.1, read on the forward strand.
GTCCAACCACTCTACTTATACTTCCAAGTATGTAAAGCACACAATTCAAGCTTTTTATTGAGCAATTGGTCTTCTCTCATGTCTGAATCTTCTGAGAAACTTTTGGGAATCAGGTATTTTGTTTTCTACAATCCACTCATCTTCATGTTGTGGATTTTTATACCTGACCAAGTATTCTCTTTCATTTTTTCCCCTAAGTCTTCTTTCTTTCAAGAATTTCAGTACCTTTTTCTCCTCACTTAGGTCCAGTGGGGGTACTTCTAAGGGTGTTTCATTTCTTAAAGGAAATGATTCCTTGTCACTTGAAGTGTAATGCTTTACTAGACTGACAGGGAATGTTGGATGTTTATTTTCCAGTTCTCCTGACAGTTCTACTTGTACTGCATTTGTCCCATTAAGGGCTTTAATAATAAATGGTCCTGCAAAGGAATCTTTCAATTTCTTTGGACCTTTAATATTATTAAAGTTCAAGGTTGAAACTAGTATTAAGTCCCCTACTTTGAATTCTGGGGTCTTATGACTTTTATCCCATTTCTGCTTAGCATATTCAAAGGCATCATTTATGCTTTGGTTTGCATGATGCCTTACTTTATCAAGCAATAGCTTAAAGCTTGAAGCAGTTGGATGAATGTAAACCAGACCTTTCTTCAAAGTATCAACTGGAAGTTTGGGGTTCCATCCTTTTTCCAACATTGCAGGGGTCTTTCCTGTTGAAGCATGGATGGATGTCTTGTAGGCTAATTCCAATGCTGGTATAAGAGTAAACCAATCATGGGTAAAGCCATCTGAATCTTTAAACTCCAGGCCATAAGCAAAAAATCTTCTGATCATGTCCTCAAGGGTTTGAATGATTCTTTCTGCTAACCCATCTGTTTATGGATGGTATGCTGTTGAGAATGATAATTTTTTACCCAAAGCTTATGTAAATTAGTCCATAAGGCTGATGTAAATTTTGGGTCTCTGTCACTAATGATGTTTTTAAAGAGACCAGTATGGGATATTACTCTATTCCAGATTAAAAGAGCTGTATCCATAGCTGTGTCATCTTTGTGACATGGTAAAAAGATTGGTGTTTTGCTATATCTGTCTACAATAACAAGACATGCATTGTAACTCTTATCACCTCCAGGTGGTAATGCAGTTACCCAATCCATGTGAACCACTTCCCATGGGGTACTTGGTTCTTGGATATGGATCATCAGACCAAATCTTTTACCAGTAGCTTTATTGGCTTTCTGGCATCTATCACAACTATGACAGTACTCAATGACATCTTTTCTCCGAGATGGCCACCAGGCACATGTTTTAATTCTTTCCATTGTTCTGTCTTCAGACAGATGGCCAGAATAAATGTTATCATGGCATTCTAGTAGTATTGTGTTAATCAACATTCTACTACATAGGACCATGACACTTTTGTGTTTAGATCTATGATATAGTATACCATCAAACAAATCGAATCTTCCATTATCATAAGATGTTTTCCAAATATCATCCAGAGAATTAGCCAATGCTGCATCTTTGCAATCTTTGTCAAGTAGAGCAGTAAGTATATGTAATTTTTATCTTGCTTATAGCTTTCTCTAACTTCCTCAAAGAATTCTGTTCCTACATCTGTGATGTTAATTCCTTCAATTGGGATTTGAGGTTCTGCACTTGTAGGAACATAGGCAGGATTTTCAGGTGTATTGGGTAATGCCCATCTACTTAAGCCATCAGCATTCTTGTGAATATTTCCAGCTTTATGTACTATGGTCATATTGCCTCTATACTCCTGTATAGCAATCTGCCATCTTAACATGTGTCTGTTTGGAGTTTTCATGTTAAGAAGTGACTTTACTGCGTTACAATCAGTAATTACTTCAAACACACTACCATCAAGATAGTAATGAAGTTTTTCCAGAGCCCAAACAAGGCAAAGGCACTCTATTTGGCTAGCTCCATATCTGGCCTCAGTAGGTTTAATTTGTCTTGAAATAAAACAAATTGGACCTTCATAAGGCTTGTCATTGACAATTGAAACTTGATGATGAGCAGCTCCTAGACCTTCACCACATGCATCAATATACAACTTGAAAGGAAGTTTCCAGTATGGCATCAGTAATAATGGTGCATTGGTCAAGGCATACTTGATTTTATCATATGCTTGAATTCTCTCCTGTGTCATTTCAAAAACAGTTTGTTGATCACAAATTCTGTATAATGATCTGGCATGGATTGCAAAATCTTTAAGGTGTTGCCTGTAATAACTGGCAAATCCCAAGAAAGACATCATTTCTTTTTTGTTCTGGGGCATTTGTTTCAGTAAAACTGCAGCCACTTTGTTTTCATCAACACCAAGGATTAGTCCTGAGACTACATGTCCTAGAGCTTTTAACTCATGAAACCCAAAATTACATTTTTTAAGAGAAATTTTCATGTTCACTTGTAGAATTTTCTTAAGTACTAATGAAAGTCTCTTTAAATGTAATTGCCAGGTTTCTGAACAAATGATAATGTCATCAATATAAATGATTAACCATCCCTCTGATAATTCATGTGGGAAGATAGTATTCATCATTCTTTGGTAATGAGAGGGTGCATTTTTAATACCAAAAGGCATCCTCAAATATTCATATATACCACAATGAGCAATTATTCTAAATAATTTTCTAGCATGAGGTGTTAAAGCATTCTGATGGAAGCCTTTAAGAGCATCCATAGAAGTAATAAAATTTGCTTTGGATAATTGAGTCAAAGTCTCATGGATTCTAGGGATTGCATACCTGTCTGGAATTGTATAGGTATTCAGTGCTCTAAAATCACCAACCATCCTTGACTTATCATTATGCCAAGTAATGATTACTGGAGTTGTGACTTCAACTTCCTCATTGTGTCCAACTTTTCCAAGAAATCCCAGCTTCATTAGTTCATTAATATGATTTTCTAATTCTTCTCTAGCCCTAGGGCTAGCTGGGTAAGCTGGTCTTCTTAATAGTGGCGGATAAGGCCTTTCCACATTAAGCATAATGTCCACTTCATGGCCTTTTATAGCCCCAAGTGGTTCATTATCAGAAGCAAAGGCTTCTCTATATTGAAATAAAACTTCGATAAGTTCTTCCTTCATTTCTGGTGTTAATTCAGGACTAATTTGTCCTTCACTTAGCTGATCTGACACAAATTTTTCTTTTTTAACATTCTTTACTTGTTTAATGACAGTAATTTCTTTTCTTTCTAGAGAAAAAGCAAATTTTTGCCTTCTATTTTCCCCTATAGTGAAATACCTGTCCTTATGATTATTAATATCAATACCATAGATATTGAGATAATCATTTCCAAGTATAAAGTGTTGTGAAGTACAATTGTTCATAACAACAAATTCAGCTTTCAATCTTATACTCCCTGCTGGATGAGGAAGTATTATTGCTGCTTCAAATATACCCAAAGGGTACATGTTCTGGCTAGCACTGCTGAATTTTACACCTTCAATTGTCATCAACTTGTCTTGCCAATTGGTCTAAATTTTGTCAAGATAATCTTTTCCAACACAAGTGCAAGAAGCACCTGAGTCAAGATGTATCTTGGCTTCTGTGTTATTTATCACAATATTAGTGATACAAGATGACCCAGCTGCAAAACCTTTACCTCTAGCAGGTTTGGTTTTTTGCATTTTGGCATCTTGCACATGTATGAGATCCATACATTCATCACTGTACTGTGGTAAGTGAGTATGTACCTCAGTGACCTCAAAAGAAACATTAATATTTTCTATACCAAGTTGTTCTGATGCTTCTTCTTCTTCTGAAGGCTCAGAATCACTTTCATGTAAAGATACATCAGTTTCTTTTGTTTCTTCCACTTTTTCAACATTTATCTCATTGACTCTTGTCTTTTTTGGACAAGTGTTTGCTAAATGAGATGTACTTCCACATTTATGACATTTCAAAGGAGGTCTGTCATGTGGTTTATTTGGTTTTAGAATTGGTTTCCCACTAGTCTTGTTGTCTATTGGGGGTTTATACCAATTTCTTCCAATTTTTGTTCTATTAGTGATATTCTCCATAGCATTGATATAATCTTCTGTAGAGCAAGGCTCAATACATCTGCTTCTTATAGCATGCTCAATGTCACCACCACACTTTCTTAATATCCTTTTATGTACCATTGGTTCAGACATATCAGGATAAAGGGCAGTTAATCTGTCCTTCTGTTTAAGAAACCAAGTCATGGGCCTGTCCCTCTCAATATTAAAAATGGCTTCTTCAAAAGAATTTTCCATTATAAATCTCCAGGAATCATTTGCCCATTTGGAAATAACTTGTTCTTTCCACCAAGGCCAAGAATGTTTACCATGGTCTTGTCTCATTTTATAATACCATTTCTTTGCTGATTTGGTAAATAATGAGTGTAATCTGGCACTTATATATTCATCTGGTATGTTAAAGTCTTCTTTGAACATATCAATTGTTTTCATAAATTCCATATGATTATATTCTCCTTCACCACTGAAGGTTGGCCATTCCTCTAATCTTGGAATGTCCTTATAATTGCAAGCAGTTTCCACATCATGACTTGAAATTGTATGATGTAAATCATTATTCAAGTTAAGGACATTTCTGTCAGGAATTGGTGTGGATTGCCTTGGCAATTCATTTTTTAGTGATATATTATTAATACTTGACTGAATGTCTTCTTTCAATTCAAGTCTTGCTTTATCACTTTTTTCCAATTGTTCTTGAAAAAGAGCTGCATTGTGACCAGTTGAATTTTCCAAGTTTTGTACTTGTATTTTCAATTCTTTTAACTGTCCAGTTATAAAAGGAATTGAATGTTCATCTGGTTGATTGAGTAAGGTAACTTTAAACTCAAGTCTTTCACAAATTTGCGTCAAAGACAAAATATTTGCCTTGTTAACATTTTCAAGGCCAATTATGGTCTTTTGTTGGTCTTTTACTTGTAATATCTCATTACCCAACTTCTGTTGGACATGATCAAATGCTTTAAATTTTGCCATAATTTCTTTATTACAAGATTCAAAGTAAGTTACAAGCTTTACAAGATCTACTTCTTTGGAAAGGATTGGTTCAATCTTTCCTCCTCCTTGTTTTTTAATTCCATCAAAGTTCTTGCCATATTGAACACATTGTCCATGGCTGTTTTTTCCTTCTTTGGAATTCTGTAATTCTGTGGGTAAGGCTTGTTCCACTTGGGCTTTGCCTTTCCCTTTGCCTTCTGCTTGCCCTTCTGGTTGGCTTTTGGGGCTTGCTTGGGCTTGTTTGGCACTGGTTGAGGCGGATTTTTTCTGGTGGATGCTTGAGGAGCTTCCACTGGGCTGTTGTCCTTGCCTTGAGCCAATTTCTTCTTCTGATCCTCTGATAACATGCTTTGGTTTTTCAACCAAGCTTTTATCTATTGGACTTGTCCTTTGACAGACATGGGTGTCCAACCCAACAGAAGATCTTCTGTCTTTTCTGGTCCCATGAACTTCTTCACTTGAAGATAAGAGTTCATGGTTCCTATCCAAAGACTTGGAAGGAGTTCCCACTCTTGTTGTTTTGACGCCAGGAACCAGTTTTTCCATTGGGATTGATAAATTTCCACGGCTGCCTGTTGGAAATGGTTCAGGTCTAACAGCAATAGCAGTTATGTCAGCTTCTGGACTCTCAAGAAGAGGTTCAAAGGTGCTGGCTAACCTTTGGGAACTGGTGGAAGTTCTGGCATCCTCCATTTGTGCCTCTCCTCTGAGAGGACATTCTTGCCTTTTGGATTTGTGGCTGGAATGTCCTGGTCCAGATCCATTTGATTGGATGGAGTAGTTACTTCCACTTCTAGTAGGAGTCATTTCACGTCAATTTTAATAAAAAATAGAGTAAAATTGAATTGAATTCACCTGCAGGACCTTTAAAGGGCTCTTTGGTTATCAAACCCCTTGGTGCTGGACTGGTTTGAATTTCAATACTGGACTCTGAGGCTTCAGAGTCTGAAGAATTTTCTCTTATGGAAGACACTAGAGAAAATTAAAAATATAAGTTATTTTATCAAATAATGAAAATAAGTTATAAACTCAACTTATTAAATAAAGTTGTTTTAATGTAATTTTATGGCAAATTACGTCAAAAATAAAGAAAAATGTCTAAGATAAAAGAAAAAAAAATTTTAGTAAAGATTTTTAAGACTTTTTATTTGATTTATTATTTTCTTTGAAGAAATTATTAAACAGAATTAACAAGTCAATGAATCAAAATTGTATTATTATTCACTTTATACTAGAATAACTCAAAGAATAAATTTCAAGTCTGTGATGTGAAAAAGCCACTAGTTAGACAAAAGAAATTTATTCCAAGTCACTCAATAGTATATTGTTTCAAACAAAATTCTTAAGAAAAAAATAACTTTATTAATATTATAAAGATTATCTATAAGGGATAAGTCCTAAAAAAGCCAATATTTAGACAAATATGGCAATTTTACGTCAAAAATAGTAAAATAAGGTCTAGAATATGATTTATGTCCCAAAAATTGGTTTTAAAATCACGGCCAGGCCCCCAAATGTAAGGTTTGTCTATGAAACTCTTGATAATAGTAACAATATCAAGAGTACTATGACTGTCCTCAGTAGGAACATATAATATAATAAAATATTACAACCACAAATTTAAATATAATTATTAAAAATAATTATATATAAAAAAAACTTGATTATTATTATAAAAATATAATAATTATAATAAATTATAATTATTCCATTATTGTTATAGTCACTGACAGTTATAACAATAAGAAATGTAAAGCTCTTAATGAGACAATTACAGGTGGAAATATGAATATTAACCACTTAATAAATAATATAAATATTATTTATAAAAGAATTATAACACAAACTGTGCAGAAATAATTCTTATAGAATAAAATTCTATATAAAAAAACTAATACTCGATAAAAAAATTATAGAACTTTAGAGAAAAACTTACTTATAATATTTATTTAATACAACAAGTCAAACAACAACAGTTATTATATTAAATAATAATTATAAGTTAAAAACACGCCTAAAATCAATAAATTTAAAGATAAAACAACTTTTTATGATAAAATTTAAGATTTAAGAGTTTTTGAGGGGAATTTGTGGGTTTAAAAGATATTTAAGATGATAATTTTTATAATATAAAATATATTATTGATGATTACAACAATAATCTGAATTCTATGACTTCAATTCTTTAATTTACAATTAATAAAGAATAAAATAACTTAAGAATTACTTTAATAATAAGATTTTATAAATAATAAAACTTTACCTGTTTAATTTTCTAATATGATTGGATTGAATACTGATGATGGACAAAAACAGTGATGAAAAGACTCTTTTTATGTCTTAAGAGCAGCTCTCATGATTCATAATGATTATAGAGGGCGTGCTCAGGTCAAAACTGAAAAACCATACTTAAAAACAAAGTTCTTAACTTAAGGCAACTTGTTTTTAATTCCAATTTAAAGTTACCAGTGTTATTCTTAACTACATGTAACTTTAATCCTCATTTAAACTAATTATTTTAAGTTTTTAATATAAATGAACTTATTTATATTAAAGTTCATCACATGAAAAACTTAAAAATAGAGTTTCAAGTAGAAATCTCTTAAACTCAATTTTTAATTAATTTTTAAAGAAATCATAACTTTCTTTGAGTTTAATTAAAAGAGTAAATTTCCAGGCTAATTACCCAGGAAATTTATTTATAAAAGATGCTTAAAATTTAATTTATATATTGATAATATTAAATTCTAAGTTGTGTGAAATTTTCAAGCAAATCCATTAAGAATTGGATTTTTAATGAATTTTTGAAGTTATTGTTATTTTTCCACGTAAAATAGCAAAACACACCAAACCTTAAGTTTTGATAAGGTTTTAATGCTTGAAACTTTAAAGTTTTAAGCTTAATTAAGCTCTGACAGTTCTTAAAACCTTGATTTCAAGCCTGCATATTGGGATTTACCCTTTGGCAGCTTGAAATTCCTGTCCAATTTGGGATAAAACCAGTTTAAACCTTAAGGTTGGATCAAAGTCTAATCTTAAAGTTTAAATAAGGTTGAAAATCCTCCAATACAGGTGGAAAACCTTAATTGAATCCTTGCAGATCCAAAAAGTTGGGTACCCCAGCTCTATTTGGTCTTTTTCCTTTTTCCCACCTTTCTGCGTGGATTTTGCCCTTTTATTTATTTAAAGCCATACTATGGCCTTAAACCCTTTTAAATTGAGCTCACGCAGGATTTACATTCTGTATGGCAAATCCTTAGCCAATTCAGTAAATATACACCACACCTCAATTTTAACTAAAATTTTGGTAAGTTTGCATAAAGCTTATGCAACTTTAAATTTAAGCTTAATTAAGCTTAAATTTAACAATTTTAAAAAAATGTTAAAAAAGTTACATTGGTACTGTGAGATTCTTAAATCTTCCAATAACATAAAAAATAAGTGGTTTTGGGTATAACACCCTATGGGTGTACCCTAGGTTATTTTTGGTGTAGAATCCAAAAATGACATAATATTTATAACTTTGTTTATCCAAAAAAAAGTTATACTTATTTTTTATTATTTTTTATTTTAAATTCAACTAAAAAGTCTGTTTAAGACAAAATTAACTGTTTATAAAATCATTTGTGGACTTATGGGTATGTCATACATACCTCACAGGCTTACAAAACTACATCCACTATGCCCCAAGCAATGCCACAAACCCCGGGAAATTCAAATGAATTAAATGAACAAAGAACTTCATCCCCAGAGAGTGGAAGTGAAATCTCTGATATGGTCAGTAGTCATGAATTAGGCATTGAAGTAGAGAGCCAGTCACATGAAAATAATCAATATCCACCAGTTCTTCCAGAATGGGAGCATGCGTCCATCTTGAATATTTTTAATCTCTCAAAACCTGATATTTTGTAATAGCCTTTATTTCAGCTCAGCCTCCAAGCTCTCAAAAACCAGATTTTGAAAGCTATGAGAAGGAAACAACTGTTGAACCTGGTGCACCAACAGAAGATGCTGGGAAAGATGATGTAGTTTTCAGTCATGAGGTTGAAATTATATCCAAGGAACAATTTGTCTCAAACATTGCTCAAACAATCCCAAGGCTGGAAAAAATTCAACATGATACAAAAATTCCTAATTATGTACATCAAAATATTGCTGAAGCAATGAGCCTCCACAAAATGGATTTGAACTGTAAGTCTATTACTATTTCAATACAAAAACGTTCAAAATGGCCACTTACAATATATAGGCAGGTGTGGAGGTGGGAGAATCTCTACCTGAAGCATTTCAAGTGGTAATTGAAGCTTCAGGAAAAGGTTTAGGAAAAATACCAAATATAAATTCCACCAAAAAACCAACAAAAATCTTTGTACCTTTGAAGCTGAAAGATATTCCCGGGATCAAGGTGATGACATGATCAATGTTGGAGTGGACCATATTGATAATGAACCTCCCCATACTCAATCAAACAATTGATGATGAAACCCTGCCCACCTCTCCTCAAAATATTCAAGCCTTTCAAGAAAGGGTTAAAATCAAACATGATACAATGGGTTAAGATATGACTGATATAATGCCTGACCCTGAGCCCAAAGTGTCATCCTCCGCTAATATTCAAGGAATATTTTTATTCCATATTGAAGCTTTTGGAAAAATTCTGAATTATCATTCCAATATTACTCAAGAATAATGGAAAAGGGGCTTGATAATATCAATAGTATTTACAAAGAAAAATGAGAAAATTTACCAACAAATGATGCTGATACATTACTGCCCGTTGGTATTAAGGTGATCAGTAACCAAGAGCTTAAAATGTTGGCGTGGCTTGAGGACCTTGAGATGGCAAGTGATTCTTATCTTTGTGAATGATACATTATGATTCAGCTGATGACTTAAGTGATATACATTGCAATATATAGGGTTAGATTCTTCAAGGCAACAGAAACAGAAGAATGTTTCAATGATAACATTTGGAATCTCAAACTCATGAAGGAATTGGCTAAACCCCCAGATAATCTCCTAAATTCTGAACACTCATTCTTCAAAATGGTTCAGAGCCTTCTTTACCCCTCCAATCCAATTAAACCTTTTTGGGAAAATGTTATGTTTGAATCCATTAGTTTAGTCTCATACAATGTGATTGCACCCAAACCATATGTGGTACCAACAACAAGTTTGACTGATCCTCTTGGACTCAAATTGGGAGCGGTTGAATACCTTGCCTCCTGCTTGAGTAAATCAAAGCAACATGAAACACAACTGAGCATTGAAGGTGGCAGGCTGACAATGAGATGTCAACAAAGCTGCACAAGAACCTGGAGGATCTAATGGATACAGTTATCCACTTGATGATTGTGTACAAAATGGTAGGTCCACATACAAAGGTTAAAGTCTATTGCATGAAAGGAAAACTCACAAGCTCAAAATAAAATGGGGCTATAAAACATCTTTTTGTATCTCAAAAGAATCTTGGAATAAATCAAATTTGCTATGGTGTATTAGCGGCATTCTGTGTGGTGGGCATTTGTGGTTTGATGGTATGCTCAGATGAATGGAGAACAAGCTCAGTGAAAGGGGCTTTATCACTCATTTCCATTTCCAAAAGACTTTCAGAGGGTATAAATCAAGTGGAGCCAGTGTGGCTATGTACCAGCAAGTATATATGTAATTTACTGAATAAGAATTTCTTCTCATCAGAGCACTTTAACCCCACTGTACCTCTTAGATTTGAAGTTTCACAATGCTTAGTATTAGACTTTGGTGATTTCTGGGTGGAGAAGAACATTCTTGGTTCAAGTGATGAAGTCACATTGACTGTACCCAGGTCAGCTAAACTTAAAACCAGGATTAACCTGTTTTAGAATTGCTTTGTATCAGATAGATTGTAATTTAATTTTAGAAAGTGATTTATGAATTTAATATGTTTGACTGCCTATCCTACTACCTCTCAGATGCCTCAGTATGAATGCCAATAATAATTACTATGTATTGAGGCATGCCTCCATACACCATTGAGAATAGTCCAACAAGACACAAACTGAGTCAGTAAGTTGTGCCCGCAATTAGCACACACGGGTGCATTGAAGGAAGTGGGTTTTATCACTTCCCCCTAGGTCACAATAGACCAAATGGCACTGGTTCTTTCAAGAGGACTAGGATAATTAGGGAGCCACAGCAGAGTGCATATTTGATTTGTGCATGCTTGGGATATTCCACATGGTTGGATTTGAAACTCATTTAGTAGGAACATCAATATATAAAATTGAATAATGCATTATCCACTGCATTATTTTAGGTTCAGGTACTTGATATTGCCAATTGGCAAAAGTCAGATTTAATGTTTCTTTTTTAGTGGCAAATAAAAAACATTCATTGACCGAAATCAAATTTAGGTGAAATTAATAATTCACACAACAGTCACTAATCCTTTAGTTTCATTTCATTTTCCTGTGCAAGTATTCCATTCACAGAAAAAGGAAAGGAGCAGAAAAGGGAACTTTCAGGAAAGCATGAGTGGCTCACTTATTCTCAGAGTATATATATAGATATATATATGGGTCAGAATTTGTGTGGCACCCTCAGTGGCCCCATGGAAGAACATTGGCTTGAGTTGGTTTAGATCAAGCCAATGCCATGTGGGATCCAACAGGGAAGTCAAGGATATGTTCAAAATAAAGCTCATTGGTAATTGGGCACCATTCTGGTTTGAAAAGTCCTTAGCTTCAAATGGGGGTCAGAAGTATCTGATATCTTGTCTGATTTGAAACAAAGTGATCCCTCAACCACTTGGTAATAGTGGGACATACCAAAATACAAATGAGGCCAAAACCACCTGAAGCAATTATTTTTTTCCTCCACTCTACCAAAAGTACATATATCAATTCCAATATCAGCAAATATGCCCCCAAGTGAAATTCACAGGGTTGTGGATGTCAATCAGATCAAATGCATTCACTTTGTCTGCATGGCAATTTTCTCTTCAACCAGATTACTCAGTGCCCTTGTCAAATTCAGACCATTCACAACAATGAGTGAAGTCAAGGTCAATCAATGGGATGAATTATCACTATTCTTATTTCCCAAAGAAAAATTCACAGACCTTATTGCAACAAATGGTGAATTACTGTAGGTATTTATAATTTGCTATTGGTTGGCGCAAATGTAGCATGAAGAATGACCAATTTGGGATTTACCAAAGCCTCAGGAGAATTGAAGACACAAAATATTAATGGCAGAACAAAGGCACAGATCTTAGCTTGGTGGGTTGAATTATAGTCTAATCCTTACAATATGTTGGGGATAAATTATTTCAAAGTATGCAAACTTGATACAAGTCATTGGGGGTCCCCTCCTTTGATCAAGTCAACTATGAAGCCAATATTTCTGCAAATCATGGGGCATTCAAGTTTGCTTTCACACTCACTTTCACCATGAACAGATTCAAAATTTGCCTCATGTTGATAAAGATGCATTGATCCATGCTTTGGGATGGTGGTTTCAAGCTGATAAGTGGACTGGCCAAATTCAAAAAGATGCATCAAAGTTTTGTACAGGGGGGAAATTGGTTTTCCCAAATGAGAACTTTTGGATTGACCTATCCAAATGTAATGGGCTCATTCAGGTTTGGTGGGCCAGTAGTAAGTTATCTCACTATACCAATCCAGCACAGGACAGCAAAAGCATGACCCTAGTGGGGATGTCTGCGCAATTCTCAAGGAGGTTAGCAAGAACAATGTGGCACAAAAGTCACAGCTATTATGAGATTGGCAAGGGAGCAGGCTATCACATCAGGGATGGTAATACAATTTCATCCCAATTAGAGGAATGAGGGGATTTGGATGTGGCAGGGAGTTAGAGGGTGTGGTAATGAACAGTACAGTATACACCTGGTTTTGATGGGTTTGCGCTGTGGAGATCTAGTGGCTCCAATGACAAAGGGGTGAAATGGCTCATGTATGGTGTCATGCAACCGTAAATGGGCATATAATGAGGTCATTAAGGCTATTCTCACTTTTTTTGTCAATAATGGGACCAGTTGGTCATCCCCATAATTGGTAGTTACCCCCAATGATGCTTGTATGCTTCATGGTCATAAATAGGGCCTGCAATTCATGCAGGGATTTGGAGGCATTTGCATTCCCAGTATCCCGGTCCTTCACATGCAAATCCTTATGCTTGTACTGGTTCCTTGTGCTTGTACAGGATACGGAGGCTTCACATACAGATTCTTAAGCCAGTGCAGGCTCCCAATGCTTCTCACACAAATCCTTAAGCCGCTGCAGGCTCCCAACGCTACACACGCAAATCCTTAAGCCGCTGCAGGCTCCCAACGCTTCACACGCAAATTCTTATGCTGGTGCAGGCTCCCATTGCTTCACATAGTTCCTCACACAACTAAGATTAATAGCATGTGAACATAGGAAAGGCAATGACTCATGAATCTTTGGTGGATTTCTCATATGCAAGGAACCCCCGGTTTGTTACAGTTAAGATCTCATACAGTTTGGAACCATGGAAGCAGAGAATGTAGGAGGCAGTAATGGTGACTATTTGCACATTTTCTGAAAAAAAAGTTTTCACAAGGAAATACTGACCAAAGAAATTGGTGGGTCACTTACACAAATTATTAGCACACAATAGATGATTTGCACAATTGGCAATAAAGTAAATATCACAGGAAAAATGAATATAACAAAAATGGAAAAAATTGTGTATTTATTACAACTAACATATTCAAAAGAGTGTATTACAAAAGCAAATAAGTGAAAATAATGCAATTTGTATTTTTATTTCTTCTTCAAGGAATCTTGAGGCTATCCTGGTGATGTCCTCCTTTGGATAAGCCTCCAATGCCTGCCCAAGGAGGGAGTTTAGTTCCTCCCGGAATTCCTGGTGCATCTCATTTCAATGAGTTGCATCCACAAAGGTAATAATGTGGAGCAATTGGAGATTCTCCAAGATTTGATTGATTGAGTCATGGGAAATGGCTTAAGGAATCATTAGGGTCGGTTGCAAGTCAGTAAATTCCTTCCAAGCCTCATCGTGGGAATGAGGGGAGCTTGGCGCCAGGGGGGAGGAGGCAGTTGGGATCTCCGGGTTATGAGTGGAGGGAGGTGGAGGGGGGAGCCAACAGGTTTATCGTCAATGATAATTACAGAGCAGGGAGTAGCGGGACAAGCTGGAGATGGTCAAAGGAGGGGTGAGAGAAAGTTGGTAAGAGTAAAAGAGTAGTTGGGACTTAACAAAAGGTTCCTCTGTCAATTGTGTTGTGGGATGAATAATAGAAAGTACCTTGAGGGGGAAATTATTGGTGAGTATGTTTTGAATTTCAGAATTAGCCAATAACCATGGGTGCTAATGTGTATTAGCTGCCCCTCTAAATATACTGAAAAAGATACCCTTTTGATGAGATCACAAATCAATTATTTAGTTTTGTGGCTTTTCAATTAGGGAATTTTCTTCAGCAGTCTCTATCAGTCTGTCAATAAAAGATCACTATGATAATAATGGTAATAGTTAATATTTGTTTAGCAATTGGGGTTTTCTTCACTTCTTGTTATTGATTATAGTTCTTTTTGATTAATTCTTCTAGGATTCCTTCTTTCAAGACTTGATATATTTAAAGAATATTTTTTATCAAGATAACTATTAGTATGAATAATAATCTTGATAGCTAATTAATACTTTTAAAGGTGATCTAATAATACTATCAATATAGCTATAATAATTCAAGTGTAAGATAATTTCATAGTGGTGGTTTTGTTTAATATAAGGGTAAGATACAAATAATATAATATTAATATAGTACTATTAGGATCAATATAAATATAATCTAATATACCTAAAAAGGTTTATGATATAAGGTATAAGGGTGAGATGATATCTCTTCTATAAATAAGGGTTATTGATAAATTAGATAAGATCACTAATGATAATATCTTCAAACAATACTTCAACACTACTACTATAATGGTAAGACTATTGAATAATATTAAGCTCATTGATTAGATAATCATAAAGAATACTATAAGATACTGAGCCTTGCTAATCATCTTTCATCAATATAAATACCAGATTATCCTACTAGAGAAGAGATGCATTTATCCTCACAGTTATTGTCTGAATTGGAAGCATGGGGGGGAAACAGGGAGATAGGCGCTTTATTTATACCTTTTGGACCCTCCATAAAGCCTTCCAGAAGCAAGGGACTCAGAAAAAGTTCCACCTTGAGACATTTTTACTGTTGGGTAAATTAAGAATGGTGTCATTGGATAAGGATATTGAACCATATGTTTGGTTGATTTCACCATTCTGAACCTTATTATTGTCAGTGCACAGCCTTGAGACATTTTTGATAGTGGTTAACTTTGGAATGGTGTCATTTGTTAAGGATATTGCACCATACCCTTTGAATTATACTGATAGTTAAGCTAAGCTTTATTCTTATTATGCCCAGTCTTGAGACATTTTTTCTAGTGGTTAAGTTTGGAATGGTGTCATTTGATCCAGATATTGCACCATATGTTTGGTTGATTGCACATTTTTTAAAACTGTATTCATATCTCTACTAACCTTATTTTTCTTCTTCAAAGCCTTGATCTGTATTTAGTTTAGTATTTTTCTATGTAAAATCTAATTTTTAAAAATACCTGTAAGGCTTGGTAATGGGAGTTTAAGTGGGGATTGAGTAATGTAACACTATTTTAACTTATATGTAAGTGTTTTTTATGTCAAGACATGTAACACATGATGTTGTAAGAGTGATGGTATCACTTATTTAATGTTGCACATGTTTATTAATATTGAATATTTAAACAAGCTGAATTATCTTTAAGCATATTCTTGTACCTAGTATAGAGTGTATAGTATCATTTCTCTTCTTTAACCCATGATATCTAGAGAATTATTCATATTATGGGGTTGAGGCAATATGTGACTATAGGTAAAATTTGATGTAGATTGCAGTGAAATATATATTTTTGTTATTTGAATAGAATTTTATTCCTTTTCCTTGCAATTCTTTACTTTTATCTTTCACTTTTTATCTTTCTTTTCTTCTTATATATATATATTATTCTTATTATTATTAATTAAAGCTTTAGCTTTTACATTGTGGATTTGAACCTTGGAAGAGCTTGTATGGAATGCCACATCCCCCTCTCCAATTAATGCTGTCCCCAGCATTCAAGGTGATATTCCACTTTTTTTCAAAAAACAATCAAACATTTCCCCCTTTTTTGGATAAAGCTATTTTTATTCATCAAAGTCCTCTTCATCTTCAACTTCCTCTTCTCCTTCTTCTTCTTCCTCTCAGTCCAACTCTTGTCCTCTTGGATAGAACTTCTTGCTTTGACTGCCTGAAAACCTTCTTGCTAGCTTTGTACCATCTAATTCTTCCAGCCCATATGGAGCATTGTTGATTTGTCTCACAATTATATAGGGTCCATCCCATCTATTATTGAGAAATAATCCCCATTGTGACTCTAATGCTTTATTGTATACAAGAACAATCTCACCTAGATGAATTGGCTTTCTTATTTGATGTAAGGTGTGGATATGAAACTTTGATTAAAAATCAAGTACTTTTCCTGTCCTCAAAATTTGTATAAGGTAAAATTCAGTTAAAAATAGTATGAAATATTATTTTTAAGAGAAAACACGCCAATTTTATTGCTTATAACTTTATTAGTATAAAACAATAATATAAAAATTTATTGTTTTACCAACAATAAAGATTTATCCAAAAAATACTCTACAAGAGATATTTTAAGGCTACAAAAGAAATTTCTTCAAGAGCAATTTCAATTGGAATTAATTGAGCAAAGAACTGCAAGCAATTAATTAAAGAACAAAGTCTTTAAAAAGAATATTAAAGAGAAAACACGCCCAAAAGTGACCAGAGTGAATTTGGAAACAAAGTGACAAAGTTAACAGTGATGAAAGATGCTTTAATTCACTTTTGGGGTGGTTCAGGGGTAAAAATGATTATAAGAGTTACAAACAATGATTATAATGATTTTTTCACGTGGTTAAAAGGATTAAAATGATTTAAAAGTGGTGGTTGGAATCTTTGATTGATTGGTTTAACAGTTTTAAACTAATTAATAAAAGGAAAAGATTCTAACATGAAGAGAAAAGTGGGGCAAAGAAGACATTCTTTTATAGCCATCAATTCTCTTACTCCAAAAGTAAAATTTACTCTTGTCAGTCGTGAAAAACAGTCTGACAACAGAAAAGCCAATTATGGCATCATTGAACCCTGGTTTAGACCAAAAAGGGCTGGTTTAAGCCATTTTTAGCCATTTTTAGCCATTTTAGACCCTTAAATCAGCCATTACTATAGCAATACCAGGCCTAGAGCCTTCAAAACACGTCAGAATGTGTGTCAGAGGCGTAGAAACCAGGTAAAACTGTTTTTATTATGATTGTTTTATCTTAAGGGTAGTTTTACCTTCTTGGCAACAGCTAAAACTACCCCAGTTGGTATCAAAACCTCATCATCAATTGAGTCCACAGACCCTGTAACTCAATTCCAGGCCAAAAGTGATGAACTTTTGCGTGAATTTTGACATCCCACGCCTGTCAGCAAGGATTTTGGGGGTCTAGCTCCCCCTTAGAGCTGGAGTTCCTTTTCCCCCCCCAAATTTAATCTTTCCAATTTATTTTTCCTTTAATTCCTCATCATGTATTATACTTATAATTTACATATGTAATTCAATTCAATTGTACAGTACAATACAGTAATAATTGATACCTCATATGTAAATCAAAGTTCACTTATGTAATACACGCGCACATTTTGACATTTCAATTGAATTCAATTGAAAATACTTCAATTCCTCATAACTTCTAAACTAAACACAACACCTCAATTTTAACACAAAAATTGATGGTTAACACCACATGTGGTGTGAATTAAATTAAGGTTTTGAGGATTTTCAACTTTTGTATTGAAAATACTAAAAACTTAATTTAAGCTTATTTAGAGTTGAGTTACAAGAATTTCACTCAGAGGTGACCCCACCTGATTTTTTATGAGGGATCCAATGGTGAAATAAAATTTATATGTTTATTTATTGGATAAAAAGTTATAATAAATTTTATTTAACTTTTTTCCAAATTTATTTATTTTTTCACAATTTTGTTAAAATTTCATTTTTACTTAAATTTTTCAAGTATAAATGTAATTTTATATTTACAAAATTTAAAGTAATTTTATTTTCAAATTATAATTAATTTTTTATTTTTAATATAATTTTATATTTATATTTTTTATTTTTATTTTAATAATATAAATAAATTTATTTTATTTATATTAATATGTTATTTTTTATATTTGTGGTCTTTTGGGTATATGAAATTACCTCTAAGGCTCACATTCCCTCCCCCTAAAAAAGAATATTACTTTGTAATATTGGTGTTTCTAGTGTGTCTGAATCTCCTCAGGAGTTTGGTGGCTTCTGGTATATCTTTCTCTTCTAACCATTCATCTTCACAAGTTGGGTCACTGTACCTAACAAGGTATTCCCTTACTTTCTTGGTTCTTAATTTCCTTTCTTTAAGAACTTTGGTTATTTTCTTAGTACCAGATGTCTCAATAGGAGCTATAACTTGGGGAATCTTATTCCTCAAGGGAAATTTCTCAGCATCACTAGATTTGTATGGCTTTATCAAGCTTACTGGAAATGTAGGGTGCTTATTGCTAAGTTCTTCAGATAACTCTACTTCAACAGCATTTTCTCCATGGAGGGCCTTAATCACAAAAGGTCCTGCAAAGGAGTCTTTTAACTTTTTACATCCTTTGATGTTATTGAAGTTAGTGGTGGATACAAGAACTAGGTCCCCCACTTTGAAATCTGGAGTTGCATGAGATTTATCCCATTTGTCTTTAGCATATGCAAAAGAGTCCTCCATGCATCTCACTGCATGCTTTCTAGCTTTGTCTAGCATTCCTTTGAAGCTAGCAGCTGTGGGATGTATTTCAATTAAGTCTTTCCTCAAGGAATCTTGGGGTAACTTGGGGTTCCATCCTTTTTCTAGAATAGCAGGAGTCTGATTGGTACTGGAATGGATTGATGTTTTATATGCTAATTCCAGTGCTGGTAACAGAGTACACCAATCATGGGTAAATCCATCACAATCTTTGAATTCAAGGCCATATGCACAAAATCTTCTCACCATGTCCTCTAAGGTTTGGATCATTCTTTCAGCCAGACCATCAGTTTGTGGGTGGTAGGCTGTAGAGAAAGACAGTTTTGTGCCAAATAATTGGTGAAGATTTGTCCATAGAGCTGAAGTGAATTTGGGATCTCTATCACTGATGATATTTGTAAATATCCCAGTCCATGACACTACTCTATTCCATATCAGAAGAGCTGTATCCATGGCTGTATCATCTTTGTGACATGGTAAAAAGATTGGAGTTTTACTGAATCTGTCCACAATTACTAGGCAAGCATTATAGCTCCTGTCACCTCCTGGTGGTAGGCCAGTTACCCAATCCATATGGACAATTTCCCAAGGTCTGTTTGGTTCTTGGATTTTCATCATATTTCCAAGTCTTTTGCCAGTGGATTTATTTGCCTTTTGGCATCTGTCACAGGTTTTGCAATATTCTGCAACATCTTTTTGCCACATTGGCCACCATATGCAGGTCTTTACTTTCTCTCTTGTTCTGTCCTCAGAAAGATGTCCTGAAAAGGGACTATCATGGCATTCTTTCAGTACAAGATTGATTAATGACCTGTCTACAACTGTCATGACACATGTGTGCTTGGTTCTGTGGTAAATTATACCATCCAGTAGGTGAAATCTCCCTTCATTATAAGATTTTCTCCATACTTCATCCAAGGCATGTATTAGAGAGTTGTCTTTACAGTCTTTGTTAAGTAATTGGCATAAGATGCTACAATTCTTATCTTGAGTGTAACTATTTCTGACTTCTTCAAAGAAGGTGGTGTTCAAGTCTGTAACACTTATTCCTTCTATTGGAATTTGTGGTGAAGCTTCTTCTGGAACATAAGCAGGATTATCAATGTTATTTGGTAATGGCCATCTGCTTAGTCCATCTGCATTCTTATGAATATTCCCATCCTTATGAACAATAGTCATATTGCCTCTGTATTCTTGTATGGCTATTTGCCATCTGAGCATGTGTCTGTTAGGTGTTTTCATGTTCAAAAGTGATTTCACAGCTGTACAATCTGTTATTACTTCAAAAACACATCCCTCTAAGAAATAGTTCAATTTCTCTAAGGCCCAGACAAGGAATAGACATTCCATTTGACTTGCTCCATATCTGGCTTCAGTTGGTTTGATTTGCCTGGATATGAAACATATTGGTCCTTCTACAGGTTTGTCATTTATGATCTGAACTTGGTGAAGTGCAGCACCTAGTCCATCCCCTGATGCATCAATATACAGTTTGAAAGGCAATTTAAAGTCTGGCATCAGTAAGAGTGGAGCAGTGGTCAATGCTTCTCTTAGAGACTCAAAAGCTTTGACTCTGTCAACAGTCATCTCAAATACTGTGTCTTTGTCACACAACTTATAAAGTGGTCTTGATATGGATGCAAAGTCTTTAATGTGTTGCCTGTAATATCCTGCAAAACCTAAGAATGACTGAATGTCCTTCTTATTCTGAGGCATGGGTTTTAACAATACTGCTGCAACTTTGTTTTTATCAATTCCAAGGGACAAACCAGATACAACATGTCCTAGTGCCTTAAGTTCTTTAAATCCAAAATGACATTTCTTCAAGGAGATTTTCATGTTTACTGATTGGATTTTTGTCAAAACTCTTGATAATCTGTACATGTGCTCCTCCCAAGTCTTTGAACAGATAATAATGTCATCAATGTAAATGATTAACCATCCCTCTGAGAGTTCTTCAGGGAAGATTTCATTCATCATTCTTTGGAAGTGTGAAGGTGCATTTTTGATACCAAAGGGCATCCTTAAGTATTCATACACTCCACAATGAACAATAATTCTCAAGTATTTTCTTGCTCTTGGTGTTACTACATTTTGATGGAATCCTTTAAGGGCATCCATAGTGGTTATATACACTGCTTGAGATATTTGAGTAAGGGCAATTTGGATTTTTGGTATTGGGTATCTGTCTGGAACAGTGTAAGTGTTCAGAGCTCTAAAGTCCCCAACCATTCTGGATTTTCCATTATGCCACGCCACTATGACTGGTGTAGTTATTTCTACTTCCTCATTGTGGCCTACTTTTCTTATTACACCAAGGTCTAGAAGTTCTTTGATATGAATTTCTAGAGCTTCTCTTGATTTTGGACTTGCTGGATAAGCAGGTCTTCTTAAGAGTGGTGGATAAAGTCTCTCAATGTTAAGAATGATGTCAACTTCATGACCAATAATTGCTCCCAGGGGTTCTTTGTCTGTAGCAAATGCTCCTCTGTGGTCATACAAAAGGGAAGAAAGTTCATTTTCTTGCTTATCAGTCAGATGAAGGCTTATTTCAGCCTCATTTAACTGTTCAGACTTGAATTTCTCTAACTCTAAGTTGACTGGTGATACTTTGTTTACTGTAATTTGTCTTTTAAAGGGTAAAAAGGCAAATTTCTGGCGCTTATTGTCTCCAATTGTAAAGTATCTGTCTTTGTTATTATGTAAATCTATCCCATACATGATCAAATAGTCATTTCCCAATATAAAATGGGTACTAGAGCAATTTTCCATAACAACAAATTCAACTGTGATCCTTAAATTCCCATTTATGTGTGGGAATATGACATTGGTCTCAAAGATTCCTAATGCTTTCATTGGGTTACTTGCACTGTTGAATTTTATACCATCAATTGGTAACAATTGGTCTTCAAAATTTGGTACACAAGTCTTAAGAAAAGATTTTCCAACACAAGAGCAGAAGGCTCCTGGGTCAAGCAAAAGTTTGGTGGGTTTGTTGTCAATCACCACTTCTGTTATACAGGAGTTACCAGCTGTATAACCTTTTCCTCTGTTTGGTTTTGTCTTCATAAGTTGTGCATCTTGAACTTTTGATATATCAACTTGACCATTGCTTAATTGTGGTAAGTGGGAATAAGATTCCATGATGTCAAAAGTGGCATTGATATTTTCTATATCTTTTGAAGATTCAGAGAATATGGATGACTTATCATCTGAATTGTCTTCAATTATGTCTTCCTTTTCAACATCTGGTTCTTTTTCAATGTCAATTTCATTGATTTTCCCCCTTTTTGGACATGTATTGGCTAAATGGGTGGTGCTTTGGCAAATATGGCATTTTCTGACTGTATCTGCAGATTTATATTTAATATTACTAGAATTTTCTTTGGGGTTTTTGTCCACAGAATCTTTCCAAGGTGTATTAAACCTTGTTTTAAGATTCACCCTACTAGAACCAATTTTGGTTCTGGTGGTTACTTCTTCTAGTATATTGATAATATCCTCTGCTGAAGATTGTTCAGTAGTCCTGCTTTTGACAGCATGCTCTAAGTCACCTCCACATTGTCTCAGAATTTTTCTATGGATCATAAATTCTGACATGTCAGGATATAATGCTGTTAATCTGTCCTTTTGTTGGCAAAACCATGGTAAAGCTTTGTCTTTATCAGCATTAAATTTGGCAGATTCAAAGGCTGTTTCAACTTTAAACCTCCAAGCATCATTTGCCCATTTGTTGATGATTTGGGTTTTCCACCAAGTCCAACTCTGGTGTCCATGTGCTTGTCTTATTTTGATGTACCATCTGTGAGCTGATCTGGTAAACAAGGTGTTAAACCTGGCTGTTACCAATCTGTCTGGTAATTCAAAATCCTCTTTGATCATGTCAATACCTCTAATGAATTCCATATGGTCATACTCTCCTTCACCACTGAAGTGAGGCCATTCTTTAAGTTTTGGAACTTCTTTCAAGAGTGCTTGGCCCATTGATGGTTCCAAGTTATGAAAAGAAGTGGATAATTCATTTTTTAATTGTGAATTATCAGGATCCAATACTTGTGGATTTGAAATTCTTGTGCCCTCATTTTGATTTAGAGGTGTAGACATTCTTGGTAAGGTGTTCAGTAATTGTTCAATGTCATTCATTTTACTGTTGCTACACCTTTGGGAATTTCTGTATTCATGTTGGAAGCTTTGTATTAAATTTATTACTTCAATTTTATACATTTCTTCTTTATGTGTCAGTTCTTGCCATAACTCTGTCTGTCTTGTATTATCAGCAGTGACTTGATTCAATTTCATTGATAATTTTGATACTTCTTCTTGTGAAGCATCAAAACACTTTTTCAAGGCAATGGTATATGTCTTTACTTCAGTAAATGAATTTGAAATGTCATCAAGGACTTTCTTGTTATCTGTCTTGATAATATTTATGGCTTGTTTAATTCTTGTTTCAATTATGTCATCAATATTGAATTTAGAATATTTATCTGTTAATTCGTTAATAATGGCAGATTGTTCATTTATTTTATTGTTAGAAGAATTATCATTATTGGAATTTTTAATTGTTCTCAAAACTTTCTCAAAACACATAAGTGTTTCATTAATTTGGCACAGACTCAGGTTGTTTGTTTTAATGTTGTTACAAATGGTGTCATTTTTATCAGAAAGATGTTTTTTCACGTCATTTATAGCAATATACAACTCTGGGATGGAATCAAATATGTCAGAAATCATTTCTGGAACCTTAATCTGGCTTCCTCCTTCTTCTGTAATTCCATCATGGTTCTGGCCATCTGAAATACATTTTCCATGGCATCCTGCTGAATCTTTGGGATTCTGTAGCCCTGGCTGTAAGGTTTTGGGGCTGGTGCCTTCCCTTTGCCCTTGTTTGGAGTTTGTGGCTGCTTTTTCACGTTGGAATTGCTGCTGCTGGCCACTGGGGCTGTTTTTGGCACTGGTTTGGCTGGTGGAGGGTTGTTTTTCCTCCATTCTAGTGTCAAAAGCATCATGTTTTTCTTCTCCATCAATGGATGCCATCCATTGAGCAATTTGCAAGTGTTGGGATGGCCCAAGAATTTTCTTACTGTCAGGTAAGAATTCATGCAATTCTTCCACAGGTCTGCAAGGATCTGGTACTCCTTGAATTGGAGTGCATTGTTGTATGCACTGTGGCTGGCTTTGTATATGTCCACAGAGGCTTGTTGTGGCGGTGTCAGCTCTTTTTGAAGGTAAAATGGTATTATCAGCTTCAGAATGACCCAATTTAGTTGTTTGGAAGTCATCAACTGACCCTTTTCCTTCTGTACCTGGTTGGCCTCTGCCATAATCACGTCTATTACCTTTTTGGGAGCTGCTTGAGGGGTTGTAGCTGGCTCCTGACCTGGTTGAAGGCATAATTATGGTTAAAAAAGGCTTAAAATAGTATTTTTAAGTCAAAAACTTACTATTGGCCAAATTTTTGGCTTTCTGAAGTGTATTACTTATATCCAAGTTAATTAATTCAGAAGATATTGGTTCAGGTTGATTATTTTGAGTCACAATAACAGTACTATTATGATCAGAATTAACAGTACTGGCAGGGATAATGCTGGTTACTGTTGAGGCTGTTTCAATGTTTTCTTGTCTTACCACGTTGTCAGACACTAAAATTAATGAAAAAGCCAATTAATTAAGTAAAAAAAAGGTTATTTCAAAAAAGAAATAAAAATATAAGCCTCACTTATAATATGAAAAAATTATTTTTTATGGGTTTTTTTGAATTATAAGTATTTTTTATATGTTTTTAAATTTTTCAATATAAGAAAAGAAATTTAAAAAGAGTAAAAAAAAATATGTCACAGGTAAAATATCACGGCTGGGCCCCCAAATGTAAGGTGTGGATATGAAACTTTGATTAAAAATCAAGTACTTTTCCTGTCCTCAAAATTTGTATAAGGTAAAATTCAGTTAAAAATAGTATGAAATATTATTTTTAAGAGAAAACACGCCAATTTTATTGTTTATAACTTTATTAGTATAAAACAATAATATAAAAATTTATTGTTTTACCAACAATAAAGATTTATCCAAAAAATACTCTACAAGAGATATTTTAAGGCTACAAAAGAAATTTCTTCAAGAGCAATTTCAATTGGAATTAATTGAGCAAAGAACTGCAAGCAATTAATTAAAGAACAAAGTCTTTAAAAAGAATATTAAAGAGAAAACACGCCCAAAAGTGACCAGAGTGAATTTGGAAACAAAGTGACAAAGTTAACAGTGATGAAAGATGCTTTAATTCACTTTTGGGGTGGTTCAGGGGTAAAAATGATTATAAGAGTTACAAACAATGATTATAATGATTTTTTCACGTGGTTAAAAGGATTAAAATGATTTAAAAGTGGTGGTTGGAATCTTTGATTGATTGGTTTAACAGTTTTAAACTAATTAATAAAAGGAAAAGATTCTAACATGAAGAGAAAAGTGGGGCAAAGAAGACATTCTTTTATAGCCATCAATTCTCTTACTCCAAAAGTAAAATTTACTCTTGTCAGTCGTGAAAAACAGTCTGACAACAGAAAAGCCAATTATGGCATCATTGAACCCTGGTTTAGACCAAAAAGGGCTGGTTTAAGCCATTTTTAGCCATTTTTAGCCATTTTAGACCCTTAAATCAGCCATTACTATAGCAATACCAGGCCTAGAGCCTTCAAAACACGTCAGAATGTGTGTCAGAGGCGTAGAAACCAGTTAAAACTGTTTTTATTATGATTGTTTTATCTTAAGGGTAGTTTTACCTTCTTGGCAACAGCTAAAACTACCCCAGTTGGTATCAAAACCTCATCATCAATTGAGTCCACAGACCCTGTAACTCAATTCCAGGCCAAAAGTGATGAACTTTTGCGTGAATTTTGACATCCCACGCCTGTCAGCAAGGATTTTGGGGGTCTAGCTCCCCCTTAGAGCTGGAGTTCCTTTTCCCCCCCAAATTTAATCTTTCCAATTTATTTTTCCTTTAATTCCTCATCATGTATTATACTTATAATTTACATATGTAATTCAATTCAATTGTACAGTACAATACAGTAATAATTGATACCTCATATGTAAATCAAAGTTCACTTATGTAATACACGCGCACATTTTGACATTTCAATTGAATTCAATTGAAAATACTTCAATTCCTCATAACTTCTAAACTAAACACAACACCTCAATTTTAACACAAAAATTGATGGTTAACACCACATGTGGTGTGAATTAAATTAAGGTTTTGAGGATTTTCAACTTTTGTATTGAAAATACTAAAAACTTAATTTAAGCTTATTTAGAGTTGAGTTACAAGAATTTCACTCAGAGGTGACCCCACCTGATTTTTTATGAGGAATCCAATGGTGAAATAAAATTTATATGTTTATTTATTGGATAAAAAGTTATAATAAATTTTATTTAACTTTTTTCCAAATTTATTTATTTTTTCACAATTTTGTTAAAATTTCATTTTTACTTAAATTTTTCAAGTATAAATGTAATTTTATATTTACAAAATTTAAAGTAATTTTATTTTTAAATTATAATTAATTTTTTATTTTTAATATAATTTTATATTTATATTTTTTATTTTTATTTTAATAATATAAATAAATTTATTTTATTTATATTAATATGTTATTTTTTATATTTGTGGTCTTTTGGGTATATAAAATTACCTCTAAGGCTCACATTTGATGTGCTAGCTTCCTGTCCCAATATTTTACTTAATCCTCCCTGGCCTTTTTTAATTTCTCTTCTGCGCTTTATCTCATTTCTTCTTTTCCTAACAGCTTTTCAGCTCTTGCTTCCAATAAATCTTCTGTTGATTGGACTTTGTGCCATCCAATTGCTAAATATGTTTTTGCTTCAATGTCTATTGGTAATAGTGCCTTTTGAACAAATTGAAGCTCAAATGGGGAATAACCTGTTGTTCTTTTGGTTGATATTCTGTCAGCCAATGCAACCAAAGGTAAGTATTCTTCCCATTTCAAACCTTTTTCACCACACATCCTCATCAATGCATCCTTCAATTGCATATGCCCCCTTTATACCATTCCTTGTGACTCAGGGTAGTAGGGTGTTGTTACCCTTATCTTTGAACCTTCTTTTGGACTTCATCTTGCAATTCCTTTCCAAACTCAGGCCCTCCATCTACTGTGACCTCATTTGGGGCTCCATACCTGAAAATCTATTCAGAAGTGAACCATTTGGATACTGACTGTGTTGTAAGCTTTACTACACAAATTGTCTCTGGCCATCCTGAGAAATTATCCCTGGCCACTACTAAATACTTCTGTCTTCCTGCTTTTACATTTACTGCATCTATACTGACTCTTTCAAATAATTTTGAGGTGAATGAAACTTTTCCTTCCTCTTTTTGGTGATAATTACTTCTCTTTCAACAATGTTTGAAATATTTGACCCATTTTTTGACTATTTTCTTCATTCATTCCCACCAAAATCTTTCTTTAACTCCTCTTTATGCTTCATTTACTTCTCTGAGTCCCATTTCTTCATGTAATTATTTTAATATTCTTCTTTGATAATTCTGACTTGACACAACTACTTGTTAATTTGGTGTATTTGTTCTTTTGAGTTGGCCTTCCTCCAAAAAGAAATTGGATGACTTCCTTTTAATTTTTTTGAAGTCATCCTCTTTACTGCCAAAGGTCCTTTTTAATGTATTTGAGTATTCCACCATTCCTTTCCAAAATCCTTCTTGCTTTTATGGTAGATTTATTCCTGCAAGTTTTATTATATTATTATGTTTCACTCCAAACCCTGGGTGTGGGTTTATCCATTCCTCTTCTTCATCAAAATAAGATTATTCTTTTTCTTCATCTTCTGACTGGGGTCTGCTTGATAGCCTATCTGGAATTGTGAAGATCTTCCCTGTCTTATGAGCTAAGTCAAAAGAAAACGATTTAATAAATGCAACCCATCTGGTCATTGGGGAATTTGGCAAACAGGGTGAGTTTATCATTTCAATTAAGGCTTTTGCATCTACTTGTAGCTCAAAATGTTGTCTGCAAAGTACTGTTTGGAGTTTCTTGAGCATTTTGGCCACTCCACATAGCTCCAGCTTTGGCTGTGAGTGTTTTGATTCCAGTCTTGAGAATGTGATTGATTCATAAAGAACTGGTCTGTCCTTTCCTTCTTTGTCTTCTTGAGTAAGTACTCCTCCTGCAGCTATATAGCTTGAGTCTACTGCTAATTTAATCTTCCCTTCTCCCTTTTCATAATCCAAATTTTTAATATTATTTCCTCCCCTACAATTTTTCTTAACTTTTCAAATGCTTCATCACATTTAGTATTTGATTCCCATTCTTCATCATCTCTTGTCTATCTTCTTAGTGGTGATGCAATCTGAGAGAAATTTTGAATGAAAATTCTAACATATGCACAAAGTCCCAAAAAGCCTCTTACTTCCTTTTTATTGAGGGGCTTTGGCCCAATTTGTATTTTATCAATATTTTGCTTTGAAATTATTCTTCCATTAAAAGAAACTACATGCCCTACTATTTCCAATGCTGACACACAATATGCAAATTTGATACCTGATATGGGAAAAGTCTGGCCTTTTCAACTCTGAATAATATTCTCTCTAATGTAACTGCATATTCCCAAATTAATCTTCTTATCAAATCATTTTCTTGTAAATTTTCATTATTATAGGTTGATCTTGGACCTTTTACCCCTCCATCATCAATAAAAACTCCTACATTCTCTGGTATTTCTTATTGAAGTATCCAAGTAATTTGGGCTTGATAAACTGCAACAGACATGGTTGCTCCTTGTGGTAATCTTGTGAGTTGTAGCCTTCCAAGTGGTGTTTCAAATGTAGTTAAGAGTCTTTCAGAAATGTCTAATTCTCTTTCATCATACCCTCCCATTATGTCACCAAGTCCATAACAAGCTCTCCCCGAAAAGACTTCTACAAATTCTTCAATATGTGGTGGCAATCCTGTATCTTTAATTGTTACCTTATTAAGATCCTGTAGATCATGGAAAATTCTAAGTTTTCCATTTGACTTTGCAACACAAAATACTGGACTTGCATAGCTAGAGATAGACTTCTCATACAAGCCTGTTCTAATCCTTTCTCTTACCAATTCAACAAATTGGGGCATTATGGGCTTTGGTATTGGTATTAGATTCTTTTTCCATGATGTAAGTGGTATTACTGGTATTTTTTAGGGTTTTCCATATTAATGTCTCAGTAAACCCCTTTCCTCTGCACTGAATGAAATTGCTTTTTCTCTGAAAACTATGACACTCATCAGAAGACTTCTTTCTTCTTCTGAAAGCTATCCAGGTGGTCCAAAATTTATCAATTCAAATCTTTCTTGTGTTATTTTTGATGTGACCATAAATTTAGGTGGTTTTGATGTTAGTGGTGTATTATAAGGGTCTCTTGATAATGGTGGCCTTCTAAAAGGAGGATTTATGTCTTTTGGCATAGGCTCATTAACTGGTTTAACCTTCTTGAGTACTTATATATACTTTTCTGCACTATTTTGGTAATCTATTTTATATATCACTGAGTTAATTCTGTTTTTTTCTTTATTATTTTTTATTTTATTTATATTTTTTAAAAAAACTGGTCAAGTTGAAATCAATATCATATCAATTCTTCTATTTTCTTTATTTCTTCTCCTTACTCTAATACCTTATTAAATTGAATAAATATTCGCTTATTTTATTGTTTTCTGTCCATATAATTGAGGTTTCAATTTTAGGTCATACAGGACCCTACAACTTAGGTGTGCAGAACCTGTATATTAGGTATACAAAATCCTGCCTTTTTATGTCATACAAGGACAATAAGACCCCTTGTCCATTTCTTCACAAGGAAGAAGTTTCCTGTAATGCTGGGGACCTCCTGGACTTTAATTTGACTTGATCCAAGGGCAGTTTTTCTTTCTTTTTTTTAATCTGCAAGATTTCTCATACTAATATCAACTTGAGCTACCTTGAGGCTTAATAATTAATAAAAAATTTTCTTGATAGATATTTCTTTCTTCTTTTCAGTCATTACAAATCTCCTTCCAAATTTTGATTCTAAATTTTTGTCCTTCTTTCTTCAATATTTTATTCTTTGGCCAATTTATCACATATATTTGAGGATTTTATTTGAACCATTTCAAATCTGACCTCTTCTTTCTTCAAACTATTTCTTTAATACCACTACTCCTTCCATAGACTAAAATTAAGAAATAGATTATAAGCCCTCAGGTGTGACACCCCTGTAGTTTTAAGTCATACAAGGACTTATCATTCCATGACTCCATTCATGGATTCATTAAGTTTCAAATTTTATATATTGAAAGAAATTCTCAGAATTTTAGAGTTGATTATGCCTTCAGAATTGTTTGATGATGAGCTTAAGAGAAAACCAGTCTATATTTATCATCTTCCATTCATTATTATGAAAATTCATCATATCATTATTGAGCTTTCAAGATAATATTAAGATCTTTTTTTATTCATAATTCTTTTTTCCATTTGTAATATTAATCTTCAGATTTGAGGTAAGACTTCCTTTCCACTTAAATTTCTGTAGTTGGTTTCTCTATTTTTTTTTATTTTTACTTTTTATTCTTGTTATATTTTCTTGAGGAGTTTTAAATTTTTAGCTTTATTTTCATTATGAGTCTTATTCATACTAAGAAGAGGTTTTAATTCTTGGGGTGGGCTGACACTATTTAATGGCAGTCTACAAGGCTATAGCTCCAATAAACTCAGAGTTATTTCTCCTCATTAGACAAGGTCTGAACTTGGCTACTCAGTGTATATGTATTTGTTAAGTACATACAGACCAGTTGTCCAAGTGCAACCTAGAGCAGGAAGACCATTCAAGCCTCTCTTTTCTGAATGCAATTTTTTGATAATGATGTTAATAATAAACATCCTATTTCTAATTTTTAAGTGATTCATAATTTTTATTGTTGCTTCTTTTTTTTGAGTATATATATATTTATATTCATTTATATATATTTTTTTGACTTTTTTATATATAATCTTTTATAGTATTAAGACTTTAATATTCCCAGATTAAGGTCATGGTAGACTCATATAATTGAATATTCATTTATTTGAAAAATGATAAACTAAAAAGTTCCAGTTTATATTCTATATGAACTTTGAATATTTATTGAGTGAAAAATAATTAAAAAAAGAAATTCCAGTTTGAGTCTTAATGGACTTATAATATTTATAATAATATCATTTTATAATTAATAGAAAGAAATTTCAATTGGCTTTTCCAGTTAAGTGTCATAGAGGAGAAACAATTGACTTGAAGGTTTCATTTTCAATCTAAAAAATATTTTATAAGCAATATAGCAATAACAAATAGATCATTTAATCAATTTTAAAATATCATAATTATGTTTATAATGATATAGTCATAAATATTTTTTGATGATAATAAATTAAGTTCAAAAATAAAATTTCCTGTTTTAGGTCATAGAGAACCTTTATAGTTGAATAGGAAGAAAAATTGTCAAAAAAACATCAATAATCTATCCAAAAAAAGACCTTATAGCCTTATTGAGTAATTTATGAGTCTAAATCAGGATAGATATTTGTGTAAAACTGCAAATAATTAATGAAACAAGCACTTTATGGTCTTACTGAGGACCTTATGAGTCTAAATCAGCATATATAATTGTGTCAAACTGGAAATAATTAATTAAACAAGCACTTTATGGTCTTGCTGAGGACCAGATGAGTCTAAATTAGCATAGATATTAGTATAAAACTAGAGATAAGCAATTAGATAAGCATTTCAGATTCTGGCCAAAGGCTGTTTTGCTTTTTTGAGTGGAGAGTGGACTTATTTTATCTTTGGCTGAGCCAAAAATTCTGGAATCTTCCAAAATCTTCTGAAAAATTCTTAAAAATTCTTAAAATTCTTAAAATTCTTAAAAATTCTTAAAGATTCTTAGAAATTCTCAAATATTCCTAAATCTTCCTGAAAATTCTGAGATCTTCTTAAGTCTTCTAAGTCTACTCTAAATTCAGCCAATCACAATTCAAGAAAGATAAAACATATTCTGAACAATCACAATCAAGGGATATTCAAGCTCTGACCAATGAATTCATTCCACAGAGTTTCTTCTTTTTTGTTTTGGCCAAGTTGCGGTTCAATGAATTTTTCCTTTTTGAAAGTTAGGTTTGATGGAAAACATAAAAGGAGGCCTTCTTCCCAGAGCCAATCTTTTTTTCTCAACTTCTTGATATTTTTTTATACATATGGGCCTACACCTATATTTTAATTCTATATAAAGTAAATAGTATTTGAAGTATATTTTCATGGGCTCAATCTGGCCATTTGTTCCTCTAATAATATCTTGATATTAGAATACTTCTATCATCTTATTATTTTATTAATCAACTTTATCACTATAATAATATGATATTACTCTATTATAATACTATTTTATCAGGATATTAGAATATTATACTATTTTTTTCCTCATGATATTGTAGCTTTGTGATATTATCTTGTTAAATGATATTATATTATCCTGATAATTTAATATTTTTTTATTATATTTAAATGGTATTATATCATTATGATATGTTTCTTCTCTCTCATTTTAATATATTAAGGAATCATCTTAATATTATGTTGTATTTTTTATCATACAATTTTTATTATATCCTGTATTATTTGTATTTTATTTCTTTTTAAAGAAAGGGGGTGGCCAGTTTTTTTTATTAATTTTTTGTTCTAAAAAAAATTGAAAATTTAAAAAAGAAAAAAATTAAACTCAAAAATCTGGTCACCCCTCCTTGTGAGTTTGATCCTTTGTATGTGCTATGTGTGTGTGCATGCTGTGTGTATATATTTAGCATGTATGTTTGTTGAGTAGTTTAGCATAATTATTTTCCTTTTGGCTTCCTGATTTCTTCAGACAGTTCTATAATATTAAGCTAAGCTCCTTCCTAATTTCTTTTGAGGGTTGATGCTACACATAACTGATAAGAGTTTTTTTCTTCCTTCTAGTATGTCTAGTCTTCTTTTAGTGAAAAAATCTTGAATTATTTTCTATTAAACATCTCCTCTTGTATTAGTAATTTAATAAAACTTATTTTTATTTTCAAGTTTAACATAATACTGATTAAATCTTCCTTGTTTTTAGATTATTTTAAAATAATTATTTGAAATTATAACTTGAATTTTTCAAAAGCCAACTATCTTCTTTTGAAGAAGTGCAATGATGAGGATTTTTTGACCTGATGAAAGGTAATTACCAATGAAATTTAGAATTCAAGAAACCTCTCATTACTTTGTTAATGAAAAATAAGCTTAAATAAATTATAATTTAATAGTATATTAATGTTCATTTTTCTCAAGACAACTCATTCAATTGATTTTAATTGATTAAATTTATAGACTGATGCTTCATTATTAAAGTCCCACTTTTCCCAAAACTTATAGCCACTTGTGCTTTGGGTGCTATAAGAAATAGTTAACCAGCCCTATTTTTTAAATATGAAAAACTACTTATACTATTACATAATAAAGATTTAAAAAATTCTATCTAGATGAACTTGATAACCAGCTCTTTTTTTATTTGTGGCTGTAACTTTTTTTTTCTTCTTTTTTTCTTTTGTTTTATACTAATCAACATATCTTTACCACAATAATAACTTCTGAATTCCATATCAATTATTAATTTTTATTGTTTTATTAGTTATATATAGATTTTTTCATGATTTATTTATCAAATATTAATAGATTGTTTTGGTTTTTTTATTGGTTTTTGGTTTTTTTTATTTTCTTTTATATTTTTTTCATGTTTTTTTTGATACTATTACAGAAAAGTCAGAAATTAAATTTTAAGCTAAACGCCATGCTGGGCCATCATTCATCATTGGTACTTGCATGTGTCAATATTTTCTGTTTTTTTTTGATATCTTGATTTAAAATAGAGTAAGAGAAACAGTAACTAAATAGTTGAATTGCAGTTTAAGACTATGCTGGGAATTTGATTTTCTGAAGAATAAGTTTCTTAAAATAATTTTGGTTCTTCTTCATTTTCATTTCAATCTTGCTTATGACAATTTCTTTCCATAACTCATTCCATTCTTCTCTCTTTGAAAAAACTGGTGATTCTTCATTATAATTATTAATTGTAAGACTTTATCTTCCAAATAAAAATGAAATTCTTTTTCCATAAAATAAAAATCCCCTCTCCATTTAATACTTCTACCCTCTGTTTGATATTTTTGAAGACAAAACTACCTCTGAGATTGTATTGTTCCCCAGTAAATACTACTCCTTATATCTGAATCCATATAGAAAGTTTCATTTGAATAGTCATTATTGAGATTTCCTTTAATTCCATTATAATCAAGCATATCTATAAATTCTAGCTTTAAAAAGCTTGATCCAGGAAGCTGGCTTAAAGAGGGTTCTGTAGGTGTTTTTGAGTAATATCTTAATTTCCAAATAAATCTTCAAATTCAATAAACAGTATAGTTTGAATAATTGGTATCTTGAAGGATTCAATAATTGGTAAGCCCCATCTTTGGTCTTCATTTTTAAGTCCTTTAGAATTATGATTAATCCAGAGGTCTTGGCTTTCTTCATTTGTTTCTTAGTTTGGCCAATATATCCAGAGGGTATTGCCTTCTTCATCAGTTTCAGAAATTATTATTGTAAAAGATAAAATATGATAAAAAAGTTTCTCATGATTTCCTAATGTTAAAAAAATGGATGATTATAACAACTTCTTGGTAAAAGTGGATGAACTAAATAATATAAGTAAAATATTTCTTAAACAATTAATAATGTGTGATAAGGAAGGAAGTCACTGCCAAAAACTTGAATCAATGAAACTTTTAAGTGATAAAGTGAGAAATATTTGGGTCTTCTTTGATAAGGCAGCATGGCACTGCCACAAATACTGGAATTGATTATTTAAACTGAATTTATTTATTTTATTCTATTCTTTGTTTTTGAATCATGTAAGTTGGATTTTTTCAGAATTGGCTTCAGCTGTACTTCTCTCATTGATGGTAAGTAATTTTTATAATAAGCTAATTATTTTATCCAAAACTCTAAGTTCCTCCAATAACAACCTTATTTCTTCTGATTTTTCCTTTTCTTCTCTTGATTTGTGACATGATGACTTACATTCTTGAAATCCATCTTCATACTCAAAAATGAATTCTTCATACTGCTTCTTCAATTTCCTTTGATCCAAAATCTAATCATCCTCCAAAAATTCACCCCCATAACATCCAATCTTTGACATCTTGACTGTTTGTTAATTTTATTAAAGATTATGATCTAATCAATTTTTCTTCATTCTTCCTTTTTTATTTTGAGTTTATCTTATAATTAATGATATTGATAGTTACTTTAAATAGAAATTGATATTGAAATTCCCAAGGATTTCATCCCAAAAACTTAAAACATTAGAGGTGGAATAAGAAACAGACACCAACCCCCATTGTTTAATTTAAACATAGCCTTAGGATACTTTTACAGTTGAAACTCTTGCATACCCAAATCATCATTCATATTGATTTATCTTTAATTTTTTTTTTAATTTAAATACGTTTTTTTTAAGTTTTTTTTTTGAACGTTCCCTTCTCTTTTTTTACATGTGCAAAAAATATATTCAATTTATTAAACCCATTCTCCTTTTTCTTTTTTCTTAAGAATTCTATTCACACATATATCCTTGGCTATTTCTCCCAGTATTTTCCTTTTTTTCTTCCTTTCTTCTAGGTTTTTACCTTTCCAATTCCTTATGAATCCTTCTTCTTTGTGTATAAAGAGGTATCCATACTCTTCCCAGGAACGATTTCCACCAAGAAGCTCCATATTATTAAAATTGAAGTCTTTTTGTGGCCAAACTCTACAATCATAAAGAGCCTTCCTTGTTTTTTCATTAAAGGAAAATACTTCCTCCCAATACTTGTTTTCCAAATTTCCCTTAATTCCTTCCTCATTCAAGAGTTCCATGAAGTCTACTTTAGACAGGTCATATCCTGGAAGATGCTTCAACCATTTTCCTCCTTTTATTCTTGATGGACCCTCAAAGTCTATATCTTTGAACTCAATGTAGGGAAGAATTATGAAATCTGGCCCTTCTTCAGGTGTTGGAAATTGCAAGTATGACATTTCTTCATAATAATTCAAGAAACTTTCTTTATCCAAGTCCATTTCCTTGTATTTATGAATTCTCCATGGGCTTTTTGTGTTTAAATCATAGGATGGAATAGTTTTCATGAGATCTTTTTGCAATTGTGAGACTTAAACTTCTATCAAATTTGCTTTTGGCTTTGAATCTGAAGATAATCTTGGTTTAATATCTTTTGAAGAGTAATTATTATTGTAGGCCTCCCAAAGATTTTCATAAGCATGAGAGTGCTTTATTTTCTTCTTTGGAGGATCTTGAGAAATTTAATGTATTTGGAGTTCATGAGTTTGATTATATTATTCTTTATTGTATTCCTTTATAAATTCTTCATATTTGAAACAGTCAAGAATTCTATTTCTAAGATCTTCCAATGAGTATTCACAGTATTTATCACTGTTCATTTCTTATTTAATTTCAATTTCAATATCTTGTGGGAATTTTTTCTTGGAAAATATGTCAAGCAGATTTTTTCTACTATATATTGGTGGGCCTTCTTTGATTTCTGAGCCATTAACCAAAACCTGATATAACATGCCATTGGTGTCAATTGGTTTATAGATTATTTTATTTTCCTTTTTTCTGCTTCATTAATCTCTTCCATATACCAATTTGATTTTTCATCTTGTTTCCATATATACCTTTTGTTGTTTTCAGGTTCATCATCAATTTTCCAGAAGTCAGGGAATGGGCTTAAGCTTAGGTTGTTTGATTGAGGATTTTTGTCTTTAATATAATAATCATATTCACTTGAAGGTTGTAAATTTATGTTGATCCACTCCTCCCACTTTTTGGGATCAAAGTTGGCCCATTTCTTGTTTTCTTGTATTGCCTTGTCTAAATATCAGGCTAATGACTTTGGCTCTTCTGGTTTGATTTGGTTTTATAGTGCTTCTGTTGATGATCCTTGTTCTGGCTTTTGTTTTTCTACCTCTTTGTCTCGTTCCACCTCCTCCTGAGGTTTATTCTCTATTCCCCTATCCATTATGGATGATCTTTCATCTAAATTACATTACTGGACTTTATCTTTTGATAATATTTGGTCTTAGTTGATTCTAAAATACTTTTTATTTTGCTTTAGATTTATGTTCAGCTTCTTTTAATTTTACTTTTCTAAACAAATCCTTTATTTTTCCCATTGAAAAAAGCTCCATTCCTCTTTGTGGTCCTGTTTGCCATCCTAACATATGGAGTTTGCATATTGCCATAAATAATCTTCTATCATCTGCTTCTTGATAGCTAAATGTTTCACCTTCTTTCTGTGAAAATTCCAATCTAATGTTATTTTCTGCCAAGAAGGGCCTTCCAAGGACTGTATGTACTGCTCCCTTGGCAATGAAGAAATGAATTTCTTTTTCTTCTCCAGAAGGCAAGAGTACTTGCATGAATACAGCTCATCCAATTAATGATGTTGTATTTCCTCCAATTCCTCTTAAATTCATGTTGAGCTTTCTGTTTGGAAGAGAGGCTTTTATTGATGCATATTCAGTGATTATGTTGAGCTCTGATCCTGTATCTACCAGTGCCATTACTGGATATTCTTCTTTTCCAGAAAATACTTGCATAAACCCAAGTGGACAGGTATAATGAAGTCTTTGTTTTTCAAAGTCTTTACTCTTTATATAAATAACATCTTTTTTAATTTCCAAAGTGTTAACTTATTTCAAAGCTTACTTTTCTTCAGGAGGACTCCCTTGCAGCCTGTGAATGAAGGTTGGGGAAACTGATAAGATTTCTTCCAAGGTTCAGTTAATTTTCTGTTCCATGATTTTCTTTATCACATTTTCAATTCCTAATCTAGGTTCTAATTATCTCTTATCCTTTATGAACTCTTTCTTTTCAGTTTTTTGGTGAACCATCTTTTTATTTAGCTTGTCACTTTCCTCCCAACATTCTCTTTTTCTTTACTTTCAGTTCCTTCAAATGTTTCATCTCTTCTAGTATGTTTATCTTTATATTTGGCTGGAACAATCATCTTCATCTCTTCTTCAGTCTCATCCTCATGATAGATTCCTGGTATTATAGATTTTTTCCTTTGAGAATCTTCTCTATTTTGGCTTTCTTGCTTAGCTAATCTTTGCTTTGTCTGTCTGAGAGTTGCATGTGTTTCCAAAATCTCCGTGGATGAAGATACTATTGGTGGTTTCCAATTACCCCAGTATTCTACTTGAGAAATTGAAACTTCTTTTTCTTAATTTTTCAGCTCAACTATCTTTTGATCTTCTGGTCTTGATAGAGGCTTTTACTTTTCAATTATCTTGTTTGAAATTTCTTTTTGTTCCTTAGAAAATTCACTTACTAAATCCTTTGGAGATTTGGTTCCCTCTGAGCATACTCTTTGGAAATTAGGGTAAAGGAAATTTAATCCTTGCCTACTGACAATTCTCTTTTCAATGTCTTATGCCAGGTATCTGCATCTTGTAAATGAATGAACATTTTCAAAACAGTAATAACACTTTGATGCTGGTCTTGGATACGGTTGTTCTGGAACATAAGGTTGATAATTTGCAGGTTAAAGTGCCTGGGTATTCCTTTGGCTGAATGGTTGTGCATTTGGTGCTAAGCCTGATCCTTGTGTGTTTGGCTTATCCTTCCAGACCTTTTTTGGTTAATTAACAGCCTTTGATAGTTCTTTCAGCTTGTCCAAAACATCCTTCATTGGAGTTACTTCTTTTGGTGCTTCATTAACATGCGACTCTTTAGCTGGTGGATTCTTCATTTTCTTTGTAATATCTTTCATTTGCATGATCACCTCCTCCCAGCTTTCATCTTCAAATCTGGTCTTCTTTTTGCTTTTGATTTTATCTGAATTTGATAATCGTTATTTCCCTTTTATAACTACTTCTGCCTCCAATTCTGCCTCAATATAATTTCTGAGGATATCAATCTCAGGTAAGATATATCCTCCATCTCTTGCTTGAACCATGGCCCTGTCTTTGATAATTTCTTTAGTAACACTACTTCTAATTTCTGGTGATAAGGAATCAAAGATATCTTCATGATAGTCATTTTCCTTTGAATATACCCATACTTAAGAAGATATTTTGAGATCATGTCACATTCCCCAATAACCTTTCTGTATTGGGACAAACATTTTACTCCTCCCTCCTGTTGAGTTTGATTAAATAGTCTTGTTAATTAATATTTCCTGTGTCTTCTTTCTGGTTCCACCTTTCCCCATTTACTGATCATTTCCTTTTTCAATTGATCCCAATCCTCCATTTCATGTCCTGGCATTCCTTCAATTTCATATCTGATATCCTTATCTTCACTCCAGAATGCTATTTGCATGGCCAAATCCCTTTCATTGGCTCCTTCAATTGATGCTATCTTTTCAGCTCTCTTGATAGAATACTCAACATGACTCCCATCAAAGTTGAGGTTATAATACTTTGCCTTTATTTTAACAATCTTTCTTATAGGTATTGTAACTCTTTCAGGTTGCTGAGTTGGTGTTTTAATATGTACCCTTTTTTACAGTCTTGTAGCTCTTAACAATGGTCCTGGTGTGGATGTTGCAAATGTTTTTGGGGATGGTGATGGTGATGGTTGCTGGGGTCTTAGAATTCTTTCAATAGTTCTATCCCCAGTAGTTTCAGGTGAGAATTAACTTGATTTTTTCTTCTTTCCATGTCTTTTTGAAGCCTTTTCCATAGCCTTCTGAAATTCTAGCCTTTTCTTCTGAAATTCTTAATCATTTTCTAAATAATAAAAATCCTCTTCTTCCCTTTCTTCCTGACTTAATTCTTCAATTCTGGACTGCTCTTTTTCCAATTCCTCCTCCAAGGTTAGAGGCTTCTTTTAGGATGATGATTCCTCCTTGATAATTGTAATCTAAACAAATGATTATTTATTTATCTATTTGTTTATTTGTTTTTGATTCATTCTTGTTTTTTTTATTTTTGATGATTTGTTTAAGATTTTGAATATTTGACCTTTAAGATTGATAATGTGATCTTATTAATGATACTTGAGATTGAAAGGCCACTGTTGGGACACCAGATGTGGGAACTCCTTTTGTTGTGTGATAAATAATAGGCAGGACCTTGAGGGGTAAATTATTGGTGAGTCTTTTTTGAATTTCAGAATTAGCAAATAACCATGGGTGCTAAGGTGTATTAGCTTCCCCTCTAAATATACTGAAAAAGATACCCTTTTGATGAGATCGCAAATCAATTATTTAGTTTTGTGGCTTTTCAATTAGAGAATTTTCTTCAGCAGTCTCTATTGGTCTTTCAATAAAAGATCACTATGATAATAATGTTAAGAGTTAATATTTGTTTAATAATTGGGGTTTGCTTCACTTATTGTTATTGATTATAGCTCTTTTTAATTAATTCTTCTAGTATTCCTTCTTTCATTACTTGAGATATTTAAAGAATATTTTTTTTCCAAGATCACTATTAATATCAATAATAAGCTTGATAGGTAATTAATACTTTCATAGGTGATCTAATAATACTATCAATATAGCTATAGTAATTTAAGGGTAGGATAGTTTTATAATAGTGGTTTTGTTTAATATAAGGGTAAGATATAAGTAATATAATATTAATATAATACTATTGGGATCCATATAAATGTAATACAATATTCCTAAAAGGTTTATGATATAAGGTATGATTCTAAGATGATATCCCCTCTATAAATAAGGGTTATTGATAAATTAGATAAGATCACTAATGATGATATCTTCAAACACTACTTCAACACTACTACCATAATGGTAAGACTTTTAAATAATATTAAGCTCTTTCATTAATTAATCATAAACAATAATATAAGATACTGAGCCTTGCTACTCATCTTTTTCAATATAAATACTAGATTATCCTACTAGAGAAGGGATAGATTGATCCTCAAAATTATTATCTAAATCAGAAGAATGGGGAAAAAACAGGGAGATAGGCCCTTTATGCATACCTATTGGGCCTTCCAGAGAGCCTTTCAGAAACAAGGGACTCAGAAGAAATTCCCCCTTGAGACATTATTGCTGGTGGGTAAATTGAAAATGGTGTCATTTGATCTTGATATTGCACCATATGTCTGGTTAATTGCAGCATTCTGAACCTTATTATTGTCAGTGCACAGCCTTGAGACATTTTCTGTGAGCCGTAGAGGTATTTTCATATACCCAAAAGACCACAAATGATAAATTAACATACAAGTCCAAAGAAAAAGATTTTTTTTATATTATAAAAAGAAAAATGAAATATAAATGCAAACTTATATTTAAAAATCAAAATTTAATTATAATTTAAAAATAAAATTACAATAAAATGTAAAATTATGAAAATACATTTTTACTTGTAAAAATTAAGTGAAAATGAATTTTTAATAAAAACTATGAAATTAAAATATTTTTGGTAAAAACTTATATAGAATATGATATACCTTTTTATCCAATAAATAAGCATAAAGAAATTATCACACAATTGGATTCTTCATAAAAAATAAAGTGGGGTCACCTCTGGATAAAATTTCTAGAGGTCAACTCTAAATAAGCTTAAATTAGGTTTTTAGTATTTTTGTACACAAGTATGAAAATCCTCAAAACCTCAACTTATTTCACACCACATGTGGTGTTAACCATCAGTTTTTGTGTTAAAATTGAGGTGTTGTGTTTAGTTTAGAAGTTATGAGGAATTGAAGTATTCTCAATTGAAATGTCAAAATGTGCACGTGTATTACATAAGTGAACTTTAATTTGCATATGAGGTATCAATTATTACAGTTGTGTACTTAAAAACTCAATTGAATTACATGTGTAAATTATAATTGTATTACATGATGAGGAATTAAAGAAAAAATAAATTGGAAAGATTAATTCTGGGGGGGAAGGACACTCTATCTCTAAGAAGGAGCTAGACCCCCAAAATCCTTGCTGACTGGCGTGGGATGTCAAAATCCACACAAACGTTCATTAATTTTGGCCTGGAATTGAGTCACAGGGTCTGTGACTCAATTGATGATGAGGTTTTGATACCAACCAGGGTAGTTTTAACTGCTTCCAAGAGGGTAAAACTACCCTTAAGTTAAAGCAATGTTGGTAAAAACAGTTTTAAATGGTTTCTACGACTCTTACACAGTTTCTGACGTGTTATGAAGGCTCTATGCCAGGTATTGATATAGTAATGGCTGATTTAAGGGTCCAAAATGGCTTAAACCAGCCCTTTTTTGGTCTAAACCAGGGTTCAATGATGCCATAATTGGATTTTCTGTGGTCAGACTGTTTTTTACGACTGACAAGAGTAAGTTTTACCTTTGGAGTAAGAAAATTGATGGCTATAAATGAATGTCTTCTTTGCCCCACTTTTCTCTTCATGTTAGAATCATTTCCTTTCATAATTAGTTTAAACACTGTTAAACCAATCAATAAAAGATTCCAAACACCCTTTTCTTAAAACCATTTTGATCCTTTTAACCACATTAAAAAATCATTATAATCATTGTTTGTAACTCTTATAATCATTTTTACCCCTGAACCACCCCAAAAGTGAATTAAAGCATCTTTCATCACTGTTAACCTTGTCACTTTGTTTCCAAATTCACTCTGGTCACTTTTGGGCTTTTTTTCTCTTTAAATGTCTTTTTAAATACTTTTTTCTTCAATTAATTTCTTGCAGTCCTTTGCTCAATTAATTCCAATTGAAATTGCTCTTGAAGAAATTTCTTTTGTAGCCTTAAATATCTCTTGTAGAGTATTTCTGGATAAATCTTTATTGTTGGTAAAACAATAAATTTTTATTATATTATTTTTCTATACTTAAAAAGTTAAAAACAATTAAATTGGCGTGTTTTCTTTTTCAAAATACTATTTATTACTATTTTTAAACAATTTTACCTTATACAAATTTTGAGGACAGGAAAAGTACTTGATATTTTATCAAAGTTTTATATCCACACCTTAAATTTGGGGGCCCAGCTGTGATATTTTACCTGCGACATATTTTTTACCCTTTTTTAATCCTTTGTCTTATATTGAAAAATTTCAAAAACATATAAAAAATACTTATAATTCAAAAAAAAACCACAAAAAATAAATTTTTCATATTATAAGTGAGGCTTATATTTTTATTTCTTTTTTTAAAATACCTTTTTTTTACTTAATTAATTCACATTTTCATTGATTTTAGTGTCTGAAAATGTGGTAAGACAAGAAAACATTGAAACAGCCTCCACAGTTACCAGCATTATTCCTGCAAGCACTGTTATTTCTGATAATAATAGCACTGTTATTATACCTCAGAATAAAAAACAAGAGCCAATATCTTCTGAATTGATCAACTTTGATATTAGTAATCTTCTTCAGAAAGCTAAAAATTTGGCAAATAGTAAGTTTTTGACGTAAAATTACTATTTTAAACCTTTTTAATCATAAAATATGCCTTCAACCAGATCAGGAGCAAGATATAAGCCCTCAAGCAGCTCCCAAAACGTTCATAGACGTAATTATGGCAGAAGCCAATCAGATACAGAAGGACAAGGGTCAGGAAAAGACTGCCACAACAATAAATTGTCCAATTCTGAAGCTGCTGACAGTATTTTACCTTCAAAAAGAGCTGACATCACCACAAGAAGCCTCAGTGGAAATTTACAAAGCCAGCTGGAAGGCTTACAACAATGCACTGAAGCACAAAGAGTACCAGATCCTTGCGGATCTGTGGAAAAACTGCATGAACTCATACCTGACTGTAAGAGTATTCCTGCGTCATCTCAACACTTGCAAGTTACTCAATGGATGGCATCCATTGATTGAAAAGAAGAATATGATGCTTTTAACAGCAGAATGGAGGAAAAACAACCCACCACCACCAAAGCAAGTGCCAAGACCAGTCCCAGTGGGCAGAAGCAGCAATTCCAACGTGAAAAAGCAGCCACAAGCTCAAAACAAGGGTAAAGGGAAGGCACCAGCCCCAAAGCCTTACAGCCAGGGATACAGGATTCCAAAGATTCAGCAGGATGCCATGGAAAATTTATTTCAGATGGCCAGAACCATGATGGAATTACAGAAGAAGGAGGAAGCCAGATCAAGATTCCAGAAACAATTTCTGACATATTTGATTCCATCCCAGAGTTGTATGAAGCTATCAATGACATGAAAAAACATCTTTCTGATAAAAATGAAGCCATTTGGAACAACATTAAAACAAACAACTTGAGTGTGTGCCAAATTAATGAAACACTTGTGTGTTTTGAACAAGTTTTAAGAACAATTATAGCTTCCAATAATGATAATTCTTTTGGAAATAAAACAAATGAACAATCTGCCATTATGAAAGAGTTAACAGACAAATATTCTAAATTCAATATAGATGACATAATTGAAACAAGAATTAAACAAGCCATAAATATTATCAATACAGATAACAAGAAAGTGCTTGATGACATTTCAAATTCATTTACTGAAGTAAAGACACATACCATTGCCTTGAAAAAGTGTTTTCA
Source organism: Austropuccinia psidii (assembly GCA_023105745.1). NCBI lineage: Eukaryota > Fungi > Basidiomycota > Pucciniomycetes > Pucciniales > Sphaerophragmiaceae > Austropuccinia > Austropuccinia psidii. The sequence goes on from JALGQZ010000014.1 coordinate 3,871,785, forward strand.
TGCTTCACAAGAAGTATCAAAACTATCAATGAAATTGAATCAAGTCACTGCTGATAATACAAGACAGACAGAGTTATGGCAAGAACTGACACATAAAGAAGAAATGTATAAAATTGAAGTAATAAATTTAATACAAGCCTTCCAACATGAATACAGGAATTCCCAAAGGTGTAGCAACAGTAAAATGAATGATATTGAACAAATACTGAACACCTTACCAAGAATGTCTACACCTCTGAATCAAAATGAGGGCACAAGGATTCCAAATGTACAAGTATTGGATCCTGATAACTCACAGTTAAAAAATGAATTATCCACTTCTTTTCATAACTTGGAACCATCAATGGGCCAAGCACTTTTGAAAGAAGTACCAAAACTTAAAGAATGGCCTCACTTCAGTGGTAAAGGAGAATATGACCATATGAAATTCATAAGAGTAATTGAAATGATCAAAGAAGATTTTGAGTTACCAGACAGATTGGTAACAGCAAGATTTAACACCTTGTTTAGCAGATCAGCTCACAGATGGTATATCAAATTAAGACAAGCACATGGACACCAAGGTTGGACCTGGTAGAAAACCCAAATTATCAATAAATGGGCCAATGATGCTTGGAGATTTAAAGTGGAAGCAGCATTTGAATATTCCAAATTTAATTCTGATAAAGACAAAGCTTTACCATGGTTTTGACAACAAAAAGACAGACTAACAGCATTATACCCTGACATGTCAGAATTTATGATCCACGGAAAGATTCTGAGACAATGTGGAGGTGACTTAGAGCATGCTGTCAGAAGCAGGACTACTGAACAATCTTCAGCAGAGGATATTATCAATATATTAGAAGAAGTAACCACCAGAACCAGAATTGGTTCTAGTAGGGTGAATCTCAAAACAAAGTTTAATACACCTTGGAAAGATTCTGTGGACAAAAACCCCAAAGAAAATCCTAGTAATAATAAGTATAAATATTCATATACAGACAGAAAGTGCCATATTTGCCAAAGCACCACCCATCTAGCCAATACATGTCCAAAAAGGGGGGAAATCAATGAAATTGGTATTTAAAAGGAACCTGATGTTGAAAAAGATGACATAATTGAAGACAATTCAGATGATAAGTCATCAATATTTTCTGAATCTTCAAAAGATATAGAGAATATAAATTCCACTTTTGACATCATGGAATCTTATTCCCACTTCCCACAATTGAGCAATGGTCAAATTGATTTATCAAAAGTTCAAGATGCACATCTTATGAAAGCAAAACCAAATGGGGAAATATTATACATCTGGTAACTCCTGCATAACAGAAGTGGTGATTGACAACAAGCCCACCAAAATTTTGCTTTACCCAGGAGCCTTCTGCTCTTGTGTTGGAAAATCTTTTCTTAAAGCTTGCATAGCAAATTTTGAAGATTGATTGTTACCAATTCATGGTATACAATTCAATAGTGCAAGTAATCCAATGAAAGCATTAGGAATTTTTGAGACCAATTTCAAGTTCCCACACATTAATGGGAATTTAAGAATCACAGTTGAATTTTGTGTTATGGAAAACTGCTCTAGTACCCATTTTATTTCGGGAAATGACTATTTAATCATTTATGGGATAGATTTGCATAACAAAAAATACAGATACTTGACTATTGGAGACAATAAGCATCAGAAATTTGCCTTTTTACCATTTAAAAGACAAATTACAGTAAATAAAGTATCACCAGTCAACTTACAATTGGAAAAATTCAAATCCAAACAGTTGAAGGAGGCTGAAATAAGCCTTCATCTGACTGATAAACAAGAAAATGAACTTTCTTCCCTTTTGTATGACCACAAAGGAGCATTTGTGTCAGACAAAGAACCTCTAGGAGCAATTATTGGTCATTAAGTTGACACAATTCTCAATATTGAGAGACCTTATCCACCACTCTTGAGAAGACCTGCATACCCAGCAAGTCCCAAGTCAAGAGAAGCTCTGGAAACCCATCTCAAAGAGCTTCTAGACCTTGGTGTAATAAGAAAATTTGGCCATAGTGAAGAAGTAGAAATAACTACACCAGTCATAGTGGCATGGCATAATGGAAAATCCAGAATGGTTGGAGACTTTAGAGCTCTGAACACTTACACTGTTCCAGATAGGTACCTAATACCAAAAATCCAAATCGCCCTTACTCAAATATCTCAAGCAGTGTATATAACCACTACAGATGCCCTTAAAGGATTCCATCAAAATGTGGTGACACCAAGAGCAAGAAAATATTTGAGAATTATTGTTCATTGTGGAGTGTATGAATATTTAAGAATGCCCTTTGGTATCAAAAATGCACCATCACACTTCCAAAGAATTATGAATGACATCTTCCCTGAAGAACTTTCAGAGGGATGGTTAATCATTTACATTTATGACATTATTGTCTGTTCCAAGACTTGGGAAGAGCACATGTACAGATTGTCCAGAGTTTTGACAAAACTTCAATCAGTGAACATGAAAATCCCTTTGAAGAAATGTCATTTTGGATTTAAGGAGCTTAAAGAACTAGGAAATTTTGTATCTGGTTTGTCCCTTGGAATTGACAAAAACAAAGTTGCAGCAGTATTTCTAAAACCCATGCCTCAGAACAAAAAGGAAATTCAGTAATTTCTAGGTTTTTCAGGATATTACAGGCAACACATTAAAGATTTTGCATCCATAGCAAGACCACTTTATAAATTGTGTGACAAAGACACAGCATTTGAAATTACTGTTGACAGAGTCAAAGCTTTTGAGTCTCTAAGAGAAGCCTTGACCACTGCTCCACTCTTAGTGATGCCAGACTTTAAGTTACCTTTAAATTGTATATTGATGCATCAGGGGATGGGCTAGGTGCTGCACTTCACCAAGTTCATATCATAAATGATAAACCTGTGGAAGGACCCATATGTTTCATATCCAGGAAAATCAAACCAACTGAAGCAAGATATGGAGTAAGTCAAATGGAATGTCTATTCCTTGTCTGGGCCTTGGAAAAATTGAACTACTTATTAGAGGGATGTGTTTTTGAAGTGATAACAGATTTTAAAGCTGTCAAATCACTTTTAAACATGAAAACACCTAACAGAAATATGCTCAGATGGCAAATAGCCATACAAGAATACAGGGGCAATATGACTATTGTTCATAAAGATGGGAATGTTCATAAAAATCCAGACGGACTAAGAAGATGGCCATTACCAAATGATATTGATAATTCTGCTTATGTGCCTGAAGAAGCTTCACCACAGATCCCAATAGAAGGAATAAGTGTTACAGACTTGAACACTACCTTCTTTGAAGAAGTAACAAACTGTTACACTCAATATAAGAATTGTAGCATTTTATGCCAATTACTTAACAAAGACTGTAAAGACAACTCTCTGATACATGCCTTGGATGAAGTATGGAAGAAATCTTATGATGAAGGAAAATTTCACCTACTGGATTGTATAATTTACTACAGGACCAAGCACACATGTGTCATGACATTTGTGGACAGGTCATTAATCAATCTTGTACTAAATGAATGCCATGACAGCCCCTTTTCAGGACATCTGTCTGAAAACAGAACAAGAGATAAAGTAAAGACCTGCATATGGTGGCCAATGTGGCAGAAAGATGTTGCAGAGTATTGCAAAACCTGTGACAGATGTCAAAAGGCAAAGAAATCCATGGCAAGAGACTTGGAAATGTGATCAAAATCCAAGAACCCAGCAGACCTTGGGAAATTGTCCATATGGATTGGGTAACTGGCCTACCACCAGGAGGTGACAGAAGTTATAATGCTTGCCTAGTGATTATAGACAGATTCAGTAGAACTCCAATCTTTTTACCATGTCGCAAAGATGATACAGCCATGGATACAGCTCTTCTCATATGGAATATAGTGGTATCATGGACTGGCATATTTACAAATATCATTAGTGACAGGGATCCCTAATTCACTTCAGCACTATGGACAAATATTCACCAATTATTTGGCACTAAGCTGTCTTTCTCTACAGCCTACCACCCACAAATTGATGGTCTGGCTGAAAGGATGATCCAGACCTTAGAGGACATGGTAAGAAGATTTTGTGCATATGGCCTTGAATTCAAAGATTGTGATGGATTTACCCATTATTGGTGTACTCTGTTGCCAGCACTGGAATTAGCATATAGAACATCAATCCATTCCAGTACCAATCAAACTCCTGCTATCCTAGAAAAGGGATGGAACCCCAAATTACCCCAGGATTCCTTGAGGAAAGATCTGACTGAAATACATCCCACAGCTGCTAGCTTCAAGGGAATGCTATACAAAGCTAGAAAGCATGCAGTAAGGTGCATGGGAGACTCTTTTGCATATACTAAGGACAAATGGGATGAATCACATGCACCTCCAGATTTTAAAGTGGGGGAAAAATCCTCAAAACTTAACTTAATTCACACCACATGTGGTGTTAACCATCAATTTTTGTGTTAAAATTGAGGTGTTGTGTTTGGTTTAGAAGTTATGAGGAATTGAAATATTTTCAATTGAAATGTCAAAATGTGCGTGTGTATTACATAAGTGAACTTTAATTTACATATGAGGTATCAATTATTACAGTTGTGTAATTAAAAGCTCAATTGAATTACATATGTAAATTATAATTTTATTACATGATGAGGAATTAAAGGAAAAATAAATTGGAAAGATTAATTCTAAGGGGAAAAGACACTCTAGCTCTAAGGGGGAGATAGACCCCCAAAATCCTTTCTTACTGTTGTAGGATATCAAAATCCATGCAAAAGTTCATTACTTTTGGCCTGGAATTGAGTCACCGGGTCTGTGACTCAATTGATGATGAGGATTTGATACCAACCAGGGTAGTTTTAACTGCTGCCAAGAGGGTAAAACTACCCTTAAGCTAAAAAAATGTTAGTAAAAACAGCTTTAACTGGTTTCTACGCCTCTTACACACATTCTTACATGGTTTGAAGGCTCTAGACCAGGTATTGATATAGTAATGGCTTATTTAAGGGTCCAAAATGGCTTAAACCAGCCCTTTTTTGGTCTAAACCAGGGTTCAATGATGCCATAATTGGCTTTTCTGTTGTCAGACTGTTTTCCAAGACTGAAAAGAGTAAGTTTTACTTTTGTAGTAAGAAAATTGATGGCTATAAATGAATGTATTCTTTGCCCCACTTTTCTCTTCATGTTTGAATCATTTCCTTTCATAATTAGTTTAAACACTGTTAAACCAATCAATAAAAGATTCCAACCACCCTTTTTTAAAACCATTTTGAACCTTTTAGCCACGTGAAAAAATCATTATCATCATTGTTTGTAACTCTTATAATCATTTTTACCCCTGAACCACCCCAAAAGTGAATTAAAGCATCTTTCATCACTGTTAACTTTGTCACTTTGTTTCCAAATTCACTCTGGTCACTTTTGGGCTTTTTTTCTCTTTAGATATCTTTTTGAAGACTTTTTTCTTTAATTAATTGCTTGCATTCCTTTGCTCAATTCATTTCAATTGAAATTGCTCTTGCAGAAACTTCTTTTGTAGCCTTAAATATCTCTTGTAGAGTATTTTTGGATAAATCATTATTGTTCGTAAAACAATAAATTTTTATTATATTATTTTTTTATACTTAAAAAGTCAAAAAAAATTGAATTGGTGTGTTTTCTTTTTAAAAATACTATTTCTTACTATTTTAAACAATTTTGCCTTATACAAATTTTGAGGACAGGAAAAGTACTTGATATTTTATCAAAGTTTCATATCCACACCTTAAATTTTTGCTAGTGGTTAAATTTGCAATTGTATCATTTGTTAAGGATGTTTCACCATATGTTTCTGTTGATTGCACCATACCTTTTGAATTATACTTATATTTAAACTTGACTTTATTCTTATTATGCACAGCCTTGAGACATTTTTGCTAATGGTTAAATTTGGAATGGTGTCATTTGATACAGATATTGTACCATACGTTTGGTTGATTGTACCATTTTTTAAAACTTTATGCTTATCTCTACTAAGCTTATTTCTCTTTTTCACAGCCTTGAGACAGTTTTTCTCTTATTTAAATTTGTAATGGTGGCATTTGATACAGATATTGCACCATATGTTTGGTTGATTAGACCATTTTTCAAAACTGTATTCTTATTTCTTCTAACCTCATTTTTCTTCTTCAAAGCCTTGATCTGTATTTAGTTGAGTATTTTTATATGTAAAATTTAATTTGTAAATAATACCTGTAATTTTTGGTCATGGGAGTTTAAGTGGGGATTGAGTAATGTAAAACTATGTTAACTGATATGTAAGTGTTTTTTTATGTCAAGAAATGTAACACATGATGTTGTAAGAGTAATGGTATCACTTATGTAATATTACGCATGTTTATTCATATTGAATATTTAAACAAGCTGCATTTTTTCAAGCATATTCTTGTACCTAGTATAGAGTGTATAGTATCATTTCTCTTCTTTAATCCATGATATCTAAAGAATTATTGATATTATGGGGTTGAGGAAATATGTTACTATAGGTAAAATTTGATGTAGATTCCAGTGGAATACTTATTTTTGTTATTTTAATATATTTCTCTTCCTTTTTCTTGAAATTTTTCACTTTTATCTTTCACTTTTTATCTTTCTTCTCTTCTTATATATATATCTTATTATTACTATTATTATTAATAATTCAAGTTTTAGCTTTGACATTGTGGAGTTGAACCTTGGAGGAACTGGTATGGAATACCACAGTGTCAGAGACACCTCAGGCTCAGGCTCACAACTCAAAGTGTCCTCATGTGATGCGACTTGAGATTTGGAGGATTGACTTGGGCCCGGAATAGGGTTCTACAAAAGGAGGGAGGAGTCAGTTCACTTGAGTCAAAAGTTGAAATTAGCAAAGGAATGGTTTTCTGCTTACTGCGGGACAAGTCCTCCAACCATCAGGTGCCACTTGGTCCTGGAGTTGGTTGCCCCGGAGTTTTGAGTCATATGAGGAACGGGAGTCTCTTGTCGCAGGGGATTAGGTGGGATTTGTTCTATGGGTAAAGAAGAATTGTTAGTATGATTGTATGAAGAAAAATGAGTCAGAGAAGAGAAATAAGCGCTTACTTTGAAATTTGAATCCCATGGGTCACAAGAAATGGTGACAATCAGCCCAAGCTTGAATGTCCTCTTTCCATCGCCATCCTTCATCCGCTGGGTAATAATGAGCTATAGTGAAAAGTGCTCCAATAATGGAATTCCAAAAATCTTCTGAAGTGAGGTTTTGGCCATGACATGGTGAGCTGGTGCATGAAAATCAGGTGAATCACCATGCTGAGCATGTGGCACATGATCTACACCTATGCAAACATTTGGAAGGGATACCCATTGGTAATATGCATGCATGCTGAAGTAGTATTGAACAATCCTAATTTGTAGATCAGCCAACATTTTAGTACGTACACCTGTGGTGTACATGTATGCTGTGTGGCTGAGAAAATGCTTTGCAAGAATGTAACATGCAATCAAGCCAAGGCCTTGAGTCAAATTTCTCAAATGCATCCCTTTGATGCAGGCTTTAGAGCTCCGCCTAACTACCGCACAGATGCTGGTGTATTCCAAGTTTTGGTGAGGGGTGCATCTTGGGATGAGGAATGATTTGAGTCATATGCAAATGGTTGATTCACTCCATTGGTAAGGTTGCGGCAAACTATGACTTGCACCTGCATATGAATTTCACACCCCCAAATTTCCAGGCCACCACACACTTTCAGATGCACCCCTCCACAGGTCATATGCAGGAAATTTTCACCTGCTTGGCGGACCTTTTACCGCCTGTCCTCCAACCAACAATTCCTTTGTGCGGGTGGCCCACTTATCCGCAGATGCTCACCCGCCTGCGCAAGCAAACCTGAGCCCCATCAGTGTAGATTATCTACAGCCTCATACCTATTAAAATACTCCGCACCTATGATTCCTGATGCTGGATTGTTTTGTGTGGGGACCTGCCACCACAGGTCATATGCCGGACATTCACATACGCACTGCGGAACCTTCAGTTCCTGTTTTTCAGCCAACAGTCACACATTCCCCTCTGGAATCCCAGTATGTGTCAGTCCACAAGAATTTTTGCACACAACCAAACTCATGTTTGGTGGCATGCCACCATACATACCTCACCTGCCCACACAAAAATATCCCCACAGTGAAACTTTCCTTTCCACCACCACCATTTCCCAGTAGGTCACTGTATGAAAATTAACCTGGGGAAGATACACATAATGTTTGCTGTCACACCAGAGAACATGGCTTCAGCCCTCCAATATGCCACTTTACAAGAAGTTGCTACAACCCATTCAATTTTGGATATGTTAATGTGAACCTTGGGTAATATGTGGCAGATCCAGCAGTCATATTGGTTAACCTACATTCTTTCCACGTTTCCTTGATATATGACCCAAATCAGATATGAAAGCTATAAATCCAAGAGGCCCATGTTCCCAACAGCCATGCACGTAACCACAGGCCATCCCCCTTTGGGCCCATTCCCACTACTCATATAATGTCCACCACCTGCAGTTTCTTCTCTTCATTCCCCTTATCTAACCCTTCCTGATCAGATCATTTTGCACTGTCCCCAAATAATTAATAATATCCATAATGTCAACCCCTTCACAGCCATATTTCACTGGGATTATTAATCTTTGTATTCAAATAAATAGTGATATAGCCTTAAATCATGATAATTCCCACTTACCTTATTGGATTATCCTGTGGAATAATCAACATAATCTATTTTTGTATCCCTCCAATCAGCTAAATCCTATTGGCTCTCTCCCTTAAACTCTTGCTAAAACATTGATACCATTCCTTGGGGCATGGATTGAAAATTGGCAATCCAATCCTACTCAAACATTATTTGTCAAGGGAGTATTTATAACTGATCCAGATGAACCTTCCTTATCTCAGAAACCCAATCTAGTTTCTATGTTCTTCACATGGTATCCAAACATTTCATTCATAATTGAAATTTTGAGAAAACAAGACTTCAACCTTCAAATGCCTAAATAACATGACTCTTATTCTCATAGTCAATGTCAACTCTTTACTCCCACAACTTCCACTTCAATCTTGACTCCCCCCTTGTATCCAACTTTCTTTTCTTTTTCTTCCAAGAAAAAACCAATACAATTACCCAGTGGATCAGACCTTCCCATGATTCATACCCCCCTCCTCCCTCATCAAAAAACTGGACTAGCATTTCTCTGGGATCAAGAAATCTCCAATGGACAATCTTCCTGTAGCCTTTGGGACACCTCACCCCCTTGATCCACTTTTAATGCCAGGCACATCATTACAAACAGGTTCATCATCTCATTCAAATCTCTTTTTACAAATACCCCTCTTGGAGGACTGCTCACAGATAATATGGTATTAGGTAAAACCATTCAGGCCATTGCACTGATTGGTCTCTCCAGGGAGAGGCTAATTACAAACCCCCACCTCGCTTAATCACCAACTGCCAGTCAGAAATATCCAAGCATGCTCAGGCTGGAGCACTGCAATACAACACCTTCCATGGCCCCACTCATCACTCATTATCTGAGGCCAACAATGTGATATTGTCATCACTTCTTACAATACTATCACCCAAGAATGCAAACAAACAAATACCTCTACATCATTCATTTTTAAAATCAATTGGGATTGCATAATTTTGTATGAAGCACAGTGAGTGTCTGATCCCTTAATAATTCAGATTTCCTATTATGTACAATAACGCTTACCCCATCTTATAGCTATATTTTCTCTCAATACACTTCCACACACCATGCCATTAATAGCCTCCTATCATCCCATCAAATATTTTCATGGGCACACCCATTCACAACACCATTTATAACCTTTTGGGCATAATATCATTCATCATCCAACCCCAGAGCTCAGATCAAGCTAACTGGTCACCATTCATCCTGAATAGTCTTTCAAAGGGTAGCAATAATATTTTGCATTTGGCGTTGGGCCACACCAAAACCTCCCATCTAAAATTCCTCTCCACTATTAGCCTTCACTACAAACTGCTCCCACTCAACCCAACAATGCAGAAAGAATATTCTGCATTATACAAAGAATTCCTATCATCCAAAACAAAAGGACCAGGGGAATTTTTCAGAAGTGTTAATAGCCTGCGCATATGCTGTAACCATCATATAATGCTTATCAGTATGGTGGATCCCAATTTGGAAGACCATGAGGGCAGGGGCACTCTGAATAACTCAAAAATCACCCAAACTATTGTGGATGTGGAAACATGCATGAGGAGTAGTGTGAGCCTGTAAGGTATGTATAACATACCCATAAGGCCACAAATGACTTTATATACAGTTGATTTAGTCTTCAATAGACCTTTCAATTGAATTTCAAATAAAAAATAATAAAAAATAAGTATATTTTTTTGGATAAACAAAGTTATAAACATTATGTAATTTTTGGATTCTAAACCAATAATAACCTAGGGTACACTGACAGGGTGTTATACCAAAAAATGCTTATTTCTTATTTTATTGGAATATTTAAGAATCTCACAGTGCTAATGTATCTTTTTTGACATGTTTTCAAATTGTTAAATTTAAGCTTAAATAAGCTTAAATTTAAAGTTGCATAAGGCTTATGCAAACTTACCAAAATTTTAGTTAAAATTGAGGTGTTGTGTATATTTACTGAATTGGCTGAAGATCTGCCATACAGAATTTAAATCCTGTGTGAGCTCAATTTAAAAGGGTTTAAGGCCATAATATGGCTTTAAATAAATAAAAGGGCAAAATTCATGCAAAAAGGTGGGACAAAGGAAAAAGACTAAACAGAGCTGGGGTACCCAACTTTTTGGATCTGAAATGATTCAATTAGGGCTGTTCACCTGTATCGGAGGAGTTTCAACCTTATTTAAACTTTAATATTAGACTTTGATCCAATCTTAAAGTTTAAACTGGTTTTAACCCAATTTGGACAGCAATTTCAAGCTTCCAAAGGGTAAATCCCAATATGCAGGCTTAAAATTGAAGTTTTGAAACCTGTCAAAGCTTAAATAAGCTTAAAACTTTGAGGTTACAAGTACTAAAACCTTATCAAAAGCTAAGGTTTAGTGTTTATTGCTATTTTATGTGTAAAAATAGAAATAACTTCAAAAATTCATTCAAATTCCAATTCTTAATGGATTTTCTTGAACGCTTCACACAGCTTACAATTTAATATTATCTATATATAAATCAAATTTCAAGTATCTTTTATAAAGAGACTTCCTGGGCAATCAGCCTGGAAATTTACTCTTTTAATTATGCTTAAAGAAAATTAATATTTCTTTAAAAATTATATAAAAATTGAGTTTAAGAGATTTCTGCTTGAAACTCTATTTTTAAGTTGTTCATGTAATGAAACTTAATATAAATAAACTTATTTTATATTGAAACTTGAAGTAATTAGCTTGGATGAGGATTAAAGCTACTTGGAGTTAAGAATAACACTGGTAACTTTAAATTGGAATTAAAAATAAGTGACCTCAAGTTAAGAACCTTCTTTTTAAGCATTGTTTTTGAGTTTTGACCTGGTTCCACCCTCTATATCAATTATTAATCATGAGAGCTGCTCTGTAGACATAAAAAGAGTCTTTTCATCACTGTTTTTGTCCATCATCACTTATCAATCCAATTATATCAGACATTTAAACAGGTAAAGTTTTTTTATATATAGAATATTGTTATTGAAGTATTTCTTAAGAATTTTATTCTTTATAAATCTTAAATTAAAGAATTGAAATCATAGAAATTAGATTATTGCTGTAATCACCTATAATATATTTTATCTTATAAAATTATTGTCTTTAAAATATCTTTTAAATATACAAATTCCTCTTAGAAACTCTTTAATCATATTTTTTATCATCAAAGGTTGTTTTATCATTTGAAATATTGATTTTTGGCGTGTGTTTAGCATATAATAATTGTTTAATATAATAACTGTTTTATTTGACTTGTTGTATTAAATTTATATTATAAGTAAGTTTTCTCTAAAATTCTATATCTTTTTTATCTATTATTAGTTTTTTTATATAGAATTTTTCTATAAGAATTATTTCTGCACAGTGTGTGTCTTAATTATTTTATAAACAATCTTTATATATTATTTATAAGTGGTTAAATATTTATATTTTCCACATGTAATTGTCTCATTAAGAGCTTTACACTTCTTATTGTTATAATTGTCAGTGACTATTACAATAATAGAATAATTATTATATATTTTTTATTATTATTTTATATAATAATAAATAAATTTATTCTTTTATATAATTATTTTTAATAATTAGACTTGAGTTTGTGGTTATAATATCTTATTATATTATATTTTTCTACTGAGAACAGTAATAGTACTCTTGATATTGTTACAATTATCAAGAGCTTCATGGAAAAACCTTACAAGTAGTAAAATTGCACACCTCCTCAAAAGCTTACTGAAGAACAAATAATCAAAGTGTGGTTCATCCAAATCAGTGGCTTACATCCAATGGACCCAATTTCTTGATTTGTGAATTAATTCTAATATGCATCCATTACCAATTGAATCCATCTGAACTTCTTTTTATGGTATAATTTGTATTTCACTTGCCCATCACTCTATCCTTTCAGCAAGAATTGATGGAACAATTACAGCACATGTGCAGGATAAGGCCCTGGAATACTTCCTCAATAATCCTGAATGTGAAGTACCCATTTCATCCATTGCCGCAGCTGCAACTGGCCTCAAAATAACTCATGTTAATATTGTCTATTTAATGGTGAGGGGACCCCTAATTTTCCAACTCTGACGTCCACCTTTCAAGGAGCACAATTGGAACCCATCCATTGAGGCTCAGGCTGTTGATTTACTCCATTGCATTGGCCAACAACAGCCCATGAATTTCATTCACTATATCACTCCTCATTCAGTTCAGGTCAACATGCATAAGCTACCTTTCAAGCTCATCTGAGTCCCTGATTGTATTACTATTCCGAATTCTTTCTTTATGGGAATCCCATCTTCCAATCATCAATAGGTCCAAGAAACAAAACACTCATTAACTGCATGAGCCTCCCCAATATTATCTGATTTGTGTTTGACAAAGTTGATAACTCCTTTTCACCCCTTCACAGGTCCACAATTATGAACACCATGATCTGTATTGAACTTCTTCAATATTTCCTCAATTAAAATGAGCAATAGACAAATCTTGATAAGGGACACCATAGTACATTACTATGTAAAAAATCATATTGTTTATATTCTAACTTATTTAGCAAGATGTTTCATATTTAAGAAACAATAATAAGATTGTATTACACCCGCACAAACAGCTTACATAACCTTATTTGATATCTGTTCTTTACATTTATTTTACTCACTTATTGGAGAGCATCTCCATTTGCACTAATAACTGGAATTTCAAGTATCTTGAGGGCAATATTCTGCATCTTACTACAACCTTTGATCCAATCTTGATCAAATACCTGAAAAGATAGCGCTTCAGGAATATCAGCATCACCTATTGATCTAATTTCTGGTAATCTATCAATAGTTTTTCCACCCTTTTGTTAATCCAATTACAGAACTCTATGTCTCTATCAATTTTTAATACCAGCTCATTAAATAAGCATGAGTGCCAGCATAATCCCACTCTGTGGTAAACTTCACATCCACTTTCCAACACCTCCTCAGTATCTGAGCATACTCAAGGCTCATTGAATTGTGATGCTAGAATGGGAAATTTAGCCATATCACACCATTCACAACGGTGTTCACAGGTCTGCACATAATCAATTAGATTATCATCAGACTTACTTCACAATGAAGAAGAGAAACAGTAGCTAACCCTTTGACAAATCTTTGCAAGCTTTTGATTATCCTTCTTCTCACCAAATACTCTGTGTCCTTTTGAATAGACTTCCATTCTCTTTTGAAATAAGTGAAATATTGCTCCATTAAAGCGGCCATGACCCTGTAGTTATTATGATGCTTGTTTCAACAGTAATGATGATACTTGGTGCTGACAAGTGCAAGATGGAAGGTACAGTAAAACACCATAGACATCAGCTTGTTGAACGAATGCTGCCACAAGCTCTCCCAGGCCCAAGTGAATTGCTTTAGTCCTAACTTATGGAGCTCATTTTTTCAGTAGCTTTGGAAACCCTGAGACTGAACCTGTCTTGATGGATCATTGAAAACATCCTTGGTGACATATCTAAGATTATGAGCCACTTGAATTGCAATTTCACTCTCTTATGTGCTGGGTGGTGCTGGTAGTGAGGAAAAATCCTTATCCCTTACTTTGAGTAGGAACAGGCAATGGGTGTGTACAGCTGATCTCATCCCATGGACATTTTCTGGAAGTTCCACTTTCAGTCATCCTTGTTGCTCCTTCTGGCTTGCACGTTTCACCACATTGTGAGCTTTGCAAGGCTTCTTCCTTTGCTGTCTCATCTTGGATTTATCAAGCATAATCTGGGAAAGGGGCATTTGAGGGTGGGTCAACTCACTATTTGACTGAGTACCCTGCTCATGTGCTGTGAAATAATCTCCCCTTGGTTCATCATTGTTTTCACTTTGAGTCAGAGACATGTTCTCATCCTCATCATCCACAATTTTTTCTCTTGATGAACTGGCATGACCCATTCTGGGTTTGGAGGCATATGGATGATGATTTCCAGTGGCTTTTTCTTTATGGACCAGAGGTGAAGATGCAGAAATTTCATCAGCTAACACATCAAAAAATTAATAAAGATTTGTCATACTCACAATCTTCAATTGGCTCCTGAGATTGGACTGTCTTTCCTTTAGGTGCCATATCTAACCCATGAAACAAAAATGTCAGATTTTGAAAAACTTTATATTTCAAAATCCAAAAGACTTACTTTGATGAAGTGTCAACCATCAATTTTCCTCCAAAAGTCCACTCCAAGTAACATTTTCTAATATTCTTTTTTTTGCCCACCATCAACCTGCTTTTCATGGCCCACATGAAGCTGAGATCCTGTTGGAATCTTGAGGCTTGGCTGTTCACTTTCCCCAAAGGGTTCCTGGGATGCCACTGGATTGTGACCAGGATTAAGGAGGAAGGCTTGTGGATTAACCTTTGATGAGACTTCTGTTGTTCTTCCTGGCCCCTTAGACATATGCAATTTTGTATGAGTGGGATTTGGGGTAACTTTAATGACAGAAATATCAGGAATGGACCAAGTGCTTGAAGCTTGAGAAGTCACATTTCCCACATCAGTGTTGAAACCTGATACATTCATTGAGGATGCAATAGGGGTTTTGAGTGGAATGTTGGGACTTATTGGTGACTGTGTTGTTTGGACATATTCTATGCTAGATTCACTATCTGAGTCATGTACAGAACCTGAATGGGATTTATGTGGGTTGGAAGATGACATGAGGGCAAAAAAACTAAGGTAATGTTTTCAACTTGATAAAATAGAGTGATTTCAAATGTATAATAGAGAAATTGCATGAATAGTGGGAGCGAAGTCTCTTGTGGAAGTCCAATAAAGCAATTTTGAGGAGAATTTTCCTGACCTATTTTTGAGCTCCTCTGCTTTTGTTGGAAGCTGCACTGCATGGCCTACCAGCATATAATGTGATATTTGCTTGATCTCAAAGGGGACCCATCATCCATAAGTAATCAGATTCAATAAAAATTTCCCCCTGCCCATTGTCACATTGTGTGAATTATCCAAACTTCCAACATATGCATAAAAATTTCCCAGAATTCTATATCTGTATAAGGGTATATTCATGAAGGATTTACCCACAAAAGAGACATCACCTTTTTAAGAATGGCAAGACATTCCAAATCACATTTCAACCTATTAAAATCCCACTGCACTCAAACCAAATACCAAGAATTTAGCTCCACTCCAAGCCCTTATGTAATAGAGTTATATTGTTATGTCTGTAATAAGGTTTAAGCCATGTACAATGGCATGCCAGCTTACATGGATTAAATGTTAATCCCATCAATTAAATTGTGAAACTTCACTAATGGAGCCCCCTCAATGGTCAAACTGGCTTTGTCACCTTTTGTAAATAAACTAGAATATGTACAAGCATTGAGAAGCATGGAATTTTACCCAAGTAAACTCCTAACCAATTCCCCCATCAAGATTTGACATGTTACACTTTATCCCCTGCAGCCAGCCCACATTACAAATGGGATAAAATCCTCAAATGGCTCAAATCATATCCCCCTTCATCATTAATCACTCAATTCTTTTCCCCATCAATCACACTCCTAAATAGCTGCACATCAACCATAGATATTTATAAACAAAAAAGAATTATTCACGACTCCTGAAACAATGTCAACCCCCTGCTATTCCTCAATGCATATATGCATGTGTCAACACTGCTCAGCTCAAACACATTTTTCCCCTGAGGGTGATAGGAAGTTAGTTGCCTTCAAGCCTGTCCAATATAAACAGAACATTAAAAAGCTCAAATCAGCCATTGAACCCAAATCTCTTCTAAACATCCCTACTTCAGCATCAGGATTTGAGTTCCTGCAAATTATATTTTATAAAGTTTTCCCAGCTTATTATTCTAAATTTACCCAAAGCACATTCTCCACTCCAACAGGTTTCAATTTAGCTTCACAGAAACCATACATCAACAGTCCAAAACCCTCACCCACAAGAGCTTGGAATGATTATATCTGCCAATCTATCATTAAGGTATAATACTCCCCACAGGGCTCCACCCATTCTCAACCCTGCCCTGAACCTGCTGATCTAGTCCAGTATCTCAAGCTCAGGTGGTCACCCCACTCCTGCATTCCATATACCTCAAGATCTAAGTACCATATTTCAACATCTCCAATTGGAGCCACTGATTAAGAACTATATATGCTGTCCTCAATGTTTTTTTCTTAATGACCTCACTGAATCTGTCACAACTGACCAATCCCACTGTCAACGCCATAATGAACCAAATAAACATGATGCCCCTTTCACACAATCATTAGAAAAATGCAACAACTAACTTGAACTGCACACCCAATACACAACCAACATCAAGCAAAACATTATACCAACAAAAAATTTCATTTATCAACCATTCAAAAATTGCCTTGCCATATTTCTCCAACGTGCTGGAATTATGGAAATTCTGCATCAACATCAACAATCCCAAATTCCTGAAGGTTTCCCCAAATGTGACATCTGGGATGGATTGTTCTTCAGACGCTTCACTGGGACTAGAAATATTAATGACCCCCATTCATGTCCATTCCTGGTGCATTGGCCTTCTCAATTTATGTGGACTGGTTTAATGCACATGGAAAGTGAACATGGTTTGCCAGCATTGGACCTATTATGCTTATTTGTCTCAATCTCTCCCAAGTGAAATATTGAATCCAGAGAATTTCTATGTTGCAGGAATCATCCCTGGTCTGAAGGCTCCAACTGCGCTTTAATTTAATTAACTATTAATGCCCCTGATGAAGGAGCTCAAAGAACTTTTGCAAGGTTATCATTTTTTCACCCACCTCAACAGGACCTTCAGGATGCTTTGTCAGTTTTGCCATCCTCATAGCCATTGCAGATGTGATGGCCATGCACAAGCTTACTGTATTTACTTCTCACTGAGGCAACCACTTTGGTAATTTTGGCTCTATTCACAAGGTTCAGATCGAAGAAATTGGTCCTCAATGTTACTACACACACTCATACCCAAATCATAAATCAACTATTGCAAAATGGCTTTGGGAATCCCCACAACAAAGACAAGTAATCTTCTCTGAGTATGAAGTTTGATATTAAATTTTGGAAGACCTTCCATATTGGTATGCAACCAGAATGGTTGATCTTGACATAATGCATAATTTCATACTTTGAATTTTGGTGAATCATGCAGCTTTCAAACTGTGCATTCCAGAGTCCAAATCAAAAATATACTCCAGGACCCACAGGAAATCCAATGACACCAACAGTTCAGACTCAGATTCCATGACCTTCAACAGCTCTCTTGATCCAATCACATTGAGAGAGGCCTGCTTCCTGAGAAGAGACATAGCAAAAATAATAAGTGAGTCACCACCCACTTCTTCCACCTGACAAAACTACTTCCCAATTCCCACCCCTCACATGCAGCATCCATCTAGTGGTTCTGCGGAGATTCCCTCATTTGATGCGGATTACATTCCCTCTGAATTGGATATCAGTGCACTGAGTGATCCCCAGATCAAGGGTGAGGCTCTTGAGAATCTCCAACAAATCATATCTGATACCATATTTCCCTCATCATGGACAAGAGTACCCCAAAAAATGGGTTCCCCCTCTCATGGTAGTTTAAAAGCCGCTGAATGGGCTCTTTTATACAAGGTTTACATTCCATTTTGAATGCTCCATAAACAGATTCTATTAGATGAACACAATTCCCCCAATACTCAAAGAAAAATGTGTAAATCAGAAAACCTTTCAAATGAACTAACCATGAATACATTCCATTGGATTAGTTCTATCAACATTGCCACAAGCTGGAACGTTTCAATGGATGATGTGACTGCATTTGCTGAACATTGAAAAGAATTCTGCCTTTCCAATCTACACCTGTTCCCAAAACTGAAAAGTAAACCAAATCATCATTTTGCTGATTGTATTCCAGAACTCCTCCAATTTTGGGGCCCAGCGCAAGCCTCAGCCACATGGGGTTATGAGAACTTGATTGGAGTATTTGCAAAGATGCCAAAAAATAACAAAATATGTATGTTAGTTAATAAGAGAAATATATTCATATTGATTAAACACATGAACTGAATAACACTAACTTCTTGAAACTCTGAATAGATGATATAGATAAAAGCTTACTTTAACATATATGCTGATGTTCCAACCTCTCTGTTCTCCTGAAATCCCCATATGTCCCATGTGAAATAAAACAACCTTTTGAATCACAGCCGCCTTCCCTGTTCAATCACCAGAAATATAACAAACCATCCCACCATGACCAACAGAATTATGATTTCCTGGTTGAATACTTACAGAATTTTCATTCAACAAGGGAAATAGTTGAATGGATCAGCTTAGACACTTCTGTCCAATCCACAAGTCATCCCACTTCAAGGATTGTCTCACCTTGGTAATTTCCAGTTTCAAACATTAATATTGGGAACAATATATTTTCAACTGAATGCAAAACGTTTAGCAAAATTGTGATATGTTTTCTGCGGGGCAACTCACAATGATTTGGTATTATTAATAGCATTTTTAAAGTCTCTGAGCCATCCTGCATGATTAACAATAACTTTCTGATCTTAAAAACTTTGAATATTGATGTTACTTTCTTACCAGATTGGCCGCATCTCAATATTTAGAAAGCTGTTGGCTTTGATGATAGACACTTGATTATATCCAAAGAATAAATAGAAGGTCACTGTGAATTGTATGATAGCAAAGCAATGTCATGTGGGCTGCTTGTAATGATAAAACCGTTATTTCATGATATTTAGTCTCTACTTTTTTCTGAAAATATAGTGATAAAATCATGCAATTCTGTCAGATTCATTAGGCTTTTTTACAGAGAAATAACTGCCTCAAGATTTGGTGAAATTTAAATGCCATTGTGATGAGCAAAGCCCATTAGTTCACATGGCCATAAAAAAATTACTATTTTGACATTGGGTATGGTGTGAATAGGCCAATTGCAATTATTAAATGACCCACACACTCACATATCACAGGATCTAAAATGACACAGCTGCACCATTATCACGTTGGAAGGGGAATAGGCCCATCATTCAAGTGGGCCTCAGAATTACATTGCATCCATGAGAGTTTGGATGTTTGTAAGCTGCATAGAGCTGGTCACATGCCGTAATGAGTTCTTTGTGCAGGTAGGTTTCATAAAATTACATCCACACATGCTCTTGCCTTCTTGTGCATATCTCACAGTTATGCACCTGCCACAAGGGGTTCTGCATGTGTCACCTGCAAATGGTCAATGCCACTTGACATTAGGCCCTCACATGATTTTCCTTTGTGTGCATTTTTCACACCCATGCACCCGCTGCATTGTGCGGCAGGATCCAACCATGTAACCTGCTAAGGCTGAGTCCTTTCATGGATGACCTTGGAAGTCACACACCCCTTCTCTACATCAAGACTGGCTGAAGGACCTCTTTGATGTGTGTGTGGAAACAGGCGGGTCTTGTGTAATTTTTACCAACCTTTGGATGGTTGCGGGACAATCAGGTGGTGAGGAATCTCAGTTTAAGGCACAGAGGAACCAATATTTGTGGATGTCACAGTATTTTGTGTAAGACCAGAGTGTGACATGTGCTCAACGTTTTCTTGACGTGAGCTCGACTTTTATACTCCTTGACATGAACTCAATTGCCAACAATTGAAGCGAAACTTGCCCAGGTGCATGTCCAAGGTGCTTAGATGACTAATATTAGTCATTATGGGCGGTTTTAAGCTTTAAGAAACAATTTTTTCAAGTATTAAGCCAGTACTGGTTGGTACAGGTTTGGTACAGAACAGTATTCCTCAAAAATAATTTCCAACCCAGATATCAAGAATCCAAGAGCATAGGATTGAAGGACTTGAGGATTCCTTTAGTTTGGTATGCTCCATGTTAACCTTTCTCAAGAACTTCAAAAGCTATAAGGGCTTCTAGTTTTTTGATGTATGTTTGTACATCAGTATATGCCTTGATAAAATTCCAAGCCAGATATCTCTGACAATTGATAAGATATCAGAATTTGGATTATACATAATTTTAGGAATTGATGAGCTCTACAATTTGGTATACTTTACTGTGTATCTATATGAACATATGCCAAAGGTACAGGGGGTTCTTTATATTGTTGTTTTCAGAAAACCTGTATTTGGTTTGTTAAACCTTTGATCCAAATTATCTCTTCCAATTTTGAAGGTACAGGGGTAAGGGTTATCCCAAGTTAAAGGTCTCACTAAGATATTCAATTTGCTTGTACTTTTGTACAGCTCTGTACAAGCCCTCTTTGAATCTTTAGGTGTTTTTTGTGAATAAAAGAGGTATAATGCTATCTTCTGAAGTAGAAATGCTACAGATGAATGGATAGTACCATTGAATAGCTCTCCTTGATATCTTTAATAAGAATACTATTTTGGTGGTGCTTGCATTAATTATTCATAATCTGGATGAGAGGTTGAAATAAGTATTCTTGCTTATTTGGTCTTATCTTTGACAGGGTATACTTTTTTCCTTCCTTATCCTATTTGGTTAAGGTTTGTATATTTTTATTTGGTAAGTTTACCCCTTTATATCATACCTGTATTGGCTAAATTTGTCCAATACCTTCACACCATTAATTATGACATTTTGGATGTAGTGCTGGTGCTCCATTTAAAGTCGCAGGCTGAAGTAATGTTGGTATATTTATATTCAAGGATTTTCCTCTTTATAATTATACCTTTTTTGCCTATGTTTGTGAGATACTTGCTATACCACTACTTATGTTACTTTTATGTCAAGCTTGTGATTGTTTTGGAGTCACAGGCTGACATTCTATATATCAAAAGTTATTCTCCTTATTCTTTGCTTCTTGTCCTTGTTTCTTTGAGGAAATTTACTATCTTCTTTTTTTATCCTTCTTGTGGAGGGGGAATTTTAAGTTGTGGTATATTTGTTAGGGGAAATAATTATTTATCACTTGAGCTCTAAGGTCTTATAAAACTGACAGGAAATGTTGTGTTTTTATTCATTAAATCACCTGTCAATTATATCTTCACAGAATTTGTTTCATGTAGGTATCTGGTGATAAAAGGTGCTTCAAAGTAATCTTCTAATTTATTTGGTCCTTCCATTTTATTAAAATCTAAATTTGATACTAGTAGTAGATCTCCTATTTCAAAATATAGTGGTCTGTGAATTTTTTCCCACCATTATTTTGTGTATTCAAAAGGGTGTTGATAAACACATGTAAGCTTTTATTAAAAAAATGTAAGCTGTTATGTGTTTTTACCATAAACTTACATGTTTTTACCAATTTATGGCCAAAACAGGTAAGTTACCTCTTTTTTAAAGAAAAATTCCTCAGGCTCAGTTTTGAGCCTTTTTGTAATTCTTTTTTGCAATACCTTTCCAACATGCAATGTCAATATCCCCAAATTTTTTGAATTTTTTTTTCCAAATTTCTCAAATTTGTCCAATTGGGCAAAATGGCAAATTCTTTTACAAGAATTCATTAAATATGTTCCCACTTATGAATTCCCATTTTTTTTAAATGAAGTGTTCAATCTTGACAATGAAAAACTAGAAGCCCATAATTTTGGGGAATTGTTTTGGAGGGACAAGTACAGGCATAGAAAGGGTTTTTCATGTTTGTAATATGACTATTTTTAAGTACAAAAGTGCCACATTTTTGATAAAAAATGAGACTGAGGTGGTATTTAAAAAGAAAACAGGGCTGAGTAGGGGGATAAATG
The DNA here is from genome assembly GCA_023105745.1 of Austropuccinia psidii. Classification (NCBI taxonomy): domain Eukaryota; kingdom Fungi; phylum Basidiomycota; class Pucciniomycetes; order Pucciniales; family Sphaerophragmiaceae; genus Austropuccinia; species Austropuccinia psidii. The sequence goes on from JALGQZ010000014.1 coordinate 3,894,266, forward strand.
GCATAAATGTTATATACAAAAATCAATCAATCTGAATGAACCTCCAAAATAGTTGGTTTTTTCTGAGGGTGTGGAGGAAGATTGGACAAATATAACATCCTGTGTTTATTAAGCTTATCTGCCCACCCCAGGGCTTGTGGTTGGGCATTAAATTCCCAATTGACAGTAATGGGGAGGACTGTATAAGCTTTAGAAATGATTATTTACAATGGTACAAACTGAGAACAGCTATCCAAGAAGCAGATGAAAATTGGTGAATTATCATTTGAAGGACAGAAATAAGGAGAAAAAGAGAAATATTGGGCTGTTGAATAAAAGACACTTGGTCTTTGATACTTATTTGCAATTTGATCCCCCATATCAGGCATGGAAATCCACTTGCTCTTTGGAGCCTGGCCAACATCTTCATACCACTCAATTCTGTCCAAATAAGAGGTTACTGAGGGAACCAAAGTGTTCATGGATTCATAAAGGTCTTTATTTTTTTTAATTTATTCAGTCAAGTCACCTCTGACATCAGCCCATTGATCTTGAGTCTTGTAAATGTAGTGGGATACTGTTCTGTAGCCACAGTTTCCATCACCCTGGACATTGATGGCCTTGAAGGTGTATTTAAATATAAACTTGGGAAAGTCTTCTGAGCCAGGTACCTGATACATTTTGGTCAAAAAATGAATAAATATTCAAATAAACAAAAAAAAAATATTAAAAAAATCAGAAACTCACAAAGAGCTTGGAGCATCCATCAATTGTGTGATAATTGCTTTGAAAATGCTCACAGGTCAAGTCAATTGCATGATATATCTTCAAGCTTGTGGAAGGCTTGTGGGACTTTCCTTGTGAGGTTTTTCTACCCATTGCCAATCTTCTGGACTTTATGAGGGTGACTCCTTATTTGACATATTCATTTAATTGAGCTGCTGAGGGTAGTGAATCTGATGAACCTATTTATTTTGATAATGAGGCCTCAGAATCTCCAGAGTCTTCAGATTAATTCACTTCCATTATTGGAGAGGGTGCAAATGACTTTGATCTTGATGTTGTTGTGCTAGTCACTTTTGATGAGGGTCTTCCTGTTCTCTTGGATTGACTTTCAATGATTTCAAATCTGGATGGTTCTCTTTTATTTTTCTTTTTATTCTTATTCTTGGCTCCTTGAGGTCTTCCACAGATATTCTTTCATTCAAGTGGATATTCATAATATTTATCATCCTCTTGACTCTTGGGAATTTGATCAAACAGGACTTTTCTAGTACAAAAATCTTGAAATGTTGAAGAATTGGGGTGATTTCTGCCATTTTTCTTTCAAAAGGGCCTTCACCAATATCTTCAAATAATCTTTTGGCTTGATTCTTTCTTTCTTTCTCAACACTTTGATCATCACCTTGATAGCCAGTCTGAGAAGAAAATTAAAAATAAAATCAGTTAATAGGGAAAAAATGAGAATTTGAATTTCAAAAATCCTCACAGGCAAATTCAAATGCCACTGAGGATGCAAGTCTGATAACTGAAGCCTTTGCGCTTGGAAAATGCCTGTTTATTCTTATTCTTGCAAGCAGTGCCTTGATAATTTTTGTATTGGTTTGTGCATTTTTCATTGGGAGGAAATTTGGTTTTGAAATTTTCAAGGGCCATCTGAAGGGCATAATGAGACACCTTTCCATTGAGATCACAGATGTGTGGAGGAAAATTCTTGACATGGACAATCATTTCTTTGAATATTTGGCTTATTATTTCAATTAAGTGTTTTCTGAAAGCCATTTGGAGAGCCCTAACTTCCTCCAGGAGAGTGCCAGTGGACCTTTGGAGCCAAATTCTAACCATGGCATTGGCACCTTCAGCTCTTGAGGTGGAGCCCACACTCAGGTGGCACTGGTGGTTGGTCCAGGCTGGCACATAATACTCCTATATAGGAAGCTGGGTATTTTCCAAATACTGAAATACTTTAGAATTGTTGACTTTCTTTTGAAGCTTCTTCCACTTTTCTTTGAAATACTTTTCAGTGGATGAATACATAACCTGAGAAATGAATCCCAATTTCATTAATGAAAGCTATAATAAGAGTAAAAGTGAAAGTGAAAAGTATATTACTTGATTTCAAAGTCCCATAAAGCTTTCAAAATCAGTGCCATTACTAATTTTCTTCAATAAATGGGAATATACATCTTTATTGATGTTCCAAATGCATAACATGCCTTTTGAGTCTGGGAAGAGCTTACAAAGAGAGTTTCTCAAGGCTAAATCCCCGTTGATAACAATGACTGGAGGGGGAACAATATTGGTGTTGTTGAGGACTTTTTCTATGTATTTATTTAATTTCCAAGTATATGAGGTTTCAGTTTCATTCTTAATAAAACAAAAAGCCCCAGAAAAGGTCTTATTGGTTGAGCTGAATCCAACAGTATGAAAAAGGGTCATTTTGTACTTATTTTTTTATAAGTACAATCCATAAGAATTAAATGAGGAAAGCCATGGAGGAGTTTTATGGTGAGGGGGTGAGTGAAAAACAAGGAGTTAATGTGTCCCTCAGCATCCCTTGCAGAGGACCAAACACAATTTTCTTCTTTTAGGGTCTCAATAAGAGCATTAATGGGCCTTCTTCCTTGCAGTTTGTCTTTCTTGATTTTCTTGACTTGGCTGTAAATGTCTTGAAGGATCTTAGGCCTGTCAGACTCCCTCTGGCTGCATAATTGGGCCTGAATTTCCCTTGGCATGAGCAGTGATTCATAAATTTGAGCACTTTGGGATGTTTCTTGCTCATTGAATTTCCTCAAAGCAGGATGTGCCAGGATATTTTAAGTGGCATCATGGCTATACTCAGGATTTTTGACTTTAAGAGTCCAAGTGGTACTCTTGGGATATTTTCTGTAATAAAGTCTAAATGGAGAGTCAAGCTTTCTTGAAGTGACTGTTTTGGAGGAGTTTTTGTTGGGATTTGGGGTCCCAGACATGTCAAAACCTATCTGAATTTTGGTTTTGGGTCATATTGGACCTCAAGGTGGATACAGAATACCCCTGGGCCCTTGAAACATTATGCACATGCTTCCAAAGAAGCTCAAGGGTCTGAAATTCACCTTTGGTGGGGAGTTGAAGCATTATGGAGTGAAAAATACGTATAAATTTATTTAAAAAAAATGATGAATTTGGGGATTTGGAATGAGGAAACAAGCTTTCAAAATGTGAAATAGAAGTTATAAAAGGTGTGAAAAATCAAAAGAAGTGGTCAAAATGTGGGATTAATAGATGAGGGAAGGTGAAAAATTGGAATTTTAGAGGCTTGGAACCAGTTTGTTGGGGAGGAAAATGAAGTCTTTGGGGGAAAAAGAAAAAAATTGTGAAAAAGTTTGCAAAATAGCTTTTGTAATGCTGTTTTTCAAAAAAAAATTGTTTGGGGGGGATACTGTAGATTATTTGGGTGTGTGGTCTTTTTTTGGGGGGGATGTGCAAAAAAAATGAAACAATTGGGTTAAAGGGGTTTTGCTGGGAAAAAACCTCCTTTGGGAAGGTTTTGGACCAATAAAGGGTGTTTGGTGTTTCATTTTTAATTAAAAATGGCCCCAGGGCACCCCTTACATGTTTTTACTAAAACCTTACGTGTTTTTATCAATTCATGGAAAAAAGACATAAGTTTTTAGTAAAAACATGTAAGGGCTTATGTGTTTTTAGCAAAACCCATTCAAAACAATCATGCATAAATTTTTTAGCATAACTTCTTTCTTTCTCAAGAATTTTCTTAAATATTCTTTCTGCTGGTTGAATATCAACTCAGTCTAAAACTCAGTCTTTCTTCATATTTTTATAATGGAGTATTGGGTTACAACCCTTTTTCTAATATTGCAGAAGTTTTCCCAGATGATGAGTGAAATGATATTTTATATTTCAGCTCAAGAGCTGGTATTAACTTACACCCATCATGTGTAAAATCATCAGATTCTTTAAGCTCTAGCTCATAAGCACAGAATTTTCTCATCATATCTGCTAGTTTTGGGATCATTCTTTCTGCTAGGCCATCCATTTTATGGTTATAGGCTGTTGAGAATGAGAATTTTTCCCAAAAAGGTTATGAAGATTTGTCTGCAAAGCTGAAGTTAATTCAGGGTCTCTATCACTTATTATATTTTGCAATAAACCTGTATTTCTAATTTCTTTATTTAATATCATTATGGCATTATCCATAGCGGTGTCATATTTGTGACAGGGTAAGAACATAGGGGTTTTACTATGTTTTTCTACTAATACTAGGGAAGGATTTAAACTCCTGTCTCCTCCTGGGGGAAGGGCTGTCACCCAGTCTATATGCACTATTTTCCCTGGGGCTTTTGGCTCTTGGCTTTGGATAATCATTCCAAACTTCTTACCTGTAGCTCTGTTTTTATTTTTGAAATCTGTCACAAATTTGGAAGTATTCTGCAACATTTTTTCTCCAATTTGGCCACCAAGAGCAAGTTTTGACTCTTTGTAGTGTCCTGTAATTAGAGAGATTTCTGAATACAACACTATCATTTCATCCATGTAGGATAGCATATATTAATACTCTGTCTGTTAGAGTCATAACACATGTATTCTTGGTTCTGTGATAAATAATTCCATCAAATAGGTGGAATATTACTTCATCATAAGCCTTTTGTCCATATCTCATTTAATTTGGAAGATAATGATGTATATTTACAGTCTTTCATTAAGAGTTGGGATACAATATGACATTTTTTATCTAATGGATAGCTCTCTCTGACTTGGCTGAAGAATTCTGTGCCAATATCTGTGACACATATTCCTTCTATATTATTTTCTGCTTTCTGTGGTACCCATGCTAGATTTCCAGGTGTATTTTATGGGGCTTATATACTGAGGCCATCTGCATCTCTATTAACATTTTCATACTTGAGGACTATAGTCATATTTCTTCTATACTCTTGGATGGCAATCAGCCATCTCAGAACATGTATATTTGGTTTCTTCATTTTTAGCAATGATTTTACAGAACTAAATTCTGTAATAGAATTAAATAATGTTCTATCCAGGTAATATGGTTTTTTCTCTAAGTCCCATGATAAGACAAGGCATTCCATTTGACTTTCACCATATCTGGCTTCTGTTGGTTTAATTTCCAAAGAGATGAAGAATATTGCTCCCTCAACAGGTTTTTCATTGAGGCTTTTTTTCTGGTATAGTGCAGCACCTAAGCCTTATTCACAAGCATCAATGTATAAATTTAAAGGTAATCTTTAATCATGCATCAAGAGAAAAGTGTAGTTTTTTATGTATATTTTTAGTTCTTCATATGCTTTAACCCTTTCTTCAGTCATCTCATAGATAATTTCTTGGTCACAAAAGTTATAAAGGGATTCTGCCGTTTTTTGAAGGCCTCTATATGCTTTCTGTAGTATCCAGAAGATTATAAGAGTTATTGTATTTCTGTGAGCCTGCAAGGCATATATGACATACCTATAAAGCCACAAATAGCTTTTTATACTGTTTATCTAATCTTAAACAGATTTAAAAAAATGTATTTAAAGCAAAAAAATAACATAAAATAAGTATAAATTTAATTTTCATAACAAAGCTATAATTATTATGTCATTTTTTGATTTTACACCAAAAACAGAATAGGTTAGACTCATAAGGTGTTACACCCAAAAATGACTATTTATTAGGCTATGACAAGCTTTAAGAATACCACAGTATACTTGCGCAATTTAAACATGTTTTCAAGAAAATTATGATTTAATCTTGAATAAGCTTATATCTGAAGCTGCATAAGGCTTATGCAACCCTACAAAAGATTTAGGCAAAATTGCAGTGTCACAAGGGCATTTTTGGTGTAACTTTCTGGCCAGTCACATATTATGACCAGGAGAGCTCTTTGGCATAGTTTTTTTGTTCTTAATATGTGACTTTATTTTTACCATTATATCACTTGAATATTCCTGTTTTATTCTTATTAGGTGGAAATACAGTGTGTTCATTTCTCTCAAGAAAAGGACTTGATTATAATAATGATTATAATAATAAATTAATCCAACATTAAAAATTACAAAAAGTTCAAATTTCACTAACCTTGATCATAGAGTCCTAGACTTCCAACAACTAGGCTTTCACTTCCTTTAATTTACAGAATGATCAGGAATTTGAAATGAGAATAATTTACAAAAGTATTTGACATAAATCAAGAAATTATCCATTATATAATGAATTTTAATCCATTTTGTGTTCTGAAAATATACTTAAGCTAATATTTAAATTTTTTTTCAGGAAGGTGAAACAAAGGAAATTTGCAAATCTTTAAGAGAAACAAACTGAATATACAGAATAGAAGAGTAATTTTTAAGATCACTGAAAGTAAATTAAGTGATACCCTCAAGGAATGGAGGAGAATAACATAATTTTTAATGTCACAAATAGTTTGAAGCAATAAATAATTGAGTAGATACCATAAACTTAATACTTTTCTGATATTTAGTTAATTGTATAAATAAAACAAGCTCTAAATTAGGATTTTCCTGATCCAAAATATAATGTTCTTCACACATGCGAATTCATATCTTTATGAAAGATTGATACATAGTATTTCTTTCATTTAGGTGTGATTGAAAGAAATTAAATGTTAGTTTCTCTATGAGAACTACAAATTTTCTTTTTTGAATGATCCCATTATAATTTTCAGATTTTATATCTCCAGTGATATTCTAGGATTCCTTTTGGATTTTAATACTCTTTTTGAAATCAAAAAAGGGTTTCTGAAGTTAATCTTTGGAGAAGAAAAGTCTTTTACTTTTGGTAATGGTGAGAATAATGTTTTCAAAGCATTTTTGATAAAAAAAATATTTTTTATTTCTCCAGAAAGCTCAGAGTTCTTTGAAAGAACACTTTACTTAGTATTAAATATTTTTTTATTAAGTTGAATGCCATTGGTTGTTTTTGCAAGAGAAACTTTTTCTTGTTTCAAAGTTAGAGCTTTAAACCAAATGATTCAGTTTGAATAAAATTAAAGGTTTTGAGAGAAACTAAGTCCTTTGCAAAAAAATTACTTTTTGAAAAAGTCTTTTGGGAGGTCTCAGTTTTTTTTGAAAAAAAAGGATAGATTTTCTGAAAAATTTAGTTCTACTCAAAAATAAATAACATTTTTGAACAAAAAAATATTTTTTTTTTGATAGCTTAGTTTTTTCGAAAAAGGTTTCTTTGAAAATAAAACTATATTTTTGAGAAAAAAACAGCATTTTCAAAAGAAAAAGCCACTTTGGAAAGCTTTCCTGAAAAAATCAATTTTTCTTCTAAAATTTCAAAAAAGTGTTTTTATGTTAGACATCTAGCTGGTTTATTTTACAAAAAATAGCTTTTACACCAAAAAAAGAGTAACCTTGAAAAAGATTGTTCTTTTTCCAGAAAACTACTTTCTTTCAAAAAAGTCATTTTTGAAAAAAGTAGTTAAATTTTGTTTTTGTAAAAGTATTTAAAAGGATTTTTTTAAAAAGGCCCTTGGAAAAATAGTAAAAGATTGTTTTTTGAAGAAACTAGTAAAAAAACAGCTTTTTGAAAAAACTAGTAAACAGTTAATTGGAAAAAGACTAGTCAAAAAAGCAGCTTTTCTCAAAAAATAATAAAATGGCTTTTTGAAAAAAACTAGTACAAAAATATTTTTTTGGAAAAGAAACTGGTACAAAAATAGTTTTTTTGAAAAAAACTAGCACAAAGATAGTTTCTTTTAAAAAAAAACTAGTACAAAAACAATTTTTCAAAAAAACTAGTACAAAAATAGTTTTTTGAAAAAAACTAGTACAAAAATAGTTTTTTGAAAAAAACTAGTACAAAAATAGTTTTTTTGAAAAAAACTAGTACAAAAATAGTTTTTAAAAAAACTAGTACACAAATAGTTTTTCAAACAAAACTTGTACAAAAAGTGGTTTTTTTGAAAAAAACTAATACAGAAATAGGTTTTTTTAAAAAACTAGTTCAAAAATAGTTTTTTTGAAAAAAACTCATTAGAAAAGATTTTCTTGATTTTTTTTTTGTTAAGGTCAGTGTTTGTGGACAAACTGGCAACATCCAATTGTTCCTCTTTTACACTATATGCAAAATGAGGTTGTATTTTTATAAGCCAAAAACAGTCTTTCTATGTTAACATTTTCTTGGTAAACCTTTATTACAACACTGATGTTATTTCCAGAAGTAGTGCAATCCTTTCAGCTTTGTTAGGGTTTTCTGTGCTTTACTGTACTTCTGCACCTGTGCGCACAAAATCCCAGTAAGCTTTTTTATCTCTGTACCATCCTGTACCAGCTGAGAAGATTATCACTATTATTAAGCTTTTTAATCTATCTTTTACCACAAAATCTTCCCACATTCATTGATTACAGCAATGGGAATTCAGATTTCCCTTATTCTAGAAGAATCCATCAATTTCTTCTCACACCAATTTTCACTACAACAAACAATTCCATTTGAATTTATTTTTTCATTATAATACCTTTATTATGTTACCCTATTGTTGTATGAACACCCTTTCAACTTTCAGAATACTCATTTTGATTGATAACTGGCTGAGTAGGGTGAAATTTTGTATTTTATTCCACCACTTTTTATTTGATAATTCAAAATTTTCCTCTGCTGCTTTATCTCTTTAATATCAAAATATGATTATGTTATGATAAGTAAGATCTATTTTCTACTTACAATTCTCTTTTAAACTATGAATCAAAATACCCAATCCCCTCCATACCAATTAATTTTCACTAAAAACAATTTGTTAGACCCTATGATTGTCACAAAGCTTCAAAACTCTGTTTTGCACAAAGACAAAGTCATTTCCCAGCTCCTCAATAGGGTTCAGGCCATGGAACTACAGCTTCAAAATCATACCTCAATCAAAAAGAAGGAACTTCGACAAAAAAGGCTTCTTATCATTATTTAAAAAATCAAGCAGAGGAGTAACACTCACAATTTCAATCACAAAAGTCCAGGATATTATCTTTGGATCAAAAAGAAAAAATAAGGCAAAATTTTCACAAGGAAAATTCAGACTCATCATCAAGGAAAAGCCCACTTCAAATGGTTAGAAATGAATATCCAGAAGGATATGAGCATACAATAGTATGTCTTCCAAATTTTTCTGAATTCGTATCATTTTTACTTATCTTCATTATTTTTAGGATGCGTTTTATATACACATAAATCTTCAATGGGTTCTAATTGAAAAATCGCAGTTACATCTGTTCTTGATCCTTCACAATTGAATGAGTTTTATCAACATTTCTCCACCCCTGACCAAATTGAATCTTTATCAAAAAATGGACCTGCATTAGTACCAGTCAATACAGCTCAAGCCCTTTGTAATTCTCTTCAGAAATGTTCAAAAGTTGGAGATTATTTCATACATCTCTCTGAATTCTCAATTATCTATGTTTGTAGCTTGTTGTCTAAATTACGAATTCAAACATGGGCCCCAAACATCTATGAGAGACCTGACTCATTGGATAATGAAGTCTGCTACATCAGTGCCTTGAAGACTTTCCGACAGCTTGTTGTTGGTGGTACTTACCAGTTCATGAATGTCAACCAAAGTAACATCAATGACCTGGGTCTCTTGACAAAATTATATGACCACTATGTTCATTTCTACTTCTATAGCATATTCAAAAAGGAGCAATAATAAATAGGAAAGAATTGCAAGAATCATGCACAAAAGTAAGTGGAAGCCAAAAATTAGATCAAATAACATGGTTATCATGTTATTAATACATATTATTAAAGCCTTGAGACTTAAGGTATAGATTTTCCATCAGCCAAATCTTTTCAAAATGGTACATTAGAGTCTTGAAGCCCATTGAGGCCCATAGCAATGAGGAGTAGGTTGAATGAAAAGAAGTCTATTTTTTTAGAAAGCTTCCTTTCAGATCTTAATCAGAAAACACTTTCATATGAAAGCTTGACAAAGCTATCAAGAATACAAACGCTGCTTATGGAAGGCATTTTAAAAGAAGACATTGAATCCAAATCAAAAATTCACCTATTACATTATTTCCAAAAGCTCCAATGGGATTACCACTTTATTTCTATTATGTTTAATGGTTTAACTCTAAGCTTCCAGATCAGTTCAAAAATCTAGCTGACATGGATTTCATTGCCTTTTTAAAAGATCCGACAACCTCACTTGGATTTAAATCACCAGATAAGAAGATGGGTGATGCAAAATTTATGCAAAAAAACTGGGATGATGCCACAAAAGATTATGATTTGAATTTTTTAGTCTCAGTAGAATATGACTCAAATGATGAATCAAGTTAGGGAACAGAATCTGATTATCGTGATAGTGTTGAGATGGAAACTTCTGACCAATAGTAGAAGGAATATGGTAATCCTAATAATGAAAATTACAAGATGGAAGTTGTCAAGGGGAAGGCTAGAGAAGCTTACAGAAAATATGATGAAGATGAAGAAGCTATGGAAGCTGAAACGTCTGGAAGAGAAGGATATTACGGGGGACTAACAGAAGAAGAGTGTTATCAATGGCAGTGAGAAGCAATTTTTATTTTTTAATCCTATTATTTATGTATTTTGACTGCTTTAATGGTGTGTATATTGTTTCTTGCAAAGAATTATTTTCTTTTGAAACATTGTAAATATTTTTTCTGTCATGAATCTTAGAAAAGGTCTTATTTCAAAAAATAGAAAATTCTAGCTTTGTTTTTTTGTGCTACTGTTCTATAGGAAAATATCATCAAACCAATTTAAACTTTCAATAAATGAGTCTCATTTATGGAAAATTAAGATCAATTCTTAATTAAGCATTTCTGTTTCCACTATATGAGGATTAAAGCGCTTTGGTATCCTCATGAAGTTGAAAAAACATAAAATACTGTATTTTCTAATCAATATTTAAAGCAAAAAAGAAATTTTATGAATAAAAACCATTTTTATCAATCTATTTCCATATTCATCAAGCTTTTGGTAGTAAGTAGAGGAGCTGCAACTGATTATGTTGGATTAAACAGATATTTAGGTTTACTTTGACCAAGCGACCACACAGGTAGTGTGTGGTATGCAATTGGCATCAATTAGTCATCTACAGGAATATACTTATTCCCACTCAAGTTTGCTTGAAAAACATTCAATCTCTTCAAAATTTAACTCACCCAAAAATATGACCCAACTTCTTTGGCACAAACAGCTTTTATTAGAGTGAAGTCAATATCTCCACAGAACTTGATGATTTGAGTGACACAACCGTAATCTTTATTCTCTTTCCTCCTATATTCAATCATGTTTTTGGGTTTGTTTTTTGATATATTCCTACCTTTAATATCCAATCATTTCATTTTAGTGACTTTGTTAAATAAAACTTTTACATTTGAAGGATGAGGAAAGCAATAATAAGGTCTTAAATCAGGAACTTTCTTCTGAAAAAATCCAAGTTTTTCATTTTAAGCCTGATTGTGAATGATTGTATTTTTTGACTTCAGCTTTCTTGCTTTCATCCAAGAAATTCAGGTCATTCTGTATTTCTAATATTTGAAGCTAACAATATTGATTCATAATTTAAACTCCAACATGTCCTATTGAACAGAAATGATCTTTAATAACCACCATTGCTGAAAATGAATTTATTGTACTTTAATCACTCAATGTCGGATTGGATTTTAATTTTTGCAAGAGCCCAACTAGCTGTTCTCTAGGGAACTCTGAAACCCCAGTGATAGTACCCCACCATTTCAATTTTTCTGGTATTTGTAGTGATTAATGGTGGTTTGGAAAGGTCTTCATGTTTGGGAATACCTTTCTGGATGTCACTGTGTAGCTCAAATATTTTGCAATCACCTTCTTTCATGACTCTTGAGCTGAAAATTCTTGTACATTGAACCAGTGAGCATAGGTTGTCAATTACATCATGATACTTTTCAAGATCTTATTCAAATGAATCCCACCCAAGAAAGCTATCAAGAAATGACAAAGGCAAGTGAATGGCAAATAGAGAGTGCCATTCACTTTACTTGAGCTTCCCATTCTGATTTGTACCTAATCCTTTTGGCATTGAAGTAAGTCCACTTGGAGCCATAACCTCTATTATTGATTAAATTAGTTTTTTTTTGTTTCATTTCTTAATATTCCTCTTATTTGAATTATTGTTTTAGCACTTTCTGTTTCTTTTGATGCATTGGTTGTTTCAGTGAATCTTTTTGAAGTCCATTTATTCCCCACCAGTATTGGAAATGGTGTTTTAATACACCTTTATACCAATTGTGAAGAACTCCAAGGACCAAACACCTTACAGCATCCCAGCATGGAAGCCAATTAAGTTTTGACCATCTCAAACCCATTGTCTTAACAAGGAGTTTTTTTGAGTTGTTTTTTTTCATCATTCCATCTCATTGCAAGTGCTTTTGTTGAGTTTTTATTTTTTGGATTTCTTATTTCCATCTTTGCAATGTAAGCCTTAATTACTTCACACCAAGAGCAAAATTTGTGTCTGGAGTGCAATGTGAATCCAGAAACTTTGTGTGTTGCAATAATGTCACCAAGTAAGGCTGCAAGTTTGACTCTTACATTTTTCCCCCAAGGCTCCTGATATGTTTTAATTATTATTGTTTTGTTCAGTTCAGTTAGCTCATTTAGTAATTGTTTCAAAACATTATTCATGGTGACCATTCTTGGTTGTTTTGGAGCTGGAATGATGCCTGATAGATAAGTATACTGAGGTTTGTATTGCATTGATGGTGGCAATTTGAGACAGGTGAGAGCCAACACTCCTAAAGATACCTGTTTCCCACAACACTTCTTTCCAAGTGGATTCAACCAATCAAAAAAATAATGTAAGGTGTTGATATGAAACTTTGATTAAAAATCAAGTATTTTTCCTTTCCTCAAGATTTGAATAGGGTAAAAGTTGATTAAAAATAGTATGAAATAGGATTTTTAAGAAAAAAAACACCAATTTTATTGTTTTTAACTTCATAATTATAAAACAACAATATCATAAATACTTACTCTTTTACCAACAATAAAAATGTATCCAAAAATACTCTACAAGAGATATTTAAGCACCAGGGCAAATCTCGTGTCAATTGTCGGCAATTGACTTCACATCAAGCAAACATCAAGAAGGATAAAAGTAGAGCTCACATCAAGCAAAAATCAAGCAAACATTGAGAACACGTCACACTCTTGTCTTACACCAAATCCTGTGACATCCACCAATATTGGTTCCCCTGTGCCTTCAACTCAGATTCCTCATCACCTGATCATCCCGCAACCGTCTGATGGTTGGTAAAAATTACACAAGACCTGCCTGTTTGCACAAACACACATCAAAGAGGTCCTTCAGCCAGTCTTGATGTAGGCGGGGGGTTTGACTTCACCAGGTCATCCATGAAAGGACTCCGCCTGAGCGAGATTGTCGTTTTGCAGATGACACTGGTAGAGCCTGCCGCACAATACTGTGGGTGCAGGTGTGTGTGTGACGGGCACACCATGGCCAAATTATGTGTTTTCCTAATTTTGTGTAGCCATGAATCAGCTAGCTCAGCAGGAGGGGGTGACATGGTTAGAGCCCGCTGCACAATGCAGTGGGTGCATGGGTGACACATGCACACAAAGGCAATACATGTGAGGGCCTAATGTCAGGTGGCATTGACCATTTGTGGGTGACACATGAAGCTACTGTTGGCGGGTGCGGGTGTGCTTGCGTGTGCATTGGCGTGTGTGGGTGCGCAAGGGCCGATTCCCTTTCCAACATGATGATGGCGCAGTTAGAAATTTTGGATCCTGTGAAAGGTGAGTGTGTGGGTCATTTTATCATTGAACTTTGCTTATTCACACTTTAACCAATGTCAAAATAGTAAGTTCTTTGTGGCAATCTGAAATAATTGGCTTTGCTTGTCACAATGGCATGTCTCTATCACTAAATTTTGAGGCAGTTATTTCACTAGCAAAATTGCTAATGAATGTGAGAGATTTGCATTTTTGTAGACTAAATATCATGAAATAATGGCTTTATCATTACAAGCAGTCCACATGACAGAACTTTGTTATCATACAATCCACAATTACCTTCTATTTCTTCTTCAGATATAATCAAGTGTCCATTATCAAAACCAACAGCTTTATAAATATTGAGATGCGGCCAATCTGGTAAGAGATTCACATCAATCTTCAAAGTTATTAAGATCAGAAAGTTATTTTTCAGTATGCTAGATGGCTCAGAGACTTTAAAAATGCTATTAATAATACCAAATTGTCATGAGTTTCCCCTCAGAGAACATATCATACTGTTGCTGACATTTTTGGATTCAGTTGAAAATATATTGTTTCCAATATTAATGTTTGAAACCGGAAAATACCAAGGTGAGACAATCCTTGAAGTGGGATGACTTGTGGATTTCACGGTAGTGTCTAAGCTTATCCAATCAACTATTTCCCTTGTTGCATGAAAATTCTGTAAGTACTCAACCAGGCAATCATAATTTTCTTGGTCATGGCGAGATTGTTTGTTATATTTTTGGTGATTGAACAGGGCAGGTGGCTGTGATTCAAAAAGCTGTTTTATTTCAAATGGCACGGACGGGGATTTCAGGAGAACGGAAAGGTTGGAACATTGACAGATATGTTGAAGTAAGGTTTTATCTATATCATCTATTCAGAGTTGCAAGAAGTTAGCCTTATTCAGTTCAGGTGTTTAATCAATGTGAATATATTGATCTTATTAATTGGTGTACATATTTTGTTATTTGTTGGAATCTTTGCAAATACTCCAGTCAAGCGCTCATAACCCCATGTGGCTGAGGCTTGTGCTGGGCCCCAACATTGGAAGAGTTTGGGAATATGATCAGCAAAATCATGATTTGGTTTAATTTTCTGTTTTGGGAACAGGTGTTGATTGGAAAGGTGGAGTTTTTTCCAATGTTCAGCAAATGCAATTGCATCATCTATTGAAACAGTCCAACTTGTGGCAATGTTGATAGCACTAATCAAATGGAATGTATTCTTGGTTAGTTCATTTGCAAGTTCTTCTGACTGACCCATTCTTCTTTGAGTGTTGGCGGATTGGTGTGCATCTAATGAAATCTGTTGACTGATCATTAAAAATAGAATATAGACCTTATATAAGAGGGCTCATTCAGCGGCTTTTAAGCTACCATGAGAGGGTGAACCCATGTTGCGAGGTACTCTTGTCCATGATGAGGTAATTATTGTCTCAGATATGATTTTTTGGAGATGCTCCAGAGCCCCACCCTTGATCTGGTGATCACTCAGTGCAGTGATATCCAATTCAGTGGGGATGTAATCCGCATCAAATGAAGGAATCTCTGCAGAACCACTAGATGGATGTTCCGTGTGAGGGGTGGGGAGTGGCTGATTTAATACTTTTGCTGTGTCTCTTCTCAGGGAGAGGGCCTCTATAAATGTGTTTTTACCAAGAGAGCTGTTGGAGGTCATGGAATCTGAGTCTGAACTGTTGGTGTCATTGGATTTCCTGCAGGACCTGAGGTAAATTTTTGATTTGGACTCTGGAATGCACAATTTGAAATTTTCATGATCCTTCAAAATTCCCAGTATTAAATTATGCATTATGTCAAGATTAACCATTCTGGTTGCATCCCAATACGGAAGGTCTTCCAAAATTGAATATCGCACTCCATACTCAGAGAAAACTGCTTGTCTTTGTTGTGGGGTTTCCCAAATCCATTTGGCAATGGTTGATGTATTATTTTGGTATGAGCATGTGTAGTGAAATTGAGGACCAATTTCTTCAATTTGAGTTTTGTGAATGGTGCAAAAATTACAAAAGTGGTTGCCTGAATGGTAAATAAATCCAGTAAGCTTGCGCATGGCAACCACATCCGCAATGGCTGTGAGTATGGCAACACGGATAAAGGATCCTGAAGGACCTGTTCAGGTGGGTGAAAAATGGTAACCTTTCCATAGCTCTTTGAGCTCGTTGATGAGTGGCATTAATAGGTAATTCAATTGAAGGGAAGTTGGCTCCTTCGGACCAGGGATGATTCCTGAAACATAGACATTCTCTGGCTTCAATCTTTCACTTGGGGGGAGATTAAGACAAATAAGCATGATATGTCCAATGCTGGCCAACCGGGTTGACTTTCCATGTGCATTAAACCAGTCCACATAAATGGAGAAGGTCAATGCACCAGGAATGGACAGGAATGGGGGGTCATTAATATTTCTAGTCCCAGTGAAGCATCTCCAGACCAATCCATCCCAGACATCACATTTTGGGGAGCCTTTGGGACTTTGGGATTGTTGATGTTGATGCAGAATTTCCATAATTCCAGCCCGCTGGAGAAATCTGGCAAGCCCGTTTTTGAATGGTTGATAAGTGAAATGCTTTGTTGGTATAAATTTTTTCTTCATGTTGGTTGTGTTTTGGGTGTGGGGTTCAAATGAATAGATGAATTTGCCTAATTATTGTGTGCAAGGGGGATCATGATCATTTGGGTCATTATGGTGTTGACAGTGGGGTTGGTCAGTTGTGACTGATTCAGTAAGGCCATTAAGAGAGAAACATTGAGGACAACCTATATAGTTTTGAATCACTGGTTCCAATTGGAGATGTTCAAATATGGTACTCAGATCTTGAGGTATATTGAATGCAGGAGTGGGGGGACCACCAGAGCTTGAGATGCTGGACTTGATCAGCAAATTTAGGGCGGGGTTGAGAATGTGTGAAGCCCTGTGGGGTATATTATACCTTAATGATAGAATGGCAGATATTATTATTCCAAGGTCTTGTGGGGGAAGGGTTTGACTGCTGCTGTATGGTTTCTGTGCAGTTGAATTGAGACCCGGTGCTGTGGAGAGGGTGCTTTGGGTCAATTGTGAATAATCACCTGGGAATATTTGATCCAATAGAAGCTGGGGGCACTCAGATCCTGATGAATAAGTAGGGATGTTTGGAAGAGATTTGGGTTCAATGGTTTATTTGAGCTTTTTAATGTGCTGTTTATATTGGAAAGGTGTGAAGGCAACTCCATGCCTATCACCCTCAGGGGAAGAGTGTGTTTGAGTTGAGCAGTGTTGACACATGCATATACGCATTGAGGAATAGCGGCGGGTTGTCATTGTTGCAGGAATTGGGAGTACGGTTGGTTTGTGTATAAATATCTATGGCTGATGTGAAAGTGTTTAGGAGTGTTAGTAATTGGAAAAAAAATTGAGTGATTATTTATGAAGGGGGAGTTGATTTGAGCCATCTGAGAGTTTCATCCCATCTGTAATGGTGCATGAGCTGCAGCTGATAAAGGGTAACATGTCTCATCTGGATGGGGGAATTGGTTAGGAGTTTAATTGGGCAAAATGCCATGCTGCTCAATGCTCATAAATATTCTATTTTATTTACACGTGGTGATACTGCGGTTTTGACCCTTGAGGGACGTTCCAATAGGGATGTGTCGACATTGAATTGAGGGAATTGACATTCAAACCATGTATGCTGGCACGCCATTGTACATGGCTTAAACCTTATTACAGACATAACAATATAACTCTATTACATAAGGGGTTGGAGTGCAGCTAAATTCTTAGTATTTGGCTTAAGTGCAGCAGGCTTTTAATTTGTTTGACTGTGATTTGGATTGTCTCACCTTTCTTGAAAAGTTGATGTCTCTTTTGTGGGTAAATCCTTCATGAATATACCCCTTACAGATGTAAAATGCTGTGGAATTTCAATGCATATATTGGCAGTTTGGATAATTCACACAATGTGACAATGGGGAGGCGGAAATGTTACCAAATATGATTACTTATGGATGATGGATCCCCTTTGAGATCAAGGGAATATTACAATATATGGTGGTAGGCTGTGCAGGGTGGTTTCCGACAAAAGCAGAGGAGCTCAAAAGCAGGCAGGGAGGATTCTCCTAAAAATAGGCTTATTGGACTTCCAATAAGACTCTTTTTATAAATATTCATAGAATATCTCTTTCCTGAATTTGAAAGGATTTCATCTCATATCACTCTATTTTATCATAATACTGAGGTGTTTTATCTAGTTCAAAATATTACTGTACTTTTTTGGCCCTTATGTCATCTTCCAAGTCACATAAGTCCCGTTCAGGTTTTGTTCATGACTCAGATAGTGAATCTAGCATAGAATATGTTCAAACACAGTCACCATTGAGTCCCAACATTCCTCTCACAACCCCTATTGCATCCTCAATGAATGTATCAGGTCTTAACATTGATGTGGGAAATCCAAAGGCTCCAACTTCAAGCACTTGGTCAATCCCAAATATTTCTGTCACTCCAATTCCCCCAAATCCCACTAATACACAAATGCATGTGTCTCAGGGGCCAGAAGGCATACCTCAAATCTCATCAAACACTAATCCCCAATCAAAATTTCCATGTGAGTTCCTCCTTAATCCCAGTCAGAATCCAGTCGCATCCCAGGATCCCTTTGGATGAAGTAAACAGCCAACCCTCAATATTCAATCAGAATCTCAGCTTCATGTGGGCAATGAAAGGCGCGTGGATGGGGGGAGACAAAAAAGACCATTGGAAAATGTAACTTGGAGTGGTCTGTCAGAGGGAAATCCAGGATTGACGCTTCATCAAAGCAAGTCATTTTAATTTCAGAGTATAACGTTTTTCACAATTTGATATGTTTGTTTCATGGGTTAGATATGGCACCTAAAGGCAAGTGAGTCCAATCTCAGGAGCCAATTGAAGATTGTGAGTATGACCAGTCTTGATTAATTTTTTGATCTATTGACTGATGATGTGCATGGCAGGTGATGAACGTTATGCATCTTCACCTCTGGTCCATAAAGAGAAAGTCACTGGACATCCTCATCCATATGTCTCCAAACCAAGAACAGCTCATTCCAGTTCATAAAAAGAAAAAATTGTGGATGATGAGGATGAGAACATGTCTCCGACTCAAATGGAAACAAATGATGAACCAAGGAGGGACAATTTCGCAGCGCATGAGCATGGCACTCAGTCAAATAGTGAGTTCACCCATCCTCAAATGCCCCTTGCCCAGAGTATGCTTGAACAATCCAAGGTCAGACAGCAAAGGAACCAGGCTTGTAAAGCTCACAATATGACAAAACGTGCAAGCCAGAAGGAGCAACAAAAATGGCTGAAAGCAGAGCTTCCAGAGAATGTCCATGGAATGAGATCAGCAGTACATGCCCATTTCCTGTTCCTACTCAAAGTTAGGGATAAGTATTTTTCCTCACTACCAGCACCACCCATCACAGAAGAGCATGAAATTGCAATTCAAGTGGCTGGTCATCTCAGATATGTCCCCAAGGATGTTTTCAATGAGCCATCAACACAGGTTCAGTCTCAGGGTTTCCAAAGCTACTGCGAAAATGAGCTCCACAAGCTAGGACTAAAGCAATTCACTTGGGACTGGGAAAGCTCATGGCAACATCCACTCAATGAGCTGATGTCTATGGTGTTTTACCGTACATTCCGTCTTGCACTTGTCAGCACCAAGTATCATCATTACTGTTGGAACAAGGATCATAATAACTATGGGGTCGTGGTGGCTTTAATGGAGCCATATTTCACTTATTTGAAAAGAGAATGGAAGTCTATTCAAAAGGATGCCAAGTATTTGGTTAAAAAGAAGGAAAATCACAAGCTCACAAAGATTTGTCAAAGGGTTAGTTACTGTATCTCTTCTTCATTGTGAGCAAATACTGATGATGAGCTAGTTGATTATGTGCAGATATGTGAGCGCCATCGTGAATGGTGTGATACGGCTAAATTTCCCATTCTAGCATCACAATTCAATGACCCTTGAGTATGCTCAGATACTGAGGAGGTACTGGAAAATGGCCATCAAGTTTACCGCAAAGTGGGATAACGCTGGCGCTCCCAGTTATTTAATGAATTGTTATTAAAAATGGATTGAGACATAGAGTTTTGTAATTGGATTAAAAAAAAGGGTAAAAAACTATTGATAGATTTCCAGAATTACAATCAACAGATGATGGTGATATTCTGGAAGGCCTATCACTTTAGGTATTTGATCATGATTGGCTCAAGATCTGTAGTAAGATGCAGACTAGAGCCCTCAAAATACTTGACATGCCAGTAATTAGGCCAAATGGTGATGCTCTGCAATGACTTAGTAAGATAAATGTATAGCACCATTACAAATTAACATTTTGTGAATTATTTGTGCAGGTGTAATACAATCTGATTATTATTTCTTAAAGATGCAATAACTTTCTAAAAATGTCAGAATATAGACAACATGAGTTGTAATGTATCACCATCTCCCTTATAAATAAGACTCTATTGCTCATTTTCATTGAGGAAATATTGAGGGAGTTCAACTCAGCTCATGGTGTTCATAATTGTGGACCTGTGCCAGGGTGAGCAGGTGTTATCAACTTGGTCAAACACAAAATATATAATATCAGTAAGGCTCACGCAGTTAATGATTCTTTCTTTTCTTGGACCTATTGGTGATTGGAATATAGCATTCCCATAAGGAAGGATTTTAGAATAGCAATACAGTGAGGGTCAAAGATGAGCTTGAAAGGTACCTTCCACATGTTGACCTCAACTGAATGAGGAGTGATATAGTGGATGACCTTTACAGGCTGTTGTTGGCCAATACGAGGGAGTCAATCAACAGCCTGAGCCTCAATGGCTGGGTTCCAATTGGGCTCCTGGAAATGTGGATGTCAGGGTCCTAAAGTCAGGGTAGAATTTTGGGGGTCCCCTCACCATTAAATAGACAATATTAGCACAAGTTATATTGAGGCAAGTTCCAGCTTCGGCAATGGATGCAATCAGTACTTCACATTCAGGATTATTGAAGAAATTCTCCAGTGCCTTCTCGTGTGCTCATGCTGTAATTGTTCCATCAATTTGTGCTGAAAGGATAGAGTGATGGGAAAGTGCAATACCAATTCTACAATAAAAAACAGTCAGATGGATTCATATTAGAAGTAACTCACAAATCAAGTAATTGGGTCCATTGGGTATAAACCACTGATTTGGTTGGACCACACCTTGTTTGTTTGTTCTTCATTAAGCTTTGTAGGAGGTGGAATTTTACTAATTATCATGCATGTTTCCACATCCACAATAGTTTGTGTGATTGTTGGGGAGTAATCCTGAGTGCTCCTGCCCTTGTGGTCTTCCAAATCTGCCTCCGCAATTGTGTTAAGCATGATGTGATGGTTACAACATATTTGCAGCTTATTAATATTTCTGAAAAATTCTCCTGGTCCTTTGCTTTTGGATGATAGGAATTCTTCATATAATGTGGAATATTCTTGCTGCATGGTTGGGTTGAGTGTGAGTAGCTCATACTGATGGCTAATAGTGGGGAGGAATTTGAGATGTGTAGTTTTGGTGTGGCACAAACTTAAATGCCGCAATGCAAAATGCAAAATATTATTGCAGCCTTTTCAAAGACTACTCAAGATGAATGGTGACCAGTTATCTTGATTGGAGCTCTGGAGTTGAGTGATGAATGATATTATGCCAAAATGGTCATAAATGGTGTTGTGAATAGGTGTGCCCGTTAAACATATTCAACAGGATGAAAGGAGGCTATTAATGGCACAGTGAGTGGCAGTGTATTGAGAGCAAAAAAAGCTATAAGATGGGGGAAGGGTTACTGGATATAAAAGGTAATTTTAATCATTTAAGCTCAGACACTCACTGTGCTTCATCCAAAATTATACGATGCCAATTGATTTGAAAAATGCATGATGTAGAGGTATTGGTTTGCTTAAATTCTTGGGTGATAGTATTGTAAGAAGTGATGATGATATCATATTTTAAGATGTCAGCCTTGGATAATGAGTGACAAGTGGGACCATGGTAGACTTTGGCATGCAGCGCTCCAGCCTGAGCATGCTTGGATATTTCTGATTGCCAGTTGGTAATTAAGTGAGGGGGGCAGATGATCATGGTGGGCATGGAGCGATGGGGGTTTGCAATCAGCCGCTCCTTAAAGGTACCAATTAGAGCAATTGCCTGAATGGTTTTACCTAATCCCATATCATCTGTCAGCAGTCCTGCAAGAGGGGTATTGGTCGAAAGGGATTCAAATGAGCTAACAACCTTGTTTGTAATGATGTGCCTGGCATTAAAAGTGGATCCTGGGGGTGAGGTGGCCCAAAGGTTACGGGCTGATTGGCCATTGAGGATTTCTCGATCCCAGAGAAAAGCTAGTCCAGTCCTTTGATGAGGGATGAGGGGGGTTTGAATAATGGAATGGGGAGGTCTGATCCACTGGGTAATTGTCCCAGTTTTTTCTTGGAAATCAATGATGAAACAGCAGGATATGAAGCTGGCGTCGAGTTGGAAGCGGGAAATGTGGGAGTAAAGAGTTGACATTGACTATGAGTATTACAGTCATATTCTTTGGGCATTTTAAGCTTGAAATCTTGTGTTCAAAAGCTTTCCATTATGAATAGAATGTTTGGATACCATGTGAAGAGCATCAATGCTAGATTGGGTTTCTGAGATGAGGAGGGATCATTTGTGTCAGTCATAAATACTCCCTCAAAAAATAATATTTGAGTAGGATTGGCTTGGAAATTTTCAATCCATGCCCCACCAGGACCACATTGCATGAATGCTTTTGGTGCCCCAAGGAATGGTATCAACGTTTTGGAAAGGGTTCCAGGTAGAGAGCCAATAGCACGCTGGTGATTGGGGAGATATACAAATATGTTGTGCTGATTGTGCCATAGGATAATCCAAGAAGCTAAGTGGGAATTATCAGTATTTAAGGTTATATCACTATTTATTTGAATACAAATATTAATAATCCCAATGCAAAGTGGTTGTGAAGGGGTTGAAATGATGGCTATTATGAACTATTTGGGGACAGTTGGAAATTATATGATCAGGAAGGGGTAGCTAAAGGGAATGAAGATGAATAAGCGCAGGTGGGGAACTTCTATGAGAGGCAGCAATGGGCTCAAGGGGGGATGCCCTGTGGTTATTTGCATGGTCTTGATGGAGGTGGGCCTCTTGGGCTCATGATTTTCATATCCGATTTGGGGCATATATCAAGGCAAGGTGGCCAAAATGTGGGTGCACCGATATGACTTCTGGATCTGCAGCAAGTTATGCAACCTTTGGTGGAACAAGGTTGATATTAGCATATCCAAAATTGGGTGGGCATATTAGAGGCATGCAGCCATGTTCGCTGGTGTGACAGCAAAAAATGAGCGTATCTTCCCCAGGTTAATTGTCGCACAGGGTCCTACTGGGAAATGTTGGTGGTTTCAAAGGGCAATCTCACTGTGGGGGTGTTTGTGGGTGGGTGGGTGAGATATGTTTGGTGGCATGCCACCAAACATGAGCTTGGTTTTTCCTGAAGTTTTTTGCTGACTGATGCCTACTGGGCTTCCAGGGGGGAATGTGTGACATGATCAAAGGGGGTGCCGGCCATGTACCGTCATCCACATATACATTCACCCCTATTGCGTTTGAGGCGGGTACTAATTCTCCAAGATTGGCATCAGGGTCTTTGCCTCACGCGTGTACAAAACTCTGGCAAAAGAGGCCACCCGCCCAAGGGAATTTTTGGTGGCAAGCCAGGCGCCACAACTTGCGCGGGGCACATGAGAATGTGCATAAAATGACCCATGGTGGAAGATCCCCACACAAACATAACCAGCCTCAGCAATCATAGGCCGGGATTCTTCTAATGCGGATTAGGCTGAAGCAAATCCATTCTGATTGACCTCAGGTTTCCCTGCATGAGCAGGTGAGCATCTGCAGTCAAGCTGACCACCCAACCAAGAAAATAGCTGGTTGAAAGACTGGCAGTAAAATGTCTTCCAGATGTGTAAAAGTTGCCTGCATATGACCCGTCGGGGGTGCGTATGAAAGCGTGTGGCTGCCCGTCAATGAGCACGTGCAATTAACAAGCGCGGCCAGTCAAAGCTTGCCCCAACAATGGCACCAGAGTGAATCCACTGTTTGTGTATGACCCAAATAATAATTCATCCCATTATGACCCGCTTTCATTAACTTGGATTACACCCGCATCTGTGCCGTAGTTAGGCAGAGCTGTCCAACAAGGTGCATCAAAGGGATGCAGTTGAGATATATGACTCAATGGCTTGACGTGATTGCATGTTACATTGCTGAACAGCTTTTGCTCTTCCCCGCATCATACATTTACAAAGGTGTACTGCGTACTACAGTGTTGGCTGTACAGATTAGGAAGGTGTACTACTACTTCAGCCTGCATGCATATAGCCAATGGGTATCCACCTTCCGATTGTTAGCATATACGTTGCTCATGTGCCACATGCTCAGCATTCCGTTTCACCCAATTTGCACACGCAAGCTGAGCATGTCATGGTCAAAAGCACCATGTGGAAATGCTCAGTAAAGCCATGGTCTGGACCATTTTTGCAATAGTTCATTGGAAGGCTCAGTTTGGAGCATTTCACCAAAGCATGTGAAATGCTGCACCTGGCTGAAATGTCATCTGATGCTGTGCCAAATGCTCAGATTGTGTGCTTACAAAAATGACCTAGCCATTGCTCAGCATGGTGCATTTGATATTGTTATATCGATAGTTCAATTACTGTGCAATTAAAATGTTCAGCCACTGAGCATTTCAATTGTGACCCAAAAGCAAACCTGAGCAATGGGTCGAGGCAAGCTCACGCTGTATTCACTTGTCTTACAGCCCCCCCTTTGTTCAAACACTATCACCAGGCCATACGGCCAGTAATCTCGCCACGGTCACTTGTGACCAAATGCACTACGTGCATTTCTGCATGGGGCACTTGTGCATTGCACCCACCATGCACATTCAACAACGGCCTCACGACCACCCTCCTGGGTGATCAGGTGGCTATTTAAGGAAACAAAGGGTATTTGACTGAGCTTGAAAATTCAATCAATTGCAATACTCAGCCAAAACCCCATTGTTCTTCTGCCTCACGCGAGCATTTCCCTTCTCAGTTGCAGCATTTGCTGCGACTGAGCTTCAGTTTTGCCCACACGCCTTGAAGCTGAGACTTTTGTGGGTGCTGCAACTGCTGAGATTGTCTCAGCTTAACCATGGTATAAAAGACCATCTTCACACAACAAGCCCTTCACTTTCTTTCTCGCCTGCTGTTGTCTTTCTTTTACATATTCCCCTTGGTCTTCCTGCCTTTCCACTCTTTTCTTTTGCACTCCAAGAAACCCACTCCCCTTCCTTTTGCCTGTTTGTTTTTCCTGCTGATCCTTTCAGAACCCCACTCCTATCCACCGCATGTGTTACCTACATTTTAAACTTTTGTTGACATCATTTTCTGATCTTAATACTTATTTTTATTCTCTTCCAGACTTTTAAAGACTTCGGACTAGAGCATCTTTATTTTGTTTCCGTTTTTAATTTATCTAATTCATTGTACGTTTTCATTTTCTTTCTTTATTTTTTACTTTCTATTCAGTTACTAACCTCAATTGTTTTGTTTTTAGATGTTTTGCACTTTATGCACCAAGCGGGGTATCCCCTGCATTTGTTGTCCACCCCTTCTGACCACGCGGCCAGAGGAGTTCTTGCCCAAGATGCCCTTGCGAGGACTCCTTTGTGGTCAACAATGATGAAGCCATATCCGAGCGCAAATGGACACCGGGACCCCAAGCAGGCCAACGGGAACAATTCCGGACAATTAGCCCTGTCCCCTCAAGTATTGATTTGTCCACCCCCCCTCCTAGGCCACCATCCGATGGTCACTTCACTCCTTGACCTGAGCGAAGTGATTATCTGGCCAATGAAGGATGGCAATGACAAGAGGACATTCAAGCTTGGGCCGATTGTCACCGATGGGATTCAAATGCCAAAGTAAGTTTTCTTTCTCCTCCTTATCTCATTTGTCTTCACGCAATAATACTGACTTTTTTCCGTTACTCATAGAAAAAAACCCCAAATCCCCCCTGACAAGACTCTCCTGTTCCTAGTTTGCCTCGCGAGCAAACCCCGCGGCAACCCACTCCAGGCCCAAGTGGCACCCGATGGTCAGAGGAATTATTCCGTGGTAAGAAGCCAAAGTTTCATTTCATTTTCACTTTCACTTTTGAGTCAAGTTAACTGAATCTTACTCCTTTTTAGAACCCTCCCAAACCAAAGAGCCACCTATTCCTGGCACGAGTCCATCCTCCCAACCACCTGAGGAGGATACGCCTCGTGAGCCAGAACCTGAGGTGGCTCCTACGCAATCCACAGAGGAGCCTTTTGGTAAGTCACCACTTCTCTTTCTTCACTCCTCTTAACTTTTCTTCAACCATCTCCAGCTCGTCCCGCCACTCCCCGCTTCATAATTATCATCAACAATACGCCCGTTGGTTCCCCCCCAGTGCAAAGCCCCTCTCATTCCCACAATGAGGCTCGCCAGGAATTCACCGACTTTGATGATTCCTTGAGCCATTATCCACAAATCAATCAACCGAATCTTGTTGGAGGATCGCTGCTTGCTCCACATGATTCCTTTCATGGATGCAACTCATCAAAATGAGATGCACCGGGAATTCCGGTAGGAACTAAACTCCCTCCTTTCCCAGGCACTGGAGGCTTATCCAAAGGAGGACATCACCGGGATAGTCTCCAAATTCCTAGAAAAATAGAAATTTAAAAAAAAAATCTCATTATTTCCACTTTTTATCTTTTGTAATACTTTCTTTTAAATAAATTATTTGTATTCAATCATTGTTATGTTCAATTTCTATTACATTCTTTGTTCACGTGAAAATTATTTATTTTCTCCTTAGAGAAAATCCCTGATTGCGTGAGAATTATTTTTGTAAGTGCCCCACCAAAAGTTTGAGTGAGTATTTGTTTGTGTGAACCTCTTTTGCCAAAAATGTGCCAATAGTCACTGTTACCGTCTCCTATATTTTCTTCCTCCATGGTTTAGACCCATATCAAATCTTAATTGTAAAAAAGCGGGAGGTTCCCGCATGTGAGCAATCCACTCCAGATTTGTGAGACATTGCCTTTCCTATGGTCACATGTTATTAATCTTAGTCATGTATTGAATTGTTTAAACTGTAGGGAACCTTCACAAGCGTGAGGATTGGTGTGTGAATTGTTGGGAGCCTGCACCGCCGTAGGGGGTTTTTTGATTTGTCAGGAGCTCGTGCAAGTGTAATGATTTGTGTGTGAAGCATTGGCAGCCTGCATAGGCATAAGGAACCCTTAGAATTGTCGGAACCTGCACAAGCATAAGGATTTGCATGTGAAGCATTGGCATCCTGGACAAGAGCAACAAACCAGGACATATGTACAATGGCATGCCACCATACATAATCCACTTCACCCCATCTCCCGCACTCCAAACCATCCAATCCTGGCGTATATTGTCCTCTGCCTTACCCCAACACACATGCAAATCTCCTCATTCTTTGAATTGGCATGAGATTGTATGACCATTCCTTATTTGATAGCCCTCTCCCTCGCCAATCTCATAATAGCTGTGGCTTTTTTGGCACATTGTTTTTGCCAACCTCCTTGAGCATTGTGCGGACATACCCACTAGTGTTGTGCTGGATCAGTATAGTTAACAAATGTACTACTGGCCCACACTACCTGAATGAGCCCATGACAATTGGATAGATCAATCCAAAAATGCTCATTTGGGAAAATCAATTTTCCCCCTGTATACCGCATTGACGCATCTCTTTGAATTTGGCTAGTCCCCTTATCAGCTTAAAACCACCATCCCGAAGCATACATCGATGCATCCTTATCAAGATGAGGTGAGTTTTTGAATCCATTCATGGTGAAAGTCAGTGTGGAAGCAAACTCACATGCACCCTGATTTGCGGGAATATCGCCTTCATAGTTGACTTGATCAAAAGACAGAACCCCCAATGAGTTGTAGCAATTTTGAATCTTCTCAAATAAATTATCCCCAAAATATTGTAAGGGTTGACCTAGAATGCAACCCACCGAGCTAAGATTGGCACCTCAGTTCCACCATTCATATTTTGTGTTTTCAATTTTCCTGACACTTCCATACAGACCAAATTGTTCATTCCTTGTGCTGCATTTTCCCCACCCAATTGAAAACATAAATCCCTCCAGTAATGCTCCATTTGTTGCAATAGGGTCGGTGAATCTCTTTTTGCGAGATAAGAATTGTGATAATTCATCCCATTGATTGACCTCGACTTCACTCATTCTTGTGAATGGTCGGAATTCAACAAGGGCAATGAGTAATCCGGTTGAAGAGAAAATTGCCACATGGCCAAAATGAATGTGTTTGATCTGATTGACATCCACAAGCCTCCAAATTTCACTTGGGGTCGTATTTTCTGATACTGGCATTGATATTTGTGCTGTTGGGCAAGAGGAGGAAAACAACCTATTTATTTGGGTTGTTTTGCACTCATTTGTCTTTTGGGATCTCCCACTATTCCCAAGTGGTTGAGGGATCACTATGTGTTGAAGCAGAAAAGATATCAAATACTGCTTCCTGCCACCTGAAGCTAAGGAGTTTTGAGTCCAGAATGGTGCCCAATGCCCAAGGAGCTATATTTGGCACACATCCTTTGACTTCCCTGTTGGAGCCCACATGACATTGGCACAATCTGAACTGACTAAAGCCAATGTTCTTCCGTGGGGCCCAATGAGGGTGCCATATATATTTGGAAGAATATATATATCCATATATATACACTGAGATTAAGCAAGCAACTCACAATTTCCTTCCTCAGCCCAACGCTTTCCCGCAAGTTGCCTTTTACACTCTTTTCCTTCTTTTGTGAATGGCATGCTTGCAGTGGAAAATGAAATGAAACCAAATGATTACTGATTTATTAATATCACCTAAATTGGATTGTGGTTGATGAATCTTTTTTAATTGCAGCTAAAAAGAAAGATCACACTGGACCTTTGCAAATTCGCAATCTCAAATTCCTGAACCTGAAATTTGCAGTGGATAGTGCATTATTCAATTTGACATATTGATGTTCCCATGCAATCACTTTCCAATCCAACCATGTGGAATATTGCAAGCACGCGCGAATGCAACATGCATCCTGCTGCGGATTCCTAGTTATCCTAGTCCTCTTGAAAGTCACAGGAACATTTGGCCTATTATGGGCTGGCGGGAAGTGATAAACGCAAATTCCCGCAATGCCCCCGCATGTACTACTTGCGGGCACAACTGCCTGACTCCGCTTGCATCTTGTCAGAGTCTTTTCAATGGTGTACGGAGGCATGCTGCCATACAATTACTATTGGTATTTAGACTGTGGCATCCGGGAAGTCATGATTATTAAATTCATAAATAACTTTGCAAAATTCAATCAAAATCTATTTAGTACAAAGCTAATCTAAAATGGGTCAATCCTGGTTGTGAGTTTAGCTGACCTGGGTACAGTCAAGGTGACCTCATCACTTGAACCAAGACCGCGCTTTGCCACCCAGGCATCACCAAAGTCTAATACTAAGCATCGTGAAAATTCAAGTCTAAGAGGTAAAGTGGGGTTAAAAGACTCTGATGAGAAGAAACTTTTACTCAGTAAATTACACATATACTTATTAGTACGTAGCCACACTGGCTCCACTAGATTTTTACCCTCTGAAAGTTTTTTGGAAATGTCAATTAGTGATAAGGCCCCTTCAACTGAGCTTGTTCTCCAGTCATCTGAGCATACCATCAAATCATGAACCCCCGCCACACAGAATGCCGCTAATATACCATAGAAAATTTGATTTATTCTGAGATTCTTGTGACATGTCAAAAGATCTTTGATGGCCTCATTTTTTTTTGAGTTTGTGAGTTTGCCTTTGATGCCATTAACTTCAACCTTTGTATGTGCATGTACCATGTTTTACGCAATCATCAAATGGATAACTGTATCCATTAGATCCTCCAGGTTCTTGTGCAGCTTTGTGGATATCTCATTGTCAGCCCCGCCACCCTCAATGCTGATCTGGGTTGCATGTTGCTTTGATTCACTCAAGCAGGAGGCAAGGTATTCAACGGCTTCCCGTTTGAGTCCAAGAGGATTGGTCAAATTTGATGTGGGTGCAATCATATTGTATGAGACTTAGTTAATGGATTCAAACATAACATTTGCCCAAAAATGTTTAACTGGATTGGCGCGGTAAAGAAGGCTCTGAACCATTTTGAAGAAGGAGTGTTCAGATTTTGGGAGATTATCTGGAGGTTTAGCTGATTCCTTCATCAATTTGAGATTCCAAATGTTGTGATCAAGAAATGCTTCTGTTTCTGTTGGCTTAAAAAATTCTAACCCTGTATATTGCAATTTATATCACCAGTCAACAGCCAATAATCATGTATCATGCACAAAGATAAAACTCACCTGCCATCTCAAGGTCCTCCAGCCAGGCCAACATTTTAAGCTCTCAGTTACTGATCCCCTTAATACCAACGGGCAGGAATTTATGAGCATCCTTTGTTGGTAAATTGTCCCATTGATTTTTGTAAATACTATTGATATTATCAAGCCCCATTCTCCATGATTGTGGAGTAATATTGGAATGATAATTCAAAATTCCTGCAAACTCTTCCATGCGGGATAAAAATATTCCTTGAAAATTACCAGACGATGACACTTTGGGCTCAGGGTCAGGAATTATATCAGTCATATCTTGTCCCGTTGTATCATGTTTAATTTTCTCCCTTTCTTGAAAGGCTTGAATATTCGAAGGAGAGGCAGGAGGAGTTTCATCATGGATTGTTTCATTGAGTATTGGGGAGCCTTCAGTATGTGGAGCTTCATCATGGATTGTTTCATTGAGTATGGGGGGGTTCAGTATGCGGAGGTTCATTATTGATATCATCCACTTCAAAATTGATCATTTCATCACCTTGATCCCAAGAATCCTTTGCGGCTTCAAAGGCACAGCGTTTTTTGTTTGTTTTTCTGGTCGCATGTATATTTGGTCTTTTTCCTAATACTTTGCCTGGAAATCCAATTACAACTCGAGATCCTCCAGGTAGAGATTCTCCCACCTCCACACCTGCCCATATATTGTTAGCAGGTATTTTTATCAATTTTGCTTTTGAATTAGTAATGGACTTACAGTTCAAATCCATTTTGAGGAGGCTCATGGCTTCAGCAATCTTTTGACGCACATAATCAGGAATTTTACTATCATTTTGTATTTCTTCAAGCCTTGGGATTGTTTGAGCAATTTTGGAGACACATTGTTCCTTGGATATAATTTCCACCTCCCCACTGAAAATTATATCATCTTTCCCATCATCTTCTGTTGGTGCACAAGGTTCAACAGTCTATTCCTTCTCATAACTTTTAAAATTTGGTTTCTGAGAGCTTGGAGGCTGACCTGAAATAAAGGCTATGACACAATATCAGGTTTTGAGAGATTTGAAATATTCAAGATGGATGCATACTCACATTCTGGAAGAACTGGTGGATCTTGATTATCTTCATGTGACTGGCTCTCTACTTCAATGCCTAATTCATGACTACTGGCCATATCAGAGATTTCACTTCCACTCTCTGGGGCTGAAGTTGGTCATTCATTGAATTCATTTGAATTTCCCGGGGTTTGGGCCATAGCGGAGGTAGTTTATTAAGCAAAGAGATGGTGTCAAGTTGGTTGATAACTTGTTTGAAAATTTTTGAATAAAAAGATCCAAATTGAAGAAAAAAGGTGGAAGTAAAATAAGCTTAAAATAATTGATTCTTTTTGAGGTAATATTGGATAATTTTGGAGATTTTGAAAGAAGTTAAATATCAATTTAAAGCAGTTTAAGAGCTATTGAATATTCTAGAAAAAATACATTTTAGAACCAAAATCTGACCAAAATAAACCTGCACATCAACAGACTTGGAACCTTCTATTGGAATTGTATTGCATTTGGAAAAGATGATTTGTCGGGAAATTCAAGCAGGTGATGTGTTGCAAATTATTTCATATCATTCAAATGAAATCACTTCCCTGTGAGACATTGAATAAAGTTGACTAGTTTGAAACCTACTAAAGTCAGCTTTTGTACTATTCAATGCCCATGAGGTAAGGACTAAGCAAAGTGTTCCATTTGAATGATATGAAATAAAATGGTATTGTCAGGGAAACAGGAGACACAATTCTTGTCTTAAATATTCCACTTATTAGGTTTTAATTTGTGAGTCTCATGATTTAAACCCTAACCACAACATTGTGAATATACTGACCAATTTCCCCTTACGTCCTGTTAGCAGAGAAGGCCACTCAGCATATTTCGGCAATTGCGTTCATCGTGTACACCAACAATCCACCGTACACTATGGATTTAATACAGAAGCGTAAGTATAAGTGGTGTTAGGAGCATGTTGGGAGGGCACTGCGCAAGCGTAAGGATGGTAATCTGTGTCAGAGGCATTTCGGGAGGGTACTACACAAGTGTAAGGATCATAAGTGGTGCCGGGAGCATGTTGGGAGGGCACTCCGCAAGCGTTGTGGGATAAATAATAGGCAGTACCTTGAGGGGGAAATTATTGGTGAGTGTGTTTTGAATTTCAGAACTAGCCAATAACCATGGGTGCTAAGGTGTATTAGCTGCCCCTCTAAGTATACTGAAAAAGATACCCTTTTTGATGAGATCACAAATCAATTATTTAGTTTTGTGCCTTTTCAATTAGAGAATTTTCTTCAGCAGTCTCTATCAGTCTGTCAATAAAAAAGATCACTATTATAATAATGGTATAATTTAATATATTTTTTTTAATAATTTAGGTTTTCTTAACTTTCTTGTTATTGATTATAATTCTTTTTAATTAATTTTACTAGTATTCCTTCTTTCAATACCTGAGATATTTTAAATAATATTGTTTAAGATCACTATTAATATTAATAATAATCTTGATAGCTAGCTAATACTTTTAAAGGTGATTTAATAATACTATAAATATAGCTATAATAATTTAAGGGTAAGATAATTCTTTAAGGTTGGTTTTGTTTAATATAAGGGTAAAATATAAATGATATAATAGTAATATAATACTATTAGGATCAATATAAATATAATCCAATATACCTAAAAGGCTTATGATATAAGGTATAAGGGTAAGATGATATCCCTTCTATAAATAAGGGTTATTGATAAATTAGATAAGATCACTATTGATAATATCTTCCAACACTACTTCAGCACTACTACTATAATGGTAAGACTATTTAAATAATATTAAACTCTTTCATTAATATTATAAATATCTTTCATTGATTAATCATAAATAACCCTATAAGATACTGAGTCTTGCTACTGATCTTTTTCAATATAAATACTAGATTATCCTACTAGAGAAGGGATGGATTGATCCTCAAGATTATTGTCTGAATCAGAAGCATGGGGGGAAAAACAGGGAGAGAGGCCCTTTATTTATACCTTTTGGGCCCTCCATAGAGCCTTCCAAAAACAAGGGACTTAGAAAAAATTTCACCTTGAGACATTTTTGCTGGTGGGTAAATTAAAAATGGTGTCATTTGATCAAGATATTGCACCATATTTTTGGTTGATTGCACCATTCTGAACCTTATTATTGTCAGTGCACAGCCTTGAGATATTTTTGCTAGTGGTTAAATTTGGAATGGTGTCATTTGTTCAGGATATTGCACCATATATTTGGTTGATTGCACCATACGTTTTGAACTATACTCTTATTTTAACTAAACTCTATTCTTATTATGCACAGCCTTGAGACATTTTTGCTAGTGGTTAAATTTGGAATGGTGTCATTTGATACAGATATTGCACCATATGTTTGGTTGATTGCACCATTTTTTTAAAACTGTATTCTTATCTCTACTAACTTTATTTTTCTTCTTCACAGCCTTGATCTGTATTCAGTTGAGTATTTCTCTATGTAAAATTTAATTTGTAAATAATACCTGTAATGTTTGGTTATGGTAGTTTAAGTGGGGATTGAGTAATGTAACACTATGTTAGCTTATATGTAAGTGTTTTTTTTTATGTCAAGACATGTAACACATGATCCTGTAAGAGTAATGGTGTCACTTATGTAATATTACACATGTTCATTCATATTGAACATTTAGACAAGCTGCATTATCTTTAAGCATATTCTTGTACCTAGTATAGAGTGTATAGTATCATTTCTCTTCTTTAATCCATGATATCTAGAAAATTATTGACATTATGGGGTTGAGGCAATATGTGACTATAGGTAAAATTTGATGTAGATTCCAGTGGAATACTTGTTTTTGTTATTTTAATACAATTCTCTTGCTTTTTCTTGCATTTTTTTTTAATTTTATCTTTTACTTTTTATCTTTATTTTCTTTATATATATATATATTATTATTATTGATCAAAGTTTTAGCTTTGAAATTGTGGATTTGAACCTTGGAAGAACTGGTATGGAATACCACATCCCCCTCTCCATTTAATGCTGTCCCCAGCATTCAAGGTGATAATCCACTTACTTTTTTTTAAAAAAAAATCAAACATTTCCCCCCCTTTTTTTGAATAAAAGGATTTTTATTCATCAAAGTCCTCTTCATCTTCAAATTGAGATTCATCTTCAACTTCCTCTTCTCCTTCTTCCTCTTCTTCCTCTTAGTCCAACTCTTTTCCTCTTGGATAGAACTTTTTTATTTGACTTGCTGCAAACCTTCTTGCTAGCTTTGTACCATCTAATTCTTCCAGCTCATATGGACCATTGTTTATTTGTCTCACAACTCTATAGGGTCCATCCCATCTATTATTGAACAATAATCCCCATTGTGACTCTAATGCTTTATTGTATACAAGAACAATTTCACCTGGATGAATTGGCTTTCTTATTTGATGTGCTAATTTCCTGTCCCAATATTTTACTGAATCCTCCCTGGCCTTTTTCAATTTCTCTTTTGCCCTTTTTCTTATTTCTTCTTTTCCTGATAGCTGTTCAGCTCTTGCTTCCAATATATCTTCTGTTGATTTGACTTTGTGCCATTCAATTGATAAGTATGTTTTTGCTTCAATGTCTATTGGTAGTACTTCCTTTTGACCAAATTGAAGCTCAAATGGGGAGTAACCTTTTGTTCTTTTGGTTGATATTCTGTCAGCCAATGTAACCAAAGGTAAGTATTCTTTCCATTTTGAACCATTTTCACCACACATCTTCACCAATGCATCCTTCAATTGTTTATGCCCCCTTTCTACCATTCCTTGTGACTCAGGGTAGTAGGGTGTTGTTACCCTTATCTTTGAGCCTGCTTTTTTTACTGCATCTTGTAGTTCCTTTCCAAACTCAGGCCCTCCATCTACTGTGACCTCTTTTGGGGCTCCATACCTGCAAATCCATTCAGAAGTGAACCATTCTGATACTGACTTTGCTGTAAGCTTTACTAAACCAATTGTCTCTGGCCATCCTGAGAAATCATCCCTGGCCACTACTAAATACTTCCATCTTCCTGCTTTTACATGTACTGCATCTATACTGACTCTTTCAAATAATGTTGAGGTGAATGAGATTCTTCCTGCCTCTTTTTGGTGATAATGACTTCTCTTTTGACAAGCTTTGCAAGATTTGACCCATTTTTTGACTATTTTCTTCATTCCTTCCCACCAAAATCTTTCTTTAACTCTTCTGTATGTTTCATTTTCTCCTCTGTGTCTGTAAGGTTTGACTATGAAACAATAAGTAAAAATTACTAATTTATTACTTATTGTACTCTGAATGTCCTTATGAATTGAATAAATAAGATTAAAAATATAATAATAATAAATAATTATTATTATTATGGTGTAAAATAATTATATTATTAAGTAAATATAATAATATAATTTATATTATGAAAATATAATATAATAAATAAATATATTAATATAAAATAATTAATATATTTAAAAAGCTCTTTATTATTGTTACCAACAAATAATAAAGGCGTAAAAAATTGCTTTTTATTAATAAAAAACAATTAATAACAATAATATTACTAAAATTAAAGTTATGAATTAATATAAATACTATTTATATTAATTAAAGAATTATTAAGAGAGTAATAATAGAGAAATTATTATAATAAGAGAAAATAACCTACTTTTAACACTTAATATAATAATTTTGAAATATTTTACGCCAAAAAAATATAAATACAACTTTTTTCAAATTGTTTTTACAATAAAAATAAAGAAGATTACAAATTATTCTGGATTTTAACGTGGAAATGAGTTTTTAAAGAGATTTTCAGCAAAAACAATTAAATAAATGATTTAATCACGTCAAAATAGATGATTACTACAAGGTGGTCTTTGGTCTTTAATAATATAATAGTTTTATATATAAAGAATAAAGAAATTACCTTTGATTTAATTAATTTAATGTTTTTGATGTGTCTGAGGGGAAAATAGAGTAAAAAGAGCTCTATTTATAGTAAATACCTCCCTCCTAGAGTCCAACAGGCTTCTAGTAGACGTGTACTGATCATACCCACTGGAATTGATCAATATTTCAAGGTTTGGAGATGATTACATCATTATCAAACCATATTACATCATTATTACACCATTATTTAGAGTTATCACTATAACTCTAAGTTTGATGACATCAGAGTCTTGGCAGAACCCCAAATTTCGTGGATTTTATTAGTTTTAATCATGAACTAATAGTATTCACCAATTTTATCACTCTTAAGACTGTTAAACTTAATTTAAGGTTACTGTGAGTGATCATAACTGCTCAAATTAAGCTCAAACTTTGATCCTCAATAACTTTCAAGATTTACACGCTACAGCAATTTGGAGAGTTAATTCTGATAGCCTGGCATAACCTTATTATGCTTCCAAGAGCTTTTCATTACATCATCAAAACTCTAATTTTGATGATTTTTCTTGTAACTCATCTTTTCTGTCGAAATTCAATATTTTCAACTTCAAACCTTGATTTCAGGGGGTTATACCCTGAAATTCATAATAAAAATTACATCATTCTTCACGAATGAACTAGTAGAATCCAACTGTATACTTTTTTTAAGTTTGGAACACTTTCACAACAAAGTGGTCAACAGCTCTGTTGATTTTTATCAATATTTCATCATAGGTTCTAACCTTGCTTATAATTTGTAAAATAAAGTTCATATCTGTGTTCTTACAGTAATTAAGTGGCAACTTTATTTTTGGTTCATCATTCTATCATGTATAGTTTAGGAGATATTAGCTATGATCCTAATAACTCATTAAATATTGACTTTACAGATATGCCATAAAAATGGTATATGTGTATTTTACCATGGGGAATCCAATGGTATAATTTATTTTACATGTTGATTCATTGGTTTTTAAGTTAAACCAATTTTTGTACCAATTTTTGTTATTTTTTGTATATTTAAGTAATTATTTTTAATGTATAATTATTCTAAGTAATTTTAATATAATTATATTAAAGGTATAATTATTCTAAGTCTTTTTTGTGACCTTATTGGGTATGTGGTCATATCTCAAAGGCTCACAGTGTCCCATTTCTTCATGTAATGATTTTAATATTCTTCTTTGAGAACTCTGACTTGACACAACTACTTGTGGATTTGGTATATTTCTTCTTTTGAGTTGGCCTTCCTCCAGAAAGAAATTTGATGAATTCTTTTTAATTTTTTTGAAGTCATCCTCTTTACTACCAAAGGGCCTTTTCAATGTATTTAAGTATTCCACCATTCTTTTCCAAAATCCTTCTTGCTTTGATGGTAGCTTTATTCCTGCCAATTTTATTATATTATTATGTTTTACTCCAAACCCTGGGTGTGGTTTTATCCATTCTTCTTCTTCATCAAGATCAGATTTTTCTTTTTCTTCATCTTCTGACTGAGGTCTTCTTGATAGCCCATCTGGCATTGTAAAGGTCTTCCCTGGCTTATGAACTAAGTCGAAAGAAAACAATTGAATAAATGCAACCCATCTGGTCATTGGGGCATTTGGCAAACAGGGTGAGTTTATCATTTCAATCAAGGCTTTTGCATCTACTTGTAGCTCAAAATGCTGTCCCCAAAGTACTGTTTGGAGTTTCTTGAGCATTTTGGCCACTCCACATAGCTCCAGCTTTGGCTGTGAGTATTTTGATTCCAATCTTGAGAATGTTATTGATTCATAAAGAACTGGTCTGTCCTTTCCTTCTTTGTCTTCTTGAGTAAGTACTGCTCCTGCAGCTATATAGCTTGAGTCTACTGCTAATTTAATCTTCCCTGCTCCCTTTTCATAATCCAAATTTTTTAATGTTATTTCCTCCCCTACAATCTTTCTTAACTTTTCAAATGCTTCATCACATTTAGTATTCCATTCCCATTCTTCATCATCTCTTGTTAATATTCTTAGTGGTGATGCAATCTGAGAGAAATTTTGAGAGAACATTCTAACATATGCACAAAGTCCCAAAAAGCCTCTTATTTCCTTTTTATTAAGGGGCTTTGGCCAACTTTGTATTTTATTAATCTTCTGCTTTGAGATTTTTCTTCCATTCAAAGAAACTACATGCCCTACCATGTCCAATGCTGGCACACAACATGCAAATTTGATACCTGATATGGTAAGTCCTGCCTCTTCAATTCTGAATAATATTCTCTCTAATGTAACTGCATATTCCCAAATGAATCTTCTTATCAAATTATTTTCTTGTGAAGTTTCATTATTATATGTTGATCTTGGACCTTTTATCCCTCCATCATCAATAAAAATTCCTACATTCTCTGGTATTTCTTCTTGAAGTATCCAAGTCATTTGGGCTTGATAAACTGCAACATAATTGGTTGCTCCTTGTGGTAATCTTGTGAGCTGTAGCCTTCCAAGTGGTGTTTCAAATGTAGTTAAGGGTCTTGTAGAAATGTCTAATTCTCTTTCATCATACGCTCCCATTATGTCACCAAGTCCATAATAAGCTCTTCCTGAAAAGGCATCTACAAATTCTTCAATATGTGGTGGTAATCCTGCATCTTTAATTGTTACCTTATCAAGATCCTGTAAGTCATGGACAATTCTAAGTTTTCCATTTGAC
Source organism: Austropuccinia psidii (assembly GCA_023105745.1). Classification (NCBI taxonomy): domain Eukaryota; kingdom Fungi; phylum Basidiomycota; class Pucciniomycetes; order Pucciniales; family Sphaerophragmiaceae; genus Austropuccinia; species Austropuccinia psidii. Next base: position 3,933,182 of record JALGQZ010000014.1, read on the forward strand.
TTTGCAACACAAAATACTGGACTTGTATAGCTGGAGGTAGACTGCTCATACAAGCCTGTTCTAATCCTTTCCCTTACCAACTCAATAAACTGGGGTATTATGGGCTTTGGTATTGGTATTGGCTTCTTTTGCCAAGGTGTATGTGGTATTACTGGTATTTTGTAGGGTTTTCCATATGAATGTTTCAGTAAACCCCTTTCCTCTGCACTGAATGCAATTGCTTTTTCTCTTAAAACTATGACACTCATCAGAAGACTCCTTTCTTCTTCTGAAAGCCATCCAGGTGGTCCAAAATTTATCAATTCAAATCTTTCTTGTGTTATTTTTGATGTGACCATAAATTGAGGTGGTTTTGGTGATAGTGGTGTATTATAAGGGTCTCTTGATAATGGTGGCCTTCCCAAAGGAGGATTTATGTCTTGTGGCATAGGCTCATTAACTGGTTTGACCTTCTTGAGTACTTATTTGTATTTTGCTGCACTATTTTGGTAATCCATTTTGTAATATCACTGAAATTATTCTGTTTTTCTCTTTGATATTTCTATTTTTTATATATTTTTTTCTTTTTAAAACTGTTTAAGTTGAAATCAATATAGTATCAATTCTTCTATTTTCTTTAATTCTTTTCCTTATTCTAATTTTTTAAATTAAATAAATTTTCACTTCTTTTATCTTTTTTCTGTCCAAACATTTGAGGTTGCAGCTTAAGGTCATACAGGACCCTACAACTCAGGTGTGCAGACCCTGTATATTAGGTATACAAAATCCTGCCTTTTTCATGTCATACAAAGACAATAAGACCCCTTGTCCATTTCTTCACAAGGGAGCAGTTTTGTGTCATGCTGAGGACCTCCTGGTCTTCAATTTGACTTGATCCAAGGGCAGTTTTCATTATCATTATATTTTTTTACTTATTTTTCTTGTTAAGTTGAAAGATTCCTTATACTAATATCAACTTGAGCTACCTTGAGGCTTAATAATTCATAAAAAGTTGAGTTTGATAGATATTTATTGCTTCTTTTCAGTCATTACCAATCTCCTTGCATATTTCAATTCTTCATCTTTGTCCTTCTTTCTTCAATATTTTATTCTTCGGCCAATTTATCACATATATTTGAGGATTTTATTTGAACCATTTCAAATCTGACCTCTTCTTTCTTCACATTATTTCTTTAATACCACTACTCCTTTCATGGACTAAAATAAAGAAATAGATTATAAGCCCTCAGGTGTGCCACCCCTGTAGTTTTAAGTCATACAAGGACTTGACATTCCACTACTCCCTTAATGGATTCATTAAATTGCCAATTTTATATATTGAAAGAAATTCTCATAATTTTAGAGCTGAATATGCCTTCAGGATGTTTTTATGATAAGCTTAAAGGAAAGCCAGTCTATATTTATCATCTTCCATTTATTATTATGAAAATTAATCATATCATGATTGAGCTTTTAAGATACTATTAAGATATCTTTTTTTTATTCTTCTTTCTTCTTTCTATCTGTAATATTGATCTTCAGGTGTGGGATAAGACCCCCTCTCCATTTAAATTTCTGTAGCTTGTTTCTATACTTCATTTGTATATTGTCTTTGATTCTTGTAATATTTTCTTGCCAAATTTTGAATTTTTTGCTTAATTATTATTATTATTTTGAGTCTTATTCATACTAAGAAGAGGTTTTAATTTCTGTGGTGGCCTGACACTATATAGTGGCAGTCTACAAGGCTATACCTCTAATCAACTCAGATTTATTTCCCCTCATCAGACCAGGTCTGACCTTGGCTGCTCAGTGTATATGTATTTTTTTGAAGTACATACAGACCAGTTGTCCAAGTGCCACCTAGAGCAGGAAGACCATTAAAGCCTTTCTTTTCTGAATAAGATTTTCTTAATAATAATATTAATAATAAACATCATATTTCTAATCTTTAAGTGATTGATAATTGTTATGATTTCTTCTTCTTCTTTTTTGAGTATATATATATTTATATTTATTTATATATATATACTTGAGTTTTTCATATATAATCTTATATAATATTGGGATTTTAATATTTACAGTTTAAGGTCATGGAGGACCTATATAATTGAACATTCATTCATTTAAAAATGATAAATTAAAAGCTGCAGTTTATAGTCTTTGTGGACTTTGATTTTTTATTGAGTGAAAAAATAATAATAAAAAGAAATTCCAGTTTATAGTCTTGGTGGACTTTATCCTTTTTTTTAAATGAAGTTTGAAATAAATAATCAAATATTAAATTAATTATCAAGATATTTTGAAATTAAAATAGATATTTAAAATGAGTATTCCAATACTCTTTAATTTTTTTTTCTATATACTCCATATGGCTAATATATAATATTATGAAATAAAAAAATGTCCAGTTTAAAGTCATGGAGGACTTATACTGATGCATATCAATATTTTTACTCTGAGAAGGTACAAATATAATGTGAGTATTAATTGAATACCTATATATAATATTTTAAATAGTAATTCTCATAATATTCTTGAAGAAAAAATAGTAGAAATTTATAAGTGAGATTAATTAATAAATAGAGAAATAAGAATCCAGTTTAAGGTCATAGAGGACCCTTTTAAACAAGACCAATATGGAATATAAATAATGATATATATTCAATTAATTGAAAGGTCATCTATTAGACTCAGTGTAAATATATTTAAATATTTATTAAGATGGTTTTGAAATAAGCAATAGAGTCATTAATTGTAATCCAAGTTAAGAAATAAGTCCAGTTTAAGGTCATAGAGGACCCAATTGACACTAATGAATAGATATATATGTTTATAAGTAAAAAAAATGAATTAATTAAAAAAATAAAAATTAAAAGACCAAAGACAAATCCAATTATTTCCATAATTTTCCAGTTTAAAGTCATGGAGGACTTTTTTTTTTCTTTTTTCTTTTTTTTTAATTAAAGATTAATTTGTTATTATGGTGAAAGTAGTATGATATATATTCTTATTCATTTTATCCCATATTATTTATTCTAGCAAAATTTTTTTTTTGATTCTATTAAAGCTATAAGGATAATAGAAATATTTTTCTTCCTAGTTGTGTGATTTAGCTTTGCTTCAAGTCCTTCAAAATAAACTTAATAACTAATTTGTTTATTTTTTATTATTCAAAATAAATATATATAGTTCTTTTTTTTTTAAAAAAAAAACCTCCTCGCAATAATTCAAATTTCATTTTCACACAAGATTCATACAGGTGAGTTTGATTTTATTTCTTTCTTCAATTTTATTTATGTAAACTGGATAGCAAATAATTTTAGTAGGTGTTTTAGATTTAATTCGCTTGAAGGTTTTCTTATCATTTTTAACTCATTAAATTCACAGGTATGTTTATTTGATTTTTTTAGATCACTAAATCATTTTATTTTTTGTGGATTAATTTACTAATTACTATTTTTCACTGTTATCCTAATATATTACAGATTTAGGTTCAAACAAAACAACTACTGCAAGACTTGCTGTTGAATCAATTAAGTCGTCTTGTAGTCCTGACTAGGTTTGTTAAATTCAGATCGCTTCAAGGTTCTCTTTTCAACACCAATCAAATTATTACATCCTTTTTAATGTTTTTATGTGGGATATTCTAATAGTTTGGTATTTTGTTATGAATCAAAAGTACAGTATGAGTGAGCTGAAATCCATTCGCTTCAAACTCTTCTTATGAATACTAATCAATAATTTAAATTTCAAATACTTTTTTTTTGATGAAAATTCTAGTAGTTGATCATTAATCTAAACTGCAGTATAGGTGAGTTTAACTTAATTCGCTATAGGTTCTCTTTATCAATACTAATCTTTTATTAGTTTCTCATTTTTTTATATATTTGAATTATCTTAATTGTTAATCATAGGTCTCAGATATAGTTTAGGTGTTTTAAAAATAAGATTGCTTCAAGTTCTTTATAGATACTAATCAATTGTTCAATTTAATAATATTTTTATTAACAAAAAAAAATCTTATTAGTTATTCATCAATCTAAACTGCAGTATAGGTGAGCTCAATGTGATTTGCTTCAAGCTCTTTTTATCAATACTGATGATTTTATACTTCTTTTTTTTTTTTTAAGAATTAACCTTGATTGTATTAATTTAGTTTCATGTTAGATTTTGATTGCATGAGTGCTTCTTTTTTGTAATATATAAATAATTTCTTTTTTTTTTCAGTTATATAATTATAATGATAACTTATTTTTCTTTTTAATCGCTCATGGTTTTTTTTATTATCTCTTTTTTTTTATAGTAGAGTGTACTGTACAGTACAACAGTAGGATAATTTTACTGTACTGTACAGTACAGTGCCCTGCCAATTATATGCAAACAAAAAGCATACAGGCAGGGCACTGTATTTTTTTTTTTTTTTTTGCTGCGCAGTTTGTGTCTCACACTCAGGGGCCTTTTTTTTCTAAGTCAAACACAAAACATTTTTTTTAAATTTCATGTAATCGCTACTACAACCACTCAAGCATGTATCATTTGTTATGCTAAAAAATATAAATAAATAAAAAAACGTTATAATTAAAAAAAAAAAAGAAAACGTAAGACCTGATAACAAAACCAAAAGAAAGAGAAAATACAATCAGTGATTGTATTTTCAATGTGAGGAAGCAAAAAAAAACTTACCAATAATGAATGGAGGTCCTAGTAAGAAGTTGGACCTCCATTCATTTCAATGACCATGGCCATGCGTCGTGGCATTGAGTAGAGGAGGTTAACATGGAAGTCGGTCCACGCAGCGTTAATCGCATGTCGTAACTTGTCCACCGTCTGAGGTTGGTAGAGTTTACTTATTTGGCTCTTCATCGTTTTCCAAACGTTTTCGATGGGATTCAAGTCGGGTGAATGAGCCGGCCAATCCAGCTTCTGGATCTCGTGACGATTTCGCCAATCCGTGCTTGCTTGTGCTGTGTGGATCAGGGCGTTATCCTCCATCAGTAGGATCCGTTCGCGACCACGTATCGAGGGGGCCTGCTCCATCCAGGCTATGAATGGAAGCAGGCCCGGTTGGTAGACTTGCTGAACCATCTCGGTCGAGGTCATTCGCCCGTTGAGAAAGACCAACGGCGCTCGCATTGCCGCACAAAATGCCCCCCATACCATGAGTCTTTGGCAACCTGATTGATGGTTGACGGCGAGGTTCTCAAGGTGCCATTTCTCTTGAGGCGTCCTCCAGACTCGCACCCGATCGACCTTCTTCCCAAGCTCGAAAGCCGACTCATCCGTCCAAATGACCCGGGCCCAATTGTTTATTGTCCAATGGCGATGGGCTTGGGCAAAGGCAAGGCGATGTTGGAAATCTTGAGGCCGGAGGTAGGGTTTTTTGGGAGCGATGCGCAAACATTTACCCAGCTTGTGGATCTCGCGCTGGATGGTGCGAGTCAATACATGGTGAGTCATCAGGTCGGTGATCTGTGCAACCGTTAAGCGACGACATCGAGTGATGATTTGGTCAAGTTCTCGTCGGTCTTGATCAGTCATTATCGGTGGTCGGCCAGTTTTTTTTTGGGTCCTCACAGTGCCGATAACCTGGAATTTGGCGACCGTATTGTAGACGGTCGAGAGCAGTATCCCAACTAAATCCAAAAATGCTCGAAATGGGAGGCCTGCTTGTCGCATCCCAACGATACGTGCCCTGGTTTCTATATCAAGGTAAGGCATCACAATTTTTTTTTTTTAAAATAAAAATTAGTATCATCTTTTTCTAATCTGAGAAAGACAACTGCTTACAAAACGATTGTCCTCCTCAGCGTTGCAAGTTTTGAAGCAGGTGAGGTCGTAGTTGGCCAGCACTGGTGAGTGCTGGCCATCTTTTATGTGGTGAGAAGTCGCTGTTGTCATCATTAAGATGACGAATAAGAGAGAAATTGCAAAAAATAAAAAAGAAAAGATAAGTTGAAGGCCGGAGCCAGACCGCGACCTCTGACAAATCAGAGTGGTCCACGGCAACTTGCATGCGCAGCAGCCGTGAGCGTACAGCTGCCCTGCCCGCGTTCGCATACTTTGGGCAGGGCACTGTACAGCGTACAGTATAGTACTGCACTAGTGCACTGTAATGTACTGTACTTTTTTTTAATCATGAACGTTATTGTTCTTTTTTTTTATCATTATTCATTTTATTGCATTTTTGTCTTTTTTTTTAAAAAAAAGAAAAATACATTACTAATTTCTACTTTGAGTCGCATCTCTTTTTTTTCTATTTTTTTTTTAGTACAGTACAGTAATGCCCTGTACTGTACTCTGTTTCTTTTTTTAATCGCGTCTAGTTTTTTTTCTTTTTTTTTTTTATCATCATTTTTTTTTGATACTAGAGCTTACAGTACAGCAGCATAACTGCAATGGACTGTACTTTAGTCTTTTCTTTGTTTGTTTGTTTTTTGATTGCATCTACTTTTTTTTCTATTATTTTTTTTATATTTGTATTTAATCGCTTGAGCAATCTTTGCTGCAGGTTTTTTTTTTCTTTTTTTTTATTCTTAAATTATATCTTTATTTGTACATATTTATTTATATTTATTCTTATTGTTATTTATATTTATTTATGCTTATATATATATATATATATATATACTTGGACTTAATTATATTTAATTATATTTGTATATATCTATTTGTATTCAATTGTTATTTATTTGTATTAATTTATATTTAATTAGAATCTTTTTATACTTATTTATTTCTTTATATGTATTTATGTTTATATTTATTTATTATATTTAGTTAGATTTATATTTACATATATAAATTTGTATTTATTTATATATATTAACTTATATTTATATTTGTATATAGTTATCTTTATAAATTTACATTCATTTATATTTATTTATATTTTTTTTTGTATACATTTACATTTATATATATTAATTTGTATTTATATTTGTATATATTTATTTATATTTGTATTTAAATATATTCATTTATATATATATATCAATTTATCTATATTTATTTCTCTTTATATATCTTTGTTTATATATATTTATATTTATATATATTTATATTAATTTATATTTATTTTTGTGTATTAGTATTTATTTATATAAATCTACATTTATTTATATTTATTCATATTTATATATATTTATTTAGAAGAAATTAAATAAAGATAAATTAAACTTTAAAATTAATTAAAATATAAATTAAACTAAAAAACTTGCAAAGAACCGCCAAGCTTATTTTGTTTCTAGTGTTATGATGGTCAAGATGTGGGTAAGCCAAAAGCCCTCCTCTTCGATATAAAAGGAGCTACATTCTCAAGCTACTCTCCCATTCTTTTCATAATTATTTTTTTTCAAAGTAATTTTTTATTTATATATTTAGAGAAAAATATTCTAAATTTTTGTTATGCTTTAAACCAAGTGGGGTTAAAAAATTAATTATGTAGGGTAAACCTGGCCAGTTGCCTCTGTATATTTATCTTTTGAATAACCTTGATAATATTTATCATTATATATATTTTGAGGTTAAAATTCTATGCTAAATATTATAATGTTAAATCAATAAGATTACTTTTATTTATTTATCATTCAGGGTCATTTACCTTTTACTATTGCTGTGTTTTTATTTATTGTATTTAAAATTATAGTATCATAATATTTTTTTTATGTTAGTATTATTTTATTTTCAATATTATAATGTTATGATAGTTATATTATAATATTATCTTATTCAATGTATCTTTATATTTATTTTCTACATTGCTTCCTCCTTCCTCATGATTGGGTTTTATTTTGTTTATTTCTTTTAATTTCTTTTTAAAGCAAGGGGGGTGGCCAGTTTTTTTTATTAATTTTTTTTTTTAAAAAAAAAATTAAAAAAAATTAAAAAAAATTAAAAAAATTAAAAATTGAAAAAAGAGAAAAATTAAATTAAAAAATCTGGTCACCCCTCCTTGTGAGTTGGATTCTTTCTATGTGCTATGTGTGTATGCATGCTGTGTGTATGTGTGTAGCATGTATGTGTATTGATTAGTTCAGCTCAATAATTTCCATTTTGTATTCCTGATTGATTCAGTTCTAGAATGTTAAGATAAGTTTCTTTATAATTTCTTTTGAGGGTTGATGCTACACATAACTGATAATGTCTTTTTTCTTCCTTCTAAAATGTCTAGTCTTCTTGTAGTGAAAAAAATCTTCAAGTATTTTTTATTCAACATATCCTCTTGTATTAGTAAGCTCATGAAACTTATTTTTTTATTTATTTTCAATTTAAACATAATACTGATTAAATCATCCCTGTTTTCAGATTATTTTGTTGAATTATATTTTGAAATGATTATTTGAAATTATAGCTTGATTTTTTTATATAAAAAAAAACACAATCTTCTTTGGAAGAAGTGCAATGATGAGGATTTTTTTTGTTTGACCTTATGAAAGGTAATTATTCATGAAATTGAGAATTCAAGAAATATCTAAGTACTTTATTAATGGAAAATAAGCTTGAATAAATTATAATTGAATATGTGAATTCTTTCAAGACAATTAATTCAATTGATTTTGATTGATTAAATTTATAAACTGATGCTTCATTGCTAAAGTCCCACTTTCCCCAAAACTTATAGCCACTTGTGCTTTGGGTGGTATAAGAAATAGTTAACCACCCCTATTTTCTTTAAGTATGAAAAACTACTGATACTATTACAGAATTAAAAGACTAAAAAATTCTTCCTAGATGAATTTTTTAACCAGCTCCTTTTTTTTTTTCTTTTTTTTTTAATACTAATTGAAATATCTTTACCACAACTATCACTTCTGATCTCCATATCAATTATTAATTTTTATTGTTTTATTAGTTATATATAGATTTTTTTCTTCATTGACTTATTGATTATTAATAGATTTATATATATATATATATATATATATATATTATGTTTTTTGTGATACTATTACAGAAAATTCAGAAATTAAATTTGCAGTTTAAGGCCATGCTGGGCCATCATGTATCATTGGTCCTTGCATTTGTTGATATATTCATTTTTTTGATGAACTGACTTAAAATAGAGTAAGAGAAACAATAATTAAATAGTTGAATTGCAGTTTAAGGCCATGCTGGGCCTTTAATTTTCTGAAGAATAATTTTCTTAAAATAATCTTGATTCTTCTTCATTTTCATTTCAATCTTGCTGCTGACAATTTCTTTCCATAACTTATTCCATTCTTCCCTTTTCAAACAAAACTTGTGATTCTTCATTATAATTATTAACTGTAAGACTTTATCCTCTAAATCAAAATCCAATCCCTTTTCAATAATATAGCAGTCCCCTCTCCATTTAACACTTCTACCCTCAATTTGATATTCTTCAAGACAAAACCATCTCTGAGCTTGTATTGTTCCCCAGTAAAGACTACTCCTTATATCTGAATCCATATAGAAAATTTCATTCCAAAAGTCATTATTGAGATTTCCTTTAATTCCATCATAATTAAGTATATCCATGAATTCTAGTTTTGAGAGGTTTGATCCAGGAAGCTGGCTTGAATCGGCTTCTGCAGGGGTTTCGTGAGTAATATCTTCCTTTCCAAATAAATCCTCAAATTCAATAAAGGGGATACTTTGAATAATTGGTATCTTGAAGCATTCAATAATTTGTAAGCCCCATCTTTGGTCTTCATTGTTAAGTACTTGAAAATTACGATTAATCCAGATTTCTTGGCTTCCTTCATTTGTTTCTGAGTTGGGCCAATAGGTCCTGAGGGCTTTGTCTGCTTCATCAGTTTCAGACATGATTATTAAAAAGATAAAAAAAGTTGCTAATGGTTTCTTGATGTTGAAAAAAAATATGAATAATTATAATAGCTTCTTGGTAAAGGTGGATGAAGTAAATAATCTAAGTAAAATATTTCTTAAAGAATTAATCCTCTTTGATAAGGCAGGAAGTCACTGCCAAAAGCTTTAATCAATTGAAGTTCTAAGTAATAAGGTAAGAAATATTTGGGTCCTCTTTGATAAGGCAGGAAGTCACTTCCAAAAATACTGGACTTGATTATATAAATTGAATCTTACTGATTTTCTTCTCTTCTTTGTTTTTGAACTATGTAATCTGGAGGTTTTTAGAATTGGCTTCAGCTTTACCTTTCCCATTGATGGTAAGTAATTTCTATAATAAGCTAATTTTTCATTCAAAACTCTAAGTTCCTCCAATAACAACCTTATTTCTTCCAATTTTTCCTTTTCTTCTCTTGATTGGTGACTTGATGACTGAAATTCTTGAAATTCATCTTCACACTCAAAAATAAATTACTCATATGGCTTCTTCAATTGCCTTTGATCCAAAATCTCTTCATCCTCCAACAATTCATCCCCATAACATCCAAGCTTTGGCATCTTGATTTTTTGTTAATTTTATTGAAGATTATGATCTTATCAATTTTTTTCTGTTTTTTAAAAGGTCTTGAAATTAATGATATTGATATTAAAATTGAATAGAAATTGATATTGAAATTCCCAAGGATTTCATCCCAAAAACTTAAACCATTAGAGGTGGAATAAGAAAAAGACACCCACCCCCTATTTTTTTAATTTAAACATAGCCTTATAATACTTTTACAGTTAAAACTCTTGCATACCCCCAAATCATCATTCATAAATTTTTTTTTATTTTTTTTTAACTTTTTTTTTTTTTTTTTTTTCTTTAAGTTTATATTTTTTTTAATTTTAATAATTTTTTTTTTAAGTTTTTTTTTAAGTTTTTTTTTTTTTTCTTTACATTTGCAGAAAAATATATTCAATTCATGAAAGCCATTTTCCTTTTTCTTTTTTCTGAAGAATTCTATTCACACATATATCCTTGGCTATTTCTCCCAGTATTTTCCTTCCTTTCTTCCTTTCTTCTAGGGTATTACCTTTCAAATTTCTTATGAATCCTTCTTCTTTGTGTATAAAGAGGTATCCATACTCTTCCCAGAAAAGATTTCCACCAAGAAGCTCCATATTATGCAAATTGAAGTCTTCTTGTGGCCAAATTCTACCATCATAAAGAGCCTTCCTTGTTTGTTCATCAAAAGAAAAGACTTCCTCCCAATACTGGTTTTCCAAATTACCCTTGATTCCTTCCTCATTCAAGAGTTCCATGAAGTCTAATTTTGACAGGTCATATCCTGGAAGATTCTTCAACCATTTTCCTCCTGTTATTCTTGATGGACCCTCAAAGTATATATCTTTGAATTCAATGTAGGGAAGAATTATGAAATCTGGCTCTTCTTCAGGTGTTGGAAGTTGCCAGTAAGACATTTCATCATAATACTTGAAGAAACTTTCTTTATCCCAGTCCATTTCCTTGTCTTTATCAATTCTCCATGGGCTTTTTGGGTTTAAATCATATGACAGAATAGTGTTCATGAGATCTTTTTGCAATGGTGAGAGTTCAACTTCTATCAAATTTTCTTCTGGCTTTGAATATGAAGATAATCTTGGTTTAATTTCTTTTAAAGATTCATGATTATTGTAGGCCTCCCAAAGATTTTCATAAGCATGAGAGTGCTTTATTTTCTTCTTTGGAGGATCTTGAGAAATTTCATGTATTTGGAATTCATCAGTTTGATTAGATTCTTCTTTATTGTATTCCTTCATAAATTCTTCATCTTTGAAACAGTCATTAATTTTATTTCTAAGCTCTTCCAATGAGTCTTCACAGTATTGATCACTGTTCATTTCTGGCTTCATTTCAATTTCCATATCTTGTGGGTATTTTTGCTTGGAAAATATGTCAAACAGATTCTTTCTCCTATGTATTGGTGGTCCTTCTATGATTTCTGAGCCATTAGCCATAACCTGATATAACATACCATTGGTGTCAATTGGTCTATAGCTAATTTTATTTTCCTTTTTCTCTGCTTCATTGACTTCTTCCATATACCAATTTGATTTTTCATCTTGTTTCCATATATAACTTTTATTGTTTTCAGGTTCATCATCAATTTTCCAGAAGTCAGGGCATGGGCTTAAGCTTAAGCTGTTTACTTGTGGGTTTTTATTTTTAACATAATCTTCATATTAACTTGAAGGTGGTAGATTTCTGTTAATCCATTCCTCCCACTTTTTGGGATCAAATGTAGCCCATTCCTTGTTTTCTTTTATTGCCTTGTCTAAATACCAGGCTAATGACTTTGGTTCTTCTGATTTTATTTGGTTTTATAGTGCTTCTGTTGATGGTCCCTGTTCTGGCTCTTGTGTTTCTACCTTTTGGTCTCCTTCCACTTCCTCCTGAGGTTCATTCTCTATTCCCCTATCCATTATGGATAATCTTTCATCTAAATTACATTCCATAGACTTTATCTTTTGATAATCTTTGTTTGTTGTTGATTTAAAAATACTTTTTATTTTTGCTTTAGATTTATCTTCAGTTTCTTTTAATTTTACTTTGCTAAACCAATCCTTTATTTTTACCATTGAACAAAGCTCCATTCCTCTTGGTGGTCCTGTTTACCATCCTAACATATGGGGTTTGCATATTGGCATACATAATCTTCTACCATCTGCTTCTTGATAGCTAAATATTTCACCTTGTTTCTGTGAAAAGTCCAATCTAATGTTATTGTCTGCCAAGAAGGGCCTTCCAAAGACTGTATGTACTGCTCCCTTTGCAATGAAGAAATGAATTTCTTTTTCTTCTCCAGAAGGCAAAAGTACTTTTGTGAATTCAGCCAATCCAATTAATGATGTTGTATGTCCTCCAATTCCTCTTAGATTAATGTTGAGCTTTCTGTTTGGAAGAGAGGCTTTTATTGCTGCATCTTCAGTGATTATGTTGAGCTCTGATCCTGTATCTACCAGTGCCCTTACTGGATATTCTTCTTTTCCAACAAATACTTGCATAAACCCAAGTGGACAGGCATAATGAAGTCTTGGTTTTTCAAAGTCTTTAATCTTTATAGAAATAACATCTTCTTTAATGTCCAAAGTGTTAACTGATTTGATAGCTTCCTTTTCTTCAAGAGAAATCCCTTGCAGCCTGTGAATGAAGGTTGGGGAAACTGATAATATTTTTTCCAAGGTTAAGTTAATTTTCTGTTCCAAGATTTTCTTTATCACATTTTCAATTGCTAATTTTGGTTTTAATTCTTTCTTTTCAGTTTTGTGGTGAACCATCCTTTTATTTAACTTGTCACTTTCCTCCTCAAAATTCTCTTTTTCTTTAAGTTCAGTTCCTTCAAATTTTTCATCTCTTTTAGTATGTTTATCTTTATATTTGGTTGGAACAATAATCTTCATCTCTTCTTCAGCCTCATCCTCATGATAGGTTCCTGGTAGTATAGTTTTTTTACTTTGAGAATCTTCTCTATTTTGGCTTTCTTGCTTAGCTAATCTTTGCTTTGTCTGTCTGAGAGTTGCATGTGTTTCCAAAATCTCAGTGGGTGAAGATACCATTGGTGGTTCCCAGTTACCCCAGTCTTCTACTTCAGCAATTGAAACTTCTTTTTCTTCCTTTTTCAGCTCAACTATCTTTTGATCTTCTGGTCTTGATAGAGGCTTTTCCTTTTCAATTATCTTGTTTGAAATTTCTTTTTGTTCCTTATCAAATTCCCTGACTAAATCCTTTGGAAATTAGGGTAAAGGAAATTTAATCCTTGCCTACTAACAATTTTTTTTTTCCATATCTTCTGCCAGGTAGATGCATCTTGTCAATTAATGACCATTTTCAAAACAGTAATAACACTTTAAGGGTGGTCTTGGATACAGTTGTGCTGGAACATAAGGTTGATAATTTGCAGGTAAATGTGCCTGGGTATTTCTTGGTCTGAATGGTTGTGCATTTGGTGCTAAACCTGATCCTTGTGTATTTGGTTTATCCTTCCAGACCATCTTTGGTTGATTAACAGCCTCTGATAGTTCTTTCAGCTGGTCCAAAACATCCTTCATTGGGTTCACTTCTTTGGGGGCTTCATTGACATGAGCCTCTTGAGCTGGTGAATTCTTTATTTTCTTTGTAATATCTTTCATTTGCTTGATAACCTCCTCCCAGCTTTCATCTTCAAATCTGGTTTTCTTTTTGCTTTTGATTTCATCTGACTTTGATAATTGTGATTTCCCTTTAATAACTACTGCTGCCTCCAATTCTGCCTCAATATAATTTCTGAAGATATCCATCTCAGGTAAGATATATCCTCCATCTCTTGCTTGAACCATGGTCCTGTCTTTTATCATTTCTTTAGTAACACTACTTCTAATTTCTGGTGCTAAGGAATCAAAGACATCTTCATGATAATCATTTTCCTTTTTGATATAACCATACTTAAGCAGATATTTTGAGATTATGTCATATTCCCCAATAAACTTTCTGTATTGGGACAAACTTTTGACTCCTCCCTCCTGTTGAGTTTGATTAAATAGTCTTGTTAATGAATCTTTCCTGTGTCTTCTTTCTGGTTCCACCTTTCTCCATTTACTGATCATTTCCTTTTTCAATTGATCCCAATCCTCCATTTCATATCCTGGCATTCCTTCAATTTCATATCTGATATCCTTATCTTCACTCCAGAATGCAATTTGCATGGCCAAATCCCTTTCATTGGCTCCTTCAATTGATGCTATCCTTTCAGCTCTTTTTATAAAATCCTCAACATCACTTCCATCAAAGTTGAGGTTATAATCTTTTGCCTTTATTTTAACAATCTTTCTTGTAGGTATTGTAGCTCTTTCAGGTTGCTGAGTTGGTGTTGTACTATGTACCCTTTTTGCAAATCTTGCAGCTCTTGGCAATGTTCCTGGTGTGGATGTTGCAAATGTCTTTGGGGTTGGTGATGGTGATGGTTTCTGGGGTCTGAGCATTCTTTCAATAGTTGCATCCCCAGTAGTCTCAGGTGAGAATTGACTTGATTTTGTCTTCTTTCCATTTCTTCTTGAAGCTCTTTCCATAGCCTTCTGTAACTCTAACCTTTTCTTCTGAAATTCTTCATCATTTTCTAAATAAGAAAAGTCCTCTTCTTCACTTTCTTCCTGACCTAATTCCTCAATTCTTGACTGCTCTTTTTCCAATTCCTCCTCCAAGGTTAGAGCCTTCTTTGATGATGATGATTCCTCCATTATGGTTGTGATCTAAACAATGATTTGATTTTTATTTTTTTATTTGATTGTTTTTTTTGTTTTTTTTTATTTTTTATGATTTTTAAGATTGATAATGTGATCTTATTAATGATACTTGAGATTTGAAAGCCACTGTTGGGACACCAGATGTGGGAACTCCTTTTGTTGTGGGATAAATAATAGGCAGTACCTTGAGGGGGAAATTATTGGTGAGTCTGTTTCGAATTTCAGAACTAGCCAATAACCATGGGTGCTAAGGTGTATTAGCTGCCCCTCTAAATATACTGAAAAAGATACCCTTTTTGATGAGATAACAAATCAATTATTTAGTTTTGTGGCTTTTCAATTAGAGAATTTTCTTCAGCAGTCTCTATCAGTCTGTTGATAAAAGATCACTATGAGAATAATGGTAATAGTTAATATTTTTTTTAATAATTTAGGTTTTCTTAACTTTCTTGTTATTGATTATAATTATTTTTAATTAATTTTACTAGTATTCCTTCTTTCAATACCTGAGATATTTTGAATAATATTGTTTAAGATCACTATTAATATTAATAATAATCTTGATAGCTAGCTAATACTTTTAAAGGTGATTTAATAATACTATCAATATAGCTATAATAATTTAAGGGTGGTTTTGTTTAATATAAGGGTAAAATATAAATGATATAATAGTAATATAATACTATTAGGATCAATATAAATATAATCCAATATACCTAAAAGGCTTATGATATAAGGTATAAGGGTAAGATGATATCCCTTCTATAAATAAGGGTTATTGATAAATTAGATAAGATCACTATTGATAATATCTTCCAACACTACTTCAGCACTACTACTATAGTGGTAAGACTATTTAAGTAATATTAAACTCTTTCATTAATATTATAAATATCTTTCATTAATTAATCATAAATAACCGTATAAGATACTGAGTCTTTCTACTGATCTTTTTCAATATAAATACTAGATTATCCTACTAGAGAAGGGATGGATTGATCCTCAAGATTATTGTCTGAATCAGAAGTATGGGGGGAAAAACAGGGAGAGAGGCCCTTTATTTATACCTTTTGGGCTCTCCATAGAGCCTTCCAAAAACAAGGGACTTAAAAAAAATTTCACCTTGAGACATTTTTGCTGGTGGGTAAATTAAAAATGGTGTCATTTGATCAAGATATTGCACCATATGTTTGGTTTATTGCACCATTCTGAACCTTATTATTGTCAGTGCACAGCCTTGAGATATTTTTGCTAGTGGTTAAATTTGGAATGGTGTCATTTGTTCAGGATATTGCACCATATATTTGGTTGATTGCACCATACTTTTTGAACTATACTCTTATTTTAACTAAACTCTATTCTTATTATGCACAGCCTTGAGACATTTTTGCTAGTGGTTAAATTTGGAATGGTGTCATTTGATACAGATATTGCACCATATGTTTGGTTGATTGCACCATTTTTTTAAAACTGTATTCTTATCTCTACTAACCTTATTTTTCTTCTTCACAGCCTTGAGACATTTTTGCTGGTGGTTAAATTTGGAATGGTGTCATTTGATACAGATATTGCACCATATGTTTGGTTGATTGCACCATTTTTTTAAAACTGTATTCTTATCTCTACTAACTTTATTTTTCTTCTTCACAGCCTTGATCTGTATTCAGTTGAGTATTTCTCTATGTAAAATTTAATTTGTAAATAATACCTGTAATGTTTGGTTATGGGAGTTTAAGTGGGGATTGAGTAATGTAACACTATGTTAGCTTATATGTAAGTGTTTTTTTTTATGTCAAGACATGTAACACATGATCCTGTAAGAGTAATGGTGTTACTTATGTAATATTACACATGTTCATTCATATTGAATATTTAGACAAGCTGCATTATCTTTAAGCATATTTTTGTACCTAGTATAGAGTGTATAGTATCATTTCTCTTCTTTAATCCATGATATCTAGAAAATTATTGACATTATGGGGTTGAGGCAATATGTGACTATAGGTAAAATTTGATGTAGATTCCAGTGGAATACTTGTTTTTGTTATTTTAATACAATTCTCTTGCTTTTTCTTGCATTTTTTTTTAATTTTATCTTTTACTTTTTATCTTTATTTTCTTTATATATATATATATTATTATTATTATTATTGATCAAAGTTTTAGCTTTGAAATTGTGGATTTGAACCTTGGAAGAACTGGTATGGAATACCACAGCATAAGGATGGTAAGCAGTGTCGGGAGGGCACTCCACAAGCGTAAGGATCAGTGGTGTTGGTAGCATGTCGGGAGGGCACTCCGCAAGCATAAGGATCAGTGGTGTCAGTAGCATGTCGGGAGGGCA
Organism: Austropuccinia psidii; assembly: GCA_023105745.1. Lineage (NCBI taxonomy): Eukaryota > Fungi > Basidiomycota > Pucciniomycetes > Pucciniales > Sphaerophragmiaceae > Austropuccinia > Austropuccinia psidii. The sequence continues at coordinate 3,950,598 of JALGQZ010000014.1, forward strand.
CTCCGCGAGCATAAGGATGGTAAGGGAGGGGGTGTGAAAGCGTAAGGAGTGGTGAGGACAGAGATGGGGGGCAGTGTCGGAGTCTCATCTGGAGGGCGGTGCGGGCACATAAGCATGCAAAGCGTCCAGGCGGATTAGGTGGGGATGCAGAAGCCAATGAGGTGAAATTACCCAAACATTTCAAATAGTGTTGAAATGGTTTTGGGCTTTGAGTGACAATTGATGTTGTCTTGACGCTGACGTGATGTGACCCACTAAATCCAGTGAGTATAAAGTGACACTAAGGCAACTGAAGCAAGATTTTATAGTGACTGCGGTGGGACGTGAAGTCAATCGCCAACAATTGACACAAGATTCGCCTTGGTGAAGGCTACAAAAGAAATTTCTTCAAGAGCAATTTCAATTGGAATTAATTGAGCAAAGAACTGCAGGAAATTAATATAAGAAAAAAGTCTTTAAAAATATTATTAAAGAGGAAACACACCCAAAAGTGATCAGAGTGAATTAGGAAACAAAGTGACATATTTAGCACTGATGAAAGATGCTTTAATTCACTTATGGGGTGGTTCAAGGGTAAAAATGATTATAATAGTTACAAACAGTAATTATAATTATTTTTTATGTGGTTAAAAGCTTTAAAATGACTATGAAAGGGTGGCTTGAATCTTTTATTGATTGGTTCAATAGTGTTTAGGCTAATTATTAAAGGGAAAGATTCTAACATGAAGAGAAAAGGGGGGCAAAGAAGACATTCTTTTATAGCCACCAATTTTCTTACTAGAGAAGTAAAACTTACTCTTTTCAGTTGTGGAAAACAATCTGACAACAGAAAATTCAATTATGGCATTATTGAACCCTCGTTTAGACCAAAAAAGGACTGGTTTTAGCCATTTTTTGCTATTTTCAGCCATTTTAAACCCTTAAATCAGCCATTGCCATAGTAATATCTGGCTTTAAGCCATAAGCACATGTCAGAATGTGTGTAAGAGACATAAAAACTAGTTAAAACTGTTTTACAATGATTGTTTTATCTTAAGGGTAGGTTTACCCTCCTGGAAATAGTTAAAACCACCCTGGTTGGTATTAAAACGTCATCATCAATTGAGATACAGACCCTGTGACTCAATTCTAAGCCAAAGGTAATGAAATTTTGCATGGATTTTGACATCTCATTCCTGTCAGCAAGGAATTTGGGGGTCTGGCTCCCCCTTAGAGCCAAGATTCCTTTCCCCCCCCCACAATCAATCTTTCCAATATATTTTTTCTTTCATTTCTCATCATGTGTTATACTTATAATTTACATATTTAATTCAATTTAGCTTTACAGTATACAGCTGTAATAATTGATACCTCATATATAAGTTAAAGTTCACTTATGTAATACATGCACACATTTTGACATTTCAATTGAAAATACTTCAGTTCCTCATAACTTCTAAACTACACACAACACCTCAATTTTAACACAAAAATGTATGTTTAACACCACATTTGATGTGAATTAAATAAAGTTTTTCATTATTTTCAATTTTCTGTACAGAAAATACTAAAAACTTAATTTAAGCTTATTTAGAGTTGAGTTGCAGAAATTTCACCCAGAGGTGAACCCACCTTGTTTTTTATGAAGAAGCCAATGGTGAACCAATTTTCTTAAGCTTTCTTATTGGATAAAAAGTTATGATAATTTTTATTTGAATTTTTTCCAAAAATATCTTTATTTGAGTAATTTTGTTAAAAATTCATTTTTACTTAATTTTTGCAAGAATGTGTTTTCACAATTTGAAATTTCAATGTAATTTTATTTTTGAATTATAATTAAATTTTAATTTTTGGGTATAAATTTATATTTATATTTTTTTTGATAATATTGATAAATTTATTTTATAATTGTATCTTGTTTCATAATTTGTGGTCTTTTTGGGTATATGAAAATACCTCTAAGGCTCACACATAAGGTGAAGGCCAAGTCAAGGTTTGGATATTGTTTTTGCAAATTATTTTGACTATCTGACTAAAAGTTGGCCCAAGCTTTGCAGTGGCAATAATAAATGATTTCTTTGCTGATTTTTGGCTAAGCTTTCACTCCACTAATCAATCAAAGATTCAGCTCCAGGTATGCATAGGAACCATTTTAACCACTCCACAAAACTTTGGCTGACAAAAACACTTTTGGGTTTCCTCTTATTAGTTATTTTTCCTCGAGTTTTTTCAAACACTGTGGGAAAGCTCTTGGGATCCTCTCCCATATTGGAATTTTTCTTGCATAAGATAAATTGGTACCACCAATTTCTGAACAATTTGTGAACTGATAGCCTCATTTGGATGGTACCATCTCTATATTTTATAGTGAATAGAAGGAGGGGGAGAAAACATGGAATTTGAGGTTCACACAAAGTTTGAGATGCTTTTTAATTGTCTTTATTTCATTTGGAATATCTTTCTCCATCTAAACTTGTTGTGGTAGCTGATGCAAATGCTTTATGATGTATTTTATATATTTTATTGCTTTCTGAAATTTTGCCTTACTTATTACACAAACAAGGTACAGCCATGCTGTAAAGAAGAAAACAAAATCTGAATACAAGTTTTCATTAGTGTTTTCAAGAGTTATTCACAAAACAAGATGAAAAATTGACTTGGTACCTTGATTAATAGGGAGGTTCTCATAGCCTACATCATTAGAATAATCTGAATTTCTTTCAATCTCATCACTTCCAGTTGAATTCTTTGCATTTATCTTTTTTCTAAATTTTCTCTTGAGATCTTCCAGTGTGAGGTGGGTCATTTATTACTCCATATGTGTATTTTCCATTTTATTTTCTTTAGCGAAGTGTTTTTGACAGGTGCTGGGATGCTTGTAGAGACCTTGGCACTTAACCCCAGTTTCATAAGTAAAAAAACTCTTGCTACATATTGAACAAGTGCAAAGAGCACTTTGTGTATCCATTTGGATTTAAAATATCTGAGTAGAGACACAAAAAATTAAAAACCAGATATTTTTACTTTGAACAAACAAGAAGATCTTACTATTCCTTTGGGAGGAAAAAAATATTTATTTCTTGTTTGTGCGTAATTCAGTGAAAAGGTGAAAGTATTTTCTCTGGTTTGGGCTATATTGACTGTGTTACTTTCTGTTTCAGCCTTTGGTTTTCCCTCTTTAATTGTTTTTGTGACATTGATATTGTTTCTATAGCATTAAAGTGTCATTTCTATAAGGGATTACAACAATGTTTTTCACAAAAGTATAAAATATGTCTTTGATACAAAGGATTATGATTCTGGAATACACATGCGGAAGTACTGTATGGTGCATGTTGCTGTACTACTGTACAGTAAAAAAGTGACTTTATGTGTATGGCTCACATTGAGTGTGTCAGCCTGTGACTCAAAACCAGAGCACAAGCATGACTGCCAGAATACCATAAACCAATGGTAGAGCAAATTACCACCAAACATGGAGCTGAGACAAACAGACTCAAAAGGTATCAAAAGAAATAGTAAACTCACCTCTTTCCAAATATACAAGTCCCATAATCATAGGACAAAGCCTAACAAAGTTATTCCTGCTCAAAGTTGCTGCTGAGCATAAACCTTGATTTTCACCTCTCATCTGAAATCCAGAGTAAGAGGCTTAAGCCCAGCAAATGGGTATTCAAATTGAAGCTCTATGTCAGTGCTATCCAATGGTACTATCCAAATTTAGCTAACACCAAAAGCACAGAAGTTATGTCCAAAAGAAGGTCAAATAAGGGTGGGAAAAATATTCACCTCTCATCTAACTTCTACAATTTTGGTGTGAGATACTTAAAGTGGGGTCTTTTTGGAAAGAGCACAATCAGTGCTATCTGATGGTCCCATCCATTTCCCCATATCTCATCTAGAACAAAAGTTATGGGGCAAACAAGCTCCATACAGATTTTAAGCAAATCATACATATGTACAAAAAATCTTGTACATGGCATATCTCACAGTTATACCAATACAGCCTTACCATGGGATAATATCCCATAATTATTATTATGAGGTGTCAAAAAGACAAAGAAGCATGTTTATACTTCAATACCTCATAGTTCATTCAATACTGGGGTCCTGTACAGGTTCTGTACAGCATTCTACGTGTCATACACATCAGAAGAGGGCTGTGTGGTCCCCAGATGAAAGTTTTCACCCTGTATTGGTGAAAACTACCTAGATGTGGTTTCAAAACCACATCTGAGCCCAATACAGGCTATAGAGGCCTTGTAAAAACCACAAGCTAGTCCTTGGAAGTGAAAAATCTACACTTCCTCTACGTGAAAAGGTCTAGAAGACTTTTTTACCCAAGTTTAGGATAAAAAGGGGCCTTTTCTTCACCAGAAAAGGTTTCCTCATCCTGCTCTTGAATTCCTACATAGTACAACTGTCAAAAACAGTTATACTCTTGGAAAATAAACAGTTCATAACTATAATATTAATTATTGTAGCAGTTATTATAGTAAACCAACTGATAATTATTGAACCTAGGGCTTTCAACAGTGCTCACCACCACTATTTCTCAATAGTAAAGCCCTGTATACCTCATAATCAACTTTTATTATCATTAAAAAATCTCTTTTAAATAATTTTCACCGTGTCACAGTCATAGTTGAAGCTTGTAACTAGTCTTATTTAGCTTCATCATAGACTCAGCCTGACAGAGTGCATGAAACTTAATTTTAGACCGCCACTCATTGTTACCTGAAAAACCACCTGATTTTGCAGACAGTGTTAGTTGGTAGGCCTTGCATCTGCAATACTTGCTCACTTTTTCATGGGTTCAAATAACCCATGTGGAAGGCAATGAGGTTTTCCTTGCTAACCTCCATCAGGAAGCCTCCTGGCTCTCCTATTGTAGAGATAAACCACCCATTATGCCTCAGTTTTTTTCTTGACTGGTTCCTCCACTGCCCACCTGCAATATCATAACACTGCAGAGGCTGTTTTTCACAACCCCCTGTGTTTTAAAGCCGGTTTGGGGGATTTGTTTGCACTAGCTGATGAAAAAACCTCATGGCTTTGGAGGGTTGTTAAGACTAACTAGTACCAAAAAAGCCCTGGATTTTAAATTTGGTTTTGGGGGGAAGTTGGAAACAGTCCCCCTTTTATGTTGTTTTAGGGGTTTTCTCACAAAACCTTTTTGTAACCAAACCCACAGTATTGGAGGTGATTTCATAAGACCTTTCAAACGAGTGGGATCAAACCACCCCCAGCCATTTGAAGCTGGTTCTGGGTGGTTGTTTACACTATCAAATATGAATGACCTCTGTATTTTAGAGCTATCTTGCGGGGGCTGTCTGCACAAGGTGATATAAACCAACCCCCAACCTTTTTAGCATTGGAATATATTATCTTGATTATATATCACTGCAAGAAAATAAGCACAAGCTGAGTGATTCCATGTTTCTGAACATAAATTTGCAATGATTTTAATCATCTTTGGAGGGAGGCTCATCATAAGAGGAAATGAAAGAAACTGTCAGAAAACCTCAGCTGTCATTTGATATTTTGGGAATATTAACTATTCAAAAACACTCACATTTTTGCATTTCGTATTTGTTAATGGCTTGAAATTTATCATTAGTAGCAGTCTTTAGTTAGTGGTGCAACATAGTTCATAATGAAAGATGTACTTTAAAGCAGATAATATGATTCATGTGCACGCCACTCTATAGCATCTGAGTAACCTTTCACTTTTTCCTTCCTAAAGGAAACTCATAGCTCACATATTCCTCTTGAAAAAAGTGAGGTTCAATCTAAACCTCACAGGAGGGAATAAGCCTCATGATCCCATTTTTTTCCAGTAACTAGAATGCAAAATTTTAAGTTCCAGTGGCATACTTCAGATATAATCTAAACTTTGACAAAATATGAAAATTATGTTATAATGATATATTTAATGCTTTTAATAGCTTCCAGTACCCAAAATACTTGTGAAAATGCATTTATAATGAAAAATAATGCCCAAATTTCCCATCTTTGAGCTTAAATTTACATCTTTTGGATTACTACTAAATTTCTGATAGCATTTGAAAAGAAGTGAATTGTGAGGTAGATTATGTAAAATTTAAACTAAAAACCAAAAAATACCTTATATAAAAACAAAATCCACCAAAATATACTACTCAGGACACAAATTCTTGTATATTTAAAATACTAATGATTGAAAACAATTACCAAACATATGTTCTGAATTTTTTGAAATTTTAATACAATGAAGAAGCTTCTCTCTATCTAAAGGATGAAATTAAATCATATTTTTTTAATTATGATGATATCTGCATGTGAAAGGTGTATGTTATCGAATCCTCTTTGAAAAATACAAGAATTTCCATTGCTTATCTTTCAGAAAACTATCAATTCATGTCCATGGAGCTTCTTTCAAAAAGTGTTGTTGGTTGTGTTTCATCTATGAAGGAAGTGTATATCAAGTTAAAATGATCAATTTTTTTTAATTTGGAATATATGGTTGTGGCTGAGGCTTCTTGATATTAGCTCTCAAAACCATTTGATAATTCCTGATATTTGGATATTGATCAATTTTTATTCTGTGATCTCCATCAAAAGTTTAAGGCTCATGTTGAGACATTATGACCTTTTTTCTGCAATAAATGGTGCTCTTGAACAATAGATATTAATTCTTAATTTATCAAATTCCCATTTTTTCATTTCTTGATTGAGAGATATTCTTCCCATATCACATAATTCTTAGAAAATGACTGAGTAATTGATAGCCTAATTTGGAATACCATTAAGTAATTAAACAGCTCATTAAAATTAATATGCACATTCAAAGGGTAATTAGAGCTTTCTTTCTTTTTGACTTTATAAACACATACTATATAATATTTATTTATCTCTCAATCATTTTCAAGGGTTGGAAATTCTGAACAATACATGCTTTATAAGACAAAGATGGTTCTCAAAATACTGAAAACCCCCACTTCTGCTTCATGTCATTTTCTTTGAAAATATGATTGTTAAATTATGAAAGGTTCTTTCAATCATATATTGAGCTATTCCAGTTATGAAAGAAAAATTTAATTCAGGTAATATTTGAGCTTTTCAGAGGTCATCTTATAATTATATCTTTTTCATATTAATTCCACATTAATAGCTATTTTCAAGTCACAGAAAGGACACATTATATGACTGGATAACTAGTAACATGAAAATTTACCTGGTGTGTGGTGTATATTTATTGAATTGCCCAATTATTTACAATACAAGATATAAATCTTACATTGGCTCAATTTCAATTTATTTAATGCCATAGCTTTAAATAAATAAAAGGGCAAAATCTATGCAGAAAGGTGGGACAACAAGAAAAAGCCAAATAGAGATAGGGTACCAAACTTTTGGGATATTCAAGGACACAATCAAGGTTCTCTGCATTTATTTTAGTATTTTAAACCTTATTAAGCTTTAATATTAGACATTTAGTGAATATTAAAGTTCAAGCTTGTTTACCCCCAATTTGAACAGGAATTACAAGCTGCCAAAGGGTAAATCCCTATATAAATGCTTGTAATCAAGGTTTCAAGGACTTTCAAAGCTTAATTAAGCTTAAAAAAGCTAAAATAAGATTAAACTTTAAAGCTATAAGTGCTTAAACCTTATCTAAAGTTAAGATTTGAGGTGTATTGCTATTTTATGTGGAAAAATATCAATAACTTCAAAAATTCATTAAAAATCCAATTCTTAATTTATTTGCTTGAAACTTTCACACAGCTTGATATAAAATTTTATCTGTTTAGGAATTCAATTTGAAGTAATTTTTTTAAACAGGATTTTTTGGGTAAGTACCCTTTAAATTAACCTTTTTAATTATTCTTGAAAGAAATTAAGATTCCTTTATATAATAATTAAGAATCCATTTTAAGAGATTTTGAGTTGAAACTTTATTTTTAAGTTGTTCATATTATGAAATTTAATATAAATATACTCATTTCAAATTTCAACTTAAAATAATCAAACCAAAAGAAAAATAACACTGGTACCTTTAAAGTGGAATTAAAAAATAAGTTATCTTAAGCTAAGAACCTTATTTTTATACATGGTTTTACAGTTTTTATCTTGGCACTCCCACCATATCCATTTTGAATAATTGGAGATCCTTTTAAGGAATAAAAAGAGCCTTTACATCACCGGTTTTGTCCATCATCATCATCATTAAAATCAATTAGACACTTCAAAAAGGTAGTATTCTATTCAATTTCAAAACTTATATTATTAAAGTAATTCTTAAGCTATATTACTCTTTATAAATTACAAATATAAAATTAAAATAATTAAATTTAAATTTTATTTCTCTAATCACCAATAATAAATTTTATGAGATAAAGTTTTTCTCTTAAAATATCATTTAAAAATGCAGAAATTTCCTCTAAAAAGTTTTAAATCTTATTTTATCATAAAAAGGCTATTTTATTCCTTTTAAATATTGATTTTTGGTGTGTTTTTAACTGATAAACATTAAGTAATCCCATAAGCATTGTTTTTTTGACTTATTGTATTAAATAAATATTATAAGTAAGTTTTCTCTGAGTTTATATATATTTCTTTATCTATTATTAGTTGTTTTATATAGAATTTCTCTATAAGATTTATCTCCTCACAGTCTGTGTAATATTTCTTCTATAAGTAGTATTCTTAGTGTCTATAAGTGGATAAATATTAACATTCTCCACATATGATTGTCTGCTTAAGATCTTGTATATTTCTTATTATTATAGCTGTCAGTGAATATAATAATAATAGAATAATTATAATTTATTATAATTATTAAGATATTTTTATTATTAAGTCATTGAATAATAATTAATTCCTTTTTTCTATATGATTATTTTCAAAAATTGTATAAATGTGTGGCTATAATATTTCATTATATTATATTTCCTACTGAGGACAGTAATAGTAATCTTGATATTTGCTACTATTATCAACGTTTTGATAGAAAGACCTTACAATTTATTTCTTGGTTTGTGGAATTGGTTTGATTAGTACTTCTTCTACTTTATCTTTATTAATTTCAGAAATTATTCCAGATACTACATGTCCAAGTGCTTTCAGTTCACTTTATGAAAAGTTCAATTTTCTCACGTATTTCTTCATATTTAATTGACCATATTTTGATAAGACTCTTTCTAGTCTTTTCAATTTATTTTCCAAAGCATTTGAGCAAACGATAATATCATAAATATATATTATTAGTCATCCCTATGATAGTTTCTCAGATAATATGGTATCAATCATTATTTGATAATGGGAAGGGGAACTTATTATACCAAATGGAATTCTCAATTATTCATATATTCAACAGTTGACTATTATCCTTACTAGTTTTTTTGGTATTGTCTGACAAGAAAATTTGGTAAGAGCCTTTAAGGGAATCCATTGCTGTGATGAATTTAGCCTGTGAAAATTCTTTCAACATCACATGGATTGCAGGTGTTGGATATCTTTCAGGAATAGTGTATGTATTCAAAGCTTTAAGATCCCCTATCATCTTTGATTTACCATTGTGCCATGTTGAAATAACAGGAGTATCAACTCCTACTTTTTCATTATGTCCTACTTTCCCTAGGTCCATTAATTATTTAATGTGGACCTCTAGGGCTTCTATAGTTCTTGGGCAGTCTGTATAAGCTGGTCTTCCAAAAAATGGTGTATAAGGATTTTCCACATTTAGGACAATGTCTAATTAATGTCCAATTATCATACCTAATTGTTCTTTAACAGTTGAAAAGAAATTTTTGTATTTGAAAAAGAGATAAATTCACTTTTCTTTCATTTTTCCTATTAATCCTTTATTTAATTCTTCCTGTCAGCCTGTGACTCAAAACCAGAGCACAAGCATGACAGCCAAATACCATAAACCAATGGTATAGCCAAGATACCACCAAAGCATGGAGCTGAGACAAATCAGCTCAAAATATATCAAAAGAAAGGGGAAACTCACCCTTTTCCAAATATACAAGTCCCATCACCATAGGACAAAGAATGACAAAGTTATTCCTGCTCAAAGTTGTTGCTGAGCATAAACCTTAATTTTAACCTCTCATCTGCAATACAGAGTAAGAGGCTTAACCCCATCAAATGGGTATTCAAAATGACGCTATAAGTCTGGGCTATCCAATGGTACCAGCTAAACTGAGCTAGCACCAGTATTACTGAAGTTGTGGCCAAATTCAGGCTAAATAAGGGTGAACAAAACATTCACCTCTCATCTAAATTCTACAGTTTTAGTGTGAGATAACTAAAGTTGGGTCCTTTTGGAAAGAACACAATCAGAGCTATCTTATGGTGTCATTCATTTCCTCATATCTCAACTAAATCAAAAGTTATAGGGCAAACAAGCCCAATACAGCTTTTTGCCTAAACCATGCATGTGTAGAAAATCTTGTACATGGCATACCTTTGTCATATTTAATGATAGCCATATCAAATAAGGTACCATTGTGTATATCACATACAGGGCTACACACTGAACCAATTTTCAGGTTGATATCCCAAGAACTGACAAAGCTATGGCTGTTTTAAGGTCAAAATCCCACAGTTTGGCCAATACAGCTTTACCATGGGATAATATCCCATAACCATGATTATGAGGTGTCAGACTTACAAGGAAGCTTGTTTTTACTTCAATACCTCTTAGTTCATTCAATACTGGGGTCCCATACAGGTTCTGTACAGCATTCTACGTGTCATACACGTCAGAATCAAGCTGTGTGGTCCCCAGATGAAAATTTTCACCCTGTATTGGTGAAAACTGCACAGATGTGGTTTCAAAACCACATCTGGGCCCAATAAAGGCTATACAGGCCTTTTTCAAACCACAAGCCTGTCTTATAGAGTGAAAAATCTTCACTTCCTCTACGTGGAAAGGTCTAGCAGCCTTTCCACCCCATTTCAGGATAAAAAGGGGCCTTTTCACAGCCAGAAAAGGTTTCCTCATCCTGCTCTTGAATTCCTACATAGTATAACTGTCAAAAACAGGATTACTTCTAACTTTAAGTATTGTAGACTTTATTATTGTAATCCAACAGGTAAAGCTGCACCCAGGGTTTTTAATAGTACTCACCACCACTATTCTTCAATAGTAAAACCCTTTTATTTTAATAATAAACAATTATTATACTTTAGTACCCTTATTTCTAATACTTAAAGATGCGTCACAGTCATATTTACAGTTTTAATTAGTCCACTTACAGCTTCAACATAGACTTGACCTGACACTGCCTCCTTAAATTGTTCACTTATAAATAATAATTTGTTTTGACTAGATTCTTAATTTTTATGAAATTAATTTAATTATTTCTATCTATGAATCCAATTTTTTTCTTTTATTATCGCCTATTGTCAAATACCTATCTTTTTGGTTTGAGATATCTATGCCATATATTTATAAGTAATCATTTCCAAATATGAAGTGGTTACTGGGAGTGTTTTCCATTACTACAGCCTCTTTTTCTAATCTTACAAATTTATATTTATTTGGTAAAATCAATTTTAAGTAAATACTTACAATGGGTTCCATTCTTTCACTTGCACTTCTTAATTTGACCCCTTGTATTGGCATAAGCCTATTTTCCCAATCTGGTATAAGTGTATTAAGCTAATTTTTACCAACAAAAGTACAGTATGCACCTGTGTTCAAATTTATACTTTACTCCTGAGTTTTTATCATAACAATGCTTATACTAGACTTACCATCTGTATAATCCATCCCTTTTTCAGGTTTAGTTCTATGAAGTTTGGCATCATTTATGTTTATAAGGCATGTATCAGCTTTCTCCTACTTTTGGCAGATTGAAGTTGGAATCTAATACTTCATATATTAAATAAACATTATTAATTTTATAATTAATTATATTGATTTTATAACTTTCAGAAGTTTCTGATTCCTCATTTTCTCTGTTACAATTTTACTCTCCTTCTTTATCAGTGGGATCTTTGGTTTCCACAATTTCATTAATTTTTCCTTTTTTGAGGCAGTTATTGGCTAAGTTCCTAATACTACCACATTTTTGGTATTTTATTTTCTCATTGGTATTATTGGATTTTGTAGGTTCTTTTTTTGTTCATCATTTTTGATAAATGGTTTGTTTGAGCTTTTTATGTCCAATTTCTTCCAGGTTCTTCCAATCTGTTTTCTTTTCACAATATCTTCTAGTGTATTAATGCACTCTTCTGTGTAACATGGACCTATGCACCTACTTCTTAGGGCATGTTACAGCTCTCATCCACATTTCTTTAGTGTTGTCATATGTACCATTTTTTGTGAGATTTCTGGATATAGGGAATTCAGCTTTTAAACTTTTTTATGGCCCAATTCAATTTTTTCTTCTTATCTGGGTCAAAAAAAAAATTCAAATTCATTCTCAATTTCATGAATCCCACAATTCTTTTCAAACTTGGTGAGAATTTTTTTTTCCACCAAGGCCAGGTTCCCTGGCCATTTTCCTGCTTTATTCCATAATAACATGTCTTTGTAAATTTCTCAAGTAATAAGTGTAATCTTTCAGCTATTAATTCATCTAGTATGGAATAATCTTCCTGTAGAATATCAATTTTTTGACAAACAACATATTATCATATTCACCTTCTCCTGTGAAAGCTGGAAAATCCTTAGGCTGGAGTGTTTCTTTCATTAGAAGCTGATTATTTTCATGCTGTATTAATTCTGTCATAAAATTATTCTTTTCTTCTAATTTTGGTTTGGAAGCACTTATTATATGAGAAAATGTTGCTGATAACTTTGGCATATTTAATTTTTCCTCATTTATGTTATCCATTTTTTTTGATAATTGGTCCAATATAATTTTGACTTTCATTTTCAAGATTCATTCTTGCTTCATTAATTTTTTTTCTACATTGTCAAAAATTAATTTTTGGTGTGAGGAAGTATTTTATATGAATTTTCCAACAGATATCAATAATTTATTCAGTTTTATGTTTACTTATCAATACTTTTGTCGTAATTGATTGTTAAAGTTTTGTCTTTAATTCCTTTAATATAATTATACATCTCTTGTTGTCCTTGTATCAATTTTTTGAGTATTATCAATTAAATTTTTTGGTTAGTTATTTTCAACCATGAATTTGATATTATCTATTTCTATCTTATTTTGTAAAAAAATTTGGGATAAGGATAATAGAGTTTTATTTATTTCTTTTAATGATAATAAACTACTTTCAATGTGATTTAAATGTAACATGCTATTATCATTTTTTTTGATGTATTGAAAACATCAGGAGATAAAGCTATCTCTTTGGGAAAACCCCCTGCTTTTATGGTTCCCATATTGAATGTTTTCATTTAATATCATTTCTATAAAATAGTGAAATTTAATTGCCACTAGTTTTTTAAAATTAAGCCTCATGAAATTAAGCTAACAAGATACTTTTCTGGCCATATTGGATATTTTTATTTAAAAGTAGAGAATCTACATTATTTTTTGTAAAAAGTTGAGTATTCTATAATAATCAACTTAACTTTCTCAGGAATTTCTATCTTATTAACCTCTGAAACTATCTTATTGCTTTATTCTTTATCCATTGTGAGAAATGAAGAAAATTGGGCTTCAATTGCTTTTGATCAATACTTAAAGTAGAACATGAATTGTGAGCCTTGAGGTATATTTTACATACCCAAATAGGCCACAATTATCTCAAACGCAAATTCTGAACTATTCATAACCCATAAGTCATGCATATATTCAAAATTAATCATTTTTGATTTCAGAAAAGATGAATAACTTTTTATTGAGTAAGTAAATCCATGGATTTAAGGCCAGATTTGGATTCTCTACACAAAAATTCACCTAGGGTAGCTCCATAGAGTGAATAAGCTCAAATTAACTCTTTGAGGTGGTAATATGGAAAATACAAAAATACCACATAAAAGATCTGTGAAAAGTTTTGTTTTTCTTAATTTCATGCCAAAATAATTGGAATGTGAGAAATTCCATGTTACATATACACTAAGAATAGTGTTATGCATGTTTTGGGAACTTAATATAATGGTATTCTTACATGGACTTTTTGGTACACCAATAGTGGATATCTCACTTTAAGCTTAAATTTCTATTTTGATGTGAAAAATAGGCAAGGAGGACAAAAGACATCAAAGAGAGCCAGGGTACCCAACTTCTGAGGCCTCAGATGCGTGGAAAGCTCCAAATCTTGGATCCATGGCTGATCTTGGCCCAATTAGTAAACTAAAACACTTTGGGAACTTGGTTACCATGTTACAACTACAGTAAATCATAAGAAAATAGCAAATAACCTGCTATTTTGACATGCCAAGGAGGTAAAGAGCTACTTAGACTCCTGTAACCATGTCAAATCTTAATGAATTTCCATTGATAGTCCCTAAAACAGTAATTAAAACCCTTTTTGGAATTTTCTCCATTGATTTACCTCATAGCAACCAGTTAAACACTGATATTTGCAATTCTACGTAGAAATGAGGTAAAAAGTTCAAAAATTCATTGAAAATACCATTCTTAATGAATCTCTCTTAAACTTTTGGGAACAGCGGATCAATTTATTATCTATGGTACAACAAAAAATAATTATGGTTTCACTAGTAAAATTTAAATGTTTACTTACAGTCCATTTTTGATTATTCCACGTGAAACACTGAATCTTCAGAAATTCACAGTAATTACAACCTGTAATGAAATTTCCAATAACATTTATAACTTTGAGGAATCAATGATTATTTTATAATAAAAGAAGATTTACAGGTTTTACTCCTTGTATTCTTAACCATATTGGGGTTGGTAGTCACATAAAAGCATCAATTAAGTAATTATGATAATCTTATGTGAAAACAGATGATGCAATCAATGATCCAAAAGGGTTTGTTGTTTTCTCACTCACTGGCTTTTCAGTTTGCTCCATGGCACACCTCTGTGAGCTGTTGTTGACTTAAAAGAGGCCTCCTCTTGCTGTTTTTTCCAAGAATCATCTTATTATCCATTTATATCATTGTTACCAACAGGTAAGCATTAGTTAAACTATTCTTAAGTGTTTTAATTCTTTCAGAATCAATCATAAAGACGTGAAATCATAGAATCCAACTATATATTGTTGTAATCCTGCTATAAATAATTTTGATCCCTTAAATCCACAATTCTATGTAAAATTTCTCTACTTATATCTTTCAATAAGTTCTTTGGAGTATAAGTGAGTCATTCATCTTTAATTCTTAACGTTTTTCTCTAAAATTACTTTTCTTCAAGAATTATCTTTAGAATTATTCTTTCAAAAGATAATTATATATTAAAATAACTTTATTATTTTAATAAAAAGAAGTTTTTATTATTAAATTCTTCTTGTAATTGATTCTTGTAGACAATTACTCCTCATGGTTAAAATCACTAGAAGTGTTTAACACGTGAAAGAAATAATTCTTTAATTATTTAATTGTGGTTATAATAATATTTTATTATTATATTTCATAAGAACAGACATTGTGAGCCTGTGACGTATGTATAACATACCTATAAGGCCACAAATAACTTTATACACAGTTGAATTTATCTTCAACAGACTTTTTAATTGAATTTAAAATAAAAAATAACAAAAAATAAGCATAACTTTCTTTGGGATAAACAAAGTTATAAATATTATGTCATTTTTGGATTCTACACCAAAAATAACCTAGTGTACATCCATAAGTTGTTATACCTAAAAACACTTATTTCTTATGTTATTGGAAGATTTAAGAATCTCACAGTACTAATGCAACTTTTTTAACATTTTTTTAAAATTGTTAAATTTAAGCTTAAATAAGGTTGAATGTAAAGTTGCATAAAGTTTATGCAAACTTACCAAAATTTTAGTTAAAATTGAGGTGTTGTGTATATTTACTGAATTGGCTAAGGATTTGCCATACAGAATGTAAATCCTGCGTGAGCTCAATTTAAAAGGGTTTAAGGCCATAGTATGGCTTTGAATAAAGAAAAGGGCAAAATCCACACAGAAAGGTGGGACAAAGGAAAAAGACCAAATAGAGCTGGGGTACCCAACTTTTTGGATCTGCAGGGATTCAATTAAGGTTGTCCACCTGTATTGGAGGATTTTCAACCTTATTTAAACTTTAAGATTAGACTTTGATCCAAAATTAAAGTTTAAACTGGTTTTATCCCAATTTAGACAGGAATTTCAAGCTTCCAAAGGGTAAATTCCAATATGCAGGCTTGAATTTAAGGTTTTAAGAACTGTCAAAGCTTAATTCAGCTTAAAACTTCAAGGTCACAAGCATTAAAACCTTATCAAAACTTAAGGTTTGGTGTGTATTGCTATTTTACATGAAAAAATAGCAATAACTTCATAAATTCATTAAAAATCCAATTCTCAATGGATTTGCTTGAAAGTTTCACACAGATTACAATTTAACAATACCTGTATATAAATCAAATTTTGGGTATCTTTTATAAATAAATTTCCTGGGTATTTAGCCTTGAAATTTACTCTTTTAGTTAAAGCTCAAAGAAAATTATAATTCCTTCAAAAATTAATTAAAAATTGAGTTTAAGAGATTTCTGCTTGAAACTCTATTTTTAAGTTGTTCATGTGATGAAATTTAATATAAATAAGTTTATTTATATTAAAAACTTAAAATAATTTGTTTAAATGAGGATTAAAGCTACATGGAGTTAAGAATAACACTGATAACTTTAAATTGGAATTAAAAATAAGTTACCTTAAGTTAATAACTTAATTTTCAAGCATGGTTTTTCAGTTTTTACCTGAGCACGCCCTCTATATTCATTATGAATCATGAGAGCTGCTCTGAAGACATAAAAAGAGTCTTTTAATCACTGTTTTTGTCCATCATTCATTATCAATCCAATCATATTAGAAATTTAAACCGGTAAGGTTTTATTAAATATGAAATCTTATTATTAAAGTAATTCTTAAGTTATTTTACTCTTTATTAATTAAAATTAAAGAATTGAAATCATAGAATTTAGATTACTGTTGTAATCATCAATAATATATTTTATATTATAAAATTATCATCTTAAATATCTTGTAAAAATCCACAAATTCCTCTTAAAAACTCTTTAATCATAATTCTTATTATAAAAAGTTGTTTTATCTTTAAAATTATTGATTTTTGGCGTGTTTTTAACTTATAATTATTACTTTATATAATAACTGTTGTTGTTTGACTTGTTGTATTAAATAAACATTATGAGTAAGTTTTCTCTAAAGTTCTATATCTTTTTTATCTAGTAATAGTTTTTTTATATAGAATTTTTATTCTATAAAAATTATTTCTGCACAGTGTGTGTTTAATTCTTTTATAAAGAATATCTATATTATTTATAAGTGGTTAATATTCATATTTTCCATGTGTAATTGTCTCATTAAGAGCTTTACAGTTCTTATTGTTATAACTGTCAGTGACTATAACAATAATAGAATAATTATAATTTATTATAATTATTATATTTTTTTTATTATTATATTTTACAATAATAATTAAATTTTTTTTTTCATATAATTATTTTAATAATTATATTTAAATTTGTGGTTATAATATTTTGTTATATTATATATTTCTACTGAGTACAGTCATAGTACTTTCGATATTGCTACTATTATCAAGAGTTTCATAGACAAACCTTACAGACATAGTACTGTTGATTAATAGTAATATTATCATCAGTTTCATAGTCAAATCTTACATTTGGGGGCCTGGCCATGATTTTAACCATAGACTTGGCTTTAATTATATTCTATACTTCATTTTTTGTTCTAAAAACTACCATACCTACCCATATCTTATATTTGGAGGCTTGGTCATGTTTTTTGAATGTTTTTGCAATTAATTAATATATTTTTAAGCTCTAAAATATATTAATTTAATAGTTTTTCTTTCAATTTGAAGTTAAAATAAATTTTTATTTTTGAGATTGTCTTAAAATCTTTTTCATTGAGGAATTTGGTTTAATTTTATACTGTTTTTACACATGGCTTTTTCACATCCAAAAACTTATAAAATTATTCTTTGAGTTACTCTGAATTAATTTTCATGCAAATTCTTAAATTTTAATTTATTTTCTTTAAAAAGAATATTTTTTTAATATTAAAAGATATAAAACTCATGAAAAATCTTTGAAAATATTTCAAAAAAGTATAAAAAATAATTTTTCTCTTTTATGAATTTTTCTAGTGTCTTTAATCAAATACTGTGCAGCTGGCAACAGACTCAGTCAAAGATATATCACTAGTCCAGAATCTGAAGACAGTATTGAGGTGAAAATTGCTAAAAGAGGCACCTTATTTAACTCAGAAAAGAATAAATTACCACCAAAAGGTGTGTGTTTTATCTTATATTTTTCACTTTTTATCTTTAAATTTATGTGGAAATGGTGCATACCAGAAATGGAAGTAACTATTCAGTCCAACCAGATGGATGTGGACAAGGAAGAGGCAAGACCAAACCCATAAGTGCCAGGTCTTCCTCAAGAAAGACACATTTGGAGGATGCCAGTGTTACCCCCCATTCCCCAAGGTCTGTACCCACAGATTTTGACGTGAATTCTGAGTCTGAACTAATTCATGACAATATTTACAGGGCTGAACCATTTTCAAGTGGAAAAAATAGAAATATATCAATTCCAATACAAAATTTGGTTCAGAGCAGCCAAAGAAGAGTAGTGGGAAATATGCGCAAACCTTTGTCAGGGGGCCATGAACTCTTACTTACACATCAAGAGCTTTCTGGGTCAGGAGATCACCATAGAACTCTTAGGAGGTTGGATCCCATTGTCTTGCAAAGAAAAGGTCAAAGAGAGAAAGAATTGGTTGAAGAACCAAAGTCTTTTATCCGTAGACCAGAAGAAAGAGTTGGAAATGACTCCAGCTTTGGAGACAGAGGCGCCAGTGGCGTCTACCAGCTCCAAAAGTGTCCACGGACAAGCCCAAAGGACCTCAGAAGAAGAAGAGAGGTCCCAAGAACCATCAAGGCAAGGGCAGAGGCAAAGCCAATTGGCACAGACCTTACCCACAAGGGTAAAGGATCCCCAAATTGGAGCCTTCAGCAGTGGACAATGTATTCAACATGGCCAGAACTGTCAGCCTGTGACTCAAAACCAGAGCACAAGCATGACAGCCAAAATACCATAAACCAATGGTATAGCCAAGATACCACCAGAACATGGAGCTGAGCCAAATCAGCTCAAAAGGTATCAAAAGAAAGAGGAAACTCACCTCTTTCTGAAAATATAAGTCCCATCACCATAGGATAAGAAATAACAAAGTTATTGCTGAGCATAAACCTTAATTTTCACCTCTCATCTAAAATCTAGAAGGAGAGGCTTAACCCCATCAAATGGGCACTCAAAATGAAGCTCTAAGCCAGGGCTATCTAATGGTACCAGCCAAACTGATCTAGCACCAATATTACTGGAGTTATGGTCAAATTCAGGCCAAATAAGGGTGAACAAAACATTCACCTCTCATCTAACTTCTACAGTTTTAGGGTGGGATACTTGAAGTGGGGTCTTTTTGGAAAGAGCACAATCAGGGCTATCTGATGGTGCTATCCACTTCTTCATATCTCAACTATAACAGAAGCTATGAGGCAAACAAGCTCAATACAGCTTTTTGCCCAAACCATGCCAATGTACAAAAAACCTTGTACATGGCATAACTTTGTCATATTTAATGATTACCATACCAAATTGGGTATCATTGTGTAGAGCTCATACAGGGTTATCCAATGAACCAACTTTGAGCATGGTATCTCAAAAACTGACAGAGGTATGGCCATTTGAAAGTTATAATCCCACAATATGACCAATACAGCTGTATTATGACAGGATACAGTTGTACTCTGATTATGAGGTGTCAAACAGACAAAGAAGCATGTTAATACTTAAATACCTCATAAGTCAGTCAATACTGGGGTCCCATACAGTTTCTGTACAGCATTCTACGCGTCATACACGTCAGAATCAGGCTGTGAGGTCCCCAAATGAAAATTTTCACCCTGTATTGGTGTAAACTGCCCAGATGTGGTTTCAAAACCACATCTGGGCCCAATACAGGCTATACAGGCTGTTTGCAAACCACAAGCCAGTCCTAGAGAGTGAAAAATCTTCACTTCCTCTATGTGGAAAGGTCTAGCACCCTTTCCACCCCATTTCAGGATAAAAGGAGGCTTTTTCACAGCCAGAATTGTCTCCTCATCCTGCTCTTAAATAACCTACGTATTAAAATGTCAAAAACAGTTTTACTCTTGGTTAAATAATCAGGTATAATTATAATCTTTAATTATTGTAGTCATTTATTATTGTAACCCAACAGATAAAGCTGCACCCAGGGCTTTCAATAGCGCTCACCACCACTATACCCAGTATATTAAAGCCCTTTAAATTCATTTTAAACCATCTTAAAGCTTTATACATCTTTTTAAAATCATTTTTACCATGTTACAAACATAGTCAAGGTTGTAATTAGCCTACTTACATCTTTGCCATAGTTTCATCCTGACAAGAACTCTGATGGAATTCACAGCCAAGGAGCAGGAAAGGATGAACAGGACTTTTCCACACAAATAATACAACAAATACATTTTGTAAAAAGTAGTATTGATGTAGAGCTTAGTAAATTTGATGCAAAGATAAATTAAATTACATCAGATATCAGTGAATTGAAAAGAAATGACAAGAAGTATACTGAATGGTATCAATTAAAAAATGTCAGACTTGATTCCATCATCAATACATGTAACAGAATTGAAAGTACATGTCAGGTTCAGAATGATTAAATGGAAGATCTTTCCATTTTTAAAATGAATGATAAACTTAAAATTCTAAAAGATCATGTCATAGAAATAGTTGAAATTACCAATCAGTTTGCTACACATTTAGCAAAAAGTGACAGTGAAAGGCAGAAGTTAAATAATGAAATCATTTCAAATGTAGAACAAATTCATAATAATTATGAACCACATATGCCAAGACATTATACACCTTTGACTGAAGAAAAACTTTCTGTTAAAAAAAGTTTGACCCCATTCTTAGGAGAAAATGTTATTTCTGCAAAAGATATTCCCAAATTGGAAGAATGGCCAACATTCTCTGGTGAAGGTGAATACAACCATATTGAGCTCATAAGAACTATTGATATGTTTCAGGAAGACTTTAATATACCTGAAGAAATTATAGTGGGAAAACTACACTGTCTTTTTACCAAAACTGCAAAGAAATGGTACTACAAGATGAGAATAGATCATGGAAAACATGACTGGTCTTGGTGGAAATCTGAAGTGATTACCAAATGGGCCAATAAATCTTTGAGATTTAAAATGGAAAATTCTTTTGAAAATTCCATTTTTAACCCATAAAAGATAAACCACTTACTTGGTTCTTCAAGCAAAAAGACAGATTATCTGCTTTACACCCAGATATTTCTGACACTATGATTAATATGAAATTATTAAGGAAGTGTGGAGGAGAACTGGAACATGCTATCAAAAGCAGATGTGTAGAGCCCTGTTCAACAGAGGACTACATCAATGCAATGGAAGATATCATTACCAGAACAAGAATTGGTAAAACTTGGACTAAAATCCCTATGGAATCCAAGATGGTCTCAAAGATTACCAGAGAGGACAGAAGACCTGAAAGACCTGTCTTGAAGTGTCATAAATGTGGAAGAACTTCACATTTAGCCAACACTTGCACCAAAAAGACAAAAATCAATGAAGTTCAAATCATTGAAGGAATTCAGTGTACTGAAGAGAAAGAAGAATCTGATCAGGACTCTGCAGTCTCTGAGGATACACCAGTGGAGGACTATCCCATTGAAAACATTAAAGCTTTCTTTGAGGTCACAGAAGTCCATACCCACTTGCCACAGTACAGTGAGGAGTGCTACAACCTGATCAATATCCAGGATGCCAGGATGTGTAAGACCAAACCTGCTAGAGGCAAGGGTTATACTTCTGGAGCATCTTGTATCACATCAATTCTGATGAATGATATTGAAGCCAAATTAAATTTGGATACAGGGGAATTCTTCACTTGTGTAGGCAAAGATTATCTCCAAGTTATGCTTCCAGGATGGAAAAACCACCTATTACCAATAGAAGGTGTACAATTTAGTAGTGCCAGTAGCAATATTTACCCTTTGGGCATATTGGACACTAATATTGTGTTCCCACACCCTGCAGGAAGTATTAGAATGAAGACAGAGATAGTATTAATGGATAATTGCACATCTCAGCACATCATTCTTGGAAATGATTACTTGAATATTTATGGTATTGACATCAATAACCATAAAGACAGATATTTCACAATTGGGGATAACAAGAGACATAAATTTGCTTTTTCCACTATGCCAAAACAAATATCTGTAGTATTTTCTGTTAAGGATACTTATAAAGATGAATTTGTGTCTAATCAACTTGTTGAAGCACAAATTAATCCATCATTGTCACCAAAGATGAGTAATGAACTTATTGACGTGTTATACACATACAATGATGCATTTGCCTCTGATAATGAACCATTAGGTGCTATAAAAGGACATGAAGTTGATATTACTCTTAATATTGACAGACCATATCCTCCATTACTTAGAAGACCAGCTTATCCAGCCAGTCCCAGAGCTAGAGAAGCCTTGGAAAAACATATCCAAGAGTTAATCCAACTTGGTGTACTAAGGAAAGTAGGCCATAATGAGGAAGCTGAAGTGAAAACACCTGTTATCATTGCTTGGCATAATGATAAGTAAATAATGGTTGGAGATTTTAGAGCATTGAATACCTACACAGCTAAAGATAGGTATCCAATCCCTAGAATTCAAGACACCTTGACTCAACTGTCTCAAGCCAAGTATATAACATCAATGGATGCATTGAAAACTTTCACCAAAATGTTTTGACGCCTAAAGCTAAGAGATTACTTATAATTATCACTAACTGTGGTATTTATGAGTATGTTAGAATGCCATTTGGCATTAAAAATGCTCCATCCCATTATCAAACAATGATGAATACCATATTTCCCACAGAATTATCTGAAGGATGGCTTATCATTTATATTGATCATATTATCATATGCTCTGATACATGGTCTTTGCACCTTGAAAGACTTGAAAGAGTACTTCACAAAGTTGCAGAAGTGAATATGAAAATTTCACTCAAGAAATGCAATTTTGGTTTTGAAGAACTCAAAGCATTAGGACATGTTGTTTCTGGTTTAAGCTTGGGTATTGACAAAAACAAAGTAGCAGCAGTTTTACTTAAGCCAATACCCCATAATAAAAAAGAAATGATGTCTTTTCTTGGATTTTCCATTTACTACATGAAACACTTGAAAGACTTTGCAATTCTAGCCAAGTCACTCTATAGAATCTGTGATCAACAGACTGTATTTGATATTACACAAGAGAGAACTAAAGCTTATGAGACGATAAAGAAAGCTCTTACAGAAGCACCTTTACTCCTCATGCCTGACTGGAATATTCCTTTTAAATTGTACATTGATGCATGTGGAGATGGATTAGGAGCAGCCCTACATCAAGTCCAAATTATTGATTACAAACCTACAGAAGGACCAGTTTGTTACATCTCAAGACAAATCAAACCAACAGAGGCCAGATATGGTGCAAGCCAAATGGAGTTCTTATTTTTGGTATGGGCACTTGAGAAATTACACTATTATCTTTATGACAGTGTTTTTGAGGTGATAACTGAGTGTAATTCCATGAAATAACTTCTTAACATGAAAACTCCCAACAGACATATGTTGAGATGGAAAATAGCCATTCAAGAATATAGAGGAAACCTGACTATAGTTAATAAAGCAGGAAACATTCACAAAAATTCTGATGGGCTTAGCAGGTGGGCATCAGCCAACACTCCTGATAACCCATCTTATGTACCTTTGGAAGCTGAACCACAGATTCCAATTGAAGGAATTAACATAACTGATATTGGGACTGAATTCTTTGAAGAAGCTAGCAAATCTTATAAGAAAGACAAGAATTACCATATCTTGACTTCTTTGCTAGATAAAGACTGAAAAGATACATCCTTAGTCAATGCACTAGATGAAGTTTGGAAAAATTCCTATTCTGAAGGAAGATTTCACTTGTTTGATGGGATTATTTACCATAGAACCAAGCATTCCTGTGTGATGACATTATATAGCAGATTGCTTATCAATACCATTCTTCATGAATGCCATGATAGCATATACTCTGGACACCTATCAGAAGATAGAACACTTTAAAAAGTGAAGAACTGTGCATGGTGGCCATCTTGGAGAAAAGAAACCATTGAATATTGCCATACCTGTGACAGATGCCAAAACGCAAACAGGAATACAGGCAAGAAATTTGGACTTATGATTCATATTCAAGAGCCAAAATCCTTTTGGGAAATTGTTCACATGGATTGGGTCACAGCACTTCCTCCAAGTGGTGACAAAAGTTATAATGCTTGTTTAGTCATTGTAGATAGATATAGCAAAACTCCCATATTCTTACCATGTCATAAAGATGACACTGCTATGGATACAGCTCTTCTTCTATGGAGTAGAGTTATTTCTCATACAGGACTATTTAAGAATATTATAACTGACAGAGATCCCAAGTTCACATCTGCACTTTGGACCAATCTTCATAGATTGTTTGGGACTAAGCTATCATTATCTACAGCATATCATCCTCAAACAGATGGGTTAGCAGAGAGAATGATTCAAACTTTAGAAGACATGATCATGAGATTCTGTGCTTATGAATTATAATTCAAAGACTCAGATGGCTTCACCCATGACTGGTGCACTCTGATACCTGCATTAGAATTGTCATATAAGACATCAGTCCATTCTTCCACAGGACAAACTCCTGCTATGTTAGAAAAAGGATGGAATCCAAGACTCCCAGCAGACACACTGAGGAAATACTTATTGACATTTATCCTACAGCTTCCAGATTCAAGATAATTCTTGATAAAGTAAAACATCATGCAAAACAAAGTATGGATGATGATTTTGATTATGCAAAACAGAAGTGGGACAAGAGTCATAAAGTACCAGACTTCAAAGTAGGGGACTTAGTTCTAGTTTCAACCTTGAATTTTGATAATATCAAAGGCCCAAAGAAACTTAAAGATTCTTATTTAGGACCTTTTGTTATTGTTGCCTTACATGGAACCAATGCAGTTCAAGTGGAATTGAGTGGTGAATTGGAAAATAAACACCCCACTTTTCCAGTCAGCTTGATAAAACCTTATCAACCAGCTGATAAAGAATTGTTTCCTCTAAGGAACCCAACTCCTTTGACTGTCCCACCAGTGGAACAGAATGAAGACAAAAAGATAAGAAAATTCATTAAAGAAAGCAGACTTAGGGGTAAAATTCAGAGAGAATATCTTGTCAGATATAGAAATCCTGTACATGAAGATTAATGGCTGGCAGAATCAGAAATACCTGACTCAGATAAACTCTTAAGAAGATTTAGACATGAAAGAAGGCCACAAGCCTGAATATTTCTATAAAATGTGCTTTAAATTACTTGACCTGAGTAATTTAAAGAGGTTGTAAAGTGGACATTAACCCCCTTTGGGGCCTTTTTCTTCTTTATACCATTGATAAAATTGTAGTACAATTTTATTTTTTGGTGGGAGGGAATGTGAGCCTTGAGGTATATTTTACATACCCAAATAGGCCACAATTATCTCAAAAATAAATTCTGAACTATGCATAACACATAAGTCATGCATATATTCAAAGTTCATCATTTTTGATTTCAGAAAAGATGAATAACTTTTTATTGAGTAAGTAAATCCATGGATATAAGGCCAGATTCAGATTCTACACGAAAATTCACCTAGGGTATCTGCATAGAGTGAATAAGCTCAAATTAACTCTTTGAGGTGTTAATATGGAAAATACTTCAATACCACATCATAAATACCACATAAAAGATCTGTGAAAATTTTTGTTTTTCTTAATTTCACGCCAAAATAATGGGAATGTGAGAAATCCCATGTTATACATACACTAAGAATAGTTTTATGCATGCTTTGGGAACTTAATATCATGGTATTATTACATGGACTTTCTGTACACCCATAGTGCATTCCTCACTTGAAGCTTAAATTTCTATTTTGACGTGAAAAATAGGCAAGGGGGACAAAAGACATCAAAGAGAGCCAGGGTACCCAACTGCTGAGGCCTCAGAGGCATGGACAGCTCCAAATCTTGGATCCATGGATGATCTTGGCTTAATTTGTAAACTAAAACACTTTGGGAACTTGGTTACCATGTTACAACTACAGTAAATCATAAGAAAATAGCAAATAACCTGCTATTTTGATGTGCCAAGGAGGTAAAGAGCTACTTAGACTCCTGTAACCATGTCAATGCTTAATGAATTTCCATTTATAGACCCTAAAAGAGTAATCAAAACCCTTTTTGGACTTGTATCCATTGATTTACCTCATAGCAACCAGTTAAACACTGATATTTGCAATTCTGCATAGAAATGAGGTAAAAACTTCAAAAATTTATTGAAAATAAAATTCTTAATGAAACTCTCTGAAACTTTCAGGAACAATGGAGAACTGTGTTATCTATGGTACAGCCAAAAATAATTATGGTTTTACTAGTAAAATTTAAGTTTTTACTTACAGTCCATTTTTGATTATTCCACGTGAAACACTGAATCTTCAAAAATTCACAGTAATTACAACCTGTGATGAAATTGCCAATAACATTGATAACTTTGAGAAATCAATTATTATTTTAGAATAAAAGAAGATTCACAGGTTTTACTCCTTTTATTCTTAACCATATTGGGGTTGGTAGTCACATAAAAGCATCAATTAAGTAATTCTGATAATCTTACGTGACAACAGATGATGCAATCAATAATCCAAAAGGGTTTATTGTTTTCTCACTCACTGCTTTTTCAGTTTGCTCCATGGAACGCCTCTGTGAGTTTTTATTGACTTAAAAGAGGCCTCCTCTTGCTGTTTTTTCCAAGAATCATCTTATTATCTATTCATATCATTGTTACCAACAAGTAAGTATTAGTTAAACTGTTCTTAAGTATTTTAATTCTTTCAGAATCAATAAGAAAGACATGAAATCATAGAATCCAACTATAACTTGTTGTAATCCTGCTATAAATCATATGGTCCCTTAAATCCACAATTCTACGTAAAATTTCTCTACTTATATCTTTCAATAAGTTCTTTGGAGTATAAGTGAGTCATTCATCTTTAATTCTTAAAGTTTTTCTCTAAAATTAGTTTTCTTCAGGAATTATCTTTATAATTATTGTTGCAAAAGATAATTATATATTAAAATGATTTTATTATTAACTTCTTCTGGTAATTGATTCTTGTAGACAATTCCTGCTCACTGTTAAAATCACTAGTAGTGTTTAATACATGAAAGAAATAATTCTTAAATTTTTTAATTGTGGTTATAATAATATTTCATTATTATATTTCATAAGAACAGACATAGTACTGTTGATTAATAGTAATATTGTCATCAGTTTCATAGTCAAATCTTACATAAATTGACTTCAACTTTTTGATTTTGATTCATTTTTTGAGTCTTAAAGCTTCAAAAGCTTAAATGAAATAATTTCTTACTAATACAAAGTTTTTTCTCTTCAAAATATGTTTAAAATAGTAAGAAAATGATAGCAAAACATTTATGTGAGTACTACTTAGAATTTTTTTTATAAATATTAAAGTTTAATCTTAAAATATCAGAAATAAGCTTTGTAAACAATAAAAAGAAATTTTAATTGAGGTTTTCCTATTTTTACACACAAAACTCAGAGGTATATACCACTTTTCCAAAACAAATCCATTTAATCAGTAGTTTTAAATCAATTATCTCACAGAATCATACAAAATAAGATATATTAACTTGGTCCAATCCTTTTATGACAGGAGCTCAAAGTATAGTTATTAGTATCTTCCAGAAGTAGGAAATTTGGTATGATATCAGAAATTCCTAATTTGGAAATATCAATATTTGATAGTAACCTTTCTGATTTTTAGGTATTTTATTCTTCCATAGAGCTCAATCACAATTTTATAATGAATTTTTGAGATCTAAGAGCTACCCTTTTGATTGGGAATAAAAAGAAAAATTAAATTCTTTTGTATTTTTACATCCAATATTGAATTTTATTTGAATATTTTATAAGCTCAACTAAGGTTATACATATCTCCTTAGAAACTACTTTTTCAAGAAATAATCCCAAAAAAAACATTATATAGAAATTTGATGAAATAAACTACATATTTCTCCATGATTTTTTCAATATATGATTTCAATCTTTAACATCATTTTTTTAATTATTGATCTTGAAAACTTGCAAACCTGTTATACAGGTTCAAGTGGTGTTTTTGGCCCTAGTTCAAGTCCAAAAAGAAATGAAAGCTTAAAATTAAAAATAAGGTGATATTTTTTTATGATTGACAAATATTTATAAAATAAGAAAATATTCAATAAAAGAAAATATCCATATTTGTTAATTTGTTTTTTTGTTTGAAACTAGTAATTTTTCAGCTTGGAATTTTTACTTATTGTTATTGTATTGTTATATAGAAATAATCAAATAATGTCACAATGAATGAATTCTGTAGAAGACAGGATCTATTAATTTCTAAAAGACTGAAATGGCTCACTGGGGGAGCCAGTTTTATGGTTACACACAAGAAGGTTAGTTTCCCAAAGGCAAAGACAAGAAATTGAAAATTCAAAGAAGTCTTCACAAATATAATACAAATAAAATTATGTTTAGTTTACGTACAACTTTGTTATATTCATCTAATGGGTCATATTCAATTTCATTATCTTTTACTCTCATTCTGTAAGTGTATTCAGAGCTAGATTGAATTGACTTTATTATTATTTTGAGTCATTCTCTAACTTGAAATAAATACATTTTAGACATTTTTTGACCTGATAATCCAAAACATCTTTTTTCCACTTGTGAATTTATGTACCTGGTCCACAACACTCTGTGTTATGAACACCCAAGTATTTTAGTTAAAATTGTCATGCAATATTTCTGAATCAGAAAAAGCTGACGTTTTCTGCGAAGACTGGAACTTGTCAACCAGAGCTTGATGTTTCTATTTTTGAAATAATACATTTAGCTGTCAAATTTTTTTTTAAAACTGTTTACTATGCTTTTGTGAAATATTTGTATCATAAAAAAGTTTACTATCAAAGAAAAAAAATACTGCTTTTATGTTTTTCTTTCAACAACTATCAAGTTAATAAATTTTTTCATCTATAGAACCCTTTGAGTGGAAATTTATGGTTATGATTTCTTCTTCATGATTTGCTTTTGTGGCTGAGTTGGAAATTCAAGTGAGACTTAATAAAGTTAATCTTTATCAGCTTATGAGTTGCTTCAAAATTTTTCTTTCAATTTTTCTCAACTCATTTCCTTCTTGGCTACTGAAATAATTGTTAAACCTACAGGTTACATTACTGAGTAAATCAAGCCATTTTAATTGTTTCCACGTTCAATTTGTTAATTTACTAGCTGTCAAGTTAACTATTTTGAGCCTGGAGCAATTTAAAATTTTATTTAGATCATTTGTAATTGAAATTTATTTCAAACAAAGTTCTATTGTATACATTTTTTATTAGTCGATTAGAAGTTAGAAGTCTCAAGCTAGTGTATACTTTTCTTTATGAATTTAGTTTTTTTAATTTTTTTTTTTTCAAATAAATTTTTGAGAAAATTTCCAATTTTCAAACCACAAGTTGACCTTCAAATCTGACGATTGTGACCCCATTGACTCCAATCTGATCAACTTGCTGTATTCACACTCACTCAGTTGGATTGTTGATATTTAATCTTTAGAGTTAAAGCAGACTGCTTGGCGTGCCTGCTCAAGTCTTGTCAAGCTTCTTCTTTCACTCATTGTCATTCCCTATTCACAATTAATTAATCCCTTTGACATTGATCTTTAATCCTTTGCCTCATCTTATTGCCTTTGTCTTAAAAGTATTTCCCTAATATTCTTATCCCTTGTCTTTCTACCTTGCTAGACTTCTCTTCACGACTTGTCATCCTCATTCCATTTGATCATTTACCCATACCATCAATCTTTTTTTCCTCTTCGGACAGTCTCTTGGTCACTTGCCAATCCTAAATCATGGACGTAAGCTTGCAACTAGTGACTTCTTAACTATCTTCAATGCTAACAAACATGCCTCTTTGTAGCCTCAATTTGTTGCTCAACTTCAAGCCTGTTTAGAGCAAATTGCGACCCCCAGTAACACCGAAGCTATCAAACAAGTTAGCCATTTCTTTCCTTTTTGATCTTTATTCTCTCGTTTCAGTTTCCCCTATTCTTGTCAGCATCTTTTTCCTACCTTGGTCATTTGATCAAGGCTTCAGCTTGCCTTGCAACTAGATTATTTGGTTGTTAAGGCTTCATGAGCTTTAATCATTTATGAGCCTAGCTATTTATGATCGGTCTGATTCGATGATAAGTGATTATTACTTACATTCAGAACTGCTAATCTTGAGAATCTTTGTATTCATTGAAGATTTTACATCCTTCCAGGATGGAATCTCGTTAGTATGATATCATTAAACAGACTTCTTTTTGGAGATCATTAAATATTAGCCTCTTCCATCTGTTGTTACCAAGTTTTATTGTTTGATTTAACTCGTTCTTTGATTTTTACATTAATTAAAGGCTACTAAAGCACTTAACGAACAATTTTATCGATCACCCTATGCTATCCCTGGTTTGTTTGAGATCCTTTCCACTTCGACCAGTTCAGCCATCAGGCAACTGTCCGCAGTCGAACTTCGAAAGCGTATCTCAGTTGGAACACGAAAACATTGGAAGAAACTCGACCAGTCCATTAGAAATACAATCAAGTCGCGTCTTTTGGATCTCGTCGTATCGGAATCCTTACCCATCACTCGGCACTCTATTGCTCGAGTTATTTCAGAGATTGGAGAATATGAATTACCCGAAAAAACTTGGCCTGAATTACTTGGCTTCCTATTAAAAGCTAGTGATAGTCCTGTAGCTCATGAGCGCGAGGTAGCCATCTTTACTTTGTCCATGTTAATGGATACAGTGGTAGATTCTTTTGCCGAAAATCTACCTCAGATCTATGGATTATTTTCAAAGTCTCTTCAAGATCCCGAGAGTTTGGATGTGCGCGTCACCACAGTTCAAGCGTTAGGTCGTGTTGCTGAATATATTGAAGCTGATGAAGAATCTTCTATTGTGAGTTACAATGATTACTATCAATCTTATCAATTTAGTATTTTGGTTTATTTAAAGTATTGTCATTTAATCCACTCAGGCTACTTTCCAATCAATGATTCCTCAAATGCTCGTCGTTATAGGTCAAACTCTCGAAGCCGGTAATGAATCCGCTGCCAAGAAAGGATTTGACACCCTTGAAACTCTTTTGATCATCGAAGTTCCCTTGATTAATCCACATTTCGCTCAAGTTGTTCAATTTAACGCCACCATTGGTAACAATAAAGCTCTTGATGAATCTCTTCGTACCATGGCTCTCAATTGTTTACTCTGGACTATTAAATTCAAAAAGAGTAAAATTGCTTCTATGGATCTTGTCAAACCCATCGTCGATTCCCTTATTACCATTGGGGCGGAGGATGAGCCAGAAGACCCTGAAGATGATTCAGTTGCTAGAGTAAGTCGGTATTATTCCATCCCAATTCCAATTTAAAAATTTCGGTTCACATCTTTCTTATTCGTCTGGAAATTATAGACAGCATTTCGTTGCCTTGATGCTCTTGCTACGTCACTTGCTCCCCAATCTGTTTTCCCAGCACTTTATGCTCGAATTCAAGAATGCTTTCAAAATCCTGACCCTACACTGCGCAAGGCTGCCGTCATGGCTCTTGGTGTAACTGTAGAGGGTTGCTCTCAGTTCATTCAGCCTCATGTTGACCAACTATGGCCATTTATTGATTCCGGGTTAGAGGATGGAGACTCACGTGTTCGCCGTGCTGCATGCACCGCCTTGTCGTGCATTTGTGAAATGCTCGTTGAGGAGTGTGCCAAACGACATCAAGTCCTTGTCCCACGCGTTTCTGCTCTCCTCAATGACCCTACTTGTCAAAGGAATGCAATGACTGCCCTTGATGGATTATTAGAGGTTTTCGATGATGAAACTATTGGCCTCTACCTTCACCCACTTATGGAACGTCTCTTACCAATGATTGAATCTGCTCCTCCCAAGTTGAAAGGTACCGTCGTGGGCGCAATTGGCTCAGCCGCCTATGCTGCTAAGGCGGCTTTTGAGCCTTACTTCGATTTTTGTATGCAACAAATTACACCTTTCCTTTCTCTCAAAGGTGAAGGTGACGAGCAAGATCTTCGAGGAGTTGCTCAAGACACTGTTGGTACTCTTGCCTCCGCCGTCGGAAAGGAAAAGTTCAGACCGTTCTTGGATGGATGCCTCAACATTGCTTTCGAGGCTATCGAACTCAATAGTCCTAGCCTTCGAGAATGTTCAATGATCTTTTTTGGAACTTTGGCAAAGGTCTATGAAGAAGAATTTGTTGGCTATCTACCTCGCGTCATGCCGGCTGTATTGGCCAGTCTCGGTCAAGCTGAAGAAGATGACGGTACAACGTTGCCAAGCGAGATGATTAAAGGATTCAAAGCTACGGATGATGATGATGAGGAGGCAGAAGAAGATGGCGACTTTGTGGACATTGACGACCCTGACCTCGATGATGACGACCTGATGAAAACCACCACTGCTGTTGCGGTTGAGAAATCCGTGGCTGCAGATGCAATGTCTGAGCTATTTGAGTCGACTAAAGCTAGCTTTCTACCATATTTGGAGAATTCAATTAAGAGCTTAACTCCTCTCTTGTCTCATTTTTATCCAACTACTCGAAAAGCCGCCGCAACCACCTTGTTGTCCTTCATTTCGATTGCTCATGATTTAACCAATCCACCGAAGCTCCAGCCAGGAATCGCCCATATTCAATTACCAGGTGATGTTCAAAAACTAATCGAAATTATCATGCCTGAAATCATGACTATGTGGCGAGGCGAAGATGAGTGGTAGGTATTCCAAACTTCTTTTTTCTCACCTTGTCCTTTGTCCATGATGCATAATTTACTCAGCTCACTCAGATAAGTTTGACCTTAAAAAGATCATTCTCTGAATGACATCATTATATATTTTTTCTGAACCTATCTCCCTTGTTCCCCTTTTTCTCTCGTAATTTTCCCTTGTGTTATTGTCAAAGACTGACCAACTAAGAAACTATTTTTAGTGATGTGATTAGCGATATATGTTCTTCTCTTTCATCGGTCGTTTCAACTGTGGGAGCAGGTGTTGTCGCCCCCGCTTGTGAGTGTGCTAAATACTTAATTGAAGGATGGCATTTCTAAATACCACCTTCGGTTTGTAGATTTAGACGAGGTCTGCCATTTAATACTCACCATTCTGGAGCGCAAATCCTCAGCCCAGCTTGATGGTGACTTTGAAGAATCATCAGCCACAGGAGACTTGTCAGAAGTAGAATCAAATTTGATCGGCTGTGCTTCCGATTTAGTTGGTACCTTTGCCACTGTTCTCGGCTCTGACTTTGCTCAGGCGTTCCAACAATTTCTTCCCTGGGTTGCGAAGTATTACGACCCTTGTTATTCATCAACTGATCGGAACAACTCTATTGGATCATTGGCAGAAGTAATCAATGGTTTAGGACCTTCAATTAGCTCTTTCACCGAGCAACTCTTATCACTTGGTTTGAAAGCCGTCAAGGATGAGGACATTGAAGTGCGCAGTAATGCGGCATTCTTTCTTGGGTCATTGGCGTTCTGGACGGACACCGACATTAGCAGCCAGTATATGGTGATTTTGGATGGCTTACAGCCACTTTTCACAATTCCACCCAATTCTTCGCAAGAGAAAAGTGAGCGCGCTAAAGATAATGCCGCTGGTGCTGTCGCTCGAATGATCCTAAAAAATAAAGCGGCTTTGCCACTCGAACAAGTTAGTCGGAGCAAGCATTCAGGTAGAATCATGGTTAAAAATTAATCGAATTGATTGTTTATCATTACAGGTCTTGCCCGTTTTTTTTGAAGCTCTGCCACTTAAACAAGATTTTGCAGAGTCCAGCAAGTGCTTTGATGCAGTTTTCGATTTGATTGGACAACAACATCCATTGATTGAAAGTCATTTTGATCACATTCTGGCTGTGTTTGCTCATGTCCTTCAAAACTCGACCCCTAATGTTAGTGAGGAGAAAGCTATGATTCCGTCCGAGACACGTGAAAAGATGGTTGCTCTCTTGCGGGTAAGTCAATTGAGAAACTTTTGTCGTGACCAGATGGAAGTTGACGATTTGAAAATTGTATTGGACTATTTTAGCAATTGAACGCCCAGGTTCCTGATAGATTGGCTTCAAAAGGTCTCAACTCCTACCTTTGAATTTCGGGTTTATGGGCTCATTTTAAATTTGCATATCAACCTCGAATACATGATAGAAACTTATTTTTTAACGACTCATCCCAAAATTTGTCCATTTCTCATCTTTATTTTCCACTTGATATTTTTATTAGGGTATTTTAAAACAAAAAATGAGTATTATTCGGTTTCTAATTGGCCTTTTAAAAGATTTGATAAAGATCACAATTACATAGTTGAATGTTTCTGATAAATTTATTCCATCTAGGAAGGGGAAATTAAAATAGAGGAACTAATATACAACGCCAACAAAGTTTATTTTAAAATCTGGTCGGTCTTGTAGGAGGTTGAGCTGTGATTAAAGGCAATGGGGTAGCATAGCTTGAAAATGTAAATAAATTAAAAAAGACATGACTTTAAGCTGAAAGACTAGTCCGGAGTAAATAAACAGACTGCGTTTTGCATTGCAGCACTTAGTAGATATTAAAAATATTAAGACAAGTTTTTTTGAAAGCTGTCTTGGCCAGCGCTGCCAAAATATTTACAGGGTAAACATTGAGTGAGCCCTTCATGCTGACTGATAGTGTAAAATTATGAAGCTTGGCATTTTTTCTTAAGTTTGATGGATTGACAGTGAATAACTAGCTTTGTTTTATGGCTTGCATTGGATTTTAAATGTGTTTTTATCCAAGCAAGGATTTTCACTTGGTTTTGAGACAAGGAATAAAGTGGAGGAATTATTCAATCAAGTGTGATAGATTTTTCTAGGTCCAAAGCAAAAATTAATCTATCTAATTTGAAGTTTTCCGTGTCTAACCCCCAAAAACCGTTCATTTTGGGTTGTCTCCTTTGAAGAGTCCTTGGAGATCCTTAGCTGCTTGATGTGTTTGAGTGTCCTTTGAATTTTGCAATATTACTTGAGATTATTCTTCTTCATCCCCATTCTTGAGGATTTCTCAACTGAATCGTCGTATCGATTGTGTTGGTGCTTCACCAAAACTAAATAAAGTCTGAGATGTTTTTTCTTACTGAAACTCGTACAGATCTAGCTCAGGGTCGGGTTGAGTATGACTCTCACACATTCTCCTTCAGGTTTACCAAACTTCCAACGATGATAAAGCCGAGATGTGGGATTCCTTAAATTCATCCCAAGAGATTCTTCCAAAAGATACTTTCAAATCGCTCATCCAGTTTTACCCAAAACCTTAATCAATTCAGCTTCATTGATCGTTTCAAGGATTGGTCTCACTCAAACCCTCTGGTGGTCATCTGATCGATTTTTCGATGCCTTATCTTCATCGATTCAAAAGCCAAGAAGACTTCACAATTGAGACAGTTGTTCAAATCAAAGAATTATAACCGTCCCAAAACCAGATCATCTACCTTTTATCAGCACTTCGAAAATATTCATAAAGATTACAAAGCGGGGTTCTCACTTCATATGAATCATCCCACTTTACCCGGCCAGCTCGCAGGACTTGGTTCTTCGGTGCCGGCTCATACGCCCCATGCTACTTCGGTATCTTTGCCATTTTGGAAGGATAACGTTAATTATGAACTGGGCTTAGACGAGGTTCTGAACGCACTCCAAACCGGTTATCCACGTTTTTTCATCCATCATGATATTCGCAAGGTAATGCTCCTTGTTTACATCACCTCATCTACAGCTTGCCTCAATTGAGCCTTTGAATTCTTTTTAATGATTAGCTGGCCGAAGTTTGTCAAGCAGCTCATGCCCTGACGTCAAGTGAAAGATGCATGCTTTTTCCTTCACAAAAGGCCGCCAATCTTTGTAGAAACTTCGTGGCTGATCAGGCTTTGAAGCAACTCGGCTCCCAAATCGGCATTGAGAATCAGTGCCGTATGGTCACATTCGAAGTATTTTCTTCCCAACAGTCCACTGCATTCATCGGTCAGACAGATTGTCGGCTACAAGTCTTTGTCCTATTTGTGCCCAATGATAGGATTTTTCAAATCTCTCGTACTTTTTGGCAGCACACCGGACTTGGTATCTCGTCCCGTTTTGCTCACCGTTGTTTACGACTATTAGGATCTAATTGCGCTTCCAAGGCTAATCCCATTCTCACAAGTATGAGTCAACTTCCCTCTCCACCCATTTCTCCTCGAACCGGCCCACGTCGGTACACTGTCAAGCCTTCTTCGCAAATTTCATCTTCAATTATTCCCCCTACCCCAATTGCTTTGGAAGACGAAAGTGCTGCAACGTATGTTGAGGAGCGTTACGGTCGTAATTTACCTGTGCAGTTTGCCTGTGCTGCCAAACTTGCACTCCGCCGTCGAATCGCCGATATCTTGCAAGAAACACCTACATCTATCGACACCGGATTGCCTGAAACAACTCTTAAACACTCCATACGTGGTACCGGCCAATTGACGGAAAATAATGTTTACCTTTATCCTTCCGGAATGAGCTCAATATTTTTTGCTCATCAAATCGCAATGACTCTTCATTCTCAACTTCAGCCTAATAAACCAATCGGAAAAAGCATTTGTTTTGGGTTTCCCTACACTGACACTCTCAAAATCATCGAGAAGTGGGGCCCCGGGGCCCATTTCTTTGGTAACGGGGAAACTGAGGATCTCCAAAGTTTGGAACAGCTACTAGGGCACAACGACTTGATTGGAGATCCAAAGATTGTCGCCTTATTTTGCGAGTTCCCTTCGAATCCGCTCCTGAAGTCCCCTGATCTAATTCGCATTCGTCACTTAGCCGATCGCTATGGGTTTCTGGTAGTTATTGATGAAACAATAGGAAATTTTTTGAATGTTGAGGTGTTACCATATGCAGATATATTGGTTAGCTCATTGACTAAAATTTTTAGTGGTGAAAGCAATGTGATGGGTGGAAGGTAAGCTGGTTTCTTTTCGCTACACCTCCTTACCCTTACATGCCTTGATTCCTGCTGACAAGTATTGTGTATGATGATCAAGTTTGATAGTCAATCCGCAATCCAAATACTATGACTTAATTAAAACCATTTTAGATGGCTCTGAGTCAATTCAAGAAGGCATATATGAGGACATTTATTTCGGCGAAGATGCAATTTATATGGAACGAAATTCGCGCGATTTTCGGTCACGAGTGGAGAAAATTAATCAAAACGCGATGACATTGTGCAATTATTTGCTTGAGCTTAAGGCCTCGGATACCCAACAGGTTATTGTCGCTATTCACTACCCTCGATACACTACGCCCAATAATTATGAAGCTTGTCGTCGAAAGCCTGGAGGTGGATATGGTGGTCTATTTAGTATCACCTTTGGCTCTCCCAAAGCAGCCCACACGTTTTACGACAGCCTAGCGACCTATAAAGGTCCTTCATTGGGAACTAATTTTACGCTTGCTTCTCCCTATGTCATTTTAGCTCATTTCAATGAACTTGAATGGGCTGCTAAGTATGGTGTTGATGCTGATTTAATTAGGGTTAGTGTTGGCTTAGAGGATGAGGAAACGTTGCTACAAAAGTTTAAATTTGCATTTGATCAAGCCTGTTTAGCATTAAAAGTTCAGGAAGATGATAATCTTCAAGTTTGATTTACTATTGTGCAAAATTTACCCGTCAAGATATTTTTTTTCTTCATGGCACCTATGTACCAAATTTACCAGTCAAGACGAATTTTTTTTTGCATGACACATAATAATGTCGTTTTCACATGGTGTGAAAAGTAATATCATCTGCAATATAGAGCTACAAGAAAGCTAGTTTTAATCGAGTTTTAGTTGATGGCTTTGTTAATTCATGATTAAATGTGGCCACTGCCACTTATCGCTGATTTAGCAGTCTTTTTACCAATTCACAAACGTTGAACTAAAACCAAACTTGAAATTTTTCGAGTAGTGTACTGCTCTTTTAACGATCGAATTTGCATATTTAGTTTCTCTCAGCCTAAGAACTGGCTTGAAAGAACAGATTGAGTTTTCGTTTTGGAAATTAGTAGATATAGCTTTTGAGGGATGTTAATGACAGTAAATTTCAAGAATAAAACATTTTTGAGGATTATAACTTTTGTTTGTTAAGCTTTTTCTCTTGAACCTTTCAACAAACAAGCCTACCTACAGTAGACACTGGCTTAACCCATAACCCCTGCGAACCCATAGGTTTCTGTGTCTACAAATTTGGTGCGCGCCAAAACTTATCCCAAAACTGGTAACCCCATACTTTTGGGGTCCACCAAACCAAAAAAAGCCATATTTTTCTTCAAAATTCCATCAAGTTTTTCTTTGTTTTTCTACAAAACTGCCTCATCTTCCCATTTTCTCAGCCTTCATATGACATGGACACCCTACCAGTGGCTGTTAATTTCTAGAGCTCCACTGCCCCTTTTTGCTTTCCTTCCAATAACTCTCCCCAACCATCCTTTTACACTAAAATATTTGGAAATGGTGCCATTGTTTATCACTTAAGTGATCTTTCAATCACTCTTCTGGACTTTTTAATTGACAAATTTGAAAAACCTCTTTCATACCAGCTCTCTCTTTGAATGCTAAAAAAAAGATGATATTATATGACATCTCAACATGCAAGAAGCCATCACACCAGAAGAGGAGGCCTGGATTGATACAGAGGGAAATCATATTGAAGAATTGGTTTTGTTCAACAAAATACTTGTTGACTTCAAGAATAGAAATGAAGGTTTTTTTTTGTCTGAAGAGGACTTCACTATTCTTGAACAATCACTGAAGCTCTTGAATGAAATCCCCAAGAAATACACCACTTCCAATTAAAATGGCACATCAAATCCCACCTTACCTAAAAAAAGAAATTCTGATACCACCATCCTACTGAAAAAGAAATGAAAAAAAAACAAAGAACCCCCCATAAACAAACCTGATATCCAAACAATCAAAGGGCCAAGCTATAATGGCACAATATTGAAAAAGATTGAAATCCTGAACTGGTATGATACCAATGGCAAGATTCAAGTAACCACTGCAGCCCATTTCTCAAATATTTATCCTTACCTTTGGCTAAAACAGACTTGTGTTTTGGAATGGATCAAGGACCATGAAAACATTGAAAAAAAATACAAGTTTTCACCTTCAAAAAACCTCAAGTTTGTGAATATTAAACAAATGTTTGAGAAGTAGACCAGTAAAGCTCCTGTGTCCAGCTTAAACATCAGTGGCAATGTAATGTGGGAGAAATGACAGTGAGTTGCATGTAGGGTTGGAATAAAATCAAATTAGTGGCTCACATTGAGCAACTGTTGGCTTGAATCATTCAAGTAACACAATAATTTTACCCAGGTAGAATCTCATGGGGAAGCCTCTGAGACAAACCCAAAATATGTGGAAAGAGAAATTGTACACTTGAATGACTTGCTCAAGGAATATGAGCACACATATTTTTTTAATGTGGATGGAACTGAAACTTTCTAGGTGACAGTCTTTTATAACTTTTCTTTTTGCCATTCACTCATTATAGTTTCTTAAAAATTTTCAGAATGCCCCCTGATGAAGGGCTGGCTGTCAGTGCCTTCAGGACTTAAGGCTCATAAGAAAAACTTGTTAATTTACTTTGAATGAAATGCTTTGGGGATGGGAAAATTAGCATCCATATTAATTGGTAGACTTGAGAAACCACACATATTCAACAAGAAATATGCCCATCACATGGGCTATCAGTACTACCACAACTCTAAGGCATGAATGACATTGGTTATCTTACAAAAGTAGATTGTAGGCTTCAACCAGAAGCTACAATGTGCCAAATGTTTTTTTGTTGTTCTTGTGAAAAACTTAAAAGGGAAAATTGTCCCTGAAGAGCACACCAACATTTAAGTTTAGTTTTTCTCACAAAATTTGAAATAAGATGTTCAACCTCTTGATTCTGGTATTTTGCAAAACTTCAAGGCTTACTAATTCCAACATTTTTTATCCTAAGAAATTAAAGACTATCATTATGAGGCTCAAATAAGGAAAGATGTATAAGATCAACCACCTGTCAGCCTTGCAAATTTCAAGGCTCAAATGGGCCTCAACCAGCTCATCAACAATTATGAATTGCTGGAGGCACATGAAGATCATCACCAATAGGCTGACAGCAACTGAAATTATTACACCCTCAAGCTGAAAAGGGGGTTTAAGAAGAATAAAATTGCCTTAGAAAATTAGGTCACCATGAAAAAAAAGTCAGCCCCTGAGGGAAGGGGTTGCAGGTTCAACCCAGATCTCAACCTCAAATTAATTCTGAATGGAACATGGATTCAACACAAGTTCAACCTTGACAGATTTGGAAAATTTTCAAGCCAAAATTACAGACAATGTATATTGTATTAAATTTTATCCAATTTTTTTAAAGTATTTGGATTATACACAAAAAATATAGCTAATTTGATTTGCCTCTCTCCATGTTAGCTTGAGATATTATGAATGTTGAAGAAAAGATTAACTAAATAATATATATATATATATATATATATAGATATCTAAAATAAACAAAGAAGTTTTATCAATTTTTTTGTTTTGTTTTGTAATATATCTTTCACAAATTTAGGAAAGAATCAATCTGGACGAGATTCCAAAAGGCTGAATTTGCAACTATCTCTCACCAAATAAAGCAAACTAAATTACACTTGATTTTAGGTATTAAGATAATTAATGAGAAAAGCTGATGTTTCCTGAATGTCAAAGCACAAATGAGATTATAGACTCCTATTTATACTGAGGTCCAAATTTTTCTATACATTGGCTCCAATTTCCAAAAAAAAACAGCTTGCAAATATTTATTAATTCTGTGAAAAATTTCAAATATTAACAGAGAGCTTTAGGAATAAAGAATTAAAACTTAAAATTTCAGTTTCTATTCTTTCACATTAGAATTGATTCTCCCATTCCTTAGGGTATAGTCCTACATGAATCCAAGAAGACTTGGTTTTTTAAGGTGGTTGTGGTATCAGAACTGATGGAAAAAGAACTCTTGTGGCCTCACAAAATCAGATTGGCAGGTTCCTGGGTGAGTTGAAACAACTGGGGCCTTGGCGATTGGATGATTAAAAATCTCATAATGGAACAGATTCCCAAATTCAATCATTAATAATTGAATTCAAAATCTCATGGTGAATGGTTTACTAAACAAAATTCTGGAATTTTGTGTCAATTTCAAATAAAATGTGCATATTTATATGTGTATGTTTTCTTCTAAAGATAAATCAGGTAAAGTGAGTTTAATATGAAACTCTTTGAATTTTTTTATGAAAAACAATTTGATATTTTTTGTAAATATGAAACAATGCATGAAAAATATGGGTAAAATATAATAAACACATATTTCTTAAGGTTTTTTGACCTGAATTTTGAAGTCCAGAAAAATTTAATTGATGTATTAAATGAGCATCAACATGTCTTTTATTAAAAATGAACCCTCTTCATTCATTATAGAGTAAACTGTTTTTTTAATAAAGGATCAAGTTTTCATGCATTTTTTTTTTAATATTTTCTGTAAATTTCAGTTTTTTTTTTTTTGGATATATTTCTTGAAATATTGTATTTTCATTATTGAAATTTTGGTCATTGGTATTAGGATGGCTATTCAAAAATAAATTGAGATTTTTTTTTTCAAAATAAAATCTCATGATTAAAGTTGAATTTTTTCCCTTTTATCAAATTTAAATTAATTGAAAAAATTTCATACAATTTATATTTTTCTATTTCTTAATAATTAATTCAATTCACTTATTTTATAAACTCTTTCATATCCATTAAAGAATTAAAAATAAGAATATAAGAATTAAATAGAAAAAAAACAGTATCTTTTTTTCTTAGTCCATGGATTCCAAAAACCATTCTAGCATGTTTTTTAAAAATTGGTTCAATTTTTGAAAAACCATATGAAATTTATCCTCAAAAATTATCTCAAAAAACAATTCTTCTGTAAATATATTTAGCTACTTTCATTGGAATTCCTATAATTATAGTTTATAAGGCATCAGTTAACTTTTGATTATTTTGTTTTCATTCTAGAGAGTAATTCCAAATGATAACATAAGTGGATGATCATTGGAATGAGTAAATTTAAATTATTATATAAAAAAATGATACTTAAGATCTTTGTGATTAATAAGACAATAAATTGTTTTTGAGTGATGCTAAACTTTTACTTGAATTTATGTTATAGGTAAGCTAAAAGTGGTAATTAGGAATCTGGAATAATCAAGACAAATGAATAAAGTTTTTTTTAAAGAAAAATTAAAAATATCCATTGATTTTTATTAAAGAAAAATTGGATAAATATGTGTTTATTTATCAAGCCCTTTTATCATTACCCTTATAATTAATATTCCAAAAGTAAAAATTATTCTATTAATAACATA
The DNA here is from genome assembly GCA_023105745.1 of Austropuccinia psidii. NCBI lineage: Eukaryota > Fungi > Basidiomycota > Pucciniomycetes > Pucciniales > Sphaerophragmiaceae > Austropuccinia > Austropuccinia psidii. The sequence goes on from JALGQZ010000014.1 coordinate 3,993,404, forward strand.
TTATCATTTCCTACAGGAAGTATTTAAGCTTTGGTTTTATTTTATTCTGTACTGAAAAAGCTACTTTGCACTTATTAAATCCTTCAATAAATATTCTAAACAATTTACTAAAAATTCTATTTTATATGAGGCTTCTAGGTAGAAAAAGAATTTCTGTACATCTTAGAGTTTGTGGGGTTGGTTTCTGGAACATTTGAAAGAGTATCTTATGAAGTTGTAAAGACACAATAAAGATTGAACATCTCATATAAGTAAATTTATTTAAGGAATATGAAATTTTTCTTTTATTTAAGATTAAATCTCTTGATTGAAAAATAAATTTCATATCTAAAATATATATCTATTTTGAGATAGATGGAACCCTAGAAAAGTGATTAGAAGATAGGATGTATCCGATTGAAATTATTCATTTAATTACAAGTATAATATAAAAATACTTGGAATTTATTCTAATATTGAAACATTGAAAGATTATTTTTTGTTTCTGGGTAATCTTTAAAAGAGATAAGCATTGTATTATGAATGGATTTCAATCATCATTTCTTCAAAGCATAAGAAGAAATCAATTGATTTCCAATATTCTTACCTAATTAAATATCTTTTTCTCATTTTAAGAAAATGGATTAAAACCCAAGAAGAATTTATTCCAATAAATGAAATGGTTCTAAGAAATTAATATTATTATTGGTTTATTCATTTCTAACAAGCCAAATCCTTCTTGGAAATATTAATTTCATTTAAAAATGTTCCTTTATCAATGGAATAGATAATTTGATGCATTTTAATTTCCAAATTAAATTATGATTTTCAAATCAATGACAAAATTTTTCCCTTTCCATAAAAAATCAGATAATTCCATTATTTCAAAATATAATTTAATTTATAAGAAAAAAATTGATGCGGTTGTTGCCTTCTGTGAGTTATTTGGTCTTTTTTCATGAAAAATTGTATCAAATTTTACAAATATTCACAAATGGAACCTGGATATTATGAGTAATTTGCTTCCTCTACTGAGTTTCATAGAAATCAAAATAATTTGGGGCCTTGTATTTTGAAACATTTGATAGTCAGAGAAGAGAAAAATGGCTGGTTTTGGAGTTTCTTTGGAAATTCAATTTATCAATGTGATGGATTTAATCCTCTAAAAACTCCAATTGACTCAAAAAAGGAGAGATTACTATTTCAAACTGTTTCAGAATTAAAGTGGGTTTTCAAAACATAATTCAGAGAGACTTGAAGTTTAAAATATTTACACTCAAAATTATTGCATAATGAATAAAAAATCAACTTCCTGGGAAAAAGAATGTGACATTTTACATAAAAAAATATAATAGAACATTTTTTGAAATTGATGAAGTAAAATCATATATTAATTTAATTTGATGAAGCTCCCATATTTCCCTCTGATTAAATTTGAACTTTGAATGGATGATCTGATTTTTTATAGGAGTTTTTATTTGATTTTCAATTCTCTATTGAGTTTCTATGAAAAAAATGATAAAATTGTTATTTTTTATATTTTCCTAATATTTTATCACAATCCAACCATAATTTTACTTTTTCAATAATTTCATCTTTCAAAAGTGAGCCTGTGACATTTAAAGATCTAAAGATATCATTATAATCCATTAGTTGTTGGTAATTCTTTGGACTCAAAAGAATATTTGGAAAAATTTATCAGTTTTATATTATAATTTATTGGAATGAGCTCTTTTATTTTCTTTCATTTAGCTATCCTTGAAGAATTCTTATTCTGTTTTGTATTTGACATTTATATGTATTTTTTCCACACGAAATCTTACTAAAAAGGGAGTTCCTGAGTCATTCATTTTGAACCATATGGTGGATCCCTAATTTAAATATCTTTATTGAATATATCAGGTATATAACTTCATTTCTGTGAAAAAGAAGAATTTGGTTTATTCTTTTGAAAATAGTGAAATGGATGTCTCTTATTTGAGAAATTTAAAGATGATTTATAAATATTTGTATTGGTACTGTGGGAACTCCTGTTGTGTGAGATAAATGAGGCAGTACCTGGGAGGGGAAAGTAAAAGAAAACAGTTTTGAATTTCTGTCAAAGCTTGTAACCCTTGCTCTACTTTTGTGTCAGAATAATCTGAGCTTCCCTTCCTGAAAATGCTGAATTATCTTAACTTGATTTCACAATAAATTTATTTCCTTGATGGTGGCTAGTAATAAAAGTATATTCAAAAGACTCTATCAGCCTTTTTTGATCCAGAAAAAATACTTTAATAAGCCTTAACACAAATAAATAAAGATACAAAACTGCAGAAAAGATTTTTCATTTCTCTACTGAGAGCAGCAACACCTTGAGAGATCTCCAATTTTGATGATAATACTGTTGATACTATGATAAATAATAATAATAAAAACACTACTATATCTTTAAGGGTGTAATAATATTATGTTATAGCTTGGTATGTCAGATACTACTATGACCCAATTTACTACTGAGCTTGGCTACTGGGTAAAGAAGTTTGTCAATGGTATGGATTTATATAATAATAAAGAACAACTGTTAACTACTATAATTTAAGAAACACCCAGACAATGCTACTGAGAAATAAGGAATGGGATAGTGAATGAGTTTAGTTTATAAATCAATGTAGACCAGCTGTTATCTACTATCAACTATGATAAAGACTCAGACAGTGCAACAGAGAAATAATGGGATGGAGATAGTAAAGAAGGTGATTTTATGAATTAAATTAGACAAACTGCTAACTAATATTAATTATAAATCACCCAGACAGTGCTGCTGAGAAAAACTTAGGAATGTTGATGGGATAACTATACTTCTGAGCTTAGCTACTGAGTATTCCCAAAAAATTAGCATAATGTGGATGGATGGAGGGGATTTCCCTCAGAAAAAAAACTAAGAAGTTACTTTGTTGTGATGGACCTCTATCTAGGCCATGAGGAAAAAAGAATTGGGGGGGAGGGGACCTCCATGAGAGTGTCAAAAAACATGGGACTTAGAATTTTTCCAGTTCTAATCCAGATTTTTGTGTGGGTGATGTATTGTGACATGATTTCTATATCTGACCAATAAGATTGCACCATTTCAATATTACATGTTGAGTTAACATGACATGACTAAAATTTCTGGCCAATTAGATCATTTAATTTGGATTTTACATTTTTATGAGTCATATCATGATTAGAACCCCCTAACCTTGTAGTTAATTTGTTACCATCATGATGATTTCATCAATTGAAAAACCTGGAGCCCTTATTTTAATGATTACTAATCTGCATTCAATGGATTTCTTCCCTAAATCCTTCCATCTGTATCTAAACCCTTTTACCTAATTAGAAATTGTCCTTAACTCCTTCCAAGATGAGTAAGATCAATTTAATTTATTACTAATTCATTTAGTTATGGTATCTTCCAAGCCCCTACTATAAATTTTAGCCTCTTAATTCAAATTTACGGAAAACTGCAGCTTTACTGCAACAGAGTATGTTCCTGTAACTGCACTTGTAAAATTTATACCTGGAATCCTCCTCTTTAAATTCCTGTGAGATTTCTCTCCTGAGCTTAATTACTTGTTGCTACTTCCTAACCTATTCTCCTTCACCTTTCACACCATTTTTCCCTCTCTCCTGAAATTTGTATTAAACCTAATTAAGTTCCTGCTCTAAGCCTCAAAGGTTGATTGGTGTACCTGATACACCCATCCTGTTCACATCAATTGACTTTTACATAAGAATTAAACAATTTTCCTAGTTTTAACCCTCTAAGTATAATATTCATTTCCTTGTCAAAATTAATAGAAAGACTAATTTTCATCTAAATACCCAATTATACCTTTTTGATATATAAATTAAATTTCTAATTAAGGTTTATGAGCCCTATTATGCTACAGCTTTTTCCTGAAATTTGATTCCATGCATCCTCATTGTAACCAGGACCTTCTGTGCTGTGGCATAGATTTTTTCACTGCCCACAATATTTAATGAAAATTGAAGTAAAAAGAATTAAGAAATGAAAATATATATAAAATAATAGTCGTTTTAGGTCAACCACTCCCTTGAAGGTTAACTTCATCTGGGTGGTGCATTGGGGTGTCACATCATAATATTAAAGTTCATTTATTGATGAAGGGTACTTATTGGGTTTCAATGGTTTTAGTTCTTCTTTTGATTTTTTTTGAAAAGAAAAAAATACTCTTATGAATTGGGCAAGGATTAAGGGATATTGAAGGAAATCCTGCTTAGTTTGTCCATTAATACAAACTGGAACAGGTATACCACAGTAATATTTAAATCTCAATATAAGACTTTTTTGAAGAATAGAAAACAGCTTATTGGTTAGGGACGGAGATTAAAGTATATTTTATCTTTGGTAATAATAAATTTGAATATAGATTTCAATCTTACACAGTGAAAATCCAAAATAATGTAAAAATATGAACACAAAGGCAGGTATACTTGAGTAATTTTTGAAATAAACTTTAAAAGACCATTAAATTAGTATATTAATTAAACAAATGCTCAAGTATTTGTATTTCTGGATTATTGAGTTTTAATCATTGATGAAGAGGAGAAATCAAAAATACTTTGTGTATTTATGTTGAAGGTATCATGTATGAGCTTCTCAAAATATGGTATTTATAGAATTTTATACCAAAAAAACTTATATACCAGATTTCCAATGGAAAAACAGAGGGTATACTCACTGATTGAGCCAGTTATACTCTTGATTGTATAATAGCCCATTGGATGAGATTTATTTTATTCTCTCATCTTATTTTGAAAGATTATTTAATAAAATGAGTGTTTTTCAACTCTTTTTGGAAGAACTTCAATGCATGTTTTTCAAAAAAACAACGTTAAAAATATTTGATTGTACTTCCATGATATAAGAAAAATATTTCTTTTGAATTTATTTCAAAAATGTTTCTGTTTGATCTCATGAGATTTTACAAACACATGTATCAATGAATGATTATTGTTGAAAAAAGCTTTTAGATGTTTAACAAGCTTATAAGGACCTTTGTATGAAAAAATAAAAAAATAAAAAATATTAAAATACAATATGTTGGAGAATAAATACCCAAATTGATGATAAAAAATTACTTCTTTACGATTAAGGCTAATTAAGGAAAATGATGTATGAATTAGATACAGCCTCTAAAACTCAGTATTAGGAATATGGAAAATATGAATTTTTTTGAAGGTTTGGTTTTTTTATAAGAGTAAAACAAATAAGGAGCTCAAAATTCATAGAGGTACCTAGAACATAAGGATGAATATCTATACTACCTGTTATAATTCATATAAAAGGATTTTAATTAATACATAGCTTCTCTAATTGTTTATTTCCTTTATGTGTTCCCAATATTCAGCTTCTTGACTTAAGGAGATAATCTCTTTTTCAATCTCTTATTAAAAATTTCAAACCTTTTACTAAAAGAAAAGCTCATATGAAAGTTTTTTTTTGACAAGAATCAAGATATAATGGTTCATTCTAGATTCACTTTCCATATATTCAATAATTGCACATTTTCCCATCATGTATTTTTCCCCAATCACTACTATCTCCTTTTCTAAATGAATATTTCAACAGAATTAAAGATATCTAAGTCTTGGTGTTGGTACATCCCCATGGCTTCATTATCCAGTGTTTTAAATATTTATATTATAAGAGAAGGGTCCTTGAGTTTACTTCTGTTTCACTTACCTTTAATCTTCCAAAATTAAAGGGGGCTTTATTATCATCTTGATTATAAAAATATTCTTGGGAGTTTCCTGTATGATATTTTTAAGGTGAAAGAACTTTTTTTAATTAGAATCAATTTTGAGTTATTCCATCTGTATTCTTGGCAGTTCCTGTATTATATTTTTAAGGTGAAATAACCTTTTTTAAATAGAATTGTTTTTGAGTTATTCCATCTGTACTGGGCTTTTTGAAGCTGCATTCCATGGTGATCAATAATATGAGTATAGTTTTTCAAAATATTAAAATCATTGTGGAGTAATCCATCAGAAGAATAAGGGGTATTTCTCTCCTCATTAAAAAAGATTCTTGACAAATTAGGGAGTGGGGGAGCTGGATGCAATACAGTTCTCCATGAGTTTGGTAGATTTTAAACTAGTATTTGAAGATTTTATCTGCAAAAGAATTCATTCAAGATAGACTTATCAAGAAATCATATGAAAATATAATCTCAGTTGAAGAAAAATGTGTTTTATTAAAGGAGATTCGATTACTTGGATTATTATTTTTCTTTATAATAGCTATAATATTATTTAAATGCTTCCCATACTATCATGAAAAAACTGAAGGTGGCCCATAAAGCTTAATTAAGTCAAATAAATTCTGTGAGAAGTGTGAAGTGGGTTTTGGAGTTTTATTTTTTCTCCAATGGGTAATTAGGTAATTTTGTTATTCAAGGAGCCTCTCAAGAAGGAAAATTTGAATTTTATGTATTTTATGAAAAATGAGTATATTTTCAATCCCTATGAGATTATTTATTGGTTGGCTAAGTTTGTTTTGTGTGTTGAAGAAACTTGTAGGATTTCACTTCTAGTGTGGAAGAAATATTTGAACAAAGTTAACTTAATACAAAATAAGCCATTCAGATTTTCTAGGTGTTTGTGCTGATGGCATTCTAATACTTTACAGAAATCCTTTCATCCAATATGGGACTACTAGCCTTTGTGAAAGAGATTTCAAGATATTTACTTCATTGGGGTTTCTCCTGATGTCTTCACCAAATAGAAATAATTCAGTAAGTGAACATCTAGAGAAATCTTGTGTGTGAGGGCTTTCATGAAAATCAGAAATCTTGGAGCTCTCTTCAGATTTATGTTTTACTTTTGAAGACTTATGCCATGAGCCTCTATATGACGTCTTCTGACTTTGTTGTGATGAAATAGCTCACAATTTACCTTTTTTAGTTTTTAAAAGGGATAATTCTGGAGAACTTGGTTTTGATTTCTTTTCAAAAAATCTTTCTGATATGAATATATTTATCTCCTTTTTTTGTGCCAACTGAGAAATTTATTCTTCTCCTGGGGTTATTGAAGGAAGACTCAGGGCTATTAATACTTTCCCACTGAAATTTAATTCTAAAAATAGTTTTTAAGATGAAGAGGAAACATTGACAGTTTATATTTCCAATGATCTACCTTATATGAAGGTGTAGGTGACTTCAGATGTATCAATGGGAAAGGTTCTGGTATAGTCACAGTTTGTTTTCTTTGAATTGCTTCCACTACTTTCTGATAATTATTCCCTTTCTCTCCTTTGAGAAATGTTTTTCACTTCAACCTCCAAGAGCTCTATTATGACTTACTCCCTCCTCTTTCACTGTGTTTTCATTCTTGTCAATTAATTTTTCTACATCAGGAATTCCAAGGTAAGTTATTCTAAAATTTCTGAAAATGACTAGTAATACAGTATACATAGCCTCTACTGTAATAATTGGGGATGTATCCAATATTGTAAGGTCTGTGATATTATTAATTTGCACCTATAACTCTAATAATTTGTTTTTGATTGATGTTTTCTTAATTTTTCCATTTTTTACCCCGTTCGTGATGTGAATTGAAATCCTTCAAAGGCCATGTGTTTTTGTGAATATTTTCTATTTCAAAATTTGGAAAATTACAATGGGAAAAAATATTCTTCCAGAATGAGATGCAGATCCACCAGCTTTGCACAGGACAATGTGTCTCCAAGAAATAGAATTAAAGAACCATGAATAAATATTTCTTTAGGAAACTTGTGAGTCTCTGAAAAATGGAATAATTTCCATAATTGATTAAGCTATTGAATAAAATGATTTAGGAGGCTATTGAGTGGACTACTGGCTGGCTCTACAGGTGGTTGGGTAAAAGAGTATAAGAGGATACTATGGGGCTTTTACACAATACCAGCAGAAAATTAAAGGAGACAAGAAGTATAACAGTCAGGGAGATGCTTCTAGAGCCAATATCAGAACCAAATGAATTTTCTAAGTATAGATAAATCCTAGAAGCTATGTTCCCCCTTTTGATCTATAGACTTGTCCTTGACAGTCTTTCAAGATTTTCCATATCTCTCAATTCCAAATATCCTGGTGTTGGGGAGTTTGGGGTTCTTTATCCTTGTATTGGAAATCTATAAGATCTTCAAAGTTTGCAAAAAATACTTTATTCAATATAATTATTCAATTTTTTGATAATTGAACTTTTTTAGTGGATGGTAATAGGTTCTTTTAACATCTTCTTAATAACACTTATGGTTGCAAGTTCCCTCATGACCTTGATTTTGGAAAACATTTTCTTTACAAAATTTCTCTTGATGTTGAAGGATATTTATTTCAAATTATTTTGTGTAAATTTTGGGAATACAAAAAAAATTTGAGCAGAAAAAATATTATTCAAGACCAATGTTCAAGCCAAGTTTTTTTAATTATTGATAAATATTTAGGTATTTAATTAATAATTTCAAGCAAAAGCTTGTAAGGAAATCTTGGATGAATCTTCAGGTTCTCAGGGCTTAAGTTTTGGTTTGATTTGTGATAACTCAGATCATTTTAAATACTATTGTGTGTCATCTGAATCATTGTAACTAATAAAGAAGGATGGTAGAAAAAATGAGGTAGCTTTATTGTGAAATGATTATGAACATTGAGCTGATGTTCTTGTGTTGAACAGGAAATAGGGTTGGCTAGTGATGATGGATTTGATACAGTAATATTTTGGCTTAAGGATTTGGGTCTTATAATATTTCAAATAAGTTAGAAAAAGAAGATAATAAACAATATGAAGAAAGATTTATTATTCATAAAGAAAAAAAATATTAGAAATTTTTGAGGAGGGATGAGATATAGAAACATAATCAGGGATTATAGAATGGGCCATAAATTCCTTTTTTGGTTTGAGGTTTCAATGAGATAATGTCCAGCTTGACAAATGAGTATTCATCACTATTATCCTTAGACATAAGTTTAAGCTTTGAAAAATAGATTATAGGTGATTTTTATGTGCTCTTTGTGACCTTCCCACAACTTCATATGTGCTTCCTCAAGTGGAACAGATTTATTTTCTAGAAGTGGAGAATTGAAAAATGATAATTTTTCCAACATCTTTCTTGAAGGGTTAATTTCTGTGTTGTCTCTTGATAATTCTTTTTTTGGGGATTAGAATAAGATTCTTCAATAAGGATTTCTATATTTGAGAAATAAATGCTTGATATTATTGATAAACAGAGGATAAAACTTTATTTTACAATATTATGGTGGAAGAAATTCAGAACTATAATATATAGCTCATACACTTAAAAATTTGATGATGAGTTTTATATGCTGAAGGATGGACTAAAAGTGAACCAAATCAAATGAGAAAAGAATTATTCTCAAAAAGGGTAAAATTACAAATAGAAAGAAAGAAAGCTAATTCTCAATTTAATAATATTTGTACTGGAAGATTTTAGTAATTATTGATTCTATAATTAATTTATTAATTTTATGATTAACTTATTAATTCTATAATTAATTTATTAGTTTTATATTTAACTTATTAATTTTATAATTGATTTATCAATTTTATAATTCACTTATTATTTTTTAATTGATTTATTAATTTTATAATTAGTTCATTAATTTTATAATTAATTTATTGATTTTCTGATTAATTTATTAATTTCATAATTAACTTTATAATTAATTTATTAGTTTTATAATCCACGGGAAAATGGGCTTGGAAGCTGGTGTAAGGTTTGTATATAAAGCTCTTGATAATAGTAGCAAATATCAATTGTACTATGACTTTCCTCAGTAGAAAATATAATATGATTAAATATTATAGCCACAAATTTAGATAATTATTAAAAATGTTTATCAAAAACAAAGAAATTTAATTATTATGAAATAATTTAATATTAAAAAAATCTTAATAATTATAATGAATTATAACTATTCTATTATTGTTATAGTCACTGACAATTATATCAATAAGAAGTTTAAAGCTCTTAATGAGACAATTACAAATGGAAAATAATAACATTTATCAACTTTTAAATAATATAAGTATTATTTATAAAAGAAATTATTACACACACTTTGCAGAGATAATTCTTATAGAAAATTATATATAAAGAAACTATATAAATTTAGAGAGATCTTATGTATAATATTGATTTAATACAAAAAAGTCAAAAAACTGAAGTTATTATATTAGATAATGATTATAAGTTAAACAAATGCCAAAAAATCAATATTTTAAGACATAAAACAGCTTTTTATGATAAAAATATGATTAAAGAGTTTTTAAGAGGAATTTGTGTATTCTGAAAGATATTTAAGACAATGATTCTATATAATAAAAAAGTATTGTTGGTGATTAAAACAATAATCTGATCTATATGATTTCAATTATTTAATTTCACATTTAATAAAGAATAAAGTAACTTAAGAATTACTTTAATAATAAGATTTCATATTTGATAAAACTTTACCTGTTTAAATGTCTAATATGATTGGAATGATGAATGATTATTGACAAAAACAGTGATGTGTAGGCTCCTTTTATGCCTTCAGAGAAACTCTAATGATTCATAATGGATATAGAGAGCGTGCTTAGGTTAAAACTGAAAAAACATGCTTAAAAATAAGGCTCTTAGATTAAGGTAACTTATTTTTAATTCCAATTTAAAGTGACCAGTGTTATTTTTAACTCCAAGTAGATTTAATCCTCTTTTGGATAAATTATTTCAAGTTTTAATATAAATTGAGCTAATTCGAATTCAAATTCATCACATGAACAACTTAAAAATAGAGTTTCAAGAAAAAATATCTTAAACTCAATTTTCAATTAATTTTCAAAGAAATCTTAATTTTCTTGAAGTATAATTAAAAGAGTAAATTTTAAGGCTAATTAGAAATAAAAAATGTTTATAAAAGATACTTAAGATTTAATTTACACACATATAACATCAATTTGGTAGCTGTGTGCAATTTTCAAGAAAATCCATTAAGAATTGGATTTTCAATGAATTTTTGAAGTTATTGCTATTTTTCCATGTAAAATAGTAATACACACCAAACATTAACTTTTGATAAGGTTTTAATGCTTGTAGATATAAGTTTTGAAGCTTATGTAGGATTTTTAAGCTCAATTAATTTTTTAAAGCGTTCAAAATCTTGATTTGAAACTTGCATATTGTAATTTACCCTTTGCCAGCTTGGAATTCCTGTCCAAATTGGGATGAAACCAGTTTAAACCTTAAGGTTGGATCAAAGTCTAACCTTAAAGTTTAAATAAGGTTTAAAACCCTCCAATAAAGGTGGACAACCTTAATTGAATCTTTTCAGATCCAAAAAGTTGGGTACCCCAGCTCTGTTTGGACTTTTTCATTTGTCCCACCTTTTTGCATGGATTCTGCTCTTTTATATATTTGAAGCCATACTATGGCATTAAACACCTTTAAATTGAGCTCACACAGGATTTACATTCTGTATGGCAAATCCTTAGCCAATTAAGTAAATATACACAACACCTCAATTGTAAGTAGATTTTTGGTAAGCTTGCATAAAATTTATGCAACTTTAAATTTAAGCTTATTCAAGCTTAAATTTAACAATTTTAAATTCTTTTAAGAAAGTCGCAATTGTACTGTGAGATTCTTTCTAATAGCATAAGAACAAACAATTCTTGGGTATCACACCCTATTGGTCTACCCTAGGTTATTTTTTCAGTAGAATCCAAAAATGACATAATAATTATAAATTTGTTTATCCAAAAAAAGTTATACTTCTTTTTTGTTATTTTTTATCTTGAATAAAATAGATAATTCTGTTCAAGACTAAACCAACTGTTTCTAAAGTTATTTGTGGACTTATGGGTATTTCATACATACCCCAGAGGCTCACAGCTGGTAAGTATGGATATATTTTCAAGGAAGAGGGTGATAGAGATATATGGAAATTATTTTTCCAGGTTTCCAAAATGTTTGAGGATTTTGCTTTCCAAAGTAAATGATAAATACTAAGAAGAATAGCAAACAATAATAGAGCTTTTAAATGCAGCAAAAATTTGACAAAATTATATCTGAGAACTATAGACACTCGAGTATTGAGGGGAAAGGCTCAGTAGTTTACCAAGAGTCCTTGTAAAGCTCTTATAATGACTATAGTGTATGTGAGCTTTAGAGGTATTTTCATATACCCAAAAGACCACAAATAACAAAATAAGATACAAATATAAATAAAATAAATTTATTTATATTATCAAAATAAAAAATAAAATAGAAATAAAAATTTATATACAAAAATAAATATTCAATTAGAATTCAAAATAAAAATTACATCAAATTTTAAAATTATGAAAATGCATTTTTACCTGAAAAAATTAAGTAAAAATGAATTTTTAATAAACTTAATGAAATTGAAATATTTTTGGTAAAAAGCTACATAAAGTATATTATAGCTTCTTATCCAATAAATAAGCTTAGGAAAATTACTTCACCATTGGATTCCTCATAAAAAATAAGGTGGGGTCACTGTGTAAAATTTCTGTAACTCAACTCTAAATAAGCTTAAATTCAATTTTCAGGATTTTCTGTAAAAAAGTTGAGAATACTCCAAACCTTTATTTAATTCACACCACATGTGGTGTTAACCATCAATTTCTGTGTTAAAGTTGAGGTGTTGTGTGTAGCTTAGAAGTTATGAGGAATTGAAGTATTTTCAATTGAAATGTCAAAGTGTGTGCGTATATTACATAAGTGAACTGTAATTTACGTATTAGGTATCAATTATTACAGTTGTGCACTGTAAAAATTCAATTGAATTGCATGTGTAAATTAAAAATGTATTACATGATAAGGAATTAAAGAAAAAATAAATTGGAAAGGTTAAATCTGGGGGGGAAAAGGAACTCTAGCTCTAAGGCGGAGCCAGACCCCCAAAAGCCCTTCTGACAGGTGTGGGATGTCAAAATACATGCAAAAGTTCATCAATTTTGGCCTGAATTGAGTCACAGGGTCTGTGACTCAGTTGATGATAAGGTTTTGATACCAACCAGGGAAGTTTTAACTTTTGCCAAGAGGGTAAAGCTACCCTTAATTTAAAACAGTTTCATCTGGTTTCTGCATCTATTACACACATTATGACATGTTTTGAAGGCTCTAGACCAGGTATTACTATAGTAATGACTGACTTAAGGGTCTAAAATGGCTAAAAATAGCCAAAAATGGCTGAAATCAGCCCTGTTTGGTCTAAACCAGGGTTCAATGATGCCATAATTGGCTTTTCTGCTGTCAGAGTGTTTTTGAAGACTGACAAGAGTAAATTTTACTTTTGGAGTAAGAAAATTGATTGCTACAAAAGAGTGTCTTCTTTGCCCCACTTTTCTCTTCATGTTAGAATCTTTTCCTTTTATAGTTAGCTTAAACACTGCTAAACCAATCAATAAGAGATTCAAACCACCCCTCTTAAATCATTTTAAACATTTTAACCACGTGCAAAAACAATTATAATCATTGTTTGTAACTCTTATAATCATTTTTACCCCTTGAACCACCCCATAAGTGAATTGAAGCATCTTTCATCACTGTTAGCTTTGTCACTTTGTTTCCAAATTAACTCTGGTCACTTTTGGGCATTTTTTTTCTTTAAATACCCTTTTAAAGACTTTCTTCTTTAATTAATTGCTTTCAGTTCTTTGCTAAATTTATTCAAATTGAAATTGCTCTTGAAGAAATTTCTTTTGTAGCCTTAAATATCTCTTGTGGAGTATTTTTGGATAAATCTTTATTGTTGGTAAAACAATAAATCCTTACAATATCATTGTTTTATACTTATAAAATTGAAAAAAATAAAATTGGCATGTTTTCTCTTAAAAATACTATTTCATACTATTTTTAATCATTTCTTACCTTATGCAAATTTTGAGGACGGGAAAAGTACTTGGTTTTTAATCAAAGCTTCATATCCACACCTTACAGTGTATATAAGTACATAAATATTAATAAAAATGACTTATCAAAAGATAATTTGAAAAATATTCTACAGGATTTTGGCCATTGTTTTACTCATTCATATCATTTTATTAAAGTATGTATGAGAATAATTCCAAGTGGTAAGGGATTCTCTTAGCCTTCTCAATTTGATTCAATATTGAATTATCTCGTCAAAAGATCTTCAAAGTCAAAAGATTTCTGTACAATTCTCACCTTTCAGCTCAAAAAAAGGAACACAGAAGCTATGTGATAAGGTTAGTTATTTGGGGATTCACAAATAATAATCATACAGGAAATGATTCTGCTAAAAATTTTGGTAAGGCACATAAATGAATTCGCTTTGTGGAATAAAAAACTATCAGTGCTTATCAAGAATATTTTGATGTGTTCTTGGCTGTCCTAGATAATAAAATTGTAGAAAATTGAGCTTGCTTTATGTAAGTCCTCCTGTTGGAAAATTCTCCATATTTCCTTCACATATAAAATATAAAAGTGGAAATAATTAAAGGACTTAGAAATCTTTTCAAATATGTATCATTTGATATCCTTACTTAATTAAAATCTACAAAGTTATCAATAGATTCCATTTCTAACTCAAAAGAAAAAAGGACTATTGTGAGGGTGTGCAATGCCAAAGATTTTGGCCCAAGTGAACAATATTTTTAAGGAAATGATAGATCAATCAAGGGATCCCTTTGGTATGTTAGCTTATAAGCTCCTGAGAATTAAAATTCAGAGGGACTTTATGGATTTAAAAGATCCATGAAATATGCATTGATTTTGTGCAATTTCAAGCTTAATATAGCTGTTTGAAATATTTGGTCAGGAATATCTCGGGGTTAACTCATCTTTTAGTTATGTGAAACTTCTTTAAAAGGTTTTTCTAATTAAGATGACCGACTACATTATGTTTGTATAATATTTAAATTTTGATTAAATTATGTAAATATTTATGGTAAAGGTTTTACCTCAATATTTCTGTGCCATGATGAAATTTGACTTTTTATGAAAGTAAAAAAGCGTTTATTAGAAGTAAATTCTCAAAAAGAGAAGTTTTCTGTGGAAAGGGCAAGAAAAAAAATTGATAATTTGATTTGTTTTTCTCTTTTTCAGGGAAAGAGAGCTAATAATTAATCTTACTAGAAAAATCTCTATTATTATTCAAGCACAAAAATATGAAGGACTGATGTTTGAGGTATCAGAACGATAAGAATTTTTTTGGACTCATTTGGTTCTTAAAACTGCTAAAATCTATCAAACACCTATGATTTAATTGGCTAAAAACCTTCTTATTGCAGGAAAAATTAGTGATTCTATATTAATGAGAGTTAGGTTGAAAAACAAAGTATCAATTTCCCTTTTCATGAGATTCACTGTCATAGTATCCATTTTTTTGAGGTGATTTTTTGGTTTCTCCCATGGTGTAGTATGATTTAGCTTTAAAGAGTTAAAATTTGAGCATACTACACCAAAGGAGTGAAAAATTCTTGTGCAAGAAGAGATATGCACTTCATTGAATGTATAGTTTGATGTAGATTTATTAGTATAAAATGAAAGCGGATCATAATTAGGACTCACAAATGGTTAATTCAAAAAATACTATGGTTTACCTCAAACAATTATTTGAGAAATATAACATTAATCATAATAAAATATGACATTAAAATAGGAATGCTTCTTTTTAAAAAAGAGAATTTTTTACTGAGAGATATTGAACAGTTTTTCTTAAACTTAAATGAGGGAGAAAAGACCAAGAGAAATATTTTATAATTTTTCATGCAATATGGAAAGTTTAAAAGAAAATAGGTGAATTCAAATTCTTTTTTATTTAAAGTGTGATATTAGAATCCTCTTTTGGATTTTTAAGAACTCACTAAACAGAATTCATGAGCTGTAGCTATAAAGCTTGGAAAAGGACGTTTGAAAAGCTGTATATTGTACAGCCTCTAGGAATTTATAGTAATTATTTCTGAAAAAGAATACTATCAGAATTTAAAAGCGGTTTTTTAGCAATTTAGAAGGCAAATAGAGCCACTGTTTCACCTTGATACTTGAGGCGAGTGAATTATTATAAATTATTATTGCTAAAATATGGTCCTCAAAATGAAAAATAATCTTCCCAATTCTCAATCTATTGCCTCAGATATTACATAAATGAGAATAATGCACATAATATTATTCATAAAGTATCTTAAATGAGAAATCATGAAATTGGAGTAATAAAATGAGGAATGAAGGGGTAACGATGATTCCATTACAATATAGAATGTACTGAAAGATGTGGATGATTTTACGCTTGTAAATCAAATAATGATGAATAAAAATAAACAAGTTGGATTCAGACTTCATGTGAATATGGGAAAGGTAAAATTAGTATTGTGGAAATTGAAATAATTCATTAAATGCGTTTTTTTTTGTCAGAAAATGCCATAAATTGAGCACACTAATATAATGAACGCTTTGGATCATAAATATCAGATAAATTATATTATTACAAGTTTTTTTTATTTTCTTCTTTGGTTCAATGAGGAGGTAAGATGGAGATTATTCTAGCAATATAGATATTATCTACTTCGGTTAATTCAGTTTTTTATTACTTGAAAAAGCCTTGAAATAAGTTTTCAATTAGTATAAATATTACATTACTGGGTAAGGGCCTCCGGTAGAGATTTAATTTCAAGACATTTTTAAGATTTAAAATCAGATGTAGAAATATTTATTCAAGCATTCAGAAAAAGGATATTAACTTGAAGAATATAATAATATTTTTAATATTGTTTTGATTTAGTTCTTTTTATAGGGCCCTTAAAACACAAATTATTATCTTTCAGAATGATTCCTCAAAAGTAATTTTGTAGAAAAAACTTAAAATAGTAACTTATGAAATCAAAATTGCTAATAATAAAGGATACCAAGTTATAAATTTCCTTAGATCACATTACTACCCATCCTTGAGCTGATGTATTATGACCTTTTGGTTAATTACCTAATGCCTTACAAAACTGTACATAAGTAAACTTGACATCTTAGTTCCAGCCCAATTCTTCCAGCCTGGCTAGGTTTTGCTAATTCCTCTGAAAATATCCAGTATTCAGGAATATTTTGTGAAATGACACCATAGTAAGTCCAAAAGGAAGATTCTACTCATTGATGTGACGGTGTAAGGAGCTCTATTTTGGTTCTTTTCTCCCTTTTGTAGCAAGGGGTTGAGAAAAGTTGAACATAGGATTCATCAAGCAGATGTAGGAATTTCACCAGCTGAGAATATTTCCAAGAGTAAGGATTACTTGTAGGGATTGGTATAATATTCTCAGTTTCAGAAATAATGTCATAACCCAAAAAACTGCAGAGGTTTCTGGAAAATATTTTTTCAAAAGCTTCATGACTAATTCTTGCGTAGAATTCTTTTAATAATTTTGTAAACTCAAAATGAAAATTACTATAAAATAAGAAAATTTTAAACAGGCCTTATTTACCTTTTCCCCCTTGATTGCCTCCTCAACCCAGGAGCCTGATTTTGGGCTCCAACCTCCATGTTTTTCTGTTTTTGCTTCTTAACCATGGGCCTTCTTACTTTTGATAAATTTTCTACAATTGAAATCCTATTTGGTAGGCTGTTTATATGCTATTCAATGGTATAAAGCGAGGTTCCCCCATTTGAATGGAAAAGATTGCAAGTCTCAAGAAGAAAGGCTGTAATTGATGAATTCTTTTGCAGCTATAAGTAAGGCTGGGGAAGCCAGAATTCTGAAGAAATGCATGTCAATACTCCAGCTATTTGGAGCCATGAGATGTAGAGCCCTCCAAATCCTGATTAAAAAACTCACAAGTTGAAGGTTCCTTTAATTCAGATGTCTTCTGGATCTCTTGTTTTGTAATATCAGTTCCTTCAAGGCCTCCAAAATATTTCTAGTTTCTGCCTAAGCCAGTAAAGTTATTGCTTATTTGAGCTCTCACCAATTGCTTCTTTTATGAAAGGAAGCCCCTCAAGCTTCCTTCCTCCTGGATGGTAGGTACATCTGGGAGCCAGGGGTTTGTTGAGGTAATATGAAGCATTGGTTTGATCCAATAAAAAATTGAGTTTCCTAATTATAAATCAGCTTTTGGGACTCCAATGGCCCTTTAATGGGAAGCTGTATTATGAAATTGCTGAGATAATTTGTCATTTTGATGTTTTCTTCATATAAATTATGCATTCCTCTACCTATTATACTCACAGACTCTCATTGTGATAATGAGGTTTAAGAAGTGAGTTGGCTATCTGGTGATGGGGTGTCTCCTCCTTTAACAAACAAATAATATTAGAGGATCTTTTCATAGATTTGATGAAGGAACAAAATAAATCTCTCCATTTCTGTATCATATTGCACAATTGTGGGGATTGATTAGTAGTAAAGATTTATAATTTCTGATTATTCATATTTGAGAGGTGAATTTCAAATTTATCTGAAGAAAATTGATAATATTAAGTTAATTTTTTCATTAAGCATAAATCCAACCTAAAAGAATATGTTGAGCTAAGGAAGATTCAAAAAATTATATCTTCAAAAAAGATTATTTCTCAAGGAGAATTCATAGAGCTTTGGGAGGAAGGGTTTAGTTTTGGTAGAAACAGAACTAATATAAGCTTGAGATATTATGTGGTCAAATAGAATGTGGGTTTTATTTTGATATAAGGAAGAATTAGAACTCAAATAAGAAGATGTTTACATATGGATCGACTTATAACAGTAGCAAAGAGAACATTGGTTCTAATGTAGCATATTTGTTGATGACCATTTATTTGAAAAAACTTTTCATCAAAGAAATGAAAGGAGGAAATAATGTGGATTTACTGTTGTAAGACATTGGATTTGTCAGCTTGTGACTCAAAACCAGAGCACAAGCATGACAGCCAAATACCATAAATCAATGGTATAGACAAGATACTACCAAAACATGGAGCTGAGACAAATCAGCTCAAAAGGTATCAAAAGAAAGAGAAAACCGACCCCTTTCCAAATATACAAATACCATCACCATAGGAAAAAGAATAACAAAGTTCTTCCTGCTCAAAGTTGGTGCTGAGCATAAACCTTAATTTTGACCTCTCATCTAAAATACAGAGTAGGAGACTTAACCCCATCAAATGGGTATTCAAAACGAATCTCCAAGTAAGGGCTATCCAATGGTACCAGCCAAACCAATCTAGCACCAGTATTACAGAAGTTATGGCCAAATTCAGGCCAAATAAGGGTTAATAAAATATTCACCTCTCATCTAACTTCTACAGCTTTAGTGTGAGATACCTAAAGTGGGGTCTTTTTTGGGAAGAACACAATCAGGGCTATCATATTGTGCTTTTCATTTCCCCATATATCATCTAGAACAAAACCTATAAGGCAAACAATCCCAAAACAGCTTTTTGCCTAAAACACACATATGTACAAAAGTCTTGTACATAGCATAGCTTCGCCATATCTAGTGATACCCCTATCAAATGAGGTACCAGTGTGTAGAACACATAAAGGGCTACATACTGAATTAATTCTGAGGTTGATATCTCAACAACTGACAAAGCTATGGCTGTTTTAAGGTCGAAATCCCACAGTTTGGACAATACAGCCTTACCATGGGATAATATCTCATAACCGTGATTATGAGGTGTCAAACAGACAAAGAAGCGTTTTTTTACTTCGATAAATCATAGTTCATTAAATACTGGGGTATCATACAGGTTCTGTACAGCATTCTATGCATCATACATGTCAGAATCAGGCTGTGTGGTCCCCAGATGAAAATTTTCACCCTGTATTGGTGAAAAGTGCCCAGCTGTGGTTCCAAAACCTTATCTGAGCCAAATACAGGCTATACAGGCCTTTTGAAAACCAAAATCCTGTCCTTTAGAGTGAAAAATCTTCACATCCTCTACGTGAAAAGGTCTAGCAGCCTTTTCACCCCATTTCAGGATAAAAAGAGGCCTTTTCACTGCCAGAAAAGGAATACCCATCCTGATCTTGAATTACTAAGTGGTACAACTGTCAAAAACAGTTATAATCTTGGAAATAATAAGGTTATACTTTAAATTCAAGTATTGTAGCTCTTATTATAGTGATCCAACTGGTAAGACTGCACCCAGGGCTTTCAGCAGCGCTCACCACCACTATTATACAATAGTAAAGCCCTTTTATCATCATTACAACCCTTATTATTATAAACTAAACTCTTTTAAAGCTATTCTCACCGTGTAACAGTCATAGTTAAAGATTGTAAACACTATTATACACCTTTATCATAGACTCAGCCTGACAGAATTAGAAAGAAAGGGTGAGAAATATGCTGTTAATAGTTTCAATCTTAGCCAAATATTCCCACAAGTGTAAATGGTATATGATATAATCATTTTACTTTTTCTGATGAGAAAGAATTCAAATAAATTCAGAAAATGATACTTTCAAAAGAAATGCGATCAATGGGATCAAAACTCAGAGATAAATTGTGTGATGAAGCAACATATTTAATAAATAATGAATGATTAAATATTTTAACATATTGATCTGTTATACTACCCAAAGATACCAACATCTGTTTAATTTCATTATTTTATGAATTATTTTCCCTTCAATGTAAGAAATATGGTATTTAAAAACTTTAATCAAGGGTTGAAATGCAGATATCATTGGAAATCAATGGAAAGATGTATCATGATTTAACCAGGGAAAATGTTGCTTAAGTTACCAGAAATTGACTTTATTTCACACAAATGTCAACATAAACTCTATTTGGGGTCAAGTCAATAGCATATCATCATCCTTTGATTTTTATTTCTATTTTGAGACAATGTCAATTGTCAAATATGTCACAAGAGTATCACAACCCTGTGCATTTTATTGAAAGGAAAAACCTTTTTACATGATTATTATAAAAGATAATAATGGTAAGAATTATGTAAGGGAATTCAAAGTATTTGGGTAACTGTTGCTGTGAGTTACCATGGGATTACAGAATCATTAGTTGTGTACTTTACATTATGGTGCAAACCCCAAAATCTACTATGCTCATGCTCATGGAAAAATTAGCTTATAAATTTCTGGCTGATAATCTCCAAAGCTTACTGAGCTGTCATGAAGATTTTACACGGTTAAAAGGTTGCTATTATGGTGTTAATAAAGCCCTTATATATGCTCACACTCATGCAAAATCAGTGCACACATTTTCTTGGGTAAATATTTCTATAAACTATTATACTTTCATGGTTTTTTATTGGATGAGAGCTTTGAGAATGGCTCAAATCAAGGGATCTCTTATTCTCAAGCTCACACAAAAATTGGGGTTTTCATGTTTTTGCGTAATTATTTCTGTAAATTAATGGGTGTTCACAGTTTTTTATGCAGGCTGACAGAGCTATTAGTTCTAAAACAGTGCAGTGTAGATCAACCAATTTATTAAGCTCATGATAATGCATAATTTGAATTATCCATCAAAATACTCATTAACCAAGGGCTGAGCTACAAATTGTCATGGATCATTAATCTCATCAGTTGTGTCGTTTAATCCCACCTGCAAATACATCACAAAATTAAAATACAAATTTACTTTGTTGAAGCTTGTCCATGCAAGTATTTCATTTCAGGGCCTTCCTGTTCCACCTCTTACCCAACACCCAATGACCTTTTCTTTCTCTCCATAAAAAGTAAACACCAGGGAGAATGTCACTTTAACTGCCATAAGCTGACCTCAAATCAATCAAGATAAATGTTAAGCTCACATAAAGCAAAAATCAAGGGAACATCAAGCATATTTCAAAGTAAATTCTTACAAAAAATCATATCACATGAAACAATTTTTGTTCCCCTGTGCCTTCCAATGAGATTCCTCCCCCAGCCTGATCCTCACTCCATCAACCTCCTGAAAGTTCATCAGCCCAAGTTTGCTAACAATAACACAAAACCCACATAAAAGCAGTAATCAAACCAGTCTAAATATAGAATTGAAAATTTCTCCATGCTTATGACCTTTTCTGAGACAATATATTGCAGTTTTATATGTGAACCAAAAGATCATAATAGATATATCATTAAAATGTTTATCCCAATGAAGTCTAATAACAAGTACTTTTTCATGAAACCCTTCCAGGTGCAAGTCAGAAGCTCTGAGCAGAAACACCTTTTTCCACATCCATGGGCCTATATCGCAAGATATATACAACAAAGTGGTGTCTTCCCATATTTGATATGAGAACAGTTATCTGAAAGTTGAGTTTTCATGTAGCATCATTGGAATTCACAAACTCAATGTTATGTCAACAAAGGCCCAAAGGAGTACAGCATGATTAACTGTGTGTGGGATGGAGCTCTATAACACAGGAGGGGTGTGTTATTTCTCCAGGAGATCCATGAATTAACTGGGAACAAGTAGTATTGACAAGCTAAATGTGACACAGGTGAAAAAAGTCCCATAATGTTTCCCGTGATTTCATTTGATAAAAGCACATAAAACTCACAGAATTTGTGGCATTAATTGCATGTGGAACACACAGAAAAGCACAAAATGGGAATGGAAAATTATGTGTGACACAAGCACAGCTAGAAACACAATGTTTATGCTGATTGTATGTGAGGAAAGAACAGAAAATCCACATAATCTGTGGCATTTATTGCATGTGAAACACACCACAAAGCACAAAATTTGTGTTTAACACAGGTGAAACCAGCTTCACAATGTTTCTGCTGATTTCATGTGATAAGAGAAAAAGAACCACACAGAAAGTGTGGCATTTACTGTGTGTGACACACATAAGAATAAAAAAGAAAAAAATGTGCAGAAAATTGCATGTGACAGAGGCACAACCAGCCACAAAACGTTTTGATAGACTTCATGTGACAAAAGCATATGAACCACACAGAACTTGTGGAATTAATGGCGTATTGTGGCAACTCCTCTTGTGTGGGATTGAAATGAGGCAGTACCTGGAGGGGGAAATCACAGGTAACTAGTTTTGAATTGCTAATAACTCCTGTAACCAAGGGTGGCAAGGGTGTATTGCCTGCCCCTCCTAAAATACTGAACAAGATCTTCCTTGGAGCTCACAAACCAAAATAAAATTGGTAAGTGGCTTTAAAACTGCAGAAGACAAAATTCAGCAGTCTCAGATCAGACCTATTCAATAAATAATATAAAAAAATAATGTCAGTTATTTTGGTTAAATTTGGAATCTTAATGAAATACTTGTCTGTTTAATTTTAATATTTTCTTAGTTGAATTGAGGTGAGTTGTTTCTTCTTGGTGATAAATCCTTGGTAGAATGGGTTATTTAAGATTTTCTGGAAAATTTGGTGAGTGTTGATAAAGGTAATTTTTGTTAAGGTAAATTTATAATAGAGTAAAATATTTTTTTAATGGTTTTTTTTTAGTTTTTTAAGAGTGTTAAATAATAAGATAAAATAGTATTTGTTAAATTTAAGAGGTAAGATTCTTTGATATTTAATATTTTTTTTAAAGGGGTAAGTGAATTTTAAATCTTGATAAATGGTGTTAATTTTACTGGATAAAATATTTTAATAGAGTAGTAACCCTAATCTTGGGTTCTGGATAATTTAATAATAAGATTCCACTGAGCTTAGCTACTGGGTAATCTTCAACACTATACTTGCACTGAGCTTAGCTACTGGGCAAGTAAATTTACTATAATATACTGGGCTACCTCCCAGGTGAGGGATGAATTATTCCTGTGCTTGCAATGTGCAGGGGATATAATTTGCATGGGGGATTTTGAAATTTGAGGGGAGAGCCTCTCTATTTATACCTTTTGGGAGCCCAGGGGGCCCTCCATGGGAGCTGTCTTTTTCCACTTTAATTCCTCTTGATTTCATCATGTGACTCCATTTTTGGTGAGGGCCTTTCTTGCATGGGTCAGGTGATTTAAGGTTGGGTGATGATTTCTTCTCTGCACAGCCTCCATTCATCACATGATGGTATTTTGGTGAACTAATTATGATGTGATATCCTTGAATTTTCCTTGCATGAATGAGGTTATTTCATTTTGGCTGAGGATTTTTGTTGTGCACAGTCTCTTTTCTGTCACATGATATTCTGTTGGTGGATGGAGTATCACATGATGAACTTGAAATTCCTTTGCATATGTCATATTTTAGGCTTGGTAGAAGTGGCTGTGTAATTTATGAAAGTGTCATGGTTGTTTTTCTTCTTTTTGAACTTTAAAATGAGGTCAGGTGATAATTTCTTGCACTGATGAATTTACTGTTATGTATGAGATGATGTGATTTTTTGAGTTTGACACATGCTGTGCATAGTCATGTGGTTGAGATTTAATTAGAATTGTGTACTGAATGCAGCCTGTTGTAACTAGCTTTGGTTTGCATGAGGTTATGAGTGGTGTAAATAATCTTGATTCTGTTTAAAGGTTTCAAGTGGGGTTACTGTGGATATAAGATAAGGTACTCCTGTGGCTTTGTAATTCATGCAGGTGTCCTTTTCTTGCTACATGAGTCCTGTGGCTATAAGGGGGTGTAAAGCTGGGTGGAGTGTGTAATTTAAAGGGTGGTACCTTATTTGTTGTAACTAGTTTACTATATGTAACTTGATTTTTACATATGCATAGTGAAATTGAATAACTTATTTAAACACATACACTGCCCTTTGGTGCCTGTGCCATGGTTATATGAGCTAAATCAAGCTTCTTGCTGTAAAATTGACCTTTTGGTGTAAAATTTTGAGTGTAAGTCTTCCTGTAGGCTGTATTTACTGCTGTTATGGGGTACTATGAGCTTGAGCCTGGTGAAAAAAAATGGTATGGAATACCACATCCCCCTCTCCACTTAATGCTGTCCCCAGCATTCCAAGTGAGAGCCCACTATTCTTCATCTGATTCTGTGGTCTCCTCAAATACCTCTTCCTCAATTATTGATTCATCTTCTTCAGTTTGTTCTTCTTCTGTGTCTTCTTCTGTGTTTATCAACTTTCCTCTTGGGTAGAACCTCTTGATTTGAGATGCTGCAAATCTTCTTGCTAATTTTGTTCCATCAAGCTCCTCAAGTTCATATGGTCCATTGTTCATTTGTCTGATCACTCTGTAGGGTCCATTCCATTTATTTTTGAAAAGTAGCCCCCAATTAGTTTCTATTGCTTTGCTGTAAACCAGGACCAAATTTCCTGGATTGAGTGGTGATCTTAGTTGGTGTGCCATTCATCTATCCCAATATTTAATTGAGTCCTCCCTTGATTTTTTGAGTTTTTCTGCTGCTTTCCTTCTCATTTCTTCTTTTCCTTCTAATTGTTTAGCTCTGGCTTCCAATAATTCCTCATTTGTGGATATTTTGTGCCATTCTACTGCTAAAAAGGTTTTTGTTTCAATGTCAATTGGTAATAATGGTAGTTGTGCAAATTGGAGTTCAAATGGTGAGAAACCAGTTGTCCTTTTAGTGGAGATTCTGTCAGCCAATGTCACTAGTGGTAGATATTTTTTCCATTTTCCTCCACTTTCCCCACACATTTTGACTAATGCATCTTTGATTTGTTTATGGCCCCTTTCCACCGTTCCTTGAGACTCTGGGTAATAGGGTGTGGTGACTCTGATCCTTGATCCTGCTTTCTTTACTGCATATTGAAATTCCTTTCCAAACTCTGGCCCCCCATCAACAGTTACTTCTTTTGGTGAGCCATACCTGCATATCCATTCTGAGGTAAACCATTCT
This sequence comes from Austropuccinia psidii, assembly GCA_023105745.1. Taxonomy (NCBI): domain Eukaryota; kingdom Fungi; phylum Basidiomycota; class Pucciniomycetes; order Pucciniales; family Sphaerophragmiaceae; genus Austropuccinia; species Austropuccinia psidii. The sequence continues at coordinate 4,019,075 of JALGQZ010000014.1, forward strand.
GCAACTTCTTTTGCTGTTAATTTGACTAGTCCAATTGTTTCTGGCCATCCTGGAAAATCATCTCTGGCCACAACCATATACTTCCATCTTCCAGATTTGATATGGACTGCATCCATACTGACCCTCTCAAAGATTGTTGATGTTGCTGTAGATCTTCCTTGTTCCCTTTGTAAGTTTTTACTTCTCTTTTGGCAGGCCAGGAAAGATTGAACACATTTCTTGACTGATTTCTCCATTCCTTCCCACCAAAATCTTGCTTTAATTCTTCTGTAAGTTTCATTTTCCCCTCTGTGGCTCATTTCTTCATGAATTGACTTTAAAATGTAGCTTTGAACTTTATGACTTGATATCACCAGTTGAGGGTTTGGGTTGTTTCTTCTTTTAATCTGGCCATATTCCAAGAAAAAGTTGGGTGACCTTCTTTTAATCCTTCTAAACTCTTCATCTTTGCTTGATTGTGGTTTTTTCATTTTACTTAAGTATTCTTGCATTCTCTTCCAAAATCCTTCTTGTTTGGTTGGTACTTGTACTCCTGACAAACTGAGTGAACTTACATTCTTGGCCCCAAAACCAGGGTGTGGCTTGATCCAACATTCTTCTTCATCAAAGTCTGGTGCATCTTCATCTTCTCCTTCTGAGTCTTTTGGTCTTCTGGATAGCCCATCTGGCATAGTGAAAGTCTTCCCTGGTTTATGTACCAAATCAAAGGAAAATAGTTGAATGAAAGCCACCCATCTTGTCATGGGGGCATTGTGTAAGCAAGGGGTGTTGATCATTTCAATTAAGGCCTTGGCATCAAATTGCAATTCAAAATGTTGTCCCCAAAGTATTGTCTGAAGCTTCTTGAGAATTCTTGCAACTCCACAGAGTTCTAATTTGGGTTGTGAATACTTTGATTCTAATTTTGAAAAAGTTATTGATTCATATAATACTGGTCTGTATTTTCCTTCTTTATCTTCTTGAGTGAGTACTGCTCCTGCAGAAATGTAGCTTGAATCTACTGCTTGCTTAATTTCCCTGCTCCTTTGTCATAATCCCATTTCTTGAGGGTTATTCCTTCTCCAACTATTCTTCTGATCTTATGGAAGGCTTCTTCACATTTTTGACCCGAGTCCCAGTCAACATCTTCTCTGGTGAGCCTTCTGAGTGGTGATGCAACTTGTGAGAAGTTTTCAATGAACATCCTTACATAGGCACAAAGTCCAAGAAATTCCCTTATTTCCTTCTTGTTAAGAGGTGTTGGCCAATTTTGAATTTTGTTGATCTTTTGTTTTGAAATTGTTCTTCCTTTAAATGATACAACATGCCCTACTATGTCCAAATCTGGAACACAGCATGCAAGCTTTGATCCTGAGATAGTAAGTCCTGCTTCTTCAATCCTGAATAAGATTCTTTCTGAGGTTATGGCATATTCCCATATGAATCTTCTGATTGAGGGGTTTTCTGGTAGTGTTTTTTGTTGTAAAGTGATCTTGGTCCTTTTATTCCTCCATCATCAATAAAGATTCCTACACTTTATGGTATTTCTTCTTGAAGTATACAGGTCATTTGGGCTTGGTATACTGCTACTGAGCTGGTGGCTCCTTGGGGTAGTCTTGTGAGTTGCATCCTTCAAAGGGGTGTTTCAAAAGTGGTGAGGGGTCTTGTAATGACATCTAATTATCTTTCATCATATCCTCCCATGATATCTCCTAGTCCATAGCATGCTCTTCCTTCAAATGCATCTACAAATTCTTCAATGTGAGGTGGTAATCCAGAATCCTTGATGGTTACTTTGTTGAGTTCTTGAAGGTCATGGACAATTATGAGTTTCCCATTTGACTTGGCCACACAAAAGATTGGGCTTGTGTAGCTTGAGGTGGATTGCTCATAGAGTCCAGTCCTGATTCTTTCTCTGATTAATTCAGTAAACTGAGGTAAAATTGATTTGGGAATGGGAATTGGTTTCTTCTGCCAAGGTTCATGAGGTATTACTGGTATCTTGTAAGGTTTTCCATACAAGTGTTTGAGTAATCCTCTTTCTTCTTCACAGAAAGCTATTTCTTTTTCCCATAAGGGAATAACATTTTTGAGTAAATTGATTTCTTCATTTGATAACCATCTTGGTGGGCCAAAATTAACTGCTTGCAGTCTTTCATGGGTGACCTTAGAGGTCTCTTGAAATATAGGTGGGTTGGGTGATAAGGGTGTTTCATAAGGATTTCTTGACAAAGGTGGGTTAAGGTATTGAGGCATTGGCTCATTGACTAGTATCACCTTCCTCAGGACTGATTTGTATTTGGCTGCTAAAATTTGGTGATCCATATTCAATTAGTTATTTTGTTTCTTCTTCTCTCTCTCTCTTTTTTTCTTTTTTAATGATTTCTAAGAATTTGCTAGTGTCCTGAAATCTTGAGGTCTGCAAAATTCTTCTTTGTTCTTTCTTCCATAAAAAATGTAGCTTTAAGGTCATACAGGACCTACAACTAGGTGTGTAACCCCTGTATATTAGGTATACAAGTCCTGCAGTTTAAGTCATGCAAGGACCTCCTGGCCTAATCAAAGGGCTTATCTTGATTCCTGAGCTCCTTTGGGCTTGATTTAGGATTCCGCTTGACTCTTGTTTTATTCTTCAATATTCATGATTCTCACTTGATGGAAGATTCTTCTGGTTGTTTCATTTCTTGATAAGCAATTTCCTTGTCTTAATTGATGCCTTGGGACTCCACTTTGTTCATTCTGGCCAATTTGATAATTATAAAAACCTGTGAAACCCCTTATTCCTGTTTCACAAAGGGAGCAGTTTACTGTCATGCTGAGGACAAAAGTGGTCCTTCAGCACTTCTCCTGACTAGGACAATCCCTTCAGCTTCTTGGCTGTTATTTTTCATAAGTTTACCTACCCAAGTCTACAGGGGAAGCAGTTTAATGTCATGCTGAGGACCTCTTGAGTCTTCAATCTTCTTTAAAATCCCAAGGGAAATTTTAGCTGAGTGTTTTACATCATCTTGCTGGTCCATCATGTTGAGTGAATCCTAAGTCAGTATTCAATCCAGTGAGTCATCATTCAGTCCAGAAATCCTGGCCAGTGATTCTTGAATTCCAAATGGGTTTCAATGCAGAATAAAATAAATGGCCAAGGTCTGGTGTTGTCCAAAGGCCAATCCATGAGGTACTCCTGTTTTTCTTTCTGAACAATCTTCTTTATTTTCAGTATTGTGATAATTGGTATTTGATATAATGTCTCCAAATTATATTGATATTTTTTCAAAATAATTTACTTCCTTTGGTTCTCCTGCATTCCTAAAGTATCCTTGTTATAAGAAATAAAATAAAAAATGAAAAATAATAATAATAAGATAATTTAAAATTTCTTTTGATATTGATTTATTTATTTTATTTTTGTTTTCTAATAAAATTCTTTTGTTTGGATAAGGCCCCCCCTCTCCATTTAAAAATCTTGAGTTGGCTTTCAAATTTTGAAGAGGATATGTTCTCATTCCCCCAAAACTTCCACTATAAGGGATAGTGTAAGAAATAAGTTTACCCACCCCTTATTTTTTTAGTGATTTTGATAAGAATAAATAATGATACAGAAAATTGACATAATTTTATTTTAATGATGATTCAACAATTTTTTTTTGTAAGTATAAAATAACCATTAACTGAGATATCTGAGTAAAAATGACAATTTAAAAGAAATAAACCTGAATCACAATTAAGATCATGGAACTGTTTTGTTGAAGGTGGTAATTTAGGCCAATCAGCAAAAATTGGTGCTCTTGAGAATATCTATAATTAATATTACATAATTGAATGATAATAATTTAAGTCCTTTATTCATATAATGACCCTTATGATACCACAACTCTTCCTTTTGGAATCATCATTGTGACTCAGACTTTATTTCAAGTCCATCCCCTTCATGGTTCAGATTTTCTGTTACCCATAAATGCATTTGAGTTGTTAAAAAAATATAAACAGTGAAATTGAAAATTGGTCCAATTTAAAAAAACTGTTGTTTGCTTTTTGGGGGGCTTTTTCAATTCCATTTGGAATAAACAGCACATTGAGGTGTTATTAATATGTAAATTCCCCAAATTATGTCATCAATTTATGAGTTTTTAATATAAATAACTCCTTCAGAGTTCAATTAATGCCTTCATGGCACAAATCCTTCTTCTTTTCAAACATTTTCTAATCACTCTCTTGTAATTGAAGAAATATTTCAAATAAATTGATCATTTTTTAAAAACAATAATACTTGATTTAGAGTTTTTTTATTAATTATTGTTATTATTGAGTTGGAAAATTAAGCCAACTTAATGGCTCTTGTTGTGATAGTAGGAAAAGTATAATAGAATATTCTTGAGCTCATTAATGGGATATGACCCTAATTCTTAGTGAAAATAAATAAATGAGTTTGAAATAAGAAAAATAAAAAATATGTTCAGAACATTCAAGTCAGTAAATATTTCTAATTCTTGTTTAGAAAAAAAAATAAGAAATGAAACCTTTGGTAGTTTATAGTCTTTCCTAGGACTTATCCTCCTTTGATAGTCCTTGTCCAATCTTTTTGGATACTTTAAATATGCAGTTTATCGTCTTGTCAAGGACCACTGGTTGACTGTGTTTTAGCTTTGAGTCCTTGTTTATAATTCTAATGGTGGGCAGTTTATGGTATTTCCAAGGACCATTGGTTGTTTGTGTTTTAGCTTTGAGTCCTTGTTGATAATTGTAATGGTGGGAAGTTTATGGTCTTGCCAAGGACCACAGATTTTCTTTTTGTTGTTTTTATTGATATTGGCTTGATTTCATGTTGATATTTGAAGGGGCAGCTTATGGTCTTGCCAGGGACCTTATCTTGTGTCCAGGCACTTCTGTTTAATACTTTTGGTTTGCATGACATTTGATTTATCTTCAAATCCAAGTTGTAAATTGAATTCAACAGTTTAAAGTCCTGTTAAGGACTCCTTTTTACTTTGAAAGCAATTTTAATGTTATAAAATCAGAGAAATATTTTCATGATGAACACCTGTAGCATTCAAAATAAAATATGTCAGTATAATATATTATAAAATATGAGAAAAAGCATAAAAAATAAAAAATAAAAATGGCAGTTTAAAGCCTTTCTAAGGGCTTTGCATTGTCCTTCATAGCCCTGTAGCCATATCCAAATTTAAATATGTCAGTTTAATTTAATATCCAACATAAAAAGATCATGAGAAATAAAGTAAAGGAAGCAGTTTATAGCCATACTGAGGGCTCATTTGTATATTGAAGACATGTAGCACAATTAAATGTGTCAGCTCCATTTTATATCCAAGATAAATTAAGAATGAAAAAAAGAAATAAGCAGCTTAAAGCCTTGCTGAGGGCCTTTTTTTTTTTTTTTTTTTTTTTTTTTTTTAGCTTATAGCCCTGTAGAATTTCAAAATAAAAAATCAAAATTATAATTCATAAAAGAACTAAGCAGTTTTAAGCCATGCTGAGGGAATTTTCTTTTTTTTTTGTTAATTTCAATTTTAATTAATTTTATTTGATTTATTTTCTTTTTCTTTGTAAAACAAATCATCAGTAAATTTGAAGATATTGAAGAAAATCAAAAATAAATAAGCAGATTATTTATATTCCTTTGTCAGTTCCATTCATTCAGTTTATTATTATTATTATTTTAGTTTTTTTAGAAAATAAATGAACAAAAAGAAAGAGAAGAACCATCAGTTAAGCTTAATTTTAATAAAAATAGAAAATAAAAAATTAACAGTATAAAGTCTTGTTTAGAACTTAATTTTTTTTTTATAATTATTTGGGTTGTACAGCCTGGTACTGGCTGTAGGAGGTAGGCTTTCTATAACCTCACTGCAACTCCTGCATCCAGAATTATTCATTCTACCTTCTTTATATTTGTCATCATCATTTTTTTTATATTTTTTTTATTTTATTTTTTTCAAAATTTATTATTATTATTTATTTTTTCATTTTTTCTAATTTTCCTTAAAGGACACTTCCTTGTGGTTTAGACCACTTTTATCTTTGCGTTACAATGCAAAACTTCTCAAACAATCTTTTCCTTCAAGAACAGGTTCCTGGAGATGACTATTGGCATTGCGAGCACCTCAAACACCACTCGTTGGTGTAGTATTCCCCTCAACGTATTTCAGGAAGTGGTTAGCAAGCCAGGTCAGGTAGTGACAAGCCGCTTAAGGTCGTTTCCCTAGTTAATTCCGCTCTTGGAGTGTGGCTTGTTCTTGATGATAGTAAAGCTGTCATTTGCTCAGCTGCTTCCATTTATTAATTTAACTTATGAAGACGTGAAACTAATAAATCTTGCTTCTTACGAATCCAGTGATCTTATCCTTCCGAGGTAATACTGAGCCAAGCAAGCTAAATCCACCCTTCTCTTATGCCTTCATACTTCCTATATTTTGCTATGTCTACGTTTGCTTCCAAACCCCCTGCTGTCATAATCCTTTAGCAATTATATAAATTTCTTCTTTCTTGTAAATGTCTTGCATTAACACCCTTCCTTGCATCCAAAAGATAGTTTTATTCATCTGATTATTATTTTTATTATATATTTTCCTTTCCTGGACCAGGTAAATGGTTTCCTCACTTCAGCCCTTGCTACCTTTCTTCTTCTTATAACCGTGCTGACAGTATTTTGGTCAGGAGTAAGGTGTTTTAATGTTTGCATAGCTTGTTGGTCAGATCTGGGTTGTGATGTAACTGTAACTGCCAGAAATCTTGTAAGGTAGCAACACTGCCTCCTAAAGCGCCTGATAAGCTGACTTCTCTCTCTTTTTTTATATATTTGCTTATTTTATTTTATTTTTAATTGAATTTATTGATTATTTTTTATTTTAGCTTTGTTGGATGGTATAAACTGAGGTTTCTAACCGCTTCAATGACATGAACCCAGGTATCGTCTTCCATAGCAGTCTGGTTTAGGTCCCTTCAAAATCAATATAAGGAGGGCTCCAAAGGTCCTACTTTCCCTGTTCCCCCCAGTCTTCCATTGGACTTTATTGGTCCGTTGTGTTAACTAAAACTCTCTTCCCCCTTTAGTATCTCAATTTTAATTTGTGAAAGATGAGCTACAATAGCCCTGTATACTCCTCTACCTTCTTAAAGGCAATCGAGCCTTTTACAATTGACAAGTTTGAGGAACTGGTTTTTGGTACTCCATCGACCCCTATCAAACTATCCATGTGGGAGTGGGTTACCTCGATGACTCCCCCTTCAACACCAGCTCTCACTAATTGCTCCTTCAGCTCTACCAGAGCCTCCATCTGCAGCTTTAGCTTTTTACACCTTCATAAATGGCAATTGTCAGGGTGAGTCTATATAGTAGCTATAAAATGTAGTTACAAGCTAGTATTATGACTGTGACACGTCAAAAACAAATAAAATTAAATCTTCAGGTCCTACTGCCACGTGGTAACAGTGGTGATGAGTCTATTGAGGACCTGGGTTGCAATAATCTAATATCTTTGACTGTAAGGAGGTACTACAATAATTATATCTTTAATAATAATTCTAAGGACACTACTGATTGATAACAGTTTTGTCACGTAAGAATATGGATAATAAGACAAGATGATGGGTTTTCAAGGAAAAAACCCTTCCTTTTATATCTTTCAAGACTGTCAAGAGTTATTAACTCTTCACACGTCAGAGGAGTGAAAATTTTCACTCCAATGATCAGCCTGTGGTTCTGGATCATCAATTCTGACGTCAATAGAGGCAGAATTGTGGTTTTGGAACCAAAAGTGATCATTCTGGATCAATACAGGGTGAAAAAACTTTTCACCTGCCACGTCAGCACTTGGATGACATTGTTCTGGTTTCTGTATGATCAATAATGATGATTTTGGAGAGGTTGTATCTTCATAAGTATATTATTTTAAGTATGGTAGAAATACTGTTTGATACAAGTTTGATACAGTCATGTATTGCTAGAAAAACCTTCCAATCAAGATATCTTGGCCAGTTCTTAAGATATCAAGAAATCAAGAGCACAGAATTGAAGGGCTTAATGAGCTCTTCAATTTGGTATACTTCATGTTTACCCTTCTTTAAAATAGCAAAAGGTATAAGGGTTTTAAATCTTTGGATGTATTTTTTGTACATCAGTATGAGGCTTCAAAAACTTCCATACCAGATATCTTCTTCAATGTGGAAGATATCTGTATTCTAATGATATAGTCTTTTAGGGCTTGATTAGCTCTACAGGTTGGTATATTACACTGTACAGTTGTATGAATGTATGCCAAAGATACAGGGGTTTGTTTACCTTGTTGTTTTCAGAATATCTGTATTTTGGCTGTTAAACCTTTGAACCAAGATCCCTCAGTCAATTTAAGAGATACAGAGGTCTAAGGTGTCTCAAATAAAAGCTCTTGGTTAGATCTTTAATTTGGTTATACTTTTGTACAGTCTTGTACAAGCCGTCTTTGATTTTCAGGGGGGTCTTGGTTTTAAAATAAAGGTTATATGGTATCTCCAGCTGTAGTGGTGTTACAGAAACATGGATGATACCATTGTGTAGCTCTCTATGTGAGCTTTAAGAAAAATACCATTTTGGTATAGAATAACTTAAATATGCATAAGTTAGATGAGAGGTGAAAATAAGCGTTTTGACTTGTTTATTCTCCTCTAGGTTTCCTTATTCTGTTTGGATAAGGTTGGTGTTTAATTTAAGAGGAGTTTTCCTCTTATTTATTACCTGTATTAACTATGTTTGTTCAATAATTGTCATACCATTATTTATGGTATGTTGGATGTCATGCTAGTGCTCTGTTTTGAGTCACAGGCTGACATACCCTCCCTCAAAAGAAGGCTCATCATTGATGAGACTCTTAAGCCCTTCTGGAGGCTCTGAATCTTCTGAGGTGTATTTGTCCATCTGGGATTTCTTTCTCAGTTAACCATTTATCATTATCTTCTGGTTGATTCTTAAATCTAACCAGATATTGCCTGTTGTCTTTCCCATTAATTCTTATTTTCCTAGCTTTAATGATCTTTTTCACTGGTCCAGGTGAGTCATCTTCCTCTACCAATATTTCATGGGTGACTGTCTTCTTTCTGTCAGGGAATTTCTCCTCATCTGTCTGGTGATAAGGCTTGACCAGGCTCACAGGGAAAACTGGGTGTTTCCTAGAAAACTCTTTGGTCAGGTTGACTTCTACTGCATTCTTTTGTATTAATTTAATAATGGTGAATGGTCCTATGAATGAGTCTCTCATCTTCTTGGGTCCTCTTACATTGTTGAAGTTAAGAGTTGAGATTAGAACTTGTTCTCCTTCTTTGAAATCAGGTTCTTGGTGACTTTTATCATATCTCTGTTTGTTGTATAATTTAGCTTCAGCCACACATTGTTCTGCTTTTTCACAGGCAGTTTTCCACATTGTGTGGAAGTCTTTAGCTGTGGGGTGTACTGAGAGGAGGTTCTTCTTCGAGTAGTCTACTGGTAGTAGTCGGTTCCATCCTTTCTCTAATGTGGCAGGGGTTTTTCCTGTCACTGAGTGTATACTTGTGTTGTATGCCAATTGTACAGCTGGTAGGAGGGTTACCCAGTCATGGGTATATCCCTCATTGTCTTTATATTCCATGCCATATGCACAAAATCTTCTAATGATGTCTTCTAATGTTTGAATCATTCTTTCTGCTAGACCATCTGTTTGTGGATGGTAAGCTGTGGAGAATGCTAGTTTGGTTCCCAGCATCTCATATAGATTAGTCCAAAATTCTGATGTGAATTTAGGGTCTCTGTCACTAATTATAATTCTTGGAACTCCACAGTTTGCTATCACATTGTTCCAGAAGAATATTGCTGTGTCCATTGCTGTGTCCTCTTTGTGACAGGGGAGACATCTCACACTCTTGCTGTACCTGTATACTACTACTAGGAATGCATTAAAGCTGTCTTTCCCTCCAGGGACCAGGCCTGTCACCCAATCCATGTTTATTATTTCCCAGGGGTGTTTGGGCTCCTCTATACTCTGGAGTAATCCATATCTTTTGCCATGACCTTTGTTGGCTTTTTGGCATCTGGTACAAGTGTTGATGTATTCACTCAAGTCTTGTTCCCACTTTGGCCACCAAGCTGTGCTAAAGACTCTTTCTTTAGTTCTTTCTTCACTCATATGTCCCATGTATGGGCAGTCATGGCATTCCTGTAGTATCAGGGAAATATGTTCTCTATTTATTATTACCAGGGCACTTGTGTGTTTTTCCCTATGGTATAGTAGATCATCTATCAGAAAAAATCTATTCTCCTTGAAGTTTTTGAGCCATGGCTCTTCCAATTGGCTCTCTAGTTCAGGACTCCTGTACTTTTGTTTTAATAGTTGTATCAATATACTACACTGTTTGTGTTTATTGTATGATGATTGTACTATACTAAAGAACTCTGTATTTAGATGAGAGGAGCTGATTCCCAATATGGGTATCTCTTTGCTCTCCCCATAGCTATGTGCTGGGTTTGATGGGTCATTACCTAATGCCCAGTTTGATAGTTTGAAGTTCTTCCTCCTATCTATCTCCATGCATTGTATGGGTATTTTGGCCCCATTTTCTGGGTCATATGCATGATTATCTTGGTCATTCTTCAGTGGCCACCTGCTGAGACCATCTGCATTAGTATGAATTTTCCCTTCTTTATAGATAATAGTCATATTCCCTCTGTATTCTTGTATGGCTATTTGCCACCTGAGCATGTGTCTGTTTGTTGTCTTCATGTTCAACAGTGATTTGAGGGCTGTGAAATCAGTAAAAACTTCAAATACTGCTCCTTCTAAGTAGTAATGGAGTTTTTCTAATGCCCATGCCAAACAGAGACATTCTGTCTGAGTAGCTCCATATCTGGCTTCTGAGTATTTCAGTTGTCTTGATATATAGCAAATTACTCCTTCTTTGGGTATTCCATCCACTAGTTTCCTCTGGTGTAGTGCTGCTCCTAGTCCTTGGCTACATGCTGCATCTATATATAGTTTGAATGGTAGTTCAAAATCAGGCATCATTAGGACAGGGGCATTGGTCAGTTCATATTTAATCTTCTCAAATGCATCTCTTCTTTCTTTGGTAATTTCCAAGACTACATCTTTTGAGCACAGTTTGTATAGGCTACTTGTGATGTGTGCAAAGGTTTTTATGTGGCTCCTGTAGTAACTAGCAAAGCCCAAAAAATATTGCATTTCTTTAATGTTCTTTGGTACTGGTTTCTTCAGTACTGCAGCAACTTTATTTTGGTCTATGGCTAGACTTAAACCTGAAACTTTGTGTCCTAGGGCTAGCAGTTCTTGCTGTCCAAAGTTACAATTTTTATAAGATATTTTCATGTTGATTGGTGTACATTTTCCCAATATTTTATCAATTTTGCTCACATGGTCTTCCCATGTTTCTGAGTCTATTATGATATCATCAATGTACACCACCATCCACCCTTCCATTATTTCATCTTGAAATATGGTATCCATCATTCTCTGAAAATGGGCTGGTGCATTCTTAATGCCAAATGGCATTCTAGTATATTCATATATGCCCATATGGCATATAATTCTTAGAAATTTGATGGCATCTGGTTTCACCCCATTCTGGTGGAAACCTTTCATGCAATCCATTTTTGTAATAAACTTGGCTTTTGCTAGCTTATCTAGTGCATGTGGTATCCTTGGGATGGGGTACCTATCTGCTTTGGTGTAATTCTTCAACGCCCTGAAGTCCCCACATAGTCTAGATTTACCATCATGCCAAGTTATAAGGACTGGTGTAGTGACTTCTACTATCTCATTGTGTCCTATTTTCCTTATGACCCCCATTTCTAGGAGTTCATTGATATGTTTCTCAATTTCTTTCCTAGTTTCCATGCTGGCTGGGTATGGTGGTCTCCTAAGCATAGGTGGATATGGTCTTTCTAAATCCAGATATACTTCTATATCATGTCCTTTGATTTTTCCTAGTGGTTCATCTCCTATTGCAAAAGCTCCTCTATGCTTCCTCAATACTTTCAGTAAGCTGAGTTTCATTTTACTGGTGAGTTGAGTGCCATATTGGGCTTCTTTGAATTCTTCCACTAGTTCTTTCAGGGTGTTATCATTTGTTATATGCTTTATGTCAAAGGAAGATTTTTTGTCTTTGTTTGTACCTATGGTAAGATATCTATTTTTACTATTGCAAATGTCCATACCATACATTCTTTGGTACTCTGTACCTAGTAAGAATCCTTGTACATGTGCATTCTTCAGAACTACAAATTCAGGCTCTAGTCTGATATTTCATTTTTGGTGTGGGATAATTATCTTTTTGATTATTGTCCCCAGTGAGTGCATTTTGCCTGATGCACTTTTAAAGTTTCTAGCCTTTGTTGGGATTATATCCTCTTCCCATTTGGGGAAGTGTTGTTTTAAGTATTCTTTTGCCACTATGGAGCAACTTGCTCCTGTGTAAATGATCATTGGATGTTTACAGTTCTCAATGTAAACTTTCAATTTTGTAGGTGTTCCATGAATGAATCCCATCCCTCTGTTTGGGGTTACCAGGAATGTTTGTGCATTCTGTGTGTGCTTACAGAGCTCTTTGTCTGTTGTTATTTGTGGTATTCCTGGATCTAATTCAATGTCTTGTATGTCAAGTGAACTTTCTTCATTGCATTCCACTATGTATTCTTATATGGTATCAGGTTCACTTTGTGATTCTGCTCTCATACCATTTCCCATACTGTCAGAATCAGATTTGTCACCTGTTTGTTCTTCCTCTGATTCTTCATCAATTGCATATATTTTCTTTTTTGTTTTTGTGAAATTGTTGGCATAGTGGTCTGGTGATCCACAGTTGTGGCACACATATTTCTTTTTTGGGGTTTCTTTCCCTTTCTCTTTGTTTGTTTCTTTAATTTCAAACTTCTTGTCTTTGAAGTTTGGTTTATAGGATGTGTACCTTCCTATGGAGGTTTTTTTCCTCACATCTTGTATGACATTTGCTATGTCATCAATGCTGCTGATGTTGTTGCATCTGAATTCGACTGCATGTTCTAGATCTCCTGGTAATTTTGCTAGGAGTTTATGGTTTCTCATTTCTATTGTCATATTGGGATCAATAGCTTTTAGCCTTTTTGTTTGTTTGAGACACCATTCATATGGGTCTTTGTCTGTGGAGTATCTATCACTTTCAAAGGACATGGTCTTTTGCCAGATCCAGCTACCATTGCTATACTTTTGTATAATCTGGTTCCTCCACCATGGCCAACTTTTCCTGCCATGTATTTCTTTCATCTCAGTATACCATATTTTTTCATGGCCTCTGAATGCTGTGTTAAGTCTTGTTGTGATCCAGTAGTCTGGTATCTTTGGGGAATCAAAAAAGAGTCCATCGATATAGTCAATGATTGCCATATGGTCATATTCCCCAATTCCTGAGAACTTTGGCCAGTTTGCTACTTCTGGTAACTGTTTTAGTGCCTGTTTCTCTGAATAGCTGAGATTTTCCCCATCTTGGTACATTGACTCTGATCTTGACTTTGGAATCTGATATTCAGGTTCCTGGTCATAGTCTTTATCCTCTTCTTTTAATTTTGTAGAGGTAGTGGGTTGGCCTTGTGTTGGAGGGTATTGATTGTCTTCTCTGTCATAGAGGTAATCAATTTCTTTATCAAAGCTATCCTGTTGCTGCTGGATACTCCTCAGATCTCTCCTCACAGTTTGTTGTTCTTCTAGAATTGAATTCAACTGTCTGTTAGTTTTTTAAAATTCTGTCCAAATTTTGGCCAGATTTGTATTCAAATCTTTTATGAATGTTGCTTGGAAAGCATTTTCTTCTTTCAATGTTTCCACTTCTGTCCTCATTTTTCTTGAGGTTTCATGTGTCCAATCCATGAATTGGGCCAATTTGGTCCATGTGAATTTGTTTTCAAACTCATCAGTGTGGATTGTAGTCTCAGTTATTAATTCTGGATCAATTGAGTCAGAACTATCAAAACTATTTGTAGGTACAACTATTTTTTGCTTTTGTGTACTTCTTGGACTAAGTCCATCAGCTTTTTCATCAATGGGTCTGCTTCCTTCTTCCTCTGGTTGAAGGAAGTTTTGTTTCTCCCTTGGGCTCCTTTTCTCCTGTTGGAAACTACCTGGAATGGTTGGGGAGCCTTGGATGAAGTTTCCTTTGGCTTGTAAGGCCTGGCACTGCTGGATTGTTGTGGGGAAGATGGGACTTCTCCTTCCATTTCTGGGGGTACCTGAATCTGACTGGGTGCTTCCTTGTGCCAAGATCTCTCTATGGCTTGTATGGCTTCCTGGTTCTCTTTGATTCTGATTGCTCTTTCTTCTAAGAGTTTGAAATTCTTGTTGGGATTCCAACCTTGCATTTCTGTCATAAGTTCCACCCAAGCCATTTGCTTGAGACAGATCTTCTGAGTTGTCATCCCCACTTCTGCCCATGGTGCTGCCATAGTGAACATTTTGTTGTTTATGCTCCATGTGAAGAGGTCTTTCAGGAATTGGTGTATTTGGAGGACCTGTTCTGCATCTATCCAATCTCCTGGTTGGACTTCTGGGTTGAACTTGATTTGGAATAAGACCTTGGGTAGGAGTTCCCTGATGGTAAGTCCTTTTCTGGTCATTTGCTCCAGTTCTTCTCCCTCTGTGTCTTCTTGGCCAGTGTTCTGGTTGATTTCTTGGGAATCCAAGATCTCTAAGAAGTGGAGGTGTCATGTTAACAATGTTAAAAAATGACAGACAATAAAAAATGTTGTATGTTTCAAGGTTTACTCACCTTTAGCCGGCCCTTGTACAAATTTATGATCTATACTCTTTGGCAATTTGCCTTTAGAGTTTACAACTGGGTTGATAACAGTGATTTTCTGTTTTTCAATTTGTTTTAGTGATCCAACTGGTTTTGTTGGAGCTTTTCTGGGTCTTTTGGCCCTTGGAACGGCTATTGGTGTCCACTCTTTTGAGTTGATTGTCACTTCACTGTGCCTTTTTTGCTTGCCCTTGGTTTTTGGCAGCACCTGTCTGTCTTCTGAGGCTGTCACAGATGGATTTCCTTGTGACTGGGTTTCTAATGGAATATAGTCTTTTTCCACTATTCATAAAGATATTTCAAATTTTATATCAGTATTTTATGATAATCAAAATGATTTTATTCAATTCTACTGTTATTTTTCGAAATATTTAAGTATTCTTATTATAATATGTTGTTTTTTTTATTTTTTATATGTTTTTATTGAAAAATAACAGTTTTTGAGTTTTTCACTTATTTTTTATAAGTGAAAACTGTAATATCCAAGTGTTTTGTGAATAATTCACTTGGATATTATTGTGTTTTTGTATAAAAACGTCAAATTTATTCAATTATAATAAATTTGATTTGTTATTATAAATATTATAAATAATATTTATTTTAACACTTGATTTTTTGATTAAAATATCAATCAATTACAAGTTTTCATATCAATTTGAGTGATGTCTTGTTTTAAAGGAAATATTTAATTAAAATATTCCTTATAAATAATAAAAAATTATTCTATTATTTAATATTTATCAATTATTTATTAATGAATGTTTCTTTATTAATTTTCACGCACTTTGGTGAAAAATAAGTAATATACTGTTTGTATATTATTATTTATATTGAAATTTAAATAATACTGTTGTATTATTATCAAATTTCGTGAAAATTATTGCAATTCAATGAAATAAAGAGGATTTGTACTCTTACTCTCAACAAAAATATTTGTAATATATATTTTTGGAGAAAAAAAAATATGTATATAATATATGATGCTATATTATATATAAAAAATGATAATAATAGAAAATAAGATAAATTAGAAATTTTACTCACTGTTAGTAAAATATCTTTTAAATAACTGGATTTTTACGCCTAATTCAGTTCAAAACATGTCCAATAAGGTTGAAGAACCATGGCAAGGCCCCCAAAATGTCAGGGTGAGTCTATATAGTAGCTATAAAATGTAGTTACAAGCTAGTATTATGACTGTGACATGTCAAAAACAAATAAAATTAAATCTTAAGGTCCTACTGCCATGTGGTAACAGTGGTGATGAGTCTATTGAGGACCTGGGTTGCAATACTCTAATATCTTTGACTGTAAAGAGGTACTACAATAATTATATTCTAATTATATCTTTAATAATAATTCTAAGGACACTACTGATTGATAACAGTTTTGTCACGTAAGAATATGGATAATAAGATAAGATGATGGGTTTTCAAGGAAAAAACCCTTCCTTTTATATCTCTCAAGACTGTCAAGAGTTATTAACTCTTCAAACGTCAGAGGAGTGAAAATTTTCACGCCAATGGTCAGCCTGTGGTTCTGGATCATCAATTCTGACGTCAATAGAGGCAGAATTGTGGTTTTGGGACCACAAATGATCATTCTGGATCAATACAGGGTGAAAAAACTTTTCACCTGCCACGTCAGCACTTGGATGACGCTGTTCTGGTGTCTGTATGATCAATAATGATGATTTTGGAGAGTTTATATCTTCATAAGTATATTATTTTAAGTATGGGAGCAATACTGTTTGATACAAGTTTGATACAGTCATGTATTGCTAGAAAACCTTCCAATCAAGATATATCAGCCAGTTCTTCAGATATCAAGAAACCAAGAGCACAGAATTGAAGGGCTTAATGAGCTCTTTAATTTGGTATGCTTCATGTTTACCCTTCTTTAAAATAGCAAAAGGTATAAGGGCTTTAAGCTTTTGGATGTATTTTTGTACATCAGTATGAGGATTCAAAAATTTCCATACCAGATATCTTCTTCGACTTGGAAGGTATCTGTATTCTGATGATACAGTCTTGTAGGGCTTGATTAGCTCTACAGCTTGGTATATTACACTGTACAGTTGTATGAGTGTATGCCAAAGATACAGGGGTTTGTTTACCTTGTTGTTTTCAGAATATCTGTATTTTGGTTGTTAAACCTTTGAACCAAGATCCCTCAGTCAATTTAAGAGATACAGAGGTCTAAGGTGTCTCAAATCAAAGCTCTTGTTTAGATCTTTAATTTGGTTATACTTTTGTACAGTATTGTACAAGCCTTCTTTGATTTTCAGGGGGGTCTTGGTTTTAAAATAAAGGTTATATGGTATCTCCAGCTGTAGTGGTGTTACAGCAACATGGATGATACCATTGTGTAGCTCTCTATGTGGGATTTAAGAAAAATACGATTTTGGTATAGAATAACTTAAATATGCATAAGATAGATGAGAGGTGAAAATAAGGGTTTTGACTTGTTTATTCTCCTCTAGGTTTCCTTATTCTGTTTGGATAAGGTTGGTGTTTAATTTAAGAGGAGTTTTTCCTCTTATTTATTACCTGTATTGACTATGTTTGCTCAATACTTGTCATACCATTATTTATGGTATGTTGGATGTCATGCTAGTGCTCTGTTTTGAGTCACAGGCTGACAGCGATTACCTCCCCAAACTTTTCGTCGATGATCTCGAGCTCTTCTTTTCGAGTAGACCGGCTTCCAACCCTCAAGGTTCGGAGAACCCAGCTACCCATACGTATTAATTGCAACCTTGTGGTCAAGATGGTCGTGCAATAACTTCCCATTTCAAGTAATGAGTAAGCCAACAGTTTGTTTGTTCTATTGTTGTTTTTTAGAGACTAAGTAGAGACTAAGCTGGCATAAATCTAATTTGTTCCTTTTTCAATTTGGTGTTAGAATCCTCTTAGTGAAGAGAAGTGTGTCAACCAGTGCACACAAGGTGGATTTTAAGAGAGAACCATTTTTAGTTTAATTTAATTACGTCCTCGTCCATTATCTGCTTTAATTACTATGCAGCTTGGTTATATTAGTTACATCAACCATTTGAGCTATGACTCCGTGCACTGTAGCTGTAGTTGCTTAATTATCTGCAATCAATTGCTGACAACTATAACTTTTTGTTATATCAGTCAATTTGATAAAATAAACTTAACAACTTCTGATTCAGATATATCAGAGGTAGCACATGGTTTTCTGTGATTCTAATGCATTGAATAAATCAAATATTCCATGGATGCAAGAGCCAAGGTACTTGTTCTAGGCTCTGCAGCAATACAGCCCAAGTTTCTTCTTAGAGAAACTTGGTGAAATTGGAAATGTAAATTTAGTTGTTGAGCCAGTTTGGAATATCAATTTAAATTTGAGATACTATGTCGTTTCTGGAATTTGAGACCCAAAGAGAACATCATTGAGATGGTAGTTGAGAGGAGAAGTTGATTATCTAGGTTAAACTCAACAACAAAGACAGATAATTTCTCTCTTTTTTTTTATGATTGATAAAGCAAAGTTAATAAAAATAAAAAAATAAAAACAGAAGAAAAAAAATAAAAAAAAAGTAAATAAAAAATAAAAAAAAGTAAAAGTAATAAAGTAAAAAATAAAAAAAAATAAAAAATATTAGTAAATGATAATAATAATAATAATAATAATAATAATAAAATAATAGAATAATAAAATAATAAGATAATGATAAAGGATAAGATGATAAAATAATAAAATCAATAAGATGAAAGAATATAATAGCTGAATTTATATTCTGTAATTGATTCTTGGTGATATTTCCATCAGTGATTTTATCTTTTTAGAATATCTAGATGACTGTCTGTGTAGTAAATTTTTTATAGTTTTCAAAAAACTAAAGATAATGTAAGTTTTTTTTTCTTTTTATTTATTTTTTATTTTTATTTTTTTTATTTTGGTTGATTCTTAAAGAAAAGTTAGATAATAGGAAATGAAATGAAATAAGAATAAAATAGAAGAAATAAATAATAATGAAATTAATGGAATTAACAAAGAAATAGGGACTTAGCAGGTGAGATTTCGTTTGATTAATTCCTTTGACCAAGCATTTTATTTACTAATTCATTCTTGATGAAATTTCCTCCCTTGCATTTTTCTCTTTTCAGACTTTTAAACAAGTAATCCTGACAGAAAGAATTCCATTCCTCTGTCTTTAATTGAGTTGAACCACCTCTGAGACTGAGGATTTCTGGTATAAGTGCTTCTTCCCAATGACAATCCCATGTGGCATTTTTTATAATATAATTTCCTGAAATTTTAGTAATTGTTCCATTTTTAATTTGAAAATCTGGAGGTTGAACCAGTCTTGGCATTTCCAGGTCCTCCAAAATAGTGATTTCCTGAAGTGTTCATCCATGTGGAATATTTAATCCCAGTATTGGTTTCCAAGGTTGCCATAAATTCAATCCCAGGTCAGTAACTCTAAGAATTCATACTTTGTAAGGTTTAATCCAGGTAAGTATTTCCATGGATGAAATATGACCTTTTTAGATGGTGAGTTTTGTTTTTCAAAAATGTCCTCAAACTAATTGTATGGAAGGACTATGGTGGAAATATCAGGACAGGTTTCTGGTTTTATTTTTAAGAACCATTCAGGATCTTCAATTAACTCTTGTGGATTGATGTAACAATTGGCCCAGACTTCTTTTTCTTCTATCCAACTGATATCTTTTTCCATTGAACAAGGATTTTCTTCAGGTAATGGCCATGTCTCCATTTTGTAGGATTTGGTGGGTTTGAAAGTGTCAAAAGGTAATAAGATTTGAAAATTCTATCAAGTTTATTTATGAAAAATAGTTTGAGGGTAGGTTTAATGGTTTTTTGGATGATAATTCTGGGTAAGAATTTGGTTATTCCTCTTTGATAAGGCAGGAGGTCACTTCATAGTGATCTTATGGTTAGTTGTTTTTTTTCTTGGTGAGGGAAATTATTGATTTGAGCTGATAAGAATTGATTTTTCTCTTTGATAAGGCAGGAGGTCACTGCCTAATGATTCATGGTTTTGGTGAAGGAAAAATGGTGATTTTGGTTGCTAAGAAATGATTTTCCTCTTTGATAAGGCAGGAGGTCACTGCCTAGTGATGCGTGATTTTGGGTGAGACAAATTGGTTGTTTTTGGTTGAAAATTGAATTTCCTCTTTGATAAGGCAGGAGGTCACTGCCTAGTGATTAATTGAGTTAAAATCTGACTATTTTATTTGATTTTTGATTTTTA
This sequence comes from Austropuccinia psidii, assembly GCA_023105745.1. Lineage (NCBI taxonomy): Eukaryota > Fungi > Basidiomycota > Pucciniomycetes > Pucciniales > Sphaerophragmiaceae > Austropuccinia > Austropuccinia psidii. The sequence continues at coordinate 4,039,095 of JALGQZ010000014.1, forward strand.
GGGCTGTTATGTGTCTTCAAGATGGGCCTTGATGGTTTGAAATTTGATTGGTCCATTAATTTTTGAATCATTTGATTATTCATTTTGTCAGAAATCTCCATAATTTCCAGCAATTACTTGATTTCTTGATATGGATGTAATATCCTTAAAGTGCCAAAGGTTTTCTTTGTTGATATAATCAGCTTCAGCTTTCATAATTGGATATTTATTAATAATTTGGTCTTCTTTTATTAATTCTTCCCCATAGGATCCAAAAATTGGTTAATTAGCCATGTTGGAGGTGATTGATACTTTTAATGTAAGTTTTTTTTTGTTTTTTTTAAAGAAATACTTTATCGATGAATTCCTGCTTTGTTAAGGCAGGAAGTCACTGCCCTGAAAAATAAATAAAAAAAATAGAGAAGAAACTTGATACATTTTTTGGGAGATACTGATACTGATACATTTTAAAGAAAATTTCTTAATTTTGTTGATGTTATTTGAAGTTGAGCTTCCCCAAGGGGGAAAGGTGAGTGTCTGTTGAGTAACCTGGCCAAAATCAGGTCTCTTAGGGCTTCCAAAAAGTTATTTCTTTCCTCAATTTCTGGTTCTGATGGAAATTCTGACCACCATAAGTCTTCATCAATGAATATATATCCATCTCCAATCCATTTCAATTTTCCAGTTTGGAATGTTGACCCATTCAATCCAAGGTACCACTGGGCGCAAATTTGATTGAAGTAAAGTCCTCTTCTTGGTAGTGTGGCCATTTAAAATATTTCATCCCAAAATTCGTTTTCAAGGTTACTTTTAATTCCCTCTTCATTTGATAGCTCTAAAAATTGGATTTTGTTCAAGTTTGCTCCTGGAAGATGACATAAGTATTTATCTTCACATAAAAGTTCTTGAGCTTCATCCCCATAAATGTCTTCAAAGGTGATTTATGGTAGGTAAATTTAATTGTATTCATTTTCTAAGATGGATTCTATTTCATCCTCTTCATTGGGAGGTTTCTGGATGAATTCAGGGTTTTTCAGCTACCATTCATGAGGTTCTTCTTGGTTGCTCAATGGTCTGTCCAAGAAGTTGATATGGTATGTGTCTTTCAAATTTTCGTCTCTTTCTTCCATAATTTTGAGGTCTTTTTCAATTTCATTTATAATCTCTTCATCTGAGAGCTCATTATGCTCACTATCTGACTTTCTTCTTTTTAGATTTAGGTTTGAAAGGGTTTCCATGTATTTTCTCATTTCCATCCACCAAAATTTGGAACGTTTCTTTATTATTGTTAATTGGCTTGTAACTTATATTGGGTAATTCATCTTCAGAGGTTGAGTCTTCAAGTTGTCTTTTGAGGCTGTCTGTCCATTGGGTATTTTGTAAATCTTTACCAAATTCATCACTTTTTGGAGATATGGATAACTCTTGGGTCTTCTGGGTTAAATTGATTATGGTAGTGTCTCTTTTTGCATTTTGATGCTTCTTTCCTGGGTTATTTCTGACCAACTTTGTCATATTGCATAAATCCATTCTTCTAGGTGGACCAGTTTGCCATCCAAGTGATTGAGGTTTGCATATTGGCATGAATAATAATCTTCCATCAGGTTCTTGATAGCTCAGTATTTCTCCTTGTTTGTGAGAAAATTCCAGCCTAATGTTATTGTCTGCCAGAAAGGGTCTTCCAAGTACTGTATGGACAGATCCTTTTGCAATGGAAAAATGACTTTGAGTTTCTTCACCTGAAGCCAAAATGATTGGAGTAAATTCTGATAGTGCAACCAATGAAGTAGTATGGCCTCCAATTCCCCTAAGGTTCATGTTTAGTTCTCTTGTTGTGAGTGAGGATTTGATTGCTATTTATTCTGGTATAATGTTGATTCTTCCCCAGTGTCCACTAATGCTCTGATAGGATATTCTTCCTTTCCAATGAAGATTTCCATAAATCCCAAAGGAAAAGCATAATGAATCTTGGGCTTTGGTATTTCTTTGAATCCAAATGTTAATAGTCTTTCTTGAAGATCCATTGAGTTGAGGGATTTAATTTTTTCCTTGTCTTTTTCTGATAATTCTTGTAATTTATGGACAAAATTGGGTGACATCCTCAAACTTTCTTCAATGGTGAGGTTGATCTTTTGTTGCATGATTTTCTTAATAATTTTGTCAATTTCAAATTTGGTTTCAAATTTTTTCTTTTGAGGTTTTCTGAACTTCTTTTCTTATTTAGGAATTTCTTCATCTTCATTCTTATTGGCAATATTTTCAATTTCCTCCTCAGGTTGGTCTGATTTTGGAATATTTGAAATTTGAAATTTGGTGGGAATTATTACTCTTTCTTCTTACTTTTCTTCTTCAATATAAGTTCCTGGAATTGCAGCTTTCTTCTTTGGCTCTTGACTTTGAGATTGTCTTTCCATTCTTTGCTTGGTCTGCCTTAATACAATGTGTGATTCAAATGGGTCATTGGCTGAGGAAATGGTAGGTGGTTTCCAATTTGACCAATCTTCCACATGTGCAATTGAGGTTGATTTATCTTCTGATTTCTTTTCAGTGGGCTTAACCTCTTCTTATTCTTTCTTTTACCACAGGTTTCTCCATAAATTTCTTGTTGAGTTCTGCTTGTTCTTTTGCAAAATCCCTGACTATGTCTTTGGCACTTTCATTTCCTTCCATAGGTACTCTCTGATAGTTGGGGAAGAGGTAAGATGCTCCTTGGGTATTGAAAATTCTTCTGTCCAAATCCTCAGCAAGCTGAGTGCATCTAGTTGCTGTATGGCCTTCTTACTTACAGTAAGCACAATTCAATGGTGGTCTTGGAGCAAGTTGAGCTGGTATGTATGGTTGGTAACTGGATGAAAATTGTGGTAAGGGATTCCTTTGCTTGTATGACTGATTATTTTGGGGTAATCTTTGCTCTTGATTATTGTTCCAGTTCCTTCTTGGTGGATTAACTGCTTCTGAAAGTGCTTTGAGCTGATTTAAAACTTCTTTAACTGATTCTTTTCACCCATTTCTTGGTTGAGGCTCTGGTTGTGGAGGATTTTTGAGCTCGTGGGTGAGTTCTTTTACTTGTTTCAAAACTTCATCCCAGCTTTCATCCTCAAATCTTGTTTTCTTTTCTGGAGGTTTTGGTTTAGAAAATTATTTTTGTTGAATAAGTACCTTGGCCTCCAAGTCTTGTTCAATGTATAATTTCAAAATATTCAATCTTGGAATGATGTAACCTCCATCCAAGGCTTGAACCATAGCTCTGTCTTTAATCATTTCTTTGTAAATTGATTCTTGAACACTAGTGGAAAGGCTGGCCAATATTTCCTGGTTATGATTGATATTACCTTGGATATATTGGTATCTTTTGAGGTAAGTGGTGATTGCTTCATATTCTCCAATGAATTTTCTGTATTGAGTCATGTTTCTTATTCCACCTTCTTGTTGAGTTTTTGTTAATAAATCAGTGATTGAGGATAATCTGTATCTTCTTTCAGGTGAGACTGTTCCCCATCTTCTTTTCATATATACTTTCAATTGATCCCAATCAGCTGTTTCATATCCTGGCATTCCTTCAATATGATAACTTATTTATTCATGTTTTGTCCAAAATGCTATTTGTCTTGCAATGTCTCTTCCACTTGCTCCTTCAATTTCTGCAATATTTTCACCTTTCTTGATGAATCTTTCCACATCCTTTCCATCAAAACACATATTATAGTCCTTGGCTCTGATTTTCACTATTGGAGTAGTATTTCTTGGAATTTCTTGATGTAATGTAGTTGACATTTGGGAAGAAATGTTTAATCTTCTTGGTAAGGTTCTTGGTGTTTGTTCTGTATAAGGTGTTGATGTGGCCATGGGTCTTGGATAAGGTGAAGGTGATCCATGCTGCCTGAATGATCTTGGAAGGGTGGTCTGTTCCTCAAGTGGACTATTTTGTGGAGTATAACTTGATGATTTATTTTTTCCTTCCTTTTTAATTAGTGCTAGTAATTATGCTTGCATTTCTAACATCTTCTGCTGAAGTCTCTCTGTTGAAGACATTTCTTTCTGTCCTTCAACAGTCTCTTCATTAAGGTTCTCTTCCTGGATTTCTTCAATACTAACAGGTAATTTTGATGATGAAGGTTTATCCATTTTTGATTGGTTAATTTCCTCTTTTGAGATTGATTTATTGAGTTTATTTCTTTCAAGGAGATCAAGGAAGGATTTCTCCACAACCTTCAAGTCTCTTTTATTGGTTCTTGGTGTTGCAATTGGGAAATTGGAATATTTATTTGATTCCTCCCCTAGTTCTGTTTCTTGCTTTGGTGGATAATAGTAATGGTCAGAGTGAGTTGATGATTCAGATTCTTGAGATGATGTTTTTGGATGATTGTGATTATTTGACTCCAGCTTTTGTTATAAAAATTATTCTTGGAGTAGTTAAGATTTTTATAATTTATTGTAATTTAATTGATTTTTTATTGAAGTTGAGGTTGTATGCCACTGTTGGGACACCAGATGTGGGAACTCCTCTTGTGTGGGATTAAAATGAGGCAGTACCTGGAGGGGAAAATCACAGTTAGCTAGTTTTGAATTGCTAATAACTCCTGTAACCAAGGGTGGCAAGTGTGTATTGCCTACCCCTCCTAAAATACTGAACAAAATCTTCCTTGGAGCTCAAAAACCAAAATAAAATTAGTAAGTGGCTTTACAACTGCAGAAGAGAAACTTCAGCAGTCTCAGATCAGACCTATTCAATAAATAACATTAAAAAAATAATGTCAGTTATTTTGGTTAAATTTGGGATTTTAATGAAATACTTGTCTGTTTAATTTTAATATTTTCTTAGTTGAATTGAGGTGCGTTGTTTCTTCTTGGTGATAAATCCTTGGAAGGATGGGTTATTTAAGGTTTTCTGGAAAATTTGGTGAGTGTTGATAAAGGTAATTTTTGTTAAGGTAAATTTATAATAGAGTAAGATATTTTTTTAATGGTTTTTTTTAGTTTTTTAAGAGTGTTAGATAATAAGATAAAATAGTATTTGTTAAATTTAAGAGGTAAGATTCTTTGATATTTAATATTTTTTTTAAAGGGGTAAGTGGATTTTAAATCTTGATAAATGGTGTTAGTTTTACTGGATAAAATATTTTAATAGAGTAGTAACCCTAATCTTGGGTTCTGGATAATTTAATAATAATATTCCACTGAGCTTAGCTACTGGGTAATCTTCAACACTATAATTCCACTGAGCTTAGCTACTTGGCAAGTAAATTTACTATAATATACTGGGCTACCTCCCAGGTGAGGGATGAATTATTCCCGTGCTTGCAATGTGCAGGTGATATAATTTGCATGGGGGGATTTTGAAATGTGGGGGGAGAGAGCCTCTCTATTTATACCTTTTGGGAGCCCAGGGGGCCCTCCATGGGAGCTGTCTTTTTCCACTTCAATTCTTTTTGATTTCATCATGTGACTCCATTTTTGGTGAGGACCTTTCTTGCATGGGTCAGGTGATTTAAGGTTGGGTGATGATTTTTTCTCTGCACAGCCTCCATCGATCACATGATGGTCTTTTGGTGAGCTAATTATGATGTGATATTCTTAAATTTTCCTTGCATGCATGAGGTTATTTCATTTTGGCTGAGGATTTTTGTTGTGCACAGCCTCTTTTCTGTCACATGATATTCTGTTGGTGGATGGAGTATCACATGATGAACTTGAAATTCCTTTGCATATGTCATATTTTAGGCTTGGTAGAAGTGGCTGTGTAATTTATGAAAGTGTCATGGTTGTTTTCCTTCTTTTTGAACTTTAAAATGAGGTCAGGTGATAATTTCTTGCACTGATGAATTTACTGTTATGTATGAGATCATGTGATTTTTGAGCTTGACACATGCTGTGCGGAGTCATGTGGTTGAGATTTAATTAGAATTGTGTACTGCATGAAGCTTGTTGTAAATAGCTTTGGTTTGAATGAGGAAATGAGTGGTGTAAATAATCTTGATTCTGTTTTAAGCTTTCAAGTGGGGTTACTGTGGATATAAGATAAGGTACTCCTGTGGCTTTGTAATTCATGCAGGTGTTCTTTTCTTGCTGCATGAGTCCTGTGGCTATGAGGGGGTGTAAGGCTGGGTGGAGTGTGTAATTTAAAGTGTGGTACCTTACTCGTTGTAACTAGTTTACTATATGTAACTTGATTTTTACATATGCATAGTGAAATTGATTAAAAATCACAAAATATGAATGGCAAATTGCATGTGACACATTGGAAACCAGCTACACAATTTTTAGGCCAATTGCGTGTGATAAAAGCACATTAAACTAAGAGAATGTGTGACACACATGAAGTAGCACAAAATGTGGAGGGTAAATTGTGAGTGACACAGGTGCAACAAGAAACACAATGTTTCTGCTTATTGAATGTGGTAAAAGTACCGGACCCCTCAGAGTGTGTGGAATATAACGCATGTCACCCACATACACACCAAAAAGTAAAAAATGTGGATTTTAAATTATGTGTTAAGAAGGCATAAACATACACACAAAGTTTCCACAGATTTCATGTGAAAAAAGAATATGAACCACACAGAATGTGTGGAATTCATTATGTATGACACACATAAACATGAAAAAGGTAAAAAGATGGATGACCAATTGTGTGACACAAAATGTTTTCCATGATTGCAGGTAATAAAACAACATGAAAAACACATAATATGGGGCATTCATTGCTTTTGACACACTTACACACAAAAAGGAAGACAATGCGGATGGCAAGTTGCATTTGACGCAGGTGAAACAAGCAAAAAATGTTTCTTTTGATTTTATGTTATGAGAAAAATTGGCTTCACATAATTTGTGGCTTACATTGCATGTGAAACACATTGACACCAAAAAGAACCAAATATGGATGGCATGTTGCATGTGACACACAAACACATAAAACCTTCCCAAGAACATGTGTGTCAGCCTGTGACTCAAAACCAGAGCACAAGCATGACAGCCAAAATACCATAAACCAATGGTATAGCCAAGATCACACCAAAACATGAAGCTGAGGCAAATAAGCTCAAAAGGTATCAAAAGAAAGAGGAAACTAACCTCTTCCTGAAAATATAAGTTCCATCACCATAGTACTAGAAATGACAAAGTTATTCCTTCTCAAAGTTATTGCTGAGCATACACCTTAATTTTCACCTCTCATCTAAAATCCAAAAGGAGAGGCTTAACCCCATCAAATGGGTATTAAAAATGAAGCTCTAAGCCAGTGCTATCCAATGGTACCAGTCAAACTGAGCTAGCACCAATATTACTGGAGTTATGGTCAATTTCAGGTCAAATAAGGGTGAACAAAACATTCACCTCTCATCTAACTTCTACAGTTTTAGTGTGGGATTCCTGAAGTGGGGTCTTTTTGGAAATAGCACAATCAGGGCTATCTGATGGTGTCATCCACTTCCCAATATCTCAACTACTGCAGAAGTTATAGGGCAAACAAGCTCAATACAGCTTTTTTTCCTAAAACACGCAAATGTACAAAACTCTTGTACATGGGATAACTTTGCCATATTTAATGATACCCATATCAAATGAGGTACCATTGTGTAGAGCACATACAGGGATACACACCGAACCAATTTTGCGGTTGATATCTCAAGAATTAACAAAGTTATGGCTGTTTTAAGGTCAGAATCCCACCTGCTGTCATATACAGCCTTACCATGGGATAATATCCCATAATCATGAATATGAGGTGTCAAATAGACGAAGAAGCATGTTTTTACTTCAATACTTGGGTCCCATACAGTTTCTGTACAGAATTCTACGCGTCATACATGTCAGAATCAGGCTGTGAGGTCCCCAGATGAAAATCTTCACCCTGTATTGGTGAAAACCGCCCAGATGTGGTTTCAAAACCACATCTGAGCCCAATACAGGCTATACAGGCTGTTTGCAAACCACAAGCCAGTACTAGAAAGTGAAAAAATCTTCACTTCCTCTACGTGGAAAGGACTAGCACCCTTTCCACCCCATTTCAGGATAAAAAGTAGGCTTTTCACAGCCAGAATTGTCTCCTCATCCTGCTCTTGAATACCCTACGTAGTAAACTGTCAAAAAAGCTTTACTATTGGTTAATAATCAGGTATACTCTTAAATTAAAGTATTGTAGTCTTTATTATTGTAACCCAACAGGTAAAGCTGCACCCAGGGCTTTCAACAGCGCTCACCACCACTATATCCATTATAGTAAAGACCTTATATTTTATATTGAATCCATCTTTAACCATTATAAATCTTTTTTAAACTATTTTCCACGTGTCACAGTCATAGTTTTAGTTGTAAATAGCTTTATTACCACTTCAACATAGACTCATCCTGACATTTTGGAGGCCTGTCTGTGTTTTAAACCTTTTTTGGACTTAATACAAGTAAGTTTTTCTCTTTATTATCATTTTATTGAAACTTGTTTTATCTTTTTAGTCGTCATTCTCTTTGAAAATATATATCTTTATATATTTTTACTTTATTTTTGAAAAAATACTCATATTTTAAAGAATATCTGTCACATGGCTGATAACCACAGACCAGTATTTTTGGCATGTTTTGTATATAAAAACACTTTTAAGCCACCAATACAGTCTTAATTCTTAATTGAATCAAGACAGCTCATACTGATAAACCAACAGTTAAGGTGTGTTTGGGCACATTGTTAACTCAATTGCCCTGTAATACACCATCTTTTGACAGATTATACTTTCTAATTACAAGTATTCTGTGAGATATTGGTATACAAACAGTATACCACATATCAGTAAGCTGTATTTGTGAAGGGGAATTGTTAATTCAATTACATTGTCATAATACAAGGGCATATTGTAATAATATACAAGCCCAGAGGCCATTCTTAGACGTGAAAAACCAGCCTTTTAAGAAGTCTTAACTGACATAAGCCCTCTTTTTTCCTGTTTGATTCAGTGGAAGAAAACTTCATACCACTTGAGACCCAGTCACAGGCCAATACACCAGTGACACCCTCAGAACCAGAGGGCAGAAAGGGGAAAGGAAAAAGGCTTAGTGAAGGCCTCATTACAGCCAAAAAGTGGACACCAATAGCCACTCAGAGGAGTAGAAAACCACAAAACTCTGCTTCAATACAAGGTAAACCAACCTTGACCACTTGTACAGGGAATATCACAATTATTAACCCAGTTGTAACCTCCAAAAGCAAACTGCCCAAATCAGCAGATAATAAATTTATACAAGGCACAGTCAAAGGTAAATACCCTAAGAACATAAAGTTTTTGACTGCTTGCAAACACTGATATGTCCCCTGCATACCTCAGAGACCTTGGCTTCCAAAGGAACCAGCCAGAGGACAGAGAAGGCTTGTCTAGAACCAGAAGACCTGGAAGAAGACACCTTGGACACAGTGGTGGATGGCAAAACAATGAGGGAGATAATATCAACCTTGCCATTCACACTCCAATTCAACAGGAACCTCAAACCAGAGGACTGGAAGGATATGGATCAAGTTCTTCAGCTCCACCAACTCCTCAAAGACCTATTTCAATGGAGCATGGACAACAAGAGGTTCAACATAGCAAGTCACTGGGCAGAACTTGGAGCAAGTTGCCAGAAGATCTGTCTCAAAGAGATAGACTTCAAAGACCTGATGGTAATCACCAAAGGTTGAAATCCTACCAAGCAGTTAAGACTCCTGGAGGCAATGGCACAGAGGATAAGGGAGAATCAAGCCACTATCCAAGCTATAGAAGAACAGTTAACCCAGACAGGGCCTACTCAGATTCCTTCAGGCTCACAAGGAGCAGGCCAAATCAGCTCTCCAGTGGCTTCACACCATTCAGGAACCAGCAGAGCAGTGGCCAAGAGTCACCATTCTTCACAATTCCAGGAAGTTTCCAGGAGAAGACAAGGAAACAAGGGCAAGAACAAAGCCTCCTTCAACCAGAGGAGGAAAGAGTCAGACCCCATGATCCAGAAGCTGTTAGATTTGGTAAAAGAGGTACACAAGAACCAGAAGTAGTTGTAAACCACTCTAGAATCAGTAGTCCTAGTAATAGAAACATTACCCCCACTCAGACTGAAAATAACATTGTCACATCTGAGAGTAACATCAACAGTGATACACTGTGGTTACAAATGTCCCAATATGCTGAGCAATATGCAAAGCAGTTTGCAGAAATTAAAGCTGGTCAAGAAAGGATGAGACAAACTCAAGCCTCCTTGGAACAGATAGTTAAAAATCTTCAAGAAGGATATGCTCAACTGAGCAAAGCCGCTGAAGAAACCAACAAAAGACTGAATCTAGTCTTTGAAGAACAACACCACAGCACAAGGGACAGGGAGTGTCTGGACCAAGACATTAATAAATTATTGAATGCCTACCATAGCTTGAAGCCCCAGCCACAAGGCCAAGTTATGGATAATCCATATCAACCAGATGCCATGTTGATGAATAAGGCAAGATCCCCATCACAATACCAAGATGGAGATGGCATGTCTTATTTAGAGAAGGAAGCCTTGAAACAGCTTCCTGAGGCCTCCAACTGCCCCAAATTCTCTGGATAAGGAGAATGTGATCATATGGAACTCATAGATTATATTGATGGACTCTTAATTGATGTACCAAGCATACCAGACTACTGGATCACTGCTAGATTGAATACTGCATTTAAAGGTCATGCTAGTATATGGTACACAGAAATGAAAGAAATCCATGGCAGAAGAAACTGGCCATGGTGGAAGATTCAAATCATCCAAAAGTACAGTAATGGAACTTGGATATGGAAAAAGACCATGTCATTTGAAAATGACAAATACTCTGGACAAAGATCCATATGAGTGGTGTCTTAGACAGTCTAAAAGACTCAAAGCCATTGGTCCTCAGATGAACATCCAAATGAGGAATCACAAACTCCTGACACAATTGCCAGGAGAGCTAGAGCATGCAGTAAAATGCAGATGCAACCAGAATTGCACTCTAGATGACATCGCCAACACCTTACAAGAAATAAGGAAAAGGACTAATATAGGGAAATTTACCCCATATAAGAGCAGTAGTTCCAAAGAGAAACAACCTTTCAGGGTAGAGTTTAAAGACAAACCCAAAGAAAGGGTGGCAGGAGTTGCAAAGAAGAGGAATTCTTGTCACAATTGTGGTTCAACAGACCACTATGCCAACAACTGTCCAAAGGCAAATAAAAGAGTCTATGCCATAGAGCAAGTCCCTGAGGAAGAACCTCCAACAGAGGATTCTGATTCAGACTCCATGGGTGATGCCATCAGAGAACCATCTGAGGATGATCAAGACCCAAGAGAGGAATTTCTAGTGGAATACCAAGAGGAACCCCCACTGGAAATCCAGGACATACAGTTGGAAGCAGGCATGCCACAGGACACTGCTAACAAGACCTTGTGCAAACACACACAAGATGCACAAACATTCCTGGTTACACCAACCAAAGGAATGGCATATATACATGGGACAGCCACAAAAATGACTGTTTGTATTGACAATGCTCAGCACCCACTGATCATTGATAGTGGAGCACACTGCTCCATAGTGGCCAGAAGCTATTTGGATACCCACTTCCCAAATTGGGAAAAAAAGCTCTTGCCCACTAAGGCAAAGAACTTTAAAAGTGCATCAGGGAAGATGACTTCCATTGGGAAAATTATCAAAGAGATAATTATACCCCATAGGAAGGGTAATATCAGACTCAACCCAGAGTTTGTAGTGCTTAATGATGCCCACATCCAAGGGTTTTTACTGGGAACATATTACCAGAGGATGTATGGCATAGACATTTACAACATTAAAAATAGGCACATCACCATTGGTACTAACAAGGAAAAGAAATTTTCACTTGACATATACCAGATATCTTCACAAGATCCACTAGAAGAACTTCTGAAGGAATTCAGAGAGGAACAGTTTAGCACTACCCTCACCAGTAAACAAAAACTAAGTTTACTGAAGATGCTAAGAAAGAACAGACCAGAATTTGCCATTGGTGAAGAACCATTACGCAAGATAAAAGGCCATGATATAGAAATATATCTGGATGTGGAAAGGCCTTATCCACCCATGCTGAGAAGACCTCCTTATCCAGCAAGCCTGGAAACCAGGAAAGAAATTGAGAAACATATCAATGAGCTCCTGGATATGGATGTCATCAGGAAGATTGGACATAATGAAATAGTAGAAATCACCACCCCTGTACTAATCACCTCGCATGATGGCAAGTCTAGACTATGTGGAGATTTCAGAGCTCTGAATAACTACACAAAAGCAGACAGGTATCCCATACCTAGGATACCTCATACCTTAGATAAACTTGCTAAAGCCAAATACATAACCAAAATGGATGGTATGAAAGGATTCCACCAAAATGGAGTTAAACCAAACTCCATGAAATTACTCAGGATAATATGCCATATGGGCATATATGAGTACACCAGAATGCCATTTGGCATCAAAAATGCACCAGCCCACTTCCAAAGGATGATGGACACAATATTTCAAGATGAAATATTGGAAGGCTGGATGGTAGTATATATTGATGATATCATTATATACTCAGAGACATGGGAAGACCATGTGCAATACATAGACAGAGTGCTAAGTAAATGCACACCCATAAATCTGAAAATTTAACTTAAAAAGTGCTATCTTGGCCAAAAAGAGTTACTGGCTCTAGGACATAAAGTCTCAGGTCTTAGTCTGGCAATTGACCAAAATAAAGTAGAATCAGTACTGCAAAAACCAGTACCAAAAAGCATCAAAGAGATGCAATCCTTTCTTGGGTTTGCTAGCTACTATAGAAACCATATCAAAAACATTGCTCACATAACTAGTAGTTTATACAAGCTATGTTCAAAAGATGTAGCTTTTCAAATAACCAAGGAAAGGAGGGATGCATATGAGAGGATCAAATATGAACTCACTAATGCACCTGCGCTCATCTTACCTGACTTTGAACTACCATTCAAGTTATACATAGATGCAGCATGCAGTCAAGGCCTAGGAGCAGACCTTCACCAAAGACAAATTGTGGATAGTGAACCAAGAGAAGGAGTAATTTGCTACATCTCAAGGCAGCTGAAAGATTCACAAGCCAGGTATGGGGCCACCCAGACTGAATGTCTATGTCTAGTCTGGGCTCTAGAAAGACTCCATTATTATCTGGGGGGGCAGTCTTGGAAGTCTACACAGACTGCACAGCCTTCAAATCTTTACTGAACATGAAGAATACTAATAGACACATGCTGAGATGGCAAATGGCCATCCAGGAGTATAGAGGGAACATGAACATCATATGCAAAGAGGGTAAAAGTCATACCAATGCAGATGGCCTTAGCAGATGGCCACTGGACAATGTCAAAAGCAATACGGCTTATGACCCTGAAGTTTCAGCAAAGATTCCTATCTATTTCATGGAAATAGATAGAAAAAAGAACTTCAGATTTTCTGAATGGGAACCAGAGAGTGGTCCCCCTGAAAGTGGAAACACAGATTCAGAGGAGACAGAAACTCCAATATTGGGAATAAGTTCCTCTGAATTGCACAATGAATTTTTCAGTGCAGTACTGAAGTCTTATGCTAAACACAAACAGTGTGGCATACTGCTACAACTCCTTCAGCAAAAATACAGGAGTCCCGAACTGGGAGCCCAGCTGGAAGAACCCTGGTTGAGGGCCTATAAGGATAACAAGTTTTTCCTTATAGATGGCCTGCTCTATCACAGAGAAAAGCACACAAGTGCACTCACAGTGGTAGACAGAGACCACATTTCATTGATCCGACAAGAATGCCATGACTTCCCCTATATGGGACACATGAGTGAAGACAGGACCAAAGAAAGGGTAGCAAGCACAGCTTGGTGGCCCAAGTGGGAACAAGAGTTGAGTGAATACATCAACACTTGTGAAAGATGCCAGAAGGCAAATAGGAAACATGGGAAGAAGTATGGGTTACTTCAACACATAGAAGAACCCAAGCACCCATGGGAAACCATCAACATGGACTGGGCTACAGGACTTTTCCCAGGCGGCAAAGAAAACTACAATGCCTGTTTGATCATAGTAGATAGATTCAGCAAACGCATGAGGTGTTTACCATGCCACAAAGAGGACACAGCCATGGATACTGCCCTGTTATTTTGTAATGACATCATATCTACCTGTGGAGTCCCTAAAATCATCATTAGTGATAGGGACCCAGAATTCACATCTGAATTTTGGACCAACTTGTATGACATGCTTGGAACAAAGCTTACTTTTTACACAGCTTACCATCCCCAAACAGATGGCCTAGCTGAAAGGATGATCCAGACTATGGAGGACATCCTTAGAAGGTTCTGTGACTATGGCATAGAGTATAAGGACCATGAAGGATATACTCATGACTGGGTTACCCTTCTACCAGCTGTCCAACTGGCTTATAATTCAAGTCAGCACTCTACAACAGGAAAAACACCTGCAGTGGTAGAGAAAGGGTGGAATCCCCTGTTGCCTGTGGATCACTTGAAGAAGAATCTTCTGACCATCCACCCCACAGCCAAAGACTTCCATGATATGTGGAAGAAGGCTTGTGACACAGCTGCCAAATGCATAGCTGAGGCAAAAGAATACAACAAGCAGAGGTGGGACAAGACACACATGGAACCTGACTTCAAGGAAGGGGACCAGGTGCTAGTGTCCACACTGAACTTTAACAATATTAAAGGACCCAAGAAGATGAGGGACTCATTTGTAGGGCCTTTCACTATCATTAGGCTGATAGGAAAGAATGCAGTGGAAGTCAAACTTACAGAGGAATTTTCCAGGAAGCACCCAGTCTTCCCAGTAAGTTTGGTCAAACCATACTTCCAAACAGAGGAGGAGAAATTCCCCTCCAGGAAGAATAACCCCACACCACCTGATATAGTGGAAGTGGAGGACTCCCCAGGACCTGTGAGTAAAATCATCAGAGCCAGGAAGATCAGACTTAATGGGAGGGATCAAAGACAATACTTAGTCAGATTCAAGCACCAAACAGCTGATAAAGACAAATGGTTGGCAGAAGATGCCATACCAGATGGGAGCCTTCATCTAAGGAGATTCAGGGCCTCTAAGAGGACTTAACAATCTCATCAATGATGAGCCTTTTCTGCAGGGAGGGTACATCAGCCTGTGACTCAAAACCAGAGCACAAGCATGACAGCCAAAATACCATAAACCAATGGTATAGCCAAGATACCACCAAAACATGGAGCTGAGCCAAATCAGCTCAAAAGGTATTAAAAGAAAGAGGAAACTCACCTCTTCCTGAAAATATAAGTCCCATCACCATAGGACTAGAAATAACAAAGTTATTCCTGCTCAAAGTTATTGCTGAGCATAAACCTTAATTTTCACCTCTCATCTAAAATCTAGAAGGAGAGGCTTAACCCCATCAAATGGGTATTCAAAATGAAGCTCTACGCCAGGGCTATCCAATGGTACCAGCCAAACTGAGCTAGCACCAATATTACTGGAGTTATGGTCAATTTCAGGTCAAATAAGGGTGAACAAAACATTCACCTCTCATCTAACTTCTACAGTTTTAGTGTGGGATACCTGAAGTGGGGTTGTTTTGGAAAGAACACAATCAGGGCTATCTGATGGTGTAATCCACTTCCCCATATCTCAACTACTGCAGAAGGTATAGGGCAAACAAGCTCAATACAGCTTTTTGCCTAAAACACGCAAATGTACAAAAATCTTGTACATGGGATAACTTTGCCATATTTAATGATACCCATATCAAGTGAGGTACCATTGTGTAGAGCACATACAGGGCTACACACCGAACCAATTTTGAGGTTGATATCTCAAGAATTGACAAAGGTATGGCTGTTTTAAGGTCATAATCTCACCTGCTGTCATATACAGCCTTACCATGGGATAATATCCCATAATCATGAATATGAGGTGTCAAATAGACAAAGAAGCATGTTTTCAATTCAATACCTCATATGTCAGTCAATACTGGGGTCCCATACAGTTTCTGTACAGCATTCTACGTGTCATACACGTCAGAATCAGGCTGTGAGGTCACCAGATGAAAATTTTCACCCTGTATTGGTGAAAACCACCCAGATGTGGTTTCAGAACCACATCTGAGCCCAATACAGGCTATAAAGGTTGTTTGCAAACCACAAGCCAGTACTAGAAAGTGAAAAAATCTTCACTTCCTCTATGTGGAAAGGACTAGCACCCTTTCCACCCCATTTCAGGATAAAAAGTAGGCTTTTCACAGCCAGAATTGTCTCCTCATCCTGCTCTTGAATAACCTACGTAGTAAACTGTCAAAAACAGTTTTACTCTTGGTTAATAATCAGGTATACTTATAAATTAAAGTATTTTAGTCTTTATTATTGTAACCCAACAGGTAAAGCTGCACCCAGGGCTTTCAACAGCGCTCACCACCACTATATCCATTATAGTAAAGACCTTATATTTTATATTGAATCCATCTTTAACCCTTATAAATCTTTTTTAAACTATTTTCCACGTGTCACAGTCATAGCTTTAGTTGTAAATAGCTTTATTACCACTTCAACATAGACTCATCCTGACAATGTGCCAAATTGCATTTGATAAACAGAGATCCAGTATGACTGGTTGTGCCTTTTTGAAGGAATTTAATTTGATCCTTCACATACTGTGCACACCATCATACAAAATTCTAAGTGGTGGGATCATTTCATGTATGGTGGCATGCCAGTTTACACCATTCTATGTGGCATGATAATGCATGTACTATGGAATTCCACCATACACTATGTGAGTGGTGTGACCATTCATGTACTGTGGCATGCCACCATACACCATGTGAATTGGTGTGATTTCTCATGTACTGTGGCATGAAACTGTATTCCATGTGAATTTGTGTGATCATTCATCTACTGTGGCATGCCACCATACACCATGTGAATTGGTGTGATTTCTCATGTACTGTGGCATGAAACTGTATTCCATGTGAATTTGTGTGATCATTCATCTACTGTAGCATGCCACTGTACACCCTGTGAATAGGAAATCGTTCAAATTGCAAGAATAAAGTCATTTGTATAACCAAATGGCCTTGACTAGTGAGTAAACTAATAAATTAAAGTTTTGTCCAGTAAGTCTCCATGATGAAAATATTCAGCGCTGGACTTCCACCCTGCAGATAGGGGGAATTGCACAAACTTCTTAGCTCAAAGTTAAAAGAAGATACCTGAACCTTGAGCACTAATATAGTGTGCCTTTTACGAGACTTACCATTATTAATATATCATTAAACTGGGATTAAAAAGTGAATCATTCTGGAAAATTTAGGGAAACACTATATAAAAGAAATTATTCCTGTACAGTACAGTTCAGGTGTACATTCTTGATCTGTTTTTTTATTGGATCACTCACACAAATAAGGGACTAAATGTTCTGGAAATAGAAGAATAATAGATTTTGCGCTTTAGTTAGTTAAGCTCTGAAAAGAGTTCTTGATTTAAATTAAAAACATATAAGAAATAAAACATATTCATTTGAACGATTTTTGTGTTTGAATTATGCTACAATAATCTTTTAAATTTATTCATTTTTTTGCTGGAATATCAAATTTAATCAGATAACACGTATTTAGAGAAAAAATATTGAGCTTATCATGGAAATAAAAAACTCAGTATTAGAGAGGGCCATTATTTTGGTCAAGTATTTATTGAACCCTTTTTGGAATTTTTGTGAATAATTGATCAAGGTTCTAATTTAGAACTTCATTCCAGGAAGCAGTGATTTTTTCCTGGAGTTTCTCAATAGTCTGGAAATCAAAAAATTTATAAATTTAGTATTTCAATCTTCTCCAAATGTTTTCTATTGAATTAATGTTGAGGCAGTGAGGTGGTGATTGAGAATTGACAAGGCCATTATAGCCTTACCACTCCTGGGCATTGAAAGTGGTGTGAAGTGGCATCCCATATTTGATAAAATTAATTTAAAGACATACCTGAATATATGCATCCTGTTCTATGTGCTCAAACAAAAACCAGGCCAGTGGCTGTGTTCTTGGGTAAATTCCATTTGTCATCAAAACTGTTTTAATCTGAGGTGGAGATTTATTTTGTGATTTGTGAGTGCTTTCCAACTTTATTTATCTTATTATGCTCCGTCTAAGGGGACAATTTTTCTTGAATTTCATTAGTGACCTAAAAGATAGTGAGGAAAAGAGGTTTAGTAATAATTTGGGATAGATTATGGCAATACAGTTGTTTATATTTTATGGGTGGCCAGTCTTGTGGGAAGTCTTGCAATAAAATTTGAAGTTGAATCATTGGATAGTTTTTTGAGTGATTAATAGCTGTAAGCCCAATTAAGCAGAGATAGAAACAGAGCTCCTATACTATAATTCCAAATACCTGATTTCATTACTCAATATTTGAAGAAAAAGTAATTGTATGATTAAAGTAAACTGTAAGTTTGCTCAAGAGAAATCCAATTGAAGAAAAAGAATGATATTAAGAAGATATAAAAGAGAAAAAAATGAGATATTATCTATAAAATAATGACAAATTCAAAGATTGAACTCAAAAATCTGTTTTTTAAAGCAGTTCTATAGAAGCAAAAGATAAAAAAAGAAGATTCTAATAATGAATTTTGGGTTGCTCTAGAAGTGTGGAAGTGATGGTGAGAGGATGCTGTTTGAAATATTGAAAAGGAAGAAATGAAAAAGAAACAATCCAATGAGAACTCTAGAAGAAGAAATATTAAGATATAAAAACAAATTATAATTCAGAACTGAGTGAGAATGTTTATCCTGTATAATGTCTCAAGATTCATGTTATGGTTTACATTTGTAGGGGCATAGATTTCTTGACACAAGGCTTACACCTTATAGGCATCTCTCTAGATGATGTTTGAGTATTACTGTAGCCATCATGAATCATTACTTGATATCAGAGCTGCATAATATTAATTTCCATAAATAGACAAAGCCTTCTCCCTGGTGAAGATGAATGAAAGTTTGTAATAGAGTCCAGTAATAAAGTTGTTATTTGTAAAATTAATGGTTTATAGCCTAACAAGAACATTTTGAATATCCCTTTAGAATTGAAAAAAAAGAAAAGAATGGGGGAGAAGAAAAATGAGAATATCAGTTTGATTGTGTTGGTGATTTATTCTGAAATGCCACCCTACCCTATGGATCCAAAATCTTGATACAGTGAAATGGTACATATATATCCATTCTACCTATTCCATCAAAATAGAACCTTGTGGACTTCCTTTTAGCTGCGACCTCTTTTGTGGCTGCAATACCAAAGATTAGGAATCTTAATAAATATAGAAGAAGCTGAATTATATTATTTCAATTAATAGACATTCCACTTAGATTTATAATGAATTAATGTTGAGATTTGAGCTTTAACAGTATAATAGATGGTACAAGTGAACTGAATCACCTATAAGTGATAGCGCTAATATTTCCAAAATAAAATTTAAGTAATTTTAATTTTAAGAATATAGTGGTTTAAGAGCTCTGAGGATTCATTCAAAGAGAAATAATTCTCTCTAAACATTGTAGTTAAAGATTTGAAATGAAAATAAAATGAAGTAATTTTGTTTACATGAGAAAAGACCTGTTATGGTAACAGGAGAAAAATCAAAATCAATGGCATACTGGGAGCATATAATATGACATAAATTAGTAATAAGTCATAGAAACACGATTTAATTAACATGTATTTAAGAGTTTGAAATTCATACAAAATAATAAAAGATAATGAGACAAAAATTTGATGAAATTAATTGGAGTCTGTATGGAAGGTAGAGAGTTACATGCTTGCAGGCTCACACTTATGATGGGGAGAATAGAGGCCCTGATAGAGGAAGAGGACTGGTGATTGGGCATTGAGGCTTAGGTGGAACCAGAAGGACCTTAAATTAAATACTTGGGTTGAAAATATCTGCCATAGTAAACAGTATTAAGGAGTGGGATTTGTACTGGATGATGCAATTTCTGGTTGGAGTGATACTAACTAATCATGTCAGCCTGTGACTAAAAA
The DNA here is from genome assembly GCA_023105745.1 of Austropuccinia psidii. Taxonomy (NCBI): domain Eukaryota; kingdom Fungi; phylum Basidiomycota; class Pucciniomycetes; order Pucciniales; family Sphaerophragmiaceae; genus Austropuccinia; species Austropuccinia psidii. Next base: position 4,059,131 of record JALGQZ010000014.1, read on the forward strand.
CCAGAGCACAAGCATGACAGCCAAAATACCATAAACCAATGGTATAGCCAAGATACCACCAAAACATGGAACTGAGCCAGATTAGCTCAAAAAGTATCAAAGGATAGAGGAAACTCACCTCTTTCTGAAAATATAAGTCCCATCACCATAGGACAAGAAATAACAAAGTTATTCCTGCTCAAAGTTATTGCTGAGCATAAACCTTAAATTTCACCTCTCATCTAAAATCTAGAAGGAGAGGCTTAACCCCATCAAATGGGTAGTCAAAATGAAGCTCTAAGCCAGGGCTATCCAATGGTACCAGCCAAACTGAGCTAGCACCAATATTACTGGAGTTATGGTCAATTTCAGGCCAAATAAGGGTGAACAAAACATTCACCTCTCATCTAACTTCTTCAGTTTTAGTGTGGGATACCTGAAGGGGGGTATCTTTAGAAAGAGCACAATCAGGGCTATCTGGTGGTGCCATCCACTTCTTCATATCTCAACTATAACAGAAGTTATGAGGCAAACAAGCTCAATACAGCTTTTTGCCCAAACCACGCCTATGTACAAAAAACCTTGTACATGGGATACCTTTGCCATATTTCATGATAACCATACCAAATTGGGTACCATTGTGTAGAGCCCATACAGGGCTATCAAATGAACCAGTTTTTAGGTTGATATCTCAAACGCTGACAGAGTTATGGCTGGTTTAAGGTCAAAATCCCACCTGCTGTCATATACAGCCTTACCATGGGATAATATCCCATAATCATGAATATTAGGTGTCAAATAGACAAAGAAGCATGTTTTTACTTCAATACCTCATATGTCAGCCAATAATGGGGTCCCATACAGTTTCTGTACAGCATTCTACGCGTCATACACGTCAGAATCAGGCTGTGAGGTCCCCAGATGACAATTTTCACCCTGTATTGGTGAGAACCGCCCAGATGTGGTTTCAAAACCACATCTGAGCCTAATACAGGGTATACAGGCTGTTTGCAAACCACAAGCCTGTCCTGGAGAGTGAAAAAATCTTCACTTCCTCTACGTGGAAAGGTCTAGCAGCCTTTCCACCCCAATTTCAGGATAAAAGGAGGGCTTTTCACAGCCAAAATCATCTCCTCATCCTGCTCTTGAATAACCTACGTAGTAAACTTTTAAAAACAGTTTTACTCTTGGTTAATAATCAGGTATAATTATAAATTTAATTATTGTAGTATTTTATTATTGTAACCCAACAGATAAAGCTGCACCCAGGGCTTTCAGCAGCGCTCACCACCACTATATCTCTATAGTAAAGCCCTTAAAATCTTAATTTAATCATCCATAATAAACTTTATCACCTTTTAAAACCATTTTTTACCGTGTCACAGTCATAGTTTTAGTTGTAAATAGCCTTATTACTTCTTCAACATAGACTCATCCTGACATTTTGGGGGCCTGGCCATGTTTTAAATCCTTTTTTGGACCTTATAAGTAAGTCTTTTCTCTTTTTATGACTTATTAACAAGTGTTTTATCTTTTTTTAGGCGTGATTTCTCTATTAAGATATATGTTTTATATATCTTTATCCTTTTCTTTATATATACTCATATTATAAGAGTATCATTCACGTGGTTAATACCCACTGAAAATAAATATTTTTGGTGTGTTTTGTATATAAAAACACATAAACCATCAATAAGTCCTGTATTCTTGACTGAATAAGGACACCTCTGACTGAAAAACCATCAGTTGAGGCGTGGTTAAGTGTATTGTTAACTCAATAACACTTATACAAAACCACTTGTACAGAATACACTTGAAAACCACAAGTGTATCTGTGGGATACTGGCACACAAACAGTGTGACAGGGTACCAAAAGCTGTAATCCTGACGTGGAATTGTTGATTCAATTACACTGTAATTATACAGGGCACATTGTAGTAACATACAAGCCCAGAGGCCAATCTTAGACGTGCAAAACCAGCATCCTTGAGAAGTCTTAACTGACATAAGCCCTCTTTTTTTCCTGCCTTGATTCAGTGGAAGAAAATTACATCCCACTTGAGACCCAGTCACAGGCCAACACACCAGTGACACCCTCAGAATCAGAGGGCAGCAAGGGCAAAGGAAAGAGGCACAGTGAAGGTCTCATTAAAGCCAAAAAGTGGACACCCATAGCCACTCAGAGAAGTAGAAAACCACGAAGCTCTGCATCCATATAAGGTAAACCAACCTTAACCACTTGTACAGGAAAGATTACAATTATTAACCCAGTTGTAACTTTCAAAGGCAAACTGCCCAAGTCAGCAGACAATAAATTTGTACAAGGCACAGTCAAAGGTAAATACCCTAAGAACATAAAGTTTTTGACTGCTTGAAAACACTGATATGTCCCCTGCATACCTCAGAGATCTTGGTTCCAAAGGAACCAGCCACAAGACAGAGAAGGATTGTCCAGAACCAGCAGACCTGGAAGAAGACACCTTGGAAACAGTAGTGGATGGCAAGACAATGAGGGAGATAATATCAACCTTGCCATTCACACTCCAATTCAGAAGAAACCTCAAACCAGAGGACTGGAAGGATATGGATCGAGTTCTTCAGATCCACCAACTCCTCAAAGATTTGTTTCAATGGAGCATGGACAACAAGAGGTTCAACCTAGAAGCTCACTGGGCAGAACTTGGATCAAGTTTCCAGAAGATCTGTCTCAAAGAGATAGACTTCAAAGACCTTATGGAAATCACCAAAGGTTGGAATCCTACCAGGCAGCACAGACTCCTGGAGGCAAGGGCACAGAGGATAAGGGAGAATCAAGCCACTATCCAAGCAATAGAAGAACAATTAACCCAGACAGGGCCTACTCAGATTCCTTCAGGTTCACAAGGAGCAGGCCAAACAGCTCTCCAGTGGCTTCACACCATTCAGAAACCAACAGATCAGTGGCCAAGAGTCACCATTCTTCACAATTACAGGAAGTTTCCAGGAGAAGACGAGGAAACAAGGGCAAGAACAAAGCCTCCTTCAACCAGAGGAGGAAAGAGTCAGACCCCATGATCCAGAAGCTGTTAGATTTGGTAAAAGAATTACACAAGAGCCAGAAGTAGTTGTAAACCACTCTGGAATCAGTAGTCCTAGTAATAGAAACATTACCCCCACTCAGACTGAAAATAACATTGTCACATCTGAGAGTAACATCAACAGTGATACACTGTGGTTAGGAATGTCCCAATATTCTGAACAATCTGCAAAGAAGTTTGCAGAAATTAAAGCTAGCCAAGAGAGGATGGGACAAACTCAAGCCTCCTTGGAACAAATAGTTAAAAATCTTCAAGAAGGATATTCTCAACTGAGCAAAGCCTCTGAAGAAACCAACAAAAGACTGAATATAGTCTTTAAAGAACAACACCACAGCACAAGGGACAGGGAGTGTCTGGATCAAGACATTAACAAATTGTTTAATGCCTATCATAGCTTGAAGCCCCAACCACAAGGCCAAGCTATGGAGAATCCATATCAACCAGATGACATCAAACCAGATGCCATGATGTTGAATAAGGCAAGATCTCCATCACAATACCAGGATGGAGATGGCATGTCTTATTCAGAGAAGGAAGCCTTGAAACAGCTTCGTGAGGCCTCCAACTGCCCCAAATTCTCTGGATCAGGAGAATATGATCATATGGAACTCATAGATTATATTGATGGACTCTTCATTGATGTACCAAGCATACCAGACTACTGGATCACTGCTAGATTGAATACTGCATTTAAAGGTCATGCAAGTATATGGTACACAGAAATGAAAGAAATCCATGGCAGGAGAAACTGGGCATGGTGGAAGAATCAAATCATCCAAAAGTACAGTAATGGAATTTGGATATGGCAAAAGACCATGTCATTTGAAAATGACAAATACTCTGGACAAAGATCCATATGAGTGGTGTCTTAGACAGTCTAAGAAACTCAAAGCCATTGATCCTCAGATGAACATCCAAATGAGGAATCACAAACTCCTGACACAACTTCCAGGAGAGCTAGAGCATGAAGTAAAATGCAGATGCAACCAAAATTGCACTCTAGATGACATAGCCAACACCTTACAAGACATAAGGAAGAGGACAAATATAGGGAAATTCACCCCAAATAAGAGCAGTAGTTTCAAAGAGAAACAACCTTTCAGGGTAGAGTTTAAAGACAAACCCAAAGAAAGAGTGGCAGAAGTGGCAAAGAAGAGAAATTCTTGTTACAATTGTGGTTCAACAGACCACTATGCCAACAACTGTCCAAAGGCAAAGAAGAAAGTCTATGCCATAGAGAAAGTCCCTGAGGAAGAACCTCCAACAGAGGATTATGATTCAGACTCTATGGGTGATGCCATCAGAGAACCATCTGAGGATGATCAAGACCCAAGAGAGGAATTTATAGTGGAATACCAAGAAGAAACCCCACTGGAAATCCAGGACATACAGTTGGAAGCAGGCATGCCACAGGACACTGCTAACAAGAACTTGTGCAAACACACACAAGATGCACAAACATTCCTGGTTACACCAACCAAAGGAATGGCATATATACATGGAACAGCCACAGAAATGACTGTTTGTATTGACAATGCTCAGCATCCACTGATCATTGATAGTGGAGCACACTGCTCCATAGTGGCCAGAAACTATCTGGATACCCACTTCCCAAACTGGGAAAAACAGCTCTTGCCCACTAAGGCAAAGAACTTTAAAAGTGCATCAGGGAAGATGACTTCCATTGGGACAATTATCAAGGAGATAATTATACCCCACAGGAAGGGTAATATCAGACTCAACCCAGAGCTTGTAGTGCTTAAAGATGCCCACATCCAAGGGGTTTTACTGGGAACAGATTACCAGAGGATGTATGGAATAGATATTTACAACAGTAAAAATAGGCACATCACCATAGGTACTAACAAGGAAAAGAAATTTTCACTTGAAATATACCAGATATCTTCTCAGGATCCACTGGAAGAACTTCTGAAGGAATTCAGAGAGGGACAGTTTAGCACTACCCTCACCAGTAAACAAAAACTAAGTTTACTGAAGATGCTGAGAAAGAACAGACCAGCATTTGCCATTGGTGAAGAACCATTAGGCAAGATCAAAGGCCATGATATAGAACTATATCTGGATGTGGAAAGGCCTTATCCACCCATGCTGAGAAGACCTCCTTATCCAGCAAGCCTGGAAACCAGAAAAGAAATTGAGAAACACATCAATGAACTCCTGGATATGGATGTCATCAGGAAGATTGGACATAATGAAATAGTGGAAATCACCACTCCTGTCCTACTCACTTGGCATGATGGCAAATCTAGATTGTGTGGAGACTTCAGAGACCTGAATAACTACACAAAAGCAGACAGGTACCCTATACCAAGGATACCTCATGCCTTGGATAAGCTAGCCAAAGCCAAATACATAAACAAGATGGATTGTATGAAAGGCTTCCACCAAAATGGAGTTAAACAAAACTCCATGAAATTACTCAGAATAATATGCCATATGGGCATATATGAGTACACCAGAATGCCATTTGGCATTAAGAATGCACCAGCCCACTTCCAAAGGATGATGGACACCATATTCCAAGAAGAAATAATGGAAGGCTAGATGGTAGTATATATTGATGATATCATTATATACTCAGAGACATGGGAAGACCATGTACAATACATAGACAGAGCTCTAAGTAAATGTATACCCATCAATCTGAAAATTTCACTCAAAAAGTGTAATTTTGGCCAACAAGAGCTACTAGCTCTGGGACATAAAGTCTCAGGTCTTAGTCTAGCAATTGACCAGAACAAAGTAGCAGAAGTACTGCAAAAGCCAGTACCAAAGAACATCAAAGAGATGCAATCTTTCCTTGGGTTTGCTAGCTACTATAGAAACCATATCAAAGGTTTTGCACACATAACTAGTAGTTTATACAAGTTATGTTCAAAAGATGTAGTTTTTGAAATAACCAAGGAGAGGAGGGATGCATATGAGAGAATCAAGTATGAACTCACCAATGCACCAGTGCTCATCTTACCTGACTTTGAACTACCATTCAAGCTATATATAGATGCAGCATGCAGCCAAGGCTTAGGAGCAGCCCTTCACCAAAGACAAATTGTGGATGGTGAACCAAGAGAGGGTGTAATATGATACATCTCTAGGCAACTGAAAGATTCAGAAGCCAGGTATGGGGCCACCCAGACTGAATGTCTATGTCTAGTCTGGGCTCTAGAAAAACTCCATTATTATTTGGAGGGTGCAGTCTTTGAAGTCTACACAGATTGCACAGCCTTGAAGTCTTTACTAAACATGAAGACTACTAATAGACATATGATGAGATGGCAAATAGCTATCCAGGAGTATAGAGGGAACATGACCATCATATACAAGGAAGGTAAAAGCCATACCAATGCAGATGGCCTCAGCAGATGGCCGCTGGACAATGTCAAGAGCAATCCAGCTTATGACCCAGAAGTTGCAGCCAAAATCCCTATCCATTTCATGGAAATAGATAGGAGAAGGAACTTCAGATTTTCTGAATGGGCACCAGGGAATGGTACCTTTGACAGTGGAAACACTGATTCTGTCAGGTTGATACTATGATAAAGGTATAACTAGGCTAATTACAACTTTATCTGTGTATGTGACATGGCAAAAAATGATTTAAAAAGTTTTATAAAGATGTTATAATAAAATAAAAGGGTTCTACTATTGAGAAATAGTAGTGGTGAGTGCTATTGAGAACCCTGCGTGCAGGCTTTATCTGTTGGATTACAATAATAAAGTCTACAATAATTAAGATTATAATTATACCTGATTATTTAACCAAGAGTAAAACTGTTTTTGACAGTTTACTACATAGGTTATTCAAGAGCAGGATGAGGAAAGGCTTTTGGCTGTGAAAAGCCCTCCTTTTATCCTAAAATTGAGGTGGAAAGGCTGCTAGACCTTTCCACGTAGAGGAAGTGAAGATTTTTCACTCTCTATGACAGGCTTTTGGTTTGCAAACAGCCTGTATACCCTGTATTGCCCTCAGATGTGGTTTTGAAACTACATCTGGGCAGTTTTCACCAATACAGGGTGAAAATTTTCATCTGGGGACCTCACAGCCTGATTCTGACGTGTATGACGCGTAGAATGCTGTACAGAAACTGTATGGGACCCCAGTATTGACTGACATATGAGGTATTGAAGTAAAAAAATGCTTCTTCGTCTATTTGACACCTCATATTCATGGTTATGGGATATTATCCCATGGTAAGGCTGTATCTGACAGCAGGTGGGATTTTGACCTTAAAATGGTCATAACTCTGTCCGTTTTTGAGATATCAAGCTCGAAGTTGGTTCATTGAATAGCTCTGTATGAGCTCTACACAATGGTACCCAACTTGACATGGTTATCATTAAATATGACAAAGTTATCCCATGTACAAGTATTTTTGTACATTGGCGTGGTCTGGTCAAAAGCTGTATTAAGCTTGTTTGGCCAATAACTTCTGTTGAGGTTGAGTTATAAGGAAATGGATGGCACCATCAGATAGCCCTGATTGTGCTCTTTCCAAAAAGACCCCACTTTAGGTATCTCACACTAAAACTGTAAAAGTTAGATGAGAGGTGAATGTTTTGTTCACCCTTATTTGGTCTGAATTTGACCATAACTCAAGTAATACTGGTGCTAGCTCAGTTTGGCTGGTACCATTGGATAGCCCTGGCTTAGAGCTTCATTTTGAATACCCATTTGATGGGGTTAAGCCTCTCCTTCTAGACTTTAGATGGGAGGTGAAAATTAAGGTTTATGCTCAGCAATAACTTTGAGCAGGAATAACTTTGTTATTTCTTGTCCTATGGTAATGGGACTTATATTTTCAGAAAGAGGTGAGTTTCCTCTTTCTTTTGATACCTTTTGAGCTAATTTGGCTCAGCTCCATGTTTTGGTGGTATTTTGGCTATACCATTGGTTTATGGTATTTTGGCTGTCATGCTTGTGCTCTGGTTTTGAGTCACAGGCTGACATACCCTCCCTCTAAAAAGGCTCATCATTGATGAGACTGTTCAGTCCTCCTACAGGCTCTGAATCTCCTTAGATGAAGGTTCCCATCTGGTATGGCATCTTCTGCCAACCATTTGTCTTTGTCAGCTGTCTGGTTCTTGAATCTGACTAGATATTGTCTCTGATCCTTCTCATTGAGTCTGATTTTTCTGGCCCTGATGATTTTACTCACAGGTCCAGGAGAGTCTTCTACTTCCACTATTTCTGGTGGAGTGATGTTTTTCTTCCTGGAGGGGAATTTATCCTCCTCTGTTTGGAAGTATGGTTTGACCAGGCTTACTGGAAAGACTGGGTGTTTCCTAGAAAACTCCTCAGTGAGCTTGACCTCTACTGCATTCTTCCCTATCAACTTAATGATAGTGAAGGGCCCTACAAATGAGTCTCTCATTTTCTTGGGTCCTTTGAGATCGTTAAAGTTTAGTGTAGACACTAACACCTGGTCCCCTTCCTTGAAGTCAGGTTCCATATGTGATTTGTCCCACCTCTGCTTATTATACTCTTTGGCCTCAGCTATGCATTTGGCAGCAGTATCACAGGCTTTCTTCCACATATCATGGAAGTCTTTGGCTGTGGGGTGGATGGTCAGAAGATTTTTCTACAAGTGATCCACTGGTAAAAGGGGATTCCACCCTTTCTCTACCAGTGCAGGTGTTCTTCCTGTGGTAGAGTGCTGGCTTGTATTATAAGCCAGTTGAACTGCTGGTAAGAGGGTGACCCAATCATGGGTATATCCCTCATGGTCCTTGTATTCCATGCCATAGGCACAGAACCTCCTGAGGATGTCCTCCATTGTTTGGATCATCCTCTCAGCTAGGCCATCTGTTTGTGGATGGTAAGCTGTGGAAAAAGCAGGCTTGGTGCCAAGCATGTCATATAAATTGGTCCAAAATTCAGATGTGAATTTTGGGTCCCTGTCACTAATTATGATCTTAGGGACTCCACAGGTGGATATGATGTTATTCCAAAATAACAGAGCAGTGTCCATGGCTGTGTCCTCTTTATGGCATGGTAGACATCTCATGCTCTTGCTGAACCTATCAACTATGATTAAGCAGGCATTGTAGTTTTCGTTGCCTCCTGGGACAAGTCCTGTGACCCAGTCCATGTTGATGGTTTCCCATGGGTGTTTGGGTTCTTCTATGTGTTGAAGCAACCCATATTTCTTCCCATGCTTTCTATTTGCCTTTTGGCATCTTTCACAAGTGTTGATGTATTCACTCAACTCTTGCTCCCACTTGGGCCACCAAGCTGTGCTTGCTACCCTCTCTTTAGTCCTGTCTTCACTCATGTGTCCCATGTAGGGGCAGTCATGGCATTCCTGCAGGATTAAAGAGATGTGGTCTCTGTCTATCACTGTGAGTGCACTGGTGTGCTTATCTCTGTGATAAATCAGGCCATCTATAAGGAAGAATTTATTGTCCTTATAGGCCCTCAACCAGGGTTCCTCCAGCTGGGTTTCCAGTTCTGGGCTCCTGTATTTTTGTTGAAGGAGTTGGAGTAGTATGCTACACTGTTTGTGTTTAGCATATGATTTCAGCACTGTATTGAAAAATTCATTGTGCAGTGCTGAGGAACTTATTCCCAGTATGGGGGTTTCTGTCCCTTCTGAATCAGTGTTTCCATTGTCAAGGGTACCACTCCCTGGTGCCCATTCAGAGAATCTGAAGTTCTTCTTCCTATTTATTTCCATAAAATGGATAGGAATTTTTGCAGAAACTTCAGGGTCATAAGCTAAATTGCTTTTGACATTGTCCAGTGGCCATCTGCTAAGGCCATCTGCATTGGTATGGCTTTTACACTCTTTGTATATGATGGTCATGTTCCCTCTATACTCCTGGATGGCTATTTGCCATCTCAGCATGTGTCTATTAGTAGTCTTCATGTTTAGTAAAGACTTCAAGGCTGTGCAGTCTGTGTAGACTTCAAAGACTGCACCCTCCAAATAATAATGGAGTTTTTCTAGAGCCCAGACTAGACATAGACATTCTGTCTGGGTGGCCCCATACCTAGCTTCTGAATCTTTCAGCTGCCTGGAGATGTTACATATCACACCTTCTCTTGGTTCACCATCCACAATTTGTCTTTGGTAAAGGGCTGCTCCCAAGCCTTGGCCGCATGCTGCATCTATATATAACTTGAATGGTAGTTCAATGTTAGCTGGCGCCTCTTTCGTGGCTTCCAGACTAAAGTATTAGTAATTTTAATAAACTAATTTTAAGTGGAATACTATTAATTTTGATTTAATAGACGCGTCACTAATTTTATAACTATGTACTGTTGGTATTTAATCTTCAACAATACTATAAATGGTAAAAGTGAATTTAATCACTTAAAAGGTGAGAGCGCTAATATTTCTAAAATAAAATTTAAATGATTTGAAATGTAAAAATATAATTGGTAAGAGCTCTGAGGATTAATTCAAAGAGAATTAATCCTCTTTAAATGTTGTAATTACAAATTTGAAATCAAAACAATGTAAAAGAATTCTGTTTTGAATGAAGAAAGATTTGCTATGGTAACAGGAGCAAATGTAACAACAAAATTAATGACATAGTGGGAGCATATACTATGACACATTGAGTGATTAGTCATAGAAACATGATTTAATTCATATTATAATAATATGAATTGAGGTATTTGAAATTTATACAAAATAAAGAAAGAAAATGAGACGAAAATTTAAAGAAAGTATTTGGAGTCTGTATAGCAGGTAAAGGTTTACAAGCTTGCAGGCTCACATTTGGTAATACTAAAAAAATGCTTTAGTTATGTTAATAATAACAACTGTATTCCTGTATAATTTTCATGATAACATCTTGAGTTGTTGAATTATGAAAATAAAGTTCGTCTCTTGTTGTATAATCTGAATCATAGAAATTGTTACAAATTTGTATTTCTTCTTCATTTAGAAATTCAAAATAAAATTTTTCTTTGCGTTTTTTTATTTTTTTATTGTAATTTTTCAATCGATTGTAGTCTTTATTTGGAAATAATAACTTATCAATGTCTATTGCAATGTTCTTTAAAGTATTTGATATTGTTTCCTTCAGTGTTGTAGATTGTCCGATTGCCCTCTTCGCTATAAATCTTTGAATTTCATTTTTTATTTTGATTTCATCAAAAATTCTATTCTCTTTGTTAATACTCTTTTCATTATTTACAGTAATCGTCTTATCTAGTGCTTTACTGAGGTCTGAGTTGATGTTGGAGCCAGTGCAAATGGTAGTAGGTCGTGATTTTTCTTCTTTTATATTGTAGATCTCATTATTATTAGTGTCAGGTTGATTACTACTCAAGGTTCTTTTGTTAATATTATTAATTGTTGTTTTAGTACTGGTATCATTATTTGTTTTGATAGTACTCGTCTTAGTCTCCTTGCTATTAATACTAGTTTCTCTTGTATGAATGGTTTTGCTAACGAAAACTGGAAGATCATTAGAGTTAATAGACTCATCAAGTTTTGGTTTCCCATTGTTGCGGTGGAGAGGAGATTGTCCATTCTCCACGCAATGAAGTATTGACCAACATTCTGAAGCTGTATTAGTAGCTGTTCCGTTGTCAACGTTTGAGTTACGTTGATGTTTTTGCTTCGTTGCTAAGTTTTTTTGTTGTTTACTACCAGATTGAAATCCTGTAAATTGATAGGACTTGAAATTAAAGTCTTTGGTGGTCCTGGGACTTCTGGATTTAATATTTGCAGTAGGACGCAAAGATAAATCATCATAGCTACAAGATTCATCATAGGAATGGTCTTTTTTCCAGGCTTCCGACCGAGCTGTAGGCTTCTTTCCCCGGCGACGAGAGGTAGAATGGTCTAAAGAATAGTTACTGGTCATCATTTTGGATAGATGACCAGTAACAATGCTTAAGTCTTTCATGAACAAAGACAAGCGTTGAAAAGCCTCAATTTCAGGGGGGGCCATGGTCATCAAAACTTGATTGTTGGCGTTGGAAGATGGTACTGATGGTTCCAACAAGATTTTGAAAAAAAATATAGTTTTGGTATTAAGTCTTCAAAGCTATAGAATAATAATAAAAATTAGAATCAGTATTGTAACGTTGATTCTTGATTTTTGATGAAAGAGTTAGTTATAGAAAAACTATATATTATTAATTAGGTATTCAAATCGTCTAATTAATTTATTAAATATAATTAATTAATTAATCAAATATAATATAAAATTTTAATATATTAAATGTTAGCTGGCGCCTCTTTCGTGGCTTCCAGACTAAAGTATTACTAATTTTAATAAACTAATTTGAAGTGGAATACTATTAATTTTAATTTAATAGACGCGTCACTAATTTTATAACTATGTACTGTTGGTATTTAGGCTTCAACAATACTATAAATGGTAAAAGTGAATTTAATCACTTAAAAGGTGAGAGTGCTAATATTTCTAAAATAAAATTTAAATGATTTTAAATTTAAAAACATAATTGGTAAGAGCTCTGAGGATTAATTCAAAGAGAATTAATCCTCTTTAAATGTTGTAATTACAAATTTGAAATCAAAACAATGTAAAAGAATTCTGTTTTGAATGAAGAAAGATTTGCTATGGTAACAGGAGCAAATGTAACAACAAAATTAATGACATAGTGGGAGCATATACTATGACACATTGAGTGATTAGTCATAGAAACAAGATTTAATTTATATTATAATAATATGAATTGAGGTATTTGAAATTTATACAAAATAAAGAAAGAAAATGAGACGAAAATTTAAAGAAAGTATTTGGAGTCTGTATAGCAGGTAAAGGTTTACAAGCTTGCAGGCTCACATTCAAAGTCAGGCAAGATGAGCACAGGTGCATTTGTGAGTTCATATTTTATCCTCTCATATGCATCCATCCTTTCCTTCGTTATTTCAAAAACTACATCCTTTGAGCATAACTTGTATAAACTACTAGTTATGGGGGCAAAGTTTTTGATGTGGTTTCTATAGTAGCTAGCAAATCCAAGGAAAGATTGCATCTCTTTGATGTTCTTTGGTACTGGCTTTTGCAGTCCTGCTGCTACTTTGTTCTGGTCAATTGCCAGACTAAGGCCTGAGACTTTGTGTCCTAGAGCTAGTAGCTCTTGTTGGCCAAAATTACACTTTTTAAGTGAAATTTTCAGATTGATGGGTTTACATTTACTTAGCACTCTGTCTATCTATTGTACATGGTCTTCCCATGTCTCTGAGTATATAATGATATCATCAATATACACTACCATCCAGCCTTCCATTATTTCTTCTTGAAATATGGTGTCCATCATCCTTTGGAAGTGGGCTGGTGCATTCGTGATGCCAAATGGCATCCTGGTGTACTCATATATGCCCATATGGCATATTATTCTGAGTAGTTTCATGGAGTTTGGTTTAACTCCATTTTGGTGGAAGCCTTTCATACAATCAATCTTGGTTATGTATTTGGCTTTGGCGAGCTTATCCAAGGCATGAGGTATCCTTGGTATAGGGTACCTGTCTGCTTTTGTGTAGTTATTCAGGGCTCTGAAATCTCCACACAATCTAGACTTGCCATCATGCCAGGTGATTAGGACAGGAGTGGTGATTTCCACTATTTCATTATGTCCAATCTTCCTAATGACATCCATGTCCAGGAGTTCATTGATATGTTTCTCAATCTCTTTCCTGGTCTCCAGACTTGCTGGGTAAGGGGGTCTCCTTAACATGGGTGGATAAGGCCTTTCTACATCCAGATACAGTTCTATATCATGGCCTTTGATCTTGCCTAATGGTTCTTCACCAATGGCAAATGCTGGTCTATTCTTCCTCAGCATCTTCAGTAAACTTAGCTTTTGTTTACTGGTGAGGGTAGTGCTAAACTGTCCCTGTCTGAATTCTTTCAGAAGTTCTTCCAGTGGGTCCTGAGAAGATATCTGATATATATCAAGAGAAAATTTCTTTTCCTTGTTAGTACCAATGGTAATATGCCTATTTTTACTGTTGTAAATATCTATGCCATACATCCTCTGGTAATCTGTTCCCAGTAAAAACCCTTGGATGTGGGCATCTTCAAGCACTACAAACTCTGGGTTGAGTCTGATATTACCTTTTCTGTGGGGTATAATTATCTCTTTGATAATTGTCCCAATAGAGGTCATCTTTCCAGGTGCACTCTTAAAGTTCTTTGCCTTGGTGGGCAAGAGTTCTTTTTCCAAGTTTGGGAAGTGGTTATCCAGATAGGTTCTGCCCACTATGGAGCAGTGTGCTCCACTGTCAATGATCAGTGGGTGCTGAGCAATGTCAATACATACAGTCATTTTTGTGGCTGTTCCATGTATATATGCCATTCCTTTGGTTGGTGTAACCAGGAATGTTTGTGCATCTTGTGTATGTTTACACAAGTCCTTTTTGGCAGTGTCTTGTGGCATGCCTGCTTCCAACTGTATATCCTGGATTTCTAATGGGGTTTCCTCTTGGTATTCCACTAGAGGTTCCTCTCTTGGGTGTTGATCATCATCAGATAGTTCTCTGATGGCATCTCCCATAGAGTCTGATTCAGAATCCTCTGTTGGAGGTTCTTCTTCAGGGACTTTTTCTATAGCATAGACTTTCTTCTTTGCTTTTGGACAGTTGTTGGAATAGTGGTCTGTTGAACCACAATTGTGACAAGAATTCTTCTTCTTTGCCACTTCTGCCACTCTTTCTCTATGTTTGTCTTTAAACTCCACCCTGAAAGGTTGTTTCTCCTTGAAACTATTGCTTCTATATGGGGTGAATTTCCCTATATTTGTCCTTTTCCTTATGTCTTGTAAGGTATTGGCTATATCATCTAGAGTGCAATTTTGGTTGCATCTGCACTTTACTGCATGCTCTAGTTCTCCTGGCAGTTGTGTCAGAAGTTTATGATTCCTCATTTGAATGTTCACTTGAGGATCAATGGCTTTAAGTCTTTTAGACTGTCTGAGACACCACTCATATGGATCTTTGTCCACAGAGTATTTGTCATTTTCAAATGACATGGTCTTTTGCCATATCCAAGTTCCATTACTGTACTTTTGGATTATTTGACTTTTCCACCATGGCCAATTTCTTCTGCCATGGATTTCTTTCATTTCAGTGTACCATATACTTGCATGACCTTTAAATGCAGTATTCAGTCTAGCAGTAATCCAGTAATCTGGTATGCTTGGTACATCAATGAAGAGTCCATCAATATAATCTATGAGTTCCATATGATCATATTCTACTGATCCAGAGAATTTGGGCCAGTCTGAGGCCTCAGGAAGCTGTTTCAAGGCTTCCTTCTCTGAATAAGACATGCCATCTCCATCCTGGTATTGTGATGGAGATCTTGCCTTATTCAACAACATGGCATCTGGTTTGATGTCATCTGGTTGATATGGATTCTCCATAGCTTGGCCTTGTGGTTGGGGCTTTAAGCTATGGTAGGCATCAAACAATTTGTTGATGTCTTGGTTCAGACACTCCCTGTCCCTGCTGCTATGGTGTTGTTCTTCAGAGACTTGATTCAGTCTCTTGTTGGTTTCTTCAGAGGGTTTGCTCAGTTGAGCATATCCTTCCTGAAGGTTTTTAACTATCTGCTCCAATGAGGCTTGAGTTTTTCTCATCCTCTCTTGGGCAGTTGCAAATTCTGCAGCCTGCTTTGCAGATTGCTCAGCATATTGGGACATTTGCAACCACAGTGTGTCACTGTTGATGTTGCTCTCAGATGTGATAATGTTATTTTCAGTCTGATTGGGGGTAATGTTTCTATTACTAGGACTACTGATTCTAGAGTGGTTTACAACTACTTCTGGTTCTTGTGTACTTCTTTTACCAAATCTAACAGCTTCTGGATCATGGGGTCTGACTCTTTCCTCCTCTGGTTGAAGGAGGCTTTGTTCTTGCCCTTGTTGCCTTGTCTTCTCCTGGAAACCTCCTGGAATTGTGAAGAATGGTGACTCTTGGCCACTGATCTGCTGGTTTCTGAATGGTGTGAAGCCACTGGAGAGCTGATTTGGCCTGCTCCTGGTGAACCTGAAGGAATGTGAGTAGGCCCTGTCTGGGTTAACTGTTCCTCTATAGCTTGGATAGTGGCTTGATGCTCCATTATCCTCTGTGCCCTTGCCTCCAGGAGTCTGTGCTGCCCGGTAGGGTTCCAACCCTTGGTGATTACCATAAGGTCCTTGAAGTCTATCTCTTTGAGACAGATCTTCTGGCAACTTGATCCCAGTTCTGCCCAGTGAGTTGCTAAATTGAACCTCTTGTTGTCCATGCTCCATTGAAACAAATCTTTGAGGAGTTGGTGGATTTGAAGAACTTGATCCATATCCTTCCAGTCCTCTGGTTTGAGGTTTCTGTTGAATTGGAGTGTGAATGGCAAGGTTGATATTATCTCCCTCATTGTTTTGCCATCCACCACTGTGTCCAATGTGTCTTCTTTCAGGTCTTCTGGTTCTAGACATTCCTGCTCTATCCTCTGGCTGGTTCCTTTGGAAGCCAAGGTCTCTGAGGTATGCAGGGGACATATCAGTGTTTGCAAGCAGTCAAAAACTTTATGTTCTTAGGGTATTTACCTTTGACTGTGCCTTGTACAAATTTGTTATCTGCTGATTTGGGCAGTTTTCCTTTGGAGGTTACAACTGGGTTAATAATTGTAATCTTCCCTGTACAAGTGGTTAAGGTTGGTTTACCTTGTATTGAAGCAGAGTTTTGTGGTTTTCTACTCCTCTGAGTGGCTATTGGTGTCCACTTCTTGGCTGTAATGAGGCCTTCACTAAGCCTTTTTCCTTTACCCTTGCTGCCCTCTGGTTCTGAGGGTGTCACTGGTGTGTTGGCCTGTGACTGGGCTTCAAGTGGGATGTAGTTTTCTTCCACTGAATCAAAACAGGAAAAAGAGGGCTTATGTCAGTTAAGACTTCTTAAAAGGCTGGTTTTGCACGTCTAAGAATGGCCTCTGGGCTTGTATATTATTACAGTATGCCCTTGTATAATGACAGTGTAATTGAATTAACAATTTCACGTCAAAAATACAGCTTATGGTGTCCTGTCACACTGTTTGTGTGTCAGTATCCCTCAGATACACTTGTGGTTTTCAAGTGTATTCTGTACAAGTGGTTTTGTATAAGTGTTATTGAGTTAACAATACACTTAACCACGCCTCAACTGATGGTTTTTCAGTCAGAGGTGTCCTTATTCAGTCAAGAATACAGGACTTATTGATGGCTTATGTGTTTTTATATGCAAAACACACCAAAAATAATTAAATTCAGTGGGTATTAGCCACGTGAATAATACTCTTATAATATGAGTATGTATATAAAAAGGATAAATATATATAATATATATATTTAAATAAAGAAATTACGCCTAAAAAAAAGACAAAACACTGGTTAATAAGTCATAAAACAGAGAAAAGACTTACTTGTAAGGTCCAAAAAAGGTCAAAAAACACGGCCAGGCCCCCAAAATGTCAGGTTGATACTATGATAAAGGTATAACTAGGCTAATTACAACTTTAACTGTGTATGTGACACGGCAAAAAATGATTTAAAAAGTTTTCTTAAGATGTTATAATAAAATAAAAGGGCTCTACTATTGAGAAATAGTGGTGGTGAGCGCTATTGAGAACCCTGGGTGCAGGCTTTATCTGTTGGATTACAATAATAAAGTCTACAATAATTAATATTATGATTATACCTGATTATTTAACCAAGAGTAAAACTGTTTTTGACAGTTTACTACGTAGGTTATTCAAGAGCAGGATGAGGAAAGGCTTTTGGCTGTGAAGAGCCCTCCTTTTATCCTAAAATTGAGGTGGAAAGGCTGCTAGACCTTTCCACCTGGAGGAAGTGAAGATTTTTCACTCTCTATGACAGGCTTGTGGTTTGCAAACAGCCTGTATACCCTGTCTTGGGCGCAGATGTGGTTTTGAAACCACATCTGGGCAGTTTTCACCAATACAGGGTGAAAAATTTCATCTGGGGACCTCACAGCCTGATTCTGACGTGTATGACGTGTAGAATGCTGTACAGAAACTTTATGGGACCCCAGTATTGACTGACATATGAGGTATTGAAGTAAAAACATGCTTCTTCGTCTATTTGACACCTCATATTCATGGTTATGGGATATTATCCCATGGTAAGGCTGTATCTGACAGCAGGTGGGATTTTGACCTTAAAATGGTCATACCTCTGTCAGTTTTTGAGATATCAAGCTCAAAGTTGGTTCCTTGAATAGCTCTGTATGAGCTCTATACAATGGTACCCAACTTGACATGGTTATCATTAAATATGACAAAGTGATCCCATGTACAAGTATTTTTGTACGTTGGCCTGGTCTGGTCAAAAGCTGTATTAAGCTTGTTTGGCCAATAACTTCTGTTGTAGTTGAATTATGAGGAAATGGATGGCACCATCAGATAGCCCTGATTGTGCTCTTTCCAAAAAGACCCCACTTTAGGTATCTCACACTAAAGCTGTAAAAGTTAGATGAGAGGTGAATGTTTTGTTCACCCTTATTTGGTCTGAATTTGACCATAACTCAAGCAATACTGGTGCTAGCTCAGTTTGGCTGGTACCATTGGATAGCCCTGGCTTAGAGCTTCATTTTGAGTACCCATTTGATGGGGTTAAGCCTCTCCTTCTAGATTTTAGATGAGAGGTGAAAATTAAGGTTTATGCTCAGCAATGACTTTGAGCAGGAATAACTTTGTTATTTCTTGTCCTATGGTAATGGGACTTATATTTTCAGAAAGAGGTGAGTTTCCTCTTTCTTTTGATACCTTTTGAGCTAATTTGGCTCAGCTCCATGTTTTGGTGGTATTTTGGCTATACCATTGGTTTATGGTATTTTGGCTGTCATGCTTGTGCTCTGGTTTTGAGTCACAGGCTGACAGATTCAGAAGGAACAGAAACTCCCATACTGGGAATAAGCTCCTCAGAACTGCACAATGAATTCTTCAGTACAGTACAGAAGTCTTATGCCAAACACAAACAGTGTAGCATACTACTCCAACTCCTTCAACAGAAATACAGGAGCCCAGAACTGGAAACCCAGCTGGAGCAACCCTGGTTGAGGGCCTATAAGGACAATAAATTCTTCCTTATAGATGGCCTGCTCTACCACAGAGAAAAGCACACAAGTGCACTCACAGTGGTGGACAGAGACCACATCTCATTGATCCTACAAGAATGCCATGACTGCCCCTACATGGGACACATGAGTGAAGACAGGACCAGAGAGAGGGTAGCAAGCACAGCTTGGTGGCCCAAGTGGGAACAAGAGTTGAGTGAATACATCAACACTTGTGAAAGATGCCAAAAGGCAAATAGGAAACATGGGAAGAAGTATGGGTTACTTCAACACATAGAAGAACCCAAGCACCCATGGGAAACCATCAACATGGACTGGGTTACAGGACTTGTCCCAGGAGGCAAAGAAAACTATAATGCCTGTTTGATCATAGTTGATAGGTTCAGCAAGATCATGAGGTGTCTACAATGCCATAAAGAAGACACAGCCATGGATACTGCTCTTTTGGTTTGGAATAACATCATATCCACCTGTGGAGTCCCTAAGATCATCATTAGTGATAGGGACCCAAAATTCACATCTGAATTCTGGACTAACTTATATGACATGCTTGGCACCAAACTTGCTTTTTCCACAGCTTACCATCCACAAACAGATGGCCTAGCTGAAAGGATGATCCAAACAATGGAGGACATCCTCAGAAGATCCTGTGCCTATGGCATGGAATACAAGGACCATGAGGGATACACCCATGATTGGGTTACCCTCTTACCAGCAGTCCAACGGGCTTATAATACAAGCCAGAACTCCACCACAGGTAAAACACCTGCACTGGTGGAGAAAGGGTGGAACCCCCTGTTACCTGTGGATCACTTGAAGAAGAATCTTCTAACCATCCACCCCACAGCCAAAGACTTCCATGATATGTGGAAGAAAGCCTGTGATACTGCTGCCAAATGCATAGATGAGGCCAAAGAGTATAACAAGGAGAGGTGGGACAAATCACACATGGAACCTGACTTTAAGGAAGGGGACCAGGTGTTAGTGTCTACACTGAACTTTAACAATCTCAAGGGACCCAAGAAAGTGAGAGACTCATTTGTAGGGCCGTTCACTATCATTAAGTTGATAGGGAAGAATGCAGTAGAGGTCAAGCTCACTGAGGAGTTTTGCAGGAAACACCCAGTCTTTCCAGTGAGCTTGGTCAAACCATACTTCCAGATAGGGGAGGATAAATTCCCCTCCAGGAGGAATAATCCCACACCACAAGAGATAGTGGAAGTGGAGGACTCCCCTGGACCTGTGAGTAAGATCATCAGGGCCTGGAAGATCAGACTCAATGGGAAGGATCAGAGACAATACCTAGTCAGATTCAAGAACCAGACAGCAGATAAAGACAAATGGTTGGCAGAAGATGCCATACCGGATGGGAACCTTCATTTAAGGAGATTCAGAGCCTCTAGGAGGACTGAACAGTCTCATCAATGATGAGCCTTTTTTGGAGGGAGGGTATGTCAGCCTGTGACTCAAAACCAGAGCACAAGCATGACAGCCAAAATACCATAAACCAATGGTATAGCCAAGATACCACCAAAACATGGAGGTGAGCCAGATTAGCTCAAAAGGTATCAAAAGAAAGAGGAAACTCACCTCTTTCTGAAAATATAAGTCCCATCACCATAGGACAAGAAATAACAAAGTTATTCCTGCTCAAAGTTATTGCTGAGCATAAACCTTAAATTTCACCTCTCATCTAAAATCTAGAAGGAGAGGCTTAACCCCATCAAATGGGTAGTCAAAATGAAGCTCTAAGCCAGGGCTATCCAATGGTACCAGCCAAACTGAGCTAACACCAATATTACTGGAGTTATGGTCAATTTCAGGCCAAATAAGGGTGAACAAAACATTCATCTCTCATCTAACTTCTTCAGTTTTAGTGTGGGATACCTGAAGTGGGGTATCTTTAGAAAGAGCACAATCAGGGCTATCTGGTGGTGCCATCCACTCCTTCATATCTCAACTATAACAGAAGTTATGAGGCAAACAAGCTCAATACAGCTTTTTGCCCAAACCACGCCTATGTACAAAAAACCTTGTACATGGGATACCTTTGCCATATTTCATGATAACCATACCAAATTGGGTACCATTGTGTAGAGCCCATACAGGGCTATCAAATGAACCAGTTTTTAGGTTGATATCTCAAACGCTGACAGAGTTATGGCTGGTTTAAGGTCAAAATCCCACCTGCTGTCATATACAGCCTTACCATGGGATAATATCCCATAATCATGAATATTAGGTGTCAAATAGACAAAGAAGCATGTTTTTACTTCAATACCTCATATTTCAGCCAATCATGGGGTCCCATACAGTTTCTGTACAGCATTCTATGCGTCATACACGTCAGAATCAGGCTGTGAGGTCCCCAGATGACAATTTTCACCCTGTATTGGTGAGAACCGCCCAGATGTGGTTTCAAAACCACATCTGAGCCTAATACAGGGTATACAGGCTGTTTGCAAACCACAAGCCTGTCCTGGAGAGTGAAAAAATCTTCACTTCCTCTACGTGGAAAGGTCTAGCAGCCTTTCCACCTCAATTTCAGGATAAAAGGAGGGCTTTTCACAGCCAAAATCATCTCCTCATCCTGCTCTTGAATAACCTACGTAGTAAACTGTCAAAAACAGTTTTACTCTTGGTTAATAATCAGGTATAATTATAAATTTAATTATTGTAGTATTTTATTATTGTAACCCAACAGATAAAGCTGCACCCAGGGCTTTCAGCAGCGCTCACCACCACTATATCTCTATAGTAAAGCCCTTAAAATCTTAATTTAATCATCCATAATCAACTTTATTACCTTTTAAAACCACTTTTTACCGTGTCACAGTCATCTTTTTAGTTGTAAATAGCCTTATTACTTCTTCAACATAGACTCATCCCAACAAATCATGAAAGATTCATTATCAATCGCAATTAGTGACTAATTTCCCAGTTCATGAGTATCTTTATGGATAATGGAAACGATGTGTGAGAAAGGTTTTCAATGAGTGTGAGCATGAGAGAATGGTGGATCCACACTGCGCTGTTGTAATATGAATAGCCCTGTCAGCCTCTATAAAAAACTGTAAAAGCTCAGTCATTTACAGAAATGATTCTTTGAAAAAAGATGCACACAGATTTTTGTGTGAGTTTCAGTTTAAAACATAGCCTGATTTGTGCCATTTAAAAGCATCCCCACCAGCATTCCTAAATAGTGAGATATCACAGTTTAGCCCCTCTTGCATGCAAAATACAGCCCCACCAGTGTTGCTAAAGGCAAATTTCATTTAGCTCCATAGCTAAAAAAGGACCTTGGGTTTCCAGATCTGGAAACCCTCTAGCTCATGTGACACTAATCAATATGTGTGAAGCTTCTTTTTGAAATTTCCAAACCATCACTCAACAACCCCTACTCAATTATAAAAAAACTCTTTCTGTGAAAGTGAAAATTTGCCTCCCCAGATACCTACACTGAAAAATGGCACAGCACTTTGAGTAGGTATTCTGAAGAATGCAGGACCTATCTTGTCTTTTAGCTCCTCAGAATATAGAAATGCTTGTGGATATGCTCTAACATATTTGTAAGCCATTGGAAGCTCAATTAAGGCTCAGTAAGCTTCAGAGAATGTCAGCTTGAAATGTGTATGCCAATTTTTATGCAAGTGTGAGCATTTCAGATTATGGAGATGATCTGCCAGCACTGAATGATCCAGTTTTTTCTGTTAGCATGAATGTAATAAATTTTCATCTTGGACCATACTGCACTAATAGTTCTTTAAACCCATTAAGGTATAATAACCCAAAGAATGTAAATTCACTTACAAATTTCTTACCATTACTATGTGCTATAATAATGATGATGCATGAAGGTTTTTTACTTTAGGTTACTTATTTATGTGAAATATTTGATGATTGTTGTTGTGTTGACACATATGTGACATGGACCACAGCATTCACAGAAAATATTTAGACACTAAATTTACCCTAAATATATTGTATATTGAATGTAAGGTTTGCATATGAAGCTCTTGATAATAGTAACAAGTATCAAGAGTACTGTGACTTTCCTCAGTAGAAAATGAAATATAATTAGATATTATGACCACAAATTTATATAATTATTAAAAATAATTATATATAAGAAAAATGAATTTAATTATTATCAGATGATTTAATAATAGAAAAAATATTAATAATTATAATAAATTATAATTATTCTATTATTGTTATATTCACTGACAGTTATAACAATAGGAAGTGTAGAGCTCTTAATGAGACAATTACACATGGAGAATATTAATATTTATCCACTTATAAATAATATGAGAATATTATTCATAAAAGAGCTTATAAAAAACACTGTGTAGAGATAATTCTTATAGAAAAATTGTATAAAAAAAACTAATACTAGATAAAAAAATAGGGTGTTGGTAAACACACGTAAGCCCTTACATGTTTTTACCAAATTATGGCCAAAGCATGTAATTTTATGGTAAAAACACGTAAGTAACCTAATTTTTTTATAAAAATTCCTCAGGCTCATTTTTGAGAATTTTTAACATTTTTTTTGCCATATTTTTTCCAACATGGGATGTGAAGGTCCCAAAATTTTTTCAATTTTTTTTGCCCAATTTTTCTATTTTGGGCAATTTGTAAAATGGCCCATTTTTTTCGAAAAAATTCATTGAAAATGTTCCCACTTCTGAATTTCAATATTTTTTTTTTTAAAATGAAGGTGAGAATGTTGAGAATAATAAACCAGAAGCCCAACATTTTGGTATTTTTTTTTGCAAGAACATTTGTAGGCCCAAAAAGTCCATGTTTTTTTATGTTTTTTTGTTCATGTTTGTAATTAAATTGAGAATGCCATTTATGACATAAATTGAATTCAAAATTTAATTTATGATGAGTGGAAGTTAAAATTTGATTTTTGGCATTAACAGTGCCATTTATCACATCAAAAGTGGTGAGAAATGTAGTTTTGGTGTAGAAATAGGTCACAGGCTCCAGGTTCTGAATAATGAGGTTGAGTTGTTGTGTCAATTTTTAACTATAGGAATGTACTTGGAACTGATCTGAGACCTTACAAATAAGCTGGTGTTACTTTCAGATGGATTTTGGATGTGAATAATGACCAATGAGATCAAGCTTTCACATGAATATTCAATTATAGGTATGCCCCCTTTAAGTCATTTGGATTCTGACCAATAAGATGATGTTTTGAAAGTCTTTAAGTAATTTGTGACTTTTATATAAAAGAATTGGTCACCTTATATGACCTTTCTGTGCATTTTAATGTCCAACTTGTGGGTTAGGTTAAAGAAATTTAGTAAAAGAAAATATTTGATGTTTTTTTTCCTCCAAGGAATTTTTGATTATTATGCTGTTTTCCAAAAATTTCCATGTTCTTCTTCAAACTTCTACAAACATCATTTTTTCAATTTCCTTCAATGCGTCTTGAACCCATTATATTTTCTCTGCTTGAAGGTAGAGATCCACCTTGCCAACACACCAGGAAAAATCCTGACATTGCATTTGCAAAGTTGCGCTTTTTTTTAGTTTTTCAAACACTACAACATAACCTTCTGAGAATGCACTTCCTTTGTAGTTTGCTTTTATTTGCCTTAGAGTCAGCCCCTTGAATTGAATTTTACCCTTTGTATGCTTTGACTGAATGATAAAACATAGAAATGTTTTTAAAAAAACATGATCCTTTGTGTCATGATATTTAAATTTATTAGAACAATTTTTTATTTAATCTACTATTCTTTTTAAGTTGATAGGACCAAAAAAGTCAAAACATCCAACCGAGTTCTCAAGATACTGGGTTATCAATTATACTTCTTTATTAATCTCATTCTGATGAATGACATAATCAGTAGCTCATCCACCCTATAATGCCTGAAGATGCAAAAATTGAATCTATTAATAGTTAATTTTATTCAAAAAAGAAATTTGAAATTCAATATTATCATTAATAAGATTGTGGAATGGCTTAATAATTATAAGAAAGTGTGAACTTGTTTCATTAGTAAGGATTTTCAGTCATAAGAAGAGACAGAAATAGCCCAACAATTGGTATCTGATTGTTTTATTCAGAAACCACACTTGCATCAACTTAAATATTGATTGATTTTGAATTTTCTAATCAAGGTTTTTATTTAATTCTGCTTATTTAAAGTAAATTTTAAAATTTTGAAAGCTGTTGTTAAAGAGAATTGCAGATTCATACATTGAAAAAAGCATCCCACCCATGAGCAAAGTGATACTCAAAAGAGGTGAAGCATGCATGAGGTGATAATATTCAAAGACAAAACTTCTGTGACATTGAAACATCACATGGAAATCTCCTGCTAAATGCACACATTTTTGGTGTTTTGAGTCACTAAGCACTGAAATCCTTTGTTTCATGAAATCACAAGCTCACTTCAATCTTTCACCACAGCTTTTGAATACTCAAAAATTATTTTATTTCCGCTAAAACTATTTCCCACAGCAGAAGAATAACATAGAAGCTTTAATTCTTTTTTGATTTTAACCATCAAATTAAAAAAAGTGAGTGTTTCAAATTTTTCCTCAATTACACTTATCATTACTAGTCTGATGCAAAAAATTATTCCATCTTTTGAGTAATTCTATCCAATTTATCTAAATATTGATATAGGTCAGCTTGATCTATATAAGCATTCAATCTGTTTAATAAGGGATATTCATTATTGTATGATTTCAAAAATGTAATAGCACACCTCAACTTTGTTCTTTGTTGCAATCAATCATTTAAAGGAGTTTGGAATTTGGAAAATGACAAAGCTCAATGGCTGCACAGCAAAAATTAGCATATTAGTGTATCATGCTTTGAAAAAAAACCTTAGCTTGATACTCTATTTGTAGTACTCCCAATTGACACTGATCTATATGATTACCAAACCAAAAAGGCCAATGAAAAAAAAACTGATGAAAAAATAATTTATTTGATGAAATTGAAAAAAGGATATGTATTGATGAATATTGAGGAGAAAAATAATAGTTTTCTGAAGGATTAAAGGCTGTATTAAAACAATTTGAAGGGTGGAATGCAAGGGAAAAAAATTCAACCTACAGACAATTTAA
This sequence comes from Austropuccinia psidii, assembly GCA_023105745.1. NCBI lineage: Eukaryota > Fungi > Basidiomycota > Pucciniomycetes > Pucciniales > Sphaerophragmiaceae > Austropuccinia > Austropuccinia psidii. The sequence continues at coordinate 4,085,340 of JALGQZ010000014.1, forward strand.
TGTAGGGTACAGGGTAAGCTGAGTGGAATGGTGCATGCAACATCACTGTAACATCAGCACAAACTTTTGGCTGAAACTTCAGCCTTTTTCCTGGTGTGCAAGTAATATAAATATACTTTTCATTGATCAGTTTGGATATCTTACTTCCTCAAGAGCACTACCTGCCCTCTGATCTTGATTTTTCATATAAATCGTAAAATATTGCTCCTACATATTTTTCTTCAAAATATGACCATGGGCTATTTTTTGCAAAGATTCAATTTTTTTCTTTAATTAAAAGTTTTATTAATTAATATTCCTCTAATTTTATCTTCTTCACTAATTAAATTTTTTCTTTGTAATTATGATAATGGAGTATTTTTGGTAATATTTAATCTGTTATCTAAGGCAGGGAATATCAAATCCTCCTCTCCAATGAATGCTGTCCCCAGAATTCCCATTTAAAGCTGACCAATATTAATAAAATTGTGTGTGTTTATCAATTTCTTCTTCATCTAATAATGAAGCTTTAGCTCAAATTTCTTCACTGCTTTCATTCAATGATACTGAAATGGATTGAACTGTATTTCCTCTTGGATAAAACCTCTTGATGTGACTTGTTGAAAGTTTGATTCCAATTTAAAACAGTGCAGTTTTTTATGCTCATATGATCCATTATTTACTTTTGAAATTTCTCTATAGGGTCCACTACAACAGTTTTTCAAAAGTAAACCCTACTTTGATTCTAGTGTTTTGCTGTTAAATACTATCAAATCACCTAGTTAAAGTGGAGTTCTCAGCTTATGTGACATCCTACTGTCCAAGTATTCAATTGATTTGCTTCTTGACTCTCTCAGGATTTCTGATGCTTTCAATAATGTTTCCTCCTTTTCTGAAATTTGTATGGCTCTTTCTTCCAATGGCTCTTCTGTTGTTGATACTTTATTCCATTATATGGCTAGGTATTGGTTTGTTTCAAAATCAATTGGAAAAAAAGCCTTCTGAAAAGCTCTAGGCTCAATGGTGAGTATCCTTTTGTTATTTTTGATGGAATTATATCTCTCAAAGTCCCTATTTGTAAGTATTCTTCCCATTTTCAGCCATCTTCACCACACATTTTAACAAAAGAATATTTTAATTGCTTGTGGCCTCTTTCAGAAATTCCTTGTGATTCTTGGTAGTAAGCTATAGTTATTCTGATTCTTTTAGTTCTCTTCTAATATATGATACTTCATCCACCATTGCGTATTTTATATCTCCATACCTAAAACTCCATTCTGAGACTGTCAGGGTGAGTCTATATAGTAGCTATAAAATGTAGTTACAAGCTAGTATTATGACTGTGACACGTCAAAAACAAATAAGATTAAATCTTCAGGTCCTACTGCAACGTAGTAACAGTGGTGATGAGTCTATTGAGGACCTGGGTTGCAATACTATAGTATCTTTGACTGTAAAGAGGTACTACAATAATTATGTTCTAATTATATCTTTAATAATAATTCTAAGGACACTACTGATTGATAACAGTTTTGTCATGTAAGAATATGGGTAATAAGATAATAATGATGGGTTTTCAAGGAAAAAACCCTTCTTTTTATATCTCTCAAGACTGTCAAGAGTTATTAACTCTTCAAACGTCAGAGGAGTGAAAATTTTCACTCCAATGGTCAATCTGTGGTTCTGGATCATCAATTCTGACGTCAATAGAGGCAGAATTGTGGTTTTGGGACCACAAATGATCATTCTGGATCAATACAGGGTGAAAAAACTTTTCACCTGACACGTCAGCACTTGGATGACGCTGTTCTGGTGTCTGTATGATCAATAATGATCATTTTAGAGAGTTTATATCTTCATAAGTATATTATTTTAAGTATGAGAGCAATACTGTTTGATACAAGTTTGATACAGTCATGTATTGCTAGAAAAACCTTCCAATCAAGATATCTCAGTCAGTTCTTAAGATATCAAGAAACCAAGAGCACATAATTGAAGGGCTTAATGAGCTCTTCAATTTGGTATGCTTCATGTTTACCCTTCTTTAAAATAGCGAAAGTTATAAGGGTTTTAAGTTTTTGGATGTAATTTTGTACATCAGTATGAGGCTTCAAAAACTTCCATACCAGATATCTTCTCCAATTTAGAAGATATCTGTATTCTGATGATACAGTCTTGTAGGGCTTGATTAGCTCTACAGCTTGGTATACTACACTGTACAGTTGTATGAGTGTATGCCAAAGATACAGGGGTTTGTTTACCTTGCTGTTTTCAGAATATCTGTATTTTGGTTGTTAATCCTTTGAACCAAGATCCTTCAGTCAATTTAAGAGATAAAGAGGTCTAAGGTGTCTCAAATTAAAGCTCTTGTTTAGATCTTCAATTTGGTTATACTTTTGCACAGTTTTGTACAAGCCCTCTTTGACTTTCAGGGGGGTCTTGGTTTTAAAATAAAGGTCATATGATATCTCCAGTTGTAGTGGTGTTACAGAAACATGGATGATACCATTGTGTGGCTCTCTATGTGAGCTTTAAGAAAAATACCATTTTGGTATATGCTAAGTTAAATATGCATAAGTTAGATGAGAGGTGAAAATAAGGGTTTTGACTTGTTTATTCTCCTCTAGGTTTCCTTATTCTGTTTGGATAAGGTTGGTGTTTTGATTTAAGAGGAGTTTTTCCTCTTATTTATTACCTGTATTGACTATGTTTGTTCAATACTTGTCATACCATTATTTATGGTATGTTGGATGTCATGCTAGTGCTCTGTTTTGAGTCACAGGCTGACATACCCTCCCTCAAAAGAAGGCTCATCATTGATGAGACTCTTCAGCCCTTCTGGAGGCTCTGAATCTTCTGAGGTGTATTTGTCCATCTGGGATTTATTTCTCAGTTAACCATTTATCATTATCTGCTGGTTGATTCTTAAATCTAACCAGATATTGCCTGTTGTCTTTCCCATTAATTCTTATTTTCCTGGCTTTAATGATCTTTTTCACTGGTCCAGGTGAGTCATCTTCCTCTACCAATCTTTCATGGGTGACTGTCTTCTTTCTGTCAGGGAATTTCTCCTCATCTGTCTGGTGATAAGGTTTGACCAGGCTCACAGGGAAAACTGGGTGTTTCCTAGAAACCTTCTTGGTCAGGTTGACTTCTACTGCATTCTTTCCTATTAATTTAATAATGGTGAATGGTCCTATGAATGAGTCTCTCATCTTCTTGGGTCCTCTTAGATTGTTGAAGTTAAGAGTTGAGATTAGAACTTGGTCTCCTTCCTTGAAATCAGGTTCTTTGTGACTTTTATCATATCTCTGTTTGTTGTATAATTTAGCTTCAGCCACACATTGTTCTTCTTTTTCACAGGCAGTTTTCCACATTGTGTGGAAGTCTTTAGCTGTGGGGTGTACTGAGAGGAGGTTCTTCTTCAAGTAGTCTACTGGAAGTAGTGGGTTCCATCCTTTCTCTAATGTGGCAGGGGCTTTTCCTGTCACTGAGTGTATACTTGTGTTTTATGCCAATTGTACAGCTGGTAGGAGGGTTACCCAGTCATGGGTATATCCCTCATTGTCTTTATATTCCATGCCATATGCACAAAATCTGCTAATGATGTCTTCTAATGTTTGAATCATTCTTTCTGCTAGACCATCTGTTTGTGGATGGTAAGCTGTGGAGAATGCTAGTTTGGTTCCCAGCATCTCATATAGATTAGTCCAAAATTCTGATGTGAATTTAGGGTCTCTGTCACTAATTATAATTCTTGGAACTCCACAGTTTGCTATCACATTGTTCCAGAAGAATATTGCTGTGTCCATTGCTGTGTCCTCTTTGTGACAGGGGAGACATCTCACACTCTTGCTGTACCTGTCTACTACTACTAGGAATGCATTAAAGCTGTCTTTCCCTCCAGGGACCAGGCCTGTCACCCAATCCATGTTTATTATTTCCCAGGGGTGTTTGGGCTCCTCTATACTCTGGAGTAATCCATATCTTTTGCCATGACCTTTGTTGGCTTTTTGGCATCTGGTACAAGTGTTGATATATTCACTCAAGTCTTGTTCCCACTTTGGCCACCAAGCTGTGCTAAAGACTCTTTCTTTAGTTCTTTCTTCACTCATATGTCCCATGTATGGGCAGTCATGGCATTCCTGTAGTATCAGGGAAATATGTTCTCTATTTATTATTACCAGGGCACTTGTGTGTTTTTCCCTATGGTATAGTAGATCATCTATCAGAAAAAATCTATTCTCCTTAAAGTTTTTGAGCCATGGCTCTTCCAATTGGCCCTCTAGTTCAGGACTCCTGTACTTTTGTTTTAATTGTTGTATCAATATACTACACTGTTTGTGTTTATTGTATGATGATTGTACTATACTAAGGAACCCTGTATCCAGATTAGAGGAGCTGATTCCCAATATGGGTATCTCTTTGCTCTCCCTATAGCTCTGTGCTGGGTTTGATGGGTCATTCCCTAATGCCCAGTTTGATAGTTTGAAGTTATTTCTTCTATCTATCTCCATGCATTGTATGGGTATTTTGGCCCCATTTTCTGAGTCATATGCTGGATTCTCTTGGTCATTCTTGAGTGGCCACCTGCTGAGACCATCTGCATTAGTATGACTTTTCCCTTCTTTATAGATAATAGTCATATTCCCTCTGTATTCTTGTATGGCTATTTGCCACCTGAGCATGTGTCTGTTTGTTCTCTTCATGTTCAACAGTGATTTGAGGGCTGTGCAATCAGTAAAAACTTCAAATACTGCTCCTTCTAAGTAGTAATGGAGTTTTCTAATGCCCATACCAAACAGTAACATTCTGTCTGAGTGGCTCCATATCTGGCTTCTGAGTCTTTCAGTTGTCTTGATATATAGCAAATTACTCCTTCTTTGGATATTCCATCCACTAGTTGCCTCTGGTGTAGTGCTGATCCTAGTCCTTGGCTAAATACTGCATCTATATATAGCTTGAATGGTAGTTCAAAATCAGGCATCATTAGGACAGGGGCATTGGTCATTTCATATTTGATCTTCTCAAATGCATCTCTTCTTTCTTTGGTAATTTCAAAGACTACATCTTTTGAGCACAGTTTGTATAGGCTACTTGTGATGTGTGCAAAGTCTTTTATGTGGCTCCTGTAGTAACTAGCAAAGCCCAAGAAAGATTGCATTTCTTTAATTTTCTTTGGTACTGGTTTCTTCAGTACTGCAGCAACTTTATTTTGGTCTATGGCTAGACTTAAACCTGAAACTTTGTGTCCTAGGGCTAGCAGTTCTTGCTGTCCAAAGTTACATTTTTTAAGAGATATTTTCATGTTGATTGGCGTACATCTTCCCAATATTTTATCAATTTTCCTCACATGGTCTTCCCATGTTTCTGAGTATATTATGATATCATCAATGTACACTACCATCCACCCTTCCATTATTTCATCTTGAAATATGGTATCCATCATCCTCTGAAAATGGGCTGGTGCATTCTTAATGCCAAATGGCATTCTAGTATATTCATATATGCCCATATGGAATATAATTCTTAGCAATTTGATTGAATCTGGTTTCACCCCATTCTGGTGGAAGCCTTTCATGCAATCCATTTTTGTAATAAACTTGGCTTTTGCTAGCTTATCTAGTGCATGTGGTATCCTTGGGATGGGGTACCTATCTGCTTTGGTGTAATTATTCAACGCCCTGAAGTCCCCACATAGTCTGGATTTACCATCATGCCAAGTTATAAGGACTGGTGTAGTGACTTCTACTATCTCATTGTGTCCTATTTTCCTTATTACCCCCATTTCTAGGAGTTCATTGATATGTTTCTCAATTTCTTTCCTAGTTTCCATGCTGGCTAGGTATGGTGGTCTCCTAAGCATAGGTGGATATGGTCTTTCTACATCCAGATATAATTCTATATCATGTCCTTTGATTTTTCCTAGTGGTTCATCTCCTATTGCAAAAGCTCCTCTATGCTTCCACAATACTTTCAGTAAGCTGAGTTTCATTTTACTGGTGAGTTGAGTGCCATATTGGGCTTCTTTGAATTATTCAACTAGTTCTTTCAGTGTGTTATCATTTGTTATATGATTTATGTCAAAGGAAAATTTGTTGTCTTTGTTTGTACCTATGGTAAGATATCTATTTTTACTATTGCAAATGTCCATACCATACATTCTTTGGTACTCTGTACCTAGTAAGAATCCTTGTACATGTGCATTCTTCAGAACTACAAATTCAGGCTCTAGTCTGATATTTCCTTTTTGGTGTGGGATAATTATCTTTTTGATTATTGTCCCCAGTGAGTGCATTTTGCCTGATGCACTTTTAAAGTTTCTAGCCTTTGTTGGGATTATATCCTCTTCCCATTTGGGGAAGTGTTGTTTTAAGTATTCTTTTGCCACTATGGAGCAACTTGCTCCTGTGTAAATGATCATTGGATGTTTACAGTTCTCAATGTAAACTGTCAATTTTGTAGGTGTTCCATGAATGAATCCCATCCCTCTATTTGGGGTTACCAGGAATGTTTGTGCATTCTGTGTGTGCTTACAGAGCTCTTTGTCTGTTATTATTTGTGGTATTCCTGAATCTAATTCAATGTCTTGTATGTCAAGTGAACTTTCTTCATTGCATTCCACTATGTATTCTTCTATGGTATCAGGTTCACTTTGTGATTCTGCTCTCATACTATTTCCCATACTGTCAGAATCAGATTTGTCACCTGTTTGTTCTTCTGATTCTTCATGAATTGCATATGTTTTCTTTTTTGGTTTTGTGCAATTGTTGGCATAGCGGTCTGGTGATCCACAGTTGTGGCACACATATTTCTTTTTTGGGGGTTCTTTCCCTTTCTCTTTGTTTGTTTCTTTAGCTTCAGACTTCTTGTCTTTGAACTTTGGTTTATAGGATGTGTACCTTCCTATGGAGGTTTTTTTCCTCACATCTTGTATGATATTTGCTATGTCATCAATGCTGCTGATGTTGTTGCATCTGCATTTGACTGCATGTTCTAGATCTCCTGGTAATTTCGTTAGGAGTTTATGGTTTCTCATTTCTATTGTCATATTGGGATCAATAGATTTTAGCCTTCTTCTTTGTTTGAGGCACCATTCATATGGGTCTTTTTCTGTGGAGTATCTATCACTTTCAAAGGACATGGTCTTTTGCCAGATCCAGCTACCATTGCTATACTTTTGTATAATCTGGTTCCTCCACCATGGCCAGCTTTTCCTGCCATGTATTTCTTTCATCTCAGTATAACATATGTTTGCATGGCCTCTGAATGCTGTGTTAAGTCTTGTTGTGATCCAGTAGTCTGGTACCTTTGGGACATCAACAAAGAGTCCATCAATATAGTCAATGATTTCCATATGGTCATATTCCCCAATTCCTGAGAACTTTGGCCAGTTTGCTACTTCTGGTAACTGTTTTAGTGCCTGCTTCTCTGAATAGCTGAGATTTTCCCCATCTTGGTACATTGACTCTGATCTTGACTTTGGAATCTGATATTCAGGTTCCTGGTCATAGTCTTTATCCTCTTCTTTCAATTTTGTAGAGGTAGTGGGTTGACCTTGTGTTGGAGGGTATTGATTGTCTTCTCTGTCATAGAGGTAATCAATTTCTTTATCAAAGCTATCCTGTTGCTGCTGGATACTCCTCATATCTCTCCTCACAGTTTGTTGTTCTTCCAGAATTGAATTCAACTGTCTGTTAGTTTTTTCAAATTCTGTCCAAATTTTGGCAAGATTTGTATTCAAGTCTTTTATGACTGTTGCTTGGAAAGCATTTTCTTCTTTTAATGTTTCCACTTCTGTCCTCATTTTTCCTGAGGTTTCATGTGTCCAATCCATGAATTGGGCCAATTTGGTCCATGTGAATTTGTTTTTAAACTCATGAGTGTGGATTGTAGTCTCAGTTATTAATTCTGGATCAATTGAGTCAGAACTACCAAAACTATTTGTAAGTAAAACTATTTCTTGCTGTTGTGTACTTCTTGGACTAAGTCCATCAGCTTTTTCATCAATGGGTCTGCTTCCTTCTTTCTCTGGTTGAAAGAAGTTTTGTTTCTCCCTTGGGCTCCTTTTCTCCTGTTGGAAACTACCTGGAATGGTTGGGGAGCCTTGAATGAAGTTTCCTTTGGCTTGTAAGGCCTGGAACTGCTGGATTGTTGTGGGGAAGATGGAACTTCTCCTTCCATTTCTGGGGGTGCCTGAATCTGACTGGGCTCTTCCTTGTGCCCAGATCTCTCTATGGCTTGTATGGCTGCCTGGCTCTCTTTGATTCTGATTGCTCTTTCTTCTAAGAGTTTGAAATTCTTGTTGGGATTCCAACCTTGCATTTCTGTCATAAGTTCCACCCAAGCCATTTGATTGAGACAGATCTTCTGAGTTGTTATCCCCACTTCTGCCCATGATTCTGCCATAGTGAACATTTTGTTGTTTATGCTCCATGTGAAGAGGTCTTTCAGGAATTGGTGTATTTGGAGGACCTGTTCTGCATATGTCCAATCTCCTGGTTGGACTTCTGGGTTGAATTTGATTTGGAATAAGACCTTGGGTAGGAGTTCCCTGATGGTAAGTCCTTTGCTGGTCATTTGCTCCAGTTCTTCTTCCTCTGTGTCTTCTTGGCCAGTGTTCTGGTTGATTTCTTGGGAATCCAAGATCTCTAAGAAGTGGAGGTGTCATGTTAACAATGTTAAAAAATGACAGACAATAAAAAATGTTGTATGTTTCAAGGTTTATTTACCTTTAGCCGGCCCTTGTACAAATTTATGATCTATACTCTTTGTCAATTTGCCTTTAGAGTTTACAACTGGGTTGATAACAGTGACTTTCTGTTTTTCAATTTGTTTTGGTGATCCAACTGGTTTTGTTGGAGCTTTTCTGGGTCTTTTGGCCCTTGGCACGGCTATTGGTGTCCACTCTTTTGAGTTGATTGTCATTTCACTGTGTCTTTTCTGCTTGCCCTTGGTTTTTGGCAGCACCTCTCTGTCTTCTGAGGCTGTCACAGATGGATTTCCTTGTGACTGGGTTTCTAATGGAATATAGTCTTTTTCCACTATTCAGAAAAGATTTTTCAAATTGTATATCAGTATTTTATGATAAACAAAATGATTTTATTCAATTCTACTGTTATTTTTCAAACTTTTAAGTATTTTTATTATAATATGTTGTTTTTTTCTTTTTTATATGTTTTTATTGAAAAATAACAGCTGTTGAGTTTTTCACTTATGTTTTATAAGTGAAAACTGTAATATCCAAGTGTTTTGTGAATGATTCACTTGGATATTATTGTGTTTTTATATAAAAATGTCAAATTTATTAAATTATAATAAATTTGATTTGTTATTCTAAATATTATAAATAATATTTATTTTAACACTTGATTTTTGATTAAAAATATCAATCAATTACAAGTTTTGACGTCAATTTGCATGATGTCTTGTTTTAAAGGAAATACTTAATTAAAATATTTCTTATAAATAATAAAAAAATATTTTATTATTTAATATTTATTAATTATTTATTAAGAAATGTTTTTATATTAATTTTCACGCACCTTGGTGAAAAATAATAGTAAAAAGAAGTAATATACTGTTTGTATATTATTATTTATATTGAAATTTAAATAATACTGTTGTATTATTATCAATTTCGTGAAAATTATTGCAATATAATGAAATAAAGAGGACTTGTACTCTTACTCTCAACAAAAATATTTGTAATATATATTTTTGGAGAAAAAAAATTTGTGTATATAATATATGATGCTATATTATATATAAAAAATGATAATAATAGAAAATAAGACAAATTAGAAATTTTACTCACTGTTAGTAAAATACCTTTTAAATAACTGGATTTTTACGCCTAATTCAGTTCAAAACACGTCCAATAAGGTTGAAAAACCATGGCCAGGCCCCCAAAATGTCAGGTCGAGTCTATATAGTAGCTATAAAATGTAGTTACAAGCTAGTATTATGACTGTGACACGTCAAAAACAAATAAGATTAAATCTTCAGGGCCTACTGCAACGTGGTAACAGTGGTGATGAGTCTATTGAGGACCTGGGTTGCAATAATCTGATATCTTTGACTGTAAAGAGGTACTACAATAATTATGTTCTAATTACATCTTTAATCATAATTCTAAGGACACTACTGATTGATAACAGTTTTGTCATGTAAGAATATGGGTAATAAGATAATAATGATGGGTTTTCAAGGAAAAAACCCTTCTTTTTATATCTTTCAAGACTGTCAAGAGTTATTAGCTCTTCACACGTCAGAGGAGTGAGAATGTTCACTCCAATGGTCAATCTGTGGTTCTGGATCATCAATTCTGATGTCAATAGAGGCAGAATTGTGGTTTTGGGACCACAAATGATCATTCTGGATCAATACAGGGTGAAAAACTTTTCACCTGCCACGTCAGCACTTGGATGACGTTGTTCTGGTGTCTGTATGATCAATAATTATGATTTTAGAGAGGTTATATCTTCATAAGTATATTATTTTAAGTATGAGAGCAATACTGTTTGATACAAGTTTGATACAGTCATGTATTGCTAGAAAAACCTTCCAATCAAGATATCTCAGTCAGTTCTTAAGATATCAAGAAACCAAGAGCACATAATTGAAGGGCTTAATGAGCTCTTCAATTTTGTATGATTCATTTTTAACCTTCTTTAAAATAGCAAAAGCTATAAGGGTTTTAAGGTTTTGGATGTAATTTTGTACATCAGTATGAGGATTCAAAAACTTCCATACCAGATATCTTCTCCAATTTGGAAGATATCTGTATTCTGATGATACAGTCTTGTAGGGCTTGATTAGCTCTACAGTTTGGTATATTACACTGTACAGTTGTATGAGTGTATGCCAAAGATACAGGGGTTTGTTTACCTTGCTGTTTTAAGAATATCTGTATTTTTGGTTGTTATACCTTTGAACCAAGATCCTTCAGTCAATTTAAGAGATACAGAGGTCTAAGGTGTCTCAAATTAAAGCTCTTGTTTAGATCTTTTATTTGGTTATACTTTTGTAAAGTTTTGTACAAGCCCTCTTTGACTTTCAGGGTGGTCTTGGTTTTAAAATAAAGGTCATATGATATCTCCAGTTGTAGTGGTGTTACAGCAACATGGATGATACCATTGTGTGTCTCTCTATGTGAGCTTTAAGAAAAATACAATTTTGGTATATGCTAAGTTAAATATGCATAAGTTAGATGAGAGGTGAAAATAAGGGTTTTGACTTGGTTTTCTCCTCTAGGTTTCCTTATTCTGTTTGGATAAGGTTGGTGTTTTAATTCAAGAGGAGTTTTTCCTCTTATTTACTACCTGTATTGACTATGTTTGTTCAATACTTGTCATACCATTATTTATGGTATGTTGGATGTCATGCTAGTGCTCTGTTTTGAGTCACAGGCTGACAGAGACCAATTCTGTAGCTAGCCTTGTTAATAGCACAGTTTATTGCCAACATGAAAATTCCTCTCTTACTAACCCTAAGTATTTCAATTTTCCTTCCAAAATATGCACTGAATCCATGATGACTCTTTCAAATAAAGTGGTTGAAAAAGATATATTCCCTTCTTCTTTTTGTTGGAAATGACTCCTTTTATGACACTATTGACATGATTTAAAAACTTTTTTGACTATCCCCTTCATTCCTAACCACCAATATCTTCTCTGTATTCTTCTTCATGTTTTGTTTTCCCCTCTATTGCCCAATTATTTGTGCATTTTCTTAAGAATGTGTTCCTGAGATTTTGAATTTTATACAAGTATTTGTGGATTTTCTTTATTTCATCTTTTAAGCTACCCTTCTTTGTCAGGATGATACTATGATAAAGGTATAACTAGGCTAATTACAACTTTAACTGTGTATGTGACACGGTAGAAAATAATTTAAAAAAGATTTATAAGGGTTTTATAATAAAATAAAAGGGTTCTACTATTGAGGAATAGTGGTGGTGAGCGCTATTGAGAACCCTGGGTGCAGGCTTTATCTGTTGGATTACAATAATAGAGTCTACAATAATTAAGATTATAATTATACCTGATTATTAACCAAGAGTAAAACTGTTTTTGACAGTTTACTACGTAGGTTATTCAAGAGCAGGATGAGGAAAGGTTTTTGGCTGTAAAAAGCCCTCCTTTTATCCTGAAATTGAGGTGGAAAGGCTGCTAGACCTTTCCACGTAGAGGAAGTGAAGATTTTTCACTCTCCAGGACTGGCTTGTGGTTTGCAAACAGCCTGTATACCCTGTATTGGGCTCAGATGTGGTTTTGAAACCACATCTGGGCAGTTTTCACCAATACAGGGTGAAAATTTTCATCTGGGGACCTCACAGCCTAATTCTGACGTGTATGACGCGTAGAATGCTGTACAGAAGCTGTATGGGACCCCAGTATTGACTGACATATGAGGTATTGAAGTAAAAACATGCTTCTGCGTCTATTTGACACCTCATATTCATGATTATGGGGTGTTATCCCATGGTAAGGCTGTATATGACAGCAGGTGGGATTTTGACCTTAAAATGTTCATAACTCTGTCAGTTTTTGAAATATCAAGCTCAAAGTTGGTTCATTGAATAGCTCTATATGTGCTCTACACAACGGTACCCAACTTGACATGTTTATCATTAGATATGACAAAGTTGTCCCATGTACAAGTATTTTTGTACATTGGCATGGTTTGGGCAAAAAGCTGTATTGAGCTTGTTTGGCCAATAACTTCTGTTGTAGTTAAGTTATGAGGAAATGGATGGCACCATGAGATAGCCCTGATTGTGCCCTTTCCAAAAAGACCCCACTTTAAGTATCTCACACTAAAACTGTAAAAGCTAGATGAGAGGTGAATGTTTTGTTCACCCTTATTTGGTCTGAATTTGACCATAACTCAAGTAATACTGGTGCTAGCTCAGTTTGGCTGGTACCATTGGATAGCCCTGGCTTAGAGCTTCATTTTGAGTATCCATTTGATGGGGTTAAGCCTCTCCTTCTAGGTATTAGATGAGAGGTGAAAATTAAGGTTTATGCTCAGCAATAACTTTGAGCAGGAATAACTTTGTTATTTCTTGTCCTATGGTGATGGGACTTATATTTTCAGAAAGGGGTGAGTTTCCTCTTTCTTTTGATACCTTCTGAGCTAATTTGGCTCAGTTCCATGTTTTGGTGGTATCTTGGCTATACCATTGGTTTATGGTATTTTGGCTGTCATGCTTGTGCTCTGGTTTTGAGTCACAGGCTGACATACCCTCCCTCTAAAAAAGGCTCATCCTTGATGAGACTGTTCAGTCCTCCTAGAGGCTCTGAATCTCCTTAAATGAAGGTTCCCATCTGGTATGGAATCCTCTGCCAACCATTTGTCTTTGTCAGCTGTCTGGTTCTTGAATCTGACTAGATATTGTCTCTGATCTTTCCCATTAAGTCTGATTTTTCTGGCCCTGATGATTTTACTCACAGGTCCAGGAGAGTCTTCTACTTCCACTATTTCTGGTGGAGTGGTGTTCTTCTTCCTGGAGGGGAATTTCTCCTCCTCTGTTTGGAAGTATGGTTTCACCAGGCTCACTGGGAAGACTGGGTGTTTCCTAGAAAATTCCTCAGTGAGCTTGACCTCTACTGCATTCTTCCCTATCAACTTAATGATAGTGAAGGGCCCTACAAATGAGTCTCTCATTTTCTTGGGTCCTTTGAGATTGTTAAAGTTCAGTGTAGACACTAACACCTGGTCCCCTTCCTTGAAGTCAGGTTCCATATGTGATTTGTCCCACCTTTGCTTATTATACTCTTTGGCCTCAGCTATGCATTTGGCAGCAGTATCACAGGCTTTCTTCCACATATAATGGAAGTCTTTGGCTGTGGGGTGGATGGTCAGAAGGTTTTTCTTCAAGTGATCCACAGGTAACATGGGATTCCACCCTTTCTCTACCAGTGCAGGTGTTTTTCCTGTAGTAGAGTGTTGGCTTGTGTTATAAGCCAGTTGGACTGCTGGTAAGAGGGTGACCCAATCATTGGTATATCCCTCATGGTCCTTGTATTCCATGCCATAGGCACAGAACCTCCTGAGGATGTCCTCCATTGTTTGGATCATCCTCTCAGCTAGGCCATCTGTTTGTGGATGGTAAGCTGTGGAAAAAGCAAGCTTGGTGCCTAGCATGTCATATAAATTGGTCCAAAATTCAGATGTGAATTTTGGGTCCCTATCACTAATTATGATCTTAGGGACTCCACAGGTGGATATGATGTTATTCCAAAATAACAGAGCAGTGTCCATGGCTGTGTCCTCTTTATGGCATGGTAGACATCTCATGCTCTTGCTGAACCTATCAACTATGATTAGGCAGGCATTGTAGTTTTCTTTTCCTCCTGGGACAAGTCCTGTGACCCAGTCCATGTTGATGGTTTCCCATGGGTGTTTGGGTTCTTCTATGTGTTGAAGTAACCCATATTTCTTCCCATGTTTTCTATTTGCCTTTTGGCATCTTTCACAAGTGTTGATGTATTCACTCAACTCTTGCTCCCACTTGGGCCACCAAGCTGTGCTTGCTACCCTCTCTTTAGTCCTGTCCTCACTCATGTGTCCCATATAGGGGCAATCATGGCATTCCTGCAGGATTAAAGAGATGTGGTTTCTGTCTATCACTGTGAGTGCACTGGTGTGCTTTTCTCTGTGATAAATCAGGCCATGTATAAGGAAGAATTTATTGTCCTTATAGGCCCTCAACCAGGGTTCCTCCAGCTGGGTTTCCAGTTCTGGGCTCCTGTATTTTTGTTGAAGGAGTTGGAGTAGTATGCTACACTGTTTGTGTTTAGCATAAGATTTCAGTACTGCATTGAAAAATTCATTGTGCAGTTCTGAGGAACTTATTCCCAGTATGGGGGTTTCTGTCCCTTCTGAATCAGTGTTTCCACTGTCAAGGGTACCACTCCCTGGTGCCCATTCAGAGAATCTGAAGTTTTTCTTCCTATTTATTTCCATAAAATGGATAGGAATTTTTGCAGCAACTTCAGGGTCATAAACTGGATTGCTTTTGACATTGTCCAGTGGCCATCTGCTAAGGCCATCTGCATTGGTATGGCTTTTACCTTCCTTGTATATGATGGTCATGTTCCCTCTATACTCCTGGATGGCTATTTGCCATCTCAACATGTGTCTATTGGTAGTCTTCATGTTTAGTAAAGACTTCAAGGCTGTGCAGTCTGTGTAGACTTCAAAGACTGCACCCTCCAAATAATAATGGAGTTTTTCTAGAGCCCAGACTAGACATAGACATTCTGTCTGGGTGGCCCCATACCTGGCTTCTGAATCTTTCAGCTGCCTGGAGATGTAACATATTACACCTTCTCTTGGTTCACCATCCACAATTTGTCTTTGGTGAAGGGCTGCTCCTAGGCCTTGACTGCATGCTGCATCTATATATAACTTGAATGGTAGTTCAAAGTCAGGTAAGATAAGCACAGGTGCATTAGTCAGTTCATATTTGATCCTCTCATATGCATCCCTTCTTTCCTTGGTAATTTCAAAAACTACATTCTTTGAGCATAACTTGTATAAACTACTAGTTATGTGGGCAAAGTTTTTGATGTGGTTTCTATAGTAGCTGGCAAACCCAAGGAAAGATTGCATCTCTTTGATGTTCTTTGGTACTGGCTTTTGCAGTACTGCTGCTACTTTGTTCTGGTCAATTGCCAGACTAAGGCCTGAGACTTTATGTCCTAGAGCTAGTAGCTCTTGTTGGCCAAAATTAAACTTTTTAAGTGAAATTTTCAGATTGATGGGTGTACATTTACTTAGCACTCTGTCTATGTATTGTACATGGTCTTCCCATGTCCCTGAGTATATAATGATATCATCAATATATACTACCATCCAGCCTTCCATTATTTCTTCTTGAAATATGGTGTACATCATCCTTTGGAAGTGGGCTGGTGCATTCTTGATGCCAAATGGCATCCTGGTGTACTCATATATGCCCATATGGCATATAATTCTGAGTAATTTCATGGAGTTTGGTTTAACTCCATTTTGGTGGAAGCCCTTCATACAATCCATCTTGGTTATGTATTTGGCTTTGGCCAATTTATCCAAGGCATGAGGTATCCTTGGTATAGGATACCTGTCTGCTTTTGTGTAGTTGTTCAGGGCTCTGAAGTCTCCACACAATCTAGACTTGCCATCATGCCAGGTGATCAGGACAGGAGTGGTGATTTCCACTATTTCATTGTGTCCTATCTTCCTGATGACATCAATGTCCAGGAGTTCATTGATGTGTTTCTCAATCTCTTTCCTGGTCTCCAGACTTGCTGGGTAAGGAGGTCTCCTTAACATGGGTGGGTAAGGCCTTTCCACATCCAGATGTAGTTCTATATCATGGCCTTTGATCTTGCCTAATGGTTCTTCACCAATGGCAAATGCTGGTCTATTCTTCCTCAGCATCTTTAGTAAACTTAGCTTTTCTTTACTGGTGAGGGCAGTGCTAAACTGTCCCTCTCTGAATTCTTTCAGAAGTTCTTCCAGTGGGTCCTGAGAAGATATCTGGTATATATCAAGAGAAAATTTCTTTTCCTTGTTAGTACCAATGGTAATATGCCTATTTTTACTATTGTAAATATCTATGCCATACATCCTCTGGTAATCTGTTCCCAGTAAAAACCCTTGGATGTGGGCATCTTCAAGCACTACAAACTCTGGGTTGAGTCTGATATTACCTTTTCTGTGGGGTATAATTATCTCTTTGATAATTGTCCCAATAGAGGTCATCTTTCCAGATGCACTCTTAAAGTTCTTTGCCCTGGTGGGCAAGAGTTCTTTTTCCCAGTTTGGGAAGTGGTTATCCAGATAATTCCTGGCCACTATGGAGCAGTGTGCTCCACTGTCAATGATCAGTGGATGCTGAGCTTTGTCAATACATACAGTCATTTTTGTGGCTGTTCCATGTATATATGCCATTCCTTTGGTTGGTGTAACCAGGAATGTTTGTGCATCTTGTGTATGTTTACACAAGTTCTTGTTTGCAGTGTCTTGTGGCATGCCTGCTTCCAACTGTATATCCTGGATTTCTAGTGGGGTTTCCTCTTGGTATTCCACTAGAAATTCCTCTCTTGGGTCTTGATCCTCATCAGATGGTTCTCTAATGGCATCACCCATAGAGTCTGATTCAGAATCCTCTGTTGGAGGTTCTTCTTCAGGGACTTTTTCTATAGCATAGACTTTCTTCTTTGCTTTTGGACAGTTGTTGGCATAGTGGTCTGTTGAACCACAACTGTGACAAGAATTCTTCTTCTTTGCCACTTCTGCCACTTTTTCTCTGGGTTTGTCTTTAAACTCCACCCTGAAAGGTTGTTTCTCTTTGAAACTACTGCTTCTATATGGGGTGAATTTCCCTATATTAGTCCTTTTCCTTATGTCTTGTAAGGTATTGGCTATATCATCTAGAGTGCAATTTTGGTTGCATCTGCACTTTACTGCATGCTCTAGTTCTCCTGGAAGTTGTGTCAGAAGTTTATGATTCCTCATTTGAATGTTCATTTGAGGATCAATGGCTTTAAGTCTTTTAGACTGTCTAAGACACCACTCATATGGATCTTTGTCCACAGAGTATTTGTCATTTTCAAATGACATGGTCTTTTGCCATATCCAAGTTCCATTACTGTACTTTTGGATTATTTGACTCTTCCACCATGGCCAATTTCTTCTGCCATAGATTTCTTTCATTTCAGTGTACCATATACTTGCATGACCTTTAAATGCAGTATTCAGTCTAGCAGTAATCCAGTAATCTGGTATGCTTGGTACATCAATGAAGAGTCCATCAATATAATCTATGAGTTCCATATGATCATATTCTCCTGATCCAGAGAATTTGGGCCAGCTTGAGGCCTCAGGAAGCTGTTTCAAGGCTTCCTTCTCTGAATAAGACATGCCATCTCCATCCTGGTATTGTGATGGAGATCTTGCCTTATTCAACAACATGGCATCTGGTTTGATGTCATCTGGTTGATATGGATTCTCCATAGCTTGGCCTTGTGGTTGGGGCTTTAAGCTATGGTAGGCATCAAACAATTTGTTGATGTCTTGGTTCAGACACTCCCTGTCCCTGCTACTATGGTGTTGTTCTTCAGAGACTTGGTTCAGTCTCTTGTTGGTTTCTTCAGAGGCTTTGCTCAGTTGAGCATATCCTTCCTGAAGGCTTTTAACTATCTGCTCCAATGAGGCTTGAGTTTTTCTCATCCTCTCTTGGGCAGCTGCAAATTCTGTAACCTGCTTTGCAGATTGCTCAGCATATTGGGACATTTGTAACCACAGTGTGTCACTGTTGATGTTACTCTCAGATGTGATAATGTTATTTTCAGTCTGAGTGGGGGTAATGTTTCTATTACTAGGACTACTGATTCTAGAGTGGTTTACAACTACTTCTGGTTCTTGTGTACTTCTTTTACCAAATCTAACAGCTTCTGGATCATGGGGCCTGACTCTTTCCTCCTCTGGTTGAAGGAGGCTTTGTTTTTGCCCTTGTTGCCTTGTCTTCTCCTGGAAACTTCCTGGAATTGTGAAGAATGGTGACTCTTGGCCACTGATCTGCTGGTTTCTGAATGGTGTGAAGCCACTGGAGAGCTGATTTCGCATGCTCCTTGTGAACCTGAAGGAATCTGAGTAGGCCCTGTCTGGGTTAACTGTTCTTCTATAGCTTGGATAGTGGCTTGATTCTCCCTTATCCTCTGTGCCCTTGCCTCCAGGAGTCTGTGCTGCCTGGTAGGATTCCAACCCTTGGTGATTACCATAAGGTCTTTGAAGTCTATCTCTTTGAGACAGATCTTCTGGCAACTTGATCCCAGTTCTGCCCAGTGAGTTGCTAGGTTGAACCTCTTGTTGTCCATACTCCATTGAAACAAATCTTTGAGGAGTTGGTGGATTTGAAGAACTTGATCCATATCCTTCCAGTCCTCTGGTTTGAGGTTTCTGTTGAATTGGAGTGTGAATGGCAAGGTTGATATTATATCCCTCATTGTTTTGCCATCCACCACTGTGTCCAATGTGTCTTCTTTCAGGTCTTCTGGTTCTAGACATTCCTGCTCTATCCACTGGCTGTTTCCTTTGGAAGCCAAGGTCTCTGAGGTATGCAGGGGACATATCAGTGTTTGCAAGCAGTCAAAAACTTTATGTTCTTAGGGTATTTACCTTTGACTGTGCCTTGTACAAATTTGTTATCTGCTGATTTGGGCAGTTTGCCTTTGGAGGTTACAACTGGGTTAATAATTGTAATCTTCCCTGTACAAGTGGTTAAGGTTGGTTTACCTTGTATTGAAGCAGAGTTTCGTGGTTTTCTACTCCTCTGAGTGGCTATTGGTGTCCACTTCTTGGCTGTAATGAGGCCTTCACTAAGCCTTTTTCCTTTACCCTTGCTGCCCTCTGGTTCTGAGGGTGTCACTGGTGTGTTGGCCTGTGACTGGGTTTCAAGTGGGATGTAGTTTTCTTCCACTGAATCAAGACAGGAAAAAGAGGGCTTATGTCAGTTAAGACTTCTTAAAAGGCTGGTTTTGCACGTCTAAGAATGGCCTCTGGGCTTGTATATTATTACAATATGCCCTTGTATGATGACAGTGTAATTGAATTAACAATTTCACGTCAAAAATACAGCTTATGGTGCCCTGTCACACTGTTTGTGTGCCAGTATCCCACAGATACACTTGTGGTTTGCAAGTGTGCTCTGTAAAAGTGGTTTGTATACAAGTGTTATTGAATTAACAATACACTTGAACACGCCTCAACTGATGGTTTTTCAGTCAGAGGTGTCCTTATTCAGTCAAGAATACAGGACTGTATTGATGGCTTATGTGTTTTTATATACAAAACATGCCAAAAATAATCAAATTCAGTGGGTATTAGCCACGTGAATAATACTCTTTAAAATATGAGTATGTATAAAAAGAATAAATATATATAATATATATATTTAAACAAAGAAATTACGCCTAAAAAACATAAAAACAATGGTTAATAAGTCATAAAAAAGAGAAAAGACTTACTTTTAAGGTCCAAAAAGTCAAAAAAAAACACGGCCAGGCCCCCAAAATGTCAGTATGATACTATGATAAAGGTATAACTAGGCTAATTACAACTTTAACTGTGTATGTGACACGGTAGAAAATAATTTAAAAAAAAAATATAAGGGTTTTATAATAAAATAAAAGGGTTCTACTATTGAGGAATAGTGGTGGTGAGCGCTATTGAGAACCCTGGGTGCAGGCTTTATCTGTTGGATTACAATAATAGAGTATACAATAATTAAGATTATAATTATACCTGATTATTAACCAAGAGTAAAACTGTTTTTGACAGTTTACTACGTAGGTTATTCAAGAGCAGGATGAGGAAAGGTTTTTGGCTGTAAAAAGCCCTCCTTTTATCCTGAAATTGAGGTGGAAAGGCTGCTAGACCTTTCCACGTAGAGGAAGTGAAGATTTTTCACTCTCCAGGACTGGCTTGTGGTTTGCAAACAGCCTGTATACCCTGTATTGGGCTCAGATGTGGTTTTGAAACCACATCTGGGCAGTTTTCACCAATACAGGGTGAAAATTTTCATCTGGGGACCTCACAGCCTGATTCTGACGTGTATGACGCGTAGAATGCTGTACAGAAGCTGTATGGGACCCCAGTATTGACTGACATATGAGGTATTGAAGTAAAAACATGCTTCTGCGTCTATTTGACACCTCATATTCATGATTATGGGGTGTTATCCCATGGTAAGGCTGTATATGACAGCAGGTGGGATTTTGACCTTAAAATGTTCATAACTCTGTCAGTTTTTGAAATATCAAGCTCAAATTTGGTTCATTGAATAGCTCTATATGTGCTCTACACAACGGTACCCAACTTGACATGTTTATCATTAAATATGACAAAGTTATCCCATGTACAAGTATTTTTGTACATTGGCGTGGTTTGGGCAAAAAGCTGTATTGAGCTTGTTTGGCCAATAACTTCTGTTGTAGTTAAGTTATGAGGAAATGGATGGCACCATCAGATAGCCCTGATTGTGCTCTTTCCAAAAAGACCCCACTTTAAGTATCTCACACTAAAACTGTAAAAGTTAGATGAGAGGTGAATGTTTTGTTCACCCTTATTTGGTCTGAATTTGACCATAACTGTCACAGGGGCTCTTCTAAAATGAAGAGGGCCTGGCACTCAGTGAACAGACTTACTTATGGAGGGCTCAGAGGAAAATACTCAAATGATAAGAGTAATGGAGTAAGAGGATAAATTCCTAGTCATAAAATAATAAGCATAAAAGATAAGAGAGACAAAACAAAAGCAATAATAAAGAGCCAACCACAAATAATCCTGAGTCACTGTTTCAACCTGTTCAGAAAAGAGAAAAGGAATTAATAAGGATATGGCCACCAGGACTCTACTGAACAGGTGAGGGAAGGCTAAGACTAACTTAATAAGTAATAAAATAATATTCCAAAAGTGAGAATAAAATAATATTAAATAATAAATCAACTATTTTAATTAACTGGGGGAAAAACCCCCAGGTGGGTGAAGAGGGGCTGGTATATGTGAGAAATACCAGCCTTGGAGTTTGAGTGTTGAGATACTTGTCTGTATGCTGGAAGAAGTTGGATGTGGGATTGAATCCTGTATTGGTGAATCCAATACAGGTTATACAGTCAATACAGGTATTTGCGCCTGTATTGATTACAGGCCTGTATTTGGTGAATCCTGTATTTGAGTCTTGCCTGTATGAAACTGTATTGAGGTTTGAAACTGTATTTGGATCTTGCCTGTATGAAAACTGTATTTGGAGAGTCTTGAATGAAACCCCCTTGCTGATTGGGTTTTGAAGGGTATCCATGATATAATGATTGGCTGATGATGATTGGAAATGCCCCTGCCTCCTTGGCTGTGACATTATCCCCCTCTTGAAAGTGGTGAGCTCTGAGCACCATAAGTATAGTGAGTCTTGATGAGCTTGCAATCAATTCAAACAGTTCTTGTCCCCAATTCCTTAAGATTTTCCCCTTAAAACTTCTTCTTCAATCAATACTCAAACCAATCTTCATTTAACTATTTGTAGGTATTTTCCCCTTGATTTTGATTCTGAATTTCCTCTGTTTCATTCAAACTGCCTTCAATCTTCATAAAAATTCCTTTAATCTTGTCTTGAGTGTCTTCATCAACTTTTCTTGAGTCCTCATGGCTTTTGAAAGGTGGTTGATTTGAGTTTTTTGTCCCAAGACCACTTGAAATCATCATAATTTTGAATTTAGAGTGTTGGCATAAGGTGGCCAACATTTGAAATTTTTGGACTAAATGAGTAGTCCTGGCCAAAATCCCTGAAAATGTGAAAAAATGGGTTTTTGGCCAATTTGCGCAGAAATGCGCAAAATGCGCAAAAATGCGCAAAATGCGCAAATGCGCAAATATGCCATATTTGGCATAATTTGGTGAAAATGATGAAAAAATTGAATTATTGTGAAAAAATGGCCTAAAAGTGGGTTTTGGCCATTTTGCGCATTTTTGCGCAAAGTGCGCAAATTTTGCGCAAAATGCGCAAATGCGCAAATATGCCATATGTGGCATAACTGGTGAAAATGATGGAAAAAACTGAATTTTGTGAGAAAATGGCCTAAAAGTGGGTTTTGGCCATTTTGCGCATTTTTGCGCAAAATGCGCAAATTTTGCGCAAAGTGCGCAAATGCGCAAAGTGCGCAAATGCGCAATTATAATGATTTTGGCCAAAAAGGCCTTTTGAAGGCTTTTGACAAGAAAAAGGCCCTTTTGCGCAAAAATGCGCAAAAGTGCGCAAATGCGCAAAAATGCGCAAAATGCGCAAAAATGCGCAAAATGCGCAAAAATGCGCAAAATGCGCAAAAATGCGCAAAATGCGCAAAATTGCGCAAAATGCGCAAATCACCCAATATGCACAATTAAGCATATTATGATAAGAATTGATGAAAAATGGCTGTTTTGATGTTTTGAGGTCTGATATGGCCAATTGTGCCAAAGTACATATCTTGATGAAATTGGCCAATTGGGCCATTTTGAAACAGTTTCTTCTATGAACTTGATTTCTTTCTTGAATATCTTCTTCTTATCCCCTCCTTGATTGGTCAATTGCCATAAACACCTTTCTGATTGGGTTTTGGCTTTCAATTTTGATCTTGAGGAATGAGTTCAATGCTGACATTCATATTTGACTCCACTGCCTCTGGTTCCCCGCCTTTTGTGATTTGGAGATGCCTTGGTTATGAAGTTTAAAGAACATTGAAGAAATTTGATGAGGATTATCTGTAGCTGGTCTTTACCATTACTAGTGTTTGCTCTTGATTATTAAATAAATTCACTCCCCAAACAAGATATGGGAGTTATGATTGCTGCTTTTGAAACAAGAAATGAAAAATAAATCATACAAGTAAAAGAAATAAAAATAAAAAATAAAAATGAAAAAGAATTGAGAGAAAAAGAGAGTAAAGAAAGAAATAAGAAGTTCCTGAGGGTTGTCCTTCTTGTGGTGAGTTTCTTGATTTTGGCCAAAATGTTCTGAAAGATAAAACCAAGCATTTGATGCTCACAGGGTGGCCAAGGTAATGTTTTACAAGAATTAGACCCCTCAGGGATGCATACCAGGAGATGGAACTTACTTTCATAACTTCCACTCCCCACCAAGCACCATAAATGAAAATTGAAATATGCCATAAGATGAATTTGATAATGAATGTCTTGAAAGATAATTTATGGCATGATTAAAGAAAGAAGAGAAAATAAAGGAAAAGATTGGGCCAAATCTTGATGAAAGGTCCAAATCTTGAGGGTATTATGTTGCAAGGCCTTCTGAACCTGTCCAAAAAATTGACAAGTGCTCACAAAGTGGCCAAGGTGATGCTTACAACAAATTTGGGTAGAATACCCCCTTAAAGGTGCATGCCAGGAGAGGAACTTACTTTCATAAACTCCAATCCCCACCAAGCACCATAAATCAAACTCTTGAGGCATTTGGGCCAGGCTTGTCTGGATACAAAGTGTGAAAGTCCTTGACAAGGTCTGGGGAGTTGGTAAGGTTGGAAGCTGGTTCCCAAGTTGTTCTTTCTGGGTCTTCATTGAATCCTTTCCACTCCACTAAATACCATAATGAACCTCTCTTGAGTTTTGAGTCCAGAACCTGAGCCACTTCCCATTCTTCTTGCTCTTCCACTATTACTGGAGGTGGTGGCAATTGGTGTCGATTTGGGATAGTTGATTGCTTCACTGGTTCTAACAAGGACACATGGAAAACAGGGTGAACTGACTTCCATTGTTGAGGCAACTTGAGGTGATATGCATGGCTACCAATCTTCTTGAGAACTTCAAAGGGTCCCAACCATCTTTCTGAAAGTTTCTTGGTGGGTCTTGTTGTCTTGATGTTCTTGGAAGCTAGCCATATTTTGTCCCCAGGTTGGAAATCAGGTGGAATTGCTCTATTTCTATCTGCATACTTCTTGAATCTTCTTATTGCTGACTCTAATTCTTCTTTGACAACTTGCTGTACTGATTGGAGTTTTGTTGATAACTTTCCAGCAGGTGAATCTTGAGAAACATGGATTGAGTCAAAGCTGGGATTTCTTCCATAAATGGTGAAAAAAGGTGATTGCTTTGTGGATGAATGTTCTGCATTATTATAGGCAAATTCAGCCAGAGGGAGCCAGGTGTGCCAGTCATCTTGATGGTAACTGACATACATCCGAAGATACTGTTCTAGAATCTGATTTACCCTCTCTGTCTGTCCATCTGTTTCAGGGTGAAATGCAGTTGAAAGATCTCTTGATATCTTGAGCTGCTGACATAACTGGGTCCAGAATGATGAAACAAATAAAGAACCTCTATCACTAACAATACTGATTGGAAGACCATGTTTGGAAAAGACATGATTAATGAATATTTGAGCTAAGTCCAAAGCAGTGATTGTTGAATAAGTTGGAATAAATATTGCCATTTTTGAAAATCTGTCTACAACTACTAAAATGGAATCAAAGTTGCTTGACAAGGGCAATTGAGTGATAAAGTCCATTGATCAATAATTCCAAGGACCAGATGGAATTTGAAGAGGCTTGAGTAATCCAAACTTCTTATGGTGGATGTTCTTGTTTCTTGAACATTGCTGACATGAGGACACATAGTCCTTGATGATTTGATTCATGCCAGCCCAATAAAAATCCCTCTTGATGAGCTTGAGGGTCTTCTCCTGGCCAGGATGGCCAGCCAATGGTGAATCATGACGCCTTTGAAGAATATCCAATTGAACTTCATGATTGCTTGGAATAACTACTCTATCTTTGAACAATAACAAATTTGCTTGAGGTTCAAGAGAATAGTCTGGGACTGATTCTCCTCTTGCTAATTTCTTGAGGATCTCCTTATAGTCTTTGTCTTGCCATACTTGTCTTTGGATCTGATCAACTAAATCTGAAAACATTTCAACTTTTATGGAAAAGAATCTTGACTCTTGAATTTCATTCTGCTTGAGAACTTGATGAAAGTTTTGAGGATTCTTGCTGATGAAATCCACCCCCCTCTCTGGGTACACGTCGTCCCGACGTGACAAGGCATCTGGTAAAGTGGCCAGCCTGCCTGGGCGGTAAGTGATAACAAAGTGAAATTCAGACAAAAATTCAGCCCAACGGGCTTGACGACGAGTAAGGACTTTAGAGGACATAAAATATTGGAGAGAACAATGGTCTGTCAAGACCTCAAAGGAATCAGAAAGAGAAAGGAGAAAGGCTCTCCAGCGCTTGAGAGCCCAAACTATGCCAAGGAGTTCCTTGTCATGAATTTCATAGTTGAGTTCAGCTGGTAAGAGCTTGCGACTATCAAATGCAATGGGATGCTTTCCTGAGTCATTCACCTGACTCAGTACAGCACCCAAGGCATAATCAGAGGCATCAGTCTCTACAATAGTTGGGAGAGAAGGATTAAAGTGAGAGAGGATAGGAGCAGTGGTGAAAGCTTCTTTGAGTATCTGAAACTGGCTAAGAGCTTCCTCATTGAAGATGAAGGGAGAATCTTTTTTGAGAAGGGAAGTGAGAGCAGAGATTTTTTTGGAATAATTTTTAATGAAACGACGATAAAAGTTGGCAAAGCCAAGAAAAGATTGGAGGGCCTTGATGTTCTTGGGCTGAGGCCAATTGAGTATTTGCTGGACTTTTTAAGAATCCATCTTGAGGCCATCACTTGAAACAACATAGCCCAAGTATTCCACACTTGAGGCATGGAATACACACTTGGAGGCTTTAGCAAACAAATTATTGTCTCTCAGTCTTTGGAGAACAGAGGCCACATGTTTAACATGTTCATCCAAAGAGCTAGAGAAGACCATAATATCATCTAAGTACACTACAACAAAAATATCCAAATAATCTACAAAGATATCATTCACGAGATTTTGGAATGAAGCTGGAGCATTGGTTAAGCCAAATGGCATAACCAAATACTCATAACTGCCATATTTGGTTCTAAAGGCAGTTAAATGCTCATCCCCCTCTTTAATTCTCAGGAGATTATAAGCACCACGCAGATCTATCTTGGAGAAGATAGTAGCACCGTTAAAGACGGTAAGAAGCTGATTCATTGGAGGAACAGGATACCTGTTCTTCCTAGTGACAGCATTAAGTTTGCGGTAGTCAACACACAAACGAAGACCACCATCCTTTTTCTTAACAAAAAGGACAGGTGCTCCTGTTGAGGAGGAGCTTGGTCTGATGAAACCTTTCTCTACATTCTCTGAAATGTAGGCCCGCAGTGTTTCTGACTCATTCTTTGATAAAGAGTAGATAACACCAACTGGAGGTAGAAGACCCTCCAGTTCGATATGATGATCACAGGCACGGTGTGGAGGAAGTTTCTCTGCTTTCACTTTGGAGAATACATCCAAATATTTGTGATAAACAGGAGGGACTACCTTCAGCACAGTTTCAATCTCTTCTGGCTCTTCCTCCTCATCCCACTGCTCCTCCAGGGAGGCATGAAAAGATAAAGGAGGAAGGTCCATATCCCCTTGAAAGAGATGAAGTGAAGATATAGCAGCATCTTCTCCAACATCTTTTATCTCTTTGAAGACTTCATCTCTTAATGGAAGTAATGACTGAGAGGGAAAAATGGAAGGGATATGGACAGAAGGAGGAAGGGAAGGTGTCTTAAGTTCACCAACCAGAGCAACACTGTTGACAGCAGTGGATAAGTCATTACTAGTAGAAGAAATAATACCACTAGAATCCTTATGACTAGAATCATAGGTGATCAATCCATTTTTCCAATCAATAATGGGATTAAAATGGTAAAGAAAATCATAGCCCAATATTAGGTCTTCTCCCTTGGGTGAATCTATGATAAAGAAATCCCATTCAAAGCTTGGGAAGGAAGGTAAATCAACAACCCACTTGGTATAATGGGTGATGAACAGGGAAGTGGATTCATTAGAATCCAGAATGAAAAGAGGAATCTTTTCAGGGAGCTCTGACATGGTCAATGAGTACTTGAGAACAAAATTCTTTGCAATAAAGGAGTTTGTAGCACCAGAATCAATGAGAATACTATAAAAAATATCAGAGATTGAAGAAAAAATAAGAAATTTAAAAGATTTCTTGACACTAGTATTCAGAGTGCACAATTGTGCTCTTGAAGGAAACAAGTGAGAACCATTGAACACATCATGATTCCCACTCAGGCTTTTCCCTGCTTGCTAGGGAAGCCTTCTGATGATCCTTGCCTATTCTCAGGCCTCTTGAAGCATTTTTCAAATGGGTGCTTTCCACCACAATAATTGCACAAGCCTTCTTTAATCCTCCTCTCCTTTTCAGAACCAATTAATTTGTTGTCCTTATTGAGGAGAGCAGCATGAGGCTTGTCTTTGGAAATTTGAAAATTCTTCCCCTTCTTGTTCTTATTGTGATAAGGCTTCTTGGATGATGAACTTTGAGGAGGCTTGGAGAAATTGGATCCAATGATTGGAGGCTTCTTCTCTTGATGACTGCCCTTTTCCTTTTGCCTCTCATGATATCTTGTGTCTAATTCCAAAGTGACATCCATAAGTTCTTGAAGAGTGTCAAAAGTTCCAGGGTGAGAAGCCAATTGGTCCAACAATCTTGATGCCAAGCCTCTTCTATACACATGAATATAAGCTCTTTCCCCCCAATCTCCAATTCTTGACATTAAGCTTCTGAAATCTGCTATGTACAAGGAAACATGACCACTTTCCTTCATCCTCAAATTGTCCAACTCTTGTTCAGCTTTCCTGACTTCATTGGGGTCACCAAACAGAGTGAATAATTGAGATTCAAATAATGGCCAATTATTGAGGAGGTAGGAAGGGTCTTCATTGGAAATATTTGAGAGGTAAGGTTCAATCCATTTGCCAGCTCTACCAGTAAGAAAAGAAGTTGAGTACAAAACCTTCTTCCTGTCAGAGAAGAAGTTTGCTGGATCATTATGGAAAATCAGTTGACAGGATTGGATAAATCCTCTCAACTTATGAGCTTGAGTACCATCAAAAGAATCAGGTGCCTTCATTGATGGAGTCTTGAATGCAGGGACTTTTGAAGTGTCCCTTGGGGCAACTGCTTGAGTGAGTTGTCCCATGAACTGAGTCATTTGCTCCATCATCTTGAGGAGACTTGGTTCAGCTTGAGAGACAGAAGGTTGATTAGAAAGGGCTAGATTTGGAGCCTCAGGAGCTTCAGTAGCACCTGCCAAGGCAGCTGCCACTTCAGTCTCCTCAGATTCTTCCTCTTCCACAGACTCCTCCCCCTCCTCATCTTCAGCTTCCCCCAATCTACTTCTAGGCCCTTGAGAAACACCAGGATAACCACCCAATAGTCCAGAGAATGATCTTGATCTTCTAGACTTCACACCTCCTCTTCTGGAGGGTGCTGCTCCTTCCATTGGTGGTCCTCTGTCCAAATTTGCACTCAGTTGATGAACTGATGGTGTGCGGTCAAGAGGAGCCCTTGGTGTAGGAGTGAGAACAGCTTGATGTCTCTGGGATCTTGTATTCTTGGCTGGTGGGCTATGCTGAACTGGCATTATGAAAGAAGAATGAATAAAAACTTGATGATACTCTGAATAAATTAAGGCTTGACCAAATCAAATTAAATGAGAATCTTGATGATCTTGAAGAATCAATAAACAGTCTTGAAGTGAATCAATATGAATAAATCTTGAAGAGTGAAGATGACAAAGTCAAATTCTTATGAATAATCAATTTCAATCAATAAGTCAAATCAAGTCAATCAAAATCAAATCAATTAAGTCTTGAGGAATTCAATCAATATCTTCAAAAATCAATTCAATTTTCTTGAGGAATCAAATTCAAATCAATAAATCAAATCAAATCTTGAGGATAAATCAGGTATCTTGAAGAATCAAATCAAGTCAATCAAATCAAATCAAATCAATCAGGTCAATTCAAAATCTTGAGGTGAGATCAGTGTCTTGAACAATCAATCAATCAATCAATAATCTTGAGAAATTTCAATCAAAACCACTGAATACCCCAAATCAATAAATCCCTGAATAATGAATCAATTAACCCAAATGATTCCACTCAAATAACCTGATAAAAAACCTGAATTCAGACAAAAGAGAAATTAGAATGATAAAGAATAAAGTGAAATGGTCAGCAGAATTTTTGAAATGAGAAAGAGAATCAATTTTCATTTGAATAAAATGAATGAGATGAAAATTGATAAGAGAGAAAAATCATAAAAATCATAAAAAATCATAAAATCATGAAAAAATCATAATTGAAGAATGAGATAAATGAATAAAATGAATGAATGAAAAAGAAGCAATTATGAGTTAATTAAAATAATGTCACAGGGGCTCTTCTAAAATGAAGAGGGCCTGGCACTCAGTGAACAGACTTACTTATGGAGGGCTCAGAGGAAAATACTCAAATGATAAGAGTAATGGAGTAAGAGGATAAATTCCTAGTCATAAAATAATAAGCATAAAAGATAAGAGATACAAAACAAAAGCAATAATAAAGAGCCAACCACAAATAATCCTGAGTCACTGTTTCAACCTGTTCAGAAAAGAGAAAAGGAATTAATAAGGATATGGCCACCAGGACTCTACTGAACAGGTGAGGGAAGGCTAAGACTAACTTAATAAGTAATAAAATAATATTCCAAAAGTGAGAATAAAATAATATTAAATAATAAATCAACTATTTTAATTAACTGGGGGAAAAACCCCCAGGTGGGTGAAGAGGGGCTGGTATATGTGAGAAATACCAGCCTTGGAGTTTGAGTGTTGAGATACTTGTCTGTATGCTGGAAGAAGTTGGATGTGGGATTGAATCCTGTATTGGTGAATCCAATACAGGTTATACAGTCAATACAGGTATTTGCGCCTGTATTGATTACAGGCCTGTATTTGGTGAATCCTGTATTTGAGTCTTGCCTGTATGAAACTGTATTGAGGTTTGAAACTGTATTTGGATCTTGCCTGTATGAAAACTGTATTTGGAGAGTCTTGAATGAAACCCCCTTGCTGATTGGGTTTTGAAGGGTATCCATGATATAATGATTTGCTGATGATGATTGGAAATGCCCCTGCCTCCTTGGCTGTGACAATAACTCAAGTAATAATGGTGCTAGCTCAGTTTGGCTGGTACCATTGGATAGCCCTGGCTTAGAGCTTCATTTTGAGTATCCATTTGATGGGGTTAAGCCTCTCCTTCTAGGTTTTAGATGAGAGGTGAAAATTAAGGTTTATGCTCAGCAATAACTTTGAGCAGGAATAACTTTGTTATTTCTTGTCCTATGGTGATGGGACTTATATTTTCAGAAAGGGGTGAGTTTCCTCTTTCTTTTGATACCTTCTGAGCTAACTTGGCTCAGTTCCATGTTTTGGTGGTATCTTGCCTATACCATTGGTTTATGGTATTTTGGCTGTCATGCTTGTGCTCTGGTTTTGACTCACAGGCTGACATTCTTCTAGCTAGAAACTTGCTGATATTCTTCTAACTCTATTAATCTTATCCAATACTTTGTGAATTTTTCAAATTATTCCAATATTCCTGAATCTTTTTTCCAAATCCTTCCTTTTTTATCTGAATCCCGATGTTTCTTTTATTTCTTAATAATTTCTTCACTTTCCTTGTATATACTTTTTTTAATCCAAATACTGAATGAGGTTTGATCCAATTTTCTCTTTCATCAACATAATACCTTTTAATATTTTCTTTGTCCTTTACCTTTGGTCTTCTTGATAATCCATCTAGAATAGTAATTTTTTCCCTGTTTTGTGTACAAGACGGAAAAAAGGCTGAATAGATGACACCCATCTGGTTATTGGTAAATTGGGTAAACAAAGTATGTTGATCATTACTAACAACACTTTAGAATCTACTTGAAGCTCAAATTTTTTTCCCCATAATATTGTTTTATGTCTCTTGAGAGTTCTTGAAACACCACAAAATTCTAATTTTGGCTGAGAGTATTTAGATGTTAGTTGAAAAAAGGTCACTGATCCATCAAGTACTGGTCTATCATTTAAATTCCAATTCTCTTGCACAAGAACTGCAAAAGCTGAAATATAACTTGAATCTATTTCAGATTTTATCTTCCCTGACTCTTTATCATAATCAAATGCCTCCAAAGTAATTTCTTCTCCTACTATCTTCCTGAGTTTTGGTGTCAGCCTGTGACTCAAAACCAGAGCACAAGCATGACAGCCAAAATACCATAAACCAATGGTATAGCCAAAATACCACCAAAACATGGAGCTGAGCCAAATTAGCTCAAAAGGTATCAAAGGAAAGAGGAAACTCACCTCTTCCTGAAAATATAAGTCCCATCACCATAGGACAAGAAATAACAAAGTTATCCTTGCTCAAAGTTATTGCTGAGCATAAACCTTAATTTTCACCTCTCAACTAAAATCTAGAAGGAGAGGCTTAACCCCATCAAATGGGTACTCAAAATGAAGCTCTAAGCCAGGGCTACCCAATGGTACCAGCCAAACTGAGCTAGCACCAGTATTACTTGAGTCATGGTCAAATTCAGACCAAATAAGGGTGAACAAAACATTCACCTCTCATCTAACTTTTACAGTTTTAGTGTGAGATACCTGAAGTGGGGTCTTTTTGGAAAGAGCACAATCAGGGCTATCTGATGGTGGCATCCATTTCCTCATAACTCAACTACAACAGAAGTTATTGGCCAAACAAGCTTAATACAGCTTTTGACCAGACCACGCCAATGTACAAAAATACTTGTACATGGGATAGCTTTGTCATATGTAATAATAACCATGTCAAGTTGGGTACCATTGTGTAGAGCTCATACAGAGCTACTCAATGAACCAACTTTGAGCTTGATATCTCAAAACCTGACAGAGTTATGACCATTTTAAGGTCAAAATCCCACCTGCTGTCAGATACAGCCTTACCATGGGATAATATCCCATAACCATGAATATGAGGTGTCAAATAGACGAAGAAGCATGTTTTTACTTCAATACCTCATATGTCAGTCAATACTGGGGTCCCATACAGTTTCTGTACAGCATTCTACGTGTCATACACGTCAGAATCAGGCTGTGAGGTCCCCAGATGAAAGTTTTCACCCTGTATTGGTGAAAACTGCCCAGATGTGGTTTCAAAACCACATCTGAGCCCAATACAGGGTATACAGGCTGTTTGCAAACCACAAGCCTGTCATAGAGAGTGAAAAATCTTCACTTCCTCTACGTGGAAAGGTCTAGCAGCCTTTCCACCCCAATTTCAGGATAAAAGGAGGGCTTTTCACAGCCAAAATCCTTTCCTCATCCTGCTCTTGAATAACCTACGTAGTAAACTGTCAAAAACAGCTTTACTCTTGGTTAAATAATCAGGTATAATTATAATCTATAATTATTGTAGACTTTATTATTGTAATCCAACAGATAAAGCCTGCACCCAGGGTTCTCAATAGCGCTCACCACCACTATTTCTCAATAGTAGAACCCTTTTATCTTATTATAAAACCTTTATAAATCTTTTTTAATCATTTTCTGCCGTGTCACATACACAGTTAAAGTTGTAATTAGCCTAGTTATACCTTTATCATAGTCTCATCCTGACATTTTGGGGGCCTGGCCATGTTTTTGATTTTTTTTTGGACCTTACAAGTAAGTCTTTTTTCTGTTTTATGACTTATTAACCATTGTTTTATCCTTTTTAGGCGTAATTTCTATTCAAAAATCTATATTTTATATATTTTTACCCTTTTTTTTATATACTCATATTATAAGAGTATTTTTTACGTGGTTAACACCCACAGTAACTTATTATTTTTGGCGTGTTTTGCATATAAAAACACATAAGCCACTAATAAAGTCCTGTATTCTTGACTGAATAAGGACACCTCTGACTGAAAAACCATCAGTTGAGGCGTGGTCAAGTGTATTGTTAATTCAATAACACTTGTATACAAACCACTTTTTACAGAATACACTTGCAAACCACAAGTGTATCTGAGGGATACTAACACACAAACAGTGTGACAGGACACCATAAGCTGTATTTTTGACGTGAAATTGTTAATTCAATCACACTGTCATTATACAAGGGCATACTGTAATAATATACAAGCCCAGAGGCCATTCTTAGACGTGCAAAACCAGCCTTTTAAGAAGTCTTAACTGACATAAGCCCTCTTTTTCCTGTTTTGATTCAGTGGAAGAAAACTACATCCCACTTGAAACCCAGTCACAGGCCAACACACCAGTGACACCCTCAGAACCAGAGGGCAGCAAGGGTAAAGGAAAAAGGCTTAGTGAAGGCCTCATTACAGCCAAGAAGTGGACACCAATAGCCACTCAGAGGAATAGAAAACCACGAAACTCTGCTTCAATACAAGGTAAACCAACCTTAACCACTTGTACAGGGAAGATTACAATTATTAACCCAGTTGTAACCTCCAAAGGCAAACTGCCCAAATCAGCAGATAACAAATTTGTACAAGGCACAGTCAAAGGTAAATACCCTAAGAACATAAAGTTTTTGACTGCTTGCAGACACTGATATGTCCCCTGCATACCTCAGAGACCTTGGCTTCCAAAGGAACCAGCCAGAGGATAGAGCAGGAATGTCTAGAACCAGAAGACCTGAAAGAAGACACATTGGACACAGTGGGGGATGGCAAAAAAATGACGGAGATAATATCAACCTTGCCATTCACACCCCAATTCAACAGAAACCTCAAACCAGAGGACTGGAAGGATATGGATCAAGTTCTTCAAATCCACCAACTCCTCAAAGATTTGTTTCAATGGAGCATGGACAACAAGAGGTTCAACCTAGCAACTCACTGGGCAGAACTGGGATCAAGTTTCCAGAAGATCTGTCTCAAAGAGATAGACTTCAAGGACCTTATGGTAATCACCAAGGGTTGGAACCCTACCAGGCAGCACAGACTCCTGGAGGCAAGGGCACAGAGGATAAGGGAGAACCAAGCCACTATCCAAGCTATAGAAGAACAGTTAACCCAGACAGGGCCTACTCAGATTCCTTCAGGTTCACAAGGAGCCCGCGAAATCAGCTCTCCAGTGGCTTCACACCATTCAGAAACCAGCAGATCAGTGGCCAAGAGTCACCATTATTCACAATTCCAGGAAGTTTCCAGGAGAAGACAAGGCAACAAGGGCAAGAACAAAGCCTCCTTCAACAAGAGGAGGAAAGAGTCAGACCCCATGATCCAGAAGCTGTTAGATTTGGTAAAAGAAGTACACAAGAACCAGAAGTAGTTGTAAACCACTCTAGAATCAGTAGTCCTAGTAATAGAAACATCACCCCCACTCAGACTGAAAATAACATTATCACATCTGAGAGCAACATCAACAGTGACACACTGTGGTTGCAAATGTCCCAATATGCTGAGCAATCTGCAAAGCAGGCTGCAGAATTTGCAGCTGCCCAAGAGAGGATGAGAAAAACTCAAGCCTCATTGGAGCAGATAGTTAAGAACCTTCAGGAAGGATATGCTCAACTGAGCAAAGCCTCTGAAGAAACCAACAAGAGACTGAATCAAGTCTCTGAAGAACAACACCATAGCAGCAGGGACAGGGAGTGTCTGAACCAAGACATCAACAAATTGTTTGATGCCTACCATAGCTTAAAGCCCCAACCACAAGGCCAAGCTATGGAGAATCCATATCAACCAGATGACATCAAACCAGATGCCATGTTGTTGAATAAGGCAAGATCTCCATCACAATACCAGGATGGAGATGGCATGTCTTATTCAGAGAAGGAAGCCTTGAAACAGCTTCCTGAGGCCTCAAACTGGCCCAAATTCTCTGGATCAGGAGAATATGATCATATGGAACTCATAGATTATATTGATGGACTCTTCATTGATGTACCAAGCATACCAGATTACTGGATTACTGCTAAACTGAATACTGCATTTAAAGGTCATGCAAGTATATGGTACACTGAAATGAAGGAAATCCATGGCAGAAGAAATTGGACATGGTGGAAGAGTCAAATAATCCAAAAGTACAGTAATGGAACTTGGATATGGCAAAGGACCATGTCATTTGAAAATGACAAATACTCTGTGGACAAAGATCCATATGAGTGGTGTCTTAGACAGTCTAAAAGACTTAAAGCCATTGATCCTCAAATGAACATTCAAATGAGGAATCATAAACTTCTGACACAACTGCCAGGAGAACTAGAGCATGCAGTAAAGTGCAGATGAAACCAAAATTGCACTCTAGATGATATAGCCAATACTTTACAAGACATAAGGAAAAGGACTAACATAGGGAAATTCACCCCATATAGAAGCAATAGTTTCAAAGAGAAACAACCTTTCAGGGTAGAGTTTAAAGACAAACCCAGAGAAAGAGTGGCAGAAGTGGCAAAGAAGAAGAATTCTTGTCACAATTGTGGTTCAACAGACCACTATGCCAACAACTGTCCAAAAGCAAAGAAGAAAGTCTATGCTATAGAAAAAGTCCCTGAAGAAGAACCTCCAACAGAGGATTCTGAATCAGACTCTATGGGTGATGCCATTAGAGAACCATCTGATGAGGATCAAGACCCAAGAGAGGAATTCCTAGTGGAATACCAAGAGGAATCCCCACTAGAAATCCAGGATATACAGTTGGAAGCAGGCATGCCACAAGACACTGCCAACAAGAACTTGTGTAAACATACGCAAGATGCACAAACATTCCTGGTTACACCAACCAAAGGAATGGCATATATACATGGAACAGCCACAAAAATGACTGTATGTATTGACAATGCTCAGCACCCACTGATCATTGACAGTGGAGCACATTGCTCCATGGTGGCCAGAAATTATCTGGATAACCACTTCCCAAACTGGGAAAAAGAACTCTTGCCCACCAGGGCAAAGAACTTTAAGAGTGCATCTGGAAAGATGACCTCTACTGGGACAATTATCAAAGAGATAATTATACCCCACAGAAAAGGTAATATCAGACTCAACCCAGAGTTTGTGGTGCTTGAAGATGCCCACATCCAAGAGTTTTTGCTGGGAACAGATTACCAGAGGATGTATGGCATAGATATTTACAACAGTAAAAATAGACATATTACCATTGGTACTAACAAGGAAAAGAAATTTTCTCTTGATATATACCAGATATCTTCTCAGGACCCACTGGAAGAACTTCTGAAAGAATTCAGAGAGGGACAGTTTAGCACTACCCTCACCAGTAAACAAAAGCTAAGTTTACTGAAGATGCTGAGGAAGAATAGACCAGCATTTGCCATTGGTGAAGAACCATTAGGCAAGATCAAAGGCCATGATATAGAACTATATCTGGATGTAGAAAGGCCTTATCCACCCATGTTAAGGAGACCTCCTTACCCAGCAAGTCTGAAGACCTGGAAGGAGATTGAGAAACATATCAATGAACTCCTGGACATGGATGTCATTAGGAAGATTGGACATAATGAAATAGTGGAAATCACCACTCCTGTCCTAATCACCTGGCATGATGGCAAGTCTAGATTGTGTGGAGACTTCAGAGCCCTGAACAACTACACAAAAGCAGACAGGTATCCTATACCAAGGATACCTCATGCCTTGGATAAATTGGCCAAAGCCAAATACATAACCAAGATGGATTGCATGAAGGGCTTCCACCAAAATGGAGTTAAACCAAACTCCATGAAATTACTCAGAATAATATGCCATATGGGCATATATGAGTACACCAGGATGCCATTTGGCATCAAGAATGCACCAACCCACTTCCAAAGGATGATGGACACTATATTTCAAGAAGAAATAATGGAAGGCTGGATGGTAGTGTATATTGATGATATCATTATATACTCAGAGACATGGGAAGACCATGTACAATAGATAGACAGAGTGCTAAGTAAATGTAAACCCATCAATCTGAAAATTTCACTTAAAAAGTGTAATTTTGGCCAACAAGAGCTACTAGCTCTAGGACACAAAGTCTCAGGCCTTAGTCTGGCAATTGACCAGAACAAAGTAGCAGCAGTACTGCAAAAGCCAGTACCAAAAAACATCAAAGAGATGCAATCTTTCCTTGGATTTGCTAGCTACTATAGAAACCACATCAAAAACTTTGCTCACATAACTAGTAGTTTATACAGGTTATGCTCAAAGGATGTAGTTTTTGAAATAACCAAGGAAAGGAGGGATGCATATGAGAGGATCAAATATGAACTCACAAATGCACCTGTGCTCATCTTACCTGACTTTGAACTACCATTCAAGTTATATATAGATGTAGCATGCAGCCAAGGCTTGGGAGCAGCCCTTCACCAAAGACAAATTGTGGATGGTGAACCAAGAGAAGGTGTAATATGTTACATCTGCAGGCAGCTGAAAGATTCAGAAGCCAGGTATGGGGCCACCCAGACAGAATGTCTATGTCTAGTCTGGGCTCTAGAAAAACTCCATTATTATTTGGAGGGTGCAGTCTTTGAAGTCTACACAGACTACACAGCCTTTAAGTCTTTACTAAACATGAAGACTACTAATCGACACATGCTGAGATGGCAAATAGCCATCCAGGAGTATAGAGGGAACATGACCATCATATACAAGGAAGGTAAAAGCCATACCAATGCAGATGGCCACTGGACAATGTCAAAAGCAATCCAGCTTATGACCCTGAAGTTGCTGCAAAAATTCCTATCCATTTTATGGAAATAAATAGGAAGAAAAACTTCAGATTCTCTGAATGGGCACCAGGTAGTGGTACCCTTGACAGTGGAAACACTGATTCAGAAGGGACAGAAACCCCCATAATGGGAATAAGTTCCTCAGAATTGCACAATGAATTTTTCAATGCAGTACTGAAATCTTATGCTAAACACAAACAGTGTAGCATACTACTCCAACTCCTTCAACAGAAATACAGGAGCCCAGAAATGGAAACCCAGCTGGAGGAACCCTGGTTGAGGGCCTATAAGGACAATAAATTCTTCCTTATACATGGCCTGATTTATCACAGAGAAAAGCACACCAGTGCACTCACAGTGATAGATAGAGACCACATCTCTTTAATCCTGCAGGAATGCCATGACTGCCCCTACATGGGACACATGAGTGAGGACAGGACTAAAGAGAGGGTAGCAAGCACAGCTTGGTGGCCCAAGTGGGAGCAAGAGTTGAGTGAATACATCAACACTTGTGAAAGATGCCAAAAGGCAAATATAAAGCATGGAAAGAAATATGGGTTGCTTCAACACATAGAAGAACCCAAGCACCCATGGGAAACCATCAACATGGACTGGGTCACAGGACTTGTCCCAGGAGGCAAAGAAAACTACAATGCCTGCTTAATCATAGTTGATAGGTTCAGCAAGAGCATGAGATGTCTACCATGCCATAAAGAGGACACAGCCATGGACACTGCTCTGTTATTTTGGAATAACATCATATCCACCTGTGGAGTCCCTAAGATCATAATCAGTGACAGGGACCCAAAATTCACATCTGAATTTCGGACCAATTTATATGACATGCTTGGCACCAAGCTTGCGTTTTCCACAGCTTACCATCCACAAACAGATGGCCTAGCTGAAAGGATGATCCAAACAATGGAGGACATCCTCAGGAGGTTCTGTGCCTATGGCATGGAATACAAAGACCATGAGGGATATACCCATGATTAGGTCACCCTCTTACCAGCAGTCCAACTGGCTTATAATACAAGCCAGCACTCTACCACAGGAAAAACACCTGCACTGGTAGAGAAAGGGTGGAATCCTCTTTTACCTGTGGATCACTTGAAGAAAAATCTTCTGACCATCCACCCCACAGCCAAAGACTTCCATCATATGTGGAAGAAAGCCTGTGATACTGCTGCCAAATGCATAGCTGAGGCCAAAGAGTATAATAAGCAGAGGTGGGACAAATCACATATGGAACCTGACTTCAAGGAAGGGGACCAGTTGTTAGTGTCTACACTGAACTTTAACAATCTCAAAGGACCCAAGAAAATGAGAGACTCATTTGTAGGGCCCTTCACTATCATTAAGTTGATAGGGAAGAATGCAGTAGAGGTCAAGCCCACTGAGGAGTTTTCTAGGAAACACCCAGTCTTGCCAGTGAGCCTGGACAAACCCTACTTCCAAACAGAGGAGGATAAATTCCCCTCCAGGAAGAAGAACACCACTCCACCAGAAATAGTGGAAGTAGAAGACTCTCCTGGACCTTTGAGTAAAATCATCAGGGACAGGAAAATCAGACTTAATGGGAAGGATCAGAGACAATATCTAGTCAGATTCAAGAACCAGACAGCTGACAAAGACAAATGGTTGGCAGAGGATGCCATACCAGATGGGAACCTCCATTTAAGGAGATTCAGAGCCTCTAGGAGGACTGAACAGTCTCATCAATGATGAGCCTTTTTTAGAGGGAGGGTATGTCAGCCTGTGACTCAAAACCAGAGCACAAGCATGACAGCCAAAATACCATAAACCAATGGTATAGCCAAAATACCACCAAAACATGGAGCTGAGCCAAATTAGCTCAAAAGGTATCAAAAGAAAGAGGAAATTCACCTCTTCCTGAAAATATAAGTCCCATCACCATAGGACAAGAAATAACAAAGTTATTCTTGCTCAAAGTTATTGCTGAGCATAAACCTTAATTTTCACCTCTCATCTAAAATCTAGAAGGAGAGGCTTAACCCCATCAAATGGGTACTCAAAATGAAGCTCTAAGCCAGGGCTATCCAATGGTACCAGCCAAACTGAGCTAGCACCAGTATTACTTGAGTTATGGTCAAATTCAGACCAAATAAGGGTGAACAAAACATTCACCTCCCATCTAACTTTTACAGTTTTAGTGTGAGATACCTGAAGTGGGCCTTTTTGGAAAGAGCACAATCAGGGCTATCTGATGGTGCCATTCATTTCCTCATAACTCAACTACAACAGAAGTTATTGGCCAAACAAGCTTAATACAGCTTTTGACCAGACCACGCCAATGTACAAAAATACTTGTACATGGGATAACTTTGTCATATCTAATGATAACCATGTCAAGTTGGGTACCATTGTGTAGAGCTCATACAGAGCTATTCAATGAACCAACTTTGAGCTTGATATCTCAAAAACCGACAGAGTTATGACCATTTCAAGGTCAAAATCCCACCTGATGTCAGATACAGCCTTACCATGGGATAATATCCCATAACCATGAATATGAGGTGTCAAATAGACAAAGAAGCATGTTTTTACTTCAATACCTCATATGTCAGTCAATACTGGGGTCCCATACAGTTTCTGTACAGCATTCTACGCGTCATACACATCAGAATCAGGCTGTGAGGTCCCCAGATGAAAATTTTCACCCTGTATTGGTGAAAACTGCCCAGATGTGGTTTCAAAACCACATCTGAGCCCAATAAAGGGTATACAGGCTGTTTGCAAACCACAAGCCTGTCATAGAGAGTGAAAAATCTTCACTTCCTCTACGTGGAAAGGTCTAGCAGCCTTTCCACCCCAATTTCAGGATAAAAGGAGGGCTTTTCACAGCCAAAATCCTTTCCTCATCCTGCTCTTGAATAACCTACGTAGTAAACTGTCAAAAACAGCTTTACTCTTGGTTAAATAATCAGGTATAATTATAATCTTTAATTATTGTAGACTTTATTATTGTAATCCAACAGATAAAGCCTGCACCCAGGGTTCTCAATAGCGCTCACCACCACTATTTCTCAATAGTAGAGCCCTTTTATCTTATTATAAAACCTTTATAAATCTTTTTTAATCATTTTCTGCCGTGTCACATACACAGTTAAAGTTGTAATTAGCCTAGTTATACCTTTATCATAGTATCATCCTGACATTTGGAAAGCTTCTTAAAGTTTTTAATCCCATTTTTCCAATAAATCCTCCCTTTTCAATCTTTTCAATGGTTCTGAAACTTGTGAAAAGTCCTTCATAAATATCCTGGCATATGTGCATAGTCCTAAACATTATCAAACTTCCTTCTTGATTTCTAGTGTAGACAAATTTTGTATCTTGTTTATTTTTTGTCTTGATATATTCTTTCATCCCAAATATACAAAATTACCTACAATATTAAGCTCTGGAACATGACATGCAAATTTTGAACCTGAAATTGTGAGTTCTGCCTCTTCTATCCTGAAAAAGATTATTTATAATGTTACCGCATATTCCCAAATAAATCTTCTTAGGAGTGGATCCTCCTTCCATTTTTTTCTGACATGTTTATCTGGGTAATTTACTCCTATAAATAATCCAAGGTGCTGTGGTATTTCATCCCAAAGTATCCAAGTCATTTGTTCTTGATAAACTGCCACAGAAATTTTTCCTCCTTGAGGTAGTCTGGCAAGATGAAGTCTCCCTGTGAGCCTTAGTGGAATGTAAAAATGTGTTCATTCATTACATCAGTGAACTTAAATTTACATAGAACGAATTAAGAATTACAGATGTGTAATTTAATTTTTACATTCTGTTACATGTGTAAAGCTTAAGTATAGTAAATGATGAGGAATTATAGGAAAAATAAATTGGAAAAATTAATTTTTGGAGGGAAGGGGAATCTTGGCTTCAAGAATGGAAGACTCACCCAAATTCCTTTCTTACAGGAATATGATGTCAAAATTTATGCAAAAGATCATTGCTTTTGGCCTGGGATTGAGTGACAGGGTCTGTGACTCAATTAATAATGAGGTTTTGATACCAACCAGGGAAGCTTTAACTGTTGTGAAGAGTGTCAACATACCCTTGAGTTAAAAAAACCTTAGAAAAAACAGTTAGAACTGGCTTCAAGGTCCTTTACACACATTATGACATGTTTCTAAGGCTTTAAACCAGCCATTACTATAGAAATTTCTGATTTAAGGTACTAAAATGGCTAGAACCAGCCCTTTTTTGGTTCAAACCAGGGTTCAAGGATACAATAATTAGCTTTTTTGTTTTCAGTGTGTTTCTCATGATGTATTAGAGTGAAATTTGCTTTTGGAGTAAGAGAACTGGTGGCTATAAAAGAATATCTTCTTTGCCCTACTTTTCTCTTCATGTTAGAATCTTTTACTTTTATAATTAGTTTATAAACTGTTTGAATAATTGATAAGAAGCTTTAAAAAACCAAATCGAATCATTTCAAACCTTTTAACCATGTGAAAAATTATCATCAATTTTTTTACCTTTGAACCACCCTAAAAGTGAATTAAAGCATCTTTCATAACTGTTAGCTTTTTCACTTTGTCTCCAAATTCACTCAGGTCACTTTTGAGAATATTCTCTTGCAAATATTCTTGCAAGAGATCAAGATTGCATATTAACTTCTTGCATTCTTTTGCTCAACTAATTCCAATTGCAATCAATCTTGAAGAAATTTCTCTGTTAGAAATAAAATATCTCTTGGAGAATATTTTTGGAATAAATTTTTATTATTGGTAAAACAATAAATATCTATAAAATCATTGTTTTGAACCAAAAAATAAAAAAAATAAATCTTTCCATGTTTTCTCTTAAAACTCTTTAGAGCTACCATTTTTAATGAAATTTTACATTATAAACATTTTGAGGACAGGAAAAGTACTTCATTTTGATCAAATTTTAATATACATACCTTAAAGTTAGAAGTGGTGTTTCAAAGGTCCTAAGAGGTCTTGTAGCAATACCAATCTCTCTTTCATTATATGCCCCAAAATACCTCCTAGTCCATAAGGTGTGTTTACTCAAAATGACCTCAAAAACCCATCAGAATTTGGTGGTAATCCTGAATATTATATTTTGACT
Organism: Austropuccinia psidii; assembly: GCA_023105745.1. Classification (NCBI taxonomy): domain Eukaryota; kingdom Fungi; phylum Basidiomycota; class Pucciniomycetes; order Pucciniales; family Sphaerophragmiaceae; genus Austropuccinia; species Austropuccinia psidii. The sequence goes on from JALGQZ010000014.1 coordinate 4,128,580, forward strand.
TTATTAAGTTGTTGAAAATCATGAAACATTCTAAGTTTTCCATTTGGTTTTTTCACAAAAAACACTGGAATGCCATAGGTCAATGTTGATTGTTCAAAGAGTGCTGTTAATATTCTTCCTCTTACTAGCTCAAGAAATGGAGTGATGATTGATTTTGGTATTGCTATTGGTTTATTTCTCCATGGTTCACATGGTGTAACTGGTATTCTTAAGGTTTTACATAAGAGTTCTGCAGTATGAATCTCTCTTCTTCAAATAATGCTATTAAAATTTCCCTTAGTAATATACAATTTTTCAATAAATTTACATCTTCTGATAACCATCCAGATGGTCCAAAATATATCATTGAAATTCTTTCTACTTCAACTTTCAATGTTTTAATAAAGAGAGGTGGGTTAGGTGATAGGGGTTTTTCATAGGGAACTTTTCATAATTCCAGGAATTTCCAAAAGCTGATTCAGAGATTGAAAAATATCTTTATTGAATGGTCTAACATTCTCGATTACTTATTTATATTCTGCTGCATTGTCTTGAGATTCCATGATCATTGAATTGGTTGAAAGTATCAATTACTAATATGATTTATTTTTTCTTAATTTTGAATATTTTAGTGAAAATAAAACACTCCATTGAGGATCTTTTTAATTTTTTGCATGATTCAATTTCAGTTGTAGCTTCAAGTAATTAAAGGGCTTTACCTCTAGCTGGATAAAACACAGTATATTAGGTATACCAATTCCTGAAGTTTGATTTCATACAAGGAAATTTGATAAACCTAAGCCAGAATTACAAAAGGGAGAAGCTTACTGTCCTCCTGAAGATAAAGAATATCAGTGTTGATAGTTTTATTTTGATTGAATCTTATTCATTAATTTTATCTTGAATTATTCATTATTCTATTCTTCATTTTTTTGTTGCTCTCAGGATATTTATTTTTTTAATTTTCATTATTAATTGGCCTTACTGGAATTTTCAGCCCTCTGGTGTGATACACCCGCAGTTTGAATCATAAAAAGACTTATTTTGGCCATCTTAAACTTCCCTATCTTTTAAAGTCCTACAAGGACTAATTTTGGCCTCAAGATTGCTACCCTACAGTTTAAAGGAATAAAAGGACTTATTTTAGGCTTGAGGTTTCTACCATGCAGCTTAAATTCATAAAACAACTAATTATAGCCTTAAGATTTCTACCCTTTAGTTTGAGTTGTACAAAGACTGACTTTAGCCTGAAGGTTTCTGTCAGACTCACTCCATAATTTAGCTTTAAAATGATCATAAAAATCTATAAATGTGAGTTTGAAACAATAATAATAATAAAAAAAAGTGATAAGATGGATAAGAGGGTTATACTAATAAAGAATTAGTGTTGGTGAGTACTAGTGATAGACCTGGGTGCAGGGTTTACTTCCTGGTTTACAATAATAAACCATAAAGTAATCAAAATTATCATTATATAGTACTTACTAAGAGCTTATACCACATTAGAATACTAAGAACAGGATGATTGATTTTCCATTGGTGAGGAAAAGACTCTTTTTATCTCATTCAAGGGTGGTGGAAGGTTTTTTTACCTCTGCAAACAACTACAGAGTGAAGGTTTTTCACTACTTTTGTCTGGCTTGTGGTTCCAAATACTAAATGCAAGCTGTTACTGGATGTAAATTTGGTGTTAGAGCCACAAGTGGTCATTTTTACTCAATACAGGGTAAAGGCCTTTGCCAATAGAGCTTACAGGTGTGTTCTAGTGGCTCTGATGCTTCAGAAAATGTACAGGAGTTGTATGTAGGACTCCTATTGGTAATAATATGAGTAATCAAAGAATAAACAGCATTTGATTAAATTAATATACTGTGAATTTGGATATATGGTCAGCTGTCCCACTGTAAAATCCCATACTGGCTAGTATGGAACTTTGATCTTAAATCCTGGATGGATTTGTCAGTTTTGGAGATAGGGAGATCAAAAGTGGCTCATTTTGTATTCCTTCATCAAAGCTAATCAATGGGTACTCATTTGGCACACCTAGAATTAAGGATGGCAAAGATATACAGGATTCAAATTCCCTGTTGAGAATTTGGATCTTTGATAAAAGCTGCATTAAGCTATTCTCCTTAATAGATTGTGTTTTAGTGTTGATAGAAGGATATGAAAAATACCATCAGAAATCTCAGGGTCTGCTATTTACAATAAGACCCACTATGGGTATCTCACCATTAGTGTCAGCCTGTGGCTCAAAACCAGAGCACAAGCATGACAGCCAAATACCATAAACCAATGGTAAAGCAAAGATACCACCAAAACATGGATCTGAGACAAATCGGCTCAAAAAGTATTAAAAAGAAAGAAGAAACCCACCACTTTCCAAATACACAAGTCCCACCATCATAGGACAAAGAATAACAACGGTATTCCTGTTCAAAGGTGTTGCTGAGCATAAACCTTAGCTTTCACCTCTCATCTTAAATCCAGAGGAAGAGGCTCAAACCCATCAAATGAGTGCTCAAAAAGAATCTCTAAGTCAGGGCTATCCAATGGTACTAGCCAATATGAGCTAGCACCAGAATTACAGAGGTTATGACCAAAATAATGTCAAATAAGGGTCAATAAAATATTCACCTCCCATCTAGCTGCTACAGTTTTAGTGTGAGATACCTAAAGTGGGGTCTTTTTGGAAAGAGCACAATCAGGGCTATCTGATGGTGCCACTAATTTACCCATATCTCATCTAGAAAAAACGTTATGGGGCAAACAGGTTCCACACAGATTTTAAGCCAATCATACATACGTACAAAAAGTCTTGTACATGGCATAACCTTCCCCTATTCAATGATAGCCATATTAAGTGAGGTACCATTTTGTAGAACACATTAAGGGCTACAAAATGAACAAACTTTGAGCTTTATATCTCAAAAAATGACAAATGTATGGTAGTTTAAAGTCAAAATCCCACAGTTACGCCAATACAGCCTTACTGTGGGATATTCTCCCATAACTATGATTATGAGGTGTCAAACAGACAAAGAAGCCTTTTTATACTTCAATAAATAATAGTTTTCTCAATGAGAGGGTCCTGCACAGGTCCTGTACAGCATTCTATGCTTCATACATGTCAGAAGAGGGCTATGTGGTCCCCAGGTGAGAATCTTCACCCTCTATTGGTAAAAACTGCCCAGATGTGGGTTCAAAACCACATCTGAGCCCAATACAGGCTATAACGTCCTTGTGAAAACTAAAAGCCAGTCTTTGGAAGTGAAAAATCTTCACTTCCTCTACGTGAGAAAGTCTAGAGACCTTTTTCACCCAATTTTAGGATAAAAAGGGACCTTTTCTCCACCAGAAAAGGTTTTCCTCATCCTGTTCTTGAATTCCTATGTAGTACAAGGGTCAAAAAAAGTTATACTCTCGGAGAAAAATCAGGTATAATTATAATTTTAATTATTGTAGTATTTATTATTGTAACCCAACAGGTAAAGCTGCACCCAGTCCTTTCAACAGCGCTCACCACCACTATTTCTCAATAGTAAAGCCCTGAATATTCTTCTATAAAACCCTTATCATTATAAATAAAATTTTTATTATCATTTTTAACATTTAACAGTCATATTTAAGGCTTGTAGCTAGTTATTAATAAGCTTCATCATAGACTCAGCCTGACACTTAGGCTGTATAATATAGATGAGAGGTGAAAATGTTTTTCATCCTTTTTTGACCTATATTTGGCCATAACCTATTCAGTTTTGATGCTAGCTTTCATGCTTAGTCTTTGATAAAGATATCTAAAGATTATTTACAGCTTTAACTATGACTTTGAAATAGCTAAGATCTAATAAAAGAGTCTATTCTTAAGGTTTTTGGGGATTTACTGTGGGTTAATAGTGGTTGTGAGCAATGCTGAAAGCCCTGGGTGCAATAGTTATCAATTGACTCATTATAATAAATACTATAATACTTATGAGGGCTTAAGTATAACAAATCATTTTACAAGACTATAGATGTTTTGGTAAAATAGTTTTACTATGTAGGAATTCAAAAGCAGGATGGGGATTTTCCCTCTGGGAAGAGTAAGGTTCCCTTTTATCCTAAAACTGGGAGGGAGGACCATCAATCCTTACCGCATAGGAGGAGTGAAGGTTTTTTCACCCCAAGGACAGGATTGTGGCTAAAACAGTCCTTTAAGCTATTTATTGGGCTCAGAGGTGGCTTTGAAATCACATCTTGTCATTTTGTGCCAGTAAATGGTTACAATTTGCATCTGGGGTCCTCACAGATGTGTTCTGACAGACCAGAGACATAGAATACTGTACAGAACACATCAGTAGATCATTCTCTAGTAATAATATAAGGTTTTAAAGTATAAAAGAACACCTTTGTGGCTTTTACACCTCATATTCATAGCTGTGCGATACTATCCCACAGTATTGGATTTTATACAATATTAGAGGATTTTGACCTTGAAACTGCAATAGCTTTGTCAGCTTTGAAGATAGAGAGATTGAAAGTGTCTGATTTTGTAGCCATTGATTAGTTTTACTCAGCTCTTACTCGTTTGATATAGCTAACATTAGATATGGAAGAGCTATACACACTTTAGATCTAATTGTTAGCTTATTTATTTATTATGAATCATGTATTGAGGTTGTTTGCTCAACAAAATCTTTTCTAGATGAGATATGGGTAAATGAAGAGAGCTATCAGAAAGCTCTGATTTTTCTCTTTCCAAAAAAATTCACTTTGGGTATTTAGCACTGAAGCTGTAGCAGTGAGATGAGAAGTGAATTTTTTTTTCACCCTTATTTGGCTTCCAATTGACAATAGATTATATAGTGTTGGTGCTAGCTTCATTTGAACAGTACCATTGAATAGCCCTAAATGAGAGCTTCAATTTGAAACCTATTTAATAATGTTATGCCTCCTTCTCTGGATTTTATATAAGAGGTGAAAATTCAGTTTTATGCTCAGCTCTTATTTTGAGCCTAAATAACTTTGTCATTCCTTTTAATGTGATTATGGAAGTTGTGTCTTTCAACAGAGGTAGGTTTCCTCTTCCTTCTTTCACCATTTATGAGATGTTCTTGGCTCAGTTAGCTTTCTGGTGGTATTTTTTTCTACCATTCACTATAAAAAAATATATCCCTGCTGGAAGGGGTAGCAGGTCCAACCTAGGTTGAAATAACCTTCCAACTTGCTATTACTATTTGGGCCTCTTCTAAGCCGTATTTCCAAGATTTTAAAATATCTTCCTAGATTTACATAGCTTATTTAGAATTTTCAATCCTTCAATAATACTATTTTCCCCAAAGTTATCCCAAAACAAACTAACAACTTGGAAGTTGATATATATCTCATCATCACGAAATTTATTTTTGGTTATCACCCCAAAAAAGATTGCTATTGTTTTTTGGTAAGCTATCACATCTTTCCATTGAGCTATCTTTTGTTTGAAAAATATTGAAATCAGCTCCTTATATTTTAAAACATAAAAACCAAATATCACAATCTCATTTGTTGAAACATTCCTTATAATAAGTCCTTTTCCATCATAAAGATTATACAAAATATACACTCTCCATACTTTTTTTTGGAAAATACATTAATACCTATTTTGAGGAGTTTAAACTAAGGTAATATATATTGATTGCTGATTTACTCATTGCATAAAAATCCTTAAGCTTCCCTCTGAGATTTAAAATAAGAATTATCAAAAAGGAAAATTGACTGATTATAGTAGTTTATCCATCTTCATCCTGAAATTATATTTTCATTTCAAATTTGAGAGTCATAAAGTTTTTGGGACCTCCAAGATTAAAAGCTTGAACACCATCAAATCTTTTTCCCATGATATTGAAAAAGTAAGATGCCTTTTTTTGCACAAAAACCTCTGAACATATTACTTCCAACATAAAATATCCCAATTTTTGGCAATTAACTATTTATTGATAATATATTTTACGATCTGAGATTTTCTATGATAAGTATATTATGGGGAGAGTTTGATATAATAAATTGTTGAGAAAATCACTTCCAACCAATTTCCTTAATAATTTATATATTTAAGAGAAAGAAAGTAGACTTAAAGGAAATTTCAACAATTAAAAGAGGAATAAATAAAAATTCATTTCTCAATATTGGAGAATTTTAATTTGATCATACTTCTTTTTAGTCAATCTCTTTAAATAAATGATAATCACATTTTGAAGAAAACATCTACCAAGTTTTGGACTTTATAAAACCACTGGAGGCTGTTCTGTGATTTTGGAATAAGCCTAGTTTTCAAGCTCAATAATTCCATAATTTGATAAACATTTTCTCTGTGATAGAAATATTCTATTATCTAATGTTCCATTTCTGAAGGGGGATTGTTTATGTTGCTGCAAAAGCTCCAAATATTCTTCAAAGCTGAGATTATTTTGAATTTTAATTTTTCAAAGAGTCCCAATGAAATAGAGAATTTGAAGTTTAATTAAAAATATTTATCATTAGAAATCTATGAAGAATGCTTATTGGGCTCAAATATTAATTAGCTACACAAATATAAAGAAATATTAATAGCAAGAAATAACACAGATAGGATCAAAATGCACTTCTAAAACGTTTTTGTTGAAGAATTCACAAAAATGAGTGACTGTGAGATATTTTAGATATTGATAAATACTTCCATCATTATCTTGAAATTTGGTAATCTATTAACAGTTAAATCCTAACTTCACAAATTTCAAATCCTCTCCCATGGTTCATGTAGATTGAATAAATTATTCATTATTAATTGCTGTTTTTGAAAGAATTTCTGAATGAGGTTTCTAGCTATACACTATGCTCAAATGGATGGTAAGAAGTTAAATTTTGAAAATTTAACTTAAATAATTAATTACACATCTATTAATGATATATTTCTTTCCTTACATGTTCAATTTCTAAGATACTGTTCTTTCAAGAAGCAGTCACCCATATTTCTTCTAAGTATAATAAACTTCAAGGATGGCCAATGAAAAAATTTCTTCACAGTGCTTATTCAAGCTTTTGATATGTGGAATCCATTTTTACATAGATTTATTCCAAGATTGATGAATTTCGTTTTTGTACAGGATCTTTGTGGAAGAAACCACCCAAATGTTAACACACCTGAAAGGAAGATAAGAGAAAAATATTTGTATTACATAGAAAATGGATTTGGTAAATCATTCTTTCAATTCATGTATATTATTCACAATATCAAAGCTTTATTTTTGCATATTCTTATGCATTTTATACATTGGAAATGGGTCCTAACTTGAAATTGAGCTCTTTTGATAAAATATTAACTGGGGACAGATCAGTTTAAGACAGTAAAATTGAGCCTGTCATTTTAATTATATTCCAGAACTTAAAATAAATTGAAAGTCATATTTTTAAAAGTGTAACACATATTTTTTTAGATTTGTGTGGCCAATGTTTAGTATTAATAAACAGTAAATGAAATCTCAGAGAATTGATAAGATTACTTACCTCTTAAGAAGAAATGTGTTTCTTGAGCTTTTGGTTTTGAAATAACTAAATATCTGTAAAGAACTATTTTTTGAGTAGTTATTTTTTTCTTCCAAATTTGGAATCAGATTCAAGAATAATGAAACTAATATTCAATTATTTCAAAGAAAATTTTTGGTTTCCCACTTGTATATCTTTCTAAATTTCATTAAAAATGCTATACTCCCCTTTTCAAGATCTGTGAATAAACAATTTCAATGAGACAATTGAGGGTTATTTCTTTGTGAAATTTAACAAACAAATATCTCCATAAGTTTCTTTGAATATTAATTTTCAATCTAATACAAATCACCAATATTGTGAGCCTTTGAGATATGACCACATACCCAATAAGGTCACAAAAAAGACTCAGAATAATTATACCTTTAAGATAATTATAATAAAATTACTTAGAATAATTATACATTAAAAATAATTACTTTAAAGATACAAAAATACCATAAATTGGTACAAAAATTGGTTTAACTTAAAAACCAATGAATCACATGTGAAATAAATTATACCATTGGATTCCCTATGGTAAAATACACATATACCATTTTTATGGCATATCTGTAAAGTCAATATTTAATGAGTTATAAGGAATAATACCTTATAAAAACCATAATTCCTTATTTATTTCAAGAGCCAATGAAACAAAATGTAAAATAAGTTGTACCATTGGATTCCCAATGAAAATTCACACATAAAACAATTAATGAGCTAATTTTCAAAGTTAATAATTAAGGAATTAACCTGAATATATGCACTTTTTTGGTCAACGCATATATTCAAGGATCATAGCTAATATCTCTTAAACTATACAAGATAGAGTGATGAACCAAAAATAAAGTTACCACGTAATTACTGTACAAACACAGATATAAGCTTTATTTTACTAATTATAATCAAGGTTAAAACCTATGATGAAATATTGATAAAAATCAACAGAGCTGTTGACCACTTTGTTGTCAAAGTGGTCCAACCTTAAAAAAAAGTACACAGTTAGATTCTACTAGTTCATTCGTGAAGAATGATGTAATTTTTATTATTAAATTCAGGGTACAACCCCTTGAAATCATGGTTTGAAGTTTAAAATGTTGAATTTCGACAGAAAAGATGAGTTTCAAGGAAAATCATCAAAATTAGAGTTTTGATGATGTAATGAAAAGCTCTTGGCAGAATAATGAGGTTATGTCAGGCTATCAGAATTTACTCTCTGCATTGCTGTAGCGTGTAAAACTTAAAAGTTATTAAAGATCAAAGTTTGAGCTTAAATTGAGCAGTTATGATCACCTACTGTAACCTTAAATTAAGTTTAACAGTAATATGAGTGATACAATTGGTGAATACTATTAGTTTATGATTAAAACTAATAAGATCCACGAAATTTGGGGTTCTGCCAAGCCTCTGATGTCATCAAACTTAGAGTTATAGTGATAACTCTAAATAATGGTGTAATAATGATGTAATGTGGTTTGATCATGATGTAATCATCCTCAAACCTTAAAATATTGATCAATTCCAGTGGATATGATCAGTACACGTCTACTAGAATCCTTTTGGACTCTAGAAGGGAGGTATTTACTATAAATAGAGCTCTTTTTACTCTGTTTTCCCCACAGACGCATCAAAAACATTAAATCAATTAAATCAAAGCTAATTTCTTTATTCTTTATAGATAAAACTATTATATTATTAAAGACCAAAGACCACTTTGTTATAATCATCTATTTTGACGTGATTAAATCATTTATTTAATTTCTTTTGTTACAAATCTCTGTAAAAACTCATTTCCACATAAAAATCAAGAATATTAGTAATTTTTCTTTATTTTTATTGTAAATACAATTTGAAAAGGTTGTATTTATATTTTTTGGCGTAAAATATTTCAAAATTATTATATTAAGTGTCAAAAATAGGTTATTTTCTCTTATTATAATAATTTTCTCTTTATTATTATTTTAATAATTCTTTAATTAATATAAATAGTATTTATATTAGCTTATAGCTTTAATATTGGTAATATTATTGTTATTAATTGTTTTTTATTAATAAAAAACAATTTTTTACGCCTTTATTATTTGTTTGTAACAATAATAAATAGCCATTAAATATATTAATTATTTTATATTAATATATTTATCTTTATTATATTATACTTTATTATATAAATTATATTATTATATTTATTTAATAATATAACCATTTTACGCCACAATTATAATAACTCTTTATTCTTATAATTATTTTATCTTATTTACTTCATTCATAAGGACATTCATAGTACAATAAGTAAAATATTAGTAATTTTTACTTATTGTTTCATAGTCAAACCTTACATTTGGGGGCCTGGCCATGATATTTACTTAAAAAGACCTTTTAAAAAGATTCTAATTGGGCTCACCCAATAATAAATTATATTTATAATCATAAAATTATATAATAATTTTATATTTTATTGATTTTAAAAGCTATTGAGGCATTTGGAAAGCAATTGTACTGTCTTACACGTGGTTTTTCACATCCTTAGACTTGAAAGAACTTTCTTTGAGTGACTCTAATGATTAAGAAAGATGTTTTACAAATTAAAAATAATTTTTTTTATAATTTAATTTTATAAAAAGAATCATACTCATTTTTTTTATTCTTTAAATATAAAAATATAAAAAATATTAAAAAAAAATATTAAAAACCAATAAAATAATTATTTTTATTCATTTTTATTCATTTCTTTATTCATTTCAATTTTTTAAAGATATAAAAGCAATTTCTACATGGAAAGTTGCCATATCTTGCCAAAAAAATAATACTTCTTATAAAAAGACTTACATTTATTTGTCTTTTTTAGTGTTTGAAGATAACCCAAAAGAAGACAACCAAACTACAGTTGAGAGATTGGTGGAAGAAACTTGTCAAAGTTCTCCAACACCAGTTATCACTAAAAAAAGAAAGCTAAGAAATTTGACTTTCCAGGACCCACCATTCAAGACTCTGAAGGTGAGCACCTCTTTTATAATTGCCATAAAAATGATTTTTATTCTAAAATACTTTTATTTTTCTTATTCCTTAAACTATGACTACCAGAAGAGGTTCCCAATACTCCATCCAATCTGATGGAGCTGGACTCAGAGGTAGAACTGATCCCTCAAAAGGGAAAAGAAAGGGCAATATCCCCAGTGGAACAGAATCCACACAAGGAAGTGCCTCATCCCAAAGGCAAGTCCCAGAAATGCCCATGATATCTGAACCTGAATTGGAACTAAGTATGAGTAACTCAAATAGGTACAAATCACATTCAGAGGGCTCAAATAGACATCTACATGAGCCAGTACAAGCAGTATTACACAATGTACAAGGACAAAGATTGGGAAATGCTGCCCCAAATACACCAAGGAGTAATGAACTCCTGCAACATCCTGAAAAAATTCCTCAAAGAGGAGGAGATAGTGAAATACTCCAATGGATGGAATCCACTGTCATCCAAACCTCAAATCAAAAAAATCAAAGATTACCACACCAAAAAGAGGGAGGCAACCAAGCAAGAAGCCCCAGTAGCTTCTACCAGCAAGCCCCAAGCCAACCCACTTCCCCAAGAAGGGAAGAAGAACAAGAAAAAGAATTGGAGGAAACCATATTCCCCAAGCTACAGGATCCCAAAAATCCAAAAGGATCCCATGGACAATGTTTTCAACATGGCCAGAACTTTGATGGAGTTCAAAGACAAAGAGGAACAAAGAATGAGACAACCCCATTTCCCAAAGAAATAACCTTGTCTCCTGATGTTGTAAATAATTTAACAGAGCTTAAAAATAGTATTTTTCCTCTTAAAGACATTAAAAATAGTTTATTATCTTTCCAAGAAATAAATAATAGCTTATCAACTTTAACCAAACTTGTTGTACAAAATAAGAAAGAAATTGATAACATGAAATTTATGATTGAAAATAATAAACCAAAAGTATTAATTGACAATACTCAGAAATTAATACAAGGACAACAAGAATTGTACAAATACATAAGTGATATCAAAGAGAAAACTTTGAGAATCAATTATGATGTGAGTATTGACAATCTTACAGAAAAATTGAACAAATTAAGTATTTCTGTAGAAAAATGTAAAGAAAAGACTTCATTACACCAAAAATCACTTTTGGACCATGTGGAAAAAAGTGATGAAGCAAGAATGCATCTAAAAGATGATATTCAAAGTGAAATAAGGCTTATTACTGAAAGAATGGATAAAATGAATGAGGCTAATTTAAATATGCCAAAGTTATCAACTCCATTTTCCCATATAAGAAGCCCTGTTAAAACAAAAGAGGAACTGACAAATCCTTTCATAACATACTTTAGTCACCAAGAAAATAACCAAGTCTTAATGAAGGAAGAACCTCAGCTGAAAGAATGGCCAACATTTACAGGAGAAGGTGAATATGACCACATGTCATTTGTTAAAACAATTGACATGTTACAAGAAGACTATGCAATACCAGATGAATTAATCACTGCAATATTACATTCATTGTTTGAAAAATCTTCAAAAAGATGGTATTATGGCATAAGACAAACAAATGGCAAAAATACCTGGTCTTGGTGGAAACAGGAAATAATCACCAAGTGGGCAAATGATGCCTGGAGGTACAAAATAGAAAATGCATTTGAAAATTCTTTCTTTGACCCAGACAAAGATAAACCTTTAACCTGGCTCTTAAAACAAGTTGAAAGACTTAATGCATTGTACCCAGAAATGTCACAAAAAATGGTGAATATGAAAATACTCAAGAAATGTTGAGGAGAGCTATAACATGCCCTAAGAAGCAGGTGTATAGAACCATGCTCCACAGAAGAGTACATCAATGCACTGGAAGACATAGTGACAAGAACAAAAATTGGGAGGACTTGGAAGAAATTGGACATTAAAAGCCCAAATAAACCATTTATCAAAAAAGATAAATTAAAAGAATCCTTCAAGCCCAGTACATCCAATAATAATGAGCAAAGAAAATGCCATAAATGTGCAGGTATTGGACACTTAGCCAATAATTGCCTGAAAAAGGCAAAAATCAATGAAATTATGGAAACAGAAAACCACAATGACAAAGAGGAGGAATCTGACTCTGAAAAAGAAACAGAAGAATCAGAAACTTCCGAAAGTGATGAAATCAATATAATTAATGCAGAAATTAGTAATATTGATATAATTTATGAAGTAATAGATGTCAACTCAAATTTACCATAAGTTGGAACATCTGACACAAACCTGACAAATGTGCAAGATGCCAAACTGTACAAAACCAAACCTGCAAGAGGAATGGGGTATACAGCTGGAAAATCAAGTATAAGTATTGTCATGGTTAATAACCAAGAAACAAAGGTGAACTTAGATACAGGAGCATATTGCACCTGTGTTGGTAAAGTTTATTTAAGTACAACTGTTCCAGACTGGCAAGAAAAACTTATACCAATCCAAGGTGTCAAATTTAGTAGTGCAAGTGAAAGCATGATGCCCCTTGGAATAATTAACTTAACACTTATTTCCCCTCACCCTTCACAATGTGTCAGAATTAAAGTGGAATTTGTGATAATGGGCAGCTGTACCAGTAATCACTTTATCCTGGGAAATGACTACTTATCAATCCATGGTATAGATATCTCTAACCAGAAGGATAGATATTTTACTATAGGAGACAATAAGTGACAAAAGTTTGGCTTCTTAAATAATAAAAAACAAATTGCAGTTATTAAAAAGGAAGAAAAGATTCCAGAAAAGGAACTTTTTATATCTGAACAACTTAAAGAGGCAGAATTCAATCAAGAATTAACAGAAAAAATGAAAGAAAAATTGATTAACCTCTTATTTAAGTACAAAGATGCCTTTGCAACCGACAAAGAGCCACTAGGTGCTATAATTGGGCATGAAGTAGACATAATTCTTAATGTGGAAAAGCCTTACCCACCCTTACTAAGAAGACCAGCTTACCCACCTAGTCCAAGGGCTAGAGAAGCCTTAGAGGTACACATTAAAGAATTAATGGACCTTGGAGTATTAAGGAAAGTTGGACATAATGAACAAGTAGAAGTTACTACTCCTGTCATTATAACTTGGCATAATGGAAAATCAAGGATGGTAGGAGACTTCAGAGCCCTGAACACCTATACCATTCCAGATAGATGTCCAATACCTAGAATCCATGAGACATTGACACAATTGTCACAAGCTAAGTTCATTAGAGCTATGGATGCCTTAAAGGGTTTTCATCAAAATGTCTTAACAGACAATGCCAAAAAACTACTGAGGATAATAGTCCACTGTGGACTTTTGAATACTTAAGAATGCCATTTGGGATAAAGAATGCACCTTCCCATTACCAAATAATGATGAATACCATATTTCCTGAAGAATTATCAGAAGGATGGTTAATTATCTATATTGATGAGATCATAGTTTGCTCAGAAACTTGGGAAAATCACCTTACAAGACTAGAAAGGGTACTACAGAAAATAGTCCAAGTGAATATGAAAATTTCCTTGAAAAAGTGTCATTTGGCATATAGTGAATTAAAAGCACTAGGACATGTTGTATCTGGACTTAGTCTAGGCATAGACAAAAATAAAGTAGCAGCAGTACTACTTAAACCAATGCCTCAAACCGAAAAAGAAATGCAATCATTTTTAAGACTTTCTGGTTACTATAGACAGCATATAAAGGACTTTTCAAAAATTGCCAAATCCTTATATAAGTTATGTGACCAACAAACAGTTTATGAAATGACTGAAGAAAGGGTCAAGGCATATGAAGAATTGAAAAACTCACTAACAAATGCCCCATTTCTTCTAATGCCAGATTGGAAACTACCCTTCAAACTATACATTGATGCTTGTGGAGAAGGACTAGGTGCTGCACTTCACCAAACACAAATTATCAATGATAAACCAGTGGAAGGACCAATTTGTTTCATTTCAAGGCAGATAAAGCCAACAGAAGGAAGGTATGGAGCCAGCCAAATGGAATGCTTATGCTTAGTGTGGGCTTTAGAAAAACTGCATTATTATTTGGATGGCACAGTATTTGATGTAATCACAGACTGTAATGCTGTGAAATCACTATTAAATATGAAGACTCCAAATAGACATATGCTGAGATGGCAAATTGCTATCCAAGAATACAGAGGAAATATGACTATTGTTCATAAATCTGGTAATATCTATAAAAATCCAGATGGTCTTAGCAGATGGGCTCTAGCAAATACCCCTGACAATCCAGCATGGGTACCACAAGAAGAACACCATATAGAAGGAATATGTGTTACAGATATTGGCACAGAATTCTTTAACCAAGTTAAAGAAAGCTATAAGATAGACAAAAATTGCCATATCCTAAGCCAACTTCTAATGAAAGACTGCAAAGACCCATCACTTTCATCAAAACTAGATGAAACATGGAAAAAAGCATATGATGAAGGAAGATTCCACCTCCTTGATGGAATCCTTTACCATAGAACAAAAAACACATGTGTTATTGCCTTAACAGATAGAACCCTGATAAACACTATTTTACATGAATGTCATGACAGTGTTGCAGATGGACACCTTTCAGAAGATGGAACACTAGAGAGGGTGAAAACGTGCTCTTGGTGGCCAAATTGGAAGAAAGATGTTGAAGAATACTGCCAAACCTGTGACAGATGTCAAAAAGCCAACAGAGCCACAGGAAAGAAATTTGGAATGATACAAATCCAAGAACCAAAATCCCCATGGGAAATAGTTCATATGGATTGGGTAACAGCTTTACCTCCAGGAGGAGACAGGAGCTATAATGCATGCCTAGTATTAGTTTACAGATACAGTAAAACTCCCATGTTCTTACCATGTCATAAAGATGACACAGCTATGGACACAGCCATAATGATATGGAATAAAGTTATTAGCCATACAGGCTTATTCCAGAATATTATAAGTGACAGAGACCCAAAGTTCACTTCAGCATTATGGACAAATATCCATAACTTATTTGGGACAAAGCTATCATTCTCAACAGCTTACCATCCCCAAACTGATGCTTTAGCAGAAAGAATGATACAGACCTTAGAGGACATGATCAGAAGATTCTGTGCTTATGGGCTAGAATTAAAAGATTCTAATGGTTTTACCCATGATTGGTGTACACTAATACCAGCTCTTGAACTATCATATAAGACATCAATCCATTCTTCTACTGGCAAAACACCAGCAATGCTACAAAAAGGTTGGAATCCAAGACTTCCTTATGACATCCTCAAAAAGACTTAGTGTATATACATCCAACAGCAAGCAGCTTTAAAATAATGCTTGACAAGGCAAGACACCATGCAAACAGATGTATGCAAGATTCTTTCAAATATGCAAAAGAAAGATGGGATAAAAGTCATAAGCCACCTGATTTCAAAATGAGAGACTTGGTCCTAGTATCAACCCTTAATTTCAATAACATAAAAGGCCCTAAGAAATTGAAAGATTCCTTTGCAGGACCATTTATGATAAAAGCACTTCATGGACCCAATGCTGTGCAATTGGAACTCACAGGTGAACTAATGAACAAACACCCAGCTTTCCCTGTAAGTCTGATAAAACCTTACAGTTCAAGTCACAAGGAGTTATTTCCACTAAGAAATAAACCCCCACTTGAAATCCCCCCCTTGGAAGAAGGAGAAGAAAATAACATAGTAAAAGTCCTTAAAGAAAGAAGGACAAGAAACAAAAAAGAAAGGGAATACCTTGTAAGGTATAGAAATTCAACTCAAGAATATGAATGGCTACTTGAGAAAGATATAACAAATGCTGATAAACTACTAAGAAGGTTCAGACATGAAAGAAAGCCTGAAAAATACAAAAGTTAAGCATTATTGAGCTTCAAGACTAACAAAGTCTATTGAAGAGGTAGGACAGTGGATGATACCCTAATTACACATATCAGATTGTGGTACAATCTTTTTTGGTTTTAGGGAATGTGAGCCTTTGAGATATGACCACATACCCAATAAGGTCACAAAAAAGACTCAGAATAATTATACCTTTAAGATAATTATAATAAAATCACTTAGAATCATTATACTTTAAAAATAATTACTTTAAAAATACAAAAATACCATAAATTGGTACAAAAATTGGTTTAACTTAAAAACCAATGAATCAACATTTGAAACAAATTATACCATTGGATTCCCTATGGTAAAATACACATATACCATTTTTATGGCATATCTGTAAAGTCAATATTTAATGAGTTATAAGGAATAATACCTTATAAAAACCATAAATCCCTGTTTATTTCAAGAACCAATGGAACAACATGTGAAATAAATTGTACCATTGGATTCCCCATGAAAATTCACACATAAAACAATCAATGAGCTAATTTCCGAAGTTAATACTTCAGGAATTAACCTGAATATATGCACTTTTTTGGTCAACGCATATATTCAAGGATCATAGCTAATATCACTTAAACTATACAAGATAGAGTGATGAGCCAAAAATAAAGTTACCACGTAATTAATGTAAAAACAAAGATATAAGCTTTATTTTACTAATTATAATTAAGGTTAAAACCTATGATGAAATATTGATAAACATCAACAGAGCTGTTGACCACTTTGTTGTGAAAGTGGACCAAACTTAAAAAAAAGTACACAGTTGGATTCTACTAGTTCATTCGTGAAGAATGATGTAATTTTTATTATTAAATTCAGGGTACAACCCCTTGAAATCATGGTTTGAAGTTTAAAATATTGAATTTTGACAGAAAAGATGACTTACAAGGAAAATCATCAAAAGAGTTTTGATGATGTAATGAAAAGCTCTTGGCAGAATAATGAGGTTATGTCAGGCTATCAGAATTCACTCTCTGAATTGCTGTAGCGTGTAAAACTTAAAAGTTATTAAAGATCAAAGTTTGAGCTTAAATTGAGCAGTTATGATCACCTACTGTAACCTTAAATTAAGTGTAACAGTCATGTGAGTGATAAAATTTGTTAATAATATTAGTTTATGATTAAAACTAATAAGATCCACGAAATTTGGGGTTCTCTCAAGCCTCTGATGTCATCAAACTTAGAGTTATAGTGATAACTCTAAATAATGGTGTAATAATGATGTAATGTGGTTTGATCATGATGTAATCATCCTCAAACCTTAAAATATTGATCAATTCCAGTGGATATGATCAGTAAAAGTCTACTAGAATCCTTTTGGACTCTAGGAGGGAGTTATTTACTATAAATAGAGCTCTTTTTACTCTGTTTGCCCCACAGACACATCAAAAACATTAAATCAATTAAACCAAAGGTAATTTCTTTATTCTTTATATATAAAACTATTATATTATTAAAGAACAAGGACCACTTTGTTATAATCATCTATTTTGACATGATTAAATCATTTATTTCATTGTTTTTGTTAAAAATCTCTCTAAAAACTCATTTCCACGTAAAAATCAAGAATATTAGTAATTTTTCTTTATTTTTATTGTAAATACAATTTGAAAAGGTCGTACTTATATTTTTTGGCGTAAAATATTTCAAAATTATTATATTAAGTGTTAAAAGTAGGTTATTTTCTCTTATTATAATAATTTTCTCTTTATTATTATTTTAATAATTCTTTAATTAATATAAATAGTATTTATATTAGTTTATAGCTTTAATATTGGTAATATTATTGTTATTAATTGTTTTTTATTAATTAAAAACAATTTTTTACGCCTTTATTATTTGTTTGTAACAATAATAAAGAGCCATTAAATATATTAATTATTTTATATTAATATATTTATCTTTATTATATTATATTTTATTATATAAATTATATTATTATATTTATTTAATAATATAACCATTTTATGCCACAATTATAATAATTCTTTATTATTATAATTATTTTATCTTATTTACTTCATTCATAAGGATATTCATAGTACAATAAGTAAAATATTAGTAATTTTTACTTATTTTTTCATAGTCAAACCTTACAAATATGTATTATCTCATTCATCATGAAATTTTCATTTGTCTTATTTGATGGAGTTCAGACTCTCATTCATAATTTAAGTGTAATATGTTAAATGGGGTCACAAGTAGCTTAAGGGTATCTTCATTATCAATGTCTTTGATGAACTCAAAAGTTATTTTATTCCAAAACTAATTATACAGATTGTTTGCAATTTTTTGATGTTTTTTTAACTTTGTATGAAGCATGGTTTCAAATTCTTTTGAATTATCCTCAAACCGGTTTTCAACCCACCTGCAATGGCTAGGTTGGATCCCAGTTGAAGTCAAGTTGAAAACAACATTAATTTGGGAAGAATTGATTATCCATGATTAATGTAAGATTCTTGATTCTGAAACTACTAAGAGTATATCAGAGAATTTTAATCCAAATTGGATTGTATAAGATTACATAATAATATTTCATGAACCCATCAATAATGGTGATGAAAATCACTTCTTTTCCAATAAATACTTGTTGAAGATCTTCAAATGATTTTAAGGAATCACAAAAATGGCAATCATACTTTTATCTCAATATTTTCTTATGTAAATGAATGAATCAAGGTTAAGAGAGTGTTTATTAAATATTTCCCAATTGGAAGTGGAACATTTGTTTTTTGGAAATTCAACTTCCATAAAATCTTTTGAATATCCTTGTCATTTGAATGTGAAAGAGAAGCTAAATATCTTTTGTGATACTATCTTTATTAACTCCAAGTCATAGAAGTTGGCTACTTAAATCCAATCCAAAGAATAATAAAATTTTCCTCATTGTATGAAAGTTCCTCAATGGATCATTACATGAATGTCACTCATTAAGAAAATTAATTGGTGAATTTCTATGTGGGATATATTTGCTTATAAATACATTTCTTTTTTTATATGTTTTAATTTGGTTTGATTTTTCTATTATTTAAATATTTGATTTGATATTTCTAAGACTTTTTTTCCAACACTTTCTTCTTAAAAGAAAGTTCAAGAAGAAACTCAGAAAAATTTGAGGTTTATTCATATGATTTTCCTGCGGGAAGAACCTCAATCATTTACTTGGATCAATTCTATGGTGTTTCCTGGAGCCATTTGCTCATTTTCGGCAAAAATAACATTTCAAAAATGCGCAACTGTCAGAAAATGATAAATTTTAGGATAATTGGGTAAAAATTATTGATTTCACTTTGAGGTTGGTTTGTCTTTGTACATTGATTGAATGTTATTTTTTCCCACTTTGTTTTCTTTTTTACAAACCTTTTTTTAAGTGATTTGAATGTTTATTATATTATTATCAGTTTTTTCAATGCCAATTTCATTTAGTTCGCAATTTTTCAACTTTTCAATTTTTCGGTTTTATTTTTTTTATTTTTTTATTTTTTTTATTTTTTTTATTTTTTTTATTTTTTTTATTTTTTTTATTTTTTTTATTTTTTTTTATTTTTTTATCTTTTTGGCTCTTCGTTCTTTTTTTAGCTGCATTTCTACTGACTACTTTCTTCATTTAATTATTTTTTCAATTTATTTTATTTCAATCTTATGTTTTTCTCTTTTTTTATTATTCTTATTTTTGTCCTTATTGTTTGCACTTCTTTTTGATTTTTTTTGTTTTGGAAATTTGGGTGTGGATACACTGGAATCAGCATAAGAACACTTATTCCAGTGTATCCACACCCATAACTACAAAAAAAAATCCAAAAAATAAGAAAATGTGAAAAAAAATGAAAAAAATAAAAAAAATTGAAAAAGAAACTGAAAGAAAAGTTGTAAAATCCAAAAAAAAGAAAAACACTCAAAAAAGTTAAAATAAAAACAAATTCATAATTGTTACTCTTAATACGAATAACTGTGCAGTATGATGTTTACTTTTGTGAATTTTCTTTCTTGTTTCAAACATTTGAAGGTTGATAGAGTAAAAAAACAAAAAATGATGTAATTAATGTTGAAATAAATACATTAATGATGTGAAAAATAGAGGAGGGCCAAGAAAGCTATAAAAAGTTTAAAAACTGGATCCTTCAATATTTTTCAAGTAAAATATGTTTTCAATATAATGAAGAAGTGGGGAAAATGGTGAGATATTTTCTACTCAATTAAAATATTGGAAAGAAAGGTTTGAAAAAGTTCTCAAAGACCAAAAGGGGTATATAATGAGAGTAATCAAATGACATAAGAAAAGAATAATAACCACCAAGAAGCTTTAGCAAAGAAAAACTCCCATTAATTGTGTGAATGATGATTAATATTCAGAAATACGCTTTTACTAATATGTTTAATATTTCAGATGATAACATAAAAAATTGACATAAAAATTCTATCTCACATTTACATCACTGAAAAGCTTACCTTCAAGGTCTGAAAGAAAATTGTTTAACAAAAACTGAATAATGAAATTAATAAAGAATTCCTTCAATTAAAAAAACATTAAATCAGGAATTAAAATCATCAATTCAAGAAATTTAGAAGATAATAACAATTATTGGGAAATATTCAAAATAAAATTAATTTTTTTGATATCTGCATTGGATATAGGTTATGAATTTCAGAAATATTATATATGGTACCAAAAAATACCCAAGGACTGAGAATTGTCTTAAAAAGCTCATTGGTAATATTTGAGATTAGGGAGAATAAAGCTGTGTGAAGGATAATTAAGCCTGATAGATTTCATTTCTGTAAACCTTAGTATTCATAAATTGTATTCTTTTAAATAAAAGAAAAAATTAGATAGGAACTTATAAGAAGCTAGCAAATTTATGTTTTGACAAGTGAAAAATTCTCACATTTAATATTAAAAACTTCTGAAATATAAATTGAGCATTCAGTACTAATGCTTCAGGATTCACTGCTCAATTTTCCATGATAATCATAAGTAATTTAAATTTATTTGTGGAAGAACATATATTGTGAGGCTCACAAAGAGAGTCATTTTCCAACACATAATATTCCCTACCCCAAATAAAGCTTACAAAAACTCCACTTTCCAAAAAACTGTCTCATTTCAGCAAAAATGAAAACTTAGAAAGAAAATATTCCCAAGAAAATATAAATAAGTGGCAGATTGCTTCCTAATTGGAGATCCTTTACATTAATTTATTCTGAAATTCAACTAATATTTTATGCAAAAGGGAACATAGTATGAATTTTAGGCCTAAAATCTTTTTAAAGTGATTTGGACAGTGTTAATTGATGATTATCATCCCCCAAATAATAAATTGTAACACACATCCCATTTCTTTATCATTCATGAAAATTAGTGGAAATGGAGCTTTTAAATGCTTAAATCTTGACTTATTTTTGGAACTTCAAATTATTTTCCTAAAATTTTGACATGAGTCTTGTAAAATAGGACATCAAAAAGCTGTTTTTGATATAAATTTTTCATCTCTGATTTTAGAAGCCTTACTTTTAGAATAGTCTTTTCTAATCTTTTGAGACATGTTTTGGTACTTTTGTCATTGT
Organism: Austropuccinia psidii; assembly: GCA_023105745.1. Taxonomy (NCBI): domain Eukaryota; kingdom Fungi; phylum Basidiomycota; class Pucciniomycetes; order Pucciniales; family Sphaerophragmiaceae; genus Austropuccinia; species Austropuccinia psidii. The sequence goes on from JALGQZ010000014.1 coordinate 4,150,557, forward strand.
AATTTGTTGATTTATCCTTTTATTAAGCTTCACTTAGATATAATAACACAAGAGAAATATTGAGAAATAATTCATTAAAAAGATTTTGAGCTCTTAAATGAGAATCAATAGTATTCTGGAAGTACTTAAGATCTAATTTGATACGTGGGAAATCTTAATTTTTGGAAATAACCTTTCCAAACAAATTTTTTCAATTAAATTAATATTGAAACTAAATCTAGGTATACATTATTCATCTTTTTTCTCAGAAGTAAGCTCAAAATATCCAAGTGAGATAATTACAACATTGAAACATCCCTGGTTAATGTTTAATCCTTCATTCCCAAAATAAAAAATTTAGTGCTCCCGGATTTTCAATAAAAATCATATATATTTAATTTTAGAATATACAAACATATTTCTCAAAGAATTTTAAGGGTATATCTTATTTAATGTTTCTTGAAGGGTTTTTCAGTGGTTTCGAACATATGACATACCAATGTAAAATTGATCATTTTTTGAAGTTTAATGAATTTCATTGATAGATAGTTTGATTGGATAATTTTTCTTTCAAATCAAATAAAGATTATGTAATTATACACTGATTTAAGTTTGTATAAGATTAATTTCTCATGATTTAAAAATGAAAACAAAATCTTTTATAAAAAATAATTCTTAATTATCAAGATTTTTATAATTTTTTTTTCATCATCTAATTCACAGGAAAAATATCAATAATAATTCTTTTATTTTCACAATAGGATCAGTATTGAGTAATGTGATTTGAGATTTTAAATTTGAGAAATGAAAATGTTTCATTCAGCTATTAAATTTGGAAACCAACTAGCTTTGGTTAGCTTGATGTGTATCTTTATGTGGTCTGAATTTCCATGAGATTTATATTAGTATGAGATTATCATATTTGATATTAATTATGGAACAACTAGAATAACTCATATACATATTAAGCCAACTAATGAAGAATGGATTGTAAAAATTAATTGGAGCTTCTCAACAATCTTCGAAAGTGGTAATTGAGATATTAATAAGCTTGAAATCATCAGGATACTTTCAGTTCATGGTATTCCAAACAAACATTCAAAGCAAATGAACTTATTCAAAATGAATCTTTAATATTTGGGATTTTCCCCCAAATTTTAACTTTCCAAACAGTAAAAGAAACTCAAAATTGAAGCCCAACAGTATTTTATAATTAATCAAAATATAGGAAACAATAATATACCATTTCTATTTACCAAGCGTGGGACTTCAGTCACTTTTGTGTATTCAAAATTGATTTCTCACAGGATAATGTAAAATTCCATAAAAATGTGATAAACCTTAATAATAAGATTCTATGAGAAATAGGAAAAAAATATTTCTCAATAATTACATAAAATGAATATTAGAAATAAACAGAAAGATTTCTTAACTAATATGCATTAATATGATTCTTATATTTGTATGGGCTATAGCCAAAGACTCAAACCATGGATCAAAATGTGATCTCAGATTTAAAATTTTCTCTAAAAATTATTATGCAAATTCTTATCAAAAAATCAGTCAATTTGGATTACAAAAAAATTCTCCTCAAAATAAAGCTTATGAGGCACTAGTGCCTATGAAAATTCAAACACCAAAATAGAAAAAGGTTTCCTTTCAGATTAAGTTTTTTCCTTCACATTAAATATTATTTTGATGAGATATGAAGCAGTTGAGATTTAGATTCTTAATCTAAAGCTCCTAACAAGCTTCCATAAAAATAAGCCAAGCTCTTTCAATCATGACTGCAAAAACATCTGACTATATACATAATTGTAAATATTTGGCCATATTCCTGGAACATTTTATCTGATATTTACGCTGTTAGTATTTTATTGTGAAAAACGACTTTCTTTGATGAAAAACCCTCAAGTCCTTGTTTTCAGAGTTTCTAAGCTCTCTGTAAAAACCCCAAAGCACATCTCTTAAAATATCTATAAAGGAAGATATAGCTCTTTTGCCACACTAAAGTCAAAGATTTTATCACAAATAGCCATCTGATTATTTTTAAAAATACACAAATAACAATCACCCTTTTAAATAAATATCCTTCAGACTGCCAGAGAAAAATTGATTTTTATCAATACAAAAGCAATAGAGCTTTGTTACAACCTTTAAATAAAACATTCTTCATTATTTTAAGAAAAAATGACATGAACAATAGGATCATAGATATTAAATATCATTTATTTATTTATTTCAGGATTTTAGTGACAATTGTCAGGCTGATTCTATGAGAAATTGATAATAATAGTATACACAGCTTTAACTATGACAGTGACATGGATAAAATGATAATAAAATAGCTTCAATTGATAATTAAGGGCTTTCCTAAAATGATTTAGTGGTGGTGAGAACTGTTAAAAGCCCTGGGTGCATCTTTACCAATTGCATTATCATAATAATGTCTACAATAATTAAGAATATAATTATACCTGATTATTTCTAAGAGTATAAATGTTTTTGACAGTTGTACTATGTAGGAATATAAGAGAAGGATGAGGAAACCTTTTCTGGTGAAAAAACGCCTCATTTTATCCTAAAATAGGGTGGAATGGCCCTCTAGGCCATCCACATAGAGGAAGGGAAGAGTTTTTGACTTCTGAGTACTGGCTTGTGGTTTCCAAAAAGTATCTATACACTGTATTGGGCTCAGATGTGGTTTTGAAACCACACCTGGGCAGTTTCCGCCAATACAGGGTGAAAGTTTTCATCTGGGGACCACACAGCCCTCTTTTGATGTGTATTGTCAGGCTGAGTCTATGATGAAGCAGTAAATAGGCTAATTACAACTTAAATATGACTGTGACACAGTTATAAATATCAAAAATAAGGGTATTAAAATATAATGAAGCTTTATTATTGAGATAAAAGGGTTTTACTATTGAAGAATAGTGGTGGTGAGTGCTATTGAAAACCCTGGGTGCAGTCTTACCAGTTGGATTACTATAATAAGAGCTACAATACTTATATTTAAGGTATAACCTGCTTATTTCCAAGAGTATAACTGTTTTTGACAGCTTTACTACGTAGGAATTCAAGAGCAGGATGAGGAAACCTTTTCTGGCTGTGAAAAGGCCCCTTTCTATCCTAAAATGGGGTGAAAAGGCTTCTAGAACTTTCCACATAGAGGAAGTGAAGATTTTTAACTTCCTCGCACTGGCTTGTGGTTTTCACAGGGCCTTTATAGCCTGTTTTGGGCTCAGTGGTGGTTTTGAAACAACATCTGGGCAGTTTTCACTAATACAGGGTGAAGATTTGCATCTGGGGACCACACAGCTTGATTCTGACGTGTATGACGTGTAGAATGCTGTACAGAACCTGTATGGGACCCCATTATTGAATGCAATATGAGGCATCAAAGTAAAAACAAGCTTTTTTGTTAGTTTGACACCTCATAGTCATGGTTATGGGATATTATCCCATGGTAGGTCTGTATTGGCCAAACGGTGGTAGTTTGATCTTAAAACAGCCACAGCTTGGTCAGTTTTTGAGATATCAACCTCAAAATTAGTTCATTGTGTATCCCTGTATGTGTTCTACACAATGGTACCTTATTTGATATGGTTATTGTTAAATATGACAAAGTTATCCCATGTACAAGGATTTTGTACATGTGTGTGGTTTTAGGCAAAAGCTGTATTGGGCTTGTTTGCCCTATAAAGTTTGTTCTAGTTGAGATATGGGGAAAGTAATGACACCATCTGATAGCCCTGATTGTTCTCTTTCCAAAAAGACCCCACTTTAAATATCTCACACTAAAACTGTAGAAGTTAGATGAGAGGTGAATGTTTTGTTCACCCTTATTTGGTCTGAATTTGGCCATAGCTTCAGTAACACTGGTGCTAGCTCAGTGTGGATGGTACCATTGAATAGCCCTGACTTAGAGCTTCATTTTGAATACCCATTTGAAGGGGTTAAGCCTCTTAATCTGTATTTCAGATAAGAGGTGAAAGATAAGGTTTATGCTCAGAAACAACTTTGAGCAGGAAGAACTCTGTTGATCTTTGTCCTATGGTTATGGGACTTGTATCTTTGGAAAGGATTGATTTTCCTCTTTCATTTGATACCTTTTGAGCTGATTGGGCTCAGCTCCATGTTTTGGTTGTATCTTAGCTCTACCATTGATTTATGGTATCTGGCTGTTGTGCTTGTGCTCTGGTTTTGAGTCACAGGCTGACATGTATGACGTGTAGAATGCTGTACAGAACCTGTATGGGACCCCAGTATTGAATTAACTATGAGATATTGAAGTTTAAAAATGCTTCTTTGTCTTTTTGACATTATCCCACAGTCAAGGTGTATTGGCCCAATTGTGGGATTTTAACTTCAAATTGCTATAAATTTGACAGTTTTTGAGATATTGAGCCAGCTTTAATTCATTGTGTATCCCTGAATAGGATCTACACAATGGAACCTCATTTGGTATGGGTAACATTAAATATGGCAAAGGTATGCCATGTACAAGTTTTGTTATTCAGACATATGATTTTCTCAATATCTGTATGGAGCTTGTTTACCCCATAACCTTTGCTCTAGATGAGATATGGAGAAATACAAGGAACCATCAGATAGCCCTGATTTTGTTGTTTCCAAAAACACCCCACTTTGAATATCTCACACTAAATTTATAGAAGTTAGATGAGAGGTGAATATTTTGTTCACCCTTATTTGACCTTATTTTGGCCATAACTTCTGTAATTTTGGTGTTAGCTCAATTTGGCTAGTACCATTGGATGGCCCTGACTTAGAGCTTCAATTTGAAGACCCATTTTATGGGGTTGAGCCTCTTCTTCTGTATCTCAGATGGGAGGTTAAAATTAAGGTTTATGCTCAGCAACAACTTTGAGCAGGAATAACTTTGTTATTCTTTGTCCTATAATGATGGGACTTGTATATCTAAAAATAGATGAATTTCCTCCTTCCTTTGATACATTTTGAGCTAATTTGGCCGAGACCCATGCTTTGTTTGTATCTTGGCTTTACCATTGGTTTATGGTATTTGGCTGTCATGCTTGTGCTCTGGTTTTGAGTAAAAGGCTGACATACCCTCCCTTCAAAAAAGGATCATCATTGATGAGACTTTTCAGTCCTCCTAGAGGCTCTTAATCTTGTTACATGAAGGTTCCCATCTGGTATGGCATCCTCTGTCAACCATTTGTCTTTGTCTGCTGTCTGGTTTTCAAATCTGATCAAGTACTGTCTTTGGTCTTCACCATTCAGTTTAATCTTCCTTGCCTTGATGATATTCCTCACAGGCCCAGGGGAGCCTTCCACTTGCACTATGTTTGGTGGGGTGGTAGTCTTCTTTATGGAGGGGAACTTGCCCTATCCTGTCTGGAAGTATGGTTTGACCAGACTAACTGGGAATACTGGGTGTTTCCTGGAGAATTCTTCTGTGATTCTAACCTCCACTGCATTGTCTCTATCAACTTAATGATAGTGAAGGGCCCCACAAATGAATCTGTCATTTTCTTTGGTCACTTGAAATTCTTGAGGTTGAGTGTAGACAGTAACACTTGGTTGCCTTCTTTGAAATATGGCTCCATATGTGTCTTGTCATACCTCTGCTTGTTGTATTCCTTAGCTTGGGCTATGCACTTAGAAGCTGTGTCACAAGATCTCTTCCACCTTTCATGGAAGTCCTTGGCTGTGGGGTGGATAGTTAGAAGATTCTTATTCAGGTGATGCACAGGAAAGAAGGGGTTCCATCCTTTTTCTACCAGTGATGGTGATTTCCCTGTGGTAGAGTGCTGGCTTGTGTTGTAAGCTAGCTGGATGGCTGGGAGAAGTTTAACCCAGTCATGGGAATACCCTTCATGGTCCTTATATTCCATGCCATATGCACAGAACCTTCTAATTATTTCCTCCACCGTTTGGATCATCCTTTCAGCTAAAACATCTTTCTGTGGATGGTAAGCTGTAGAAAATGAAAGTTTTGTGTCCAGCATGTCATGAAGGTTGGTCCAAAATTCTGATGTGAATTTTGAATCCTGTCACAGGGGCTCTTGGAAAGAAAAACAAGAGTGGCCTGGCACTCAGAAATCAGGGAACTCACTTGGCAGACTCCAGAGAATAAAGAAAATAAAAATAAAGAATTGAATTTCTCTAAGAAGAATGCAAGTACAAAGATGAGATGCAATAAGAGAAATGAGAAGCCAAATGTCCAAAGAGCCAACCGAGTAAGTCCTTAATCACTGTTTCAACCTTCCAACATGAAAAATGGAATTAGTAAGGATATGACCACCAAATATCCATTGACAGGCAAAAAAAGAAAAGGAAAAAGGGGCTGAATGACTGACCTGATAATATCAGTATTCACTTAACAAAAATAATAAGATAAATAAAGATAAAATAAAATCAAAATATATTAATTACCTGGAGGAAACCCCCCAGGGTCAAAGGAGGCTGGTATATGTGAAAAGTTGAGAGCTTGACTCCTTCAGGCTTGCAATGGTCCTGTATTGAAGACTGGAAGCTGTATTGATTGTCTGATGGAGTATATACCTTTCCAGATTGGGAAATGAACTGTCTTGAATGATTTTCCCATGATGTATGATTGAGTTACAGGTATTGATCAATCTAGACTGTATTGAAATGAATGTGGTTGCCAAGCTGGATTGATAGATCATTGACACTTGACAACTTGCTTGGAACTGCCTCTTGAATACCCCTTGGGAATGAATTGACAGTATTCCCTTGGAGGGAATACTTGAAGTGAGAATAACCAATGAATTCCTGATGGCATCATTGGCCTTTGAGAAATTACACCTGCACTTGAGCCTTGATGGGTCCTCTGGATGACATAGCACTTTGGTGACTTATGAAATGTTGAATTTACCCTCTGATATTGACACCATTGGATTGCTGGTGAAAAAAGGTGCAGAATGGTGTATCACACCATTTATGAAAATTTGAGTTGCTGGAGGGTGAGAGTGGCAAAAGGTCTTTATGGGTGAAGTCAGGAGGATGAAAGTGAAAATTAGGTTTTGGGTGACTTCAGAGGTGAGAAGGTGTTTCTGGGTGTATTGGCCAAATACAGCTTATACAACTTTAAAACTGTTTTTGCGCAAAGTGCGCAAAAGTGCACAAAATGAGAAAAACTGGCAATTAAGCCCCAAAAGGCCTGATATTGCCTTTTGGACATCTTTCCCATAATACATGGGAAAATTGCATATACAGCTGAATACAGCAAAAATTTGCAAAATGCGCAAAACCATATTTAAAGCTTAAAAAGCCAAATACAGGCTTTTGGGCTGTATTTTCCCTGTTGACTGGAAAAGACCTGAAAGTGCCAAAATCAGAGAATGGCCTGGAAAGGCTTGATGATAGTGGAGGGGCCAGGTTGTCCCCAGGAGTGAAATGACCATAAAAGGCCAGAAAAGATGAGAGGGCCAATTTGGCCAATGATTATGGATATGGCCAAATTGCGATAAGATTGATATGGCACTGATATGACATATGGAGTCTAGGAGGGTAATTTCCGTGGTTTTCACAGGTCCCTATCACTAATGATGATTTTTGGGACTCCACATGTGGCTATGATGTTACTCCAAGATGAGAAAGCTGTATCCATTTCTGTGTCCTCCTTATGACATGGCAAGCACCTCACAATTTTGCTATACCTATCAACTGATACTAGGCAGGCATTGAAATTTTCTTTACCTCCTGGGACAAGTCCTGCGATCCAGTTCATATTAATGGTTTCCCATGGGTGTTTGGGTTCTTCTATGTGTTGAAGTAGGCCATATTTCTTCCCATGTTTTCTGTTTGCCTTTTGGCATATTTCACAAGTGTTGATATATTCACTCAACATTTGCTTCCATTTGGGCCACCAAGCTGTGCTTGCTACGCTTTCCTTGGTCCTGCCTTCACCCATGCGTCCCATATGGGGGCAGTAATGACATTCAAGCAGCATTAGGGAGATGTGGTCCCTGTCTACCACTGTGCCAATATGCCACACTGTTTGTCTTTGGCATAATTCTTCATTACTGCACTGAAGAACTCATTGTGTAGTTTTGAGGAGCCTATTCCCAATAGGAAAGTTTCTGTTCCTTCTGATTCAGTGTCCTCACTGTCTGGGGAACAGCTCTCTGGGTCCCATTAAGAAAATATGAAGTTTTTCCTCCTGTCTATTTCCATGAAATGGATGGGAATCTTGGCTGCTACTTCAGGGTCATAAGCTGGGTTGCTCTTGACATTATCCAGTGGCCATCTGCTGAGACCATCTGCATTGGTGTGGCTTTTGCCTTTTTTGTATATGATGTTAATGTTAACTCTAAACTCTTGGATGGATATTTGCCACCTCAACATGTGTCTAGTAGTAGTCTTAATATTAAGTAAAGACCTGAGTTCTGTACAGCCTGTATAGACTTCAAAGACTGTACCCTCCAGATAATAATGGAGTTTCTATAGGGCACAGACTAGGAATAGGAATTCAGTCTGAGTTTCTCCATACCTAGCCTCTGAATCTTTCAGTTTCCTGGAGATGTAGCATATTCCACCTTCCCTTTGTTCACCATCTACAATTTGTCTTTGGTGCAGGGTAGCTCCCAATCCTTGACTGAAAGCTGCATCTATGTACAACTTGAATGGTAATTCAAAGTCAGGGAGTATCAGGACAGGTGCATTAGTGAGTTCATGTTTGATCCTCTCATATGCATCCCCTCTTTCCTTGGTAATTTAAAAAACTAAATTTTTTGAACATAACTTGTATAAACTACTAGTTATGTGGGCAAAATTCTTGATGTGGTTTCTGTAGTAGCTAGAAAGCCCAAGGAGAGATTGCATCTCTTTGATGTTTTTTGTTACTGGCTTTTGCAGTACTGCTGCTACTTTATTTTGGTCTATGGCCAGACTAATTCCTGAGAATTTATGTGCTAGTGCCAGTAATTCTTGTTGGCCAAAATTGCACTTCTTAAGTAAAATTTTCAGATTGATGGGTGTGCACTTACTTAGTACTCTGTCTATGTACTGCACATGGTCTTCCCATGTCTCTGAGTATATAATTATGTCATCAATATATACTACCATCCAGACTTGTAATATTTATTCTTTAAATATTGTGTCCATAATCCTCTGGAAGTGGGCTGGTACATTTTTGATGCCAAATGGCATTCTTGTATACTCATATATACCCATATGGCAGATTATTCTGAGAAATTTAATGGAGTTTGGTTTAATTCCATTGTGGTGGAAACCTTTCATGAAATCCATCTTGGTTATATATCTGGTTTTTGCCAGTTTATACAGGGAATGAGGTATTCTTGGTATGGGGTACCTATCAGCTTTTGTGTAGTTATTTAGGTGTCTGAAATCCCCACAAAACCTAGATTTCCCATCATGCAAAGTGATAAGGACAGGAGTGGTGATTTCCACTATTTCCTTGTTTCCTATCTTCCTGATTAAATCCATGTTTAGTAGTTAATTGATGTGTTTCTCAATTTCTTTCCTAGTTTCCAGGGCTTCTGGATATGGAGGTCTCCTGAGAATGGGTGGAGAAGGTCTTTCCACATCCAGATATACTTCTATATCATGGCCTATAATCTTTCCTAATGGTTCTTCACCAATATAAAATACTAGTCTATTCTTCCTCAGAATCTTCAGCAAACGTAGCTTTTGTTTACTGGTCAGGGTGGTACTAAACTGTCCCTCTCTGAATTCATTCAGCAGTCCTCCTAGAGGGTCTTGCACAGATATTTGGTATATGTCAAGTGAAAATTTCTTTTCCCTATTGGTACCAATGGTGATGTTCCTGTTTTTACTATTGTAAATATCTATGCTATACATCCTCTTATAATCTGTTCCCAGTAAAAACCCTTGGATGTGGGCAGTATCAAGCACAACAAACTCTGGGTTGAGCTCCTATGGGGTATAATTATTGCTTTGATAATTTTCCCAATGAAAGTCATCTTCCCTGATGCAATCTTGAAGTTCTTTGCCTTGGTGGGAAAGAGCTGGTTTTTTCAGTTTGTAAAGTGGTTGTCCAGGTAATTTTTGGCTACTATGGAGCAGTGTGCCCCACTATCAACAATCAATGGGTGTTGAGCATTGTCAATGCAAAAAGTAATTTTTGTGGCTGTTCCATGTATGTATGCCATTTCTTTGGTTGGTGTAACTAGGAATTTTTGTGCATCTTGTGTGTTTTTGCACAAGTTTTTGTTGGCAGTGTCTTGTGGCATGCCTTCTTCTAACTGTATGTCCTGAACTTCTAGTGGGGTTTCCTCTTGGTATTCCACTAGAAATTCTTCTCTTGGGTCTTTCTCTTCATAAGATTGTTCTCTGATGGCATCTCCCATAGAGTCTGAGTCAGATTCCTTTGTTGGGGATTCCTCCTCTGGGACTTTATCAATAGCATAGACCTTTTTCTTTGCCTTTGGACAGTTGTTGTAATAGTGGTTTGTTAAGCCACAGTTGTGACAAGAATTCTTTTTCTTTGCCATCTCTGCCACTCTTTCCCTGGGTTTGTCTTTAAACTCCACCCTGAAAGGTTGTTTCTCCTTGAAACCACTGCTTTTATATGGGGTGTATTTCCCTATATTAGTTCTTTTCCTCACATATTGTAAGTTATTTGCAATGTCATGTAGAGTGCAATTGTGGTTGCACCTGCATTTCACTGCATGATCTAGTTCTCCTGGCATTTTTGTCAGGAGTTTGTGATTCCTAATCTGAATGTTCATTTGAGGATCAATGGCTTCAAGTCTTTTAGACTGTCTGAGACACCACTCATATGAAACTCTGTCCACAGAGTATTTGTCATTTTCAAATGACATTGTCTTCTGCCATATGCAAGTATAATTTCTGTACTTGGGGATGATTTGACTCTTCCACCATGGAGTTCTTTCATTTCTGTGTACCATATACTAGCATGTCCTTTAAATTCTGTATTAAGTCTAGCAGTAATCCAGTAGTCTGGTATGCTTGGTACATCAATGAAGAGTTGATCAATAGAATCTATGAGTTCCATATGATCATATTCTTGAGTTGCAGACAATTTGAGGCAGCTTGAGGCCTCAGGAAGCTGTTTCAAGGCTTCCTTCTCTGAATAAGACATATTATCTCCATCCTGGTATATCTTGTCTGCTTCATCAACATGGCATCTGGTTTCATGTCATCATGATGATATAGATTATCCATAATATGGCTTTGTGGTTGGGACTTCATGTTATGGTAGACATTAAACAGTTTGTTCATGTCTTGATCCAGACAATCCCTGCACCTTCTGCTGTGGTGGTTTTCATCAAATACTAGATTCAGTCTTTTGTTTGTCTCTTCAGAGGCTTTCCTCAACTGAGCATGTCTCTCTTGAAGAGTTTTGACGATTTTGTCCATGGAGGCTTTTAATGTTCTCATCCACTCATGGCTTTCTTGGAGTTCTGCAAACTGATTTTGAGTTTTCTCAGCAGATTGGGACATTTGTAACCACAGTGAATCACTGTTTAGGTTACTCTCAGGTGTGACAACATTGTGTTCAATCTGAGTGGGGGTAATACTTCTATTAATAGGAATACTGATTCTAGAGTTATTTAAAACTATTTCTGGCTCTTGCGCACTTCTTTCACAAAATCCGACAGCTTCTGGATCATTGGGTCTGACTCTCTCTTCCTCTGGCTGAAGGTGGTCTTGTGTTTGCTCTTGTATCCATGTCTTCTCTCTTGGCCACTGATCTGTTGGTTTCTGAATGGTGTGAAGCCATTGGAGAGCTGATTTGGCCTTCTCCTTGTGAGCCTGGAGGCATCTGAGTATTCCCTGTCTGGGTCAGGTGTTCTTCTTTAGCTTGAATAGTGGCTTGATTCTCCCTTATCCTGTTTGCCCTCATCTCCAGGAGTATGAACTGCCTGGTGGGATTCAAACCTTTGGTGATTACCATAAGGCCTCTGAAGTCCATCTCTTTGAGACAAATCTTCTGGCAACTTGCTCCAAGCTATGCCCAGTGGGATACCAGGTTGAACCTCTTGTTGTTCATGCTCCATTTAAATGAATCTTTGAGTAGTTGGTGGAGCTGAAGAACTTAATCCATATCTTTCCAGTCCTCTGGTTTGAGGTTCCTGTTGAATTGGAAAGTGAATGGCAGGGTGGGTATCATTTCCCTCAGTGTCTTGCCATCCACCACTGTGTCTGAGGTGTCCCCTTCCAGGGCTTCTTGTTCTGGACAAGCCTTCTCTGTCCTCTTGTTGGTTCCTTTGAAAGCCAAGGTTTCTGAGGTGTACAGGTGAAATATCAGTGTTTGCAAGCAGTAAAAAACTATATGTTCTTAAGGTATTTACCTTTGACCATGCCTTGTAAAAATTTGTTGTCTGCTGATTTTTGCAATTTACCTTTAGAGGTTACAAGTGGGTTAATTATGGTAATATTCCCTGTACAAGTGGTTAAGGTTGGTCTACCTTGTATTGGAGCAGAGTTTCATGGATTTCTATTCCTCTGAGTGGCAATGGGTGTCCACTTCTTTGCTGTAATGAGACCTTCCCTATGCCTCTTTCCTTTGCCCTTGCTGCCCTCTGGCTCTGAGGGTGTCACTTGCATGTTGGCTTGTGACTGAGTTTCTAGTGGGATGTAGTTTTCTTCCACTGAAATAAAACAGGAAGAGAGGGATCAATGTCCGTTAATACTTCTTAAAATGCTGTTTTTGCATGTCTAAGAATGGCCTCTTGACTTGTATGCTACTACAATATGCCCTTGTATGATGACAGTGTAATTGAATTAAAAACTTCACATCAGAAATACAGCTCACAGATATCTGGTACACTGTTTTTATTCCAGTATCTCACAGAATAACTTGTAATTAGCAAATATAATCTGATAAAAAAGGGGTATGTAAGAGGGTAATTGAATTGACAATACACCCAACCACGCCCCAACTGTTGGTTTTACAGTAAGGGGTGTCCTTATTTAATTAAAAAAAGGACATTATTAATGGCTTAAAGTGTTTTTATATGTAAAACACAGCAAAAGTAAGGGTCTTGTGGTGACTAAATTATGATCTACCATGCCAAAATATGTTTGAAAAAGATAAAAAGTAGTGGTATGTAACATATACCACTTAAAAATAAAGAAACCATATGTGTTTTATATATCTTTTTAAATAATAATTACACCTATATATATAAAACAAATTGTCAGAATAGAGAAAATAAGAGAAAAAATTACTTATATGGTCCAAAAAAGGTTAAAAAACACAGCCAGGCCCCCAAAATGTCAGGCTGAGTCTATGATAAAGATGAAATAAGGCTACTTACAACTTTAACTATGACTGTGACATAGATAAAAGTATTTAAAAAAAGCTTTGATTAAAGATATAAAGGGATTTACTGATGTGGATTAGTGGTGGTGAGTGCTATTGAGAACCCTGGGTACAGCTTTACCTGTTGGTTTACAATAATAAAGACTACAATACTAAAATTTATAGTATAATCTGCTTTTTTTCCAAGAGTATAACTTTTTTGCCAGCTGTACTATGTAGGAATTCAAGACAAGGATGGGGGTTCCTTTTCTTGTGGTGAAAAGGCCTCTTTTTATCCTGAAATGGTGTGGAAAAGGCTGCTAGACCTTTTCAGGTAGAGGAAGTGCAGATTTTTCACTCTCAAGGACAGGCTTGTGGTTTTCAAAAGCCCTTTATAGCCTGTATTGGCCTCAGATGTGGTTTTGAAACCATATCTGGCAGTTTTCACCAATACAGGGTAAAACATTTCATCTGGGGACCATGCAGCCTGATTCTGATATGTATGAAATGTAGAATGCTGTACAGAACCTTTATGGGACCCCAGTATTGAATGAACTATGAGGTATTGAAGTAGAAAAAAGCTTTGTTGTCTGTTTGACACCTCATAATCATGGTTATGGCATATTATCCCATGGTAAGGCTGTATTGGCCAGAATGTGGGATTTTGACCTTAAAAAAGGCATAGCTTTGTCAGTTTTTGAGATATCAACCTCAAACCCGGTTTGGTGTCTATCCCTGTATGTATTCTACACAAGTTCACCTCATTTGATATGGCTATCCTTAAATATGGCAAAGTTATCCCATGTACAAGAATTTTGTACATATGTGTGTTTTAGGAAAAAAGCTGTATTGGGTTAGTTTGCCTCACAGCTTTTTCTCTAAATGAGTTAAGGGGAAATGAATGGCACCATCAGATAGCCCTGATTGTCCTCTTTCAAAAAAGACCCCAATTTAGGTATCTCACACTAAAATGGTAGAAGTTAGATGGGAGGTGAATATTTTATTCACCCTTATTTGGCCTGAATTTGGCCATAACTTCTGTAATACTTACGCTAGCTCAGTTTTGCTGTTCCTATTGGATAGCCCTGACCTAGGGCTTCATTCTGAATACCCATTTGATGGGGTTAAGTCTCTTACTCTGTATTTCAGATGGGAGGTGAAAATTAAGGTTTATTCTCAGAAACAACTTTGAGCAGGAATAACTTTGTTATTTTGTGAACCCTTGAGATATGACCACATACCCAAAAAGGTCACAAGAAATATTTAATATAATTATACATTAAAAATAAGTACCTTAAAACTACAAAAATACCATAAATTGGTATAAACCTTGGTTTAACATAAAAACCAATAGATAACAATGTGAAATAAATTACACCATTGGATTCCCCATGTTAAAATACACATATACCATTTTTATGGCATATCTGTAAAGTCAATATTTAATAAGTTATAAGTAATAATACCTTATAAAAAACACAAATCTTTATATATTTCAAAACCCAATGAAACAACATGTAACATAAATGGTACCAGTGGACTTTCCATAAAGCTCCACACATAAAACAATTAATAAGCTAAGCTTCAAAGCCAATACTTGAGGAATTAACCTGAATATATGCACTTTTTTGGTCAATGCATATATTCAAGGATTTTAGCTAATATCCCTTGAACTATGCATGATAGAGTGATGAACCAAAAATAAAGTCATTACGTAACTACTGTAGGAATACAGAAATGAAGCTTATTTCCCAAGTTATAAACAAGGGTAAAATATGTAAGGAATTATTGATTAAAATCAGCAGAGCTGTTGACCACTTTGTTGTGAAAGTGGTCCAAGCTTAAAAAAAGTAGACAGTTGGATTCTACTAGTTCATTCGTGAATATTGATGTATTGTTCATTATAATATTCAAGGTATAACCCCTTGAAATCATAGTTTGAAGTTTAAAATATTAAAATTCGACAGAAAAGATGAGTTACAAGGAAAATCATCAAAAATAGAGTTTTGATGATGTAATGAAATGCTCTTGGCAGAATAATAAGGTTAAGCCAAGCTATTAGAATTCACTCTTGGAATTTCTGTAGCGTGTGAATCTTAAAAGTTATTAAGGATCAAAGTTTGAGCTTAATTTGATCATTTATGATCACTCACTGTAACCTTAAATTAAGTTTAACAGTCATATAGGTGATAAAATTGGTGAATACTATTAGTTTATGACTAAAACTAATAAAATCCACGAAATTTGGGGTTCTGCCAAGCCTTTGACGTCATCAAACTTAGAGTTATAGTGATAACTCTAAATAATGGTGTAATAATGATGTAATGAGGTTTGATCATGATGTAATCATCACCAAACCTTAAAATATTGATCAATTCTAGTGGATATGATCAGTACACGTCTACTAGAAGCCTGTTGGACTCTAGGAGGGAGTTATTTACTATAAATAGAGCTCTTTTTACTCTGTTTTCCCCTCAGACGCATCAAAAACATTAAAACAATACAAATAAAAAGGTAATATCTTTATTTTTTATATATAAAATTTTATATTATTAAAGACCAAAGTTCATCTTATTATAATCATCAATTTTGACGTGATTAAATCATTTGTTTAATTGTTTTTGTTAAAAATCTCTCTAAAACTGATTTCCATGTAAAAATCAAGAATATTTGTAATTTCTCTATTTTTTATTTTAAATACAATTTGTATAAGTTGTATTTACATTATTTGGCGTAAAATATCTCAAAATTATTATATTAAGTATTAAAAGTAGGTTATTTTCTCTTATTATAATAATTTCGTCTTTATTATTCTTTCAATAATTCTTTAATTAATATAAATAGTATTTATATTAATTTGTAACTTTAATATTGGTGATATTATTGTTATTAATTGTTTTTTATTAATAAAGAACAATTTTTTGCACCTTGATTATTTGTTTGTAACAATAATAAAGTGCTATTAAATATATTAATTATTTTATAATAATATATTCATTTTATTATATTATATTTTATAATATACATTATATTATCATATTTTATTAATAATAAAATTATTTTTACGCCATAATTCAAATAATTCTTTATTATTATAATTATTTTTATCTTATTTATTTCATTTATAAGGACATTCATAGTACAATAAGTAAAATGTTAGTAATTTTTACTTATTGTTGCATAGTCAAACCTTACATTTGGGGGCCTGGCCGTGATATTTACTCTAAAAGACCTTTAAAATATTCTAATTGGGCGTATCCAATGATAAATTATACTTATAGTCATAAAATTATATAATAATTTTATATTTATTGATTTTAAAAGCTATTGAGGCATTTGGAAAGCAATTGTACTGTCTAACACATGGTTTTTCACATCCTTAGACTTGAAAAAACTTTCTTTGAGTGACTCTAGTGATTAAAAAAGATATTTTATAAATTAAAAATAATTTTATATTATAAAATAATTTTATAAAAAGAATCATATTCGTTTTTATTTTATTCTTTAAAAATAAAAAATAAAAAATAATAACAATATTAAAAGCCAATGAAAAAAGTTTTTTTTATTCATTTTAATCTCATTTCTTTAATTATTTTCTTTTTTTTTAAAAAAAAAGATATAAAAGCAATTTTTACATGGAAAATTGCCATATCTTACCAAAAAAAAACACTTTTATATAACAGAATTATATTTATTTGTCTTTTTTAGTGTTTGAAGACAACCCAACAGAGGATAACCAAGCCACTGTTGAAAGATTGGTGGAAGAAACTTGTCAAAGTTCTCCAACACCAATAATTACCAAAAGAAAGAAAGCGAAGAAATTGGACTTTCTAGAACCCACCATTCAGGATTCTGAAGGTGAGTACCTCATTTATAAGTTGCCATAAGAAAATTCCTGTTCTGAAATCCCCTTATTTCTTATTTTTCTTATAATATGACTACCAGAAGAGGCTCCCAATACTCCATCCAATCAGATGGAGCTGGACTCAGAGGTAGAATTGATTCCTCAAAAGGGAAAAGAAAGGGCAATATCCCCAGTGGAACAGAATCCACACAAGGAAGTGCCTTATCCCAAAGGCAAGTCCCAGAAATGCCCATGATATCTGAACCTGAATTGGAACTAAGTATGAGTAGCTCAAACAGGTACAAATCACATTCAGAGGGCTCAAATAGACATTTACATGAGCCATTACAAACAGTACTACACAGTGTACAAGGACAAAGATTGGGAAATGTTGCCTCAAATACACCAAGGAGTGATGAACTCCTGGCACATACTGAAAAAGTTCCTCAAAGAGGAGGAAATAGTGAGATACTCCAATGGATGGTATCCACTATCATCCAAACCTCAAATCAAAAAGATCAAGGAGTATCATGCCAAAAAGAAGGAGGCAACCAAGGAAGAAGCCCAAGTAGCTTCTACCAGCAAGCCCCAAGTCAACCCACTTCCCCAAGAAGGGAAGAAGAACAAGAAAAAGAATTGGAGAAAACCATATTCCCCAAGCTACAGGATCCCCAAGATCCAAAAAGATGCCATGGACAATGTCTTCAACATGGCCAGAACTTTGATGGAATTCAAAGACAAAGAGGAACAAAGAATGAGACAACCCCATTTCCCAAAGAAACAACCTTGTCTCCTGATGTTGTAAATACTTTAACAGAGCTTAAAAATAGTATCTTACCTCTTAAAGACATCAAAAATTGTTTATTATCTTTCCAAGAAATAAATAACAGTTTATCATCTTTAACAAAACTTGTTGTACAAAATAAGAAAGAAATTGATAACATAAAATTTATGATTTAAAATAATAAACCAAAATTATTAATTGACAATACTCAGAAATTAATACAAGGACAACAAGAGTTGTATAAATACATAAGTGATATCAAAGAAAAAACTTTGACAATCAATTATGAGGTGAGTATTGACAATCTTACAGAAAAATTAAACAAATTAAGTATTTCTGTAGAAAAATTTGAAGAAAAGACTTCATCACAACAAAAGTTAATTTTGGACCATGTGGAAAAGAGTGATGAAGCAAGAATGCATCTGAAAGATGACATTCAAAGTGAAATAAGGCTTATTACTGAAAAAATGGATAAAATTAATGAGGCTAAGTTAAATATGCCAAAGTTATCAACGCCATTTTCTCACATAAGAAGCCCTGTTAAACCAAAAGAGGAATTAACAAATTCATTTATAACAGACTTGAGTCACCAAGACAATAACCAAGTCTTAATGAAGGAAGAACCTCAATTGAAAGAATGGCCAACATTCACAGGAGAAGGTGAATATGACCACATGTCATTTATCAAAACAATTAACATTCTACAAGAAAATTATGCCATACCAGATGAATTAATCACTGCAAGATTACATTCATTGTTTGAAAAATCTGCAAAAAGATGGTATTATGGCATAAGACAAACAAATGGCAAAAATACCTGGTCTTGGTGGAAACAAGAAATAATCACCAAGTGGTCTAATGATGCCTGGAGGTACAAAATAGAAAATGCATTTGAAAATCCTTTCTTTGACCTAGACAAAGACAAACCTCTAACTTGGTTCTTGAAACAAGTTGAAAGACTTAATGCATTGTACCCAGAAATGTCACAAAAAATGGTGCATATGAGAATACTCAAGAAATGTGTAGGAGAGCTAGAACATGCCCTAAGAAGCAGGTGTATAGAACCATGCTCCACAGAAGAGTATATTAATGCACTAGAAGACATAGTGATAAGAACAAAAATTGGCAGGACTTGGAAGAAATCGGACATTAAAAGCCCAAATAAACCATTTATCAAAAAAGATAAATCAAAAGAATCCTTCAAGCCCAATACATCCAACAATAATGAGAAAAGAAAATGCCATAAATGTGGAGGTATTGGACACTTAGCCAATAATTGCCTTAAAAAGGCAAAGATTACTGAAATTGTGGAAACAGAAAACCACAATGACAAAGAAGAGGAATCTGACTCTGAAAAAGAAACAGAAGAGTCAGAAAGCTCTGAAAGTGATGAAATCAATATAAACAATGCACAAATTAATAATATTGATATAATTTATGAAGCACTGGATGTTAACTCAAACTTACCACAAGTTGGGACATCTGACACAAACCTGACAAACATGCAAGATGCCAAAATGTATAGGACCAAACCTGCAAGAGGAATGGGATATACAGCTGGAAAATCAAGTATAAGTATTGTAATGGTTGATAACCAAGAAGGAAAAGTGAGCTTGGATACAGGAGCATATTTTACCTGTGTTGGTAAAGGTTATTTAAACAACATTGTTCCAGATTGGCAAGAAAAACTTATGCCAATACAAGGTGTCAAATTTAGTAGTGCAAGTAAGAGCATGAAGCCCCTTGGAATAATTGATTTAACACTAATTTTTCCTCATCCCTCACAATGTGTCAGAATCAAAGTAGAGCTTGTAGTAATGGAAAACTGTACTAGTAATCACTTCATACTTGGGAATGACTACTTATCAATTTATGGTATAGATATCTCCAACCAAAAGGATAGATATTTTACCATAGGAGACAACAAAAGACAAAAGTTTGGCTTCTTAAATAACAAAAAACAAATGACAGTTATTAAGAATGAAGAAAAAATTCCAGAAAAGGAACTTTTTATATCTGAACAACTTAAAGTGGCAGAATTCAATCAAGAATTAACAGAAAAAATGAAAGAAAAACTGATTGACCTCTTATTTAAGTATTAAAATGCCTGTGCAACTGACAAAGAGCCACTAGGTGCCATAATTGGACATGAAGTGGATATAACTCTTAATTTGGAAAAACCTTACCCACCTCTACTAAGAAGACCTGCTTACCCAGCTAGTCCAAGGGCTAGAGAAGCCTTAGAGGTACACATTAAAGAATTAATGGACCTTGGAGTATTAAGAAAGGTAGGACATAATGAACAGGTAGAAGTCACTACACCTGTCATTATAACTTGGCATAATGGAAAATCAAGGATGGTAGGAGACTTCAGAGCCCTGAATACCTATACCATTCCAGACAGGTATCCAATACCCAGGATCCATGAGACATTGACACAACTGTCACAAGCTAAGTTCATCACAGCCATGGATGCCTTAAAGTGTTTTCATCAAAATGTCTTAACAGACAATGCCAAAAAACTATTGAGGATGATAGTCCACTGTGGAATGTTTGAATATTTAAGAATGCCATTTGGCATAAAAAACGCACCTTCACATTATCAAAGAATGATGAATACCATATTTCCTGAAGAATTGTCAGAAGGATGGTTAATTATCTACATTGATGATATCATAGCTTGCTCAGAAACTTGGGAAAGTCACCTTACAACACTAGAAAGGGTACTAGCAAAAATAGTCCAAGTGAATATGAAAATTTCCTTGAAAAAGTGTCATTTTGCATACAGTGAATCAAAAGCACTAGGACATGTTGTATCTGGACTTAGTCTAGGCATAGCCAAAAATAAAGTAGAAGCAGTACTACTTAAGCCAATTCCTCAAACCAAAAAAGAAATGCAATCATTTCTAGGATTTGCTGGTTACTATAGACAGCATATAAAAGACTTTGCCAAAATTGCTAAATCCTTGTATAAGCTATTTGACCAACAAACAGTCTATGAAATGACAGCAGAAAGAGTCAAGGCATATGAGGAATTGAAAAATTCCTTAACAAATGCCCCATTTCTTCTAATGCCAGATTGGAAACTACCCTTCGAACTTTACATTGATGTTTGTGAAGAAGGACTGGGTGCTACACTACACCAGACACAAATTATCAACAATAAACCAGTGGAAGGACCAATTTGTCTTATTTCAAGACAGATAAAGCCAACAGAAGCAAGATATGGAGCAAGCCAAATGGAATGGCTCTGCTTAGTGTGGGATTAAGAAAAATTACATTACTATTTAGATGGAACAGTATTTGATGTGATTACAGACTGTAATGCTGTAAAATCTCTATTAAATATGAAAACTCAAAATAGACATATTCTGAGATGGCAAATTGCTATCCAAGAATACAGAGGAAATATGACTATTGTTCATAAATCTGGCAATATTCATAAAAATGCAGATGGTCTTAGCAGATGGGCTGTATTAAATACCCCTGACAATCCAGCATGGGTACCACAAGAAGAACACCATATAGAAGGAATATGTGTTACAGACATTGGCACAGAATTCTTTAACCAAGTTAAAGAAAGCTATAAGATAGACAAAAATCGCCATATCTTAAGCCAACTTCTAATGAAAGACTGAAAAGACCCATCACTTTCATCAAAACTAGATGAAACATGGAAAAAGGCATATGATGAAGGAAGATTCCACCTCCTTGATGGAATCCTTTACCATAGAGCAAAACACACATGTGTTATGGCCTTAACAGATAGAACCCTGATAAACACTATTTTACATGAGTGTCATGATAGTGTTGCAGCTGGACACCTTTCAGCAGACAGGACACTAGAGAGGGTGAAAACCTGCTCTTGGTGGCCAAATTGGAAGAAAGATGTTATACAATACTGCCAAACCTGTGACAGATGTCAAAAAGCCAACAGAGCCACAGGAAAGAAATTTGGAATGATGATCCAAATCCAAGAACCAAAATCCCCTTTGGAAATAGTTCATATGGATTGGGTAACAGCATTACCTCCAGGAGGAGACAGAAGCTATAATGCATGCCTAGTATTGGTTGACAGGTATAGCAAAACTCCCATGTTCCTACCATGTCATAAAGATGACACAGCTATGGACACAGCCATAATGATATGGCATAAAGTTATTAGCCATACAGGCTTATTCCAGAATATGATAAGTGACAGAGACCCAAAGTTCACTTCAGCATTATGGAAAAATCTCCATAGCTTGTTTGGGACAAATTTATCATTCTCAACAGCTTACCATCCTCAAGCTGATGGTTTATCAGAAAGAATGATACAGACCTTAGAGGACATGATCAGAAGATTCTGTGCTTATGGGCTAGAATTCAAAGATTCTGATGGTTTCACCCATGATTGGTGTACACTAATACCAGCTCTTGAACTGGAATACAAAACATCAATCCATTCTTCTACTAACAAAACACCAGCAATGCTAGAAAAAGGTTGGAATCCAAGACTTCCTTATGATACCCTCAAAAAAGACTTAGTGGATATACATCCAACAGCAAGCAGCTTTAAGATAATGCTCGACAAGGCAAGACACCATGCAAACAGATGTATGCAAGATTCTTTCAAATATGCAAAAGAAAGATGGGATAAAAGTCATACGCCACCTGATTTCAAAATAGGAGACTTGGTCCTAGTATCAACCCTTAATTTCAATAACATAAAAGGCCCACAGAAATTAAAAGATTCCTTTGCAGGACCATTTATGATAAAAGCACTTCATGGACCCAATGCTGTGCAATTGGAACTTACAGGTGAAATAATGAACAAACACCCAACTTTCCCTGTAAGTCTGATAAAAACTTACAGTTCTAGTGACAAGGAGTTATTTCCACTAAGAAATAAACCCCCACTTGAAATTCCCCCCTTGGAAGAAGGGGAGTAAAAGAAAAAAGTAAAAGTCCTTAAAGAAAGAATGACAAGAAACAAAAAAGAAAGGGAATACCTTGTAAGGCATAGAAACTCAACTCAAGAAGATGAATGGCTACTTGAGAAAGATATAACAAATGCTGATAAACTACTAAGAAGGTTCAGACATGAAAGAAAACCTGAAAAATAGAAACTTTAAGCATTATTGAGCTTCAAGACTAACAAAGTCTATTGAAGAGGTAGGACTGTGGATGATACCCTAATTACACATATCAGATTGTGGTACAATATTTTTTGGTGGTAGGGAATGTGAACCTTTGAGATATGACCACATACCCAAAAAGGTCACAAGAAATATTTAATATAATTATACATTAAAAATAAGTACCTGAAAACTACAAAAATACCATAAATTGGTATAAAACTTGGTTTAAATTAAAAACCAATGAATAAACATGTGAAATAAATTACACCATTGGATTCCCCATGGTAAAATACACATATACCATTTTTATGGCATATCTGTAAAGTCAATATTTAATACGTTATAAGTAATAATACCTTATAAAAAACACAAATCTTGATTTATTTCAAAACCGAATGAAAAACCATGTAAAATAACTGGTACCAGTGGATTCTCCATACAAATTCACACATAAAACAATTAATAAGCTAAGCTTCAAAACCAATACTTAAGGAATTAACCTGAATATATGCACTTTTTTGGTCAATGCATATATTCAAGGATTTTAGCTAATATCTCTTGAACTATGCATGATAGAGTGATGAACCAAAAAAAGGTCATCACGTAATTATTGTAGGAATACAGAAATGAAGTTTATTTCACAAGTTATAAACAAGGTTGAAATCTGTAAGGAATTATTGATTAAAATCAGCAGAGCTGTTGACCACTTTGTTGTGAAAGTGGTCCAAACTTAAAAAAGTAGACAGTTGGATTCTACTAGTTCATTCGTGAAGAATGATGTATTTTTTATTAAAATATTCAAGGTATAACCCCTTGAAATCATAGTTTGAAGTTTAAAATATTAAATTTTGACAGAAAAGATGAGTTACAAGGAAAATCATCAAAAATAGAGTTTTGATTATGTAATGAAATGCTCTTGGCAGCAGAATAGGGTTATGCCAAGATATTAGAACTCACTATCTGAATTTCTGTAGCGTGCAAATCTTAAAAGTTATTAAGGATCAAAGTTTGAGCTTAATTTGATCATTTATGATCACTCACTGTAACCTTAAATTACGTTTGACAGTCATATAAGTGATAAAATTTGTTAATACTATTAGTTTATGTTTAAAACGTATAAAATCCACGAAATTTGGGGTTCTGCCAAGCCTTTGACGTCATCAAACTTAGAGTTATAGTGATAACTCTAAATAATGGTGTAATAATGATGTAATGAGGTTTGATCATGATGTAATCATCACCAAACCTTAAAATATTAATCAATTGCAGTGGATATGATCAGTACACGTCTACTAGAAGCCTGTTGGACTCTAGGAGGGAGGTATTTACTATAAATAGAGCTCTTTCTGCTCTGTTTTCCCCTCAGATGCATCAATAACATTAAAACAATACAAATAAAAAGGTAATATCTTTATTCTTTATATATAAAAATTTTATATTATTAAAGACCAAAGTTCATCTTATTATAATCATCAATTTTGACGTGATTAAATCATTTGTTTAATTTTTTTTGTTAAAAATCTCTCTAAAACTGATTTCCATGTAAAAATCAAGAATATTTGTAATTTCTCTATTTTTTATTGTAAATACAGTTTGTATAAGTTGTATTTACATTATTTAGCGTAAAATATCTCAAAAGTATTATATTAAGTGTTAAAAGTAGGTTATTTTCTCTTATTATAATAATTTTCTCTTTATTATTCTTTTAATAATTCTTTAATTAATATAAATAATATTTATATTAATTTGTAACTTTAATATTGGTAATATCATTGTTATTAGTTGTTTTTTATTAATAAAAAACAAGTTTTTAGGCCTTTATTATTTTTTTGTAACAATAATAAAGTGCTATTAAATATATTAACCCTTTTATATTAATATATTTATTTTATTATATTATATTTTATAATATACATTATATTAACATATCTTATTAATAATATAGTAATTTTTACGCCATAATTATAATAATTCTTTATTATTATAATTATTTTTATCTTATTTATTTCATTTATAAGGAAATTCATAGTACAATAAGTAAAATATTAGTAATTTTTACTTATTGTTTCATAGTCAAACCTTACATATTGTTCGTCCTATTGTGATGGAACTTGTATATTTGAAAAGAGGTGACTTTCCCCTTCTGTTTGATACCTTTTGAGCGTGTTTGGCTCAGATCCATGTTTTTGTTGTATCTTGGCTATACAACCAATTTATGGGATTTGGCTGTCATGCATGTGCTCTGGTTTTGAGTCACAGGCTGACATAAAGGCTTTAATAAAAATATTTAGTGTTGGTGAGTGCCATAGAAAGCCCTGGGTGCAGAATTACCAATTAAACTATTATAATAAAGCTCACAATAATTAAAAATATAATTATGCCTGATTATTTCAAAGAGTATAGCTTTTTTTTACAGTTTTAATATTTAGGAATTCAAGAAAACGATAAGAAAGCCTGTTGGCGGAAAATAGCCCTCCTTTTGTCCTAAAATGGGTTGGAATTTCCCTTGAGGCCATCCACGTAGATGAAGTGAATAGTTTTTCACTTCTGTCACGTTGAGTCTATGTAGAAGTACTAATTAGGATATTTAAACCTTTAAATGTGACTGTGACATGTGACAAAAGATTTAAAATAAAGATATTGATAGAGAATAGGGTGTTATAATAAAATTTAAGAGGCTTTACTATTATAAAATAGTGGTGGTGAGTGCTGTTGCAAGCCCTGGGTGCAGCTTTACCTGTTGGATGACAATAATAAAGACTAAAATAATTAAGATTATAATTATACCTGGTTATTTTCCAAGAGTATAACTGTTTTTGACAGTTGTACTACGTAGTACTTTAAGAGCAGGATGAGGAAAACCTTTTTTGGTGGAGAAAAGGTCCCTTTTTATCCTAAAATTGGGTGAAAAAGGTCTCTAGACTTTCCCATTTAGAGGAATTGAAGATTTTTCACTTCCAAAGACTGGCTTTTAGTTTTCACAAGGACGTTATAGCCTGTATTGGGCTCAGATGTGGTTTTGAAACCACATCTGGGCAGTTTTCACCAATGGAGGGTGAAGATTCTCACCTGGGGACCACATAGCCCTCTTCTGACATGTATGAAGCATAGAATGCTGTACAGGACCTGTGCAGGACCCCCTCATTGAGAAAACTATTATTTATTGAAGTATAAACAGGCTTCTTTGTGTGTTTGAAACCTCATAATCATGGTTATGGATATTATTCCATGGTAAGGCTGTATTGGCCAGAATGTGGGATTTTGACATTAAAACAGCCATACCTTTGTCAGCTCTTGAAATATAAACCTCCAAATTTGTTCAGTGTGTAGCCCTGTATGTGTTCTACATAATGGTACCTTATTTGATATGGTTATCATTAAATATGGCAAAGGTATCCCATGTACAAGATATTTTGTACACATGCGTGTTATAGGCAAAAGCTGTATTGGGCTTGTTTGCCCCATAAGCTTTGTTCTAGTTGAGATATGAGGAAATGGATGGCACCATTACATAGCCCTGATTGTTCTCTTTCCAAAACGACCCCACTTTAGGTATCCCACACTAAAACTGTAGAAGTTAGATGAGAGGTGAATGTTTTGTTCACCCTTATTTGGCCTGAATTTGACCATAACTTCTGTAATATTGGTGCTAGCTCAGTTTGGGTGGTACCATTGGATAGCCCTGACTTAGCGCTTCATTTAGCATACCCATTTGATGTGGTTAAGCCTCTTACTCTGTGTTTCAGATGAGAGGTGAAAATTAAGGTTTATGCTCAGCAAAAACTTTGAGCAGGAATAACTTTTTTATTCTTTTTCCCATGATGATGGGACTTGTGTATTTGGAAAGGGGTGAGTTTCCCCTTTTGTTTGATACCTTTTGATCTAATTTGGCTCAGCTCCATGTTTTGGTGGTATCTTGGCTATACCATTGGTTTATGGTATTTTGGCTGTCATGCTTGTGCTCTGGTTTTGAGTCACACACTGACAGCTTCTGAGTACTGGCCTGTTATTTCCACAAAGCCTGTATACACTTTATTTTGCTCAGATATGGTTTTGAAACCACATCTGGCAGTTTTCACCAATACAGGGTGAAAACGTTCATATGGGGACCACACAGCCCTCTTCTGATGTGTATGACATGTACAATGCTGTACAGAACCTGTATGGGACCCAAGTATTGAATGAAATAGGATTTATTGAAGTATAAAAATTCTTCATTGTCTGTTTAACACCTCATAACCATAGCTGTGGGATATTATCACTCAGTAAAGGTGTATTGGCCTAATTGTGGGATTTTAACCTTAGAGCTGCTATACCATTGTCAGTTTTTGAGATATTGAGCTCAAGGTTGGTTGGTTTTGTAGCCCTGGATAGGATCTATACAATGGTACTTCATTTGGTATGGGTAAAATTAAGTATTGCAAAGCTATGCCATGTACAAGTTTTGCTATTCAGACATATGATTTTCTCAATATCTGTATGGAGATTGTTTGCCCCATAACTTCTTCTCTGGATGGGATATGGAGAAATAAAAAGCATCAAATAGCCCTGATTGTGCTCTTTTGCAAAAGACCCCACTTCAAGTATCCCACACTAAAACTGTAGAAGTTAGATAGGAGGTGAGTATTTTTTTCACCCTTATTTGACCTTATTTTGGCCTTAAATTCCGTAATTTTGGTGTTAGCTCAATTTGGCTAGTTCCATTGGATAGCCCTGCCTTAGAGCTTAAATTTGAATACCAATTTTTTGGGGTTAAGCCTCCTCCTCTGGATTTCAGATGGGAGGTGAAAATTAAGGTTTATGCTCAGCAACAGCTTTGAGCAGGAATAACTTTGTTATTCTTTGTCCTATGATGATGGGAGTTGTATATTTGAGAATAGGTGAGTTTCCTCTTTCTTTTGCTACCTTTTGAGCTAATTTGGCTCAGCCCCATGTTTTGGTGGTATCTTGGCTTTACCATTAGTTTATGGTATTTGCCTGTCAAGCTTGTGCTCTGGTTTTCTGTCACAGGCTGACAACAATAAACTTTGGATTCATTGTTAGCAAAGAAAAAAGAAATACAAAATTTGTGAGAAATAAAATCCTTAATACTCCTTACAGCCTTTAATATGGTCCAAGAAATTTTTAAAATCAAAGACATAATAAATCTGTCCATTTTCATGTCCATTGGTTTTTCATATACAAGAAACTTCCTGAGATACCTGTGAGGTAAATTTTGTTGAAAATGGTGACTTGTAACAGAGGTTTATCATCTGGTACACCCACAAAATATTAGGTAGGGTTGTCAGCTGGAGTCTATGTTGAAGCAGTAATTAGGCTATTTACAACTAGAACTATGACTGTGACATGTGGAAATAATTTGAAAATAAGAATTTTAATATAATATAATAGCTTATAATATAATAACAGGGCTCTACTGTTGAAAAATAGTGGTGGTGAGTGCTATTGAGAACCCTGGGTGCAGTCTTACCAGCTGGATTACTATAATAAGAACTACAATAATTAAAATTGAAATTATGCCCTGATTATTACCCAAGAGTAAAACTGTTTTGGACAGTTTACTATGTAGGATATTCAAGAGAAGGATGAGGAAACAATTCTGGCTGTGAAAAGCCTCCTTTTTATCCTGAAATGGGGTGGAAAGGGTGCTAGACCTTTCCACGTAGAGGAAGTGAAGATTTTTTTCACTCTCTAGTACTGGCTTGTGGTTTGAAAACAGCCTGTATAACCTGTATTGGGTTCAGATGTGGTTTTTGAAACCACATCTGGGCAGTTTTCACCAATACAGGGTGAAAACTTTCATCTGGGGACCTCATAGCCTGATTCTGACATGTATGATGCGTAGAATGCTGTACAGAAGCTGTATGGGACCCCAGTATTGACTGAAATATGAGGTATTGAAGTAAAAACAAGCTTGTTTGTCTATTTGACACCTCATATTCATGGTTATGGGATATTATTCCATGGTAAGGCTGTATTGGTCAGAATGTGGGATTTTGACCTTGAAACAGCTATACCTTTGTCGGTTCTTGAGATATTAACCTCAAAACTGAACCAGTGTGTAGCCCTGTATGTGTTGTAAACAATAGTACCTTATTTGATATGGTTATTCTTAAATATGGCAAAGTTTTCCCATGTACAAGATTTTTTAACATTTGCATGTTTTAGGCAGAAAGCTGTATTGAGCTTGTTTGCCCCATACCTTCTTCTGTAGTTGAGATATGGGGAAGTTGATGACACCATCAGATATCCCTGATTGTGCTCTTTTCAAAAAGACTCCACTTCAAGTATCTCAGACTAAAACTGTAGAAGTTAGATGAGAGGTGAATGTTTTGTTCACCCTTATTTGGCCTGAAATTGACCATAACTCCAGTAATATTTGTGCTAGCTCAGTTTGGCTGGTACCATTGAATAGCCCTGGCTTAGAGCTTCACTCTGAGTAGCCATTTGATGGGTTTAAGCCTTTCCTTCCAGATTTTAGATGGCAGGTGAAAATTAAGGTTTATGCTCAGCAATAACTTTGAGCAAGAATAACTTTGTTATTTCTTGTCCTATGGTGATGGGACTTATATTTTCAGAAAGAGGTGAATTTCCTCTTTCTTTTGATACCTTTTCAGCTTATTTGGCTCAGCTCCATGTTTTGGTGGTATCTTGGCTATACCATTGGTTTATGGTATTTTGGCTGTCATACTTGTGCTCTGGTTTTGAGTCACAGGCTGACATACCCTCCCTCCAAAAAAGGCTCATCATTAATGAGACTGTTCAGTCCTCCTAGAGTCCCTGAATCTCCTTAGATGAAGGTTCCCATCTGGTAAGGCATCTTCTGCCAACCATTTGTCTTTATCAGCTGTTTGGTGCTTGAATCTGACTAAGTATTGTCTTTGATCCTTTCCATTAAGTCTGATCTTCCTGGCCCTGATGATCTTACTCACAGGTCCTGGGGAGTCCTCCACTTCCACTATATCAGGTAGTGTGGGGTTCTTCTTCCTGGAGGGGAATTTATCTTCCTCTGTTTGGAAGTATGGTTTGACCAAACTTACTGGGAAGACTAGGTGCTTCCTGGAAAATTCCTCTGTAAGTTTGACTTCCACTGCATTCTTTCCTATCAACCTAATGATAGTGAAAGGCCCTACAAATGAGTCCCTCATCTTCTTGGGTCCTTTAAGATTATTAAAGTTCAGTGTAGACACTAGCACCTGGTCCCCTTCCTTAAAGTCGGGTTCCATGTGTGTCTTGTCCCACCTCTGTTTATTATGTTCTTTTGCCTAAGCTATGCATTTGGCAGCTGTGTCACAAGCCCTCTTCCACATATCATGGAAGTCTTTGGCTGTGGGGTGGATGGTCAGAAGATTCTTCTTTAAGTGATCCACAGGAAACAGGGGATTCCACCCTTTCTCTACCACTGAAGGTGTTTTTCCTGTGTTAGAGTGCTTACTTGTATTATAAGCCAGTTGGACAGCTGGTAGAAGGGTAACCCAGTCATGGGTGTATCCTTCATGGTCCTTATATTCCATTCCATAGGCACAGAACCTTCTAAGCATGTCTTCCATAGTCTGGATCATCCTCTCAGCTAGGCCATCTGTTTGGGGATGGTAAGCTGTGGAAAAGGCAAGCTTGGTGCCAAGCATATCATACAAGTTGGTCCAAAATTCAGATGTGAATTTTGGGTCCCTATCACTAATGATTATTTTAGGGACTCCACAGGTAGATATGATGTTATTCCAAAATAACAGGGAAGTATCCATGGCTGTGTCCTCTTTGTGGCATGGTAGACACCTCATGATCTTGCTGAACCTATCAACTATGATAAAGCAGGCATTGTAGTTTTCTTTGCCTCCTGGGGCAAGTCCTGTACCCCAGTCCATGTTGATGGTTTCCCATGGGTGTTTGGGCTCTTCTATATGTTGAAGTAACCCATACTTCTTCCCATGTTTCCTATTTGCCTTTTGGCATCTTTCACAACTGTTGATGTATTCTCCCAACTCTTTTTCCCACTTGGGCCACCAAGCTGTGCTTGCTCCCCTCTCCTTGGTCCTGTCTTCACTCATGTGTCCCATGTAGGGGCAGTCATGGCATTCCTGCAGGATCAAGGAGATGTGGTCTCTGTCTACCACTGTGAGTGCACTTGTGTGTTTCTCTCTGTGTTGGAGCAGGCCATCTATAAAGGAAGAACTTGTTATCCTTATAGGCCCTCAACCAGGGTTCTTCCAGCTGGGACTCCAGTTCTGGACTCCTGTACTTTTGTTGAAGGAGTTGTAGTAGTATGCCACACTGTTTGTGTTTGGCATAAGACTTCAGTACTGCACTAAAAAAATTCATTGTGCTGTTCAGAGGAACTTATTCCCAATATGGGAGTTTCTATCCCCTCTGAATCAGTGTTTCCACTGTCAGGGGTACCACTTTCTGGTGCCCATTCAGAAAATCTGAAGTTCTTCCTCCTATCTATTTCCATGAAATGGATGTGGATTTTGGCTGCAACTTCAGGGTCATAAGCTGGATTGCTCTTGACATTATCCAGTGGCCATCTGCTAAGGCCATCTGAATTGGTATGACTTTTACCTTCTTTTTATATGATGGTCATGTTCCCTCTATACTCCTGGATGGCTATTTGCCATCTCAGAATGTGTCTATTTGTAGTCTTCATGTTCAGTAAAGACTTAAAGGCTTTGCAGTCTGTGTAGACTTCAAAGACTGCACCCTCCAGATAATAATGGAGTTTCTCTAGAGCCCAGACTAGACATAGAAACTCAGTCTCGGTGGCTCCATACCTGGCTTCTGAATCTTTCAGCTGCCTTGAGATGTAGTAAATTACTTCTTCTCTTGGTTCACCATCCACAATTTGTCTTTGGTGAAGGGCTGCTCCTAGGCCTTGACTGCATGCTGCATTTATATATAGCTTGAATGGTAGTTCAAAGTCAGGTAAGATGAGCATAGGTGCATTTGTGAGCTCATAGTTGATCCTCTGATATGCATCCCTCCTTTCCTTGGTTAATTCAAAAACGACATCTTTTGAACATAACTTTTATAAACTACTAGTTATGTGTGCAAAGTTTTTGATGTGGTTTCTATAGTAGCTAGCAAACCCAAGGGAGGATTTCATCTCTTTGATCCTCTTTGGTACTGGCTTTTGCAGTACTGCTGCTACTTTATTCTGGGCAATTGCCAGACTAAGACCTGAGACTTTATGTCCTAGAGTCAGTAACTCTTGTTGGCCAAAATTGCACTTTTTAAGTGAAATTTTCAGATTTATGGGTGTGCATTTACTTAGCACTCTGTCTATGTATTGCACATGGTCTTCCCATGTCTCTGAGTATATAATGATATCATCAGTATATACAACCATCCATCCTTCCAGTATTTCTTCTTGAAATATTGTGTCCACCATCCTTTGGAAATGGGCTGGTGCATCTGTGATGCCAAATCGCTTCCTGGTATACTCATATATGGCCATATGGCATATTATACCGAGTAATTTCATGGAGTTTGGTTTAACTCCATTTTGGTGGAAGCCTTTCATACAATCCATTTTGATTATGTATTTGGCTTTTGCTATTTTATCCAAGGCATGAGGTATCCTGGGCATAGGGTACCTGTCTGCGTTTGTGTAGTTATTCAGAGCTCTGAAATCTCCACACAGTCTAGAATTGCCATCATGCCAGGTGATTAGGACAGGGGTGGTGATTTCCACTATTTCATTATGTCCAATCTTCCTGATGACATCCATTTCCAGGAGTTCATTGATATGTTTCTCAATTTCTTTCCTGGTTTCCAGGCTTGCTGGATAAGGAGGTCTCCTAAGCACGGGTGAATAAGGTCTTTCCACATCCAGATATAGTTCCATATCATGGCCTTTGATGTTTCCTAATGGTTCCTCACCAATGGCAAATGCTGGTCTTTTCTTCCTCAGCATCTTCAGTAAACATTTTTTCTGTTTACTGGTGAGGGTATTGCTAAACTGTCCCTCTCTGAATTCCTTCAGAAGGTCTTCTAGTGGATCTTGAGAAGATATCTGGTATATATCAAGTGAAAATTTCTTTCCTTTGTTAGTACCAATGGTGATGTGCCTATTTTTACTGTTGTAAATGTCTATTCCATACATCCTCTGGTAATCTGTTCCCAGTAAAAACCCTTGGATGTGGGCATCATCAAGCACTACAAACTCTGGGTTGAGTCTGATATTACCCTTCCTGTGGGTTATAATTATCTCTTTGATAATTGTTACAATGGAAGTCATCTTCCCTGATGCACTTTTGAAGTTCTTTGCCTTGTGGGTAAGATCTGTTTTTCCCAGTTTGAGAAGTGGGTATCCAGATAGTTTCTGGCCACTATGGAGCAGTGTGCTCCACTATCAATGATCAGTGGAGGCTGAGCATTGTCAATGCAAACAGTCATTTTTGTGGCTGTCCCATGTATATATGCCATTCCTTTGGTTGGTGTAACCAGGAATGTTTGTGCATCTTGTGTGTGTTTGCACAAGTTCTTGTTAGCAGTGTCCTGTGGCATGCCTGCTTCCAACTGTATGTCCTGAATTTCTAGTGGGGTTTCCTCTTGGTATTCCACTAGAAATTCCTCTCTTGGGTCTTGATCATCATCAGATGGTTCTCTGATGGCATCACCCATGGAGTCTGATTCAGAATCCTCTGTTGGAGATTCTTCCTCAGGGACTTTCTCAATGGCATAGACTTTTTTCTTTTCCTTTGGACAGTTGTTGGCATAGTGGTCTGTTGAACCACAATTTTGACAAGAATTCCTCTTCTTTTCCACTTCTGCCACTCTTTCTTTGGGTTTGTCTTTAAACTCTACCCTGAAAGGTTGTTTCTCTTTGAAACTACTGCTCTTATATGGGGTTAATTTCCCTATATTAGTCCTTTTCCTTATGTCTTGTAAGGTGTTGGAAATGTCATCTAGAGTTCAATTTTTGTTGCATCTGCATTTTACTGCATGCTCTAGTTCTCCTGGCAGCTGTGTCAGAAGCTTGTGATTCCTCATTTGAATGTTCATCTGAGGATAAATGGCTTTAAGTCTTTCAGACTGTCTAAGACACCACTCATATGGATCTTTGTCCACTGAGTATTTGTCATTTTCAAATGACATTGTCTTCTTCCATATGCAAGCTCCATTACTGTACTTTTGGATGATTTGACTCTTCCACCATGGCCAGTTTCTTCTGCCATGGATTTCTTTCATTTCTGTGTACCATATACTAGCATGACCTTTAAATGCAGTATTCAATATAGCAGTGATCCAGTAGTCTGGTATGCTTGGTACATCAATGAAGAGTCCATCAATATAATCTATGAGTTCCATATGATCATATTCTCCTGATCCAGAGAATTTGGCCCAGCTTGAGGCCTCTGGAAGCTGTCTCAAGGCTTCCTTCTCTGAATAAGACATTCCATCTCCATCCTGGTATTGTGATGGAGATCTTGTCCTGTCCATCAACATGGCATCTGGTTTGATGTCATCTGGTTGATATGGATTCTCCATAACATGGCCTTGTGGTCGGGGCTTCAAGTTATGGTAGACATTAAACAATTTTTTTATGTCTTGGTCCAGACAATCCCTGTCCCTTTTGCTGTGGTGTTGTTCTTCAAAGACTAGATTCAGTCTTTTGTTGGTTTCTTCAAAGGCTTTGCTCAGTTGAGCATATCCTTCTTGAAGATTCTTAACTATCTGTTCCAAGGAGGTTTGTGTTTTTTTCATCCTCTCTTGGCCAGCTTCAAGTTCTGCAAACTGATTTGCAGATTGTTCAGCATATTGGGACCTTTGTAACCACAGTGTATCACTGTTGATGTTACTATCAGATGTGACAATGTTATGTTCAGTCTGAGTGGGGGTAATGTTTCTATTACTAGGACTACTGATTTTAGAGTGGTTTACAACTACTTCTGGTTCTTGTGCACTTCTTTTACCAAATCCAACAGCTTCAGAATCATAGGGTCTGACTCTTTCCTCCTCTGGTTGAAGGAGGTTTTGTTCTTGCCCTTGTTTCCTTGTCTTCTCCTGGAAACTTCCTGGAATTGTGAAGAATGGTGACTCTTGGCCACTGATCTGCTGGTTTCTGAATTGTGTGAAGCCACTGGAGAGCTGATTTAACCTGCTCCTTGTGAGCCTGAAGGAATCTGAGTGGGCCCTGTCTTGGTTAACTGTTCTCTATAGCTTGGATAGTGGCTTGATTCTCCCTTATCCTCTGTGCCCTTGCCTCCAGGAGTCTGAACTGCCTGGTAGGATTCCAACCTTTGGTGATTACCATCAGGTCTTTGAAGTCTATCTCTCTGAGACAGATCTTCTGGAAACTTTCTCCAGATTCTTCCCAGTTACTTGCCAGGTTGAACCTCTTGTTGTCCATGCTCCATTGGAATCAGTCCTTGAGGAGTTGGTGGAGCTGAAGAACTTGATCCATGTCTTTCCAGTCCTCTGGTTTGAGGTCTCCATTGAATTGGAGTGTGAATGGCAGGGTTGATATTATCTCCCTCATTTTTTTGCCATCCACTACTGTGTCCAAGGTGTCCTCTTTCAGGTCTTCTGGTTCTGGACAAGCCTTCTCTGTCCTCTGGTTGGTTCCTTTGGAAGGCAAGATCTCTGTGGTGTACAGGTGACATGTTAGTGTTTGCAAGAAGTCAAAAACTTTATGTTCTTAGGGTATTTACCTTTGACTGTGCCTTGTACAAATTTGTTGTCTGCTGATTAGGGCAATTTACCTTTAGAGGTTACAACTGGGTTAATTATAGTAATTTTCCCTGTACAAGTTATCAAGGTTGGTTTACCTTGTATTGATGCCGAATTTCGTGGTTTTCTACTCTTCTGTGTGGGAATGGGTGTCCACTTCTTTGCTGTTATCAGGCCTTCACTGTGCCTCTTTCCTTTGCCTTTGCTGCCCTATGGTTCTGAGGGTGTCACTGGTGTGTTGGCCTGTGACTGGCTTTCAAGTGGTATGAAGTTATCTTCCACCAAATCAAAACAGGAAAAAGAGGGCTTATGTAAGTTAAGACTTCTCAAAAATGCTTGTTTTGCACGTCTAAGAATGGCCTCTGGGCTTGTATATTATTACAATGTGCCCTTGTATAATGACAGTGTGATTGAATTAACAATTCCACATCAGAAATACAGCTTACTGATATTTGGTATACTGTTTGTATACCAATATCTCACAGAATGACCTGTAATTAGCAAGTGTAAACTGTCAAAAAGTGGTGTGTAACAGGGCAATTGAGTTAACAATATGTCCAACCACGCCTCAACTGTTGGTCTATGAGTATGAGGTGTCTTATTTTAATTAAAAAATGAGACTGTATTAATGGCTTAAGTGTTTTTATATGTAAAACATGCGAAAAATAAGGGTCTTTTGGTTATTAGCCATGTGACAGGTACTCTTAAAATATGAGTATAAAAGTGGTATATGTACCAAAAAAGAAAAATATATATATAATATATATATTCTTCAGAAATATTATGCCTAAAAAGAATAAAACAATTGTCAGAAAGTGAGAAATAAGAGAAAAACTCACTTATAAGGGTCCTAAAAAGGTTTAAAACACGGCCAGGCCCCAAAAATGTCAGCTGGAGTCTATGCTGAAGCAGTAATTAGGCTATTTACAACTAGAACTATGACTGTTACATGTGGAAATAATTTTAAAATAAGAATTTTAATATAATATAGTAGCTTATAATATAATAACAGGGTTCTACTATTGCAAAAAAAGTGGTGGTGAGCGCTATTGAGAACCCTGGGTGCAGTCTTACCAGTTGGATTACTATAATAAGAACTACAATAATTAAAATTATAATTATACCCTGAATATTACCTAAGTGTAAAACTGTTTTTGACAGTTTACTACGTAGGATATTCAAGAGCAGGATGAGGAAACAATTCTGGCTGTGAAAAGCCTCCTTTTTATCCTGAAATGGGGTGGAAAGGGTGCTAGACCTTTCCACTTAGAGGAAGTGAAGATTTTTTTCACTCTCTAGTACTGGCTTGTGGTTTGCAAACAGCCTGTATAACCTGTATTGGGCTCAGATGTAGTTTTTGAAACCACATCTGGGCAGTTTTCACCAATACAGGGTGAAAACTTTCATCTGGGGACCTCACAGCCTGATTCTGACGTGTATGATGCGTAGAATGCTGTACAGAAGCTGTATGGGACCCCAGTATTGACTGAAATATGAGGTATTGAAGTAAAAACAAGCTTCTTAGTCTATTTGACACCTCATATTCATGGTTATGGGATATTATCCCATGGTAAGGCTGTATTGGTCAGAATGTGGGATTTTGACCTTAAAACAGCTATACCTTTGTCAATTCTTGAGATATTAACCTGAAAGCTGAACCTGTGTGTGGCCCTGTATTCTTTCTACACAATGGTACCTTATTTGATATGGTTATGATTAAATATGGCAAAGTTATGCCATGTACAAGATTTTTGTATATATGCGTGTTTTAGGCAAAAAGCTGTATTGAGCTTGTTTGTCCCATAACTTCTGCTGTAGTTGAGATATGGGGAAGTGGATGACACCATCAGATAGACCTGATTTTTCTCTTTTCAAAAAGACCCCACTTCAAGTATCTCACACTAAAACTGTAGAAGTTAGATGATAGGTGAATATTTTGTTCACCCTTATTTGGCCTGAAATTGATCATAACTCCAGTAATATTGGTGCTAGCTCATTTTGGCTGGTACCATTGGATAGCCCTGGCTTAGAGCCTTATTTTGAGTACCCATTTGGTGGGGTTAAGCCTCTCCTTCTAGATCTTAGATGGGAGGTGAAAATTAAGGTTTATGCTCAGCAATAACTTTGAGCAGGAATAGCTTTGTTATTTCTTGTCCTATGGTGCTGGGACTTATATTTTCAGGAAGAGGTGAGTTTCCTCTTTCTTTTGATACCTTCTGAGCTGTTTTGTCTCAGCTCCATGCTTTGGTGGTATCTTGGCTATACCATTGGTTTATGGTATTTTGGCTTTCATGCTTGTGCTCTGGTTTTGAGTCACAGGCTGACAAGGGTGGATTGGGAACCTAACTATCATATATGCTCAGAATTTTGAAATGAATTTTCATCTGAAATATTTTTTCACTTCTTCTGTTCTTTAAGATGATTCTTCCTCTTGACTTATGAGAAATTGAAAACTTCCAAATGCACAACTACATCTTTTCATCAAAAAATCACTTCCTTGGGCCTTTCAA
This sequence comes from Austropuccinia psidii, assembly GCA_023105745.1. Classification (NCBI taxonomy): domain Eukaryota; kingdom Fungi; phylum Basidiomycota; class Pucciniomycetes; order Pucciniales; family Sphaerophragmiaceae; genus Austropuccinia; species Austropuccinia psidii. The sequence continues at coordinate 4,188,724 of JALGQZ010000014.1, forward strand.
GAGGGAATTGTACCTTTTCAGTTGTGGTTTACACTCTGAAGTTGTGTAAAGCATGGAATATCCTCCTAAAAGGAACTTCAAAAGATGAAAGATAACTTTTATCAACTTGAAAAGAACTTCCTAATCAGATACTATTTTGAGATAATAAAAGGATTATCAAAAATAATACTCTTGTTTTTATATGAATATAATATCAATCATTACTTATTTTGGTTTGGTTATAGATCATTTTTACTTTGATATAAAATATGAGATTTCAAGAAATTCATTTGTATAATTTATATTTGAGACTTTATAATCATCAACCATAACATATTTTATTACCTAATCAAGTTAAGATTAATATTTACTGTCTATCATGTTGTTTTTTGGATTTGATGATTATTGTTCTTACATTGAGCCATATATTATTCCTTAATATATTAAATATAAATAAAAAGGGAATTAGGAGAAAAAGATCCAGATAAAGTTTTTTTTAAGACTACATGACAATATAAGATTATACATCATGAATGAATTTAATTACCCTCAATTCCTTTGATATTTATTTTTGAAGGTGTAGTAAATTCAAATATTAAAGCACTAGTTGCAAATAGACAATATCATTTTATCACTACACTTGTTTCAGAATTTGAGCTTTTTCTTCAAAAAGGTTTTGCTAAAATATGGAATTTATATACCAATATATAACCTCCCAAAAGATATTAGCTGAAGAATTTGATGTAAGATCATCAGAGTTTTCAGTTGTTTTAAGTGTGAGTTTTGTAATTTCACCTTATATATTTTTCTTATATATGCATAAAGGTAAAAAACTATTTTGATTTGGAGTGATTTTTTTTACTTTTTATTCTTTTTGGCACAATTCACACACACAATGATTAAATTTTTCCACTTTACAAAATGAAAATATTGGAATGATAGCTTTGAAACACAGTTTTTTTGATGAGAAAAGCTGATAAATCTCATTTTAAATAGAATCAAATAGTCTTACAGAAGGTTTTATATATACTTTGCTAAATATTTCTCTTCCTTTCCAAATTTTGACTTATTGGGAAATTATTCAAAAACATACTTTTGTCCTGCACAAAAAATATCCTTGGTAATATTTCATTTTGCCTTTTTAAAATATTATGGGATGAGCTATTTTTGGTCAGTTTATGTACAGTACTCTATAAGAAGTATCTTCCTTTTGCAGATCTATATTCATAAAAGAAATATTTCAAGTGGGATTTGAATATTAATCTATTTAAAAAGCTAGCTGATTTGGGATACTTTGAATACTTGAAATTCAGGCCATATGTAATATGATGACAGAGTATGTTTGAATGAAGTATTTTTTTTGATATTGATAAAGAATTTTAAAGATATTTGAAATCACACAACTTTCTATGTTGGTTTTTTGGAGTGAATTAAGGATGGTTTCAGTCCACTTTGCAATTATTATTCCTTTTATATGGAATTAAAATCTTAGGGTGTTGGTAAACACATGTAAGCCCTTACATGTTTTCACCAATTTATGGCCAAAAATGTAAGCTTATGGTAAAAACACGTAAGTGGCCTATTCTTTCAAAAACATTCTTTAGGCTTAGTTCCAAGTATTTTTTAATTTTGTTTGCCATACATTTTTGAACATAGGATGTCAAGATCCCCAAATTTTTTCAATCTTTTTTTGCCAAATTTCTCCATTTTGGCCAATGTGGCCAAAATGGCCTTTTTTTGAAAAAATTCATCAAAAATGTTCCCACTTGTGAAATTGCATATTTTTTTGAAATGAAGAGGGAGAACATTGATAATAAAAACCCAGAAGCCCATAATTTTGGTTATTTCTTTTGGTGGGTCAAGTGAAGGCCCAAAAAGTGTGTTTTTAATTTTTTTTGTTCATCTTTGTTAGTAAATGAAAATTCCATTTTTGGAATTCTTAATTCCATAAACTATATGAATGGAATCAAGAATTCCATTAATGAAATGAATGGTATAAAAAGTTCCATAAATGACATTTATGACATCAAAAAATGCCATAAGTGAAATCTATGGAATCAACAGTTCCATAAGTGACAATTAGGGAATCAAGAAATTCCATAAGTGATGTTTATGGAGTCAAAAATTCCAAAATTGACATCTATTGTGGTATTCCATAGCATTTTTTTCACCAGGCTCAAGCTCATAGTACCCCATAACAGCAGTAATTCCAGCCTACAAGCAGACTTACACTCAAATTTTACACCAAAAGGTCAATTTTACAGCAAGAATCTGTATTTAACTCATAAAACCAAGGCACAGGCACCAAAGGGCAGTTTATGTCTTTAAATAAATTACTCAATTTCATTATGCATCTGTAAAAATCAAGTTACATATAGCAAACTAGTTACAACAAATAAGGTACCACCCTTTAAATTACACACCCCACCCAGCCTTACACCCCCTTATAGCCACAGGACTCATACAGCATGAAAATGACACATGCATTAGTTACGCAGCCACCTTGCATTAAGCATACAAAGTCACATGATGCAAAGCAAAATAACATGGAATTCCTGCAAGTAATTTACAACACAGCCACAGGAGTACCTTATCTCACATTCACAGTAACCCCACACGAAACCTTAAAAAACATCAAAATTCTTTACAGAACTTATCACCTAATGCATATCAAAACTAGTTACAACAGGCTGCATGCAGTATACATTCTTATTCAAATCTCAACCACATGACTATTCACAGCATGTGTCAAACTAAAATCACATCATCTCATACACAATAGTAAATTCATCAGTGCAATAAGCTATCACCTGACCTCACTTTAGAGTTCAAGAAGAAGAAAACAACCATGACACCTGCATAAGTTAAACAGCCACTTCCACCAAGCCAAAAAAAATGACATATGCAAAGGAAATACAAAGTTGTCATGTGATACTATAACAACCAACAGAATATCATGTGATAGAAAAAAGGCTGTGCACAAGAAAAATCCACAGCCAAAATGGAATCACCTCATGCATGGAAGGAAAATCCAAAAATATCACATCATAATTAGTTCACCAAAAGACCAACATGTGATGAATGGAGGCTGTACAGAAAAAGAATTATCACCAAACCATAAGTCACCTGACCCATGCAAGAAAGGTCCTCACCAAAAATGGAGTCACATGATGAAATCAACAGGAATTAAAGTGGAAAAAGACAGCTCCCATGGAGGGCCCCCTGGGCTCCCAAAAGGTATAAATAGAGGGGCTCTCTCCCCCCCAAATTTCAAAATCCCCCCCTGCACATTGCAAGCACAGAAATAAGTCATCCCTCACCTGGGAGGTAGTCCAGAGAATCATAGTGAACTTACTTTCTCAGTAGCTAATCTCAGTGGAAGTACATTGTTAAAGATTGCCTAGTAGCTAAGCTCAGTGGAATCTTAGTATTAAAAAAAAATATTATTAAATTATCCAGAACCCAAGATTAGGGTTACTACTCTATTAAAATATTTTATCCAGTAAAATTAACACCATTTATCAATATCTTAAGATTACTTAACCCTTTGAAAATACAATATCAAAAGATCTTACCTCTTAAATTTAACAAATACTATTTTATCTCATTATTAAACACTCTTAAAAAATAACAAACCTTTCAAAAATTATTTTACTCTATTATAGCTTTACCTTAACAAAATTACCTTTATCAACACTCATCAAATTTGCAAGAACACCTCAAAAAAAAATCATCAACTAAAAAAAATTAAAATTAAAACAGACAAGTATTCCATTAAATCTAAAAATTAACCAAATTACTGAAATTTCTTTTTATTACTATATATTGAATAGGTCTGATCTGAGACTTCTGAATTTTGTCTTCTGCAGTTGTAAGGCCACTTACTAGTTTTATTTTGGTTTGTGGGCTCCAAGGAAGATTTTGTTCAGTATTTTGGGAGGGGCAGGAAATACACCCTTGCCACCCTTGGTTACAGGAGTTATTAGCAATTCAAAACTAGTTACCTGTTATTTCCCCCTCCAGGTACTGCCTCATTTTAATCCCACACTATGGCATCAGCAATTCTATAAGTGAAATTTATGGCATACAAAATAATGTAAATCTCATTTATGCACTTAAAAATGACCTAAATCAAGTTTATGGCATCATAATTGACATAAACAAAATTAATGGCATCAGAAATTCCATTTATTGAATTAGTGGTGGTAAAAATGTTACTTATGTAATTAATTAAATCAGCAATTGCATAAATGGCATTAATGGAATCAAAAATTCCATAAACAACATTTGTCAGGCTGAGTCTATGATGGAGTAATAAAGATAGTATATAAAACTCTAACTGTGATTGTGACATGGATAAAAATTGAAAAAAAAGAGTTTTGAAGAGTATTCAAGGGCTTTGATAAAGAATTTTAGTGGTGGTGAGTGCTATTGAAAGCCCTGGGTGCAACAATTATCTGTTGGGTTAGAATAATAACTACTAAAGTACTTAAGATTTGAAGTATCCATTATTTTTCAAGAGTATAACTGGTTTGGACATTTGTACTATGTAGGAATTCAAGAGCAGGATGGGGATTCCTCTTTTGGGAAGAGAAAGAGCCCTTTTTATCCTGAGATTTGGTGGAAAGGTCCTCTGGACCACTTCATGTGGAGGAAGTGAAGATTTCCCCTTCAGAGTACTGGGTTGTGGTTTTAGCAAGGCCTGTATACTCTGTATTAGGATCAGATTTGGTTTGAAAAACACATCTAGGAAGTTTTGACCAATACAGGGTGAAAATTTACATCTGGGGACCACACAGCCCTCTTCTGACCTGTGTGACGCGTAGAATGGTGTACAGAAACTGTATGGTATAAGGTCTAAGGCAGAGAAGTGCCAGGTTTTGGCCTCTCTTTGTCTTTGCTCAATCAAATTTGGGTTAAGGAAAGAGAAAAGAGGTCATGCCTCAGGTCTTAAATAATCTATTTACAACTGTGCTGCAGCAAATATTATTTGTTTCCTTGTTAGGTTTCAACACTTCCTCTCAAGGAAACACAAAAGACTCCAAAACTACTCTAAAAACAGCTTTTCTCTTGCCAATCAAAGCTTCAGTGCCCCTAACGGCTTCGTGAGAGTATCGGCTTGTTGCCCAGCAGTTGACACCCACTTCAGTGCTACCTTGTGAGCCCGTATGAAATCATTAACAAAATAGAAGGCTCTATCAAGGTACTTTGTTCTTTTCTTTGACAGGTTGTCATATGCTATTAAGATTGCTGCCCAATTATCACAGTAGATGCTGAATGGCTGAGGCCCCAGGATAGGCTCACTTACCAGTCACAGCAGAGAAAGGAGCTGGGTACCCTTGAAAATATCAACATACTCAGCTGCACAAGTTGACATTGCAGCCACAGTTTGCCTTTTAGAACCCCAAGCCACAACGTTTCCAAAAGCTTTGATGAGGTAACCCAAAGTACTTTTCTGGTGTTTGCCCCCCAGTTCGCATCAGCCCATAGTTCAAAACCTTCACTGGTGTTCCCATAGCTCAGAGATAGGTGAGGATGCCTGGATAAGTAACCCATGAGGTGGTCAAGAGCCCCCCAGTGGCAAAGGCCGGGTTTGACAGCAAACTGCACCAGGAGATGCACAGCATAGCTGATATCGGGCCTTGTACCATTTGAAAGGTACATAAGCGACCCTATGGTGGATTGAAAAACACCGGTGTCAATTGCATCGGAGTCGTTTGGAGTCAACATCTCGTCAGGGAGCTGATCAAATTTATGGACTACGGGCCTCTGGTAGGCAGATACAATCTGATTAGCCAAGAAGTTTTGGTTGATTCGCATGCCATGGCCTTCACAGGTCAGACACAGCCCTACTATCTTGGAGGCATTGTCTGACCATCAAACTTTGAGCTCGTCAGACAGCGCCATCTTGAATTGCTGGAAAATCTCATGAGAGCTGCCCACAATGATCCCGTAATCAACATGTATCCAAACCAGAAGCCGTTCATCGCCTTGGTGTAACATATACAGGGCAGGCTTGATCTTGGACCCCTCAAACCCCAGTTTGCACATGATCCCAAGCGAGAATTTCCACCAGCATCTCGCCGCTTGCTTTGTGCCATAGAGGGCCCTCCTTAGCTTCATGACCTTGCCATTCCACTCAGGCCACAGCTCAACTGGAGCTTTCACATAGACATCCTCTTCAATTTGGCTGTAGAGATAAGCCAACCGTGCATCAAAAGCCGCAAGAGACATGGTATATTGGACCTTCATTGCCAGAAGCAGTCGTATAGAGTTCATGCTTGCTGTTGGGGCATAGACATCAAAGCAATCTACACCCGGACGCTGGGAAAATTCACACGCCACATAACGGGCCTTAAAACGTTCAATACTGCTGTCGTCTTGATGTTTGACATCAAAAACCCATTTCCCACCCAGACCCTTCATTCCTTTTTTAGGAGAAACGGGAGTCCAGACATTGTGCTGCTCAAATCCTTGCAGCTCGTCCTCCGCCACAAGTAGCCACTTGGCCTTATAGCTGGAGGCAAGCACTGTTAGAAAGCAATTAACTAAACGATAGTATTTCATTAATATTTGTAGGTGTCTTTTAGTAATGTAAGAAAATATAAAATACCTAAACAGTGGGCTACAATCAACTATCAATATAAGATCACACAACAACAACAATATGGAACAACAGCCGACTAAGGTTGAATAATTATTAATTAGTAAATGAAACAATTTTAGATATTTTGATGAACTGTACAATACCTGAATCAGAACAAGATCGATTCAATTTATTATTAAAGAAAGAAAGTAAAAGAAATAAAACAAAGTAAAAGGAAAAGTGAAAAAAAAAGTTATGAGAGAAAGAAAAGAAAGTGTAGGTTAGTTAAAAGAAGAAAGGAATGAACATCGATCTTGTTGAGGTAAGGAGTTCGTCTTTATAAGTTGAGAGAAGTGAGTTTCATTTATGCGCAGTGATCTGCGTGGTCGGTTGAGTTTGGGTAATTTGCTACAGTTGTGGTAGTGCGGAGTATTGCAATTAGGAGTGGCGCTTTGACGATCAGGTACAGCCTTGATTGTTATTTTTCAACACTCCCCTTCACTCCTAGTCGCAATACACCAAGAGAAGAGAGGGAGTTCGAGAGAACTTGACGGTCCACCGACTTGGTTAAGAAATCAGCGAGCATTAGCCTGGTGGGTACATACACGAGCTTGATTTTTGAGGAGTCCACAACTTCCTTGATGAAATGAAGTTGAATGTTAACATGTTTCATGCATTTATTGTTCATGTTCGCATTACCATTGATCACATTTATGCAACTTTGGTTATCTTCATAGATTGGGATCGGTTCTTTGAGCTGGCAAAGACCACATTCTTGGCACCATTGTTGGAGCCATAAGAGCTAAGAAGCCAGGTCACACACAGCTTTGTACTCTGCTTCCGCAGTTGAGAGAGAGACGGTTGGCTGTTTCCGAGTCTTCCATAGAACAAGAGAGCCATCGAAGGTTTCCAGGTAACCAGTGACCGAGCGCCTGGTTTGCTGGCAGTTGCCCCAGTCAGCGTCACTATAGGACGCGATCCCCTGAGGTTGATTTGAAGAGTAGACAAGCCCCAAATCCTGCATTCCCCTCAGGTATCTTAGGACGTGCAGGAAACCATTCCAGTGTTGAATCCCAGGGCTTTCCAAGAACTGAGAAAGACAACTGACACTATGAGACAGGTCAGGTCTGGTAGCCGTGCTGAGGTAGTTGATACTCCCAACTGCACTACAAAAGTTAACTCCCAGAAGTTTGAACTTTTCAATTTCGTCCAAAGTCGCAACTGACATGTGAGTGTTAGGAAGCAAGGGAGTGGTGACGGGTTTACACTCAGAGAGGCCGTATAAATCCAATAACGCTTCAGTGAAGTGTTGCTGGTCTAGAGTTATGGATGTATCCGTTCTTGGGACCTTTACTCCTAGCATTAGATCTGCTGGACCGATGTCCTTGATATCGAATTCACAAGCTATTTCCTTTTTGAAGACGGATGCATCGGAACTGAAAATAGCTATATCATCCACGTGGATGTACAGCCACGTTGGAGTTTGTCCATCCCAAAAGAAAACGCAAGGGTCTAGAATGCAGGAAGAGAAACCGCTTTTGAGAATCCATTTTTGAAGCCTCTCATACCAGGCTAGGGGAGCTTGTTTGAGTCCATAAATCGCCTTATTTAGCTTGAGACAACATTTTCTTTTGTCAAGGTTTAACCCTTGAGGAATGGAAAGATAAACAATTTCGGCCAAGGGTGCATTGAGAAAAGCACTTTCAACGTCCACTTGATGAAACTCTAGTTTTCTTGAGGCTGCAAAGGCGATCAGGGTTCGGAGAGAGTTGAGACGACCTGTTGGAGAATATGTTTTGTCAAAATCCAACCCAGGAGTCTGAGTAAAGCCCTGAGCACATAAGCGGGCCTTATGCTCGGTAATTTCATTGAGGTGATTGCGTTTAATCCTGAAAACCCAAGTGGTTCCCACCAACTTGTAGTCTGACTTAAGATCAACAACATCCCACACATTTAAGTCATTCATTGCTTGTAGCGCCTTTTTAATTGCCATTTCCCAAAGAGCCTTGTCCGCTGAGACAAGTGCCTTTTTGTAGGTTCTTGGACAATCACTGGCTGAAGTAATGAGTACTTTTGGTCTTCAACCGAATGGAAGGATGTTGCTTTTGTCGATGTTGGATGAGTATAAGGTGGGATGTCTAGGACCGATGACCTTTATATGAGAGCGATTTATTGAAGGGGTTTCATCTTCTTCTTCACCATCGTCATCAGGGGAGGCAAGGAGTTCATCTACCTCTTCTTGAGCTCTCTCCTGAATGACTTCAAGAGATTCAGCAGATCGGGCTTCATCTACCGAGTCTGCTATGACCAGATGGGCTTCATCTACCATCTCGGTCGATGAAGAGTAGTTCCCCCAAGCTATTGCCAATTGGTCTTGAGCCCTCACTGCCTGTTTTAACAATGAAAAGACTGATTCGTCGAATTTAACATGCCTAGAGATAAGGATCTTCCTATCGGTTAACCTGAGAATTCGATATGCGCTGTTGTCGTTCTCATAGCCAAGCATTATTCCTTCCTCGCCAATGGGTCCAAGTTTCCAATCACGATTGTGCTTTGGAATTGAGACAACCGCCCTACATCCAAACACCCTCAGTTTTTTGATTCGAGGTGGTGTTCTTTTCCAGAGACTATATGGACTGAGATTTCTTCTGGATGGAGTAGGGATGATATTGCTTAGGATTGTTGAGGTATTGATGGCTTCTGCCCAATAGGAATTGGGCAGATTTGAGCCGTTGAGAATGCACCGAGCTTTTTCTATAATGGTCCTATTTTCTCTTTTAGCAAAACCATTGTGTTGAGGGGTGTGGGCCGGTGAGAATACATGAATGAAGCCTTGAGTTTCTGATAGACTTTTGAATTTTTCATTAAGAAATTCACCTCCGCGGTCTCATACTACTTTTTTGAGAGATTGATCGTGAAGAGTTTCCATTTCCCTTTTGACTATTACAAACTGTTCAAGAGCGTCAGATTTATGTTTTCATAGTCGAATCATTTTATAGGAGGTAGCTTGATCTACAATTGTAAGAAAGTATCGGAAGCCAGAGACAGAGGGAGGATTGATAGGTCCCACGAGATCAATATGAACACAGTTCAAGGGATGACTTGCGTGTTCAAACTGATTGGTAAAGGGAATTAAGCGCATTTTGTTGATGTCGCACGTTCGGCAATTTGCGATGATTCTAGGGAGACCCATGGATTTGACGACTTGATTTCCAGGATGTCCTAGTCTTTGGTGCCAAATATCGGGAAGAACTTGTGTGGACAGAGCTTTCGGGATTGAGAAACTCACACGCATTAGGTTGTTGATAATCATTCCTTCAATTATTGGTTGCTGATTTGATTCCAATTTAAAGTGTCCGTCTTCTTGAATTATGGTAAGTTTTTCTTTGCAAATGCCGAGAAGACTTATTAAGTTACAATTGAGTTTCGGGACAAACAGACAGTTATTCAGAGTGAGAACTTTGTTGTTGCAGAGAAGAATGACCATGCCGATGCCTTTGGACAACAAAGAACTGGTTGAATCCCCGGTGCAAACCTTGAGAGGTGATGTTTGTTCAAGGATCAAAAAGCACGATTTGGAGTTAAACATGTGGTGCGTAGCACCACAGTCAACAATAAACTCCATTTCGCTCACCGGAGAATCTTTTCGCGTAACTAAGGCTTGAGCGGTGGAGACATGAGCCGAGGCATTTTGATTATAGCCGTTCTTTCTTTTGTTGTTTCGACGATTTGAAGGCCTTAACTCTGGATGTTCGGCAAAAAATTCTTCTTTGGTGTGAGAAGTGAAATTTGGATTGTGTTTCCCATTTGAGCAGTAATATGTGATCTTGTAAGGTCCGGCTGATTCAGATACCAGTGCTGTGGCAACTGGAGGGGTTAGTGATTTCTCTTGGATTTTTGAGTTGTTGTGGAAGTCCTGAAGTTTGGAGAGAACTAGTTCTGGTTTTTTGACAAGGTCTTCATTGAGACTAAGAACTTCGACAAACTGATGTATTCTAGGATCACCAGATAATTTTCCAAGTATAGTGAATGTGTGAAGTTCAGCAGGTACATGGATATTGACAGTTTCCAGAGACATCATTAGTATGCGACTATTATCGATATATTCTTGGAGATTGCCGTTGTATGTCGATTTTAGCCATTTCATCCATACCCTTCCCCTATTTATAGCTTTCTTTGATGCGTACTGTTCTTCAAGTTTTGTCCACAGGAGGTGTGCGTTTTTTGAGTAGTGTTTGACTACTTCGATGAAAACCCTGTGACTAACTCGAGAGGAGATAAGACTGACTGCATCAAAGCTGGCTTTGTTCCATTTGTTTTTGACTGTTGTGCTTGCGTCAAGAGGAAGCTCGTTCTCACAGACGTCCAGTAACTCTCTTGACCGAAGAAGAATGGTGATTCGTGCATTCAATTCTCCATAATTTGTGCTATCCAATATTGGTATGGAAGCTACTTCAATGTTGAGTTCGGTCATGATAGTAAAAATAATAGTCCACCGTTTGTTTTGTTCGTACAAGCTTCGAGACTGTAAATCTGTTAGAAAGCAATTAACTAAACGATAGTATTTCATTAATATTTGTAGGTGTCTTTTAGTAATGTAAGAAAATATAAAATACCTAAACGGTGGGCTACAATCAACTATCAATATAAGATCACACAACAACAACAATATGGAACAACAGCCGACTAAGGTTGAATAATTATTAATTAGTAAATGAAACAATTTTAGATATTTTGATGAACTGTACAATACCTGAATCAGAACAAGATCGATTCAATTTATTATTAAAGAAAGAAAGTAAAAGGAAAAGTGAAAAAAAAAGTTATGAGAGAAAGAAAAGAAAGTGTAGGTTAGTTAAAAGAAGAAAGGAATGAACATCGATCTTGTTGAGGTAAGGAGTTTGACTTTATAAGTTGAGAGAAGTGAGTTTCATTTATGCGCAGTGATCTGCGTGGTTGGTTGAGTTTGGGTAATTTGCTACAGTTGTGGCGGTGCGGAGTATTGCAATTAGGAGTGGCGCTTTGACGATCAGGTACAGCCTTGATTGTTATTTTTCAACAAGCGCGGTCCGGATGGTCTTCAGGATCAGGAGGTCGCTAGGCTGGTGGAGTGTTGACATTACAGCCTGCTCCTTCTTGGCAATGGTGTCATTTGGAACTTCACCAATCTTGAGATGGTTTAAAATTAATGGTAGGCCACCCTTCTTCCTTGAGATAGGCACCGGCAGACATTGATAGTCTACAAAAGTTGCAGAGGAAGACTGAAAAATACACCTTGTTCTGGGATCGTTAAATATCCAGCCATGGCTAGATTTTGGAAGAGTTAGGAGGAGACATTCCCTGCCCCTCTCTTCAAGCTTGTCCTGTTTCTCAGAGGGTACGTGAACAATTGTGCGTGCTCCGAAAGGGTATATTTGGGCAGGGTTGGGTTGAATCTTCAGCAAATGCTCCAATGGTGTCAGAGGGGTGGTCCTGGTGTTGGGAAGGCAATTGTGAATGTTGGTCGCACAAGAGTAGGCATAACTCCAGAATAAGCTTGGCAGGTTGCTGGAGTTTAACATTGTTCTCACCATATCACCCAATGTTCTGTTAACCCTCTCCGCCTTGCCATTAAAGTCAGGTCGGTAAGGCTCAAATGGGACCCATTCTGTTCCTATGGACCAAAGTTCAGCCTCCAAAGCCGCAGAGTATTCGCCTTCATTGTTGGTCTTCAGTTGTGTCGGGTACCGCCCAAAATGGCCATAGAGAAATTTCACCCATTCAGCAATATGGGAAGGGACTTCCTTCCAATAATTCAATTCAGCAGTGAGGATGAAGGTAGACACATGATTGCAAAGCATGAGCAAAAAATAATTTCCTGCAGGGTCAGTAGGAAATGGGCCTGCCACAGCACTGACCAACAAGTCAAGAGGATTTACAAGATGGTTTCTTGTCATGGGGGTTTTCTTCTCCTTCATGCTTTTAGAACGCGCACATTGTTTGCAGAAAAAATTAATCCAATTGATTCTTGAGGCACCAGGAGCAAACCGAGTTAAAACCTCATGCACAAATTTGGCAGATGCATGGCCCAGGCATTAATTCCAAGCCTGAGCCGAGTGGAGAGGAGATTTAGAGATTTCATTGACAGCATGGGGAGTCCTAATTAAGTACCAACAATGTCCGATATAAGAGGTATTAAACAAGACATTATTTTTAGACAATAGCCACAGACAAGTACCAGTAAGCAATGGATCAAAACCTTCTTCAATTACTCTCCCCAGGCTGAGGATTGTTGAACAAAAATCCCTGCAATAATACACATTTTCAACAACCAGCATGCCACTAGGAGTTGGAATTCAAAGACTACCAATCTCCGTAAGGTGGGACGTACGGCCAGAAGATGCAAGGTGGAGAAGAATAGGATGCGTCAGTTTATGATAAATCACAAAGTCAGGATCGTCGCCACTCACGTGGATGTCAGCTGCTGAGTCTGCGAGGAATCCATTGTCCATGGCATCTGCCTCAACAGAGTAAACTTGCAGTTCTTTCCCTTTGGATGAGTGAGTTTTTGATGGGTGGGGTAAGGGACGGAGCCACCATTCTGCCTGCCTGGACATCCGCCCAGAATTTGTGTAAATAAGCATACCAGTGCTTGCCTTTCTTGCAATACAAGAAGAGATCACAAAATTGCTCAATGATGGATTTTGTTTGTCCCCGGGCTTTGAACGCAGTGGCCTTCTCAATCATGTTGGCTGGAAGGTGCTGAGGGGGACTTTGGTTTGGTGGACCAGCAGTTGCTTGATAGAAATGGTGGGGCATTTTTGCGGGAACGCTTGAGGAAGAGTTAGGAGGAAAGTATTGTACTTCCGAGACGTTCACATCATGGTCTATTAGAACCACTGGCACTACTGACATAGCAGCCGTCTCAGCCACCTGAATAGCTTCCAAAACATATGCAAATGGTGCTGGAAAATTGAGCCTTCCAAGACAGCTGTGAAGGACAAAGTCAAGGGTTGAATTATTGACATTGTCCTGGGATTCATGGCTGGCTTGGAGAAATATCCCACAAAGCTCAGAGAGGGAAACCTGCCATGACAGTAGCTTAGAGTAGATTTCTTGGTGATTAACAAGCGACTAAGTGGTATTGGAGGGCCCCAAATGATTGAGAAGGGTAATAAATTGACAGATTACCTCCAATTTTTCAAAATTTGCAGCTCATCGCATTGTCATTGGAGTTAATCAAACATTGACCGGCTGTGGTTCGTGGCTGGAGAAGTGATTGAATTGAATCCTCAACAGTTTGCGGATGACAAGAAAGAAACTTGCCTCACTTTCAGGGTCGGTGTTCTTTAAAGATACTGAGATAGGCTGATCCTTGAGTTTGTATAAAAAAGAAATTGTGGTAGAGAGTGCTTCCTGCCATGCTAAAACATTCCTACCGTCAAAGGTAAGGACAGGATTTCCAGGGTTGACAGAGAAGTGCAATGATGGGGGATCCTCAAATAACCAGTGGAGGGTAGGATTGATGTCATTATGAGGTGACTGGCGGACTTGTTTGTGAAATTCTAATTTAAGCTGCAAAGATTGAACCTTGGAAGTTAAGGAATAAACAGAATCAAGAACCTGCAAAAGGTTGGATTAGGAACCTTTCATACTGACATCATGGTTGTCGGCAGCCTCTTTTCAAGGAATATCAGAGAGCAATTAAAGATGGAGACTAGGAAGGACTGGCTAATGCAGACCTATTTAGACAGGGTGGCTAGGTAGAGCTGGCTTTTAAACTACAAAGTCAAAGGCAGAGAAGTGTCAGGTTTTGGCCTCTCTTTATCTTTGCTTGATCCAATTTGGGTTCAATTGCATAAGCTATCTGCTTACCTAAGGCAGAGATGTGTCAGTTTTCAGCCTCTCTTTTTCTTTGCTTAATCCAATTTGGGTTAAGGAAAGAGAAGAGAAGTCGCGCCTCAGGTCTTAAATAATCTATTTAAAACTGTGCTGCAGCAAATATTATTTGTTGCCTTGTTAGGTTTCAACATATGGACCCCAATATTTAATGAACTATGAGGTATTGAATAGTAAAAAAGATTCTTCATCTTTTTGACACCTCATTATCATAGTTATGGGGGAGTATCCCACAGTAAAGGTGTATTGGCCAAACTGTAGTCTTTTGACCATAAAGCTGATATAGCTTTGTCAGTTTTCAAGATATTGATCTCAAGGTTAATTCATTGTGTATCCCTGCATCCAATCCACAAAATGGTACATCATTTGGTATGGCTAACATTAAGTATGGAAAAGCTATGCCATGTTCAATTTTTGTTATTCAGATATATGATTTTCTCAAAATCTTTATGGAACTTATTTTTCTCATAACGTTTTTTATAGATGGGATATGGGGAAAGTAATGACACCATCTGATAACCCTGATTGTTCTCTTTCCAAAAAGACATCACTTTAAATATCTCACACTAAAACTGTATATGTTAGATGAGAGGTGAATATTATATTCACCCTTATTTGACCTTATTTTGGCCATACCTTCTGTAGTTTTGGTGCTAGCTCAGTTTGGCTAGTAGCATTGGATATCCCTGACTTAGCGCTTCAATCTGAATTCAAAATTTCTGGGGTTAAGCCTCTTCCTCTGGATTTCAGATGAGAGGTGAAAAAATTCAGGTTTATGCTCATCATCCTCTTTGAGCAGAAATAACTTTGTGAATCTTTGTCCTATGTTGATGGGACTTGTATCTTTGGAAACAGGTGAGTTTCCTCCTTCTTTTGGTTCTTTTCAAGCTGGTTTGGCTCAGCTCCATGCTTTGGTGGTATTTTGCTCTACCATTTGTTTATGGTGTTTGGCTGTAATGCTTGTGCTCTGGTTTTGAGTCACAGGCTGACAGCCTTAATGGAATTAAGAATTCCATAAATGGAATCCATGGAATTGAAAATGCCATAAATGGAATTTGCAGTTCCATTTATTGCATATAACTCCAGTTATTCCATCAAGAATTCAATTTATAGCATCAAAAGGCGCCCATGATATTTCTTACATGTTTTTATTAAAATATTATGTGTTTTACTAATTTATGGAAAAATATGTAAGTCTTTTATTAAAAAACACATCAGGCCTTAGATGTTTTTACCCAAATGCTTATGTGAGTTTACCAACACACAGATTTGATTGTAGTTCTAAAAATTAATATCTTGTTTTATGAATATATTATTTTCATTTTATCGTTTTTGAGGTTGTGATAGTAAGCTTAATCAAATTTTTGAGTTTAATTTTATTTGATTAATTCAAAATGAATTTCATTATTAACATTTAATAATTTGACAAATATTGAATACAGAGCTCCATTGGTGCTATGAGACTTGAATTTAATAAAATATAAAACTTGTCAAATCTGATCAAAATAGTTAAGGCCCTTCTCATAAGAGCTTTGAGGGTTATGTAGTAAGGATTATATGCTAAATGAAACACCAATTTTTCCTCAAATTATGCCTCTTTAATGGTCTATCAAGAAGGGAATACTCCTTGAAATAAATGGGAAAATTAAAATTAATAGTTCAAGTGAGTTTAACAAATTCTATGGTGGACAATGGGTCTATTACCATCAATATGAAATGGTGGATTAGACTGTTTTTTCTCAAAAATCTTCATATTAAATAAATTTTGAGAGAAGAGGTTTGAAGGTGAAAAAGGCTTCAAAGGAGTGGGTATTGCTGAAAAAATTTCTTTGATACCAAAAAGGGGATTCAGATTGTTAAATAATTCCAGTAGCCAGTTTTGATCATCTTTGTTTCATGAAAAACATTTAAAAGTTGTTCAGAAAGTAAAAAGCCCTTAATCTTACATTCATGATGAGTTTCAGTAGCATAAGGTGCTATTTTTCTTTGAATGAAATGGGAGAAACTATAATTATTTGCTAAATCTCACCTTTTTTAAAATAATACAAATTTTCAAACATATTTTTCAAGACAAAATATCCTTACTTATTCTTGATGGCTTTATTTCCAAGTTTAATATCATGAATGAAAATACTATGTAAGTACTGAGTGAGCTGAAAGAGCTTATTTCCTTTGAAGCTTTGGTCTGCTGTACTCACAAATGGCATACAAAATTTGATACCTATACTTTTTTTCAAAATGAACAAATCCTTCACTATTTTTGCTTTTAAGTGATATATTTTGAATCTTTTTAGCTATAAATTTTGTTTTCCCAGGCTATAGTCCAACAGACAACCTCCATGGGAAGAAAATTAGAAGGGAAATAGACCTGACAGTGACTTAAATCTCAAACTTGAAATCTTGTATAGTTATCAATTAAAAGATGGAGAACTTAAAAAAATACCAATTATAAGCTCCTTAATGAGTGAAATGGATATTCAAACATCATATCTCTATGATATTCTATTTTTATGGTCAGAAGATTGTACTTCTATCATAATATGTGGCATTATTTGGTCAGACACTTTATATTCCGCCTACCATACATACTTTTAGTCATTTAATGAAGGTTCTGGGTAATATTTGAAGTAGTTAATTGTGTTTTTTGTTCCTATCAAATTTAAGAATATCATAAATACAAGATCTGTATAGATATTCTTTTAAAGGTGGCATATATGAGTCAAAGAAGATTTTTTTACCTTCAGCTTCTCTAACTACATACAAAAACCATTATGCACTCAGGGTATAGCATTGGTATAACAGTCACATTTTACAGTTTATATGAAGCTATAGTGAAGGAAGAAAATTTATGCTTAGAAGTCAAATTATTTTCAAATTTTCAAGAAATATCTTCCTTATTCATAAATAAATTCAATTATGCACAACCAAGGGGAAACTTCACAAAAATTTGTGTTTTGAATTGAAAATACATCATATACTTCATAATAAAGGCTGAGGAGAATTTCTAATTTATTTACCACTAAAAACAATTTTTTTTAAAAAAAATGAAACACACATTTATTTCATGCATTTTTAAGCTTTATTAAAAACCTAATAAATTTCCTTTTCAAATTGAAATAAGCATTTTTGCCTCTTTTGAGTGCTTAATGAATTAATATTGAAATAATATCTTTCTTCTTAATAAACCAATTGCTTTTGTATTGGTAAAATTAGAGTGTTATACTTATCAAGTAATGAGTTCATTACTCTTAGAATACCAAATACTTAATAATTCTGTTATTGAAATCGTGACATTGTTCAATATATACCAAAAAGTCTTTGATTATTAAAATAAAGGGTTTTCATTATAAATATAAAAACTCTTTGTTCCTCAAACTGATATTTTTTAAATAATGATGGCTTTTATATAGTTCCAATTTTGAATATATTGATATCAAAACAATGATTTTGGTATTAGTCAAACAAAATTTTTGATTATTCTTGCTATTTGTTTGAAAATACCTTAATAAAATGTTTTCATTACGAAAATGATAGCTTTTTATGATTGCAGGAATAACTTCTTTTTCATTTTGATAGAAGCTTTGTGATCATTAAAAGAAGTAATTTTCTGTTATCAAATCAATAATATTTTTATTATTAAGGTGATAACATTTTTATCATGAGAATATCAGCTTTTTAATATTAGAAGAGTAGATTTGATATTATTACAATAATAAAAAATTCAATTTTTAGAATAATATATATTTTTGTTAAAAGAAAGTCTTTTTATCATTTTAAGAATAACTTTTCTATCTTCAAAATTGTCAGCTGGAGTCTATTTTGAAGCAGTAATTAGGCTATTTACAACTAGAACTATGACTGTGACACATGAAACTAATTTCAAAATAAGAGTTTTTTTAATAATATAATAGCTTATAATATAATAATAGGGTTCTACTATTGTAAAATAGTGGTGGTGAGCACTATTGAGAACCCTGGATGCAGTTTTACCAGTTGGATTACTATAATAAGAACTACAATAATTAAAATTATAATTATACCCTGATTATTACCCAAGAGTAAAACTGTTTTGGACAGTTTACTATGTAGGATATTAAAGAGCAGGATGAGGAAACAATTCTGGCTGTGAAAAGCCTCCCTTTTATCCTGAAATGGGGTGGAAAGGGTGCTAGACCTTTCCATGTAGAGGAAGTGAAGATTTTTTCACTCTCTAGTACTGGCTTTTAGTTTGAAAACAGCCTGTATAACCTGTATTGGGCTCAGATTTGGTTTTGAAACCACATCTGGGCAGTTTTCACCAATACAGGGTGATGATTTTCATCTGGGGACCTCACAGCCTGATTCTGATGTGTACAATGCGTAGAATGCTGTACAGAAGGTGTATGGGACCCCAGTATTGACTGACATATGGGGTATTGAAGTAAAAACAAGCTTCTTCTTCTATTTGACACCTCATATTCATGGTTATGGGATATTATCCCATGGCAAGGCTGTATATGACAGCAGGTGGGAATCTGACCTTAAAACAGCCATACCTTTGTCAGTTATTGGGATATTAACCAAAAAGCTAAACCAGTGTGTAGCCCTGTATGTTTTCTACACAATGGTACCTTATTTGATATGGGTATCATTAAATATGACAAAGTTATCCCATGTACAAGATTTTTGTACATTTGCGTGGTATAGGCAAAAAGCTGGATTGAGCTTCTTTGTCCCATAAATTCTGCTGTAGTTGAGATATGGGGAAGTGGATGACACCATCAGATAGCCCTGATTGTGCTCTTTCCAAAAAGACCCCTCTTCAAGTATCTCACACTAAAACTGTTGAAGTTAGATTAGAGGTGAATGTTTTGTTCACCCTTATTTGGCCTGAAATTGACCATAACTCCAGTAATATTGGTGCTAGCTCAGTTTGGCTGGTACCATTGGATATCCATGGCTTAGAGCTTCATTTTGAGTACCTATTTGATGGGGTTAAGCCTCTCCTTCTAGATTTTAGATGGCAGGTGAAAATTAAGGTTTATGCTCAGCAATAACTTTGAGCAGGAATAACTTTGTTATTTCTTGTCCTATGGTGATGGGACTTATATTTTCGGAAAGAGGTGAGTTTCCTCTTTCTTTTGATATCTTTTCAGCTTATTTGGCTCAGCTCCATGTTTTGGTGGTATTTTGGCTATACCATTGGTTTATGGTATTTTGGCTGTCATGCTTGTGCTCTGGTTTGGAGTCACAGGCTGACAAAAATAATACCCTTGTTATTGTTGTAATATTGAAATGATAGCTTGTTATTCTAAAATTAACAACTTCGTCATTATGAAAATGATAACTCTGCTATCATTGAGATAAGCAGTTTTTTATTATAAGGAGGATAATCTTTTAATGATTTAAATAAAACCTTTTTATAATTAAAATGAAAGCTTCATCATTGCTGAAACAATAATATAGTTCTCATCAAAACAATAACATCTTTATTATTGAAATCATAAATCCTTTGATTATTAAATTAATAAATTTTCTATGAAAAAAATTGTTAAATGTATTTTCTACATGTATTTTTTACTAAAAATATATTGTTGAATGTACCTTTTATCAAAACGAAATTGTTTAATGTATTTTTTTTATTGAAAATACATTTTTAAGTGTTTCGAAATAACAAATACAATTTTGAATGTGTCTTTTTATTCAAAATACATCGATAAATGTATGTTTAATTAAATGGGCATTTGAAAATGTATTTTGAATAGAAAATCCATTTAAAAATGTGTTTTTAATAAAATTTCCATTTAAAAATGTATTCGTAATAGAAAATCCATTTAAAACTGTATTTGTAAGAGAAAATCCATTTAAAAATGAATTTTGAATAAAAAATCCATTTAAAAATGTATTTTTAATACAAAATCCATTCAAAAATGAATTTTTAATAAAGAATCCACTTAAAAATGTATGTTTAATAAAAAATCCATTTAAAAATGTATTTCTAATGAAAAATTCATTTAAAAAATTCTTTTTAATAAAAAATGCATTTAAAAATGTATTTTTAATAAAAATCCATTTAAAAATGTATTTTTAATAAAAAATCCATTTAAAAGATCATTTTTGATAAAAAATCCATTTAAAAATGTATTTTTAATAACAAATCCATTTAAAAACGTATTTTTAAAGAAAAGTCCATTTGAAGATGTATTTTTAATGAAAAGTCCATTTAAAAATTTATGTTTAATAGAAAGTCCATTCAAAAAAGTATTTTTAATGAAAAATCCACTTAAAACTGTATTGTTAATAAAAATTCCATATAAAAATGTGTTTTTTATAAAAAGTCAATTTAAAAATCTATTTTTATTAAAAAGTGCATTTAAAAATCTATTTTTATTAAAAAGTGCATTTAAAAATGTATTTTTAATAAAAATTGCATTTAAAAATGTATTTTCAATAAAAAGTCCATCTAAAAATGTATTTTTAATTAAAAGTCCATTTCAAAATGTATTTTCAATACAAAATCCGTTTCAAAATGTATTTTGAATATAAAATTCATTTAAAAATGTATTTTTAATATAAAATCCATTCAACAATGTATTTTTAATAAAAAAAACCATTTAAAAATGTGTTTTAATAAAAAAACCATTTAAGTATGTATTTTCAATAAAAAATCCATTTCAAAATGTGTTTTTAATAAAAAATCCATTTGAAAATGTGTTTTTAATAAAAAATCCATTTGAAAATGTGTTTTCATAAAAAATCCATTTAAAAATGTATTTTTAATAAAAATGCATTTAAAAAAGTATTTTTAATAAAAAATCCATTTAAAAATGTATCTTTATTAAAAAATCGATGTGAAAATCTATTTTTATTAAAAAGTGCATTTAAAAATCTATTTTTATTAAAAAGTGCATTTAAAAATGTATTTTTAATAAAAATTGCATTTAAAAATGTATTTTCAATAAAAAGTCCATCTAAAAATGTATTTTTAATTAAAAGTCCATTTCAAAATGTATTTTCAATACAAAATCCGTTTCAAAATGTATTTTGAATATAAAATTCATTTAACAATTTATTTTTAATATAAAATCCATTCAACAATGTATTTTTAATAAAAAAAACCATTTAAAAATGTGTTTTAATAAAAAAACCATTTAAGTATGTATTTTCAATAAAAAATCCATTTCAAAATGTGTTTTTAATAAAAAATCCATTTGAAAATGTGTTTTTAATAAAAAATCCATTTGAAAATGTGTTTTCATAGAAAATCCATTTAAAAATGTATTTTTAATAAAAATGCATTTAAAAAAGTATTTTTAATAAAAAATCCATTTAAAAATGTATTTTAAATAAAAAATCCATTCAAAAATGTATTTTCAATAGGAAATCCATTTAAAAATGTATTTTTAATAAAAAATCCATTTAAAAGTGTATTTTTAATAAAAAATCCATTTAAAAATGTATCTTTATTAAAAAATCGATGTGAAAATGTATTTTTGATAAAAAATCCATTTAAAAATGTATTTTTAATAAAAAATACATTTAAAAATGTGTTTTAATGAAAAATCCATTTAAAAATTTATTTTTAATAAAAAATCCATTTAAAAATGTATTTTTAATAAAAAATCCATTTAAAAATGTATTTTTAATAAAAAATCCATTTAAAAATGTATTTTTAATAAAAAATCCATTTAAAAATGTATTTTTGATAAAAAATCCATTTCAAAATGTATTTTAAAATAAAATCCATTTAAAAATAGGTTTTTAATAAAAAATCCTTTTAAAAATGTATTTTTAATAAAAAATCCATTTAACAATGTATTTTTAATAAAAAATCCATTTAACAATTTATTTTTAATATAAAATCCATTTAACAATGTATTTTTAATAAAAAATCCATTTAACAATGTATTTTTAATATAAAATCCATTTAAAAATGTATTTTTGATAAAAAAATCCATTTCAAAATGTATTTTAATATAAAATCCATTTAAAAATAGGTTTGTAATAAAAAATCCATTTAAAAATGTATTTTTAATAAAAAATTCATTTAGAAATGTATTTTTAATAAAAAATTCATTTAGAAATGTATTTTTAATAAAAAATTCATTTAGAAATGTATTTTTAATAAAAAATTCATTTAGAAATGTATTTTTAATAAAAAATCCATTTAACAATGTATTTTTAATAAAAAATCCATTTAACAATTTATTTTTAATATAAAATCCATTTAACAATGTATTTTGAATAAAAAATCCATTTAGCAATGTATTTTTAATAAAAAATCCATTTAGCAATGTATTTTTAATAAAAAATCCATTTAACAATGTATTTTTAATAAAAAATCCATTTAACAATGTATTTTTAATAAAAAATCCATTTAACAATGTATTTTTAATAAAAAATCCATTTAACAATGTATTTTTAATAAAAAATCCATTTAACAATGTATTTTTAATAAAAAAATCCATTTAACAATGTATTTTTAATAAAACAATCCATTTAACAATGTATTTTTAATAAAAAATCCATTTAACAATGTATTTTTAATAAAAAATCCATTTAACAATGTATTTTTAATAAAAAATCCATTTAACAATGTATTTTTAATATAAAATCCATTTAAAAATGTATTTTTAATATAAAATCCATTTAAAAATGTATTTTTAATATAAAATCCATTCAAAAATGTATTTTTATTATAAAATCCATTTAACAATGAATTTTTAATAAAAAATTCATTTAACAATAAATTTTTAATAAAAAATCCATTCAACAATGAATTTTTAATAAAAAATCCATTTAAAAATGTATTTTTAATAAAAAAAAAACCATTTCAGCATGTATTTTTAATAAAAAAATCCATTTCGAAATGTAGTTTTAATAAAAAATCCATTTCAAAATATACTTCCAATAAAAAATCCATTTCAAAATGTATTTTGAATATAAAATCCATTTAACAATGTATTTTTAAAAAAAATCCATTCAAAAATATATTTTTAATAAAAAATCCATTTAAAAATGTATTTTTAATAGGAAATCCATTTAAAATGTATTTTTAATAAAAAATCCTTTTGAAAATGAATTTTTAATAAAACATCCATGTGACAATGAATTTTTAATAAAAAATCCATTTAAATCTATGTTTTTAATAGAAAGTTCATTGAAAAATGTATTTTTAATAAAAAATCCATTTCAAAGTGTATTCTTAATAAAAAATCCATTTCAAAATGTATTTTGAATATAAAATACATTTAACAATGTATTTTTAACAAAAAATCCATTTAAAAATGTATTTTTAATGAAGAATCCATTTAAAAATGCATTTTTAATAAAGAATCCATTTAAAATGTATTTTTAATAAAAAATCCAGTTAACAATGTATTTTTAATGAAAAATACATTTAACAATGTATTTTTAATGAAAAATACATTTAACAATGCATTTTTAATAAAAAATCCATTTAACAATGCATTTTTAATAAAAAATCCATTTAACAATGTCTTTTTAATAAAAAATCCATTTAACAATGTGTTTTTAATAAAAAATCCATTTAACAACGTCTTTTTAATAAAACATCCATTTAACAATGTATTTTTAATAAAAAAAACTATTTAACAATGTATTTTTAATAAGAAATCCATTTGACAATGTATTTTTAATAAAAAATCCATTTAGCAATGTATTTTTAATAAAAATCCATTTAACAATGTATTTTTAATAAAAAAATCCATTTTGCAATGTATTTTTGATAATAAATCCATTCAACAATGTATTTTTAATAGAAAATCCATTAAGCAATGTATTTTTAATAAAAAATCCGTTTAGCATTGTATTTTTAATAAAAAGTACAATTAAAAATGAATTTTCAATAATAAATCCATTCAATAATGTATTTTTAATAAGAAATCCCTTTAACAATGTATTATTATTAAAAACTCATTTGACAATGTTTTTTTAATAAAAAATCCATTTAACAATGTATTTTTATTTACAATTCATTTGACAATGTGTTTTTAATAAAAAATCCATTTAACAATGTGTTTTTAATAAAAAATCCATGTAAAAATTTATTTTCAATGAAAAATTCATCCAAAAATGTATTGTCAATAAAAAATCCATTTAACAACTTATTTTTAATAAAAAATCCATTTAAAAATGTATTTTTTAATACAAAATCCATTTAAAAAAGTATTTTTTAATACAAAATCCATTTAAAAATGTATTTTTTAATACAAAATCCATTTAAAAATGTATTTTTTAATACAAATCCATTTCAAAATGTATTTTTTAATACAAAATCCATTTGAAAATGTATTTTTTAATAAAAGATCCTTTTAAAAATGTATTTTTAATACAAAATCCATTTAACCATGTATTTTTAATAATTCTTATGAGAAATACATTTTCAAATGTTTTTTTTATGAAAAATCCATTGTAAAATGGACTTTGAATCAAAAAATACATTGTTAAATGGATTTTTTATTCAAAATACATTGTCAAATTGATTTTGTATTAAAGAAAGAGGTAAATGGAATTTGTGTTAAAAATACATTGTTAAATGGATTTTTTATTCAAAATACATTTTGCAATGGATTTTTTTATTGAAATTGATTTTTCCAATGGATATTTTCATTAAGAATTCATTTTTAAATGGTCTTTTACTCAAAAATATATTGTTAAATTGATTTTGACAAACACTTATACCAGATTCGGTAAACAAACACATACAAATACAAGGGGTTAAATTTAGTATTTCAAGTGAAAGCATGAGGTCACTTGTAATAATTGAATTGAAACTTCTTTTTACTAATCCTCATCAATGTATAGAAATGGAGTGGAACTTGTATTAATTGATAAATGTACCAGTAACCATTTCATAATTGGAAACTATTACTTATCAATATATGGGATAGATATCTCTAACCAAAAAGCTAGATATTTTACAATTGGGGACAATGAAAAACAAAAATTTGGCTTATTTAATATCAAAAAGCAAATTACTTTTTAAAAAATGACGACAAAACCCATAAAAACACTTATTTATATGTGAAAAACTAATAGAGGCAGACCTAAATCATGAATTGACAGAAAAAATGAAAGCAAAACTGATTTATCCCTTATACAAGTACAAATTTATCTTTGCAACTGATAAAGAAAAACTGGTTGCTAGTATTGGACATGGGGTAGATATAATTCTAAATTTAGAGTAACCTTAGCCAGCCCTTTTAAGGAGACTAGCTTATCCAGCCAGCCCTAGAAGTACACCTCAAAAAATTGAGGAACTTTGGGGTTCTAAGGAAAGTAGAACATAATGAACAGGTAGAGGTTATTACACCTCCTATTATAATCTGGAATAATGGTACATCAGCAATGGTTGGTTCTTTTGGAGCTTTAAATACCTATATTATTCCTGACAGATATCCAATGCCTAGAATGCATGCAAAACTAACACAATTTTCACAAGCTAAGCTTATTACATCCATTTATGCTCTAAAGTTTTTCAATTAAAATGTCTTAAAAGATATTTCCAGAAATTTACTAACAATGATAGTTCACTGTGGCATATATGAATACCCAAGATTGCCTTTTGGTATGAGAAATTCCCCTTCCCATTATCAAAGATTAATGAATACCATATTCTGTGAAGAACTATCAGAAGGATGGCTAATCATCTACATTGATGATATCATAATTTTCTTAGAAGCTTTGGAAACCCACCTGAAAAGACTTTAAAGAGTCTCACAAAAAATATTACAAGTAAATACAAAAAGTTCCTTGAAAAAGTGTTGTTTTTCATATAGTGAACTGACATCATCAGGACATGTTTTATCAGGACTAATTTAGGGAATAGACAAGAATGAAGTAGCAGCAGTAATACTGAAACAAATTCCCCAAACCAAAAAATAAATGCAATAATTTTTAGAATTTTCTTTATACAACAGACAAAATATAAAATACTTTAAAAAACCTTCAAAATATTTGTATAAACTCTGTGTTCAGCAGACAGTATATGAAATGATCAAATAAAGAGTAACAGCATATGAAGAACTGAAAAAATCTCTGACAAATTCCCCTTTTCTCTTAATGCTATATTGGAAATGACCTTTAATGCTGTACATTGATGTTTGTGGAGAAGGATTAGGTGCTCCACTAAAACAAACACAAATTATCAATGATACACCTGTTGAAGGGCCATTTTTCTTCATTTAAAGACAAAATAAGCCAACAGAAGAAAGGTATGGAGAAAGCCAAATGGAATTCCTTTGCTTAGTGAGGGCTTTATAGAAGTTAAATTATTACTTGGATAGAACAGTCTTTGATGTCATTACAGACTGTAATTATGTAAAATCATTGTTAGACATGCAGAAACCAAATAGACATATGCTGATGTGGCAGATTGCTATCCAGTAATATAGAGTAAATATGACTGTAGTCAATAAATCTGGAAATATTCATCAAGTTGCATATGGGCTCTAGCAAATCAACATGAAAACCCAGCATGGATAATACAGGAATAAAATCACATAGAAGAAATATGTGTCACAGAAGTTGGTACAGAATTCTTTTAACAATTCAAAGAGATCTATAAGATGGACAAGATTTGCTATACTTTGTTCCAGCAATTGATTAAAGACTGTAAATACCCATCATTTTCTTCCAAACTAGATGAAGTATGGAAAAATGCCTATGAGGAAGGAAGATTCCACCTCCTTGACAGAGTTCTTTATCATATAACAAAACATACATGTGTTATGACCCTAACATATAGAGTTTTAATAAACACTATACTACATCAATGCAATGATAGTGTTGTTTCTGCAAATCTCTCAGACAACAGGAAATTGGAAAGGGTAAAACCTTCTCTTTGTGCCCAAATTGGAGAAAAGATGTTGTAGAAGATTGTCAAACTTGTGACAGATGCCAAAAGGAAAAAAGAGGCACAGGTAAGAAATTTGGAATGATGATTCAAATCCAAGAACCAAAATCTACATGGGAAATAGCTCACAGGTATGGGGTAGCAGCACTGCCCCCAGGAGTAGATAGAAGTTTCAATGCATGCCTAGTTTTAGTTGATAGGTACAGCAAAATCCCAATGTTCTCCCCATGTCATAAGAAGGACACAGCTATTGAGAAAGCCATAATTATATGGAATAGAGCTATTATCCATACAGGTTTATTCCAGAATATCACCAATGATAGAGCTCCCAAGTTTACTTCAGATCTAAGTACAAATCTGCACAAAATTATCATTCTCAACAGCCTACCTCCCTCATACTGATGGATTAGCAGAAACAATGATACAGAATCTAGGAAACATGATAAGAAGATTCTGTGCTTATGGCTTAGAATTCAAAAGCTATTATGGTGTTACACATGATTGGTGTACCCTAATCGCAGCTACAGAACTGGCATATAAGACATGAATTCATTAATCAACAGGTAAAACACCTGCACTTTTGGAATAAGGTTGGAATCCAAGACTAACTTATGAAACCCTTTGAAAAAATCTTGGTTGAAATAGATCCAAGAGCAAGCAGTTTTGAGATAATCCTTGATAAAGAAAGACATCATCCAAATAGATGTATGCAATATTCTTTCAAATATGCAAAAGAAAGATGGGACAAAGGACACAAGCCACCTCATTTTGACATAGGAGACTTATTCTTAGTATAAGATTTAATATTTGACATAACTATAGGACCAAAAAAGCTAAAATGACCCTTTGCAGGACCTTTTAAAATAAAAACCCTACATGGCCCTAATTCTGTAAAACTGGAGTTAACAGGTAAATTAATGAACAAACACCCAAATTTACCTATAGGTCTTACCAACCCTCACATTTCAATTGATTAGGAATTACTTCCCCTGCGAAATACACCACCACTTGAAGTTCTCCCTCCAGAATAAGGACAAGAAAATAAGATTGTGAAAGTCCTCAAAGAAAGGTAATACCTTCTGAGGTACAGAAACCTGACTCAAGAATATAGATGGCTATTTTAGGAAGATACAAATAATGCTGAAAAACTACTAAGAATTTCTACAAATGAAAGAAGACATGAACAATAATAAAGTTAAGCATTATTGAGCTTCAATGCTAGGAAGGCTTATTGAAGAGGTAGGATAGTGATGCTACTCTAATTAACTATATCAGACTTTGGTACAGATTTTTTTACTTGTAAGGAATGTGAGCATTTGAGATATGAGGGCATATCTAAAAAGGTTGCAGAACAACTTTACAAAATCATTTTTCTAATAATAATTGAGATTACAATCTTAAAATAAGTAAAAATTCCATAAAAAGGAATAAATTCTTGATTATCTCACAAACCAATGGGTGAAAGTGTATAATGGGATACACCATTGGATTCCCCATCAAGAAGTATATATATGAAATCTTTACGCCATATCTTTAAAACCAATACTTACTCAGATAACCTGGATATATGCACTTTTATAATCAGTGCATATAGTAATTGTTTTTAGCTCATATTTTTTAAATTACACATGATAAGGAGTTATTTAAAGTAAATTTACTACAAAATAACTATAATAATAAATATATAAGCTTTATTTGGAAAGCTTTAAACAATGGTACAAAACATAAGGGCATATCATGCAAAAGAGCAATAGCTGTTGACCACTTTAAATTAAAAGTGGTCCGAACTTAGAGGAAATTAGATTTTCAGATACTAATATTTTATAAGTGAAGAGGTATTTAATTTTGATTATTATATTTGAGGTAAACCCCATAAAATCATTGTTTAAAGTCTAAAATAGTAAATTTTGACAGAAAAGTAGAGTTACAATAAAAATCATCATAAATAGAGTTTTTATTATTTAATAAATTCCTCCTGAAAGAATGGTAATAATATGCCAATCTATCATAATTCACTCTCTAAATTATTAAAACCTATCAAGGATGAAAGGTAAGGCTTAAAAATAATCATATCTGATCAATAAGGCTAATCTTATTTTAAGCTTAATAACTAAATGGGAGATAAAACTGATGGATATCAATATTTTATGAATGAAAAAATCAAGATGAATAAAAGTGAATCATTTTCCAAGCCTCTGATGTCAGCAATATTAGAGCTACAGTCTTAACTCTAAAAATGGTGTAGCAATGAGATAAAAAGGTTTAATAATGATGTAATCATCACCAAACCTTAAAATAATAATTTATTCCAGTGGATAACATCATCACCCACCTACTAGAATATCTTTGGTTACTAGGAGCAAGTATCTTTAGTATAAAACAACCACTTCTTCCTTTGTTTCCCCCTCAGGCACATTAAATACAATAAAACATCAAATAAAAAGGGTAATTTCTCTATTCTTTAGTTATAAAGCTCTTATATTATTAAGGACCAAGTATTCATATTTTATTAATTACTAGTTTTGACTTTTTTCCTCCAATATTCCATTTTTTTGTTAAAATTCTCTTCAAATCTCTAAATCCATGTAGAAATAGTAAAATTTGTAATTCTATCTATTTTTTATTGTAAATACAATTTAAATAAGTTGAATTTATATTCTTGGGTGTAAAATTATTCAAAATCTTTATATTGAGTGTTAGAAGTGAGTTATTTCTCCTCTATTATTACTTTCAATAATTCTATAATAATATGAATATAAAATGTTATTTATTATTAAATAACAATTTTTAAGCATTTATTAATTTTTGGTAACAATACTCAATTTCCATAAATATATTAATTGATTATATCATTTTATTATTTCTCAAATTATTCAAAAAAAGGCTGTTATAATATCTAAAACATTCATGTGGTCAGAACACGCAGAGAGCCACAAATTAAAGACTTATTCTTAGATCTAATGAAAATATATTTATTCAAACAAACCAATTTTTATTGATTGAATAATTAAGATATTGACAATGGTTTTTAGAAAAGGACCCTGTTGAATTAAATCTTCTTTACTAAAACGTTTTTCTCCTCTTTTATCTTCTCAATGGAGAGCTAAATAATCATGTTATTGAAAACATGAGCCCATATTTAATGCATTTGACCTCCTCTAAATCCACAAATAAGGAGGAATACACCATTTTTCCAAAACTATCCAACTTTTAATCAGTAATGCAAATTGAATTTCAAATATTTTGCAATGAACATTGGATAATTTCAATCTGATTTTCCTTTTACATTCAATAACTCATGAAGAATCTCATATTTATGTTCTTAAAATGAAGAAAAATTAACAATAACTGTGAATTAAAAAAATGGGAATATTTCACCCAGGAGCTAAATAACAGTCCACAAAGCATTATTTCCAAATAATATCCAAATATATTTGGCTCTGATATTCCAAATTGAATTCACATTTTGGAACTGCTAATATATTTTTCAAATTCATTTTTTCTGAAGCTTTTTACTATAGCAAAAGTCATTGCTTCTGTTTGTGTTGTCTGATGTTATATCATTAGAGCTCATAAACCTATTGATTTAATAAAGGATACAATGTAATTAGATTGAACTCCTTTTTTGGCACATTAGTAAAACACTCTTGTGTAAAAGATTGAAATGAATTGAAAATAAAATTATTCCTGTGAATGGAAATTCAAGGGGTGATCCAAGATATTAAAAGAATATATATCTCATATAAAGTTGATTCAACTGCAGATTACCTGTTCTTAAATTATGAAAAATAAGTTTTTATAAAACATTTCTTGAAATATTCCAAATTACAGGAAGCTATCCAAAGTAAGGTGCTGGTAAGAAAATATAATTTCTTGAAAAAGGTAATCCCTTACATTATTTTACAAAAATATTATGTTTTTTTTACTAACTTGTGGAAAAAAGAGGTAATTATCTGGTGAAAGAAAAGGAAATACCCCATTTTATTTAAAACAAAAGAAAAAAATGTGAAAATTGGTTTTGTATCTGTTGCATTCCCAAAGATATTGATTAGTTTAAACATCTGTTTCTAAGAAATTTTTTTCTAAATGGAAAGTCTTTGAAAATGCCAAAACTCTTTGAAAAAATAATTAAAGTTCTTCTAGCTTTTGGATTTAAATGTTTTTTTTGGAAGAAGGAGAAAGTATTGAGAGCTCCCATACCTTCAGGGAATTTTTGATGCAAAGAATTTGAACCAGAAAAGGGGATCTTCATGTGGAATTCAGGAATTATCTTAATCAAAATTAAGGAATTGTTTTGAGCAATTTCATGGTGTTATTACAATAAAATACATGGTATTTTTTCAATAAAAAAAGGAGCATTGCTGAAATTCAAAATATATGATTTTTGAAATAGTTTGCATGCTTAATGTGGCATTGTTGTAATGTGGAACATGGAAATGTTTCAATGTCAAACATGGAATTGTTTCAGTAAAAAATAGGGAATCAGATCAATTTCAAATATGTCCTTTAATCATGCTAAGTGTCCCATTGTTTCTGTGATAAATATAGCATGGTCCAAATGCTAACATGGAACTTTTCAATTGAAAGATAGGAAAATGGTTAAGTGAAAAGAATGGAATTCTAAATGCAAGTGACAGACTCTTTTAAATACAAAATAAAGAATTGTTTACAGGAGATTTTTTTGAATGAAAATGATGGAATTTTTAGAATGCAGATAATGAGATTATTGTGGTAAAAATTAAGAAAGTTCTTGATTGACAGCACCACAACTCTTTCAATTTCAAAGATAATTATGTTATGAATGCCATAAAAAACCGTTACTATTGTAAACTGCACAGCTTTATAAATGTTATGATAATCTGTTCTATGATTTTTTTGACCAAAAATGGTCCTGAAGAATTGAATACTTGTTTTAACCAAGCTCTTATGTACTTATACCCAATCATGTACAAAAAAATTTAGGCCCCTATTTATTTTTAGAAAAATTCTTATGAAATTTTACCTGCACACTCAAAATAGAATTCAGTTTTCAAAACTCATAAGAGCCAATGGATTACATTTAGAAAAAGAAAAAAAGAACAAGTACCCAGAAAGTTTAAAATGATTTCCCAAATGAACTGAACTGGTAGGAGCTTGAAATAAACATTTTCATAGTTGCTTATGACAGCTTAATTTGACTTTTATTTCTTTTTATGTACTGGAAAATTTTCTTTCATAAGAAAAATCAAAAATAAATTGACATTCAGATTTGTTTGTTCCACCTTATTTGTTTGTCACCAATAATAAAGAAAGAAAATCTGCACTTTGATTTTAGTCATAGAACAATCTACAGTAAATTTGGGTTGTAAAACATGGTTTCAATTTATTTTTCAAATAAGAATTTTTCTGAGGCTCTCTTTTTCAAAATAAACTATACTTCATAAGATAGTTCTGGGTCTTCATAAAAATGTGCGGTACAGAACAAATTTTGAATTATTCAATGTAGGAAAGACAATATTTCTCAGTAAATAGTTGACAACCTAAAAAAGGTGGAATTCAATTTACTTCATTTGATTAAAAGAAGCTCTTAATTCAATTTTCTGTAATTTAAAGAAACATTTGTTTCCACATATCTGAGGCTGATATTATACATGAAACTGTTTTTTTTGTAAATGATATTGCTCATCATATAGAAATTATTGAAATCAAAATAGTTCCAATTAAAATGGAAAAGAAAATGGAAATTATCATATCAAGTTTTTGGTAAATATCTTTCTTCAAAAAATGTGAATTATTTGAAATTCTAATACCCATTCTTCATTAAAATATCAGACAAAGCTATGAATGAAGTTTGGTTAGGTCAACATTTTTCAAAAGTGTGGCTGATTATTAGACAAACAATTTTAGGGTGGAATCCATGTTCCAATCAAAATTCCTTCCAGGTTGGGAAATGGGTCGAACCTGCAGCTCCTGCGCTCAGGGGCTCATTTTGTTTCATGGTGAGTTGGTCTATATTATTTCATAAAATTCATCTCATTGACTATCCCCTATTCCTAATTTCTCAGAGGCCAAGCTCAGAAGCACTTTTTGATTCATCCATTTCATAATGGTGGTTAACAGTGGTTCATATTATCTTATAAATTTATTCCATTTATCATCTTGTATCCTATTTCTCAGTATTTGTGCTGAGTAGCACAGCCTTAGTGTTTTTTTGAAAAAAGAAGTTAACCATTGGTCTTTATCATCCTCTAAAATACATCTCATTGACTATTCCCTATTCCTAATATCTCAGAAGCACTTTCTGACTCATTTATTTAATAATAGTGATTAACAGTCGGTCCTAAGTATTTTATAAGTATGTTCAATCGACTATCCACATGTTATTAAGATTCCTAATTTATCAGTAGCCAAGCTTAGTAGCACAGTCTGAAGTGACTTGATAGCCAAAAGCAGCTAACAGTAGGTTTTTATTATCTTATAAAATAACATCATTGACTATCTTATAGTAAGTACTATCCCCATAGTAGCTATTATCAACAGTAGGGTCATCCCCAAATGATATTATTATCGAATTTTCTAATTTTATTAACAAAAATAAACAGAATTATTATTATTAAGAAATATCAACGAGATTATTGCTATCAACAAACATTAGAAAGGAAAATTTATCTTACTAGTATTATTATCAAAAACAGTTATCATCAATTTTCTCAGCTTATTGGTAGTTTGAAATTAAACCAGCTCTCTGGATTTTAATTTTTTTCAAACTAGGTCAAGGTTTTAAGATATCATTGTTGTAAAATCAATCAAAGTATAATCACAGTATTTTGAATATACCTTCCTGATCCAGCCATCAGTAAAAAATGAATAACTTGATTGTGGAGGTCAAGTAAAGATAATTCAGCATTACAAGAGGGGAACTTAATATTATTCTGAAACACAAGCAGCACAAGGGTTACAGGTCATAAAAGCAATTCAAAGATTCTTCTTATAATCTCCCTTTCCAGGTACTGCCTCATTCATCCCACACAGAGGATTATACCACACTGTTAACAGTAGATTGGTCTGGATGGACTTGCTTAACTCAAATTATAATGGCAATCTACATGAATACATCAAAAATCATAGACTTCCCATGTTTCAGGTTGAATCTTTAAGCATTAAAGTACCAGATGAGCTATTGTAATTCTTTCTCCTTGGTAAGCTCATTGAAAATCCAAATAGGAAACACTGAAATCAAACTCTTTACTTGTAACAATAATGTTTTGAAAAACCCTGAACTTATTCTCTCAAATCTTCATGACTTCTACAACAATTATTGGTCACAGAAACCTCTCCCTCTGTTATCATTTTTGAATCACCGGCGACTTATTAAAAAAATATTCTTGCTCAAATGGCAAGCACAATCCAAAATGTAACAGTCATACCAAGGAGAAAGGCTTTTCTGAGAACCCTCTTCTAAGACCACCTTTTCAACACAACAAGAGAAGGAACATGAGAAACCACAGTCCCTCTTCTGATTTAGAATTTTCCAGTGCCTTCATTACCAAAAATATTAATGTTCCTCAGAAAATTGACTAATTTAGACTTCGGTTCCAGTCACCACATGTTCAATTTCAAGTATTTCTTAAATATTCTCTCAGAATACCTGATCTCAACATCTCAACAGGTTATGCCTGCAGTTCTCTTTTTTCAAAAATGATGGGTACCATGAATCTTTTCAGAAATGGAAAGGTCCTATCCTTTCAAAATTATTTTTTTTCAATTGAAATTCAATCTGATCAGTCTGGTTGAAATTTTCAAAAGAAATTCCACTATTAAATGGAAGAATTATATCTTCCACCTTGAATCAAATGGCACTTTAATCCTTGAGCAAAAAAATTCAAGCAATCTAATGTGCCTCAAGTATTGTGGTCCTACTGGTCTATCCCACACATTCCAACTCAACTGATTCAATTCTTCAGTTGGTTACCCTGATAAAGGTCCCAACAAGTCCATGGTTATTCTGGAGGTTGACCTCAGTTTTTTCATTTGTGACATTAACAAGGCCCACCTTCTCCCATTAATCTGTTTCAATTGGTCAGTAAACCACTTGCCTTTGTACATATGGATATTGTAGGAACAGTCTCAGCACCCTCAATATCTGGTAATTAATATTGTGAGCCTTGAGGTATATTTTACATACCCAAATAGGCCACAATTATCTTAAAAATAAATTTTAAATTATGCATAACTCATAAGTCATGCATATATCCAAAATTCATCATTTTTAATTTCAGAGAAGATGAATAACTTTTTATTGAGTAAGTAAATCCATAGATTTAAGACCAGATTTAGATTCTACACTAAAATTCACCTAGGGTAGCTCCATAGAGTGAATCAGCTCAAATTAACTCTTTGAGGTGGTAAAATGGAAAATACTTCAATACCACATCATCAATACCATATAAAAGATCCGTGAAAATTTTTGTTTTTCTTAATTTCACGCCAAAATAATGGGAAAGTGAGAAATCCCATGTTACATATATTACTAAGAATAGTGTTATGCATTTTTTGAGCACTTAATATCATGGTATTCCTACATGGACTTTTGGTACACCCATAGTGGATATCTCACTTGAAGCTTAAATTTCTATTTTGATGTAAAAAATAAGCAAGGGGGACAAAAGACATCAAAGAGAGCCAGGGTACCCAACTTCTGAGGCCTCAGAGGTGTGGACAGCTCCAAAGCTTGGATCCATGGCTGCTCTTGGCCTAATTGGTAAGCTAAAACCTTTTGGGAACTTGGTTACCATGTTACAACTACAGTAAAACTTAAGAAAATAGCAAATAAGCTGTTATTTTGACGTGCCAAGGAGGTAAAGAGCTACTTAGACTCCTGTAACCATGTCAATTCTTAATGAATTTCCATGGATAAACCCCAAAAGAGTAATTAAAACACTTTTTGGACTTGTATCAATTGATTTACCTCATAGCAACCAGTGAAACACTGATATTTGCAATTCTACGTAGAAATGAGGTAAAAACTTCAAAAATTCATTAAAAATACAATTCTTAATGAATCTTTCTGAAACCTTCAGGACTAATGGAGAACTGTATTATCTATGGTACAACCAAAAAAATTACAGCTTTACTAGTAAAATTAAAGGTTTTACTTACAGTCCATTTTTGACTATTCTACGTGAAACACTGAATCTTCAAAAATTCACAGTAATTACAACCTGTGATGAAATTGGCAATAACATTGATAACTTTGAGAAATCAATGATTGTTTTGGAATAAAAGAAGATTTACAGATGTTACTCATTTTATTCTTAACCATATTGGGGTTAGTAGTCACATAAAAGCATCAATTAAGTAATTGTGATAATCTTACGTGACAACAGATGATGCAATCAATTATCCAAAAGGGTTTATTGTTTTATCACTCACTAGCTTTTCAGTTTGATCCATGGCACGCCTCTGTGAGCTGTTGTTGACTTAAAAGAGGCCTCTTCTTGCTGTTTTTTCCACATCATTATCATCTTATTATCATTTAAATCATTATTACCAACAACTAAGTATTATTTACAGCTATTCTGAAGTGTTCTAAATCTTTCACAATCAATCAGAAAGACGTGGAATCATAGAATCCAACTATATATTGTTGTAATACTGTTATAAATCCATTTTGATCCTTAAATCCACAATTCCACGTCAAATCTCTCTATCTTATCTTTCAATAAGCTCTTTGGAATATTAGTGAGTTATTTATCTTTAATTCTTAAATTTTTTCTCTAAAATTAGTTTTATTCAAGAATTATCATTATAATTATTCTTGCAAAAGATAATTATATATTAAAATAATTTTATTATTTTAATAAAAGAAGTTTTATTATTAAAATCTTCTTGTATTTGATTCTAGTAGACAGTTACTTGCTCACTGTTAAAATCACCAGTAGTGCTTAACACGTGAAAGAAATAATTCTTTAATTATTTAATTGTGGTTATAACAATATTTTATTACTATATTTCATAAGAACAGACACAGTACTGTTGATTAATAGTGATATTATCATCAGTTTCATAGTCAAATCTTACATTTGGGGGCCTGGCCGTGTTTTTTGAAGCTTGTACCCTTAATTAATATATTTTTTAAGCTCTAAAATATATTAATTTAATAATTTTTTTCTTCATTTTAAAGCTGAAATAATTCTTATTTTTGAAATTGTTTTGGAAATCTTTTTCATTGAGGAATTTGGTTTAATTTTATACTGTTTTTACATGTGGCTTTTCACATCCAAAAACTTATAAAATTATTCTTTGAGTTACTCTGAATTAATTTTAATTTTTTTTCTTTAAAAAGAATAATTATTTTAATATTAAAGAATATAAAACTTATAAAAAATCTTTAAAAATATTTTCAAAAGTATAAAAAATAATTTTTTCTCTTTTATAATTTTTTTCTAGTGTCTTTAATCAATTACTGTGCAGCTGGCAACAGACTCAGTAAAAGATATATCACTAGTCCAGAATCTGAAGACAGTATTGAGGTGAAAATTGCTAAAAGAGGCACCTTATTTAACTCAGAAAAGGCTAAATTACCACCAAAAGGTGTGTATTTTAGCTTATATTTTCACCTTTTATCTTTAAATTGACGTGAAAATGGTGCATAACAGAAATGGAAGCAACTATTCAGTCCAACCAGATGGATGTGGACAAGGAAGAGGCAAGACCAAATCCAGAAGTGCCAAGTCTTCCACAAGAAAGACACATTTGGAGGATGCCAGAGTTTCCCCCCATTCCCCAAGGTCTGTACCCACAGATTTTGATGTGAATTCTGAGCCTGAACTAATTCATGACAATATTTCCAGGGCTAAACCATTTTAAAGTGGAAGCAATGGAAATATATCAATGCCAATACAAAAATTGGTTCAGAGCAGCCAAAGAAGAAGAGTGGGAAATATGCCCAAGCCTTTGGCAGGGGGCCATGAACTCCTACTTACACATCGAGAGCTTTCTGGGTCAGGAGAAGACCATAGAACTCTTAGGAGGATGGAGCCCCCTGTCTTGCAAAGACAAGGTCAAAAAGATAAAGAATTGGTTGAAGAACCAAAGTGTTTTATCCATAGACCAGAAGAAGGAACTGGAAATGACTCCAGCTTTGAAGACAGAGGCCCCAGTGGTGTCTACCAGCTCCAGAAGTGTCCAAAGACAAGCCCAAAGGACCCCAGAAGAAGCAGAGAGGTCCCAAGAACAATCAAAGCAAGGGAAAAGGCAAAGCAAATTGGCACAGACCTTACCCACAAGGGTACAGGATTCCCAAATTGGAGCCTTCAGCAGTGGACAGTGTGTTCAACATGGCCAGAACTCTCATGGAATTCACAGCCAAGGAGCAGGAAAGGATGAACAGGACCTTTCCACACAAATAAATCATGTACAAAGTAGTATTAATGTATAAATTGGTAAACTTGATTCAAAGTTAACCAAAATAACATCATATATTAATGAATTGAAAAAACATGACAAGAAATATACTGAATGGTATGAATTAACAAATGCCAGATTTGATTCAATTAGCAATGCTTGTAGCAGAATTCAGAGTACATTTCAGATTCAGAATGATGAAATGGAAGATCTTTCTATTCTTAAAATCAATGATCAACATAAGATTCTACAAGATCATGTCTTGAAGATAGTTGAAAATACCAATCAGTTTGCTACACATTTAGCAGAAAGTGACGGTGAAAGGCAGAAGTTAAAGAATGATATCATTTCAAATGTAGAACAAATTCACAAGAATTATGAACCACATATGCCAAGACATTCTACACCTTTGACTGAAGAAAAACCTTCTGTTAAAGGAAGTTTTACCGCACTTCTAGCAGAAAACGTTGTCTCTGTCAAAGAAATTCCAAAATTAGAAGAATGGCCAACATTCCCTGGTGAAGGAGAATATAACCATATTGAGTTCATCAGGACTATTGATATGTTACAGGAAGACTTTAATATACCTGATGAAATCATAGTGGGGAAATTACACTCTCTGTTTACCAGGACTGCAAAGAAATGGCATTACAAGATGAGAATAGATCATGGAAAACATGATTGGTCTTGGTGGAAATCTGAAGTAATTACCAAATGGGCCAACAATTCTTGGACGTTTAAAATGGAAAATGCTTTTAAAAGTTCCATTTTTAACTCAGAGAAAGATAAACCACTTACTTGGTTCTTCAAACAAAAAGACAGATTATCTGCTTTACACCCAGATATGTCTGAAACTATGATTAATATGAAGATATTAAGAAAGTGTGGAGGAGAACTGGAACATGCTATCAAAAGCAGATGTGTAGAGCCCTGTTCAACAGAGGACTACATTAATGCAATGGAAGATATCATTACCAGAACAAGAATTGGTAAAACTTGGACTAGAATCCCTATGGAATCAAAGATAGTCCCAAAGATTCCCAGAGAAGATAAAAGACCAGAAAGACCTGTCTTGAAGTTTCATAAATGTGGAAGTACTTCACATTTAGCAAACACTTGCACCAAAAAGACAAAAATAAATGAAGTTCAAGTCATTGAAGAAATTCAGTGTACTGAAGGGAGAGAGGAGTCTGATCAAGATTCTGCAGTCTCTGAGGATACACCAGTGGAGGACTATCCCATTGAAAACATTACAGCTTTCTTTGAGGTCATAGAAGTCCATACCCACTTGCCACAGTACAGTGAGGATTGCTGCAACCTGATCAATATCTAAGATGCCAGAATGTGTAAAACAAAACCTGCTAGAGGAAAGGGTTACACTGCTGGAGCATCCTGTTTCACATCAGTTTTGATGGGTGATATTGAAGCCAAAGTAAATTTGGATACAGGGGCATTTTGCACTTGTGTAGGCAAAGATTATCTCCAAATTATACTTCCTGAATGGAAAAACCATCTATTACCAATAGAAGGTGTGCAATTTAGTAGTGCCAGTAACAATATGTACCCCTTAGGTATATTGGACACTAATCTTGTATTTCCACATCCAGCAGGAAGTGTGAGGATGATAGGTGAGATTGTGGTAATAGATAATTGCACATCTCAGCACATCATTCTTGAAAATGATTCCTTTAATATTTATGGTATTGATATCAATAACCATAAAGACAGATATTTCACAATTGGGGATAACAAAAGACAAAAATTTGCTTTTTCCAATATGCCAAGACAGATATCTGTAGTATCTTATGTCAAGGATACTTACAAAGATGGATTTGTGTCTAATCAACTTGTTGAAGCACAAATTAATCCATCATTGTCACCAAAAATGAGGAATGAACTTATTAATGTGTTATACACATACAATAATGCATTTGCCTCTGATAACAAACCATTAGGTGCTATAAGGGGACATGAAGTTGATATTACTCTCAATATTGATAGGCCATATCCTCCAGTACTTGAAAGACCAGCTTATCCAGCCAGTCCCAGAGCTAGAGAACCCTTAGAAAAACATATCCAAGAGGTAATTCAACTTGGTGTACTAAGAAAATTAGGCCATAATGAGGAAGTTGAAGTGACAATACCTGTTATTATTGCATGGCATAATGACAAGTCAAGAATGGTTGGAGATTTCAGAGCATTGAATACCTACACAGTTCCAGATAGGTACCCAATCCCTAGAATTCAAGAAACCCTGACTAAATTGTCTAAATCCAAGTATATAACATCAATGGATGCATTAAAAGCTTTCCATCAGAATGTTCTGATACCTAAAGCTAAGAAATTACTTAGGATTATCACTCATTGTAGTATTTATGAGTATCTTAGGATGCCATTTGGCATTAAAAATGCTCCATCCCATTATCAAAGAATGATGAATACGATATTTTCCACAGAATTGTCTGAAGGATGGATTATCATTTATATTGATGATATTATCATATTTTCTGATTCATGGTCTTTGCACCTTGAAATACTTGCAAGAGTACTTCACAAAATTGCAGAAGTGAACATGAAAATTTCACTTAAGAAATGCAATTTTGGTTTTAAAGAACTCAAAGCATTAGGACATATTGTTTCTGTTTTAAGCTTGGGTATTGACAAACACAAAGTAGCAGCAGTGTTACTTAAGCCAATACCCCAGAATAAAAAAGAAATGATGTCTTTTCTTGGGTTTTCCAGTTATTATAGGCAGCACTTGAAAGACTTTGCAATTCTAGCCAAGTCACTTTATAGAATCTGTGATCAACATACTGTATTTGAGATGACACAGGAGTGAATTAAAGCTAATGAAAAGATAAGGAGAGCTTTTACAGAGGCCCCTTTACTACTCATGCCTGACTGGAATATTCCTTTTAAATTGTACATTGATGCATGTGGAGATGGATTAGGGGCAGCCATACATCAAGTCCAAATTATTGATGACAAACCTACAGAAGGACCAGTTTGTTACATCTCAAGGCAAATCAAACCAACAGAAGCCAGATATGGTGCAAGCCAAATGGAGTGTTTATGTTTGGTATGGGCACTTGACAAAATACACTATTATCTTGATGGCAGTGTTTTTGAAATGATAACTGACTGTAATGCAGTAAAATCACTTCTTAACATGAAGACTCCCAACAGACACATGTTGAGATGGCAAATAGCCATTCAGGAATATAGAGGAAACATGACTATAGTCCACAAAGCAGGAAAAATTCACAAGAATGCTGATGGACTTAGCAGGTGGGCATTAGCCAACACTCCTGATAACCCAGCTTATGTACCCTTGGAAGCTGAACCACAGATTCCAATTGAAGGGATTAATATAACTGATATTGGGACTGAATTCTTTGAAGAGGTCAGATAATCTTATAAGCAAGACAAGAATTGCCATATCTTGACTTCTTTATTAGATAAAGACTGCAAAGATACATCTTTGGTCAATGCACTAGATGAAGTTTGGAGAAATTCCTATTCTGAAGGGATATTTCACTTGTTTGATGGGATTATTTACCACAGAACCAAACATTCTTGTGTAATGACATTATGCAGCATATTGCTTATCAATACAATTGTTCATGAATGCCATGATAGCATCTACTCTGGACACCTTTCAGAGGAAAGAACACTTGAAAAAGTAAAGAACTGTGAATGGTGGCCATCTTGGAGAAAAGAAACCATTGAATATTGCCATACCTGTGACAGATGCCAAAAAGAAAACAGGAGTACAGGCAAGAAATTTGGACTTATGATCCATATTCAAGAACCAAAATCCCCTTGGGATGTTGTTCACATGGATTGGGTCACAGCACTTCCTCCAAGTGGTGACAAAATTTATAATGCTTGTTTAGTCATTGTAGACAGATATAGCAAGACTCCAATATTCTTACCATGTCATAAAGATGACACTGCTATGGATACAGCTCTTCTTCTATGGAGTAGAGTTATTTCCCATACAGGATTATTTAAGAATATCATAAGTGACAGAGATCCCAAGCTCACATCTGCACTTTGGACCAATCTTCATAGATTGTTTGGGACTAAGTTATCATTCTCTACAGCATATCACCCTCAGACAAATGGGCTAGCAGAGAGGATGGTTCAAACTTTGGAAGACATGATCAGGAGATCTTGTGCTTATGGGTTAGAATTCGAAGACTCAGATGGCTTTACCCATGACTGGTGCACTCTGATACCTGCATTAGAATTTTCATGCAAGACATCAGTCCATTCTTCCACAGGACAAACTCCTGCTATGTTAGAAAAAGGATGGAATCCAAGACTCCCAGCAGACACACTGAGGAAAGACTTGATTGACATTCATCCTACAGCTTCCAGCTTCAGAATAATGCTTGATAAAGTGAAAAATCATGCAAAAAAAAGTATGGATGATGCTTTTGATTATGCAAAGCAGAAGTGGGACAAGAGTCATAAAGTACCAGACTTCAAAGTAGGGGACTTAGTTCTAGTTTCAACCTTTAATTTTAATACTATCAAAAGCCCAAAGAAACTTAAAGATTCTTATGTAGGACCTTTTTTTATTGTTGCCTTACATGGAACCAATGCAGTTCAAGTAGAATTGAGTGGTGAATTGGAAAATAAACACCCCACTTTTCCAGTCAGCTTGATAAAACCTTATCAACCAGCTGATAAAGAATTGTTTCCTCTAAGGAACCCAACTCCTTTGACTGTCCCACCAGTGGAACAGAATGAAGACAAAAAGATAAGAAAAGTCATTAAAGAAAGGAGACTTAGGGGTAAAAAGCAGAGAGAATATCTTTTCAGATATAGAAATCCAGTAAATGAAGATGAATGGCTGGCAGAATCAGATATACCTGACTCAGATAAACTCTTGAGAAGATTTAGACATGAAAGAAGGCCACAAGCCTGAATATGTCTATAAATGTGCTTTAAATTACTTGATCCGAGTAATGTAGAGAGGTTGGACAGTGGACATTAACCCCCCTTTGGGGCTTTTTATTATTTCTATCATTGATAAAATCGTAGTACAGTTTTATTTTTTGGTGGGAGGGAATGTGAGCCTTGAGGTATATTTTACATACCCAAATAGGCCACAATTATCTTAAAAATAAATTTTGAATTATGCATAACTCATAAGTCA
Organism: Austropuccinia psidii; assembly: GCA_023105745.1. NCBI lineage: Eukaryota > Fungi > Basidiomycota > Pucciniomycetes > Pucciniales > Sphaerophragmiaceae > Austropuccinia > Austropuccinia psidii. The sequence goes on from JALGQZ010000014.1 coordinate 4,232,575, forward strand.
TGCATATATCCACAATTCATCATTTTTAATTTCAGAAAAGATGAATAACGTTTTATTGACTAAGTAAACCCATGGATTTAAGACCAGATTTGGATTCTACACTAAAATTCACCTAGGGTAGCTCCATAGAGTGAATAAGCTCAAATTAACTCTTTGAGGTGGTAAAATGGAAAATACTTCAATACCACATAAAAGATGCGTGAAATTTTTTTTTCTTAATTTCACGCCAAAATAATGGGAAAGTGAGAAATCCCATGTTACATATACACTAAGAATAGTGTTATGCATGTTTTGAGCACTTAATATCATGGTATTCTTACATGGATTTTTGGTACACCCATAGTGGTTATCTCACTTGAAGCTTAAATTTCTATTTTGACGTAAAAAATAAGCAAGGGGGACAAAAGACATCAAAGAGAGCCAGGGTACCCAGCTTCTGAGGCCTCAGAGGCGTGGACAGCTCCAAAGATTGGATCCATGGCTGATCTTGGCCTAATTGGTAAGCTAAAACCTTTTGGGAACTTGGTTACCATGTTACAACTACAGTAAAACTTAAGAAAATAGCAAATAACCTGTTATTTTGACGTGCCAAGGAGGTAAAGAGCTACTTAGACTCCTGTAACCATGTAAATTCTTAATGACTTTCCATGGATAAACCCCAAAAGAGTAATCAAAACCCTTTTTGGACTTGTATCCATTGATTTACCTCATAGCAACCAGTGAAACACTGATATTTGCAATTCTACGTAGAAATGAGGTAAAAACTTCAAAAATTCATTAAAAATACAATTCTTAATGGATCTTTCTGAAAACTTCAGGACTAATGGAGAACTGTATTATCTATGGTACAACCAAAAAAATTACAGCTTTACTAGTAAAATTAAAGGTTTTACTTACAGTCCATTTCTGACTATTCTACGTGAAACACTGAATATTCGAAAATTCACAGTAATTACAACCTGTGATGAAATTGGCAATAACATTTATAAATTTGAGAAATCAATGATTATATTGGAATAAATGAATATTTACAGATGTTACTCCTTTTATTCTTAACCATATTGGGGTTAGTAGTCACGTAAAAGCATCAATTAAGTAATTGTGATAATCTTATGTGACAACAGATGATGCAATCAATAATCCAAAAGGGTTTATTGTTTTCTCACTCACTGGTTTTTCAGTTTGCTCCATGGCACGCCTCTGTGAGCTGTTGTTGACTTAAAAGAGGCCTCTTCTTGCTGTTTTTTCCACATCATCATCATCTTATTATCGTTTAAATCATTATTACCAACAAGTAAGTATTATTTACAGCTATTCTTAAGTGCTTTACATCTTTCAGAATCAGTCAGAAACACGTGAAATCATAGAATCCAACTATATATTGTTTTAATACTGTTATAAATCCATTTTGATCCTTAAATCCACAATTCCATGTCAAATCTCTCTATCTTATCTTTCAATAAGCTCTTTGGAATATTAGTGAGTTATTTATCTTTAATTCTTAAAGTTTTTCTCTAAAATTAGTTTTCTTCAAGAATTATCATTATAATTATTATTGCAAAAGATAAATATATATTAAAATAATTTTATTATTTTAATGAAAGAAGTTTTATTATTAAAGTCTTCTTGTAATTTATTCTAGTATACAATTACTTGCTCACTGTTAAAATCACTAGTAGTGCTTAACACGTGAAAGAAATAATTCTTTAATTATTTAATTGTGGTTATAATAATATTTTATTATTATATTTCATAAGAACAGACACAGTACTGTTGATTAATAGTGATATTATCATCAGTTTCATAGTCAAATCTTACAAATATTGTCTCACTATAATAAATAAACACACTTCCTTCAAGATTATTCATCCCCTCAAGAGTGAGTCTTATTCCTCCAATCAATTTGTGATAGCAAAGAAAGAAATGGAGACCCTCAATAATTTCTTGCTGAATAAATTAGTATCCAATTGAGGAGGCAAATTCCTCAATTATAAATTCTCCCACTTATCAGATGTTGAAGGTTTCTCACACTATCTTTCTCCAATAGAGACACCTCAGAACAACGTCTTTGCCCAACAAGCCAATAGCTTAATTTTTCAGAATGAACAATGTATCCTGAATGGCTTAAACCTCCCTCACAGCTACTCGGAACAGGCAGTCAAAACTCCCTTCTTGCTCTGAAACCTAATCCCAACTCTTTCTCAGCACAACAGGAGGCCTTGCTGACTCTGGAAGGGTTCTCCTCTGTGTATGAGGAAGCTTTGGGTTTTTTCTTGTTTTTCTATCATCTTTTTACAAAAGGCCCATTTGGATTGGAAGCTTGGGCCATATGGAGCAAATGGCATTCTCCTTGAATATGAGAATGCCAACATGGCCTATTTTATTCTAGGACTTGCAAATAGGAAGGTAGTCATCACCAAACATTTGAACTTTGATAAAGACTCCTTTACATTGATCAAAGAGGATCACTTGGCTCCTCTAGTTGTTCCATGGGGTACCTTAAGAACATGCCTGGTGGTGGTAGATGAAGTTCACCCCAAGGAAGTAGTTGTGGTAGATGAAACCCACACTTCTGCTATTGGGGAATCCAATGAACACACAAAAGTAGTATTAGATTAATTCTGTATATCTGGAGAAGATGAAAAATATTTGAAAGAGGTTTACCCAGCTCCAGCTTTTGGTGTCCAAGTCATTGGCTCACAGAATCCCACTCTGACCTCTGCCAATATCAGAAACACTCCAATCCTTCCATATTCAAGGTGTCCAGGTGTTTTTCTCACAGAAAGTGAGGACACTCTCAGAACTCAACAAGTCTCTCTTTCAGAAATTAATTCTCATGAATGGGTTGTGGGAAATATAAGGTAAATAGCTGCTATGAATAGGATGGGAGTATGGGATTTGATTGAACTCTAACCATACTAAAAACTGGTGGGAACCACTTGGGTCTTCAAGAAGAAATGGGATCAATGTGGAAATATAATTGAACACGAGGCCAGGATATGGGCTCAGGTCTTTACTGAAAATGCAGGTGTCAGCCTTGAGAAGACATATTCACCCACTGGTCATCTAAACTCCCTTTTCCTGCTAATCACATTTTATGCCACTCAAAGGCTCGAGTTCCATAAGATTGATTTTGTAATACCTTTTTAATTCTCTATTTGTCAAAACTGTTTATATTTTTTCCCACAAGGCTTGGAGGCTGACAAACAGAATCTCTTCCTTGAGCTCAAAGCCATTTATGGTCCTAATCAGGAACCCCTGGCCTGGTAAAAGTGCCTGCAGATTTGGGCTTGCCTCTTGTGTCCTAAATCCTTTTGTTTTACTTTGTAAGGATCCTGATCCTGTCTGGCTATAAATTGAAATTGATGGTATAGCTATACTTGGAAGTAACACTGAAGTATTCAAGAAACAGATCTATTATTAGTTTGAAATAAAGGATATTGGTTGTGCTTCTCTCATGCTAGGGGTCAAGGTCACCCAACACAACAAGTAATTGTCCCTTGATCAGTAAAGCCCCACCAAATCTCCTCTCACTCTATACAGTATTCAGGAAAGAAGGGCTGTTTCCACCCCCCTTCCCCTGGTCAGAATGGCATGGCAACCACCCCTGAAGAAGGCTTGGAGTGAACTATTGAAGCGCAATTGAGAGTTTCAACTACCTCGGCACGGATATTTTCCCAAATCTCTTTCTATCAATTTTATGAGAGTCCTTAAATCTCACATTGGAAGTGTTTTCTTCATTTTTCGGGCTATCGGCAGGGAATGCAACATGCGGGCTTGGTCTACTCAAGAAAGGGAAGTGGTACAATAGTTGAATACAGTGATTCTGATTGGGGTAACTTCATAGAAACACATTCCTCAAACACTGGATATCTCTCAGCCTCCAATGGATGTATTTTCCTGTGGAAAACAAGAAAGAAACCCTTGGCTTCCATCTCCACGTCCAAGGCTGAGTCCAAGGCTTCATTAAGTTTGAAATCTGAGCTACCATGGCTTAATCAGTAAACACAGAAATGCATGCTCCTCTTGATCTCCCAACAAATACTAATGTGTGAAGACAACCAGAGATTCATCAAAACTTCAAAGGGGGATTTTAATATCAATTTTTAATGTATGAAGCACATCAAAATCCAACTCCATGTTATCAATGAGGTCATTTTTTCCTCTATAATAAAACTGGTTTATACTAAGGCCTCCACCTGTAAGCTCCCTGTGTTGAGAAAACAACCCCTCCCCCTTCCCTGGGTCCAAGCCTGGGGAAATATCTGGAATAATCTCCCCACTGGAGTGGTCTCAATAGAGACTGGCCATCCTGGAGGGATTCCTGGGGTCAACCAAAAATTATCCTTCCACCCACCACTCCAACAAGTCCAACCCTCTCCCCTATTTTTCAATTCCATATTCTCTGCACTTCTTTGAAATTTTATAGTTTATTTTTCCCATCCTGTTTTAACATTTCTTATTTTTTTTTCTAAACAAATTTTTGGTCCCCTATTTTTCCTTGTGATTTTCTCTTTTTTCATTTAAAATACTTTTTATTATTATTTAGGGTTTTTAAAACTTTCCTCACTAGCCTCACATCCATCAACCCCTGGTGATACAAGAATGCAAACATCCCTTAGTGAATCAACAAAAAACACAAAATTATCATGGGTATGGTTGTATGTTTGCTAAATGGATTAATGGTGTGTTTAATACAATGCCATCAACCCAACAGGAAAAAGCTGAAATAAGAAATTAAAGTATGATCGGACAGGAATTACAAAATCAATGAGTGATCATCTCTTTGATCTAAAACTTCTATTAAATCCAAATACAAAATTATTTTGTGATGTGCTCAAAGTCGAATAAAGTAAGCTACTGGATACTTTATCTGTCTTATTTTCATTAAGCTAATACATATGTTCAGATTTGGATCCTCATAACTGAATTTCTGAAGACTGCATTGATATATTTCATATCAGACTGTCATATCCTTTCATCACTAACCAATTTACACTCATTTCATGCCTTACTCAAACTGTGAAACCCAAGGATATAAATATTATTAGTTTTCTGTACTTCTCTCACTACAGCTTTTACAATTTCTCACCGAGAGGGAAACTTAATTTCTCATATAAATGATGCCTGGAAAATACAAAATGTGACTGCGTATATGGCAGTCACTGGGCATTTCTTATATTGAGATTTCAACCTGAACCCCATAGTCTTAGGAATATTGGAGATTGAAGGTATGTTTATTCACTAGGATTGGATTTGTTTGGGTTTTTTTGAAAAATCTTTTTCTAGGACCACACTCTGCAGTGGCCCTTGAAACACATTTTCACAGCATACTATGTCAATATGACCGCGAGGATTATATCACATGCATCACAACCAATAATTCCTCCAGCAAAAATTTCATGGCTAACAATATTTCAATTATGGCTGAAACATTCAATGCCAGTACACATGCCATTGGCTGCATGGCCCATGTGCTCCATCCAGTTTCCCAAGATTTACTGAAAGCTCTTTTCAAAAGAGTAACCCTGAGAAAAGTGGCTACACGTTGCAGCAGGTGTTGCATTTGAAATTTGAAATGGGAGATGGATTGGATGGAGGTAGGAGATATAACAGAAATTGAATCAATGAATAGAAGTTTTGGAAGAACTTAAAGCCACAAAGCTTCAATTCAATTAAGTCAATCTCACTGCATCTTCATGATTTTCAAAGCTCAATAATTCAAAAATATGGGATCAAAGGAATGATTCTTATTCTAAGCACAGGATTTTTTAATTTCACTCAAAACTAGTTTATTTAGAAACAGATCAAAATTTGAGGTGTGTTTTTATATGACAATATAAATCTTACCTCCATATAATCTAGGGGAATTAATAGCTGGAGAATATTCAAATTTGAACTCTTTTTCTATGAAATGTATTTTAAGTTAATAAGAAATACTCTTAAGGGATTGGGTCTCTTTTAATGAATCACAAAATATAAAATAGATATCTCACCATCAATGTGTTCTGTATTATTAAGATTTGTATTTATAAAGAGATAATATCCCTCATTTTCATCCTATTCTTGAAGTAATATCATATACTGAAAATTGGGAAATACTCTGAAGTGTAATTACATGGATTTATCATAAAGCAATCTTACCAAAACGTTATACCCCCTGAAAAAATATTACCAATTTTTCAGCCCATAAACTTCTTTAAAGTATATTTGGTCACTTATAGATGGGATCTATAAGAATTGATTGAAGAATAGTTGGGCTTTATTTTATAGCAGATCAAAATTTTATATTTTAAGATCCCAACAGTTAAATTTAGAGTAACTAGGAGCTTCAGAGAGAAAAAATAGCTCAATAATTGCCTAGATACTACTCATATACACAAAAAATATCTCCCATTTCTTCTTTGAAATGTTAATATTTTTCCTCCCTGAAATAAGTTAATATATTTCTTTTTGTCTTCCTATCAAAATATAGTTTATTATGATCAAATATTTTTATATAGTAAATTAGTTTAATATGATACAGAGAAATACATATTCTAAAGATTTCTTTTTATTTTTTCATTTTCATGTCAATTGAATGAGGGGGATTTCTATCAAATAGTTGATTTAATCTCAAAAAACTAATACTTCAATAGTGAGTATGAAGAAAATGAAAGTATGTGTAAAATTTGGTGAAAGGTGACCTGCGTACGTAAATATAGTTCAACTTGATTACAATTGATTATTTTCACAGTTCAAAGTGATCCATTAAGGTTTCTTGCTGTTGAATTAATTTTTGAATGATTTTTACTTTGTCAGTTGACTACATTTTTCACCTAACTCTTAACCATTGGTATCAATGAAGAGTTATTATTATAATTAAGACCTAAATATAATAGCTTTGTTTTACAGAGTGGAAAGCTCCATCATCCCAGATTAATTTTGTGAGTGTATGAATCCTAAAGAATTAACAAAATTAGATTTGAAAAATAGATTCAAGAAATTATTTAATAATTTCTCAACCTTAATTTATTCTCAAAAATGTATGTGGGAAACGCTTATAAAATATTATTAAGAATTAGTAAATAAATATTCAAAAGAATTTAAAAACACTTACTTCTGACAAAAAAAAACTAATTTTTTTGTAATAATTGTTATCTTATGTGGTCTTAAGAAATAAATGAAAGAAAGAAGCTCTTTTATAAGACGCATTTCCAAAACGTATTTGGGAAACTAATGAAAAGTTAAATATGTTAAGCTTAAATAAAGGAAGTATTAAAATCTAACATAAGAATAAATTAATAATAATGGGATACTTACAAAGGTTGTTTCTTGAAATAATATATTCAACTTACTTCAGTATTTAAATTCTCCAATATGGGAAATTTTTTTTCTTAATTTTAGTATGCATGATAAAAAAATGGTTGGAATTATTGCTTTGATTAGTATTCTAGAAAGAGAGCAGAAAGAAATAAGCTTTAAGCTCAACACATATCAATTCTAAGCCATGACTAACTAGATTCAAAGACTGGTCTCAATAACCTATAAAGAATCTCTCTCTCATTACTAATAACCTTTCAGGAAATTCACACAAATTTCATATTGGTTTCATTGGAATTTAGAAAATATTTCCTGTCAAGATCTCCAAAACCCATTAATTTGATTCCTGTTCTAATTCTGAAGTAATTTTACATTTAAATCAATAATCATATCCTTTTTAAAATGAAATTAGGGGTATATCAGTTGAATAATTAGATTGTTATTATCCCTTTTTTGATTGATAAAGCACTCTTTTATTTGGATTTTAACATTCTTTGACCAGTATTTTGGCTATATAATCATTTTGAAATATTTTGAGATCAATTCTATGAGTAAGATGTGAATATAGATTACAATTAATGAGAAACGTATACCTCATTTCTTGGAATTTGTACACAATTTTCAAATTTTAAGCTGAAATGTTTAAGATTATATTGAAAAACCTATTTCTCTTTGTTTCTGATTATCTTTTTCATTTCCAAATGCAAGATCTCTTATGTTGATTTTTTGGACAGAAAATATAAATAAACAAAAAAATCCAAATTCATTCATAATATTTAATAAAAAGTCAAAATTATCCAAAAAATTGATTGTAGAAAAATTCATGAGAGCTGAGCTGAAGGTTTCTTGTATTTATTAGTAAGCTATATTTTGTTTTATAATTACAATAAAATTTCCTTTAAATTTTTAGTATGATCTTTTGTGTTATTTTGAGCTCTGTTGGGTATTTTTATTCTGATAATTATGTTTATATAGAAATACATATTTTGAATGTTTTTTTTGAAATTTTTTTAAGAATTTTTTCTATTGGTGATTTGTTTCTTTATTTTTATTTAATTTATTTTCTATATAAAATAAATTAGAAGGGATAGTAAGGGCTGCTTTTGTAACATTGTTGACAATTGTCAACAATTCTACAGTGACCAGATGTACTGTACAGTACTGTAATGAATGATGATCCTTTACATTTTTACATTACAATTCTGATACATATATTCTGAATTGAAAAAACTATCAAATAAAACCATAACTGACTATAAAAGATAACTTAATAAATAAATAATGAATAAAAAATTCAAAATTAAAAAATCCCATAAACAACAAAATTCAAGAATTTTGTTTTTTTACGAAAATTAATATTACTATTATTTATGAAAATGATTTTATTAAAGTATGAGTAGTGATAAAAAAAGCAAAATAACACTAGAATTGGAAGGATTTGATTCAATAAAGCAAGAACAATATAAATATCCTATATTTTTGGTTTCATATGTTTTTTGCAAAAAAATCTATGAATACGTTTTTTCTTAATTTGAAAACATTAGGCGATATCAAAAAAGTTACAATTATAGAGGATTTTAAGGAAAGCATCTGAATTAATATAGATTCTTTTAAGTCATCTCTTCAGTAAAAAATAATAAGTGATATTAATAAACATATTCTAATTATATATGCCCCCCAAAAAAGGGTTTCAAAATTCCCAAGCCTGGGCTTGACTTATTGAGGCCTTGAAAAGTTAAGATGCAGTACTTAAATTGTTAATGTAATTTTGATATTGAATTGTTTTTAGTAGATAATTTTTTTTTGAAAAGGATCTAATTAATCAAGAGCATTTTTAATTGATCCCAAGATCTGAAAACATCAAATATAATGTACTATAGATCTATCATATCAGATTGAAAGGATAGAATATCAAACATGGAAATTATTTATTATTCCAGTGGGTTAAAAGGACTGGGAATATTTAAAAACAACTAAATCATGGGACCAACCTAACTCAGAAGAAGAGACTAAGCTCAGTCTAAGCTGGGTCCAAGCTGATTTCCAAATGGAAAACGTTCTGTCAGGTGTAGCCACTTTGCTCATGGGAGTAGCACCAACAAGCTGCAATCAAGAACCTCCTGGGCCAATGGCCATTCTCACCATCATTGACCAACCTGATGGATTGAAACCCAGGTATGATTCCATTATATCCCATGTGGCCCAATTATCTTACTATGTATAGAAAATCACACAACACAGACATCGTCAGCCTGTGACTCAAAACCAGAGAACAAGCATGACATCCAAATACCATAAACCAATGGTAGAGCAAAATACCACCAAAATATGGAGCTGACCCAAACAAGCTCAAAACTTATCAAAAGAAATAGCAAATTCACCTGTTTCTAAATATACAAGTCCCATCATCATAGGACAATGATAACCAAGTTATTCAAACTCAAAGCAAGTGCTGAGCATAAACCTTACTTTTCACCTGTGGCACTTCTCTGCCTTAGACCTTATACCACACAGTTTCTGTACACCATTCTACACGTCACACACGTCAAAAGAGGGCTGTGTGGTCCCCAGATGTAAATTTTCACCCTGTATTGGTCAAAACTTCCTAGATGTGTTTTCCAAATGAAATCTGCTCCTAATACAGAGTATACAGGCCTTGTTAAAACCACAAGCCAGTACCCTTAAGTGAAAAATCTTCACTCCCTCCATGTGAAGTGGTCTAGATGACCTGTCCACCCAATTTCAGGATAAAAAGAGCTCTTTCTCTTCCCAAAAGAGGAATCCCCATCCTGCTCTTGAGTTCTTAAATAGTACAAATGTCCAAAATAGTTATACTATTTGAAAAAAACCAGGTATAATTATAATTTTAATTACTGTAACCCAACAGATAAATACTGCACTCAGGTCTTTCAGAAGCACTCACCACCACTATTCCTTATAGTAAATACCTTAAATTACCATTTATAAACCTTTTTTAACTTAAAATATCCATGTCAAACTCAGATCTAAGGTTGTATATACCTATATTACTGCTTCATCATATGCTCAGCCTGACAGACATAAGTTTAAAATTACTAACAAGCTTGTTTATGATGGACCCAAACCAACCAATGCCAACACTCTATTATTCCACATACATACTTCCTTTAGTTCTTCTTATGACATTCTTGAGCAAGCACTATGCCTTAAAGAGGCATACAATGAGTACTTCAGTACAGAAAACATGGAATCATTTTGCCTTGCCCCAATTTAATGGGAGAAAGCTGAATTCATGGTAAATTTCCTTCAAACTTTTTATGAGGCCACAACCGAAATTTTTGGCTCAAAATACCCAGCTATTAATCAGGCCCTCCCATTATATTTTTCTGGATAATACTTCTTAACCAGGTAAGTGAATTTTCTCTAAATTCAGTCTTTTTTATGAATTTATGCTGATAATGTCTTTTCAATAGGCCTGTCAGCAATACAATTTGGCACCAATTGAGGCTGCTTCACTCACAATGACCTCATGCTACTCTCAGGGAAGACACCATTTATCTGTGACTCCATTGTTGATTCCCACTGAAAGATCAAATTCTTGACAGCTCATGACACAACATTGGCTCAGTTTGGGACATCAGAAAATGCACTGGCCCAAACCTTTGAAGAGGAAGCCCAAAAACATTGCACCAGACTCAATAATTGTGAGCCTGTGATGTATGTATGACATACCCATAAGGCAAAAAATAACTCTTTAAACAGTTAATTCAGTTTTAAGCATACTTATTAAGTGAACTCAAAAAAATAATAATAGCTTCCTTTTTGATGAGCAAAGGTATTAAAATTCTTTCACTTTTTGCTTCTACACCAAAAATAACCTAGGGTAGACCCATAAGGTTTGATACTCAAAAATTTCTAGTTTTATGTTATTAGAAGATTTAAGAATCTCACAGTACAATTGCACCATTAAAACATCTTTGTAAATTGTTAAATTTAAGCTTAAATACACTTAAGAATTAAATTTTCATAAGGTTTATGTTAACCTACAAAAATTAAGTTAAAATTGAGGTGTGGTGTATATTTTATGAATTGGCTCAGAATTTACCATAGAGGATGTAAATACTTCATGAGCTCAATTGAAATTTTCTGAAAGCCATTGTATAGCTTTGAATAAATAAAAGGGAAAAATCCATGCAAAAAGATAGGACAAAGGAGAAAAGGCAAATAGAGCCAGGGTGGCCAACCTTTGGGATCTTAAAGGACTCAATTGAGGTTCTTGACCTTTATTGGAGAATTCTCAAGCTTATACAAACTTTAATATCAAAAACTGATTGAATATCAAAGTTTAAAATGGTTTATTCCCAATTTGGAGAGTAATACCAAGCTTCCAAAGGGTAAATATCCATATGTAGACTTTTAATCAAGGTTTTAAGACCTTTAGGAGCTTCATTAAACTTTAATAAGCTTAAAATTCAAATTAATAAGTGTCAAAACCTTATCAAAAGTTGAGTTTTGGTGTTTATGACTATTTATGAGGAAAAATATGAATAACTTCAGAGATTTATTAAAAATCCAATTTTTCATGGATTTTCTTCAAATTTTCAGACATCTATAATTTGATATTAACTATTTATAAATTATATTCTGATTATCTTTTTGAAATAGTATTTTTTGCAATTAGCCTGGAAATTAACTCATTTAATTATTTTTAAAGAAAACTCAGATTTCTTTGAAAACTAATTAAAAATCCAGCATAAGAGATTTTAACTTAAAATTCTATTTTTAAGTTTCTCATGTGATCAACTTTGATATAAAGAAACTTATTTAATATTTAAAGTTAAAATAATTAAGCCAAAAGAGGATTAAAGGTACTTGGAGTTGAGAATAACACTGTTAACTTTAAATTGGAATGGAAAATAAGCTACCTTAAGTTAAGCACCTTCTTTTTAAGTGTGGTTTTTCAGTTTGGAACTGAGAGCACCCTCTATAGCCATTTTTAGTAATTAGGACCATTCTGAAGGTATAAAAAGAACCTTTACATCCCTGTTTTTGTCCATCAAAATCATCATTAACTAAATTAGACATTTTAAACATGTAATATTTTATTCCATATGAAATCTTATCTTATTGAAGTAGTTCTTAATCTCTTTCACTCCTTATAAATTATCAATGAAGAATTGAAATCACAGGATTTGTATTATTTTGTTGCAATCATCAATAATTGATTTTATTATACAATATTGTTCTCTTAAAATATCTTCTAAATCAACAAATTTCCTCTAAAAACTGGTAAAATCTTATTTTATCGTGAAAAGATGTTTTATTCCCTTCAAATATTGATTTTTGGCCTGTTTTCAACTTATAAGAATTTTTCAATACTATAACTTTTTTCTTTGGCTTATTTCATTAAATAAATATGATAAGTAAGCTTTCTCTGAATTTCTAATTTTTTTTTATGTAGGATTTGTTTATAATATTTATCTCTGCACATTGTATGTTCTATTTCTTTTATAAATAATATTTACATTATTTATAATTGGATATATATTATTATTTTCCGCATATAATTCTCTCATTAGTAGCTTTTATATTTCTTATTATTATAGCTGTTAGTGACTATAATAATAATAAAATAATTATAATTTATTATAATTATTAAGAATTTCTTATTATTAAATTAATTAATAATAATTAATTCTTCCTTTTTTTTATACATAATTGCTCTCAATAAGTGAATTAATTTGTGGTTATAATATTTAATTATATTATATTTTATACTGAGGACAGTCATAGAACTCTTGATATTTGTTACTATTATCAAGAGTCTCATAGACAAACCTTACAATAATCCACCACTGGAGCCTGAACGCAAAGGACAAAATCATTTTTTTGACAAATTGATGTGAAGGAGGTACTGTGGAAAGTGAAATCCAGAGGTTTTTGGCAGAACCCCCTGAATCCAACTCTACTGATATAATCTTATTTTGTAAGTCCTATGGTGGCATTTCCCCACATCTTTCTCTTATGGCTTGCAAATATCTTGCGGTTCCAGCTACCAGTGCCCCCTCTGAGCAGACTTTCTCTTGTGGGAGCAAAGTACTAACCTATCAAAAAGCTTCTTCATATTCTAACCATGTTAAAAAATTATCAGGTCTCAAAGATTGGGTCCTTATGTGTGGTTGAATCTACCCAAATTATTGATTGGTACTTTTTATTCATTTTAATTCTCTTTTAGCTTAGTACTTGTAATTCTGTGTGCATTTGAATTGAAATTACATCTCAATTCATGCCATCATGTGTTTGTTGGCCACTGCTGGGGTTTGGACTCTACCCTGGCAGCTGTGAGAGTTTGAGCCCCCAAAAAAAGAAAATTCATGATCTCAAACCCCTTCCCCAAAATGGGTCTCTGTGGAGATTCTTTGAAAACCTGGGGTTGGGTGGCAGGCTTAGTTTATACCCCCACTGATTGAATTCTTGCGGACTTTCTCACCAAGTCTGTTGGTTGTCCAACACTGCAACTAGGCATTCTTCCTATAGTGGCTAGGGGGGTTGTTGAATAATTAATCAGCCACTGCTGATCAATCTTAATTTTCACCACTAATGCCCAATGCCACAATGATCAAGAAAAAGGCCCAACTGCCAATCAATCTCAAGACCTGAAACCTAGACTGACAACTTGTCAATATTCAAACAATCCTCTGTCACCAGATCCACTTCCATTCATCCCACTTCATTTTTCGTTCCTTTGACACATCTTTCTCATCCTCTTCTTGCCTTCCCAAATCACTCTCATTTCTCTCTTATTCTCTTTTCTTTTTTTTATTTTTAAAATCCTTTCTTATGTTGTCGATTCAGGTATGATGCATTCTTATTCTTATGGAATTACTACAACATCAATTTACTAACTCTTTTCAATTGTAGCTCTTTGCTGATCTTTTAACACTCAGCCGTAGCTCAGCTTATATATTGTAGAACACTTTCTGTCCATCCTTTAGGTACATTTTCTTAAGTCTAAAGCCTATAACCTGTTGTCCTGTTATTAGCGTAATACATCATTCAGTTTCAAACTCTAATACATCTACCTGATTTCTAAAAGCCATCTTTCTTGTGTTCTATTTTTGGTCTAGAACCCAAATACCCAGACTGTCATATCCTTACTAATGTATTTTAGGTATTTCTTCCCATACCTTTTTATCCGGTTTCATACCATATCCAAGCCTTTATTTGCTAGATCTCAAAAGAAGCACTCTTTAGAAGGAATCCCATTAGCTTCTTCAAAATAAACCAGCACACTTCCTGCCTCAAATTGATGAATGAGTCTATTAGGCAGCGGCATCATGTTTTTCTGGGGCTGGATAGTTTCCTTGATGAGACCTATTTCTATTTTGGAAGCTTTTTTGCTGTTGACTATTTCTTCTAATGTCAAATGAGTGTTTGGATGGAGTCTTACCTTTTAAGTATTGTGCTATTGTGGGTAACTTAATTTCCGTCACAAGTTATTCATTTGAAATAAAGCTATCTTTAGCGCGTATGTCACCAGGGCGAATCTTGCGTCAATCGTCGGCGATTGACTTCACGTCGCACCGCGGTCAGTATAAAATCTTGCTTCAGTCTCGTTAGTGTCACTTTATAGTCACTGGATTTAGTGGGTCACGTCACGTCAGCGTCAAGACAACGTCAATCGTCACATGTGTCACATGAGAATGTCACTCAAAGCCCAAACCCGTTTCAACACTATTCACAACGTTCGGGTAATTTCACCTAATAGCTTCTGCCTCCCCGACGCTTAGCATGCTTACGCGCCCGCACCACCCTCCAGATGAGACTCTGACACTGCCTGCCCCCCCATCTCCGTCCTCACCACTCCTTACACTTTCACACCCCCACCCTTACCATCCTTACGCTTGTGTAGTGCCCTCCTGACATGCTCCCAACACTGGTTACAATCCTTACGCTCACGGAGTGCCCTCCCGACATACTCCCGACACTTCTTACGATCCTTACACTCATGAAGTGCCCTCCCGACATGCTCCCGACACTGCTTACAATCCTTACGCTCGCGGAGTGCCCTCCCGACATACTCCTGACACTGCTCACCATCCTTACGCTCATGAAGTGCCCTCCCGACATGCTCCCGACACTGCTTACGATCCTTACGCTCGCGGAGTGCCCTCCCGACATACTCCCGACACTGCTCACCATCCTTACGCTCATGAAGTGCCCTCCCGACATGCTCCCGACACTGCTTACGATCCTTACGCTCGCGGAGTGCCCTCCCGACATGCCTCCGACGCCGCTTACCATCCTTACGCTTCCGTACTACATCCATAGTGTACGGTGGCTTGTTGGCGTACACAATGGACGCCATCGCCGAAATATGCTGAGTGGCCTTCTCTGCCAACAGGACCTCAGGGGAAATTGGTCAGTATATTCACAATGTTGTGGTTAGGGTTTAAATCATGAGACTCGCAACTTAAAACCTAATAAGTGGACTATTTAAGACAAGAATTGTGTCTCCTTTTTCGCCGACAAAATCATTTTATTTCATATCATTCAAATGGAACACTTTGCTTAGTCCTTACCTCATGAGCGTTCAATAGTTCAAAAGTTGACTTTAGTAGGTTTCTCACTAGTCAACTTTATTCAATGTCTCACAGGGAAGTGATTTCATTTGCATGATATGAAATAATTTGCAAAACATCGCCTCCTTCAATTTCCCGCCAAATCGCATTTTTCAAATGCGATTATTTTACTTCCACCTAGTTATCAATCAACTCGTCACCATCTATCTGCTTACTAAACTACCTCCGCGATGGCCCAAACCCCGGGAAATTCAACGGAATTTAATGAACGACCAACTTCAGCCCCAGAGAGTGGAAGTGAAATATCTGATATGGCCAGTAGTCGTGAATTAGGCATTGAAGCAGAGAGCCAGTCACATGAAGATAATCAAGATCCACCAGTTCTTCCAGAATGTGAGTATACATCCATCTTGAGTATTTCTAATCTCTCAAAACCTGATATTGTGTCATAGCCTTTATTTCAGGTCAACCTCCAAGCTCTCAGAAACCGAATTTTAAAACTTATGAGAAGGAAAAGACTGTTGAACCTTGTGCACCGACAGAAGATGATGGGCAAGATGATGTAATTTTCAGTGGGGAGGTGGAAATTATATCCAAGGAACAATTTGTCTCCAACATTGCTCAAACAATCCCAAGGCTCGAGAAAATCCAAAATGATAGTAAAATTCCTGATTATGTGCGTCAAAAGATTGCTGAAGCCATGAGCCTGCTCAAAATGGATTTGAACCGTAAGTCCATTACTAATTCAAAACAAAGTTGATAAAAATAGCTGCTTACAATATATGGGCAGGTGTGGAGGTGGGAGAATCTCTACCTGAAGGATCTCGAGTCGTAATTGGATTTCCAGGCAAAGGATTAGGAAAAAGACCAAATATACATGCGACCAAAAAAACCAGCAAAAAACGCCGTACCTTTGAAGCCGCAAAGGATTCCCGGGATCAAGGTGATGAAATGATCAATGTTGAAGGGGACGATATTGATAATGAACCTCCGCATACTGAACCCCCCCCCATACTCAATGAAACAATCCATGCTGAAGCTCCACATACTGAAAGCCCCCCGATACCCAATGAAACAATGCATGATGCAACCCCTCCCGCCTCTCCTCGGAATATTCAAGCCCCTCAAGAAAGGGAAACAATTAAACATGATACAATGGGACGAGATATGACTGATATAATTCCCGACGCTGAGCCCGAAGTGTCATCCGCTGCGAATTTTCAAGGAATATTTTTATCCCGCATGGAAGAGTTTGCAGGCATTTTGAATTATCATTCCAATATTTCTCAACAATCATGGAAAAGGGGGCTTGATAATATCAATAGGATTTACAAAAATAGATGGGACAATTTACCAACAAAGGATGCTCATACATTCCTGCCCGTTGGTATTAAGGTGATCAGTAACCGAGATCTTAAAATGTCGGCTTGGCTGCAGGACCTTGAGATGGCAGGTGAGTTTTTTTTTATCTTTGTGCATGATACTTGATTATTGGCTGTTGACTGGTGATATAAATTGCAATATACAGGGTTAGATTTTTTTAAGCCAACTGAAACAGAAGCGTTTTTTGATTACAACATTTGGAATCTCAAATTGATGAAGGAATCAGCTAAACCTCCCGATAATCTCCCCAAATCTGAACACTCCTTCTTCAAAATGGTTCAGAGCCTTCTTTACCCCGCCAATCCAGTTAAACATTTTTGGGCAAATGTTATGTTTGAATCCATTAGTTTAGTCTCATACGATGTGATTGCACCCAAACCATATGTTGCACCAACATCAAATTCGACTGATCCTCTTGGACTCGAACGGGGAGCAGTTGAATACCTTGCCTCCTGCTTGAGTAAATCGAAGCAACGTGCAACCCAACTCAGCCTTGAAGGTGGCGGGGCTGACAATGAGATATCCACAAAGCCGCACAAGAACCTGGAGGATCTAATGGATACAGTTATCCATTTGATGATTGCGTACAACATGGTACGTGCACATACAAAGGTCGAAGTTAATGGCATCAAAGGCAAACTCACGAACTCAAAAAAAAAATGAGGCCATCAAAGATCTTTTGGCGTGTCACAAGAATCTCGGAATAAATCGAATTTGCTATGGTATATTAGCGGCATTCTGTGCGGCGGGGGTTCGTGGTTTGATGGTATGCTCAGATGACTGGAGAACAAGCTCAGTTAAAGGGGCTTTATCACTAATTGACATTTCCGCAAAACTTTCAGAGGGTAAAAATCTAGTGGAGCCAGTGTGGCTACGTACTAATAAGTATATATGTAATTTACTGAATAAAGGTTTCTTCTCATCAGAGTCTTTTAAACCCACTGTACCTCTTAGATTTGAATTTGCACGATGCTTAGTATTAGACTTTGGTGATGCCTGGGTGGCGAAACGCGGTCTTGGTTCAAGTGATGAGGTCACCTTGACGGTACCCAGGTCAGCTAAACTCACAACCAGGATTGACCCGTTTTAGATTAGCTTTGTACTAGATATATTGTAATTTAATTTTGCAAAGTTATTTATGAATTTAATAATCATGACTTCCTATCCTACTACTGCCCGGATGCCACAGTCTGAGTACCAATAGTAATTGTACGGGGGCATGCCTCCGTACATCATTGCAAAGACTCCGCCAAGACGCAAGCTGAGTCAGGCTTTGTGCCCGCGAGTAGCACACTCGGGGGCATTGCGGGAAGTCGCGTTTATCACTTCCCGCCAGCCCATAATAGGCAAATTGTTACTGTGTCTTTCAAGAGGACTGGGATAACTAGGGATCCGCAGCAGGATGCATATTGCATTTGCGTGTGCTTGCAATATTCCAAATGGTTGGATTGGAAAGTGATTGCATGGGAACATCAATGTGTAAAATTGAATAATGCACTATCCACTGCAATTTTCAGGTTCAGGTATTTGAGATCGTGAAGTTGCCAAGGTCAGGCGTGAGCTTTCTTTTTAGCCACAATTAAAAAAGATTCATCCACCGCAATCCAATTTAGGTGATATTAATAAATCAGTAATCATTTGGTTTCATTTCATTTTCTGCTGCAAGCATGCCATTCACAAAAAAAGGAAAAGAGCGTAAAAGGGAACTCGCGAGAAAGCGTCGGGCTGAGGAAGGAAAGTGTGAGTTTCTCACTTAATCTCAGTGTATATATATAGATATATATATATGCTTCCACATTTATGTGGCACCCTCATTGGGCCCCACGGAAGAACATTGGCTTTAGTCGGTTCAGATTGTGCCAATGTCCTGTGGGCTCTAAAGGGAAGTCAAAGGATGTGTGCCAAAGAAAGCTGCTTGGCAGTATCTGATATCTTTTGTGCTTCAACACATAGTGATCCCGCAACCACTCGGGAATAGTAGCAGATCCCAAAAGACAAATGAGCGCAAAACGACCCGAATGAATAGGTTTTTTTCCTCCTCTCGCCCAACAGCACAAATATCAATGCCAGTATCAGCAAATATCACCCCAAGTGAAATTCGGAGGGTGGTGGATGTCAATCAGATCAAACGCATTCACTTTGGCCATGTGGCAATTTTCTCTTCAACCGGATTACTCATTGCCCTTGTTGAATTCCGACCATTCACAACAATGAGTGAAGTCGAGGTCAATCAATGGGATGAATTATCACAATTCTTATTTCGCAAAAAGAGGTTCACTGACCCTATTGCAACAAATGGAGCATTACTGGAGGGATTTATGTTCGCGATTGGGTGGCGCAAATGCACCACGAAGAATGAACAATTTGGTCTGTATGGTAGTGCTGGCAAAATTGAAAATGCAAAAGATGAATGGCGGGACCGAGGTGCCAATCTTAGCTCGGTGGGTCGCATTCTAGGTCAATCCTTACGATATGTTGGGGATAATTTATTTCAGAAGATTCAAAATTGCTACAACTCATTGGGGGTTCCGTCTTTTGATCAAGTCAACTATGAAGGCAATAATCCCGCAAATCAGGGTGCATGTGAGTTTGCTTCGGCACTCACTTTCACCATGAATGGATTCAAAAACGCACCTCATGTTGATAAGGATGCATCACTGTATGCTTCGGGATGGTGGTTTCAAGCTGATAAGCGGACCGGCCAAATTCAAAGAGATGCGTCAAAGCGGTGTACAGGGGGAAAATTGATTTTCCCAAATGAGCATTTTTGGATTGATCTATCCGCATGTCATGGGCTCATTCAGGTAGTGTGGGCCAGTAGTACATTTGTTCATTATACTGATCCAGCACAGGACAACGAAAGCACGACACTAGTGGGTATGTCCGCACAATGCTCAAGGAGGTTGGCAAAAACAATGCGGCAAACAAGCCATGGCTATTATGAGATTGCCGAGAGAGCGGGCTATCAAATCAGGGATGGTAATACAATCTCATGCCGATTCAAAGAGTGAGGCAGTCGGAATAGCAGCGTGATTGGTAGATGATGGTGGGGTAAGGCAGAGGACAATATACAACAGGATTGGATGGATTCGAGTGCGGGAGATAGGGTGTCTCACAGGAAAAAGGGGTGAAGTGGATTATGTACGGAGGCATGCCATCGTACATATGCCAGGTTTGTTGCTCTTGTCCAGGATCCCAACGCTTCACACGCGAATCCTTATGCTTGTGCAGGTGCCGACAATGCTAAAAGTTTCTTACGCCTATGCGGGGTGCCGAGGCTTCACACGCCAATCCTTACGCCTGGGCAGGTTCCCGACAACTCACACGCCAATCCTTACGCCTGTGCAGGTTCCCGACAGCTCACACGCCAATCCTTACGCCTGTGCAGACTCCCGAAAGCTCACACGCCGATCCTTACGCCTGTGCAGGCTCCCGACAGCTCACACGCCAATCCTTAGGCTTGTGAAGGTTGCCAACAATGCTGACAATTTGTTATGCCTGTGCAGGCTCCCGAAAATTCACACGCCAATCCTTACGCCTGTGCAGCCTCCCGACAGCTCACACGCGAATCCTTAGGCTTGTGAAGGATGCTAACAATGCTGACAATTTCTTACGCCTGTGCAGGCTCCCAACAATTCACACGCCAATCCTTTCACCTGTGCAGGCGCCCGACAGCTCACACGCCAATCCTTACGCCTTTTCAGGCTCCCGACAGCTCACACGCCAATCGTTACGCTTGTGAAGGTTCCCGACAATTTAAACAATTCAATACATGACTAAGATTAATAGCGTGTGACCATAGGAACGGCAATTTCTCATGAATCTGGAGTGGATTGCTCACATGCCGGAACCTCCCGCTTTTTTACAGTTAAGATTTGATATGGCTCTAAACAATGGAGGAAGAAAATATAGGAGGCAGGAATGGTGACTATTGGCGCATTTTTGGCAAAAGATTTTCTCACATACAAAAATACTAACTCAAACTTTTGGTGGGGCACTTACGAAAATTATTCTCACCCAATAGTAAATATGAATCATTGAGGAATTATAATAAATTCACGTGAACAAAAAACGTAAGAGAAATTGAAAATATCTTTCATTGAATACAAATAATTTATCTAAAGGAGTGTATTACAAAAGGTAAAAAGAGGAAAGAATACGATTTTTTTTGTGGATTTTATTTTTCTAAGAATTTGGAGACTATCCCGGTGATGTCCTCCATTGGATAAGCCTCTATCGCCTCGCCAAGGAGGGAGTTTAGTTCCTCCCGGAATTCCCGGTGCATCTCATTTCGATGAGTTGCATCCACGAAAGGAATCATGTGGAGCAACCGATGATGCTCCAACAAGATTCGGTTGATCGATTCGTGGACGATGGCTCGAGGAATCATTAGTATCGGGCGCAGGTCGGTGAATTCCTGGCGAGCGTCATCGTAGGAATGAGAGGAGCTTGGCACCGGGGGGGAGGAGGCTGTTGGGTTCTCGGCGTCAATGGGAGGGATATCTGGGGTAGGAGTGGTGGGAGGGGGAACAGGAGGGGAAGGTGGGGGAGGGGGAGGAGGGGAACCGACTGGCGTATCGTCGATGATGATAATGGAGCGGGGAGTTGCGGGACGAGCTGGAGATGGTCGAAGGAGGGGTGAGGAAAAGTTGAGTTGAGTTAAAAAGGTGAAATAGGGACTTACCAAAAGGTTCCTCCGTTGATTGCGTAGGAGCCACCTCAGGTTGAGGCTCACGAGTCGCAATGTCCTCAGGTGGTTCGGAGGATGGACTCGGGCCAGGAATAGGTGGCTCATTGTGCTGGGAGGCTTCTACAAAAGGAGAAAGAGTCAGTTAACTTGATGCGAAAGTGAAAATGAGAAAAGAGAAAGTTGGCTGCTTACCGCGGAATAAGTCCTCAGACCATCGGGTGCCACTCGGGCCTGGAGTGGGTTGCCGCGGGGTTTGCTCGCGAGGCAAAGTAGGAACGGGAGAGTCTTGTTGGGGGGGATTAGGGGGGTTTGGTTCTATGAGTAATGGAAAAAAGTGAGTATTATTGCATGAAGATAAATGAGAGAAGGAGGAGAAAGAAAACTTACTTTGGCGTTTGAATCCCATCGGTGACAAGACATGGTGACGATCAGCCCAAGCTCGAATGTCCTCTTTCCATCGCCATCCTTCATCGGCCGGATAATCACTTCGCTCAGGTCGAGGAGTGAAGTGACCATCGGATGGTGGCCTAGGAGGGGGGGTGGACAAATCGATGCTTGAGGGGACTGGGCTAATCGTCCTGAATCGTTCCCGCTGGCCTGTTTGGGGTCCCGGGGTCCACTCACGCTCGGAAATCGTTTCATCATCATCGGCCACAAAGGAGTCCTGGCGAGGGCGTCTTGGGCGGGAACTCCTCTGGCCGCGGGGTCGGAAGGGGCGGACGACGAACGAACATTTCTTGTGTGCTTGTCGGCAAGCATCACAAGCGTCGGTCGTCGTCGAGGAACGAATGCAGGGGATACCCCGCTTGGTGCATAACGTGCACGACATCTAAAAACAAAACAAAACAGGTTAGTAACTGAATAGAAAGTAAGCAATCAAGAAAGAAAAGGAGGACATACAATGATTTATAATTTTAAAACGGAATTCAAATTAAAAAGACTCTAGTAGGAGGTTTTTAAAAGTCTAGAAGAGAGTCGTGAAGAAAGAAAATGATTAATATCGGACCATAATGTTGACAAAAGTTCAATTGGAGAAAACGTACAAAGTAGATAGAAGTGGGGTTCTGAAATTATCAGCAGGAAAAACAAAAAGCGAGCAGGAAGGGGAGTGGGGTTAGTCGAGTGCGAAAGAAAAGACTGGAAAGGCAGGAAGACGAGGGGGAATACGCACAAGAAGGACAAACGCGGGTGACGTTGAACGAAGTGGAGCGGGTGAGAGAGAAAGTGAAAAGTGCGTGTCGTGTGAAGATGGTCTTTTATACCAAGGTGAAGCTGAGACGATTGCAGCAGTTTCAGCACCCGCAAAAGTCTCAGCTTCAAGGCGTGTGGGCAAAATTGAAGCTGAGTCTCAGCGAATGCTGCAACTGAGAAGTGAAATGCTCGCGTGAGGCAGAAGAACAATGGGGGTCTGGCTGAGTATTGCAATTTATTGAATTGTCAAGCTGAGTCAAATCCCCTTTGTTTCCTTAAATAGCCACCCGATCACCCAAGAGGGTGGTCGTGAGGCCCTTGTTGAATGTGCATTCAACGTGCAATGCACAAGTGACCCATGCAGAAATGCACCCGGTGCATTTGGTCACAAGTGACCGCGGCAAGATCACCGGCCGTATGGCCTGGTGATAGTCTTTGAACAAAGGGGGGGGCTGTAAGACAAGTGAATACAGCGTGAGCTTGCCTCGACCCATTGCTCAGGTTTGCTTTCGGGTCATAATTGAAATGCGCAGTGGCTGAACATTTTAATTGCACAGTAATTGAACAATTGATATAACAATATCAAATGCACCGCTGAGTATTGCAATTTATTGAATTGTCAAGCTGAGTCAAATCCCGTTTCTTTCCTTAAATAGCCACCCAATCACCCGGGAGGGTGGTCGTGAGGCCCTTGTTGAATGTGCATTGTGGGTGCAATGCACAAGTGCCCCATGCAGAAATGCACCGGGTGCATTTGGTCACAAGTGACCGCGGCAAGATTACCGGCCGTATGGCCTGGTGATAGTATGTGAACAAAGGGGGGGCTGTAAGACAAGTGAATACAGCGTAATCTTGGCTCGACCCATTGCTCAGGTTTGCTTTCGGGTCATAATTGAAATGCTCAGTGGCTGAACATTTTAATTGCACAGTTGTTGAACTATTGATATAACAATATCAAATGCACGATGCTGAGCAATTGCTAGGTCATTTTTGTAAGCACACAATCTGAGCATTTGGCACAGCATCGGATGACATTTCAGCCAGGTGCAGCATTTCACACGCTTTGGTGAAGTGCTCCAAATTGAGCCTTCCAGTGAGCTATTGCAGAATTAGTTCATTCCATGGCTTTACTGAGCACTTTCACACGGTGCTTTTGACCATGACATGCTCAGCTTGTGTGTGCAAATCGGGTGAAACGCAATGCTGAGCATGTGGCACATGAGCTACGTAAATGCAAACGATCGGAAGGTGCATGCACATTTGCTGTATGCATGCAGGCTCAAGTAGTATTACACCTTCCTGATCTGTACAGTCGACACTGTAGTACGCAGTACACCTTTGTAAATGTACTGCGGGGCAGAGCAAAAAGCTGTTCAACAATGTAACATGCAATCACGTCAAGCCATCGAGTCATATCTCTCACCTGAATCCCTTTGATGCACCTTGCTGGACAGCTCTGCCTAACTACGGCACAGATGCGCATGTAATGCAAGTTAATGTAAGTGGGTCATAATGGGATGACTTAATATTTGGGTCATACACAAAGAGTTGATTCACTCCGGTGCCATTGTTGGGGCAAACAATGACTGGCCCGCTTGTTCATTGTTGGGAAGCCACACGCTTTCATGCGCACCCCCGATGGGTCATACGCAGGCAGCTTTCACACGCCTGGAAGACATTTTTCTGCCAGTCTTCCAGCTGCCTATTTTCTTGGTCGGGTTGTCAGCTTGACTGCAGACGCTCACCCGCTTGCGCGTGGAAACCTGAGGCCAATCAGTGTGAATTTGCTTCAGCCTCATCCACATTAGAATAACAATCCCAGCCTATGATTGCTGAGGCTGGTCATGTTTGCGTGGGTATCTCCCACCGCGGGTCATTTTCTTCACGTTCTCACACGCCCCGCGCAAGTTGTGGCACCTGGCTTGGAGCCAAAAAATCCCTGGGGCGTGTGGCCTCTTTCCTCCGGAGTTTTGTACACGCCTGAGTCAAAGACCCTGATGCCAATCTCGGTAGATTAGTACTCGCCTCAAACGCCATAGGGGTGAATGTATATGTGGATCACGGCTCACGGATGGCGCCCCCTTTAATCATCCTACACATTCCCCCCTGAAAGCCCAGTATGCATCAGTCAGCAAAAAACTTCACGCAAAACCAAAGTCATGTTCGGTGGCACGCCACCGAACATATCTCACCCGCCTACACACAAGCATCCCCACAGTGAGATTGCCCTTTGAAACCGCCAAAATTGCCCAGTAGGTCCCTGTGCGACAATTAACCTGAGGAAGATATATATGCATCCATGTTCGCTGTCACACCAGCGAACATGACTGCATGCCTCTGATATGCCCTCCACAATAAGTTGCTACAACCCACCCAATTTCGGATGTGCTAATGTCAACCTTGTTCCACCAAAGTTTTCGTAAATCGCTGCAGATCCAGCAGTCATAATGGTGCACCCACATTTTGGCCACCTTGCCTTGATATATGCCCCAAATCGGATATGAAAATTATGTGCCCAAGAGGCCCACCTCCATCAAGACCATTCACGTAACCACAGGCCATCCCCCTTTTGGCCTGTTGCTGCCACTCATATAAGCTCCCCACCTGCGCTTATTGCGCTTCATTCCCTTTAGCTAACCCTTCCCGATCATATAATTTGCAACTGTCCCCAAATAATTTAAAATAGCCATCATGTCAACGCCTTCACAACCACTTTGCATTGGGATGATTAATATTCGTATTCAAATAAATAGTGATATAACCTTAAAGCCTGAGAATTCTCACTTAGGTTCTTGGATTATCCTATGGCACAATCAACACAACATATTCGTATATCTCCCCAATCACCAGCATGCTATTGGCTCTCTCCCGGGAACCCTTTCCCAAACGTTGATACCATTCCTTGGGGCACCAAAAACGTTCATGCACTGTGGTCCTGGTGGGGCATGGATTGAAAATTGCCAATCCAATCCTACTCAAATATTATTCGTTGAGGGAGTATTTATGACTGATGCCAATGATCCCTCCTCATCTCAGAAACCCAATCTAGCATTGATGTTCTTCACATGGTATCCAAACATTCTATTCATAATGGAAAGCTTTCGAACACAAGATTTCAAGCTTAAAATGCCCAAAGAATATGACTGTACTACTCATTGTCAATGTCAACTCTTTACTCCGACATTTCCCGCTTCAAACTCGATGCCTGCTTCATATCCTGCTGTTTCATCATTGATTTCCAAGCAAAAACTGATACAATTACCCAGTGGATCAGACCTCCCCATGATAACCCCGCCCCATGCCATTATTCAAACCCCCCTCCTCCCTCATCAAAAGACCGGACTAGCTTTCCTCTGGGATCGAGAAATCCCCAATGGCCAATCAGCCCGTAACCTTTGGGCCACCTCACCCCCAGGATCCACTTTCAATGCCAGGCACATCATTACAAACAAGGTCGTTAGCTCATTTGAATCCCTTTCGACCAATACCCCTCTTGGAGGACTGCTCGCGGATGATATGGGATTAGGTAAAACCATTCAGGCCATTGCTCTAATTGGTACCTCCAAGGAGCGGATGATTGCAAACCCCCATCGCTCCACGCCCACCATGATCATCTGCCCCCCTTGCTTAATTACCAACTGGCAATCAGAAATATCCAAGCATGCTCAGGCTGGAGCACTGCATGCCAAAATCTACCATGGTCCCACTCGTCACTCATTATCCCAAGCCGACATTTTAAAATATGATATCATCATCACTTCTTACAATACTATCACCCAAGAATTTAAGCAAACCAATCCCTCTACATCATTCATTTTTCAAATCAATTGGCATCGTATAATCTTGGATGAAGCACAGTGAGTGGCTGAGCTTAAATGATTCAAATTACCTTTTATATCCAATAACCCTTTCCCCCTCTTATAGCTATATTCGCTCTCAATACACTGCCACTCACCGTGCCATTAATAGCCTCCTTTCATCCCGTCGAATATGTTTAACGGGCACACCTATTCACAACACCATTTATGACCTTTTGGGCATAATATCATTCATCACTCAACCCCAGAGCGCCGATCAAGATAACTGGTCACCATTCATCCTGAGTAGTCTTTCAAAAGGTTGCAATGATATTTTGCATTTGGCATTGCGGCATTTAAGTTTGCGCCGCACCAAAACCACACATCTCGAATCCCTCCCCACTATTAGCCATCATTATGAGCTGCTCCCACGCAACCCGACCATGCAGCAAGAATATTCCATATTATATGAAGAATTCCTATCATCCAAAAGCAAAGGACCAGGAGAATTTTTCAGAAATATTAATAAGCTGCGAATATGTTGTAACCATCACATCATGCTTAACACAATTGCGGAGGCGGAGTTGGAAGACCCCGAGGGCAGGAGCACTCAGGATAACTCCCCAAGAATCACACGAACTATTGTGGATGTGGAAACATGCATGATGAGTAGTAAAATTGCACACCTCCTACAAAGCTTAATGAAGAACAAACAAACAAGGTGTGGTCCGACGAAATCGGTGGTTTATACCCAATGGACCCAATTTCTAGATTTGTGCGTTAATTCTAATATGCATCCATTACCAATTGACTCCATCTGACTTTTTTATATTGTAGAATTGGTATTGCTCTTGCCCATCACTCTATCCTTTCAGCACGAATTGATGGAACAATTACACCACGAGCGCAGGACAAGGCGCTTGAGAGTTTCTTCAATAATCCTGAATGTGAAGTACTCATTGCATCCATTGCCGCGGCTGGAACTGGCCTCAATATAACTTGTGCTAATATAGTCTATTTAATGGTGAGGGGCCCCCCAAAATTCTCCCCTGATTTTCGGACCCTGACATCCACATTTCCAGGAGCCCAATTGGAACCCAGCCATTGAGGCTCAGGCTGTTGATCGTCTACATCGTATTGGCCAACAACGACCTGTACAGGTCATCCACTATATCACTCCTCATTCAGTTGAGGTCAACATGCGGAAGGTACCTTTCAAGCTCATCTTTCACTTGATTGTGTTACTATTCTGAAATCCTTCCTTATGGGAATGCCATATTCCAATCACCAATAGGTCCAAGAAAAGAAAAAATCATTAACTGCGTGAGCCTTACTGATATTATATAATTTGTGATTGACAAAGTTGATAACTCCTGTTGACTCTGGCACAGGTCCACAATTATGAACACCATGAGCTGGATCGAACTTCTTCAATATTTCCTCAATGAAAATGAGCAATAGAGTATTATTGCAAGGGAGACGGTGATACATTTCAATTCATATTGTCTATATTCTAACATATTTAGCAAGTTGTTGCATCCTTAAGAGATAATAATCAGATTTTATTACACCTGCACAAATAATTCACAGAATTTTAATTTGTCACAGTGCTATACCGTGACAAATTACTAAGTTATTGCAGAGCATCACCATTAGGCCTAATAACTGGCATGTCAAGTATCTTGAGGGCGCTAGTCTGCATCTTACTACAGCCTTTGAGCCAATCTTGATCAAATACCTGAAATGATAGGCCTTCCGGAATATCACCATCATCTGTCGATCGTAATTCTGGCAATCTATCAATAGTTTTTTTACCCTTTTTTTTAATCCTATTACAAAACTCTATGTCTCTATCCATTTTCAATACCAAATCATTAAATAACTGGGAGCGCCAGCGTAATCCCACTTTGCGGTAAACTTGACGGCCATTTTCCAGTATTTCCTCAGTATCTGAGCATACTCGAGGGTCATTGAATTGTGATGCTAGGATGGGAAATTTAGCCGTATCACACCATTCACGACGGCGCTCACAGGTCTGCACATAATCAAGTAGATCATCATCAGACTTGGTCCACAATGAAGAAGAGATACAGTAACTAACTCTTTGACGAATCTTCGCGAGCTTTTGATTCTCCTTCTTTTTAACCAAATACTCCGCATCCTTTTGAATAGACTTCCATTCTCTTTTCAAATAAGTGAAATATCGCTCCATTAGAGCCGCCACGACCCCATAGTTGTTATGATCCTTGTTCCAACAGTAGTGATGATACTCAGTGCTGACAAGTGCGAGACGGAATGTACGGTAAAACACCATAGACATCAGCTCGTTAAACGGATGTTGCCATGAGCTCTCCCAGTCCCAAGTGAATCGCTTTAGTCCTAGCTTGTGGAGCTCATTTTCGCAGTAGCTTTGGAAACCCTGAGACTGAACCTGTGTTGATGGCTCATTGAAAACATCCTCGGGGACATAACCGAGATGACCAGCCACTTGAATTGCAATTTCACGCTCTTCTGTGCTGGGTGGTGCTGGTAGTGAGGAAAAATCCTTATCCCTAACTTTGAGTAGGAACAGGCAATGTGCGTGTACTGCTGATCTCATTCCATGGACATTCTCTGGAAGTTCTGCCTTCAGCCATTTTTGTTGCTCCTTCTGGCTTGCACGTTTCGCCACATTGTGAGCTTTGCGGGCCTGGTTCCTTTGCTGTCTGACCTCGGATTGTTCAAGCATACTCTGGGCAAGGCCCAGCTGAGGATGGGTGAACTCACTATTTGATTGAGTGCCTTGCTCATGCGCGGTGAAATTGTCCCTCGTTGGTTCATCATTTCTTTCACTTTGAGTCGGAGACATGTTCTCATCCTCATCATCCACCATTCTTTCTCTTGATGTACTGGCATGACCCGTTCTTGGTTTGGAGGCATATGGATGATGACGTCCAGTGACTTTCTCTTTATGGACCAGAGGTGAAGACGCATAAAGTTCATCCCCTGCCATGCAAATCATCAGTTAACACATCAAAACATTAATGAAGACTGGTGATACTCACGATCTTCAATTGGCTCCTGAGATCGGACTGACTTGCCTTTAGGTGCCATATCTAACCCATGAAACAAACATATCAAATTGTGAATAAGTTTCTACTCCAAAATTCAAATGACTTACTTTGATGAAGCGTCAATACTGGATTTCCCTCTGACAGACCGCTCCAAGAGACATTTTCCAAAGGTCTTTTTCGTCGCCCCCCATCCACGCGCCTTTCATCACCCACATGAACCTGAGATCCTGATGGAATATTGAGGGTTGGCTGTTTACTTTGGCCAAAGGGATCCTGGGATGCGACTGGATTCCGACCGGGATTAAGGAGGAACTCACGTGGAAATTTTGATTGGGGATTAGCGTGTGATGAGATTTGAGGTGTGCCTTCTGGCCCCTGAGACACATGAATTTGTGTATTAGTGGGATTCGGGGGAATTGGAGTGACGGAAATATTTGGGATCGACCAAGTGCTTGAAATTGGAGCCTTTGGATTGCCCACATCAATGTTAAGACCTGATACATTCATTGAGGATGCGATAGGGGTTGTGAGAGGAATGTTGGGACTCAATGGTGACTGTGTTTGAACATATTCTATGCTAGATTCACTATTTGAGTCATGAACAGAACCTGAACGGGATTTATGTGACTTGAAAGATGACATAAGGGCCGAAAAAGTACAGTAATATTTTTAACTAGATAAAACACCTCAGTATTATGATAAAATAGAGTGATATGAGATGAAATCTTTTCAAATTTAGAATAGAGAAATTCTATGAATAGTTGGAACTAAGTGTTGTGTGGAAGTCGGATAAGACTCTTTTGAGGAGAATCCTCCCTGCCTCCTCTTGAGCTCCTCCGCTTTTGTCGGAAACCACCCTGCACGGCCTACCAGAATATAATGTGATATTTCCTTGATCTGAAAGGGGACCCATCATCCATAAGTAATCATATTTGGTAACATTTCCGCCTCCCCATTGTCACATTTTGTGAATTATCCAAACTGCCAATATATGCATTGAAATTCCACAACATTGTACATCTGTAAAGGGGTATATTCATGAAGGATTTACCCACAAAAGAGACATCACCTTTTCACGAAAGGCAAGACAATCCAAATCACATTCCAACTGATTCAAAGCCCGCCGCACTCAAACCAAATACCAAGACTTTAGCTGCACTCCACCCCCTTATGTAATAGAGTTATATAGTTATGTCTGTAATAAGGTTTAAACCATGTACGATGGCGTGCCAGCGTACATGGGTTAAATGTTAATCCCCTCAATTCAATGGTAACACTTCACTAATGGAACCCCCTCAATGGTAAAACCCGCACTATCACAATGTGTAAATAAACTAGAATATGTATGAGCATTGAGCAGCATGGCATTTTACCCAATTAAACGCCTAACCAATTCCGCCATCCAGATGAGACATGTTAAACTTTATCCACTGCAGCTCATGCTCCATTACAAATGGGATAAAATCCTCAGCTGGCTCAAATCATCTCCCCCTTCATAAATAATCACTGAATTTTATTCCCAATTAATAACACTCCTAAACACTTTCACATCAACCATAGATATTTATACACAAACCAACCGTACTCCCAATTCCTGCAACAATGACAACCCGGCCCTATTCCTCAATGCGTATATGCATGTGTCAACACTGCTCAACTCAAACACACTCTTCCCCTGAGGGTGATAAGCAAGGAGTTGCCTTCACACCTTTCCAATATAAACAGCACATTAAAAAGCTCAAATCAACCATTGCACCCAAATCTCTTCCAAACATCCCTACTTCTGCATCAGGATCTGGGTGCCCACAAATTCTATTGGATCAAATCTTCCCAGCTGATTATTCACGTTTGACCCAAAGCACTTTCCCAACTGCAGCGGGTCTCAATTCAACTGCACAGAAACCATATAGTGGCAGTCAAACCCTTCCCCCACAAGACCTAGGAATGATAATATCTGCCATTCTATCATTAAGGTATAATTTACCCCGCAGGGCTTCACGCATACTCAACCCCGCCCTGAACCTGCTGATCAAGTCCAGTATCTCAAGCTCAGCTGGTCCCCCCGCTCCTGCATTCCATATACCTCAAGATCTGAGTACCATATTTGAACATCTCCAATTGGAGCCAGTGATTCAAAACTATATATGTTGTCCTCAATGTTTCTCTCTTAATGGCCTTACTGAATCAGTCACAACTGACCAACCCCACTGTCAACGCCATAATGACCCAAATGATCATGATCCCCCTTGCACACAATCATTAGGCAAATTCATCTATTCATCTGAACCCCACACCCAAAACACAACCAACATGAAGCAAAAATTTATACCAACAAAACATTTCATTTATCAACCATTCAAAAATTGGCTTGCCAGATTTCTCCAGCGGGCTGGAATTATGGACATTCTGCATCAACATCAACAATCCCAAACTCCCGAAGATTCCCCAAAACGTGACGTCTGGGATGGATTGGTCTGGAGACGCTTCACTGGCACTAGAAATATCCATGACCCCCCATTCATGTCCATTCCTGGTGCATTGGCCTTCTCCATATATGTGGACTGGTTTAATGCACATGGAAAGTCAACCCGGTTGGCTAGCATTGGACCTATCATGCTTATTTGTCTTAATCTCCCCCCAAGTGAAAGATTGAAGCCCGAGAATGTCTATGTTGCAGGAATCATCCCTGGTCCGAAGGAGCCAACTGCGCTTCAATTGAATTATCTATTAATGCCACTCATCAACGAGCTCAAAGAGCTATGGCAGGGTTACCATTTTGCACCCACCTCAACAGGTCCATCAGGATCCTTTATCCGTGTTGCCATCCTCACAGCCATTGCGGATGTGGTTGCCATGCGCAAGCTTACTGGATTTATTTCCCATTCAGGAAACCACTTTTGTAATTTTTGCACCATTCACAAAGCTCAAATTGAAGAAATTGGTCCTCAATTTCACTACACGCGCTCATACCAAAGTCATAAATCAACCATTGCCAAATGGCTTCGGGCAACCCCACAACAAAGACAAGCAATTTTCTCTGAGTATGGAGTGTGATATTCAATTTTGGAAGACCTTCCGTATTGGGATGCAACCAGAATGGTTAATCTTGACATAATGCATAATTTAATACTTGGAATTTTGAAGGATCATGCAACTTTCAAATTGTGCATTCCAGAGGCGAAATCAAAAATTTACTTCAGGTCCCGCAGGAAATCCAATGACACCAACAGTTCAGACTCAGATTCCAAGACCTCCAACAGCTCTCTTGATAAAATCACATTGAGAGAGGCCCGCTCCCTGAGAAGAGACGCAGCAAAAATAATAAATGAGCCACTCCCCACTACTTCCACCCGAAAAAACTACTTCCCAATGCCCACCCCTAACACAGAACATCCATCTAGTGGTTCTGCGGAGATTCCTTCATTTGATGCCGATTACATCCCCACTTCTGAAATACCCTCTGAATTGGATATCACTGCACTGAGTGATCACCAGATCAAGGGTGAGGCTCTTGAGCATCTCCGACAAATCATATCTGAGACCATAATTCCCTCATCATGGACAAGAGTTCCCCGCAAAATGGGTTCCCCCTCTCATGGTAGCTTAAAAGCCGCTGAATGGGCTCTCTTATATAAGGTCTATATTCCATTTCTAATGCTCAGTCAACAGATGTCATTAGATGCACACCAATCTGCCAACACTCAAAGAAAAATGGGTCAGTCAGAAGAACTTGCAAATGAACTAGCCAAGAATACATTCCATTTGATTAGTGCTATCAACATTGCCACAAGCTGGACTGTTTCAATAGATGATGCGACTGCATTTGCTGAACATTGGAAAAAATTCCGCCTTTCCAATCAACACCTGTTCCCAAAACAGAAAAGTAAACCAAATCATCATTTTGCTGATCATATTCCCGAACTCTTCCAACGTTGGGGCCCAGCACAAGCCTCAGCCACATGGGGTTATGAGCGCTTGATTGGAGTATTTGCAAAGATGCCAACAAATAACAAGATATGTACGTCAATTAATAAGATCAATATATTCACATTGATGAAACACCTGAACTGAATAAGACTAACTTTTTGCAACTCTGAATAGATGATATAGATAAAACCTTACTTCAACATATCTGTCGATGTTCCAACCTTTCCGTTCTCCTGAAATCCCCATCTGTGCCATGTGAAATAAAAAATCTTTTCGAATCACAGCCACCTGCCGTGTTCAATCACCATAAATATAACAAGCCATCCCGCCATGACCAACAAAATTATGCTTGCCTGGTTGAGTACTTACAGAATTTTCATTCCACAAGGGAAGTAGTTGATTGGATCAGCTTAGACACTACCATGCAATCCACAAGTCCTCCCACTTCAAGGATTGTCTCACCTTGGTATTTTCCAGTTTCAAACATTAATATTGGGAACAATATATTTTCAACTGAATCCAAAAATATCAGCAACAGTGTGATATGTTTTCTGAGGGGCAACTCACGACAATTTGGTATTATTGATAGCATTTTCAAAGTCTCTGAGCCATCTAGCATACTGAATAATAACTTTCTGATTTTAAAAACTTTGAAGATTGATGTGAATTTCCTACCAGATTGGCCGTATCTCAATATTTATAAAGCTGTTGGTTTTGATGATGGACACTTGATTATATCAGAAGAAGAAATAGAAGGTAACTGTGGATTGTATGATAACAAAGCTCTGTCATGTGGACTGCTTGTAATGATAAAGCCGTTATTTCATGATATTTAGTCTACAAAAATGCAAATCTCTCAGATTCATTAGCAATTTTGCTAGTGAAATAATTGCCTCAAAATTTAGTGACAGAGACATG
This sequence comes from Austropuccinia psidii, assembly GCA_023105745.1. Classification (NCBI taxonomy): domain Eukaryota; kingdom Fungi; phylum Basidiomycota; class Pucciniomycetes; order Pucciniales; family Sphaerophragmiaceae; genus Austropuccinia; species Austropuccinia psidii. The sequence goes on from JALGQZ010000014.1 coordinate 4,267,397, forward strand.
CCATTGTGACAAGCAAAGCCCATTATTTCACATTGCCACAAAGAACTTACTATTTTGACATTGGGTACAGTGTGAATAAGCCAAGTCCAATGATCAAATGACCCACACACTCACCTTTCATAGCATCCAAAATTTCTAACTGCGCCATCATCATGTTGGAAGCGGAATCGGCTTTTGTGTACCCACACCCGCATGTGCACCCGCACGCGCCAATGCACACGCCCACGCACCCGCACACGCCAATGCACACGCAAACCCACCCGCACACGCCAATGCACACGCAAACCCACCCGCACACGCCAATGCACACGCCCACCCACCCGCACACGCCAATGCACACGCAAACGCGCCCGCACACGCCAATGCACACACAAACGCGCCCACACACGCCAATGCACACGCAAACGCGCCCGCACACGCCAATGCACACGCACACTTCATGGATGACCTGGTGAAGTCAAACCCCCCGCCTACATCAAAACTGGCTGAAGGACATCTTTGATGTGTGTGTGTGCAAACAGGCGGGTCTGGTGTAATTTTTACCAATCATCGGACGGTTGTGGGATGATCAGGTGGTGAGGAATCTGAGTTGAAGGCACAGGGGAACCAATATTATTGGATGTCACAGGATTTGGTGTAAGACCAGAGTGTGACATGTGCTTGACGTTTGCTTGACGTGAGCTCGACTTTTATCCTGCTTGACGTTTGCTTGACGTGAAGTCAATCGCCGACGATTGACACGAGATTCGCCCCGGTGTGTCACTTCTTCATTTTTAATCAAGAGTCTACCGAAATTACACCTTAGCTACTTGTTATTTTAGTTTCCTCTAATTTTTTTACTTGGCTGTTAGTCTCATTGGTAAAAACTTCCTCAACTTGATTTATTCAAACCTTCATCTTGACAGCGTTAGCCATATCTTTCATGATGGTTGATCTCCAGAGGTGCTTATCAATGTTTTCATTTCTTCTATCACCTCCTGTTTGGAACGTTTGTGCGTTTTTGTTTGCCATTCCTCATACCGGGAGAAAGAGTACAGTCAAGGGGCGGGTTTAAAGGGGAAGGAAGTCTTGAAGATTTTGCTATCTTGGAGAGGCCTCCAGGTAATTGCTGATGAAAAGAAGTAGCCAAGCTCGAATTATTCAGCATGGCATTTAGAGGGGCCACTAGCCATCGGAATTAATCTAAATCTGAAGTCAACACAACAACAAGCAAAGCCTTATGTTTATTGAGGCGTTATTTGGGCTTGTTGCTGGCGCCAATCGATCCATTCAGTGAATTTAGGCATGGGCTATACCCATTACATATCATATCACTATCAGGCTCAGTTGGCGATTGATGCTTGACTGTTGAAATGAGCGCTAGAGCACTACAACCCTCATTATGGGCAGGCACGGGCAATGCTCCATCCATATACTGTACATCGATCCAAGTGCTTGTGCCCTGGTATGGAAGCAATCACAGTTGAGGACAAATCGGACTTGAGCCTCTGTGCACCCTGCTCTCACCCAGACGTGCAGTCCGCGCAAACATGCGCAAAAGCTGGTATATATCTCCAACTGGACATGGCGAACTATGGACTGCTAAAATAAAGGGGGAACCTTGTGCTACTTCGGCCTGAGGTACTTTCAAAATCTAGGTGAGCGGGCTGAATGCACTGTTCATTCGAGTGGGGTGAGCATATCCACACTGTCTCATCGCCAAAGACACCTTCAACGGACAACTAGCTCTGGTGCTTTAACCTTTAGTGACGAAGTTTTGGACCAAATAGGGACCTCGTGTACTGAGCCTCTTGGGTAAGCTTGATGGCATTCTTTCCCTTGTCTCGGACTCTATTACACTGTTCTTGCCAGGGTCGTATAGCTCTTTTCCTGAAGCTTTGTTTTCTGTTGACAGTCAATGATGCCTTTGCCCCCAGCTGAGCTTAGCTTTCTAACGGAAAGAATGCTGCGATGAGGTCTCCGTCATAAGTGACAACCGCCTCGAATATTCTCACTTAAAAGATCGTGATGGCTGAATTTTGTCGATAACATTTCAGGAAAGTATCACTATAAGATATCATCTTTGTGAATGCCCAAGAACCTACCAAATGGCGCGTACCCTCAGGCGACACAAGCAGCTATTGCATGGGTCACCTGAGTAATACGTTGCGTTTGACTTCTGAGTTCCGTCAACGATAGATAGCATAGGGGTGGGCCAATCTTAACGAGGCATAACTGTAGCCGAAGATGCTGGAGTTGTCCGGTTATATATCTAAGGCGTGACTCACAAATATTTTGCGCATCATCTCCATGCAGAACAATGCTTTCGCGATGCACCGGTTATATTAAGCAATGGAGTTATCCTGGGCTGAAGGCAGTATGTCCTGTAGAAGCAGAGGGTGCTTTCCTCCTGGTCCATTACGGTGTTTGGTCCAAGGCCGTTGGCATGGCCAAATCGTTGATAATGCAGTGACAGTGAGTCAGAGTTAGCCATCAGCATCATTACTGTATGGCAGATTTTGTTCGCTTCAAAATCTTTCCCAGCGGAAAAACAAGCAACCCGATACTATCAGACACTTGTTCGCCCAAGTGGACGATATATCAGGGTCATTCTCTGTTTCCTTTCAAGCTCATCTTGCCTCACATTACAAGCTTCCCCCTCACATGCCTGATGCGGCCTTATCCAAGCAGCTTGTTGGGCTTGGCTTGCCTGTGCCAGAACATATTCCCCATGCCATTTCGGTTTCCTTGCCGCTCTGGACGGACGCCGTTGATCATGAACTTGGCTTAGACCGGGTCCTCAACGCACTTCAAGCTGGTTATCCACGTTTTTTCATCCATCATGATATTCGCAGGGTAATGCTCCTTGTTTACATCACCTAATCTGTACCTTCCTAAGTTGAGCCTGTGAAATCTTTTTAACCATTAGCTGGCCGAAGTTTGTCAAGCAGCTCATGCCCTGACGTCAAGTGAAAGATGCATGCTTTTTCCTTCACAAAAGGCCGCCAATCTCTGTAGAAACTTCGTAGCTGATCAGGCTTTGAAGCAACTAGGCTGCCAACTCGGTGTTGAGAATCAGTGTCGTATGGTCACATTCGACGTATTTTCCTCCCAACAGTCCACTGCATTCGTCGGTCAGACAGACTGTCGGCTACGAGTCTTTGTGCTCTTTGTGCCTGATGATAGGATTTTCCAAATTGCTCATACTTTTTGGCAGCACACCGGACTTGGTATCTCGTCCCGTTTTGCTAACCGTTGTTTACGACTATTAGGATCTGATTCTGCTTCCAAGGCTAATCCAATTCTCACAATTGTCAGCCAACTTCCCTCTCCACATATTTCCCCTCGAACTGGCCCATGTCGGTACATTTTCAAGCCGTCTTCGCAAATTTCATCTACAATCATTAACCCTACCCCAATTACTCCAGAAGACGAAAGCGCTACATCATATGACCAAGAGAGGTACGGTCCTAACTTATCAGTGCAGTTTTCCTGTGCTGCTAAGCTTTCACTCCGCTGTCGAATCGTTGATATCTTGCAAGAAACAGCCACAACTGCCAATACTAGCTTTTCTGAAACAAATCTTAAACACTCCATACGTGGTACTGGGAAACTGACGGAAGATAATGTTTACCTCTATCCTTCCGGAATGAGCTCAATATTTTTTGCTCATCAAATCGCAATGACTGTTCATTCTCAAATCCAGCCTAATAAGCCAATGGGAAAAAGCATTTGTTTTGGATTTCCCTACACCGACACTCTCAAAATCATCGAGAAGTGGGGCCCCGGGGCCCATTTCTTTGGTCACGGGGAAACTGAGGATCTCCAAAGCTTGGAACAGCTACTTGAGCACAACGACTTGATTGGAGATCCAAAAATTGTCGCCTTGTTCTGCGAATTTCCTTCAAACCCGCTCCTAAAATCTCCAGATCTGATTCGGATTCGTAATTTGGCTGACCGCTATGGGTTTTTGGTAATAATTGATGTGACAATCGGAAATTTTTGGAATGTAGAGGTGCTGCCGTTCACAGACATATTGGTTTGCTCGTTGACTAAAATCTTCAGCGGCGAGGGAAATGTGATGGGCGGTAGGTAAGCGGGTCTCTTTTTATTCCACCTGATCCTTACATCTTTACATATCATGATCACTACTGACAAGTCATGTGAATGCTCAAGTTTGATTGTAAATCCGAAGTCCAAATTCTTTGATTTAAGTAAAGCCATTCTAGATGGAGATGGATCATATAAGGAGGGTATTTATGAAGATGTTTACTTTGGCGAAGATGCAATTTGCATGGAACGAAATTCGCGTGATTTTCTATCGCGAGTAGAGAAAATTAATCAAAATACGATGAAATTGTGCAAGTACTTGCGTGAGCTCAAAGCTTCTGATCCTCACCAGCTTATTATCGATATTAACTACCCACGCTTCACTACGCCTGAGAATTATGAGGCTTGTCGCCGAAAGCCTGGAGGTGGATATGGTGGTCTGTTTAGTATTACTTTTGCCTCTCCCAAAGCAGCCCACACCTTTTATGACAGCTTAGAAACCTATAAAGGTCCTTCATTAGGGACTAATTTCACGCTTGCTTCTCCATATGTTATTTTGGCTCACTTCAAGCGACTTGAATGGGCTGCGAAGTATGGTGTTGATGCTAATTTGATTAGGGTTAGTGTAGGTCTTGAAGATGAGGAAACTCTATTGCAAACGTTCAAGCTCGCTTTGGATCAAGCTATGCTAGCTTCAAAAATGTAAATGTCGATTTTCAGGCTTGTTTCAATATTGCAGATTCATTATATTTTTTCAACTCCGTTGGCTGTGAATTTATTTGAATCCTTAGTTCGAATAAAATCCTCTGAAAATCATTAAATCAAAAGTTATTTTGTTATGATCATTAAGTATCAACTTTTACTGTCGATCTTAATGATCTTATTTTGTTAACTCAACTATACTGCTCTGTATTCCCATAACTGGTAACTTTCTATCCCGTAGCAGCTAGGATTTTTTGCTAGTTTGTAACATTAAAATACATGAGTTTTTCTTCCTTGTTTTCATTAAGTTAAATTTTTTTCTCTTTGATTTCCCTAAACTTTCTCACTAAAGAATATCTTGATCTTTACTGTCTTATTCTCCTTGCTATCCTATGTCATCTTTTCCTACTACGTTTTTCCACTTCAACTTAGCCTGCGCCGCTTAAAAAAGCCTTGATGAAGATATATTGCATGGAAGTTGATGAGGTGGTACCATAAAAGAAGAATCAGAATAATGTAGTTTTAGCCTTATATTGAGCAATCTTGACAAATTTTCATTTTGAATTGGTTTCTTCTTTTGTATTACTAAATTAGCTGTCTAAGAATCTGAAAAAACAATAAAGTGATCCTTTGGATGTATATGAATAAAAGATTGATTAAGAAAACTTAATAAACTCATGATAAATGAATAAGAAATCATAATCAAACAAATATATGTTTAACTTGGGGTTGTTTTCTCACCTTTTTGTTTCAAAATATTTATTTTTGTATTATAAAATTCAGATTTTAACTCATATTTTAAGATATTATAAATTTAAATCAAAGTAATCCCTAAAATAATAACAGTTTAATATTAAGATAAAATAAAAAAAGTCATTAGTTTGAAATTTATAATTTGAAATGTTGAAATAAAATCTCAGAGAAAAAAAGGAAAAGTAAAAGATATAAATTTTGCATTTTATACTAGAATAGTTTTGAATAAAATAAGTAGATTGTATCCTGTAATTTACCTTGAAGGAGTAAGACAAAACATCTTGTGAGCCTGAAAGCATGAAAAGTATTACTTGCTACACAAGCTCCAATCACTTTCTCTAAATCCTCTTTGAATTATTTAAATTTTTTTATTGAAACTTAATCTTACTTTTTTTCTTCTATTTTTGTTTCCAAGTCACTCATTTAAGATTTGTTGTTGTATCAATCTTGTTACAAAGTCACAGCTTTAAGACTTTCAGTTATAAAAACTTTATTTCTATAACACCATTTTTGTTGATATAGTAACTTTGCTTCTATAACATCAGTATAGATTTTTTGTTATATATCTTGTTACTATAACAATTCCTTTTATTCTAAAAAACTGTATCAGCTTATTTGTGTTTTATTTTTATTTTGTACCTACAGCATTTAAAGAGGAACATTCTCCTTGAAAATGATTCCTAAGAGCTCTTCCAAATATATTTTTTTACAAATAGATTCATAACAATTTTGTTATTAGATCTCTCAAAAATAAGTAATAAAAATTACTTTCAGTATTTTTCATATTGGTGAAGCTCATTCCACCAATTAAATACCTCTTTTTATATAGTTATGTCTCTATTAAACAAACATAATAGTATTCCACTGCCATTTTTAGTTTATGAAAATTGCTAATAATTTGACTGGAAGCCATGTTAGAGGCCCCAGGCCAACACATCTAAAGAAATAGTTTTTGGGTGAGGAGTGTAAAAGGGAAAAATATAAATAAAAAAATAAAGGAGAGTAAATATAAAATTTGAAGTGGAAGGTCAAATACAATTTTAAAGGCTAAATTTATATTCTAAAGCAATAATTTTAGTTATGCAAGAGTAGTTACAATTGAACAATCTTTGGTCACTTTGTTTATAACATGTATGTATTACCAAACCCCAGTAGCAGTAGAACTTGTTAACAACAGATTATCTAATAAGTGGATAAATTATAAGTATAAATACATAGCCTATGAAAAAAATAAGTTTTTTAAATACATACAACAGTAAACAAAATTCAAATAGCATTAAATTATTGACTTTTAGGCAGAAGTCTGTTTCGACAATACTAATACAGCCCTATAGACTGTTTTGTTAATAGTCTGATTAGTTAGTTGGGATGGTGAGATAGTTATTTACCTTCACTTGATAATTATCTAGCTTATTCCGCTCTTTTTGGTTAAATAATAATACCTCTAGGATAGTTTTTCTAAGAATAAAGTTGTATGATTATATGTAAATTTATTTTGATTTTATTTAATAGCAATGGTTTTCTTTCTGTACTGACTGACTAACTGTTACTCTTATAGCCAACTTTATGACCACTGGTGAGCAGATATGCAAGTGTTAAAGTAAGAAAATGAAGAAAAAAAATTGAAACTAAAAAAATAAAGAATATTTTTTAGCATAAGTAAGGATTGAGAAATGTGATGTTTCAATACTGAGGAATCCACAGCACCTGTGTGTGCTGTGCATGTTGAAAAATAGTTATTTCTCCTTGAAATTGGCATGATTGGTTAGCTTTAACATTCTTTTTGCTTTTATTACCTTGATGAAACCTAGCGGTTTTGTTAGTGTGTTGGCAATAATCTGATTTGTTCCTACCTGCTTGATTGTCATTAGTTGTTTCTTTCTTAGCTGAGTTACATATTGAAACCCAATTTCAATGTTTTTTCAATTAGGGTTGAGTTGTGCCTCCTTGCCAATGATTATGCCACCTGTGTTATCATTCCAAATCTGAGGTGTGCAGTGGTCAATCCCCATATCAAGTAATAGGTTGGACTTCCATATTGGTTGTTTGGTTACCTTATTGATAGCTAAAAATTCTTCTTCTGTTGTTTATTGAGGAAAAATTGGTTGTTTCTATGTTTACTAGGCTATAGGATTGCCGTACAACATAACCACAATACTTGACATGGACTATTTTGTGATCAGAGACATACCATAATCAGCATTGGCCCAGCCAATAAGTGTACTTCCTTCACTGTTGCTTTGCTTAGAAAAATGTAAACCAGTATCAGTACACCCTTTTAAGTTCCTCAATTAATGTTTCACTAGCTACTAGTGTATTGTGGTAGGGTTGCTAGCATGTTGAGATACTACATGTGTTGTAAAATTTATTTGGATTCTGGTATGTAGTGAGAGATGGTTCACCATTCCCATTTCTTTCTTAATTGTCTTTTTATTAAACTTCTCAGAAGATTGAGCCAGCTAATATTGGATTTTTTGAGTTGATGGTGTTTTGACACTGTTTGAATCCACCATTTGAAATACTTCAAGCACTTTATTTCGGAAATTTCCTTTAGTTATGAATACTGAGCCATTGGTTTTCCATACTAGATTGTAGCCTAAGTGTTGAGAAGGTTTTTCTTTGATCTTGATGGATTAGTGACTTTTTGATTAAGAAAAGAAAGAAAGTCTTTCCCTTTTTGAATTACCTACCCTAAAGCCATCATCCACATGTATGTATACAAACATAGACTTGGTGATGTTCCAGAAAAGGCCCTCATCTGTATGTGAGTAGTGAAAACTGCAGTCATTTAGTGTTTTGAACTGGTGGGCTTTCCAATGTTGTGGGTCTCTTTTGGTACCCTAAAGAAATTTTTTCAGCTTCCAAACCCAATTGTCCTTTCCACCTTGTTCAAAGTTTGCAACTTGTGACAAATAAATGGGAGAATCCATTACACCATAGAGGAATGCTGTTTTGAAATTAAATTGAGATGCATGAAGGCTTTTATTGACAGAAAAGGATAGAAGAATTTTGAAAGATTTGTTTTGACCAGCTGCAGAATAGGTGTTATAGTAATTCACCAGATGATCTTGATGATTACCGAAAAATACTTATAGATCTTTGTATTGTATTGTATGACCAAACTCATTTTTCTTCTTTAAGGGAAGCCACATACCTTTTAGGATATTTTTACCTGGCTTTCATGGTACCAATTCCCCTGTGATTTTTGAAGTCAGTGAGTCAAATGCAGCTTTCATGGCTTTAAACCACTCATCCTTTTCATCAAAGTCTTTTGAAGCATATTTCACTTTTACTACTTCAGCCATATTTATTGTTTCCTTTTCTTTAGTACTGTAGATCCAGTTGGCATTCATAGATGATTCATTATCATTCTGGTTAGTTCTCCTTTTTTTATGAGCTAATATCTTTTATTATTCTTCTTGAATTTTCCTTTCGAGAAAAATCATATTGTGGTATGTAGTAATACCCCTGTTTTGTTGTTTGAGTCTGTGTTTTAACCAACTCTGATGGCTGGTGGGACAGAGGCAGGAGGCTTGGTTTGTTTATTTGGTTCCATTTCAGGTGTTTATTTCACTGAAGGGTGTAATAGAGTTTGAGACTTGGAGGGAAGAGTTATTTTCTTAACTGTACACTTATTACTGCAACAATGGATAGGTAGTAATTTGATTGGCTTCTTTAGTGTACTAGTGGAATTGTACTTGAGTTTCATTGTGAAGGGGGTGTAATAATGGCTTATTACAACTCTGCATGAATTTGTTGCAAGGAATTTTGAAGTGTTGGAGTAGTTCTCAAAGCCTAGGAATAGTAATTTTTTAGAATAAGGTTTAATTTTTGAGGATTTTAAATGGCTAACTTGGACTTTTATCCCAAAGGGTACAATACTGTTGAGTGACCTAACAGGTCCTATGACTCTGTCAGAGAATTTATGTATGTAGAGTGGATCTTGCCATTTTAAAGCCCTATAAGGTATTGAATTGATTTTATTGGAGTATCTTGCAGATTCATCCCATAAGCTAGGAAGAACAGTGAATTGAGCCATAATAAAATGTATTTTTAGTATTAGGGCTTGATTGAAATGTTTGGCTATACCATTTGTTTGGGGAGAATTAGAGGGACCACATTCAAGAATGAGACCCATCATTTCACATGTATTAAAGAAGTTTGAAAATGGTAATTTGCCACCACAATCACTGTGTATATAGACCAGATCTTATTGAAAATTTTTTCTTATTTCAGTAAAGTAAGTTGATTTTTTGATTTGGATTGAGAGTTTTGTTTCAGAATATAGATACAATGATAGCTTAAGAAATCATCTATGATGGCAAGTGAATATTTCACGCAGCTTTTTTCTGTTGGGAATATTTTGAGAATTTCTGTGTGCAGTTTGCAAAAGGTATATTAGCTTATTATATAGGATTGGTGTGTGGTGATCTTTTTAGCTTTCATTGAATACATATCCCACCTGTTTTTGATTTATTAATTTTGAAGGAGTCTAGGTTATTCAATTGAAGAAATATTTTTAAATAGAGATTGAATGGGTGAGCTAACATTAGATGCCAGTCCGTCTTTCTGTTAGTTTTTTAAATTTGTGTTGAGAAAACTTTATTGAAAAAATAATGATCTAAGTGGTCATGATTGTAGTGTATAAATTCCCCTTACGTTGAAAAATCTTGACAATATTATTCGCTGATCAAACAATAATCACTTTATTCTTGCTATAGCTTCTGAGTCCATGGTCTTCCGGCTGTAACTGAGAAATGAGATTTGACTTCCCATCTGGACAGTAGTATGCCAGGAATAGTATGGTTCTACCAAAATTAAGCTTCCCAACTTGAGTAACACTAAATGTACCTGATAATGTATTCATTTTTCTTTTGATAGTTTTGGAGTCCAGAAGTAGCTTTATGTTTCTGACCGTAGACCTAGAAGCACCTGAGTCATGAATCATAGACAAGTTATCCTTCACGGTATCTAAACGTACCGTCAGTAACTCGTTTCCGAGATCTCTGTCTAAGTAGAAACCTTGTTTTCAATCAACATCATCTGAATTTTCAGATTCAGATGATGATAAATAGTTGACCTGATCTATCAAACAGTTGTTCTTTTTTCACTTGAGTTCAGATTAGCTTTTTATTGATTATGTATTTGATTTTCTTTTCAAGATATTGATCTTGAGATAATTTAGTAGGAATTTCTGAGTGTATGGATGAGGAACCAAGTTGGTTAAACTGATGAGATGACTTAGGTTTAGGTTTTTTATTCTTGCTAAGAGGGTTAGGCTGAAGTTTATTTAGAGATGTTTTGTTGTTGCTATTGGTATGTCTATTGTCTTCAATCAAAGGTCTGTTGCTTCTTTTTTCAAAATGAATGGTTCTGCGTTGTAAAGTTTCTGTACAAGGATGGTTAAATTATGATTATGTGACACAATTTTGAGAAGAACAGCGTCAGAGGAGCGTTTTGGCAAACCTCTTTGGTAAGTGTTTCCTAGGGTATAGGTGAGAAATTTGGAGTATGCAGTATTGAATTGAAATAGATCCTATCTTAGTTATTCAGTCGGGTCTTAAGTGAAATCGAGAAAGTTCTGAAGTTGATCACACATATAAGAAACTGAGCTATTTCTGAAAGCAGAGGATAGAGCTTCAAGTGAATCAATGAATACTTTATTTTGAGACAAGATGGACTGCAACTTGACTGATTTGAATTTTTAGAGAATTGACATAGCAAGTGTGTTCTTTTCTTCCGATTCTCTTTCAGTTTTGTTATTTTCATAACAATTTAAATCAAATAGTGACTGATATCCTTGTAAAGTAAGCACATGGTTTAGCTGCTTACGCCAATTGGAACAGTTATATCTACTGACTACTTGAAGCTTCAATTTACTTCAGAGTCCATTGTATGAGTATTGATTGTCAGGCTTCCTGGTAGCTATAGTAGGGAAGATATATACCTGGTGATGCCATATTTTAGTAAAAGACCTTTGAATAATATCGAGTGTTCTGAATCTAGGTTTTTATTTTTTTTAAGTGCCGGCTCAATTTCTACCATGTATTTATGAATAAGTAGTTATGATAAAACAATCTTTTGTAAATTTGTTTATAACCAGTATTTATTACCAAAAGCCCAGTAGAAGTAGAACTTGTTAACAACAGATAATCTGATAAAGTTGATAAATGATAAGTATAAAGACATAGCCTATGAGCAAATAAGTCTTTCAAATACCTATAACAGTAACCGTAATTTAAATAGGATTATATTATTGACTTTAAGGCAGAAGTCTGTTTTGACAATACTGATGCAGGCCTATATATAGTTGTGTTAATATTCTTATTAGTTAGTTTGGATAGTCAGATAGTTATTTATCTCCACTTGATAGTTATCCAGCTGATTCTTCTCCTTTTATTCAACTAATAATAAATCTATGATAATTCTCCTACTAATATGGCTGTATGTTTATATTTTAATTTATTTTAATTTTATTCAATAGATGTAGTTTTCTTTTTGTACTGAAAACTAACTTTCATTCTTATATCCATCTATATAGTCATTTGTGAGTTTACACGCGAGTGTTAAAGTAAGAAAATAAGGGAAAAATAGAAACTAAAAAAATGAAGAAATTTATTTTGTTTGCAAGTAAGGATTAAGAAATATGAGGTGTAAATACTGAGAAATATGCATTACCTGCATGTTCTGTGCAGGTTGACCAATAGTGATTATGTCATACATTACTTACATAATTATTACATTTTGTCCGTCACATCAATAATGAATGAAAATCAAACCCTTTTAGTTCACCTGAGATGTATCTTGCTTATCGTGTGAATTAAGAACAAATCACACAACTAATGGTTCAAAATTATTGGCTTTAAGAGTTACACTGAGACTTTTTGAGCCACATATATTCACACTGAAATCACTTTCAAATGATTAATTTGATTATTTTGGTGAATTATTTGGGGGTGATCCTACTATTTTGAGACAATTAAGAGGTTCTTGAAACCTCATGTCATTTCATACCATTACATTTAATAATAATTAATATTTGGTACTTATCTTATATTTTGTAGACAAGAAGGGTAAATAACAGTGAATGGAGAATGATAGATCACAAAATGTATACTTGAGAAGTAAAATTGAACACAGTTTTAATCTACCAGATTTACCTCACTGCACTATCCAACATTTTGTTGTGATGAATATTATTCTTGGTTTGATAACCATTAATCTTATAGTTTTTATCTCAATCATTGATCTCATTAGAAATTGGAATCACTTTGTGGTACAGAAAAGTGATATTAACTTGTGCTATTTGTAATAGTGTGACACAGTCAAACCATTCATACTATAATTAAGTTTTCTAGACTTGTGAAGAATAGATTTTATAAATCTACTGTGAGCACATTTCATAATACTCATTAGCTTCTGAGATTTATTAACTATCCAAATATTAAATATATTAATGAGCTCACAGATTATAAAAGAACATTTTCTAATATTACTAATTTTCTTCACATATTTTATATTCAAAAAACATAAGGGTAATAATTTGAATTGAATTTTGAATAAAAAATGGTTTCTTTTTACCTATTCTGATAGTTTTTGACAACTTTCTCCCCTTCTCAAAACTAAATGGAGAAAGGTTCAACCTTATGCAGACATCTATGGCCATGAAGATTTAATAAACTTTTAAATCAAGGTCTTAATGAAATCCAGAATCTCATACACACTCAAAAGAAAAAAACTTCTCAACAAGTAAAGGGTGCCATAATAGACTATTTCAGATCTTGATTTACCTATTGTAGATATCTGAATCAGAACATGAGAATTTACTTGGTACCACTATTTATTGATTTTCTCTTATTGAAGCCTAGCTTTATGGAAGCCTTACTTAAAGATCAAGGTATAAAAACCTGTGAAGTTTTTTCAAAGTCAATTATGGCATGGAAATTCACTTTATTTTATATGCAGTAATCAGAAAAATAAAGAGCTTGGAGGTTTTTTATCTCTTTTATTGTAAGCTATGTTTTTATGGGGATTTAACTCCTCATTTGTTCCAGGAAACCTTCCTTTTCTATTGATTGAAGTACACCTAATATATCTCAGTAATGTTTCCATAGCTTGTCACAGGGGCTCTTGGGGATAACAAGAGTGACCTGGCACTAAGTAATCAAGAGCTCACTTGGAGGGCTCCAAAAGAATAAAAAAAAGTTGAAGAATATATTTCCCTAAAGAAGAACAAGAGAAAGTATAAAATATGCATGAGATAAGAAAGGCAGCCAAAGGCCAAAGAGCCAACCAAATGAATCCTCAACTCACTTTTTCAACATGCCAGAAAGAACAATGGAATAAGTAAAGGATATGACCACCAATATCCACTGAAAGGAAAAGAAGAAGGTGAAAATGATTTACTTATGAATATAATTATTTACTTTCAAAAAATAAAAAGAAAGCAACAATAAAAATCAATCCAATAGATTAATTAACTAGTTAATAAGTCCCTCAGGGGTGGAAAGGTGGCCAGTATATGTGAAATTTTAAAAAACTGATCCTGGAGGGTTGAGCGCTCAACGGTATTAACGGTTTTGAGAAAATACAGCCTGGCCATCTTGAGAAGTGAACTGTGTGTATTGAATTCCCATGGTTGATAATTAATTGACCCAAAAGGGTAAATGGCATACAGGTTTCTTGATTACAGCCTGTATGGATCAATTGAGTTGTCCAAAGAATGATGGAGCTTCTGATGCCTTTAAAAATGATTTTAGAAGTAACAACCTCTTGCAATTACCCTTAAAGAATCCTTGTACTGACTAATACCCAAAGGGACAGGAATTTTTTTCCTCAAATGGTCTTCTGAGTGTCCCGATAAATCACAAGGTTGAGTATTTTGAAGGCTTCCTTTGAATTTGGTTGATGAACTTGTAACTTGATTTAAGACAAAGAATTGAGTCTTGAAATTTTCACCATTTAATTGATGAGGAAAAATGGGGCATAATGGTATATGATACCATATAGGCCCCATCCAAGATTCCTGAAGTCCTGGGTCTAACATTGGGTAAGACCTTCCCTTTCCTTGAGGGGAGATTCCTCAGAAGGATTGATGGTGTCCTGTGAGCCTGTGAGGTATATATGACCTACCCATAATGCTACAAATAACTTTATATACAATTGATTCAGGCTTGAACAGACTTTTCAATTGAATTTAAACTGAGAAATAACAAAAAATAAGTATAAATTTTCTTTGTAAACAAAGCTTTAATTATTATTTCATCTTTGGATTCTACACCAAAAATAACCTAGGGTACACCCACAGGGTGTTATACCCAAAATGCTTATTTCTTATGTTATCAGAAGATTTGAGAATCTCGCAGTACAATTTCAGCTTTTTTTAACATTTTTTAAAAATTGATAAATTCAAGCTGAAATAAGGTTAAATGTAAATTTGCATAAGGTTTATGCAAACATACTGAAACTTTAGTTAAAATTAAGGTGTTGTTTATATTTACTGAATTGGCTAAGGATTTTCCATACAGCATGTAAATCCTGTGTGGGATCAATTCAAAAGGTTTTAAGGCCATAGTATGGCTTTAAATAAATAAAAGGGCCAAATCCACGCAAAAAGGTGGGACAAAGGAAAAAGACCAAACAGAGATGGGGTACCCGACTTTTTAGATCTGCAAGGATTCAATTAAGGTTGTCCACCTGTATTGAAGTATTTTCAACTTTATTGAAACTTTAATATTAGACTTTGAGCCAACCTTAAATTTTAAACTGTTTTATCCCAATTTGGACCGAAATTTCAAGCTGCCAAAGGGTAAATCCCAATATTCAAGCTTGAAATCAAGGTTTTATAAGCTTAAAACTTTAAAGCTAAAAGCATTAAAACCTTATCAAAAGTTAAGGTTTGGTGTGTATTGCTATTTTATGTAAAAAAATAGTAATAACTTCAAAAATTCATTAACAATACAATTCTGGATGTATTTTCATGAAGGCTTCACACATCTTATGATTTAATGTTATCTGTGTATAATTTAAATTTTAAGTATCTTTTATAAACAGGTTTTATTGGTAATTAGCCTTGAAATTTACTCTTTTAATTATAGTTAAAGAAAATTAAGATTTCTTTAGAAATTAATTAAGCATTGAGTTTAAGATACTTTTGCTTGTAACTCTATTTTCAAGTTGTTCATGTGATTAACTTTAATATAAATAAGCTTATCTTATATCAAAACTTAAAATAATCAATGAAAATGAGGATTAGACTTACTTGGATTTAAGAATAACACTGGTAACTTTAAGTTGTAATTGAAAATAAGTAACCTGCAGTTAAGAACCTTATTTTTAAGCATAGTTTTTCATTTTTAACCTGAGAATTCCCTCTATATCAATTATTAATCATGATATCTTCTCTGCAGACATAAAAAGAGTCAATTCAGCACTGTTTGTGTCCATCATTCATTATCAATCCAATTATATTAGACATTTAAAACAGGTTAAGTGTTATTACATATAAAAATATTATTATTAGAGTAATTCTTAAGTTATTTTATTTTTTATTAATCTTAAAATTAAAGAATTGAAATCATAGAATGCAATTATTGTTGTAATAACCAATAATATATTTTATTTTATAAAATTATCATGTTAAATATCTTTTAAAATTTACAAATTCCTCTTAAAAACTCTTTAAATCATTTTTTAATTATCAAAAGTTTTTATCTTTAAAATATTAATTTTTTGGCATATTTTTAACTTATAATAATTATTTTTATATAATTACTGTTGTATTTAACTTGTTGTATTGAATATATACTATGAGTAAGTTTTTCTCTGAAGTTCTATGTTTTTTTTCTATATTTGGTTTTTTCATATAGAGTTTTTCTATAAGAATTCTTTCTGCACATTGTGTGTGATAATCCTTTTATAAATAATATTTATATTCTTTATAAGTGGTTAAATATTAATATTCTCCACATGTAATTGTCTTATTACAAGCTTTACACTTCTTATTGTTATAACTGTCAGTGACTATAACAATGATAGAATAATTATAATTTATTTTAGCTATTAAGATCTTTCTTATTATTAAATTATATAATAATAATTGAATTTCTTTTTTTATATAGTTATTTTCAATAATTATATATATTTGTGGTTGTAATATTTTATTTTATTATATTTTTCTACTGAGGAAAGTCGTAGTACTCATGATCTTGTTAATATTATCAAGTGTTTTATGGACAAACCTTACATTTGGGGGCCTGGTAATGATTTTAACCAATTTTTGGGACATAAATCATATTCTAGACCTTAATTTACTCTTTTTTGACATATAATTGCCATATTTACTTTGATTCTGGCTTCTTTGGGACTTATCCCTCATAAATAATGTTTAGAATATTAATAAATTTATTTTTTCTTAAGAATATTGTTTGAAAAAATATACTATCGAGTGATTTGAAATAAATTTTTCTTTTCTAACTAGTGGATTTTTCACATCACAGACTTGAAATTTATTCTTTGAGTTATTCTAGTATAAAATGAATAATAATACAATTTTGATTAATAACTTATTAATTGCATAATTATCATTTCTTTAGAGAAAAGATAAAATAAAATAAAAAATTAAAAAAAAGTCAAAAATATTTATTTAAAAACATTTTTCTTTATTCTTTGGACATTTTTCTTTATTTTTGGCATAATTTGCCATAAATTACACTAAAACACCTTTATCCAACAAGTTGAGTTTATAAGTTATTTTTATTGTTTAATGAAATAACTTATATTTTTGGTTTTTTCTCTAGTGTCATCCACCAGAGAAAGCTCTTTAGACTCTGAGGTCTCAGAGTCTAGTATTGTAATTCAAACCACCCCAGCACCAAGAGGTTTAATTACCAAAGAACCCTTTAAAGGTCCAGCAGGTGAATTCAATCAATTTCTTAGTCCATTTATCTTTAAATTGATTTGAAATTACTCCTACTACAAGTGGAAGTAACCACTCCATCCAATCAAATGGATCTGGACCAGGACATTCCAGTCATGAATCCAAAGGGCAAGATTGTCAGCCCAGAGGAGAGGCACAAATGGAAGATTCCAGAACTTCCACCAGTCCTCAAAGGTGAGCCAGCACCTTTGACACTCTTATTGAGTCCAGAAGCTGACATAACTGCTATTCCTGTTGTCACACCTGAATCATTTCAAACAGGAAACAATACAAATATACCAGTCTCAATACAAGAACTGATTTATGGCATCAAAGTAGCAGGAGTGGGAACTTCTTCCAATTCTTTGGATAGGCAAAATGAGCTCATATCTTCAAGCAAAGAAGTTCATGGCCCCAGAAAAGACAGAGGATCTTCTGAAGGGTTGGATATCCATGTCTTGCAAAGGACAAGTCCAAAAGATAAAAGCTTGGTTGAAAAACCAAAGCATGTTGTCAGAGGACCAGAGGAAGAATTTGGCCCAAGGAAAGGAAAACAGCCCAGTGGAAGCTCCCCAAGCCTCCAAAAGTAAAACTCCTCCTCAACAAGTGCCAAAAAAGGGCAAGCAAACCCCAAAGAACAATCAGAAGGGCAAGCAAAAGGCAAAGCCCAAGTGCAACAAGCCTTACCCACAGAACTACAGAATTCCCAAGAAAGAGAAGACAGCCATGGACAATGTGTTCAATATTGCAAGAGCTCTGATGGAAGTCAAAGCCAAGGAGGAGGAAATAATGAACCAATCCTTTCCAAAGAAATAGACCTCTTAAAGCTTGTGAATCATTTTGAAACTTGTAATAAAGAGATTTTAGCAAAGCTGGAAAATTCTGAGTACATCCAACAGAAGGTGGGTAGAGAGATTTTACAAGTAAAAGAGACACAAAAGACCATTATTGGTCTAGAAGGTGTTAATCAAGACAATGTTTTGTCTTTGACACATATTTGTGCAAGAATTGAGTCTAAAGTTACCTTCCTCAACAATCAGATTACAGTTCTATTCCTTTTATTACTAAGCAATTAAGAGAATGAATAATACAAGTCCAGAACTTGAAAAATTCAACTGGTCACAATGCAGCTCTTTTCAAGAACAATTGGAAAAAAGTGATAAAGCAAGACTTGAATTGAAAGAAGATATTCAATTAAGTATTCATATCATATCACTGAAAAATAAATTACCAAGACAGTAAACACCAATTCTTGACAGAAATGTGCTGAACTTGAACAATTATTTACATCATACAATTTCAAGTAATGCAGAAGTGGAGACTGCTTGTAATTTTAAATACATTCCAAGATTAGAGGAATGGCCAACCGTCAGTGGTGAAGGATAATATAATCATATAGAATTTATGAAAACAATTGATATGTTCAAAGAAGAATTTAACATACCAGATGAATACATAAATGCCATATTTCACTCATCATTTACCAAATCAGAAAAGAAATGGTATTCAAAAATTAGACAAGACCATGGTAAACATTATTGGCCTTAGTGGAAAGAACAAGTTATTTCCAAATGGTCAAATGATTCCTGGAGATTTAAGATGGAAAGTTCCTTTGAAGAATCCATCTTCAATATTGAGAGGTACAGGCACATGTCCTGGTTTCTCAAGCAGAAGGACATATTAACTGCCCTTTGTCCTGATATGTCTGAAACAATGATACATAAAAGGATAATAAGGAAATGTGGTGGTGACCTTGAGCATTCTATAAGAAGCAGATTTATTGAGCCTTTCTCTACAGAAGATTATATCAATGCCATGGAAGACATTACAACCAGAACAAAAATTGGAAGAAATTGGTATAAACCCCCAATAGATAACAAGCCTAGTGGGAAACCCATTTCAAAACCAAATAAACCACATGATAAAGCTCCTTTGAAATTTCATTAATGTGGAAGTAAATCTCATTTGGCCAATAATTGTCCAAAAAAGACAAGAATCAATGAGAGAGAAATTGAAAAAGAGGATGACACAAAAGAAGCCAATGACTTATCTTTACATGAAAGGTACTTGGAGCCTTCTGAAGAAGAAGAACTAACTGATAAGCTTAGTAGAGATAAAATTAATGTTCACTTTGAGGTCACAGAAGTGCATACTCACTTACCACAGTACAGTGATTAATGTATGGATCTCATTCATGTGCAAGATGCTAAGATGCAGAAAGCCAAACCTGCCAGAGGTAAAGGCTATACAGCTGGATCATCCTGCATCATTAATATTGTGATAAAAAACAAAGAAGCCAAGATAAATCTTGAATCAGGGGCTTTTTGTACTTGTGTTGGAAAAGATTATCTTCAAATTATTTATACCAATTGGCAAGAAAAGTTAATGCCGATTGAAGGTATAAAATTCAGCAGTCCTAGACAAGATATGCATCCCTTGGGCATTCTTGAAGCAGAAATCATATTCCCTCATCCTTCAGGAAGTATCAGATTGAAAGTTGAATTTTTTGTAATGAATCATTGTACTTCACAACATTTTATACTTGCAAATGATTATCTTAATATTTATAGTATTGATATTAATAATCATAAAGACAGATATTTCACTATAGGGGAAAATAAAAGGCAGAAATTTGCTTTTCCTCTAGAAAAAGGAGAAATGACTTTCATTATACAAGTAAGGAATGTTAATAAGGACATATTTGTGTCAGATCAATTAATTAAAGCACAAATTAACCCTGAATTAACATTACAAGTTAAGGAAGAGCATATTGAAATCTTATTTCAATAAAAAGAAGGCTTTGCTTCTAATAATGAACCAATTGGAGCCATCAAAGGGAATGAAGTGGACATTGTTCTTAATTTGGAAAGACCTTACCCTCCACTATTAAGAAGACCAGCTTACCCAGCTAGCCCCAGAGCTAGAGAAGCATTTGAAACTCATATTGATGAGTGTATTAAACTTGGAGTTCTTAGAAAAGTTGGACACAATGAAGAAGTAGAAGTCACAACTCCTTTAATCATTACTTAGCATAATGATAAACCAAGGATGGTTGGTGATTTTAGAGCATTTGATACTTACACTATTCCAGATAGGTATTCAATCCCTAGAATCCATTAGACTTTGACTCAATTATTCAAAGCAAGATTTATCACTTCTATCGATGCCCTTAGAGGCTTTCATCAGAATTTTTTGACACCTTATCCTAGGAAATTATTGAGCATAATTTCTCATTGTGGTACTTATGAATACTTGAGGATGCCTTTTGGTATTAAAAATGCACCCTCTCATTATCAAAGAATGATGAATACCATTTTCCCACATGAAGTATCAGAGGGATGGTTGATAATTTATATTGATGACATTATCATTTGTTCAGAAACTTGGCACTTGCATTTAGAGAGACTTTCATTGGTACTTATGAAGATTCTTCAAGTGAACATGAAAATATCTCTTAAAAAATGTAATTTTGGGTTTCTTTAGTTGTAATCTCTAGGAAATATAGTCTAAGGACTGAGCCTTGGTGTTGATAAAAACAAAGTGTCTGCAGGTTTACTGAAACAAATGCCCCAGAACAAAAAAGGAATGATGTCTTTCTTAGGGTTTGCCAGCTATTAAAGGCAATACCTTAAAGATTTTGCAATCCATGCCAAATTATTGTATAGAATTTTTGATCAACAAGCTGTCTTTAGAATGAAACAGGGAAGTATTCAAGCATATGAAAAAATCAAGTATGCATTGACTAATGCACCATTTTTATTGATTCCAGACTGGAAAATTCCTTTCAAGTTGTACATTGATGCATGTGGTGAATTTTTTGGTGCAGCTCTTCATCAAGTTCAAATTTTCAACGACAAGCCTTACGAAGGTCCAATTTGTTTTATCTCAGGAAAAATAAAGCCTGCTGAGGTCAGGTATAGATCTATCCAAATGGGGTGTCTTTGCCTTGTTTGTGCTCTAGAAAAACTTCATTATTATCTTGATGGTAGTGTGCTTGAAGTAATTACTGATTTTAATGCAGTGAAATCACTTCTTAACATGAAAACTCCAAACAGACACATGTTAAAATGGAAGATTGTTATACAGGAGTATAGAGGTAATATTATCAAAGTACAAAAAGCTGGAAATATTCACAAGAATAATGATGGATTAAGTAGATGGACATTACCCATTACACCTGACAATCCTTCCTATGTTCCTACAAGTGCAGAACCTCAGATTCCAATTTAAGGAGTTAACATCACAGATTTGGGTACAGAACTCTTTGAAGAAGCTACAGAAAGCTATAAAAAAGATAAGAATTTTTATATTCTTACTGCTCTGCTTGACAAAGATTGCAAAGATGCAGCTTTGGATAATTCTCTGGATGATATTTGGAAGACATCTCATGACAATGGAAGATTCCATTTATTTGATGGTATCTTATATCATAGATCTAAACACACATGTGTCATGTTCTTATGTAGCAGAATGTTTATCAACACAATACTATGATAGCATTTATTCTGAACATCTGTTTTAGGACAGAACAATGGAAAGAATTAAGAAATGTGCCTGGTGTCCATATTGGAGAAAAGATGTCATTGAGTACTGTCATAGTTGTGATAGATTCCAGTAAGCCAATAAAGCTACTGGTAAAAGATTTGGTTCAATGATTCATATCCAGGAACCAAGAACCCCATAGTAAGTGGTTCATATGGATTGGGTAGCTTCTTTACCACTGTGGTATTCCATACCTTTTTACCAGTTTCAAGAAATTTTTTGAAAATTAACAGTTGGAAAATCAAGATCAAAATGACTAATTCAGAAAATCACCACTCAAAGGACATGCTTAAAATCACAAAAAACCTAGGAATAACATCGGCAGTAGGGAGGAATGGAAGATTTTAGCATTCACAATTGAAATATTCAATATACTTCTATAATTAAATGAATAATAGAGGAGTCCAATCTTATGGAGCTACATAATAAAACTTACATATAAGGCTTACATGATCAACAATAGTCTTAATACATACAGAAAACTCAAAATTACATGCGAAAAGTAACATTGTAGTATTATATCCACCCTAAAGCCATCAAAAAGATTATATTACCAAGAATTACAGTAACCAAAATACAGTTCATGTGACACAAGGATCATATGACAGTATCCAATTCAACTCAATACATGTTAAATCCACTAAAAACCTGAAATTAAATAACAATACAGGCACTTAAAGAAGGTTTATGCAATCCACATGCATGACATCTGTACATTACACAGCCTCAAGATCATCAAATACAGCTCGATTCAACTTCAATTAGCTGCATGAAAGGGGAATACACTAAACTTTAAACCACACAGCAATTACAGTAATCAAGAATTAAAACTCAAGAAGATATCCCCACATTTCACAGCATTATTGCCTGAAACTAAATAAATCTTACAAACAAAATTATACAAGGGCTTATTCACATAACACAACCTTCATCCTTTACTCACCAGAATTAATTACTCAAGGCTATGCAAGCTGACTAAAGCAGTGCAAAAGAGAAGTAACCTGATATTTTTATCAAAATCCCCACCAAACAAAACATCTCAACCTTCATTTTGACCAAACAAATGGTGAAAATATCTCAGTCATATGATACCATTCCCAATTTTACACACTAGCATTAATCTCTCAAGGCTGTGCAAGATTACTAATGCAGTATAACAGATAGTTCATCTGACTTTTGTTAAAAAAATCTACACCAGCAAAATTATCTCAAGGGCAAGAATGAAACTTTACATGGAGAGCCCATGGGTATTTCTCACAACATAAAAGGAGGCCTCTCTCTCTCATTTTCTCCTCTTCTTCTCATGAATCCAATTAGCTATATACCAAGAAGGAGAATAACTATTCATCCCTTACTAGTAGGTTAATCTAGAAATTATTATTATTATTATTATTATTATTACATTACATTAAAAGTGATTTATATATAGCTGTAGTTAACAGTAGGTCTGCCTATATTATAAATTCATTTATTAGTGAAATACTCATACTCAACAAAATATTTATATTATACTCTTCTCACTAGAAGAAAATCCATATCACTATTATTATTATCACAAAATATATATTTAACATATTATCAAAATTATTTATCAATTACACTTATTTAAGATATCAAACAATATTATTATATTATCACTATTACTAAATTTTCTCATATCGAGCTATTATCCATTAAACAAAATACCTTCAACAAAGAAAACAACTTAAAATCACCACTCAGTACTATTATATCTATTATTTATCTACTCAATTATTATCTTATCATCTTGAAATCACCTACAAATTTATTTATTTAAAATTATTATTATTTTATCATTAGTCTGATTATTTAATAGGTCTGATAGAGACTGCTAAAAAGTCTTCTCTAGTTGTAAAGCCACAATCTTAAATATTGATTTGTGAGCTCTGTAGGGAGATTGTTTAGTATATTCAGAGGGGCAGCTAAAACACCATTAGCACCCTTGGTTACAGGAGTACTTCAGAAATTCAAAACTGTTTACCTGTGATTTCCCCCTCAAGGACTGCCTTATCCAATCCCACCAAAAGGAGTTCCACACCACCTGGAGGTGATAAGAGTTACAATAAATGTCTTGTTATTGTAGAAATATATAGCAAAACTCCAATCTTTTTACCATGTCATAAAGATGACACAGCTATGGATACAGCTCTTTTGATTTGGAACAAAGTCATATCCCATACTGGTCTCTTTAAAAATATCAATAGTAATACAGACTCAAAATTTACATCAGCCTTATGGACTAATTTACATAAGATTTTGGGTACAAAACTATCATTCTCAACAGCATACCATCCACAAACAGATGAGTTAGCAGAAAGAATGATTCAAAACCTTGAGGACACAATAAGAAGATTTTGTGCTTATGGTCTAGAGCTTAAAGATTCCAATGGCTTTACCCATGATTGGTGTACTCTTATAACATAATTGGAATTAGCCTATAAGACTTCTATCCATGCTTCAAGAGGAAAAACTCCTGGAATTTTGGAAAAAGGATGGAACCCTAAACTTCTAGTTGATACTTTGAAAAAAGATTTAGTTGATATTAATCCAACTGCTTCAAGCTTAACACTATTTCTCAATAAAGTGAGAAATCATGCAAATCAAAGCATGAATTATTCCATTGAATATGCTAAACAGAAGTGGTATAAAAGTCATAAAGCCTCAGAATTCAAAGTAGGGAGCTTAATACTAGTTTCAACCTTGAACTTTGATAATATTGAAGGCCCAAAGAAATTGAAAGATTCCTTTTCAGGACCATTTATTATTAAAGCTCTTCATGGGACAAATTCAGTGCAAGTACAACTGTCAGGAGAACTGGAAACAAACATCCAACTTTCCCTGTAAGTCTACCAAAGCATTACACTTCAATTGACAAGGAATTATTTCCTTTGAGAAATAAAACACCCTTAGAAGTACCCCCGCTTGATCAAAGTGAGGGAAAAAGTACTGAAAGTCTTGAAAGAAAGAAGAATTAGGGGAAAGAATGAAAGAGAGTACTTAGTCAGGTACAGGAATCCACAAAATGAAGATTAATGGATTGCAGAAAGTAAAATACCTGATTCCCAAAAGGTTCTCAGAAGATTCAGACATGAGATAACATCAATTCCTAAATGAAATTTTGAATTGTGTGCTTAACATACTTCAAAGGTGTAAATAGAGAGGTTAGACAGTGGATTATACCCCCCCCCAAATAAATTGGGGGTATACTACAAAAGAAAAATTGTGGTACAATTTTTTTTGGCATTAGGGAATGTGAGCCTGTGAAGTATATATGACATACCCATATGGGCACAAATAACGTTATATAAAATGGATTCAGTCTTGAACAGAATTTTCAATTTACCTCAAAATAAAAAATAACAAAATATAAGTATAATTTTTTTTGATAAACAAAGCTTTAATTATTATGTCATTTTTGGATTCTACACCAAAAATAACCTAGGGTACACCCACAGGGTGTTATACTCAAAAATGATTATTTCTTATGCTATTCAAAGATTTAAAAATCTCACAGTACAATTGCAACTTTTTTTAACATTTTTTCAAAATTGCTAAATTTAAACTCAAATAAGGTTAAATTTAAAGTTGCATAAGGATTATGAAAACATACCAAAATTTTAGTTAAAATTGAGGTGTTGTGTATATTTACTGAATTGGCTAAGGATTTGCCATACAGGATGTAACTCCTGTGTGCAATCAGTTTAAAAGATTTTAAGGCCATATTATAGCTTTAAATAAATAAAAGGTAAAATCCAGACAAAAAGGTGGGACAAATGAAAAAGACCAAACAGGGCTGGGGTACCCAGCTTTTTGGATCTGCAAGGATTCAATTAAGGTTTTCCACCTGTATTGAAGGATTTTTAACCTTATTTGAACTTCATGATTATACTTTGATCCAAACTTACAGTTTAAACTGGTTTTATCCCAATTTGGACAGGAATTTCAAGCTGCCAAAGGGTAAATCCCAATATACAATCTTGAAATCAAGGTTTTAAGAACTTTCAAAGCTTAAATAAGCGCAACACTTTAAAGTTACAAGCTTTAAAACCTTATCAAAAGTTAAGGTTTGGTGTTTATTGCTATTTTACATGGAAAAATAGTAATAACTTCAAAAATTCATTAAAAATCTAATTCTTCATGGATTTTCATGAAAGCTTCACACAGCTTAAAATTCAATGTTATCTGTGTATGATCCAAATTTTAAGTATCTTTTATAAACAGGTTTTATTGTTAATTAGCCTGGGAATTTACTCTTTTAATTATACTTAAAGAAAATTAAGATTTCTTTAAAAATTAATTAAAAATCCATTTCAAAAGATTTTTGCTTGAAGCTCTATTCTTAAGCTGTTCATGTGATTAACGTTAATATAAATAAGCTTATCTTATATTAAAACCTAAAATAATTAACCCAAATGAGGATTAAAGCTACTTGGAGTTAAGAATAACACTGGTAACTTTAAATTGGAATTAAAAATAAGTTACCTTAAGCTAAGAACCTGATTTTCAAGCATAGGTTTTTGGTTTTGACCTTAGCACGCCCTCTTTATACATTATGAATCATGAGAGCTGCTCTGCATACATAAAAAGAGTCTATTTATCACTATTTTTGTCCATCATTCATTGTTAATCCAATTATATTAGACATTTAAAACAGGTAAAGTTTTATTACATATAAAATCTTATTATCAAAGTAACTCTTAAGTTATTTTACTCTTTATTAATCTTAAAATTAAAGAATTGAAATAATAGAATTCAGACTTTTTTTATAATCACCAATAATATATTTTATTTTATAAAATTATCATCTTAAATATCTTTTAAAATCCTCAAATTCCTCTTAAAAACTCTTTAAGTCATTTTTTTATGATAAAAGGTTGTTTTATCCTTAAAATATTGATTTTTTGGAGTGTTTTGAACTTATAATAATTATTTAATATAATTACTGCTGTATTTAACCTTTTGCATTAAATGTATATTATAAGTAAGTTTTTTCTCTGAAGTTCTATATTTTTTATCTATTAGTAGCTTTTTTATATAGAACGTTTGTATAAGAATCATTTCTGCACAGTGTTTGTTATAATTCTTTCATAAAGAATATTTATATTATTTATAAGTGGTTAAATATCAATATTTTCCACATGTAATTTGCTCATTAAGAGTTGTACACTTCTTATTGTTATAATTGTCAGTGACTATAACAATAATAGAATAATTATAATTTATTATAATGATTAAGATTTTTTTATCATTAAATTATTTAATAACTTAAATTTCTTTTTTTAATATAATTATTTTCAATAATTATATATATTTGTGGTTATAATATTTTATTTTATTATATTTGTTTACTGAGGAAAGTCATAGTACTCTTGATATTGTTACTATCATCAAGAGTTTCATAGACAAAACTTACATGGCCTTTGGTGACTGCCAGAGGCCATTTCTTGATTTTGTGGGGACCATGGTTGAAACTGGCCAGATTGAGTTTTTGGGACATTTTGGCCCTTAGGGATTGGGGGGTAAGATTTGGTTCTGGACCCACCTGGGATTGGGTCCAGAGGTATGCCCCTTTGGCTTCATTGGGTTCAGGCCAAAGGGTTCTATGGATCATGGGCTGTAATATGTGGTCTATGTTCTTTAGGGAGCCTAAATGGCCCAAAACCCTGAATCAAAGGGGTGGGCCAGAGGCCCTGGAAATGGCTGGAGGGCCAAAGGCCCCTGGAGAGCTAAAGAGACCCCCCATGCCCCATTTCAGTGGAAGAGGATTGTGGCAAAGAAGATACCAATTTGGCCAAGAGGCCATAGGATCAGGATATGGCCAGGGATAATGGGAGTGGCTCAGAGGCCACTAAACACCATAAGGGAGGCCAATTGGCCATAAATTGGTTATGCAGTGAGTTTCTGTAAACACCCATTAGGGGGGGTATTTCCCATGGTTGTGACATTGCTCAAAATTCAATGAAAAGAAATTCACCTTATTGGTTATTTCTAAAATTTTCTATTCATCACTATATTTCTGTAATTAGTTTTTTATCCATGATAGAAATATTTAATATTCTTAAACCTCTCTTTTGAGCGATAGAAACTCATTGGCCAAAATTAGAGGACCTATTTGAATTTTCAAACTCTTACTAAGCTTCTCATTCACTTCAAAATTCCTCCTTGATATGAAAAAGAATCTTTGAAGCTTTAGTAATTTAAAGGTTCTGTGATAATAACCCTTAAGTGCACTTGCTACAGTGAAATAGCAACCACAATTAGATACAACCACTAAATTATTTCAGAAACTATCTCTTTTGATTGGCATTTTTTTATGTTTTGAAAGTTGGGAGAGAGGTGATGCTCCACATTTGTCTCAGAAATTTCTCATTTTGCTATCCATAACCTAGCCAGGTATTGACCAAATTGGGTGCAAATACTATATTCCTCAAGAACAATTTTTCTTCTGTCAAAATTCTGTCTGTCAGACCTAAACAAAGGAAACTCTTTCCAAAAGGCTATGAAACCAGTTGAAAGACTGGTTAATACTGGAATGTTGTAGATCACATTCCACCATGTGAAATCTTCCTACAGTCAAAAAGCTTCTCTGGGTTCCAGAAACAGTCTGATATGACCCCCTCTGGAACTAATGTTGTCCAACAATATATTCCCAGCCATGTCAATTTATCTTAAATGAAATAGCACTTGGTTTTGACTTAAATCTTCAATATATCTATAATCAATGGGGAGATCACTTTCTATAAACCAGTTTCTCTTTTGAGAATGATATTCTTCATTCTGAGCATTTAATCTTACCTTGATAGGACTTATTTATGTTTTCTCTATGAGCCCACAGCCTTCTTCTATTTATATGACCATTCCTAAATTATTATAAGCTATAATTTAGGCTATTTAAATGCATCTATTTTTTACTCTCCTCCAAGAAAAATTTCATTTTTTCAAAAAAATCAACTTCAATTCACATTCAAGATCTATGTAGTTGCATAAATATTTGAATGTGAGTATTGGAAGAGTTATTCTACTGATTGAAGAAAGTAAAGTTAATTTAAACCCAGCAATGATTACAATTTTAATTCAACTTCTAATATCAAAAGAATCTATAATAGGTTACATTACAAGATCTCAAATCATAATTGATAAGACTAAAAATCTTTATTTCCTTCTTCTAACTTATGTAATCTATTCTTTATGAATCCCACTCCCAAATCTCAAAGAATTAAAGGATTTCTACTTTCACTTGATAAACGTTTTCAAAATAAAAAAACAATCTTGATAAATTAGAAAAATTGGGAAGACATTATTAAAATAATTGGCTTTTAACAAAGTTCTTGATATTGGAACAGTAGTCAGTATTTGATTTTCATTATTTTA
The DNA here is from genome assembly GCA_023105745.1 of Austropuccinia psidii. Lineage (NCBI taxonomy): Eukaryota > Fungi > Basidiomycota > Pucciniomycetes > Pucciniales > Sphaerophragmiaceae > Austropuccinia > Austropuccinia psidii. The sequence continues at coordinate 4,296,732 of JALGQZ010000014.1, forward strand.
AGTAATGAATTCTATACCAATATTTTCTTTGATGTTCCATTTTTTACTGATTTTTTGAAGGAAAAAAGCTTGATATGTCAAGAAAAATGGAGGATCATAATAAGTCATGGGTTATAAATTAAGATTTTAATAAAATTATCTTAAGGACCAATATAATCTCCAGAAGCCAATCTTAACAGATTAATAAAGATACCTAACTATTCCAGTTACAAAATTTGATTTTTGTTTTATCAATTTCTAATCAACACACCTATTCCAAAGAATATTTAAATATAAATATCACTTAAAAACTTCTCATAGACATATATAAAAATATAGCTTAATTTATGTACCTATTTATCATTTATATTTATCCAAATGAGATTATTTTTACTTAATTCATACAGGAAAAATATACACATCTCTCAGATTTGATTTAAAATATATTTTTTAAGAATATTGGGAATAATTAAATTCCTTTATAAGGTATTATGAATTATTTCTCAATTCAAAACATAAGCTTATTTCACATAAACAAATTTCTAAATTTAAATGATGTTTTCAGATCAAATAGAAATTATTCAATTTAGGAAATTTATTTAAATTCATTCATCTAAAATTGATTTAATGAATCTTTTATCGAAAAAGGTTACAAAATTAACAAATTAAAGGGTTTCCAAAAAAAAAACCTAAAAATATTTATTACATAATATATATTTTTTCTAAATTCTTTTTTGAGATAAAAATATTATTTATGACTTAAATTCCAAAGATATATTTAATTAAAACTTTCCCATATGTTTCTGTTACAATAAAAGGTAACAGGTTTATTGATATTTTTTAACTCTTTTTTATAATCCCATTCATCCCCAGGCTGAGGGAATAAGGTATACAATGAGATAAATGAAAAAATCACTTCAAAAATCAATTTAATCCAATTTTGTTTTATGTATAATTTCTCACTCCTGTCAAGAGGAACCACTTTCCTACCAAAATATCTATGGCATTTTTGAATACTCAAGCAAGACTTTTAAATGAATATATCAAATTTTCTGATCAACTTAAATATTTTCAAACTATTAATTTTTATTCCCATCTTATCCAAATTTAGATAGAATATTTTATATCCAAACTTAAATGTTGCTTTTTAAGGATAATTCTTTTGAATAACTTCAAAATTAATTTATTTGAATATAGATTTGAATTATGAAGTTAGTCCGAAAATCTTACATTAAACACAATATATATATATTATTAAAATTAGGATTTCATTAGTTCAAATTGAAATACCTTATATATTTCAAATTATTAGCTAGAATTTTATTTAAACCATCTTTTTTACTATGAAAATATTATGATTATTTAGTTAAAAATGGGATTCTGAATGATGTGATAGATTTTTATATATATTGATAAGATAACCAGCCATATAGAAATAAACCATACTCCAGGTGTTTATCAAACAGCTACCTCATGGGTTTTGATCTTCTATTAAGAGTTAGACTCTCTAATATAATCTTGTTTTACTTTTATTTAACATAGTAGTTCACCTTTATAAAACAGCAGTCTTACACCAAATAACATACCAATCATTTCTAAATCCACCCGATTCCTATTTTATTCCAAATAGGAAGCATTGAAGCCAAATTGAGTTACTGGATTCCTCTAATTCCTTTGTGGTAAATTTTGAAATATTTGATATTCTTAAATTTTCAGAACCACTCTTTGAAATGCATTGAGAGTCATGTGTCACATTCATTTGGTCTTTCCTGGATGAAACGTTTCTCAAAGCCCTTCACATGAACATATAAAAGATTGATATTGGTACTCTGGTCGTTACAGGTACTTTTTGGTAAATTTCATATAAAGAAGTTATATACTGTTTTGTACCTCTCAAAAACCAGTATCAAATTCCATTGAATTAAAAAAAACTGCAATAAAATTAAATCATGAATTAACCAAGTTCTTGTATGATTCCTTGAAATGGAATGTGATTTCAAGTAAATAGTGAGGTAAATAACTATGCTAAAAAAATTAATTCCCATTAAAAAGCTAAAGATATAATGAAATACTTTTTAAATTCTCTATTTTTAATAAAAGCTTTCAGATATTCTTCTAAACAACAAGCAGTTTGATAAAATCAGACATTTACCCAGTAGTTTTTGTTTACTAGAAAATTGTGATTGAGATGAATAAATCAGGTATTGGAAGTGTTGAAACTTATGGTTTTGGACCGCAAACTCGGCTTTTCTAGTATTTTAAAATCCTTGATCTTAAATGCAGGACAATTGAGAGTCATGTGTCACATTCATTTGGTCTTTCCTGGATGAAAAGTTTCTCAAAGCCCTTCACATGAACATATAAAAGATTGATATTGGTACTCTGGTCGTTACAGGTACTTTTTGGTAAATTTCATATAAAGAAGTTATACACTGTTTTGTACTTCTCAAAAACCAGTATCAAATTCCATTGAATTAAAAAAAACTGCAATAAAATTAAATCATGAATTAACCAAGTTCTTGTAGGATTCCTTGAAATGGAATGTGATTTCAAGTAAATAGTGAGGTAAATAACTATGCTAAAAAAATTAATTCCCATTAAAAAGCTAAAGATATAATAAAATACTTTTTAAATTCTCAAATTTTAATAAAAGCTTTCAGATATTCTTCTAAACAACAAGCAGTTTGCTAAAATCAGACATTTACCCAGTAGTTTTTGTTTACCAGAAAATTGTGATTGAGATGAATAAATCAGGTATTTGAAGTGTTGAAACTTATGGTTTTGGACCGCAAACTCGGCCTTTTTAGTATTTTAAAATCCTTGATCTTAAATGCAGGACTTGATGAAAACAAAGTTAGAATTTTAAATTTTGGATTTCAAATAATTTTATCTTTGAAAACAACTTTACTTTCAAGAACTATTTTTAGTGATGAGTCATTCACTCAAAGCCTTGCCAATCAGTTGCTACATCGGCTGCAGCCTTCAATTTCCTTAAGCTGTTCAAAGTTTGTTTCTGAAGCAAGTTTTATGTGCAGCATTTTTTTCCTTATGAGGCACAAAAACATGACTTTTTCAAAGCCCTTTGGGGTTTGAAAATTTAGGCAGCTGACGCAACGTAAGTCTGAGGGTTTTTGCAATAAAATAATCCAACAATACATTACAATTAATTTTGGCTTTGCAGGGTTTTTAGATTGCTTATCAACATTTTGCAAATTCCATCTTGGAGGAACTTTGGTATGTTCCAATACCAATTAAGGGAACTTTAAATTCTCGGAGTTTTTTTACTATTCACATATAATGATACTGCATAAATTTAAATCCTTCTTTTCAGGTTTCTAGAAATCAATTTTCAACTTGCAGCTTTTCTCTCTTCTTTCGATTTCCTGAACCATCTTTGATCTTCTGGTGAAAACCCGGCTTCTGGCGACCCATAGATTGCGAAATCTGGCGTTTGGCTGCAATACTTCAATCCATCGAAATCCCTTTCACCCGATTCAACTAATTCAAAGAATCCTAAAAGCAAATTGGAACATTCTTTAGTTAATATTCTATTTTGGCATAAAATAATTAAAAGTTGATTTGAAAAATAAAACAAACACACGATCGTAATTAATCCATGTATGCCATTGGTCATCAACATAATATTTTGTGTTCGCCGCCAATACACAACATGAATGTGCATGCTCGGCCGCAAGTCCATACCTTACAGCTGAAAGTTTTTTGGTCAACCCTTTTGGTTTGTTTACTTCATCGCAAAGTCTTTCAACAAAGCCGGCAACTTCATGATGCCAAGGTGAATTTTGAATAGTCAAGTTAGAAGACCCAGGGTATCCACAATATGTTACCTATAGAATAATAATGCATAAGCCTTATGTTTTGCTATCATTAATTGCACTGTGCTCATAATTTGATTGCTAATGTCAAGCTGATATTGAAAGTTTGAAAAAAAAACACTCAAGCGAACTCCTTTGACTTCGATAAAATCCGGTTCACCCCTTCTAATCAATTCAGCGTACTCCTCAATTTCTTCTGAATTTTCTCCTTTGACCAAGGTCAGTCTAAAAACCGTGCGAATTCGCTTCTTCTTGACTATATCAATGCTTTTTAAAAATCTTTCCCAAAAGTCTCGATGTAATGGCCTGTCAATTGATTTGAGGGAGTCTTTGGATCCTGCATCAATAGAAAGATATAATTGGGTAACCGGCGGTAGGTCGATCAGTGCCTCTGGAAACTGGGCGTTGGTCTGTGACATCAAAAATAAATCAGTGTGAATGTGAACTTTATCGTGCTTTGGAAGAAAGAGTGGGCAATGAAGCTCAAGTCATCACCCACCACAAGGAAGGTTGAAATCCGTTTTTCCGTGAGGAGTTGTATGTACCTTTTGATGTGTGCTAGAAATATGTGGCACATGATTTGTGCAAAACGGAAAAAAGAAAACTTGAGTCACTTTCTTTAAAGAAACAAATTACCTCAACTCAGAAGAGCAATCTTCACGTACGAAACATCACGGGTTCTCCAACCAAACTTAAAGCAGCGTGCCGGGGGGTTCGAGCTTCAAGAAATCGCTCAGGACGAACCCCAGGCATTCCTGACAATTGCTTGATTACTAAAAATGATCAACTTTTCCAAAATCAGCTCACAAGAAATGAAAAAGCAAACACGATAACTTAACATCGATCATGCTCCTTGAGACTTTCTGACACCACAAAATCCGCATCATCTGTTTTCCACCTCCATGACGTTCCTACTGGATTTGTGTGAGCCCTCCAACAGAATGTACACTAATAAGAATTTGACATTGCCATGATCAGAAATCGGAACAATATTAGATATATTTAAGCAGAAAAAGCGACGTTTTACGATCAAAGAAGGAAAGTAAGAACTTTACTTTGTTTGCACAAGCTAAAGACGGTGTAGCTTCCATACATTGATGAGATTGAATGCCTAAGTAAGACATTGTTGATGTTTCAATGACGATAAATATGATTGCGAGAGTAATCAAGAAGGATGCCGGTTGGAATAGACATGGAAAGCGTACCGTAAAAAGCATGCTTGTAACAAAAGCCCCTGCCTCTTAATGACGCCTTAGTCCATCTACAGGTCTTGACGGCACTATGGGAGCCAATAATGGCATAGCCTTGTTTGGTTAAGCTTTTGCGAGTCAGTGAACTGATCATCTCCTTTTTTTCATTATGATTTTCACCCGTCGTCATCTGTGGTACTCCAGACCCCAAATCTTCAATATCAACTGAAGCTTGTTCTCCAATTCCGTTACGAATTCCTGAGCGCTTAGATCCGTTCGATTTTCGTTTTGCTACCTCTGCTTTAGATAACGGTTTCGAAGCAGAATAATCAAGAAATTGATCATCGGAACCCTCGTCGGCATCAGATACCTCTTGCTCCTCCTCCGCTTCCTCTTCACTATTATGACCATTTGCTTCTTCTTTGGGTTTGTTGTTTAATTGTAAGCTTGAGAGGCCTTTGATGACTGAAAGTTCAGAAAACGATTGAATTGAAGGTGAGAATGTTTTATGAATTTTCAAAGAGTAATAGGTCAAGTCTCGTTCAGGATCAGCCGAAACATCCGACTTTGTTAGTTCTATCAATCTTCTTCCACCAAGAGCTTCCAATATTTGGTCTAGTTCAATAGCTTGCTTGCAAAACTCTTTCCCGTAAGCGCGATCTCCGACTCCAAAGACTGCAAAATTCAAACCGGAAAGCGAGTTCTTGGGCAATCTAAAGTCATACAGGGCATCTCTGAATTGAGAAAGAGTTGAATCGACAGGAGACTCGACATTGTAGGATGGTAAGAAGAAGATAGCCAGATGATGATTTGAATCTTGCGGTGTTAGCAGTATAAGTTGATCCAAATCAAGGGTATCCAAACAGTCCAGAGTGGGATTGAGATGGGAAGAGGTAGATTTCAGAGCGCATAAAAACTGAGTTGCAAGCTTTTTCGTTGTCGATGATAACGAGCAGTAAAGGACGTGGGTCTTGAAGGCGATTTGGGGAGATTGTCTGACGGTGAATCCACCTGGAATCGGCAAGTCTTCCTCGTCCATTCTCGTTGCTGATGCGGGAAAAGCTTGGTTTTTTTAGACGAGTGTTTCTTAAGACTTTAAAAAATCGCCAACGTGCTTGATTGGCTTCATGAGTCTTGGGGAATTCGCCCCCGCCTGCATTTGAAAGCATCCGTCATTCTTCTAGCTTAGATCTTGATCCCTAGAGAGCTCTGGTGGTGATTTCGCCAGAGGATCAAGGGTATATGTCCAACATCAGAAACTTCCTTCACTTTTAGCTTCCTTGAGGCACCAAACAAGAGTGAATGCCACTTTGGTAAAAGACTCATTCTCAAGGAAAGCAAAGGAGGAACTAAACATCTAGCTAATTAAGGCAGTTTGATAACTTCAGTTTAGCCATTTAGGGTGCCTCTGTCAATGGCAATTTTTTTCAACATGCTATATGACAGGCTAATTGATTCAATGCTATGGAAATCCTAAAAGACCCATAAAATTTTAAATCCTTGGCTCGATTTTATGGTCAATTTTCCATAACTCACGGCGGCAAGACATTGATCCCCAAATAAAATGCAGTTAATGTGAATCAAGGACTAATTTGAATGGAAGCCAATTGATTTGATACTGTATTAATTCTATTTTCATTATTGATGTATGTTACTACAACGTTTTTGACTTGAATACTAAAGAACTCGAGCTTTGTCCCCAGCAAAGGGCTCCAGTATTTCAGATTTGTGCTTCTGATTGTACATAGCTGAATGAAAATGAAAGATTGAAGGCCAATCCATTAGTATTTTTACTGATTTTCCATGTCCAATTGAAAAAGTACAGAAATTTCAAAAGTTTTTATTTTTATTGAAAAAAGAAAGACTTAACTTATTTTTTATTCTAATTTGTTCTAATTAATTACTCCAGCCCTTGAAATTTAAATAAAACCCTTTCAAGTTTCAAGTAACAAGAAGAGAATAAAATTGTATATGTTTCATGAAAAAGTTTGAAAAAATTTGAGAATATGCAGAATTATTTTGAATCATCCAAAAATGCCAAGATATTCAAAAGAAAATAAAGAAAAAATATTTTTTAATGTTTTTTTATTCATCAAGACAATTAGGATAATTCTATGAAGCAATTCTCCAAGAAAAAGAAGGCTTGATTTATTGGGTTCTGATCGAAAAACAAGAAAAAATGTATTGATTTCATGATAATCATTACACATCTTAATATTTGAATCAAAATACTGAATAAAACATGAGAAGTTTTTGAAGATAAAAAAAGGAACAAGGAAAACATTGCTTTCATTTAAATTTATTGATACTGACTTTTGAAAGTAATCAAGAGATGTTTTTTTTCTATCAAGGTGGGGCAAAGTAGTTGTCCTGTAATCTAGTTTTATTTCATTTATGAGGTAGGATTAAGCCAGGTCCCCAAACCTGACCTTTTAGGGATTTCCTGCAGGCAGCTCATGTGGGATCAGGGGTTGGGATGATGTTTTGGTGATTTTTTTGTTGATCCTCCTAGGGATTGGGCATGGGGTTAGATTATGATCCCTGAAGGGAACCTAAGGTAACCTTCTTAAATGAAAGCATGGATTACAAGAGACAATGGTACAGGAGAGCAAAGAAACAAAAAAACAAACTAATGACTAAATTTTGTCATAAGATAAGCCAAATGTACATTCCCAGTCCTTTACGCATGCCAACTGCTCAACATGCAGAGATGTGAGTGAAGGCCATCAATAAGACAAAATCCTTCTACCACAAGAGAAAACTTAGTCTGATGGTGTGAGCCTTATAGGTATTTTCAGATACCCAAAAGACCACAAATAATAAAACAATATACAATTATAAATAAAATAAATTTATTTATATTATCAAAACAAAAATTAAAATATAAATATAAGTTTATACACAAAAATTAAAATTTAATTATGATTTAAAAATAAAAGTATATTGAAATTTAAATTTGTGAAAACACAGTTTTACTTGAAAAAATTAAGTAAAAATGAATTTTCAACAAAAATACCCAAATTAAAGAATTTTTGGAAAAAAATTTAAAGAAAATTATTATAACTTTTTATCCTACAAATAAACATATTAAAATTATTTCACCATTGGACTCCTCATAAAAAATAAGGCAGGGTCACCTCTGGGTAAAATTTCTGTAACTCAACCCTAAATAAGCTTAAATTAAGTTTTTAGTATTTTCTGTACAAAAGTTGAAAATCCTCAAAACTTTATTTTAATTCACATCACATGTGGTATTAGCCATTAATTTTTGTGTTAAAATTGAGTTGTGGTGTGTAGAAAGGGTGGCCTTTCAGTCCCTATTGAGTATGTAGTGAAACTTACTGTATTACAGATTGGTTTCAGTTTATGTCACTATGATACTTAATCAGTTAAAACTGATTAAGTACAGACTTGTTTTTCAAATCTCTCATGCCCTTTTAGGATGGGTTAATTCTAATGCAATACTTAATACATTTCAAAATCAAACAATCACACCACCAGCAAAATGGTGAGCTACAAAAAACAAAATCAAGGCCCATGAAGGGCTGAAAGTAAAGTAGGTCCACCTCAGGAGCCATTAAATGGCAGCGGTCAAAAAGCTTGTTTGTCCTCATTTAGCCGTTCTTTGAGACATGTGAGATGTGCTATTGTTCGGGCACCAAGGGATGCGTGAGCTGGGCATTTAAGTTGTCCACTCTGAGAAAAGACACGTTCCACACATGCTGATGATGATGGAATGCTCATGTAGCACATAGCAAGTTTCCCAAGTTTAGGGAAGTTGCCTGTTATCATCTGGCACTAGTAAAGTAACAATGCAATGAATGGGTGTATTTTTAAGATAGGAGAGATATAAACACGTACCTTCCAGTAGTCCAATATGTGCTTGCCTTTTGACATTGGATGTAAGTTTTGTAAATATGCCACCACCTCGTCTTTGAAAGAGTTGGGGTTAGCAGAGCCTAATTCAATTGGGGCCTTCCCCAGATGGGACAGGAGATCATAAAACTCAGGGTCACTATTAAGTTGAGGAGGAGGATCAGAGTTCCCAGGTGAAGTCAGATTTGGCCTGGTGTGCTTGTTCATTCTGGCACATTCTTCCATTATCTGGTCAATGATGCAATTGGAGTAGTCAATAGGCACATTCAATTGCTTGAGTAGTGCTAGTTGGTATTTTGGATTGAGCAAGGTTGCAATCAATGTATCGTGATTCTTCATCTTGATCTCGTAGTACTTCTCCAGCTTTGCCATGGCCGCTGCACAGGCCAGTCTCCAAGTGGGTGGGCTAAGTTGTGCATAATTCTTGAGCCGGTTAATCAACACCTTGTAATATGGGAGCACTAAGTGCTTATTTGGGGCCTTATACTGGAAAACGTTACAAGACTTCTCAAACATTTGCAAGATTGGTTTGAGAAACTCCATGGCACTCCAATTGTCTTCTGTAAGTTTGTGTTTGCTTCCTGAGGGGGTATTTGTATAGAGCTCAATAGAGAGTTTGAGTTGTTGAGCCCTTTGGATCTGGTGCAAGAAATAATTACATCTTGTCATAGGGATGCTGATTGGTAAGACCCTTGGATCACGTGTCTTGTTGCAAGCTTGAATGAAGGCATCTCGCTGCTTGGCTGATCCACGTATATGAGAGCAAAGTGCTCTCAAACATTGCCCAATATTGTGCCCTGTAAGAGTATGACATTATTATTGGTGCTTGATAAAGCCCAAGGGTATGTACTTACCAGATGGCATAGGATCATCTTTGATTTCACTTGTGGGGGCTATATTATTACTAGTAATAAATTTGACGGCTTCCAATTGATCCTGCGTTTTTGATGTGGTCTGATTCAATGGGCATTGTTTCTTGGACTGTGCAGTAATCCTTTTGTTTCCTTTCACATTTGAGATTGTAGCTAAATAACACACAGGTCAATATCCAATGATGCTGATATTGAAAATGTCAGGCTTACCCTGCACCTCCTTGGTTCAGAGAGTTTTGTCATCTTCACTGTCATAAATTGGGGCCCTACTAACAGCTAAGTAATCATTCAAAAAATTGTAATCATCTTCGTTCAATTTGCCCATTAAGCTTAAAAATTCTTTTGCCACCAAATTGATCACATGACATGTGCACCGATGGAACCGGTGCTTATGTGGCCACTCTATGTTGAGCCTATTGTATTTCTGTTCCAGATGTTGGATCATTGACAAATTATTGGCAATGTTATCCCCAGTGATGCTATAGAAACGCCCAAGAATGCCACATTCAGAGAGTGATTCCCAAATGCTCCAGGCAAGTGACTGACAAGTGTGTGCACCTGTTAGGGTCTTTAACAACATATATTGAAAGTTAGAACCCCTTTAAGAATAGTAAGGCCTTGTTTGCTTACCTCAAATGATAACAAGGGCTTGCGAAACGTAAATCTGATTGGATCAATCCATTGACCAACAACTGCCAGATAGCTCTGACTCTGATCCTTGGTTGTCCAGCAATCCAGGGCTGTGCAGATGCGCGTTCCATTGGGCAGGAAGGTGCTTTATTCAATGAGTTCTTTCTTGAATTCAAAGTACAGCTATGTGGATATTGCAGCAATTTACTTGTGCTTTGGCCAGGAAAAGCTGGGTGCCAAGCGTGATAACACAGTGCAGAGCCGACCAATTTCAAACACCAAAAAGGATAACTGACTAGCAACCAAAGCCTCAACAACAGATCTCTGGAGGGCCTCTTGTTCTTTGGCGGCAAGCTTGGCCCCAAGGTTAGGGTCAATGGACCCTGGACATCTTGCATCCAAGATGTATATCAGCCACAACACTTTGATTGATGCTTGTTTAAGCTGGAGGTATTGTGCCCCAATACTGCAGTTGCAACACTGTAGAATTACAAAACAAATATGAGCTGCTCTTGTGGGGGTCTGATATAGTGTTATTAGTTGAAAACTTGACAACATAACTGCAATGCCAACATTTGTAGGTATATCAAAACATCTTTTTCTCCTGATCCCATACACCATTGGGAGTGAGGTTCTGTAGATTGTACAACATTAGTATGTCTCCCCATGATAAACGTTTATGAATACTTACCTCAAAGTATTCATATAAATCAGACCCGATACAGTGTCTCTTCTTGGCATTGGAAAAAGTTCCACCACTGCTTGCCTCTTCAATACACTCCCAAGTAATCACCTGAACCAAATCATCATCATTGGTATCAGATAAATCTGAAGTGAGATACTCAGCATCCATGCTTGAGCAAATGCTACCTAAAACAATTCAGTAGGTGAAATTTACAATAATAAGTAACATTCATCAGCTTGATGAAATGCAAAAAGTAGAAAAGCAACTCACTGTCAAAATCAAAAGAAAGTAGTTTGGCTTCCAGATAAGGCCTTGGAGGTGGATGCATGACAAAGTTCCAATCTTCATAGCAAGATGGTTCACCAATGGGCTGGTTGTATGATTGCTGCCCTAAGAAACACTTGATTGTAGATGAAACATTGAATTGTCAGGGAGAATGTTGAGCTCAATGAAGTGTGAGTCAGTGTTTGGCAAAGAAGTGAAATTAAGCTATCTCTGAAAAATGAGGAAAGATCTGGAGACGCAATGGATTTAAGACAAGGTGTAGGTAAGTACTTAGAATCAAGTTGGGGAGTTAGAGATTGGAGATCTGTCTGGAGCTGAATGAAGTAGGACTGCATTTAGGCTTAATAGGTTCAGGTATATACTCCTTACAATAAAGGAGGGTGGGATAATGAATAAGCCAAACATGAATAAGGAGCCAAATGAGTCAGTACATACCAAAAGGCCACCCTTGGTGTGTAGTTTAGAAGTTATGAGGAAGTGAAGTATTTTCAATTCAAATGTCAAAATGTGCATGTGTATTACATAAGCTAACTGTAATTTACATGAGGTATCAATTATTACAGTTGTGTACTATAAAACTCAATTGAATTGTATATGTAAATTACAATTGTATTACTTGATGAGGAATTAAAGAAAAAATAAATTGGAAAGATTGATTCTGGGGGGGAAAGGAATCTTGGCTCCAAGGGGAATCCAGACCCCCAAATTCCTTTCTGACAGGCGTGAGATGTCAAAATCCATGCAATAGTTCATCACTTTTGGCCTGGAATTGAGTCACAGGGTCTGTGTCTCAATTGATGATGAGGTTTTGATACCAACCAGGTCAGTTTTAACTGTTGCCAAGAGGGTAAAGCTACCCTTAAGATGAGACCAACATTTTAAAAACCATTTTAACTGGTTTTGACATTACAAACACACATTCTGACATGTTTTGAAGGCTTAAAACTAGGTATTACTATAGAAATGGCTGATTTAAGGGTCTAAAATTGCTAAAACCAGCCTTTTTTTGGTCTAAACAAGGGTTCAATGATTCCATAACTGGCTTTTCTGTTGTCAGAGTGTTTTAAATGACTTACAAGAGCAAATTTTACTTTGGGAGTAAGAGAATTGATGGCTATAAAAGAATGTCTTCTTTTCCCACTTTTCCCTTCATGTTAGAATCTTTTCCTTTTATAATTAGTTTAAACACTGTCAAAAAAAACAATAAAAGATTCCAACCACCCTTTTTAAATCATTTTAAACCTTTTAATCATTTGAAAAGACAATTCATAATCATTTTTACCCCTGAGCCACCCCATAAGTGAATTAAAGCATCTTCCATCACACTGTTAACTTTGTCACTTTGTTTCCAAATTCACTATGGTCACTTTTGGGTGTGTTTTCTCTTTAATAATATTTTTAAAGACTCTGTTCTTATATCAATTTCCTGCAGTACTTTTCTCAATTAATTCCAATTGAAATTGCTCTTGAAGAAATTTCTTTTGTAGCCTTAAATATCTCTTGTAGAGTATTTTTGGAAAATTTTTTATTTTTGGTAAAACAATAAATCTTTATAATATTATTGTCTCATACTAATAAAGTTAAAATAAATAGAATTGGTGTTTTTCCTCTTAAAAATCTCACTTCATACTATTTTTGATGAATTTTTACCTTAAAAAAATTTTGAGGACAGGAAAAGTACTTGATTTTTAATCAAAGTTTATTCACACCTTACAGATGGTATGCTTGTAGCAGGTATTTCTATAAAATTTTAATCCATCACAACCAAGGTGGGGAATATTTTACTTTGGGACTTCCAGAAAAGGAGGATCTTGGTGTATTTTGGTTCAGGAGGTTCTGCAAGAAACCTTGAAAGTTCAAGTTCAGAACTGCTTCCTTCAAGTGTGGTAAATGGGTAATATCTTTTCCAATAATTTAAGGTTTGAATATGAAACAATAAGTAGAAATTAGTCATATTTTACTTATGGTACTATGAATGTCCTGATAGAAATGAATAATAAGATTAATGATAACTATCATAATAATATATTAGGGGGTTTCAAATTCATCAAATCTTGCCTTAAAATAATGCAGGATTTGGCTTCCAAATCCCAAAATAAATCCTGGTGTTTTTCATGTGTAAGTCACATGGCATTTTAGCCACGTCCCCTGGTATTTTCACCAAAGCCCATGCATCTGGAATTTCAGTTTGAAACCTAACCCAAATCAGTATTCACAATTAACAAGTATACAAAATATTCTTCCACACTCCATTTTTGACAATCTGACCCAAAAGCTTACAATACATTTATATTTCTTCATCAATATAATAATGCCTTGGGCCAAAAGAAAACACATCAAGTCAGATATTAAGATAACCTCTGGCCTAGCTCATCCATAAGGTCACTTAATCTATACTGATTATTCAACCATAATTAATTGGCTTTCAATAAAATCCAATTTTGAGTCATTTTTCAGTACTAGTGGTTCAAAATTAATTGGAAGGCCACCTTCATCACAGAAGCATGGGTTTCATCTTATGGAAATTGAGGTCAACAAGAAATTATGACATTGCTTAAACCTTATCTCAAGCAGAATCCAATATTGATGGTGAACATATAAAAAGAAGTATATGACAGCAAAAAAAATTGAAAATTCAACTGGGGCTGGAATAACCAAAGAAGATGAGATTAAATGTATCAAATAAATGAGTGAAAAGATTGAATGTATGTGTCCTTGCTATTCCAAAATGGATGCACTCTTTGGCCACAAGCACAATTTCACTCCCATTGCAAGCTATGATTCACAAAAAAAGACAGCTTAAATGGTGATGATTATTATGATTATCTTTTTCTTAATAAGGTAAGTTATGGGCTCTTTTTCTTTTTAACTGAGATAATAAAAGATAATTTGCATTTTAAAGGGGAATGATAATTTGTCATCACCTCTCAATCTTGATCCTTTGCATAATAATGATAATGACTTAGTTTAAGTGGAAAACCTTCAAGATGAATCAGTAAGTACATTTAATCCTGATATTTATGAAATACAATGTTAATTATTTCTCCTTTGACCAGAAAAAAAAATCCATAATGCATTCAACACAAAAGATTAATCAAGAATTGATTCCCAACTTTAATGACAAGAGTGGATCTAGGAAAAGTTCAAGAGATATGTTTGCACCTACGTATGCAAATTTGGTTGAGTCACAGAAAAATGGTATGTCTTGAATTTATGGTTACTCTGATCAGTCCTGCTGACAATAGTAATGATTTATAGGCAGTGAAGCCAGTGATAATTCTTGTTTGGAGTGGGAAAAGGAGAGTTGGCATTAAGAGAAAGTGAGGAATATGGAACAGCAATGGTTTTAAGAACCCAAGTTACAAAAGAAAATGGAGTTTGACAAAAAATAACACAACAAGAAATATTAATTCAAAAAAGAAAAGTGGAATTGTGAATTAGAACTGAAGGAAAAGCAATTCAAGATTGATCTCACTATAGCAGAATTGTCATCAAGCAGGCCAGTTACAGAGCTTGAACACATTCTGAGATCAAACAATAAAAAATAACACATTAGGTGTATGTTGTGTGATCATTTTATAAAATTGTGATTTGTCAATTAAAATTGATGTTTATTTTTAATTGAGACCCAAAGTTGCAATCAATATTATTTTTTGAAATTGACTTGCAATTTATTGCAAAATTGAAACTTTGGGAAAGTTTTGCATTGCTATTTTATGTTCGAAAGACCAATGACCAAGTTTGTTCAAATCAAATTTGAATGCTCCCTCCAATTTCTTTTGTTGATTTTTTGCAAATGCAAGTGAATTGCCTCTACCAATTTGAATTTTTTTTTTAAATCAAAAACTCTGTTGAAAAACTACCCCTGGTTAAAAATTCTCTCCCTCACTCACAACTAATTCACTGGAGCTGATTTTTTTTGCATTTGTAATGTTTTTTTAATATTTTGTTTTTCAACTATTTTAGTCCTTTTTTTTGTATCTTTTCTCTCGCTCACTCCCAAATCTCTCACTTAAACTGATGTTTTCATTTCTTTTATATGTTTAAGTTTTTTTAAATTTTTTCAACTAGGTAAGTTTTTTTTATTCAATTTTTTTTATCTTTTGAACAGGTCCATCTTCACCATCATCACCTCAGTGTCAGAAACCACCAACCATCCATTTATCCACCTCCACCATCCATCTATCCATCTCCACCACCCTGCTTTCCACCTCCACATAACTGCTACCTGCCACCATCCACCCCTCAGTAGCCCTAGAACCTCCAAAGAAGTCTTCTGGAGGTTCTAGGGATTCTCCAACTTGAAAAAATCTGAATCAAGTTTAAATCACTTTGGAAGGCCTACTGAATTGATTCTAGGACAATTTAAGGTATTATTTTTGATTTTCAACTGCATAATGGCCTCCAAGAGGCCATTATTAATTTGAAATATTTTTTTTAAATAGACTTCATCCTCAATCATGATGAAGTCTATTATTTCTGACATATTCTGATTTTTTTTCATCATTCATGATTTTTTTCTTTTAATTTTTCTAATGATGATTATAGCTGACCCATTTTTTTGTGTTTTTTTTCTAATGATAATCACTGATGGTCATTTTTCTCTTTTTTTTGTTCCATCATGATCATGATTGATCATATTTATTTTAAATTTCCTTTTTTTTCTTTTTATTTTTCTGATGATCATCATAACTAACCAATGATATTTTTTTCTGATGATTAACATTGATGATCATTTCTTTTTATTTAATCAAGATAATTACTGATCATCTTTAATTTCATTTTTTTTTCATTTTTTTTTCTAATGATCATGATACCTAAAATATGGTTTTTTTCTATTCTTTTCTGATAATAATCACTGATGATCAATTGTTATTTTATTTCTTTTTAATCATGATCATTACTGATCATTTTTATTTTAAATTTTTTTTTTGGATTTAATTGAAACTAAAAATTTCTATTTTTTTCTGATCTTTTTTAAGTGATGATCATAACTGATGAATATCTTTTTTATATATTTTTTTGTTAATTGATAATGATAATAGCTCATGATTCTTATTCTTATTCTTATTCTTATTTTTATATTCTTTTTGGATTCTTTTTTTAATGATGATATGGGATAATGCTAATTATTCTGTTTAATTGATTTTCAATATAGGGGTGGAGTACATATGAGGTTTATTTCTGCAATTTCATTTAATCTCACCCCCTTCCATCATCATTGAAATTCAAGAAACCCTCCTCCTCTCTCTCACTCTGAAAATAATTCTGATGATGTCATGGTTAAGACTAAAACAGATTCAGAAAATCATAAGAATGATTTGAAAGATGATGAAGCTATGATTCCTCCTCTTTATTTCATGGTTAGGACTAAACCAAATATAGAACATCATGAGGACAATAATACCAAAACAAATCATAAAAGAAAACTTAACCAAAGCCGACGACAACATATCCATTATTCAAAACAGATCATATCTCACCTGGAAAATGTGAACATAGCATATGAAAACTTCTCAACCAACTCAATTGACAAAAAAGAAGCCAATGCCTCATGGTTAAAACTTCCATCAGTAGACACTTTACCCCATCCTTATCTAATCATTGATAAAACAGCAAAGCCATTCTTACCATTTGTCATTTATGAAATCACCCCTTTTGAAAATTCATCTGGCCACTCTCAAATTCCACAAGACCTTATTATGACATTAATGACCTTATCTCAAAATATCCAAGAAATTAAAACAAATGAAAAATACTAGGTGGAATTATGAAAGGTATGGCCTTTTTTGCTGGTTCAGATTCTGGAAAATCTTCAGGCGTGTGATATTTTTTCCTTTTTATATTAGTAATTACTAATTAATTTCAAAACTTTTAGGTGTTTACTCCCAAAAACCTGGTTTGACTCCTCATCAAATTGAAACAGATAATAAGGAATGGTCCAAACTTCAACAATATGACAAATTCATTTACTCAAAAATATTGTATTTTTCTAAATTAGCTGCAAATAAAAATAAATCATTAATGGAAGCAGCCAGATTACCAAACTTCAGTCAGCTGGAATGGACTTCTGCCAATCCAAAGGAAGAACTCAAAGATTTTACAAATGTCATTTTCACTCAAGATGAATGTTTCAATAAGCTGCATCAAGATTAAAATGATCTTAATTCATAGACTTATGGTATATTTCCTTTTGTCTCCAAAAACAATTTCCATCCCCTTGCAACTGTCTTCACCCCATCTGGGAATGGCTTGCACTTCCCCAGATTAAAAATGGAGATTGATTTTTCAAAAAAAACCAGGAGTAATGAAAATTCTTTGGAAGATATAATCAATGGTTAATCATACAACTGAACCACCTCCAGCCATAGTAAATCTTGATAAAATAACCCATTTTAGATTTTTTTTCAAATCAACCATAAATTATTCAATTTAGGTGAATATTTTTTTAAAAATGACACCCACTGAAATTAATTCAAAATTCAATGGGTACTATGAAAGAGATATGAAGGCCAAAACAGAGTTAAAAAGTATTTATTTTAAATAGCTTTATTTTCTCAATAACATCTCCACTCTGCTTTATGCCATTAAACTAAGTAAATAAGTAAATTTTCCTGATGAAATTCACAATTGATTTTCTTTCCATGCCAAATTAATTGATTCAATTTCTTCACACATATTTACAACATCTTCCCCATTTTTCCTATTGGAAATATTTTCTGCTTGTGGTGGATCATCATCTTAATATAAATCAAACCATTCATCTCAAATATTTGCTAACATATTATGTAAAATCATGCAAGAAACAACCCAACTAATAAAGTATTCAATTTAATGATGATCCCTCATTTGGTTTCACATTTCCCTTAGAGAAAAACACCTCCACTTTAAAATTCCAATTTCATGTTCAATTATGACCCTTGATTTTTCTAGACAGTAATTAAAGGTATGGTTGTCTTTATTCTGTGCCACAACTCCCTTATAGGCTGGAACAACCCAAGGAGAGCTTTTATATGCTGGATAAGCAAGTAAGTACTTATCTTTTTCATATAATATGTGAGGGTTTTGTGCAATTTTCATATTTTACTATACATTTGAATCATTAAGTGACCCAGCACAACCCATATGTGGAGCAGTGAACTGTTTGTTTATATCAAACACCAGTTTTATTGACATAGAATACTTTAATTTTAAACAATCAGTCAAAATGAATTAAAAAATAAAAATTCAAATATTACCTCTTTTTAACATCAAAATAGGCTTTCCCATCATTGGGGGACATCAGAGATAATGGTATGAGACTCCCATCCATAAATCCAATGCACCCAGGGAAGCCTTCAGCCTGCATAACTTGTGAAATCTCTATGCATTGCTCCATTGTTGGCCACAAAATCATTTCTAACTTCAACTTCATTAATATCTGGATCACTCTTTGAGTGTACAACACAATAGCCCCATCTCTAATTACAAATAACATTCCAATCTTTCCCAAAGCATCCCCATTTACATTTTCTCCTAGCCTTGATAGTGCCACAGCCAGTGGTATGGCAGGATTGCATTGTTTTTTTTGTGATGAGTTTTGAAAGCTTTTATCATCTTGAATTTGTACAACCAAATTTTCAAATTATTCATGTGTGGTCTTAAAAAGATGGCAAAACCTTTCATATGATAATGTTTTTAAATCATTCATTGTATACATGTAATGTGATGGATATTCTCCACAAGGATTGACGTATCTTTGTGATGATATCATATCTAATAAAATTATATCTTTCTGGATATCAGAATCAATATTGGAGTTGAAATAATTGATGAACTGCAGTGAGTTTAATGTCTGAAGTAAAGGTAGCCATTGCAATGCCTTTGGCATGGTAAATGAAGAAAAGATCTATAGAAAATGCAGTTTGAAATAGAATAATTTAATAAATGACCAGTGTATTAAGATTTTATGCAATTCAACATGCCCTTACTGAGTTGTGTTTTGTAAATATGTGCCCTTAAGTGAAGCTAAATGTGGTATTATAATATCTAAAAATGGGATTTGGTACCTCAAAATAACACACTGATTGAGGTGTTGGATTTCCCGAATCCCAAAATTTTAATGTGGGATTTGGAAAAAAATAACTCTGCATTTTGAATTTGGGATTTGGTAGCTTTGACACCCCCTATTATTATAGTTATGGCATAAAATATTCATATTATTTAGAAAGAATGAACTAATATATTACAAAGGATATATTCATGGCAATCGATTATTACTACCAACAAATAAGAAATACATGAGAAATTTCTATTTAATAGTAAAAGACAATTTATAACAATAATATCACTAATATTGAAGTAATACATTAATAAAAATACAATTTATATTAAGAAAAGAATTATTAAAGAATAATAATAGAGAAAAATATTATAATAAGAGAAAATAACCTACTTTTAACACTTAACATAATAATTTTTATTGAGTTTATTTTGAATAATTTAAATAAAGCTTATTCCAATGGTAGTTACCATAAAAAATAGGGAGAAATACAATTTTCACTATTTCTACATGGATTTGGAGATTTTTAAGAGAATTAAACAAAAACAATAAAATATTGGATTAATCAAATCAAAGCTGGTGATAATTACATATTTAATACTTGGTATTTAAGAAGTCAATAGTTTTATATATAAAGAATGAAGAAATTACCTTTTATTTCAATTTTTTAATGTTTTTTATGTGTCTGGGGGGGAAGTGGAGGAAGAAGAAGTCCATTTATATTAAGGATCCTTCCTTCTAGTAACCAGAAACCTTATATTAGATGTGTACCTATGGTATCCACTGGAATCAATCAGTATTTTAAGGTTTGGTGATGATTACATCATCATTGGACCTTTTTATCTCATTATTATGCCATTTTTTAAAGTTAGCACTGTAACTCTAATTTGATGAAATAATAAGCTTAGAAAATAAACTATTTTTGTGGATTATAGTCTGTTTAATGATAAAATACTAACATCCACCCGTTTTATCTCTTATTTAACTGTTAAAATTAAAAGAAGATTAGAGTCAACAATCATCAATGATCATTTTTGAGCCTAACCTTTAATCCTTAATAACTTTCAAATTATTCTGGCTAAAAGAAATCAGAAAATGAACTCTGATAGCTTGAAATTTTCTCACCAAGACTCCAAGAGGATTTCATCACATCATAAAAACTCTATTTTTGATAATTTTTCTTGTAATTCCACTTTTCTATAGAAATATACTTTCTTAGACTTTAAACCATGATTTAAGGGGGTTTTGCCTTTAATATCATGATGAATATTATGTAATTATTCACATATGAGCTAGTAGAGTCTTAATATCTACTTTTTTAAGTTTGGACCACTTTTGATTTTAAGTGGTCAACAGCTATTGCTATTTTTCCAAATATCTCCTTGTACTTTTTAGCCTTTTATTTGTACCAGTATTTTGTGGTAACTTAATTTTTGAATCCACTCTTTATCATGTCTAATTCAGAATATATGAGCTGAAAAGCATGAATATATGCACTGATCACAAAGGTGCATATATTCAGGTTATCTCAGTAAGTATTGGTTTTATTGATATGGCATAAAGATGTCATATATGTATTTTTTGATGGGTAATCAAATTCAATAATTTATTTTAAATTTGTGTTCATTGGTTTATGAGATAATAAAGAATTATTACTTATTTTAAGATTATAATTTCAATTCTTATCATTAAAATAAGTTTTGGAATGTTTTCTGTGACATTTTTGGATATGTGGTAATATCTAAAATTCTCAAATTCCCTACCAACAAAAAAATCTCAACACAATCTTATATAGAAAATTGGGGTATCATCCACTGTTCTACCTCTTCAATAGAAGCTTTTAGTCTTGAATCTCAATAATGCTTAAATTTTTTCTTCTTTAGGTTTTTGTTCATGTCTGAACCTTCTTCCAAATTTTTAAGCCTTAGTTATATACTTCTCAAGAAGCTGTTTTTCTTCTTGAGCTGGGTTTTCATACCTTACCAGGTACTCTCTTTTGTTTTTGTTTCTTTTCCTCTTTTCTTCAAGGACTTTCACAATTTTCTTTTCTTTTCCACCTTCTAGAGGGGGAATTTCAAGTGGTGGTATATTTATTGGGGAAAATAATCTCTTATCACTGGAACTGTAAGGTTTTGTTAAGCTTAAAGGAATTTTTGTGTGTTTTTTCATTAATTAACCTGTTAACTCTAGCTGCACAGAATTAGGGCCATGTAGGGCTTTTATAATAAAAGGTCCTGCTAAGTAATCTTTAAATTTCTTTGTTCCTGTAATTTTATTAAAATTTAGTTTTGATACTAGGAATAAGTCTTCTATTGAAAAATCAGGTTGTTTATGACTTTTGTCCCATATTTCCTTTTTATATTTAAAAGAATCTTGAATAAATCTATTTTTATTATTTTTTCTTTATTGATTATTATTTCAGGTGCTTGCTGTTGTGTATGTATCAACTAGGTCCATTTTGAGTGTTTCATAAGGAAGTATTGAATTCCAAACTTTTTCTAACATTGTGGGTGCTTTACCAGTTGATTAAGGAATTAAAATTTACATGCCAGCTCTAGAGCTGGTATTAGAGTAAACCAATCATGTGTAAAACCATCAATGTCCTTGAATCCTAGGCCATAAACACAGAATCCTCAGATCATATCTTATAAATTTTGTATCATTATTTCTGAAGGTCTATCAGTATGAGTTCAATAGGCTGTTTAGAATGATGATTTTGTGCCAAACAAGTTATTGAAGTTTTTCCAGAAAGCTGAAGTCAATTTGGGATCTCTATCACTTATGATATTTTTGAATAAGCCTGTATGGCTAATAGCTCTATTCCATATCATTATGGATGTCTCCATAGCTGTGTCCTCTTTCTGACAAGGCAAGAACATTGGGGTTTACTGTACCTTTAAACTAACACTGGGGATGCATTAAAATTCCTATCTCCTCCAGTGGGTAGAGCTCTTACCCAATGCATATGCACTATTTCCAATTTGGATTTTTGGTTCTTGGATTTCTATCATCATTCCATATTTCTTGCCTGTGGCTCTGTTTGCTTTTTGTCCTCTTTCACAAGTTTTGAAATATTATTGAACATATTTTCTCCAATTTTTAAACCAAGAACAATTCTTCACTCTTTCTAGTGTCCTTTATTCTGAGAGATGTCTAAAAACAACAGCATCATGGGATTCATGTAGTATAGTGTTCAATAAAGCCCCATCTGTTAGAGTTGTGACAAATGTGTGTTTGGTTCTATGATAAAGAATTACATCAAGGAGGGGGAGTCTTTCTTCATCATATGCTTTTCACATAATTTGCCTAATTTGGAAGATAATAGTGGATCTTTGAGCTCTTTGTCACTAGTTGGCATAACATATGGCAATTCCTATCCTTCTTATAGCTTTTTTTGAACTTTTCTCAAACCTTCTGTACCAATTCCTGTTACACATAGCCATTCTAGAACATTTTCTTCCTGTGGTACCCATGCTGGGATTTCAGCCTTATTTGATAAAGCCATCTTAATTATTGCAAATATTTCCATATTTGTGGACTATAGTCATATTTATTCCATACTCTTTGATAGTAATTTACCATCTCAGTGTATTTATATTTGGTTTCTTCATTTTGATAATTACTTTACAACATTACAGTCTAAGTTTGATTTCTCTAATGACTACACTAAAAAAGGAATTTCATTTCACTTGCTCCATAGCTAGCTTCTTTTGGCTTAATTTCTCTATAAATAAAGCAAATTGGTCCTTCAAGAGGCTTATAATTGATAGTTTGTGTTTGGTAGAGTGCAACACCTAATCCTCCTCCACAAGAATCAATGCAAAATTTGAAAGGTAATTTATAATCTGGAATTAAGAGGAAAGGGGAATCTATGAGGGATTTTTTGAGTTACTCATATGATTTGATTCTTTCTTTTTTCATTTAATAGACTGAGGTATAAAGAGATTTTGCCATTTTTGAAAAGTCATTTATATTCTGTCTGTAATATCCCAAAAATCATAATAATGAGTGCATTCATTTCTTAGTTTGGGGCATCCGCTTCAGTACTACTTCTGCTACTTTATTTTTATCTATTCCCAAACTTAGTCCAGATACAACATGTCATAGTGCCTTTACCTAACTATATGAAAAATGACATTTCTTTCAGGATATTTTCATATTGACTTGAAATTTCTTTTTATGAGACTCTTCTTAGTCTTTCCAGGGGGTTTTACCAAGTTTCTGAGCAAAATATTATATCATCAATGTGTATTATTAGCCATCCATCTGATATTTCTTCAGGGATATGATACTTGTAATTCTTTGATAATGGGAAGGGCAATTTTTTTATAAAAAATGGAATTCTTAGGTATTTATATATGCCACAGTGGACTAACATCCTTAATAATTCTCTTGGCATTTTCTGTTGCTACATCTTGGTGAAAATCTTTAACAGCTTCCATGGCCGTAACAACCTTAGCCTGTGACAGTTGTATTAATGTCTTGTAGATTCTAGGTATTGAATCTCTGTCAGAGATTATTCAGGTATTAGAATCTCTAAAATTCCTACCATCCTTGATTTACCATTGTGCCGTGTTATAATAGAAGGTGTAGTTACCTCTACCTGTTCATTATGTGCTACTTCACTTCAGACCCCTAATCCCATTGGGTATCTAATGTAGAGATCTAAGGATTCTTTAGCTCTTGATCTGGCTGGATAAGCTGGCCTTCTGAACAGGGGTTGACAAGGTTCCTCTAAATTTAGAATAATATCTAGCTCATTTGAAATAATGGAATCTAGTGGTTCTTTTTCAGTTTCAAAGGAGTTTTTGTATTTATACAGGATATAAATTAACTTTTATTTCATTTTTTTTGTTAATTATTCATTGAATTTTGCCTCCAAGAACTGTTCACTAATTAATAATTGTTTTTCTGGGTTTGTTTCTTCATTTCTTACAACATAAACTTGTTTCTTATTATTTGAGAAGCCAAATTTTTCCTTTTACTGTCTCCTAAGGTAAAATACCTAGATTTTGGTGTGAGATATTTATGCCATAAATTAATAAGTAATCATTTCCAAGTATGAAATCTTCACTGGTACATTTTTCCATTGCTGAAAACTCAGTTTAAATTTTTATACATCAAGATGGATATGGGAATATTAGTGTTAAATAAATAATTTCAAGTGGCTTCATGCTTTCACTTTCACTACTAATATTGAACCCTTGTATTGGTATAAGTTTGTCTTACCAATCTGGTATAAGTGTTTCAAAATGATTTGTTTCAACACCAGTGTAGTATTTCCTTGTGTCCAGATTGATCTTTTCATTTTGATTATTTATCAAAACAATACTTATACTTGATTTTCCAGCTGTATAGCCCATCCCTTTTTGTGCTTGGTTCTATGAAATTTTGAATATTTTATATTTCTAAGGAATTTATCAGATGTTCTAAGTTGTGGTAAATTGGATTTTGAATCCAGTGATTCATAGATTTAATTATTATTATTAATTTGAGCATTAAGTATGTTGATTTAATAAGTTTCAAAGAGCTGCTGATTCTTCATGTTCTCTTTCAGAATCATATTCTTCTTCCTTGGAATTGTGGTCTTCTGCTTACACAGTTTAATTTATTTTTTCCCTTTTAAGGTCATTTTTGGCTAAGTGACTACTACCACCATGTCTATGGAATTTTCTTTTCTCATTAGTGTTATTGGGTTTGAAAGATTATTTTGGCTTATATTCATTAATAAATGGTTTTTTTGGGCTTTTTATGTTCAACTTCTTCCATGTTCTTGTCATAATGTCTTCTAGTGCATTAATTTACTCTTCTGTGGAGCATAGCCCTATGCACCTGCATCTCCATGAATGCTCTAGTTTGCCACTGAATGTTTTGAGTATTTAAATATGTAGAAGGTTTTTGTAAAAATTATGGATATGATTTATTCAATATTTTAACTTGTTTTAAGAACTAAGCTAAAGGTTTGTCTTTGTCTGGGTCAAAGAATGGGTTTTCAAATTCATTTTCTATTTTATACCTCCAAGAATCATTTTCCCACCAAGGCCAGGTGTTCTTGCCATTCCCTGACTTATTCCATAATACCATTTCTTTGTATATTTCTCAAGGAGTGAGTTTAATATTGCACTTATTAATAAATCTGGTATGGAATAATCTTTTTGCAACAAATTTTTTTGTACAGATATAAATTGTTGTATTAAATGACATGTGTTCATATTGACCTTTACCTGTGAATTCTGGTCATTCTTTACGTTGAGGTGCTTATGTTATTAAAAATTTGTTATTTTTTTGATGGCTCCAATCTGTTATAAAGGGACTTTCTATTTCCTCTTTTGGTTTAACAGGGATTTCTTTATGGGAAAATGGGGTTGTTAAATCTCAAATTTTGAAGTTAGTCTCATTTATCTTATCCTTCTTCTCAGTTATAACTATAATTTCACTTTTAATGTCATTTTAAATATTCATTCTTGCTTCATCACTTTTTTTAACTGGTCCAAAAGCAATTTTTGGTGTAATGAAGTCTGTTCTTTGATATCTTTCATTTACTCATACAGCTCTTGTGGTCCTTGTATCAACTATTTATTATTATCAATGACAGATTTTTGTTTATTATTTTAAACCATAAATTTGATATTATCTGCTTTTTTCTGATTTTGTATAAAAACTCAGGATAAAGATAATATTCTGTTGCTTATTTCTTTCAATGATAACCAAATATTCTTAATGTCTTCTAAATTTAAGATACTATTTTGAATGTATGACTAACTATTTACCACATCAGGAGACAAAGTTATTTCTTTGGAAAAGATGGCTGTCTCATTATTCTTTCCTCTTTCTCCTTGAATTCCATCAAGGTTCTGGCCATGTTGAAAACATTTTCCATGGAATCTTTTTGGATTCTTGGGATCCTGTAACTGGGGGAATCTGGTTTCCTAAAATTATTTTTCTTGTTCTTTTTTCCGTCCCAGGAAGGTTGGTTGGCTTGAGGCATGCTAGTAGAAGCTAAAGGGGCTTCTTCAGTGCTTGCATCCCTCTTTTTTTGTGCTGTTCCTTATTTTTTTTAGTGGAGGTTTCAATGTTAGTGGATCAAATACATTGGAGTATTTCACTATTTCCTTCTCCTAAAGGGGTTCATTTAGGATGTGACAGGAGTTCATAACTTGTTGGTGGATTTGCGGCAATATTTCACAGTCCTTGTCTTTGTAGACTGTGTAGTACTGTTTTGAATGGCTCATGTATATCTGAGCCCTCTGAATGTGATTTATTTCTGCTTTAATTACTAATACTTAGCTCTACCTCTGGTTCAGAAATAATGGGCATTTCAAGGACTAGCCTTTGGGGTATGGCACTTCCATGTGTGGTTTCTGTTCCACTGGGGACTTTTCTCTCTCTTCTCCCTTTTGCAGGATCATTTCCACTTCTGAGTCAACCTCCATCTGATTGGATGGAGTATTGGGAACCTCTTCTAGTATTCATGTTGATAAATAAAGAGGTTAGAGCAAGAAATTCAAAAAGATGATAAAAAGTTACCTTTTACAGAATTCTAATAAAGGCACTCACCTACAGAGTCCTGAATGGTGGCTACTAGAAAAACCACTTTCTTGGGGGTTCCTTTCTTTCTTATTATTGGTGTTTGAGAGCTTTGACAATTTTCTTGAAAAAATATTTTAACAGTGGTTTGGTTATCATCTGTTGTGTTTTCTTCAAAAACTAAAAAAAGTGTATTTTTCCAAAAATTAATTCCACATACTAAGTTGTTTTTTATATTTCTTGTATAACAGAAATAAGTAAAAGAGTAATAAGATGATTTTTTTTGAGTTTTATTTTTACTTTTGAATTTTTGAACAAATGATAATATTTAAAAATGAATAATGATAAGATTATTGAGCTAAATTACAATATAAATTTAAATTTTTAATTTGAAAATATCTTATTTAATATCCAGAGTCACTCAAAGAAAGGTATTGCAAGTCTAAGGATATGAAAAACCATGTGCAAGATAGTACAATACTTTCCAAATGCATCAATAGTGTTTAAACTAAATAAATATAAGTCTATTGCATAAATAATGACTATTAATATCATTTACTGTTGTATAAATCCCATTTTAATCTTTTGATAAGTTTTTTTTAAGTAAATATCATGGCCAGGACCCCAAATATAGGTTTTGAATATGAAAAAATAAGTAAAAATGACTAATATTTTGCTTATTATACTCTTAATATCCTTATAGAAATGAGTAATAAGGTTAAAAATAATTATAATAAGATATCATTATAATTATGGTGTAACATATTTTTATTATTTGAAAAGAATAAAATAATATTTACATGGAAATGTATCAGTGTTATCAACAAGTAATAAATGTGTGAGGAATTGTTATTTAATAATAAAAACCAATTTTTAAAAATCAAATTAGTGATATTGGAGTCATATGTCAATATAAATACTATTTGTATTAATAAAACAATTATTAAAGCATAATAATAGAGAAAAATAATTTGATAGAAAGAAATAACCCACTTTTAAAACTTAATATAATAATTTTGATTGATTTTATGACTAATGGTGTAAATACAACTTATTTAAATTGTTGTTCCAATCAAAAGTAGAGAGAAATAAATTTTCTACTATTTCTAAATGGATTCAGAGAATTAAAGAGAGTCTAAAAAATAAAAATAGAATATTTATTTAAAAATGTAAGAGATAGTTATTACTAAAAGATTTGACTTTGTACCTTTATAATATAAGCGCTGTATATATAAAGAATAAAGAATATTACATTTTATTTAATATTTTATTGAATTTCATGCCTCTTAGGGGGAAAAAAGAGGAAGAAGAGGTCTTTTTACTGTAAAGATCCTTCCTTTTAGTGACCAGATACCTTCTAGTAGAGGTGTACTCATATTATACATGGGAATTAATAAATATTATAAGGTTTTCTGATACTTACATCATT
This sequence comes from Austropuccinia psidii, assembly GCA_023105745.1. Classification (NCBI taxonomy): domain Eukaryota; kingdom Fungi; phylum Basidiomycota; class Pucciniomycetes; order Pucciniales; family Sphaerophragmiaceae; genus Austropuccinia; species Austropuccinia psidii. The sequence goes on from JALGQZ010000014.1 coordinate 4,325,079, forward strand.
ATTAAAACTTTTTATCTCCTTATTATGCCATTTTTAGAGCTATCATGGTAACTCTAATTTTCTGACATAATAATCTTCACATAGGACTTAATTTTGTGAATTAAGGCAGTGTGAATTGTAAAATAGCCAGATCCACCAGCTTCATCTTTAATTCAACTGTTCAGCTTGAAATAAGATTAAACTTAAAGATCAAAAATGATCATTTTTAAGACTTAACTTGTATATTTGATATCTTACAATTTTTGCAAAACTTCAATTATAAGAGTTATCTATGATATCTTGGAATGTCCTTATTAAGGTGCTAAGAGGAATTTATTACATAATCAAAACTCTATTTGTGATTATTCTTCTTCTCATTAATCTTTTCTGTCAAAATTGGAAATTTTAGACTTTAAAGCATGATTTCATAAGCTTATACCTTGTATATAATGATATGAATTACAATATTATTCAGTTATGAGCTTACAGAATATGAATATCTAATTTTTTAACTTTGGACCACTTTTCATTATAAGTGGTCAACTTTTATTACTAGTTTTACAAATTTCTCATTATTCTTAGCCTTGTTCATAGCTTTCCCAATGGGATTTGTATCTGTATTCCTAAGCTTAATTCGTGTTAAATTTTATTTTTGATCAATTATTTATCAGAATTATTTCAATATATATGAGCTAAAAACCATCAATATATGCACTTATCTTAAAAGTGCATATACCCGGGTATCTCAGTAAATATTGTGTTTACAGATATACCTTGAAATAGTAATATATGTGTTTTTTAATGGAAAATTCAATGGTTCCACTAATTTCAAATTTCTAATAATTGGGCTCTGAGATAATAAAGAATATATTCCTTTTTAAGGCCTTTTTTCTTATTTTAATTGTTTTCAAGATGAGAATTTTGATTCTTATCATGAAAGACCTTCTATAATATTGCTTGTAACCTTTTTGAATATGCGGTAATATCTCAAAGGTTCACAGATAAACAGGTTGACCTCTCAAAAATAGGTTCATGTTGTTTCTGATCTGGAATAGTGAAAAACCTCCTGGCTCTTTCTTCAGAAATTTTGGAAAGGTGGGATGATGATGTCCCAAATTAACAAAGTGTTGAATTGTGCTTTGAGGAGAAGGTGAGATTCAGTCTTGGATCCAACCTTTTTCCACAGATAACTGGACTCTTTCTAAGGAGAATATTAATGTATTTCAATGTTTTTTGAATCCTTTCATGTGAGGCTGGTTCAAGGGGAGTAACATCATATTTCTCTGATGCCTAATAGATAGATACCAGTTTGAAATTGGCACCATTTGGACATTAAAAAAGCACAACCCTTCCAGATATCTTCAATCAGAAATATATGTGAACTTGTGTGGTATGTATGACATACCAATAAGGTGACAAATAGTATTTTTATTCAGAGTCAAATTGACGTTTCAAATGGTTTTAGAGCAAAAAAGTATTGAAAAATGACTATAGTTTCATTTTTCATAAGAAAATTTTTAATTTTTATGTTGTTTCTGGAGTCAAAAATAAAAATAAACTAGGGTTGACCCATAGGGTGCTATACCCAAAAGTGGCTATTTTTACTGTTATTTGAATATTTAATAATCTCCAAGTACACTCACACAGTTTAACAAAATTTGATCAAAATTTGAGTTTTTTACTTTAAAGCTGCATAATTCTTATGCAAGTTTTAAAAATTATGTTGAAATTAAGGTTTTTTGTATATTTACTGATGTAAGGTTTGACTATGAAACAATAAGTAAAAATTACTAATATTTTACTTATTTTACTATGAATGTCCTTATAAATGAAAAAAATAAGATAAAAATAATTATAATAATAAAGAATTATTATAATTATGGCATAAAAATAATTATATTATTAATAAGATATAATAATATAATTTATATTATAAAATATAATATAATAAAATAAATATATTAATATGAAATAATTAATATATTTAATAGCACTTTATTATTGTTACAAACAAATAATAAAGGCGTAAAAAATTGTTTTTTATTAATAACAAACAATTAATAACAATGATATTACCAATATTAAAATTATAAGTTAATATAAATACTATTTTTATTAATTAAAGAATTATGAAAAGAATAATATAGAGAAAATTATGAATATAAGAGAAAATAACCTACTTTTAACACTTAATATAATAATTTTTGAGATATTTTATGCCAAATAATGTAAATACAACTTATACAAATTGTATTTACAATAAAAAATAGAGAAATTACAAATATTCTTGATTTTTTACATGGAAATGAGTTTTAGAGAGATTTTTAACAAAAACAATTAAACAAATGATTTAATCACGTCAAAATTGATGATTATAATAAAGATGAACTTTGGTCTTTAATAATATAAAAGTTTTATATATAAAGAATAAAGATATTACCTTTTTGTTTGTATTGATTTAATGTTTTTGATGCATCTGAGGGGAAAACAGAGCAAAAAGAGCTCTATTTATAGTAAATACCTCCCTCCTAGAGTCCAACAGGCTTCTAGTAGACGTTTACTGATCATATTAACTGGAATTGATCAATATTTGAAGGTTTGGTGATGATTACATCATGATCAAACTTCATTACATCATTATTACGCCATTATTTAGAGTTATCACTATAACTCTAAGTTTGATGACGTCAAAGGCTTGGCAGAACCCCAAATTTCGTGGATTTTATTAGTTTTAATAATAAACTAATAGTATTCACCAATTTTGTCACTTATATGACTGTTAAACTTAATTTAAGGTTACAGTGAGTGATCATAAATGATCAAATTAAGCTCAAACTTTGATCCTTAATAACTTATAAGATTTACACGCTACAGAAACTCAGAGAGTGAATTCTGATAGCTTGGCATAACCTTATTATGCTTCCAAGAGCATTTCATTACATCATCAAAAGTATTTTTGATGATTTTTCTTGTAACTCATCTTTTCTGTCGAAATTTAATATTTTAAACTTCAAACTATGATTTCAAGGGGTTATACCTTGAATATTAAAATAAAAAATACATCATTCTTCACGAATGAGCTAGTAGAATCCAACTGTCCACTTTTTTTTAAGTTTGGACCACTTTCGCAACAAAGTGGTCAACAGCTCTGCTGATTTTAATCAATAATTCCTTACAGATTTTAACCTTGTTTATAACTTGTAAAATAAACTTCATATCTGTGTTCCTACAGTAGTTAAGTGATGACTTTATTTTTGGTTCATCTTTCTATCATGCATATTTCAAGAGATACTAGCTAAAGCCCTTGAATATATGCGTTGACCAAAAAAGTGTTTATATTCAGGTTAATTCCTTAATTATTGATTTTGAAGCTTAGCTTATTAATTGTTTTATGTGTGGATTTATATGGAAAATCCAATGGTACCATTTATTTTACATGTTGCTTCATTAGTTTTTGAAATAATTAAGGATTTGTGTTTTTTATAAGGTATTATTACTTATAACTTATTAAATATCGACTTTACAGATATACCATAAAAATAGTATATGTGTATTTTACCATGGAGAATTCAATGGTATAATCTATTTCACATGTTTATTCATTGGTTTTCAAGTTAAACCAAGTTTTATACCAATTTGTGGTATTTTTGTAGTTTTAAGGTACTTATTTTTAATGTATAATTATATTAAATATTTCTTGGGACCTCTTTGGGTATGTGGTCATATCTCAAAGGTTCACAACTGAATTGTCTAAGGATTTTACATAAAGGCTTGAAAAATTGTGTTGACTAAATCAAAATTGGCTTAAAGCCATAGTACTAATTTAAACAAACAAATTGGCAAAATTCATGCAAAAGGTGGGGAAAAAGGAAAAATGGAAAACAGTGACAGGGTATCCAGATTTTGGGATATGTAAGAGCCCAAATTTGATTTTCCTCCTCTATTGTATGATTTTCAGCCTTATCAAAAATTTAATATTAGACCTTAATTCAATATTGAAGTTTATTAGGGTTTATCCTCCTTATGGACAGGAATTACAAGCTTACAAAGGGTGAATACCTATATTCAGGCTTGTAATCAAAGTTTCAAGATCTTTAAATGCTAAATTAAGTCTAAATAAGCTTAAAATTAAATTTCAAAGCTTTTAATCCTTGTCAAAAGGTCAGCTTTAGTTTATATTGCTATTTTTATGTGTAAAAAAGCAATAAATTCAAAAATTCATAAAAAATTGATCTCTCAATGGTTTAGCTTGAAAATATCACACAGCTTAAAATTGAATGCTATATGAGTATAAATCAAAGCTTAAGTATCTTCTACAAATAGTATTCTTTGTTATTTAGCCTCTAAAATACCTCTTTTTATAATTCTTGAAGAAAATCAATATTTCTTCAAAAATTAATTTAAAATCTCCTTCAAAAGATCTTTGCTTCAAAGTTACTTTTAAGATACTCCAATTATGAAATGGAAAATAAATAGGCAATTTTTATATAAAAATTTTAAAGTAATAAGCATCAATCAGGTTTACAGTTACTTGGAGTTAAGAATAAAACCTGTAGCTTAAATTGTAATGAAAATTGAGAGTTTTTAAGTTAAGACTTACTTTTTGGTGATGAGTTTCTATTCCAGACCTATTGTTCCAAGGTTTAAATAAAAAATATTAGAGCTTCCAAGTTAATCAAAAAAATGGAAAATTTATAAAGAAAATAAAAGTCAATAAAGAAATAAAGAAAATAAAAATTGAAATTAAGAAATAAGAAGAGGAAAAACAAAGGGAATGATATAAATATATTAAAGATAACTATTATACTTTCATCCACATAAAGGTTTACTTATATCCATATGTTGCCTCAACTCCATAACATGAATAGTTCTCCAGATATCATAGATTAAGGAAAAAGTACTATATGTTATATTCTCAGTAAGAGAATATTCCTAAAAACAAAGTTCCAGCAGATTTAGATATTCAATATCCATAATCATGTGTAAAGCTACACAATCGATGCTATTACTCTTAAAAAAATATGTGTTACATGTCTTTATATAAAAACACTTAAATTTAAATTAACATGGTGCTACATTACTCAATTCCAACTGAAACTCCCTGAACCAAAAATTTCAGGGAAAATTTGCAAATTCGATGTTACATATGAACAGAATAAACCAGATACTTATAAAGTCTGTGAAAAGAGAAATAATTTTAGTAAAGAAATGAATAAAATTAATAAAAGGATGGCATAGACCAAACATATGGTGAAAGATCTATATTAAATGAAACTCTTTAGAATTTTCTGATAAGCAGGATTCTCTCAAAGCTGTAGAAAATAGGAACAAATTTCAGCCTAAATGTAAGTATAGTTTAAAAAAAATGGTGCAATAAATCAAAAATGTGGTTAAATATCTTGATCATATGAAAAAATTTACAATTTAACTACTATAAAGAATATCTAAAGGCTGTGTGTGCACTGAAAATAATAAATCTAAGAATGGTGAAATCAACCAAAACTATGGTGCAATATCCTTATAAAATGAAACCATCAAAAACTTACCCAACAGCAAAATTATCTCAAGGTGGAATTTTTCAAGGTCCCTGCTTTTTGTTATTCTCTCTGGAGGGTCCAAAAGGTATAAATAAAGGGCCTCTCTCCCTGTTCTCCCAGCCTTTTAATTCAGGAAATAATGTTAAGGATAAATATTTCCCTTTCCTATTGGGATAATCTAGTATTATATTTAAAAGATAAGTAGAAATTCTTAGTATCTTATAGTATTTTTTATGATTAATTAATGAAAGATATTTATAATACTAATGAGAGAGTTTAATACTACTTATAGTATTAGAATTATAGTGTTAGCGTTGAAGAAGTGTTTGATGATATTATCAAATTTATCCATAAAAAATATATATAGAAAGGATATAACATGATCTTACCCTTATAACACTTCTAAATATATCGGATTATATTTATATTCATTCTTACACTATTAAATTTCTTTTATTTTCACTATATATTACCCTAATACAAGCTATAAAAACTCTTATAGGATCATCTTACCTTTAAATTATTATATTTGAATTGATAGTATTACTAAATCACCTTTAAAGTCTGGAATAGCTATCAATAGTATAATTAATATTAATACTGATCTTAAAAGAATGTTTTTTAAATATATCAGATAGCAAAAGGAGTCATCCTAAGATAAATTAGTTAAAAAAGAGTTATATAATAAATAAAAAGAATTTAAGAAAACCTCAATTATTAAGAAAAAAATATTGAATATCCCCATTATCATCATAGTGATTCTCTTTTGACAGGCTGATAGATACTTCTGAATAAAGCTCCCAAGTTTTGAAGCTACAAAACTAAATATTTGATTTGTGATCTCATCAAGAGGGTATCTTCTTCATTAAAATGAGAGGGGAAGCTAATATGCCTTAGAAACCATGGGTTTTAGCTAATTCTGTAATTTAAAACAGACTCACCAATAATTTCCCCCTCAGGGTACTGCCTATTATTTATCCCACAAAAAAGTACTTGCACAATGTTTCTATCAGTTTTTATACGTGCATGTGATCTCAGAGCATCTGTGATCACAGAGGAGGTGTATTAAGGCATAAAAAAAGCCATCTAATTGATGTTTTGTTTCCCATAAATCAGTACAATCACTATTTTAAGCATAATTATTTTTTAAATAAAATATTATATTATTATAAATAATATCCAGTGTTTTGTTGTTTATAGTTTTGAATAAAGAATTGAAATATTAGATTTTTCTTATATTTTTATAATCCTCAATAATTGTTTTGTTTTGGTAAACCTTATTAAAATTACTTTGAAAAAAATCCCCCAATCCTCCAAAAATCCCTTAATTATTATTCTTAGTGTGTTTTGACTGATTTATATAAATTAATATTTTTTATGACCTGTTTTTGTGTATTTTTATAAATTAATAACCTATGAGGGAGCTGTTCATCAATCTACTATTTTTGGAAATTATTATTTTTTTAGAATTATTTTTCTAGGAATTATTACAAAATTATGTATATTAATTTATTCATAAATGATATTTTGTATTAATTGTGATTTGGTTTTATTCGTATAAGCCAGATATAATTGTATCTAGTATAGCCTTCATACTCTCATAATTATGATTGTCAGTTACTTATAATTATGATAGAATGATTCTATTATTTTTTTATATAATTATTATAGCTTCTATTAGTAGAAGGTTTAATAATATAAATAATAATCATATGAATATTTGTGGCTATAAGATATAATTATATTACATTTTAATTTGAGGAAAGTAATAACACTCTTAATAATAAGTACTATTATTAAACAATTAATAGACAAACCTTACAATATATAGGAATAAGGACTGATTGATTGTTGGGTAAGAATACCCAAATATAATTAGGGTAGCTTCATAGAGGGGCTTCAAGAATTGAACCATCATTTCAGCCTTCTAGAATTCAAGGTTTGATAGGAAATATGATGCCAAGTCAGGGATGTAAAAGTGATTGGAAGAATATTTTAGAACAAATGCTGTATTTCACATCTTTGAAGTCAGGTTGAATATTGCTTAAGCTTTATAAAGTGGCGTGTTGTAAATTGGTGTTTTTCCAGAATTGCAGGCCAGATTCACAGTGTTGATAAACCTCTTGTGCCTTTGGGGCCTGTGGTGTATTTATAATGCTAGGAAACTGATCTTACCAATGATAGAGCTGTACTGAATATTTAGGCCATCTTCTGAGATGAAATAAGACAGTCATTTCTGTTGTCCGATTGAGTATGTGTTTCAGGGTTCTCACTTCCATCATGGGCAGCCAGGTCGATGGTATGTGCAATTAGCCCAACGATATTATATTTTACACAGAATCTACAGAAACTAAATCTGATCTCCTCGGCCATAGGATTGTTAAAGGAAGAGTCATATGTTGTAATAAAGATAATTTCCTGGTTGAGATTGTGGAAAAGTATGATTGTGAGGAATTTAGTGGAAAAGGATTGTCCCAAGTTATTAACTGTGATTCAAAGAAACTGAATTAGTTCAAAATAACACAAAATTGGTGAGGCACATACCTTCAATTGTGGATAGGACTAAAATAATGGCGGCAAGCTTGAATTTGGAATCATTGTGATAGGCAGTCACAGACAGGTATGCAGTATTTTTTGGACTGGGCTAGGATTAGTTTTAAACAAAACACCAATCTTGTTTCTTAAGAAATTATTGAAAATTGATTCTTCATGGTAAAAATAAATTTTTGTTAAGGGAGCTGTTAGTCTGGCTTGATGGACCAAAATATTGATATATGATGGATTAAAAAGCTCCAAAAGGTTTTTCAATGATGCGGATTTGGTAATATAAAGTGGAAAATTAGATTTGGATTCAAAATAAACTAATGCTGTTTTCAAAGACCCAGGTGATAATACCTGTGTTTTAGAAAATGATTATCATTGGAAATAAAATAGAACAAGAGTCAAAATGTCACTCACCTTTTTGGGATTGATATTGTGCCCATACTGATTCATTGTGTTATTTCTAGCAAGGGGGAAGAGACTGTTTTGGGATTGGCCACACAATGAAAGATATCTAAGTTCTGGATCATTCCTTTGGTACTGCAATTTTGGTGTCTCTTAAGATGATTATTGCATGTCTTTCCCAAATGGTTGAAAAATTGGAATTGAATGTATTGCTAATCTATGTCAGAAAAAATTCCAAAAACAAATATTTCTTCTTGGTATAGGGAGGTTTGACAGTTGATGGTATGGTTGTGAATTTTCTGTCACTAGGGGTAGGGGTTGAGTGAAGTGAGGAAGTTTCTAAAAATTTATAAAACAAAAATAAGGTGGTCTTTTATTATGAAAAAGATGCAGGAAGAAGGAATTATTTGGTGGGGAATAATTGAGGAAGAATTATTTTCAAGATTTATGAAAAAATGAGATAGAATAACAGAAACAATAAAATAAAAGAAGGCTTGGGGGAATAAAAAAAGTACAACATTTGGGGAAAGAGTTGTAACCATGGGGGTTTTGTAAATATGAAAATAAGGCCATGTTTATCCCAGTAAATACTTGGGGGCCGGGAAGGGGAAGGAAAGGTGGGAATTATTCCTTGGGATTAAAGAAGCATTAGGGATTGGAAAGGTGTTTGGACATGGGAAGATCCATGTGTACAGGCCTTAGGTGGAATATTGAACATAGAGCATGCCCAAATGTCTCTAAAAAGGTTTTTCTGCAGCAGGAATTTACAGCAAAAAGATTTATTCTCCTACAAAATTGTTCTGTATCTTTTTTCTTTCAAGTGCTTTCGATTTCACATATCACACTATTGCCATCAAAAAAGAGGCAGGCCCTGGGGTCAGCTGCTGCAGGTCAAACAGGGTCTCAAACTGAAAGAGAAATGAATAAAACATAAACGCAACATGGAATTGTTTATGTAGATTCATTTTTGGATGGATTTGTTACCATTTCTGTTAATTTAATAGAGAATCAAATACTTGGAATAGCTAGGTGTTCTGCTTATACTACATGAAAGCTAAATAGAGAAACTGAAGAAAGTGAATTTCAAATAATGTTGGGATCATTTCCACAAATATTAAATAGGGATCTGGATCTTAAAGTTGAAAAAATTGATATCATTGTATGAATATTATCTTTTCAATTGCTCAAATAAAGATTTTAAGAAAGTCTCACTTATTTCATGTATCCCTGTTGAATTATCCTCCGAAGAAATTAAAGAAAAGTTCTTCATACTACTTCATTTAGAAAAAAATAATCAGAATTAAAAATTTTTAACATCTCCACTAATCACTAATAACCATAGGAATCATGGGTTTTGTGCTTATACCATAGGGATAGAGAAATTTTCAATTTGATTAAAGGTATAATTTTTGTCCTTCCAACTTCTCAATTATTATAAAATTTGATCTAATAGATATTAATTCAGTATTCCTAAAGAGTGGAAAAAGACATATGTCATAAATATGTATCCACACACTCTTTACGCTTGAAATTGGGCACATGACTGAAGAATTCTTTATATTTAAATAGCCATTGAAAGTTTTAAGTAAACTATATATCATTAAAGATGAGATAATTAATTCAATCACATAGCTGTAAAATATGGCATCAACTATGTTCTTGTATAATAGGTTTTATATGAGAAAGCCTCTGTATTAGGATTTTTGAAATAAATTATTAATCCAGACATTAGCTGAATTAAAAGTCTTGGGAAAACAGGCCAAAGAACCCCAAAAAAAATAGTTATTAGTTACCAAAAAGAAAGCTTGTATTCCATCTATTTCATTATAGTTGTCTTACCCACAGTATTTCGGAGGAAATTTTGTAATATATTTGATATTATCAATTTAACCTAAAGTTACTTTATGAAAATAATTCAGAATGATTCGAAGTCCTTGTGAAGGTAAAATTAAATCTCAAAAATAAGTTCCAAGAGGGTTTGAATGTCTTATTTACCAAAATTTAAAAAGAGAATTTACCAGATCTGCAGGGTAGCTTTTGTTTCATGAATACCATCAATTGATCTCATATGAAAAAGAAGAATATATTTATTTTTTTGATGTGATCAGGAATAACTCTTTTAGAAGTATGAAAAGAGAAATCTTAAATCAGTTGGCTTTAACTCTCAATATATTCCAGGAAAGAAATATTTCCCTTTTCTTGTTTTTGGAATATTTTCTGATAGAAACATACAATTAAAAACTGATTCTGCACTTCTCATAGCATTACCAATAGCATTTCTTATAAACAGAAATGTTAAATTAAGGATATATATTTATTATCTAATCTTTTCCACCAAATAAAGATATCCAAAATTTCCTCCAACTTTATCCTATTCCAAAATCTTAATTGGACTAAATCCGTGAAAAAAAATTCTTCGTATAAGAATAAAAATAAAATCTGTCTTTTAAAAGATTTGAAAAAATAACAAGATAATAACAATCTCCTTTCAAATGTTTACGAATGATAGATCTTATATTGAGCTCAGATAAACATAAAATAGTAAGAAAGCTGCGTATTATGATTATCTCCGCCATAATTTTTTGGGATGATTGTGGTTTTTTTATATTCTCTATCCTTCATTGATATAAATCGAGTAAAGACCCTTCTGATAGATATTTCATTCAAGGGGTTTTGAGATTTCTGATTTTCTCAGATTGAAATCTTTATTTTGGGAAAAGGTATATCTTGATTAATTTTTTGGGGAATTTTTGCAAGTATGACTCATGGGTAGATATTTATTTTTTCCATTAATTAAAATAATAAGGAAAATTTCACCTTCTATAAATCCTATTTTCGAGAGAATAATAGTGAATAAGCTCATACATCTATAAATGCCAATATTATTGTTAAAAATGTGTTTTAAAAAATAATATAAGTAGAATATTTTCTTGACAACATGTTATAAATTTGCCTCAATTTTCCAAAAGTGGAGTTCTATTATAGAAATAATATTCCTTAATATTCTCCATAGACCTTTATGAGTCCACATGTAAGGTTCTTCTATGGAGCTCTTGATAATAGTAACAAATATCAAGAGTAATATGCCTGTCCTCAGTAAAAAATATAATATAATTAAATCTTATAACAACAAATTAATATAATTGGTCAAAATAATCAAAAAAAGAATCAATTTATTATTAATTAATTCAGTTATGAAAGTCTCAACAACTATAATAAATTTTAATTATTCTATTATAATTATAGTCACTAACAGTTATGATAATAAGAAATATAAAAGATCTTCATGAGACAATTATCTGTGGAAAATAATGAGTTTATCCACTTATGAATAATACAAATATTATTTAGAGAAGAAATGTTACACATAATGTTCCGAGATAGATCTGATAGAGAAATCATATATAGAAAACTAATACTAGATGAAAAAGATATAGAAATTCATAGAAAACATACTCATAATATTTACTTAATACAATAAGTCAAAAAACAAAATTTATAGTATTGAAGAATGTTGAAAAGTTAAAAAAACGCCAAAAATAAGTATATTGAAGAAAGAAAATAAATTTTTTCATGATAAAATGGGATTCAAGACTTTTTAGAGGAAATTTGTTGATTTAAAAGATATTTTAAGAGGAAAATTTTATGTGATTAAATATATTATTGGTGATTAAAACAATAAAATCCAAATTCTATAGTTTCAATTCTTTATTTATAATGTTCAAAGAGTAAAATAAATTAATAACTACTTAAAAAATATAATATCTTATATTGAATAGAATATTACCCATTTTGAGATATCTAATTGGTTGAATGACAATGATGGAACAAAATAGTGTTTTAAAGGGTCTTTTTGTGCCTTTAGATCAGCTCTCATGGTACATAATGAATATAGAGGGTGTCCTCAGGTCAAAAGTGAAAAACCATTCTTAAAAATAAGGTTCTTAACTTAAGGTAACTTATTTGAATGTTTGTCTATGAAATTGTTGACAATATTACTATTAATCAACAGTACTATGACTGTTCTTATGAAATATAAAAATAGAATTATTATAAAAACAATTTAATAATTAATTACTCAATTATTTCTTTTACTTTTTATATGCTACTAGTGATTATAACAGTAAGTAGTAATTGTCTACAAGAATCAATTACTAGAAGAATTCAATGATAAAAACTTCTTCATTGAAATAATAAAATTGTTTTAATATATAATTATATTTCTGAGGAATAATTATAAAAAATAATCCTTGAAGAAAACTACTAATAGAGAAAAACTTTAAGAATTAAGACAAAACACTCACTCATACTCCAAAGAACTTATTAAAAGATAATAGTAGAGAAATTTGACGGATAATTGTGGATTGAATGGATCAAAATTCATTTATAACAGAATTACAACAATATATAGTTGATTTCTATGATTTAACGTGTTTCTTATTGATTCTGAAAGAATAAAACACTTAAGAAAAGATTAAATAATACCTACTTATTGGTAATAATGGTATAATTGAATAATGTGATGATTTGGAAAAAACAGCAAGAGGAGGCCTCTTTTGAATCTAAGACAGCTCACAGAGGCCTGCCATGGAGAAAGCTGAAAAACAAGTGAGTGAGAAAGCAATAATCCTTTTTGGATTAATGATTGCATCATATGTTTTCATCTAAGATTATCATAATTACTTAATTGATGCTTTTACATGACTACCAACCCAAATATGGTTAATAATAAAAGGAGTAACAACTGTAAATATTCTTTTATTTCAAAAAAAAACATTAATCTCTCATGGCTATTAATGTTATTGAAAATTTCATCACAGAGTGTATCTTATGTGAATTTTTGAAGATTCAGTATTTCACATGGAATTATCAAAAAAGGACTGTAAGTAAAACTTTTACTTTTACTTATGAAACTGTAATTACTTTTTATTTCTTCATGGATAATACGTTTTTCCATTTGCACTGAAAGTTTCAGAAAGATTAATTAAGAATTGTATTTTTAATGAATTTTTGAAGGTTTTACCTCATTTCTACATAGAATTGCAAATAACACTATATAGCAGGTTGCTATGAGGTAAATCAATGGATACTTGTCCAAAAAAGGGCTTTAATTAATATTTTGGAGTTTATCCATGGAGAATAATTAATAATTGACTTTGTTACAGGAGTCTAAGTTGCTCTTTACCTCTCTGTCATGTCAAAATAGTAGCTTATTTGCAATTTTCTTATGATTTAATGAGATTTTAACTTAGTAACTAGGTTCCCCAAAGGTTTTAGTATACTAATTTGGCCAAGATCAGCCATGGATTCAAGCTTTAGAGCTATCCATGCCTCAGAGGCCTCGTAAGTTGGGTACCCTGGCTCTCTTTGATGTCTTTTGCCCCCCTTAGCTATTTTCACATCAAAAATAGAAATTCAGGATTCAAGACTGATATCCACTATGGGTGTATCAGAACTGTATGTAAGAATAGCATAACATTAACTGCCAAAAACATGCATAACACTATTCTTAGTGTATATTTAACATGGGCTTTCTCACATTCACATTATTTTGGCATGAAATTGAGAAAAACAAATAATTTCAAATGTCTTTTATGTGGTATTGACAATGGGGTATTGAAGTACTTTCCATATTACCACGTCTTAGAGTTAATTTAAGCTTATTCACTCTATGGAGTTACCCTAGGTGAATTTTTGTGTAGAATTTAAATCTGGCCTTAAATCCATGAACTTACTTACTCACAAAACATTTATTCATCTTTTCTGAAATAAAAAATGATTAATTTTTTAGATATGCATGACTGATGGGTTATGCATAGCTCAGAATTTATTTTTAAAGATAGCTGTGGCATATTTGGGTATGTAAAATATACCACAAGGATCACACTTATTTTTCAATTCAATTCAAAGTTACCAGTATTATTCAAAACTGCAAGTAACTTTAATCCTATTTTGGGTTAATTGTTTTGAGTTTAAATATAAAATAAACTTATTTATATTGAATTTTAGCACATAAACAACTAAAAACATTTCACGTGAAAATATCCTTAAATCAACTTGTAATGATTTTCAGAAGAAATCTCAATTTTTATAAAGAATGATTAAAGAAACCAATTTCAAGGCTAATTAGTAAATAATAATTTTTAAAAAAGGTACTTATAATTCAATTCATACACAAATAAGATTAAATTGGAAGCTGTGTTAAATATTCAAGCCAATTAATTAATAATTGGACTTCCAATGCATTTTTCAAGTTATTGCTATTTTTTCATATAAAATAGCATTACACACAAAATCCTAACTCTTGCTAAAGCTTTAACACTTATAAATTTAAGGTTTAAGCTTATTTAAGATTAATTAAGCTTTGAAAGCTCTTAAAACCTTGATTAGAAGTCTACAAATGTGAATTTACCCTTTGGCAGCTTGTCATTCCTGTCCAAATTGGGGATAAACATGTTTAAACTTTAATATTCAATGAAAGCCCAATATTAAAGCTTAAATAATGTTGAAAATCCTCCAATACAGGTGAAAACCTTAATTGAGTCCTTGTAGATACCAAAAGTTGGGTAGCGTGGCGTTATTTGACATTTTTCCTTTTCCCCACCTTATTGGGTGACTTTTGACCTTTTATTGGTTTAAAGCCATCCAATGGCTTTAAACCAATTAAAATTGAGCTCACACAGGATTTACATCCTTTATGGAAAATCCTTAGCTAATTCAGTAAATATACAGCACACCTCAATTTGAACTAAATTCTTGTAATTTTGCATAAACCTTATGCAACTTTAAACCTAAGGTTGGAATTAACAATTTAGAAATTTATACTCTTACTGTGAGATTCTTAAATCTTCCAATAACATAAGAAATATACAGTTTTGGGTTTAACACCTTGTGGGTCTATCCTATGTTATTTTTAGTGTAGAATCCAAAAATGACATAATAATATCTTTTTTTTGTCATAAATGAATTTAGATTTTTTTCTTCAATACATTTGATAAGTCTATTTAAGACCAAATCAACTATATAAAAAGAACTTTTTGGCCTGATGGATATGTCATACATATCTCACAGGGTCACACCATAAGAGATTATAATCAGCTTAAAGAATATCTGATAATGAACATAAAGGGCTAGAAAGACATCTAAAAATTGTGATGTTTTTATCACCTAATTTTGTGATTTATGGAATTTTTATAAAACATTCAGTGCTAAATTCCATAAAATAAGAATTGATTTCTATTCCTGAACTACCATTAAGTATATTTAAATTCAATAAGGTTTCTAAATAATCTATTTTGATCCCATATTTAGTATATATATACTTTTTGAACCTTTCTATAATTCTTTTTGGTTGAATAAAAAGCACATAATTTGAAAGAAATTTTCATGATTTATTCATAAATCTTTCTGTAATATTAAATTATAAATAGGATAAAAATATATAGTCATTCTAGTAGCAAGAGGAATTTCAAATTATTGGTTTTTAACTTAAAACAACAATCATGTCTCAAAATAATATTGTTAAAATGATTTATGAATTGATTTTTCTCAAGTAACTGGAAGAAGGATATCCTATTGGCTCAAAAAATATATTGATGAAACTGCAAAATAAACTTGAATAATATGATTCATTCTTTAAGTTATGTTCTTCATATTTCTCAGCTGTCAGAATCTGATAGACTGAATCTTATTTTGAGTAAAATAGATAGAAAATTGTCTTCAAAGTGTGATATCTAAATCAACTTCCTTCCAATAAACAGATCTGCAATGTTTCAAGCTGAAGTAATATTTATTTGAAGAATTGCTTCAATTCTACTATTGAACTTCCTTTATGTCCTCATATGCAATCTTCATTTGTAAAATAGCTTTAAAGAAGGATTTTAGACAAGATTGAAGTCTATTTTAATAATGATAAAATTCATTCTTTATTTCATAGATCTTGGTAAATGAAAATATAATGGATAAAAGAGGATTTTTCATATCATACTTTTGATTTTGGAATGAGTTGGAGGAAATCAATCTTATTTACTTCTGTGAGAAGAATACATATTATGTGACTTGAAACAAAGATCAATGAGCCTGTGAGATATGTATGATATACCCGTGAGGCCACAAATAGCTTTTTATACAGTTGATTTAGTCTGAAACAGAATTATCAAGTCAATTCAAAACAAAAAATAACAAGAAATAAGTATAACTTTATCTTTAAAAATCAAATCTATAAATATTCTTTTATTTTTGGAGTCTACACCAAAAATAACCTAAGGTTGACCCATAGGGTGTTATACCCAAAAATGGCTATCTTTTATGACATTGGAAGATCTAAGAATCTCACAGTAAAATTGCACAATTTAAACATTTTTTTGCAAAATGTTAAATTTAAGCTTAAATAAGCTTACATTTATAGTTGCATAAGTTTTATGCAAACTTACCAAGATTTTAGTCAAAATTGACATGTAGTGTATATTTACTGAATTGGCTAAGTATTTTCCATACCGGATGTAAATCCTGTGTGGGCTCAATTGAAACTAATTTAAGGCCATAGTATGGCTTTAAGTAAATAAAAGGGAAAGATCCATTCAGAAAGGTGGGACAAACAAAAAGAGCCAAACAGAGCCAGGGTACCCAACTTTTGGAATCTGCAAGGACTCAATTAAAGTTTTCCACCTGTATTGGAGGCTTTTCAATCTTATTTGAACTTTAATATTAGACTTTGATTGGAAATTAAAGTTGAAACTGGTTTTATCCCAATTTGCACAGGAATTAAAAGCTGCCAAGGGGTAAACCCCATATTCAGACTTTTAAACAAGGTTTTAAGAGCTGTCAAAGCTTAGATAATTTTCAAATTTAAAGCTATAAGTGTTAAAACCTTATCATAAGTTAAGGTTTGGGGTGTATGGCTGTTTTTATGTGAAAAATTGCAATTAATTCAAAAATTAATTAAAAATCCTTTTCTCAATATATTTTGTTGAAATTTTGAGACAGCTTACAGTTTAATTAAATCTGTGTATAAATTATGTTTTAAGTTACTTTTTCAACAGGATTAATTAGTAATTAGCCTCAAGATTAACCTGTTTAATTATTTCTAAAGAAAACTAATTAAACATTTATTTTAACAGATATTCACTTGAACATTTACTGTGGAATTTTTCATGTGATGAAATTTGATATAAATAAGCTTATGTTATGTTTAAGCTGAAAATAATTAACCCACAAGAGGATTAAAGCTACATGGAGCTACAAAGAAAAATGGTAAATTTAAATTAAAATGAAAAATAAGTTATCTTAAGCTAAGAACCTTATTTTTATTCATGATCTTTCAGTTTGGACCTTAGAATGCCATATAAATCCATTGAAAATCATGAGAGCTTCTCTGAAGGCATAACAAGCACCTTTAAATCACTGTTTTTGTCCATAATCATCATCATTCAATGAATCAATTAGAAATTTAAACAGGTAAAGTTTCATTAAATATAAAATCTTTTCAGCAAAAGTAATTCCTAAGTATTCAACTATCTATAAATTCTAAATAAAAGAGTTAAAAGAACAGAATTCAGATTATTGTTTTAATCACCAATAATACATATTATTCTATGAAACTTTTACTTTAAATATCTTTTAAAATCCACAAATTCCTCTAAAACCTCTCAAATCTTATTTTAGTATGAAAAAGTTTTTATCTTTCAAAATACTTATTTTGAGAATGTTTTTAACTTATAAAAATTATTTGATACTATGACTGTTGTTGTTTGACCTATTGTATTAAATGAATATTATAAGTACATTTCTCCAAATTCTATATCCTTCTTATCTAGAATCAGTTTTTTTATGTGGAATTTTTCTATGAGATTTATCTAAGCACTGTGTGTGATATTCCTCTTATGATTAATATTCTTATTATCTATAAGTAGTCAAATATCATTATTTTCTACATATAATTGTCTCATTAAGAGCTTTTATATTTCCCATTATTATAACTGTCAGTAACTATACAAATAATAAAATAATTATAATTTATTATAATTATCACATTTTTTACTATTATCAAATTATCTAAAAATAATAAAATTTGTTTTTATATATAATTATTTTTAATAATTATATTAATTTGTGATGATGATATCTACTTATATTATGTTTTATACCAAGGAAAGTCATAGTGCTTTTGATATTTACTACTATTATCTAATGTTTAATAGACAAAGCTCACATCTGGGGTCCTGGATGTAATTTTAACCAATATTTGGGACATAAATCATATTGTAGACTTTATTGTACTGTTTTTTGACGTAAAATTGCCATATATACTTTGATTTTGGCCTTTTGGCAATTTATTCCTTATAAATAATCTTTATAATATTAGTAAAGCTTTTTTCATACAAATATTATTTGAAACAGCATACAATTGAGTGATTTAGAAGAAGTTTCTGTTGTCAACTAGTGGATTTGTCACATCACAGACTTGAAATTTCTTCTTTGAGTTATTCTAGTATAAAGTGAATGATAATAAAATTTTGATTGATAACTTGTTAATTGAATAATAATGATTTTTCTAAAGAAAATGACAAATAAAATAAAAAATTATTAAAAAATTGAAAATCTTTTCTTAAAAGTATTTTTTCTTCATTCTTTAGACAGTTCTGTTCATTTTTGATGTAATTTGCCATAAATTACTGTAAAACAACTTTATTCAATACCCTGAGCTGATAAGCTCTTTTTATTATTATTAATAAAAATAAATTATATATTTTTTGATTCTATTGTCATCTATCAGAGAAAGCTCTTCTAACTGTAGCATCTCAGAGTCAAGTGTTGAAATTTAAACCAGCCCAAGACCCAGAGGTTTACTTACAAAAGAGATTGAACATTTTTCTACGAAACTCTTGATAATAGTAGCAAATATGAAGCATACTATGACTGTCCTCAGTAGAAAATATAATATAATTAAATATTATAACCACAAAGCTAATATAATTTTCAAAAATAATTATATAAAAAAAAGAAATTTGATTGTTATTAAATAATTTGATAATAAAGAAAATTTTAATAATTTGAATCAACTATAATTATTCTCTTATTGTTATAGTCACTGACAATTATGAAAATAGGAAGTGTAATTCTCTCCATGCAACAATTACAAATGGAAAAGAATAATATTTATCTGCTTATAAAAAATATATAAATATCATTTATAAAATGAATTATCACAGACACTGTGCAGAGATAATTTTTATAGAAAACATGTATACAAAAAAACTAATAATAGATGAAAATGATATAGGACTTTAGAGAAAACTTACTTATAATACTTATAATATTTTTTCAATACAAGAAGTCAAACAACAAAATTTATTATATCAATTAATGCTTATAAGTTAAAAACACACCAAAAAACAATATTTCAAAAGCAAAAAAACTTTTTTATGATAAAATAAGGTGCAAGAGCTTTTAAGAGGAATTTGTGGTTTTTAAAAAGATATTTAAGACAATAATTTTATATAATAAAATATATTATTGGTGATTACAAGAATAATCTATTATCTATGATTTGAATTTTTTAAATTAAGATTTAATAAGGAATAAAATAGCAAATCAATTACTTTAATAATAAGATTTCATAATTCATAAATTCTTACTTGTCTAAAATGTCTGATTGATTTGAATGATGATTGGTTGTTGGCAAAAACAGTGATGTGTATGCTATTTTTATGCCTTCAGAGAAGCTCTCATGACTCATAATGTATAAAGAGAGTGTTCTCAGGTAAAAACTGAAAACCCATGCTTAAAAATAAGGCTTTAACTTAAGGTAACCTATTTTTCAATTAAATTCAAAGTTACCAGTGTTATTCTGAGATCCAAGTAACTTGAATCATCTTTTGGATTAATTATGTTAAGTTTAAATATAAAATAAGTTTATTCATATTAAATTTCATCATATGGACAGCTTAAAAAAATCAAGAAAGAATCTCTTAAGCGGAATTTTTAATTAGGTTTTAAAGAAATCATAATTTTCTTTAAGAATAATTGAAATGTCTAATTTCAAGGTTAATTAGCAATTAAACGTGTTTAAAAAATATACTAAAAATTCAATTTATGCACATAAAAAATTAATTCTTTTTGCTTTGTGAAATGTTCAAGAAAATTCATTAATAATTAGATTTTTAATGAATTTTTGAAGTTATTGCTATTTTTCCATGTAAAATAGTAATACACACCAAACCTTAGCTTTTGATAAATTTTTATACCTGTAGCCTTAAAGTTTTCAGCTTATTTAAGCCTTGAAAGATCTTGAAACCTTGAGTTCAAGGTTTCCTATTGGGGTTTACCCTTTGGAAGCTTGAAATTCCTGTACAAATTGGGATAAAACCAGTTCAAACTTTAAGGTTGTATCAAATTCTTCTCTTAAAGGTCAAAGAAGGTTGAAAATACTCCAATACAGGTGTAAAACCCTAATTTAACTCTTGCAGATCCAAAATACTGGGTACCCCTGCTCTATTTGGTCTCTTTCTTTTGTCCCACCTTTCTGCATGGAATTTTCCCTTTTATTTGTTTAAAGCCATATTATGGCCCAAACCACTTTGCTTTGAGATCTTGAAGGATTTACCTTCTGTGTGGCAAATACTTAGCCAATTTAGTAAGAATACACAACACCTTGATTTTAACTAAAATTTTGGTAAGTTTGCATAAAACATATGAAAGTTTGAATTTAAGCTTAAATAAGCTGAAATTCAATTTTTTTAAAAAATGTTAAAAAAAGTTGCAATTGTACTGTGAGATTCTTAAATTTTCTAATAAAATGAGAAATAATCATTTTTGGGTATAACACCCTATGGGTCTCCCTAGGTTACTATTGGTGTATAATCCAAAAATGAAATAATAATTGTAGCTTTGTTTATCCAAAAAAATTTATACAAATTTCTTAAATTTTTTTTAGATGAAATTGATAAGTCTGTTCAAGACTAAATAAGTTGCATACAAAGTTCCTTGTGGCCTTGTGGGTATGTCATACATATCTCACAGGCTCACACTACTGGCAAGCAGCTGATGCTGCGGCATGCGGCGTCATCCTGACCCTCCTTGCAACAGTGTGTGAGTGTCGTCTCCCTCAACATCTCTGATTCAAATTTTCTTCCATTTCATTACTTTTTACCCAATTTTCTTTAACTATCAAAAGTTGATATTTAATTCCATTAATTTCAATCAAATGTTTTTCGATTTTTTTGAAAAATTCTTGTTTTTGAATCCAGACTTTTTTAACCATCAAAATCAATTAATGCTTTCTAAATTACTTTCTTTTTGACCAACCAAATGGATCAAATGGAAGTCTGCGATTGCCCTCAGTGCATAAAGTTTGACTTCACCAATGAAGATGGAAACAAAACTCAAGGTGTTCTTGTTTCTCGGAGGACCCGTAATTGTCACTGGGCAAAAAACTGTCAATCTGACCATCTCTTATCCAATCTCATCTCAAGAACCAAACTATCAGATCCACTCAATTCAAATGATTGTCATGAACCACTGGAGCAACATCAAAAAGGTCCAAAGCTTGATCATTGTACTGAAAATACATTTGTGGAATTGATTCATAAGTGGATTTAATCTTTAATTTTAAATAAATAATTTATTATCTAACACTTTTGAATCCTTAGAACTTATTTTACGTTTTATTGCATGGCTATATGTCATCGGTGGTATGAGTCAAGAAAAATGTCAAATCGCTAGAAACTATCTGATACGTATAATTACTCTATCAAAAGAAGTAAATAACAGCAACTCTATTCAGCGTCAAATCCCAAAGGATGTGCGAACTGTTGTTAAAAAACTCGATCTTACTCCGGAACTCAATCAATATGTTTGCTGTCCTAAGTGTTATTTCACATATGATATTGAAGTCGCCCCCCATCATTGTCAGTACAAAAGCTTCCCAAACTCACCTCCATGTGGTGCAATGTTGTTTCGTCAAGCTTGTTTTATCAGGCCTCTCTATCATGTTAGGAGCATTTCAACACATTATTCCAGAGATCGCAGGTCCAAAAGAAAACAAAAGCCATCTTCAATTTATGTGACACAAGATTTTTCCAACTGGCTAAAATGGTTTGTTCCACAAAATGAAGATTTGATCGAAGACTGGAAAAACTCTTTGGTTACTACAAGTGACAGTACTTACGATTATCAGCAATCACCAGCATGGGAAGCCCTTTACCCCAAATCACAACAAAATAAAAACCCCACGACACTAGAGCTAGCATTTAGTCTATTTACAGACTGGTTTAATCCACTTTCAAACAAGGCATCAGGAAAGCAAGTATCACTTGGAGTCCTAGCCTTAAATCGCCTCAACCTACCTCCAACCAGTCGATGGAAAGTGAAAAACACGTTTATTTCAGGCCTTGTTCCAGAGCCTTCCCAACCAAATATGGTGACAATCAACAACATCTTAAGTGTTTATACAAATGAAATGATCCAGTTGAACTCGGGTATTTTTGTTCAAACACCAAAATATCCTAATGGGCGCATGGTTGTTGTCCGTCTTGGCTGTTTAATTGGAGACTTAGTAGCTAATCACAAAGTCTCAGGGTTTGCTTCACATTCGGCTACACAGTTTTGTTCATGGTGCAAGTGTCCAAAGGCTGAAATTCAACAACTTGAACTGGGAAGACTCCGACAAAAACTTTTTGTCAAAGACCTAAAGAATGAGGCTGAACGCACCAGGATGGTCAAGAAAACCAATATTAGGTGGTCAGAGCTAAATTGACTTGGATATTGGGATCCTGTGCAACAGATACCACTTGGTATCATGCACAACTGGTTTGAAGGAATACTTCAACACCAACTCCGAAGTCAGTGGAGGTGGGATTTTGAAAAATTCAAAACAAACAAAACCCAAGGAACTGATAATGACTCAGAGGAGGATTGTGAAATGCAGGACGGTGATACTTCGGCACAGACAGGTCTGTCATGGGAACAAGGGCAAAAGATGATGTCAGCTTTGATGGATATTACTGTTCCCTTTGGAGTGACTCGCATCCCATTGTGGCTTGGACAGGCAAAAGAGGGTAAAGTAAAGGCCAGTGAATGGAAATCGCTTTTCTCAATCTATTTACCATTAGCAGCTATTGATACAATGGTTGGCGATATTCACAAGTTTTCAAATAAACCAAGTGAAGCTACCAATACCCTTCTACTCATTGACAACCTTTGTGCATTGGTGGCATGCACACATATTTTGGAAGCCTGATCAATCACAAATGCACATTGTTTAAATTTTGCGACAGAATACAAGAATTATTGTGAAACATCAAAAAAACTATTTCAAGGTTATGTGATCAACCCCAATCATCACTATGCCTTGCATATTGAAATGCAGCTCAGAAGATGGGGCCCATTGATAGGACTTGCAGAGTTTTTTGGTGAGCGACTAAATGGGTTTCTTCAGCGAATTCCAACCTCTGGGAAAATTGGTAAGTCATTCAGCTACTTATTTAAATATGTTTTCTTATATGATTTTTTTCTCAAGGAAAATTTGGAGTAAAAATAATGAAATACTTTTGTCAATGGCAGCAGCTCATGGTTGATGAAGATTTGGATATAACCTCAACAAATAAAGCTAGTGACAAAGTGGATTTTGAGATGGATCACAACACATACATTCAGATTCTATCTTTTTTACAAATCAAAACACCAAACCTTTGTGATTACTCTCAATCACCACATCCAGAAGGTGCAAATGTTTTTCTCAACTATGCAAAGGAGAGGTCCACAATAAATACAAAGGGTTATCTAATTGGTAAGGCAGAACCTAACAATATGATTCAATATAATTCCCCTCATCAGGTCTGATTTGGAACAGTGCTTCATATATTGAGTGTGATCAAAGAAGTTTCTAAAGATGAACTGCTGGTTGTCAAGCACCTGGACATAGCAAAGAGCGAATGGGAGGGTGAAAGATGGTTGAAAGGAGTGTTTGATAGGCTCTCAGTTGTGCATCTAAAACAAAGTGGACCAGTAGAAATAGTCCCGTCAAGTCTTGTTTTAGCTACATGTGCTTACCAAAAACTTCCAGCATGGTCACTTGGTTGCAAAGAGCCCAGTGTGCTATTGCGTGTGATCAAGAAGGGAGGGAATTATGGTCATTCAAAAGGTATTATTGAGATTGTTTGAAATGTTTGATTACACAATGAAGAAAAATGACCACTTTTTTCCCAACATGTATTTTTCCAGGAACCTGATTGCATGGTGATACTAAAGACTATATTCACAGAGAATTGAGAATCCAAAACTATTTACACCTCAATTGTTTTTTTGATATTTAAAATCTATTCAGAGAATCAAGAATCCAAAACTATTTTAACCTCAAGCGTGTTTTCGATATCTAAAATCTATTCACAAATCACATACATCTAGCCCAAAATCAAACACAATTTGCACATAATATTGAGGAGAGACTATTTACAAGTGATTATAAATCAAAAATCTAGGTAAGAATCATCCAATTCTCTTTGACTATTCACAACAGCATAATTAAATTGATTGAGCGGAGATTATTTTGGAAGAAATTAGAAAATAACAAACATAAAACAAAACCATCAACCACTTTTGAATATTCTGAGCCAACGAATGCAATTGGCTAATTTGAAATAAGTTTCTTCATTTCCATACATCATCATAATAATTATTCATTCTCCAATTACCCCTAGCTAACCTGGAATCCCAAGCATCCAACATGACCACATCTTCGCCATTGTTGATAGAAACATTGCTTTCCTCCTCTAAGAGCTCAGTTTCACCTTTGCCACTCCCAATGATCTCCTTTTCTAATAAATTGTTGTCCACATCACGTTCCCCAGTTGCTGCATCCAAATCAATACTACTTCCAACACTTTGACTTTCACTTTCGTCGGGGGTTCCGGGATTGATTTCATAATCTTTGATGGTGGACTCCCAGTATTTGTAGTTGAAAGAAAAATCTCCAAGTCTTTCGTCAGGATGTTCGTTGGATCCAGGGGGTAAGTTTTTGACAGGAACAAAGGCAACCTCAGATGAGTCAGCAGCTACTAATTTTTCTGAGTGATTCTTCTCATTAAACCATTCAGGTCGGTAAAAATCAATCGGAATGTTTTTAGGAGTTTTTTCAAAATCAGAAATGATAGGTTTCTTTGGCCTTCGACAAAGTCTTTGATTTGCTCTGTGCCCCATCATGCGGTCAACTTCAGCCATTTTGCTATCAAGCCTTTGAAAGAATACAGTTCCATTCTCAGATTGGTATGGAAGTGTTTTGATTATATAAAGCCCCGTTTTTGTATTATACTCATCATCACTATGGGCATTGACATTGGATGCAATGACTTGGTATCTTTTAGCATATTTGTGTGAAGCTAAAAACTTATAGCGACAATCACCTAGCTATTTAAATACACAATATTGGTTAGTTTAATGCCTTTAATTAACTCTTAAGATTCTAGAGAAATCTTACTTTTTGTCTTGCACACTGTACTACTTTCCTCTCCACATCTCCTGCATTCCATCCTTTCTCTCTATTTTCTTTTCTATACTTTTCAGCCAAAACATAATGGACATAGTGATCATATGCAGTACAAAGCAAACCAAGATCGTTACAGTAAGTAAGGTTTGCGCGCATGTACTGATAAGCACCACTGCAGGAAATTTTTCAAAAGGTCATTAATGCAACAATACAACAGGCCTTGTTGTACAGGGAGTCGGGTGCCTCTTCAAGGTCTGGTTCCCAGCTACAACTTCCTAGTTTGGTGAGCATTGCATGCACATATGTAATATAAAATTCTTGCATGTTGATGATGTTTTTAACTATTTTTATTTTTCCAGAATGTGCATCGTGTAAAGTTTGGACTTGGGCTTCATTGATTAATGTAACACCTTGAGAGTTTTGCGCAATGCTTTGTACCTCTTCGACGCTTGAAAATCACTGGTAGAATTGCTTCAGTAACTGTTTGTCTGGTGCCGATGGTATTGCTGCTGGTGTAAGAATCCCCCACAAGAGCTTGATGTGCACAAATAAAGCCTCCTAAATAAAATTCAAGAAAATCAGCTATTGGAAAAGAAATTAGAATAACGAGCTTTTTAACCTTTGTATACTTGAAGTCTGGGGGAGCATCTCGCATAAGCATTTGGATTGGATTGCGCTTCACTGACTGTGTGTGATGGGGTGTAGGAGTTTGAGTCCTTCTGGTTTTCTCCAAAGGTTTCGCTCTACTGCTGCTTGGTAATGAACAATTGGCTGTATTATCTTGCAAAGGAATACTGCGGCCTTTCCCTTTGTTGTTGCTGCTCCCCCAAGGGTTATTTTGTTCTTCATCTTCATCTTCTGCTTGTTGCATTAATTGTGAAATTAGTTGATCACGTTGAGAAAGTGCATTTTTCATTTGTTCAAGTGAATCCTGACCCGATGAGCTTCCTGCAATAGGTTGATCGTAAGGGTTATTATTTGGAAAGCTCATTCTGTTTTAAGAAGCAATTCAAAGAATTAATTATACAGAAGTAATCAAAAGAAAATAATGACAGTTGGGATACAAATGGATAAAATATTTTTTTGGATCAATGGAGAAAGCTAAAGGTTCAAGAATTTGATTTTCTCGAATAAGGTTAAAAAAGACAAGCAAAAAAACTTATAAAACTCAATTAAAAAAGATAAGAGCTAACTCAAGGGTAATCAGCAAAGAATGTTGTATTGTAAATTGATAAAAAGAAGCCAAGCCAGTAGCTACTATGAGGAAATCAATAAAGAAAGCTGGTGCTCAAATCAATTGAACAAATTTTACAGAAAGTTTTTGAAAAAAATAAATGAGGATTTAGAATCGGGGGATGCGAAGAAATAGAAGTTACCATGCTTTACTTAAGAAAACTGAGAAGTGTCTAAACCACTTCTGGAGTGAAAGGAATTAACAAATAATGGATTGAAGCGCATTGGTTTAATTTCAAGTGCTTGAGTGTACACATTGAAATATTAGAGAAAAAACTCATTCAAGGGCAACACTTATGCCTTAGTTAATCCAATAAATTATACAGTGTAGTAGTTTACTCCATTTAGATCAAAGTTCTTCTCAAAATCTGAATTCTGGAGTTTTTCAGAACTGAAAAAGGGTTCTTTTGTAGTTTATATTCTGGGAAACTAGGTTAAAGATGTTGAAACCTTAGCAGGGTCAGGACGACACCACATGCCGCAGCGTCAGGTGCTTGCCAGTTGTGTTACAAGAACTCTTTAAAGGTCAAGAGGGTAAATATAAACCATTTGTTAGTCAAATTTACTATAAATTGATGTAAAATCACTCCTACTACAACTGGAAGCAATGACTTCATCCAGTCAAATGTATCTGGACCAGGACATTCAAGTCATAAATTCAAAAGACAAGAATGTCAGCCCAGAAGACAGGCACAAATGGGGGATGCCAGAGCTCCCACCAGCTCCCAAACATTATCCAGTACCTTTGACACCATTTTTGAGAGTACAGAAGCTGAAATAACTACTATTCCTGCTTTCAGATCTGAACAACTTCCAACAGGAAGCAGCAGAAATATACCAGTCTCAGTACAAGAACTGGTTTATGGCAGAAAAGAAACTGGAGTGGGAACTTCTGCCCAGCTTCTGTATAGGGAAAATGAACTTTTACCTTCAAGTGAAGGGGTTCTTGGGCCCAGAAAAGACACAAGAACTTCTGAAGTGGTGGAAAGCCATGTCTTGCAAGGGACAGGTCCAAAAGATAAAATATTTGGAAAACCAAAGAATTCTGTCAGAGGATCAGAAGAAATAGTTGGCCCCAAAGAAGGAAAAGAGCCCTGAAAAAGCTCCTCAAGCCTCCAAAAGCAAGGATAAACCTCAAAAAGTTCCAAAAAAGGAAAGAAATCCCCAAAAAGAAACAAGAAGGGAAAGAAGAAGGAAAAGGGAAAGCTGAAATGGAACAAACTCTACCCCCAGAATCACAGAATTCAAAAGAAGAAAAAGACAGCCATGGACAATGTTTTCAATGTGGCAAGAAATTTGATTAAATTTAAAATAAATGAGGAGGAGAGAATGAACCAATACTTTCCAAATAAATAGACCTTGTAAAGCTTGTATGTTACTTTGAGACTTGTAATAAAGAAATTTTAACAAAGCTTAACAATTTTGAGTATATCCAAAAAAAGTTGGGTAGAGAGATTTTGCAGGTGAAAGAGTCACAAAAGACAATTATGGGTCTAGACAATGTGAATAAAGAAAATATTTTGTCATTGAAACATATTTTTGAAGGAATTGAGTCCAAAGCTACATTGATTACTCAGCCATATGATAAATCTATTTATTTTATTACTAAACATGTAAAATAGTTGAGATTACAAGCTCAAACCTTGGAGAATTAAACTGGTCACAATGCATCTCTTTTCAAAGAACAACTGAGAAAAGTGATAAAGAAAGACTTGAATTGAAAGAAGAAATTCAATAAGTTATTAACAATATATCATTAAGAAATGATTTACCAAGACATTCTACAACAATCATAGACAGAATTGTGTTTAACTTGAATAATAATGACTTAAATAATACAATTTCAAGCAATTCAGAAGTAGAAAAATGTCTTTAATTTTAAAGACATTCTCATATTAGAAGAACTTCCTATGTTAAATTGTGAAGGAGAATATAGTCATATAGAATTTATGAAAACAATTGATATGTTTAAAGAAGAGTTCAACATACCAGACAAATACATAAGCTCCAGATTGCACTCATTATTTACCAAATCAGAGAGGGAATGGTGCTATAAAATGAGACAAGACCATTCTGAAAACTTCTGGCTTTCATGGACAAACCAGATTATTTCCAAATGGGCTAATGACCCGTGGAGATTTAGAATGGAAAACGCTTTTGAAGAAGCCATTTTCAATATTGAAAGGGACTGGCTCATGTGCTGTTTCTTAAGAAAGAGGATAGGCTAACTGCCCTTCATCCTGATAAGTCTGAAACAATAGTAAATAAAAGGATATTGAGAAAATTTGGTGTTGACCTTGAGCATGCTATAAGAAGCAGATGTATTGAGCCTTGATCAACAGAAGATTATATGAATTCCATGGAAGAAATCAATACAAGAACAAAACTGGTAGAAATTGGTATAAACCCCCAATAGACAGTAACACTAGTGGAAAATGGATTTCAAGACCATATAAGCCATAGGAAAGAGCTCCTTTGAAATGTCATAAATGTGGAAGTACATTTAATTGGCTAATACCTGTCCAAAGAAAACAAGCATTAATGAGATAGAAATTAAAAAGAATGAAGATACTAAAGCTAAAAATGAAGTTACTGTAAAAGAAAGTGATTCTGAACCTTCTGAAGAAGTACATTTTCAAGATGAACTTAGTATAGAAAGCATCAATGTGTCCTTTGAGGTCATAGGCATACATACTCACTTACCACAATTCAGTGATGAATTTATGGTTCTCATACATGTACAAGATGCTAAGATGAAGAAAACAAAACCTCCCAGAGGGGAAGGTTGTACAGCTGGGTCATCTTTTATCACTAATATTGTGATAAACAACAAAGAAGCCAAGATATATCTTGAATAAGGTGCTGTCTGCACTTGTGTTGGAAAAAATCATATTGCCAAAATTTATAACAATTGGAAAGAGAAATTGGTGCAAATTTAGGGTATAATATTAAGCAGTGTTATCCAGAATATATACCCTTTTGCAATTCTTGACGAAACAATGTTATTTCCTCACCCTTCTGGAAGTATGAGACTGAAAGTTGAGTTTTTTTGCTATGAATAATTGTACATAAAAACATTTCATACTTGGGAATGACTATCTCAATAGCTATAGTATTGATATTAATAATCAAAAAGATAGATATTTCACAATAGGGGAAAGTAAAAGGAAAAAGTTTGCTTTTCCTCTAGAGATAAGGGAGATAACTGTCATAAGACAAGTAAAAAATCTAAATAAGAAAAAAATTTGTACTAGATAAATGGATTGAAGCACAAATCAGTCCTGAATCAACATTATAAATGAGGAAGACATTATTGAAATGTTATGTCCATATAGAGAAGCCTTTACTTCTGATAATGAGCCACTATGGGCTATTAAAAGACATGAAGTGTAAATTATGATTAATATGGAAAGACCTCCAATATCAATAAGACCATCTTACCCAGCTAGCCCCAGAGCTAGAGAGGATTTAGAAGCTCATATCAATGAGATGATGAAACTGGGACTTCTTAGAAACCTTAGACAAAATAAGGAAGTGGAAGTAACAATGCATGTAATAATTACTTGGAATAATGATAAATAAAGGGTGGTTGGTGATTTCAGAGCATTTAATACCTATACCATTACAGATAGGTATCCAATCCCTAGAAACCATGAAAATTTGACTCAATTATCTAAAGCAAGATCCATCACTTCTATGGATTCCCTCAAAGGTTTCCATCAGAATTTTTTTACACCTTATGCTAAGAAAGTATTGAGGATAGTTTTTCATTGTGTAATTTATGAATATTTGAGGATGTCCTTTGGAATTAAATATGCACCCTCTCACTATCAAGGAATGATGAATACCATTCCCACATGAATTATCAGAAGGATGGTTAATGATTCATGTTGATGACATTATGATTTGTTCAGAAACCTGTAAATGTCATTTAGAGAGACTTTCCTTAGCACTCAAAAAAATTCTTCAAGAAAGAATAAAAGTATATCTCAAAAAATGTAGATTTGGGTGTCATGAGATGAAAGATCTGGGACAGGTAGTTTCAGGACTAAGCCTTAGTGTTTCTAAAAGCAAAGTTGCTGCAGTTTTACTGAAACAAATTCCCCAGAACAAGAAAGAAATGATTTCTTTTTAGGGCTTTCTAGTTATTAGAGTCAATACCTGAAAGAGTTTTGCAATTAATGCCATATCACTCTACAGATTTTGTGACCAAAAAACAGCCTTTAAAATGACAAATGAAATTATTCAAGCATATCAAAAGATCAAGCATGTCTTAACCAATGCACCACTATTATTGATTCCAAACTGGAATCTTCCTTTCAATCTGTATATTTATCAATGTGGCGAAGGTTTAGGTGAAGCTCTTCATCAAGTACAAATTGTAAATGAGAAGCCTAATGAAGGTCCAATTTGTTGTATCTCAAGACAAATAAAACCTACTGAGGCCAGATATGGAGCAAGCCAATTGAAGTGCCTTTGCCTTGTATGGGCTCTGTAAAAACTTCATTATCATGTTGATGGCAGTGGTTCTGAGGTGATTACTGATTTTAATGCCACAAAATCACTTATTAAAATGGAAACTCCAAGCAGACACATGTTATGATGGAGGATTTCTATACAGGAGTAAAAGAATGATGGGCCCATAGTGGATAAAGCTAGAAAAATTCACAATAATGCTGATGGCTTGAGTAGATGGGCATTACTGAATAAACCTGAAAACCCTGCCTATGTTCCTTCAAATGCAGAACCCCAAATTTCAACTGAAGGAATTAAAATCACAGATATAGGAACAAAATTCTTTCAGGAATTAAGAAAAATTTACAAAAAAGATAAGAATTGTCATATTATTACTTATATTTTTGACAAATATTCCAAAAATATAGCTTTGTCTGATTATTTAGATGATGTATGGAAAAAGCCATATGACAATGGAAGATTCCATTTATTTGAAGGTATCTTGTATCATAGGTCTAAAAACACATGTGTAATGGCCCTATTTACTAGAATGTTGATTAAAAAAATATTACCAGAGTTTCATAAAAACATCTATTCTCAACATCTGTCTGAAGACAGAACAATGGAAAGAATTAAGAAATGTGCTTGGTAGCCATCTTGGAGAAAAGATGTCATTGAGTACTGTCATAGTTGTGCCAGATGCCAGAAGGCCTACAAAGCAACTGGTCACAGATTTTGTTTGATGAATCATATCCAGGAGCCAAGTACCTGATGAGGAGTGGTTCATATTAATTAGGAGACTGCCTCATGACCTGGTGGTGAGACAAGTTACAATGCATGTCTTGTTATTTTGGACAGAAATAGCAAAACTCAAATCTTTTTACTATTTCATAAGGATTACACAGCTATCCATACACCTCTTGTAATTTGGAATGGCATTATATCTCGTATTGGTAAATTCAAAAATATCATTAGTCATAGAGGCTCAAACTTTACCTCAGCCTTATGGATCAATTTACACAAGATTTTTCATAAAAAACTGTAAATTTGTCTATAAAACTCTTGACAATAGTGGCAAATATCAAGGGTACTATGACTATCCTCAGTAGAAAATATAATATAATTATTAAAAATAATTATGAAAAGAAGAATTTAATTATTATTAAATGATTTCTCAATAATTCTTTTAATAATTACTCTATTATTATTAAAGTCACTGACAGTTATAATAATAAGAAATATAAAAGCTCTTAATGAGACAATTG
The DNA here is from genome assembly GCA_023105745.1 of Austropuccinia psidii. Classification (NCBI taxonomy): domain Eukaryota; kingdom Fungi; phylum Basidiomycota; class Pucciniomycetes; order Pucciniales; family Sphaerophragmiaceae; genus Austropuccinia; species Austropuccinia psidii. The sequence goes on from JALGQZ010000014.1 coordinate 4,357,976, forward strand.
TCTGGAAGATATTAATATGTATCCACTGATGAGTAATATAAATATTATTTATAAAAGGAATATCACACACACAGCGCAGAGATAGGTCTTATAGAGAGATTCTATTTAAAAATACTAACCACGCAAAAAATATACAGCTTTAGAGAAAACTTACTAATAATATTTGTTTGATATAATTACATATTGGGATTTACCCTTTGAAAGCTTGTAATTCTTGCCAAAATTGGTATAAAACCAGTTTAAACATTGAAGTTTGATCCAAGTCTAAGCTTAAAGTTTCAATAAGGTTGATAACCCTCCAATAAAGGTAGAAAGTCTTAATTGAGTCCTTGAAAACCCCAAAATTTGGGTATACCAGCTCTCTTTGGTCTTCTTACTTTTCTACACCTTTCAATGTGGTTTCTTCCCTTTGCTTTATTTAAAGCCATATCATGGCCTCAATACACTTTAAATTGAGCTCATGAAAGATTTACCTCCTTTAGGGAAAATCCTTAGCCAATTCATTAAATATACACAACAACTCAAATTTAACTAAAATTTTGGTAATGATTTAGTTGGATAAATATCAACCAAGTATTTCTTCAAATTATCAACTGGAAGTTTAGGTTTCCATCCTTTTTCCAACATTGCAGGAGTCTTTCCTGTTGATGTATGGATGGAAGTCCTGTAGGCTTATTCCAATGCTGGTATAAGTGTACACTGATCATGGGAAAAGCCATCAGAATCCTTAAGATCCAGGGCATAAGCACAAAACTTCTGATCATGTCCTCAAGGGTCTGAATCATTATTTATTCTAATTCATCAATTTTTGAATGGTAAGCTGTTGAGAATGATAGTTTTGTACCCAAAAGCTTATGTAAATTTGTCTATGAGGCTGATATAGATTTTGGGTCTCTATCAATAATGATATTCTTAAAGAAAACAGTATTAGATAGAACTCTATTCCAAATTAAAAGATATATATCCATAGCTGTGTCGTCTCTATGACATTCTAAAAAGATTGGATTTTTGGTGTACCTGTGTACAACAACAAGACATGCATTGTAACATATTTAACCACCAGGTGGTAAGGCAGTCACCCCATGAATATAAACCACTTCCCATGGGTTACTTGATTATTGGATATGAATCATTGAACCAAATCTTTTACCTGTAGTTTTATTGTCATTTTGATACCTGCCACAACCATAACAGTATTCAATGACATATTTTCTCCCAGATTCCCACCAAGCACATTTCTTAATTATTTCAGTTGTTATGTCCTCAGATAAATATCCAGAACAATTGTTTTCATGGAGGTTTAGTAATATTGTGTCAATAAACATTCTACTATGTATGACCATTACACATATGCTTTTAGACCTAGGATACAGGATACCATCAAATAAATGGAATATTCCATTATCTTATGATTTATTCCTTATATAATCCAAAGAATCAGCCAGACCTGTATCTTTGAAATATTTTTCAGGTGGAGAAGTAATAATATGGCAGTTTTAATCTTTATTATATCTCTCTCTAGCTTCTTAAAAGAATTCTGTTCCCACATCTGTGATGTGTATTCCTGCCATTGGAATTTGAGGTTCTGACTTTTCAGGAATGTAGGCCGGGTTGTCAGGTGTTTTGGGTAATGTCCATCTACTCAAGTCATCAGAATTCTTATTAATATTTCCAGCTTTATGTACTATGATCATATTGCCTTTATAATCCTGTATAGAAATCTTCCATCTTAATATTTCTCTGTTTGGATTTTTCATGTCAAGAAGTGATTTCAGGGAATTAGAATCAGTAATTACCTCAAAAACACTACCATAAAGATAAGAATGGAGCTTTTTAAGAGCCCATAAAAGACAAAGGCACTCCATTTGGCTTTCTCCATATTCAGCCTCAGTAGGTCTTATATGTCTTGCAAAAGAACAAACTGGACCTTCATAACATTTTTTATTGACAATTTGAACTTGATGAAAAGCTCCACCTAAACCTTCACCACATGCATCAATGTTGGTTTGAAAGGTATTTTACGGTCTGGAATCAATAATAATGGTGCATTGGTTAAGGAATACTTGCTCTTATCATATGATTGAGTACCTTTTTGTTTCATTTCAAAGACAGTTTGTTTATCACAGATTAAGTACAATGATCTGGCATGGATTTCAAGATCTTGAAGGTGTTTCATGTAATAACTGGAAAACCCTAAGAAAGACATCATTTCTTTCTTGCTCTGGGGAACTTGTTATAATAATACTTCTGACACTTTGTTTTTATCAACACCAAGGCATAGTCCTGAAACTACATTTCCTAGAGCTTTGAGCTCATGAAGCCAAAAATTACATCTTTTGTGGGATATTTTTGTGGTCACTTGAACAATCTTCTTATTTACTATAGACAGTCTCTCTATATGCAATTTCCAAGTTTCTGAACAAATGATAATTTCATCAATATAAATGATTAAACATCCCTCTGTTAAGTCATGTGGGAAAATAGTATTAATAATTCTTCCATAATGAGAGGGTGCATTTTCAATTCCAAAAGGCATTCTCAAATATTCATAAAGACCCAAATGAGAAATTGGTCTCAATAATTTCCTAGCCCAAGGTTTCAAAAAATTGTAATGGAAACCTTTAAGTGCATCCAATGAAGTGATGAATCATTCCTCATATAATTGAGTCAAGGTCTCATGAATGCTGGGAATTGGATAGATGTCTGCAATGGTGTAGGTATTCAATGCTCTAAAATTAACAACTATCTTTGATTCATCATTATTCTAAGAAATGATTATGGTGGTTCTGACTCCACTTCCTCATTGTGTCCAAACTTTGTAAGAAATCCGAGTTTCATGAGTTTATTATTATGAGCTTCTAATGCTTCTCTAGCTCTCAGGCTAGCTGGGTAAGCTGGTACTATTGATAGTGGAGGGTAAGGTATTTGCACATTGATAATAATGTGTACTTAATGGCCTTTAAATGAACATAGCAGTTCATTATCAGAAGCAAAGGCTTCTCTATATTTAAATAAGATCTCAATAGGGTTGTCCTCCATTTCTAATGTTAATAAAGGACTGATATGTGCTTCAATCAATTTATTTTTCAAAGATTTTTCCATTTTAGGATTTTTTAATTTTCTGATGACATTTATTGCTCTCTTCTTTAGAAGAAAAGCAAACTTTTGTCTTTGATTTTCCCCTATAGTGAAATGTTTGTCTATATGATTATTAATATCAATACCATAAATATTGAGATAATAATTCCCAAGTATAAAATTTTGTTAAGTGCAGTTGTTCGTAACAAAAAACTAAACTTTCAGTCTGATAGTTCCTGCAGGGTTAGGAAAAATCATTTCTGATACACGATTTCCCAAAGGGTGCACATCTTGGGAAGCACTTCTGAGTTTTATACCTTAAATTTGCATCAATTGTTCTTTCCAATGGGTATAGCTTTTGTGGGGATAATGCTTACCAACACAAGTACAGAAAGTACCTGAATCAGAAGATATCTTGGCTTCTGTGTTGTCCATGACAATATTAGTAATAAATGATGGTCGAGCTGTATAGCCTTTACCTCTAGCAGTGTTGCTTTTCTGCATTTCAGCATCTTTCAAATGTATGAGATCCATACATTGATCACTATATTGTGGAAGGTGAGTAGCAATTTGTGTGACTTCAAAGAATACATTAATTTTCTCTATACTCAAAATCACTTTAATGTCCAGATAAATCATTTGTTTCTTTTATGGCTTCAGTTTTGTCAATTTCTATCTGATTGATCCTTGTTTTCTTTGAAAAAGTGTTAGCCAAATGGGATGTAACTCCACCCCTAAGAAATTTCAAAGGAGCTCTTTCTTGTGGTTCATTTGGTCTTGAAATTGGTTTCCCACTAGTATTATTGTCTATTGGGGTTTTTTACCAATTTCTACCAGTTTTTGTGCTGGTAGTGATGTCTTCCATGGCATTGATAAAATATTCTGTAGAGCAAGGCTCAATACATCTGCTTCTTATAGCATGCTCAAGGTAACTACCACATTTTCTTGATATCCTTTTATGTACCACTGTTTCAGACATACCACAATAAAGGGAAGTTAATCTGTCCTTTTGTTCAAGAAAACAGAAAATGGGCCTGTCCCTCTCAATATTAAAAATGGATTTTTAAAAAGAATTTTCCATTTTAACTATCCAGGAATCATTTTGCCATTTTGAAATAATCTGTTTTTCCCCCAAGGCCAGGAGTTTTGACCATGGTCTTGTCTCATTTGATAATAACATTTCTTTTCTGATTTGGTAAATAATGATTGAAATACGGCACTTACATATTCATCTGCTATTTTAAACTCTTCTTAAAGCATATCAATTGATTTAATAAATATCATATGATTATATTCTCCTTCACCACTGAAGGTAGGCCATTCCTCTAATCTGGAAATGTCTTTGACGTTCAAGGCAGTTTCCACCTGTGCATTGCTTGAAATTGTATAATGTAAGTCATTATTCAAGTTCAACACATTCCTGTAAAGGATTAGTGTATACTGTTTTGGTAGCTAATTTTTAAGTGATATATTTTTAATGATTGATTGAATGTTTTCTTTCAATTCAAATCTTGATTTATCACTTTTTTCCCATTGTTCTTGGAAGAGAGCTGCATTATGACCAGTTGAATTTTCAAAGTTTTCAACTTGTATTCTTAAATCTTTCAATTGTTTAGTATTAAAAGAAATAGAATTAACCTCTGGTTGACTAATAAATGTGACTTTAGAATCAATTCCTTCAGAAATATGTGTCAACGACAAAGCTTTGTATTTATTTAAATTTTATAGACCATATTGGTCTTCTGTGACTCTTCCACTTGTAAAATTTCTCTATCCAATTGTTTTTGGATATACTCAAAGCTTTAAGGTTTTCCAAAAGATTGTATTACAAGTTTCCATGTGAAAAATATCATTAAAAAGTCTTTTTCTTTGTAAATGATTAATTAATTCTTTCTTCCTCCTTGTTTTTTAATTCCATCAAAGCTCTTGCCATATTGAACAAATTGTTTATGGCTGTCTTTTCCCTCTTTGGAATTCTATAGCTCTGGGCATAAGACTTTTTCCATTTAGGCTTTGCCTTTCCCTTCGTATTTCTCTTTGGGGCTTTCTTGCCCTTCTTTGGAACTTGTTGAGGTGTGTTTTTGCTTTTGGAGGCTTGAGGAGCTTCTACAGGGATTTTTTCCTTTGGAAACAACTGCTTCTTCTGGTTCTCTGATAACATGATTTGGTTTTTCAACCAAGCTTGTATTTGTTTCACTTTCCCTTTGCAAGAAATTGGAGTCCAAACTTTCAGATGGTACTATGACTTTTCTGGGCCCAAGGATTCTCCTTTTCTTAAAGATAAGTGTTTATTGTCCCTATCCACAGGAATGGAAGAAGATCCCACTCTTGCTGTTTTGCCACCATTACCCAGTTCTTATACTGAGACCAGTATGTCTCTAATGCTGCTTGTTGGAAATTGCTCAGATCTGACCACAGGAATAGCAGTTATGTCAGCTTCTGTAACCTTAATAATAGTGTAAATGATTATGGCTAACGTTTGGGAGCTGGTTCAAGTTCTGGAATCATCCATTTGTGCCTCTCCTCTGGGCTGACATTCTGGGTTTTTGGATTTATGACTTTAATGTCCTGGTCCAGATCCATTTGATTGGATGGAGTCATATCTTTCACTTCTAGTAGGAGTCATTTCACATCAATTTTAAAGCATATATCCTAAAGAATGGTTCAAATTCTCCTTCTGGACCTTTAAAGGGTTCTTTTGTGAGGAATACTCTGGGTCTTGGGCTAGTTTGAATTTGAACACTTGACTCTGAGAGACTAGAGTCTTCAGAGCTTTCCCCGATGGATGAGACTAGAGAAAAAAGAATATAAGCTATTTTATTAATAAATAATAATAAGATAGACCATTAACTCAAATTATTCAATCAAGTTGTTTTAGTGTAATTTTATGGCAAATTACATCAAAAATGAAGAAAATTGTCTAAAGAGTAAAGAAATATATTTTTAAGTAAAGACTTTCAACTTTTTTTAAATTTTTTTATTTGATTTTTTATTTTCTTTGAAGAAATAATAATTATGCAATTAATAAGTTATTAATCAAAATAGTATTGTTATTCACATCATACTAGAATAACTCAAAGAATGATGTTCAGATCTGTGATGTGAAAAATTACTTTTTTTCAGACAATATTATCATGAAAAATAGATTCATTAGTATTATGAAAATTCTTCATAAGCAGTAATTCCCATAAAAGCCAACATTAAAGTAAATATTGCAGTTTTAAATCAAACAGAAGTACAATAATGTCTAGAATATGATTTATGTCCTAAAAATCACTTAAAATATGGCCAGGCCCCCAGATGTAAGGCTTGTCTATGAAACTCTTGATAATAGTAACAAATATCAAGAGTACTATGGGTATCCTCAGTAGAAAATATAATCTAAATGAATATAATAACCACAAATAAATATAATTATTAAAAATAATAATATATAAAAAAGAATCTTTTTATTATTAAATAATTTAATAATAAAAGAAATAGTTAATAATTATAACAAATTCTAATTATTCTGTTATTATCATATTCAATGACAGTTATAATAATAAGAAATAGAAAAGCTCTTAATGAGAAAATTATATGTGGAAAATAATAGTATTAATTCAAGTATAGATAAGATACATATTACTTATAAAAGGAATATCACACACACCTTTGAAGAGATAAATATTATAGAAAAAATATATAAAAAAAAACTAATACTGAATAAAAAAATGTAGAACATTTAAGAAAACTTACTTATAATATTTATTCAATATAATAAGTCAAACAATAGCATTTATAGTATTAAATTATTTTTATCAGTTAAAAACACACCAAAGTCGATATTTTGAAAGATAAAACCAATTCTTATGATAAAAACTAAGATTCAAGAGTTTTTAAGAGGAATTTGTCGATTTTAAAAGATATTTAAGACAACAATATTATAAGATAAAATGTATTATTGGTTATTACAAAAATAATATGAATTTTATCATTTCACTTCTTCAGTTTAAAATTTCTAAAGAATAATATACTTAAGAATTACTTTTAATAATAAGACTTTATTTCTAGTAAAGCCTCAACTTTTTAAATGTCTAATATGAGTGGAATGGTGATTTAATGTTGGGAAAAACAGCAATGTAAAGGCTCTTTGTATGCCTGCAGAGCATCTGTCATTACTCATAATGGATATAGAGGGTGTTCTCAGGTCATAACTGAAAAAACAGGCTTAAAAATAAGGTTCTTAGCTTAAGGTAACTCATTTTCAACTCAAATTTATAGTTACCAGTGTTATTCTTAGCTACAAGGAGCTTTAATCCTATTTTTTGATAATAATTTGATATTTAAATATAACATAATCTTGTTTATATTAGCGTTCATCACATGCAAAACTGAAAAATAAGGTTTCTGGCAGAACTCTCTTAAACTGAATTTTTAATTAATTTTTAAAGAAATTTCAATCTTCTTTCAGAATAATTAGAATAAGTTCATTTCAAGGCTAATTAAAAACTGAGAATGTCTAAAAAAGATACCTAAAATTTCATTAATACATAGAGGACATTAAGGTGTCACTTCTGTGAGGATTTGAAGCAAATTCATTAAAGATTGGATTTTGAATGAGTTTTTTGACGTTATTTCTATTTTTCCATGTAAAATAGCAATATAAACCAAATCTTAGCTTTTGATAAGGTTTTGACACTTATAGCATCACAGCTTTAAGCTTATTTGAGCATTGAAAGTTCTCGAAAACTTGATTACAAGTTTTTAAATTGGGATTTGTCACAGGAGCTCTTATGGAAACAAGAGTGGCCTGGCACTCAGGAATCAAGAACTCACTTGGATGGCCCCAAAAGAATAAAGAAATAAAAGAATGTATTTCTTTAAAGAAGAAGAAAGGGTAAAGACAGGTATGCCAAAAAAATAAATAAAAAGCAGCCAATGGCCAGGATAATAAGAAAAGCCAAAAGCCAAAGAGCCAACCAAATGAATCCTCAATTCACTGTTTCAACCTGCCAGAAAGAACAATGGAATTAGTAAAGGGTATGACCACCAATATTCACTGACAGGAAAAGAAGAAAAGGTGAAAATGACTGACTTGAAATTATCAGTATTTACTTTAATGAGGTAAAAGAAAATAAGGATAAAAATAAATGGAATATATGAATTAACTGGGGAAAAAGTCCCCAGGTGATGAAAGGTGACCAGTATATGTGAAAAGCTGAAAGGCCGATCCTGGAAGGTGAGTCACATGGCTGTATTGTCTGAATTGGGCCAATACAGTTCTGGCCATCTTGAGAATTGGACTGTGGGACTGACTCCCCACAGTGGAATATGAATTGGCCCAATTGGGCCAAGGCCATACAGGATGCTTGATTACTACCTGTATGGACCAATTGAGTTGTCCAAGGGATTCTGGATACTTGATGCCTTTACAATGATTGAAATGATTGATTACCTCTGAGAATTTCTCTTAGAATAGTCCTGATGATAATTGACAACCCAACTCCTGCAGGGCCAGGTGGTTGGGGTCCTTGAATGGTCTTCTGGTAGCTGCCAGGGAATTGCCAGACTGAATGGCTAAAAGGTCTTCCTTTGAAATTGGTGATGGACTTGGGACTTTATTTGGAATCACTTAATTGGGTCCTGAAATTGTCACCATTGGATTGCTGAAAAAAAATGGTGCATAGTGGTATATTATACCATATATGCACCACTCCTGGTTCCTTGAGTACAGGGTGCATTGAGGAAGGAGAAGCTTTACCCTGAATATGAGAGGAAACCCTTCTGGGAGCTGAGCTGGTGGCCTCTAGTGGTTTCCAGAGGCCGTGGACTGAAAAATGGTGTCCATAGAGGTTTTGCCATTTTGGGTCCTGAGGGTCGTTTATGGCCATTCTGGGTTGGATAGTATTTGGGGCCAAAAATGGCTCAGGTGGGCCCACTTGTGGTTTGGGACCCACATGGCCTTGGGGGCCGATGAACTGCCCCCTTTTCCCCTTTTGGCCTCATTGGAATTGGGCCAAAAGGGGCCTAAATTGCCCATGGACTGTAGGGGGCCTAAATGGCCCAAACCCCCCTAATATAAAGGGTTGGGTCAGGGTCCCTGTTGATGGCTAGAAGAGCCATAGGCCCCTGGAAGACTGGAAGGACCCCCCATGTCCAAAAAACAAGGATAATGGCCTGGGGGTTGGTGACGTGGAGAATTGGCCAATGACACCATAAATGACGTTTGGGGCCATATTTGGCCAGTGGAACAGTGTTATGGCCAAGAGGCCATAGAGAAAAAAGGCTAGAATTGGCCATAAACATATTATATGGCCAATAGACCATAACTTGCGTTCAGGTTGGAATTGCCGCAACACCCATTGAGGGGGGTGATTATTTGTGGTTGTGACAGTACCCCCTACCTTTAATTGTGAGTTCCTGAGCACCAAGATGAGGTAAAAGCGCTTTGAGGCTGTTGAGATGGATTGGACATAGGGATTACAGAGGTATTGAATCTTGAAAAGAGATTTAAGACTGGTAAAGCGGTTGGCATATTAAATGAGGTTGATTTGGTCTTCTTTTGAATTTTTGAAGAATGAGTTGATGTAAAGAATGGCATAAACATTATAAGAAAGAAATTTTGAAGAATATAAAGGGAGAAAGAAAACAGAGAAATTTGAAAATAAGAGAAAAGAAAAATAAAAGAAAAAAGAATCTTGAGGGGGATTCCAATCTTCACCATGGATATTGACAGTTGATTTGAGATGGCCAAGGACTTGTAAAGACAAGATTTGATGCCAGGTGCTCACAGAGTGGCCAAGGTAATGTTTTGAAAGGACTTTAGACCCCTCAGGGAAGTGCACACCAGGAGAGGAACTTACTTTTGATAGTTACCACTCCCGCTAGTGCCATAAAGTAAAAAAAAGATTGGGAAAAGAATGTATTGAAAAGTAATGACTTGGAAAATAAAGTATTAAAAAGAAGAATGGTCCATTTCCCCAAGTGGAAATGACCATAAATTGGAATTTGATGTTGAAAGCCAGGCTAGAAATCTGTGTCCAAAATTGCAAAGTGCTCACAGAGTGGCCAAGGTGATGCTTACAACAGAAAAGAGTAGAATACCCCTAAAGGTGCATACCAGGAGGGGCACTTACCTTTGGTAATTCCTCTCCCCACCAGAACCATAAAAAATCAAGCGCTTGAAAAATTGGGGCCTGGCTTGTCAGGATATAAAGAATGAAAATCCTTGACAAGTTCAGGGAAATTCTTAAGGTTTTTGGCTGGTTCCCAAGTGGATATTTCTGGTTCTTGACTAAAACCTTTCCATTCCACCAGATACCATAATTTTATTCTCTTAAGCTTTGAATCCAGTATTTGAGAGACTTCTCATTCCTCTTCTTCTTCAATGATGATTGGAGAAGGAGGCTCTTGATTCCTATTTGGGATTGTTGATGTCTTGACTGGTTCAAGGAGGGAAATATGGAAGACTGGGTGGATGGATTTCCATTGAGATGAAAGCTTGAGGTGGTAGGCATGAGTACTGAATTTCTTCAAGATTGGAAAAGGACCCAACCATCTTTAAGACAGCTTTCTGGTGGGTCTGGTTTATTTTATGTTCTTGGAAGAAAGCCATACCATGTCACCAGGATTGAAAACAGGTGAACTTGCTATACTTTTATATGCATTCCTCTTGAACCTGTTCATAGAAACTTCAAGTTCTCTCTTGACATCTTCCTGTACTGATTGGATTTTTGTTGATAACTTTCCAGAAGGAGCATCTTGAGTAATTTTAACTGAGTCAAATTGTGGATATCTTCCATAAACAGTGAAAAATGGTGATTGTTTTGTTGGAGAGTGGTCAGACTGATTCTAAGCAAGTTCAGCCAGAGGGAGACAGGTGTTCCAATTATCTAAATGATAATTGACATACATCCAAAGGTACTGTTCTAGTATCTGATTTACCCTCTCTGTCCCTCCATCAGTTTCTGGATGGTAAGCAGTTGACAGATCTCTTGAAATCTTGAGCTGCTGACAAAGATTGGTCCAAAAGGAAGAAACAAAAAGTGAACCTCTATCACTGACGATTCTTGAAGGAAGGCCATTCTTTGAAAAGATATTCTTGATTAATAAATGGGCCAATCACAGTGAAGTGATTGAAGAAATTGTTGGAATAAAAACTGCCATTTTTGAGAACCTGTCCACTATGACCAGAATTGAATCAAAGGAATTGGACAGTGGCAGTTGAGTGATGAAATCCATTGAAAGACAAATCCAAGGACCATTTGGAATCAGAAGAGGTTTGAGTAACCCAAACTTCTTGTGATGAATATTCTTGTTTCTTGAGCACTTTTGACAGGATGAGACATAATCCTTGATGAATTGAGTCATGCCAGACCAGTGGAAATCCTGCTTGACAAGTTTGAGTGTCTTCTCTTGGCCAGGGTGTCCAGCTAGAGGAGAATCATGATGCTTTTGAAGAATGCTGAGTTGAATTGTGGGGTCATTTGGGACAACCACCCAATAATTGAATAAGAGAAGTTGGGAAGAGGAATCAAGAGAGTAATCTTGGACAGATTTACCTTTACCCAATTCTTGAAGAATACTTCTTTACTGAGAATCTTGACATAGAGCCTTCTGAATTGAACCAATAAAATTTGAAAAGGATTCCACCTTGACTGCAAAATATCTTGAAGGTTGAACTTCATCCTTCTTGATGAGCTGTTGAAAGTTCATTGAATTCTTGCTTATGAAATCCTCCCCCCTCCAGATAAATGTTGTCCCAATGTGATAAAGCGTGCAGAAGAGTAGCTAGGCAGCCAGGGCGGTAAGTCATTGAAAAGTGAAATACAGAGAGGAATTCAGCCCAGCGGTCTTGACAGCAAGTAAGAACTTTTGAAGACATGAAGTATTGAGGGGAATAGTGATTGGTGAGAACTTCAAAAGGTGAAGAAAGGGAAAGAAGAAAAGCCCTGCAGTGCTTGAGAGCCCAGACTATGCCAAGGAGTTCCTTGTCATGAATCTCATATTTGGGCTCTGCTGGAATATGCTTGCGGCTTTCAAATGCAATGGAATGTTTTCCTGAGCTATAGACCTGACTCAGTACAGGACCCAACACATAATTGGATGCATTGGTCTCTACAATGATGGGTAGAGAAGGATTGGGGCGGTGGTGAAAGCCTCTTTGAGTTGGTGAAACTGACGGAGAGCTTCCTCATTGAGGGGAAAACAGAAATCTTTCTTGAGGAAACTGGTGAGTGAACTGATTTTCTTTGAATAATTCTTGATGAAGTGGCAGTAGAAATTGTCAAAGCCAAGGAACAATTGAAGAGCCTGAGGTTTCTTGGAGGTGGCCAATTGAGAATCTGCTGGAATTTTGCTTGGTCCATCTTGAGGCCTTCAGAAGAAACAACATAACCCAAATATTCCACACTAGAAACATGGGATATGCACTTGGAGGCCTTAGCAAAAAGGTTATTGGCTCTGAGTCAGGAAAGAACAGTGGACACAGGAGTGACATGTTCTTCCTCAGACTTGGAAAAGACCATAATGTCATCCAAAGAAATCACAACATAAACATCAAGAAGATATTGGAAAATATAATTGACAACATTTTGAAAAGAGGCAGGAGCATTGGTGAGCCCAAATGGCATAACCAAGTACTCATAACTACCATATTTAGTTCTAAAAGTTGTCAAATGTTCATCACCCTCCTTGATTCCAAGAAGTTTATATGCACCACACAAAGAAATCATGGAGAAGATAGAAGAACCATTAAAGACATTGAGAAGCTAATTCATAGGAGGAACCGGATACTTGTTCTTCCTAGTAACAGCATTGGGTTTGTGGTAATCAACACACAAACAAGGCCACCATGTTTCTTTTTAACAAAGAGGAAAAGTGCTCCTGTTTAGGAGGGGCTTGGATAGATAAACCCTTTCTCTGCATTCTCTGAAATGTAGGCCCTGAGTGTATCTGACTCTTGGTTTGATAAAGAGTAGATCACTCCAACTGGAGGTAGAGACCGCTTGTGAGCCTTAGAGGTAACTTCATATACCCAAAAGAGCACAAATACAAAAATAACATATTAATATAAACAAAATAAATTTATTTATATTATTAAAATAAAAATCAAAATATAAATATAAAATTATATTGAAAATAAAAAAATCAATTACAATTTAAAAATAAAAATACATTAAATTTTGTAAGTGTAAAATTACATTTATACTTGAAAAAATTAAGTAAAAATGAAATTTTAACAAAATTGTGAAAAAATGAATAACTTTGGAAAAAAGTTAAATAAAAATTATTATAACTTTGTATCCAATAAATAAACATACAAAAATTATTTCACCATTGGATTCCTCATAAAAAATCAGGTGGGGTCACCTCTGAGTGAAATTCTTGTAACTCAACTCTAAATAAGCTTAAATTAAGTGTTTAGTATTTTCAATACAAAAGTTGAAAATCCTCAAAACTTTAATTTAATTCACACCACATGTGGTGTTAACCATCAATTTTTGTGTTAAGATTGAGGTGTTGTGTTTAGTTTAGAAGTTATGACGAATTGAAGTATTTTCAATTCAATTCAATTGAAATGTCAAAATGTGCGCGTGTATTACATAAGTGGGCTTTTATTTACATATGAGGTGTCAATTATTACTGTATTGTACTGTACAATTAAATTGAATTACATATGTAAATTATAAGTATAATACATGATGAGGAATTGAAGGAAAAATAAATTGGAAAGATTAAATTTGGGGGGGAAAAGGAACTCCAGCTCTAAGGGGGAGCTAGACCCCCAAAGTCCTTGCTGACAGGCGTGGGATGTCAAACTTAACGCAAAAGTTCATCACTTTTGGCCTGGAATTGAGTTACAGGGTCTGTGGACTCAATTGATGATGAGGGCTTGATACCAACTGGGGTAGTTTTAGCTGTTGCCAAGAGGGTAAAACTACCCTTAAGATAAAAAAATGATAGAAAAACCAGCTTCAACTGATTTCTAAGCCTCTGACACACATTCTGACGTGTTTTGAAGGCTCTAGTCCTGGTATTGCTATAGTAATAGCTGATTTAAGGGTCTAAAATGGCTAAAAATGGCTTAAACCAGCTCTTTTTGGTCTAAACCAGGGTTCAATGATGCCATAATTGGCTTTTCTGTTGTCAGACTGTTTTTCACGACTGACAAGAGTAAATTTTTACTTTTGGAGTAAGAGAATTGATGGCTATAAAATAATGTCTTCTTTGCCCCACTTTCTCTTCCTGTTAGAATCTTTTCCTTTTATAATTAGCTTAAACATTGTTAAACCAATCAATAAAAGATTCCAACCACCTTTTTTAAATCATTTTAAACCTTTTAACCACGTGAAAAATCATTATAATCATTGTTTGTAACTCTTATAATCATTTTTACCCCTGAACCACCCCCAAAGTTAATTAAAGCATCTTTCATCACTGTAAACTTTGTCACTTTGTTTCCAAATTCACTCTGGTCACTTTTGGGCGTGTTTTCTCTTTAATATTCTTTTTAAAGACTTTTTTCTTTAATTAATTGCTTGCAGTTCTTTGCTCAATTAGTTCCAATTGAAATTGCTCTTGAGGAAATTCCTTTTGTAGCCTTAAAATATCTCTTGTAGAGTATTTTTTGGATAACTTTTTATTGTTTGTAAAACAATAAATCTTTATAATATTATTGTTTTATACTAATAAAGTTATAAACAATAAAATTGGTGTGTTTTCTCTTAAAAATAATATTTCTTACTATTTTTAATTGATTTTTACCTTATACAAATTTTGAGGACAGGAAAAGTACTTGATTTTTAATCAAAGTTTCATATCCACACCTTACATTTGGGGGGCCAGCCTTGATATTTTACCTGTGAAATATTTTTTTACTCTTTTTGAATCTTTTTTCTTATATTGAAAAATTTAAAAACATATAAAAAATACTAATAATTCAAAAAAACCCATAAAAAATAATTTTTTTTATATTATAAGTGAGGCTTATATTTTTATTTCTTTTTTGAAATATCCCTTTTTTTTACTTAATTAATTGGTTTTTTCATTAATTTTAGTGTCTGACAATGTGGTAAGGCAAGAAAACATTGAAACAGCCTCAACAGTCACCAGCATTATTCCTGCTAGTACTATTAATTCAGACCATAATAGTACTGTTATTGTGACTCAAAATAACCAACATGAACCAATATCTTCTGAATTGATTAACTTGGACATAAGTAAAACCCTTCAGAAAGCTAAGAATTTGGCCAATAGTAAGTTTTTTGATGTAAAAATACTATTTTAAGCCTTTTTAAGCCATAATTATGCCTTCAACCAGGTAAGGAGCCAGCTACAA
Organism: Austropuccinia psidii; assembly: GCA_023105745.1. Taxonomy (NCBI): domain Eukaryota; kingdom Fungi; phylum Basidiomycota; class Pucciniomycetes; order Pucciniales; family Sphaerophragmiaceae; genus Austropuccinia; species Austropuccinia psidii. Next base: position 4,373,376 of record JALGQZ010000014.1, read on the forward strand.
CCCCTCAAGCAGCTCCCAAAAAGGTAATAGACATGATTATGGCAGAGGCCAATCAGGTACAGAAGGAAAAGGGGTCATTCTGAAGCTGATAATACTATCTTACCTTCTAAAAGGGCTGACACCGCCACAACAAGCCTCTGTGGACATATACAAAGCCAGCCACAGTGCATACAACAATGCACTTCAATTCAAAGAGTACCAGATCCTTGCAGACCTGTGGAAGAATTGCATGAATTCTTACCTGACAGTAAGAAAATTCCTGGGTCATCCCAACACTTGCAAATTGCTCAATGGATGGCATCCATTGATGGAGAAGAAAAACATGATGCTTTTGACACTAGAATGGAGGAATAAACAACCCTCCACCACCCAAACCAGTGCCAAAAACAGCCCCAGTGGCCAGCAGCAGCAATTCCAATGTGAAAACTCAGCCACAAACTCCAAACAAGGGAAAAGGGAAGGCAACAGCCCCAAAACCTTACAGCCAGGGCTACAGAATCCCAAATATTCAACAGGATGCCATGGAAAACGTATTTCAGATGGCCAGAACCACGATGGAATTACAGAAGAAGGAGGAAGCCAGATTAAGATTCCAGAAATGATTTCTGATATATTTGATTCCATCCCAGAATTGTATGATGCTATAAATGACGTGAAAAAACATCTTTCTGATAAAAATGAAACCATTTGTAACAACATTAAAACAAGCAACCTGAGTCTGTGCCAAATTAATGAAACACTTATGTGTTTTGAAAAGGTTTTAAGAACAATTAAAATTTCCAATAATGATAATTCTTCTGGAAATAAAATAAATGAACAATCTGCCATTATTAAAGAATTAACAGATAAATATTCTAAATTCAATATTGATGACATAATTGAAACAAGAATTAAACAAGCCATAAATATTATCAAAACGGATAACAAGAAAGTCCTTGATGACATCTCAAATTCATTTACTGAAGTAAATACATATAACATTACCTTGAAAAAGTGTTTTGATGCTTCACAAGAAGAAGTATCAAAATTATCAATGAAATTGAATCAAGTCACTGCTGATAATACAAGACAGACAGAGTTATGGCAAGAGCTGACACATAAGGAAGACATGTATAAAATTGAAGTCATAAATTTAATACAAAGCTTCCAACATGAATACAGAAATTTCCAAAGGTGTAGCAACAGTAAAATGAATGACATTGAACAAATACTGAACACCTTACCAAGAATGTCTACACCTCTGAATCAAAATGAGGGCACAAGAATTCCAAATCCACAAGTATTGGATCCTGAGAATTCACAATTAAAAAATGAATTATCCACTCCTTTTCATAACTTGGAACCATCAATGGGCCAAGAACTCTTGAAAGAAGTTCCAAAACTTAAAGATGGCCTCACTTCAGTGGTGAAGGAGAGTATGACCATATGGAATTCATTAGAGGTATTGACATGATCAAAGAGGATTTTGAATTACCAGACAGATTGGTAACAGCCAGGTTTAACACCTTGTTTACCAGATCAGCTCACAGATGGTACATCAAAATAAGACAAGCACATGGACACCAGAGTTGGACTTGGTGGAAAACCCAAATCATCAACAAATGGGCAAATGATGCTTGGAGGTTTAAAGTAGAGACAGCCTTTGAATCTTCCAAATTTAATGCTGATAAAGACAAAGCTTTACCATGGTTTTGCCAACAAAAGGACAGATTAACAGCATTATATCCTGATATGTCAGAATTTATGATCCATAGAAAAATTCTGAGACAATGTGGAGGTGATTTAGAGCATGCTGTCAAAAGCAGGACTACTGAACAATCTTCAGCAGAGGATATTATCAATATACTAGAAGAAGTAACCACCAGAACCAAAATTGGTTCTAGTAGGGTGAATCTCAAAACAAGGTTTAATACACCTTGGAAAGATTCTGTGGACAAAAACCCCAAAGAAAATTCTAGTAATATTAAGTATAAATCTGCAGATACAGTCAGAAAATGCCATATTTTCCAAAGCACCACCCATTTAGCCAATACATGTCCAAAAAGGGGGAAAATCAATGAAATTGACATTGAAAAGGAACCAGATGTTGAAAAATAAGACATAATTGAAGACAATTCAGATGATAAGTCATCCATATTTTCTGAATCTTCAAAAGATATAGAAAATATCAATGCCACTTTTGACATCATGGAATCTTATTCCCACTTACCACAATGGAGCAATGGTCAAGTTTATTTATCATAAGTTCAAGATGCACAACTTATGAAGACAAAACCAAACAGAGGGAAAGGTTATACAGCTGGTAACTCCTGTATAACAGAGGTAGTGATTGAAAACAAGCCCACCAAACTTTTGCTTGACCCAGGAGCCTTCTACTCTTGTGTTGGAAAATCTTTTCTTAAGACTTGTGTACCAAATTTTGAAGACCAATTGTTACCAATTGATGGTATAAAATTCAACAGTGCAAGTAACCCAATGAAAGCATTAGAAATCTTTGAGACCAATGTCATGATCCCACACCTAAATGGGAATTTAAGAATCACAGTTGAATTTGTTGTTATGGAAAATTGCTCTAGTACCCATTTTATATTGGGAAATGACTATTTAATCATTTATGGGATAGATTTACATAATATCAAAGACAGATACTTTACTATTGGAGACAATAAGCACCAAAAATTTGCCTTTTTACCATTTGAAAGACAAATTACAGTAAACAAAGTATCACCAGTCAGCTTAGAGTTGGAGAAATTCAAGTCTGAACAGTTAAATGAGGCTGAAATAAGCCTTCATCTGACTGATAAACAAGAAAATAAACTTTCTTCCCTTTTGTATGACCACAGAGGAGCATTTGCTACAGACAAAGAACCTCTAGGAGCAATTATTGGTCATGAAGTTGACATCATTCTTAACATTGAGAGACCTTATCCACCACTCTTAAGAAGACCTGCATATCCAGCAAGTCCAAAATCAAGAGAAGCTCTAGAAATACATATCAAAGAACTTCTGGACCTTGGTGTAATAAGAAAAGTAGGCCACAATGAAGAGGTAGAAATAACTACACCAGTCATAGTGGCGTGGCATAATCGAAAATCCAGAATGGTTGGGGACTTTAGAGCTCTGAACACTTACACTGTTCCAGACAGATACCCAATACCAAAAATCCAAATTGCCCTTACTCAAATATCTCAGGCAGTGTATATAACCACTATGGATGCCCTTAAAGGATTCCATCAAAATGTGGTGACACCAAGAGCAAGAAAATACTTGAGAATTATTGTTCATTGTGGAGTGTATGAATACTTGAGGATGCCCTTTGGTATCAAAAATGCATCTTCACACTTCCAAAGAATGATGAATGAAATCTTCCCTGAAGAACTCTCAGAGGGATGGTTAATCATTTACATTGATGACATTATTATCTTTTCCAAGACTTGGGAGGAGCACATGTACAGATTATCCAGAGTTTTGACAAAAATTCAATCAGTAAACATGAAAATCTCCTTGAAAAAATGTCATTTTGGATTTAAAGAACTTAAAGCACTAGGACATGTTGTATCTGGTTTGTCCCTTGGAGTTGACAAAAACAAAGTTGCAGCAGTATTGCTAAAACCCATGCCTCAGAATAAGAAGGAAATTCAGTCATTCTTAGGTTTTGCAGGATATTACAGGCAACACATTAAAGATTTTGCATCCATAGCAAGACCACTTTATAAATTGTGTGACAAAGACACAGTATTTGAAATGACTGTTGACAGAGTCAAAGCTTTTGAGTCTCTAAGAGAAGCCTTGACCACTGCTCCACTCTTACTGATGCCAGAATTTAGATTACCTTTCAAACTGTATATTGATGCATCAGGGGATGGACTAGGTGCTGCACTTCACCAAGTTCACATCATAAATGATAAACCTGTAGAAGGACCCATATGTTTCATATCCAGGCAAATCAAACCAACTGAAGCCAGATATGGAGCAAGTCAGATGGAATGTCTATGCCTTGTCTGGGCCTTGGAGAAATTGAACTACTTCTTAGAGGGATGTGTTTTTGAGATGATAACAGATTGTACAGCTGTCAAATCACTTTTGAACATGAAAACACCCAACAGACATATTCTCAGATGGTAAATAGCCATACAAGAATACGGAGGCAATATGACTATTGTTCATAAGGATGGGAATATTAATAAGAATGCAGATGGAATAAGCAGATGGCCATTACCAAATAATATTGATAATCCTGCTTATGTGCCAGAAGAAGCTTCACCAAAAATTCCGATAGAAGGAATAAGTGTTACAGACTTGAACACCACCTTCTTTGAAGAAGTCAGAAGTAGTTACACTCAAGATAAGAATTGTAGCATCTTATGCCAATTACTTAACAAAGACTGTAAAGACAACTCTCTAATACATGCCTTGGATGAAGTATGGAGAAAATCTTATGATGAAGGGAGATTTCACCTACTGGATGGTATAATTTACCACAGAACCAAGAACACATGTGTCATGACAGTTGTAGACAGGTCATTAATCAATCTTGTACTGAAAGAATGCCATGATAGTCCCTTTTCAGGACATCTGTCTGAAGACAGAACAAGAGAGAAAATAAAGACCTGCATATGGTGGCCAATGTGGCAGAAAGATGTTGCAGAGTATTGCAAAACCTGTGATAGATGCCAAACGGCAAATAAATCCACTGGCAAGAGACTTGGAAATATGATAAAAATCCAAGAACCAAACAGAACTTGGGAAATTTTCCATATGGATTGGGTAGCTGGCCTACCACCAGGAGGTGACAGAAGCTATAATGCTTTCCTAGTAATTGTGGACAGATTCAGTAAAACTCCAATCTTTTTACCATGTCACAAAGATGATACAGCCATGGATACAGCTCTTCTGATATGGAATAGAGTAGTGTCATGGACTGGGATATTTACAAATATCATTAGTGATAGGGATCCCAAATTCACTTCAGTACTATGGACAAATCTTCACCAATTATGTGGCACTAAACTGTCTTTCTCTACAGCCTACCACCCACAAACTGATGGCCTGGCTGAAAGGATGATCCAAACCTTAGAGGACATGGTGAGAAGATTTTGTGCATATGGCCTTGAATTCAAAGATTGCGATGGATTTACCCATGATTGGTGTACTCTGTTTCCAGCACTGGAATTAGCATATAAAACATCAATCCATGCCAGTACCAATCAGACTCCTGCTATTCTAGAAAAATGATGGAACCCCAAGTTACCCCAAGATTCCTTGAGGAAAGACTTAATTGAAATACATCCCACAGCTGCTAGCTTCAAAGGAATGCTAGAAAAAGCTAGAAATCATGCAGTAAGGTGCATGGAGGACTCTTTTGCATATGCTAAATACAAATGGGATGAATCACATACAACTCCAGATTTCAAAGTGGGGGACCTAGTTCTTGTATTCACCACTAACTTCAATAACATCAAAGGATGTAAAAAAGCTGAAAGACTCCTTTGCAGGACCTTTTGTGATTAAGGCCCTCCATGGAGAAAATGCTGTTGAAGTAGAGTTATCTGAAGAAATTAGCAATAAGCATCCTACATTTCCAGTGAGCTTGATAAAGCAATATAAATCTAGTGATGCTGAGAAATTTCCCTTGAGGAATAAGATTCCCCAAGTTATACCTCCTATTGAGACATCTGGTACTAAGAAAATTACCAAAGTTCTTAAAGAAAGGAAATTAAGAACCAAGAAAGTAAGGGAATACCTTGTTAGGTACAGTGACCCAACTTGTGAAGATGAATGGTTAGAAGAAATAGATATACCAGAAGCTACCAAACTCCTCAGGAGATTCAGAAACACTAGAAATACCAATATTACAAAGTAATATTCTTTTTTAGGGGGAGGGAATGTGAGCCCTAGAGGTAATTTCATATACCCAAAAGACCACAAATACAAAAATAACATATTAATATAAATAAAGTAAATTTATTTATATTATTAAAATAAAAATAAAAATATAAATATAAAATTATATTAAAAATAAAAAAATTAATTACAATTTAGAAATAAAAATACATTAAATTTTGTAAGTGTAAAATTACATTTATACTTGAAAAAATTAAGTAAAACTGAAATTTTAACAAAATTGTGAAAAAATAAATAAATTTGGAAAAAAGTTAAATAAAAATTATTATACCCTTTTATCCAATAAATAAACATATAAAAATTATTTCACCATTGGATTCCTCATAAAAAATCAGGTGGGGTCACCTCTGAGTGAAATTCTTGTAACTCAACTCTCAATGAGCTTAAATTAAGTGTTTAGTATTTTCAATACAAAAGTTGAAAATCCTCAAAACTTTAATTTAATTCACACCACATGTGGTGTCAACCATCAATTTTTGTGTTAAAATTGAGGTGTTGTGTTTAGTTTAGAAGTTATGAGGAATTGAAGTATTTTCAATTGAATTCAATTGAAATGTCAAAATGTGCGTGTTTATTACATAAGTGAACTTTGATTTACATATGAGGTGTCAATTATTACTGTATTGTACTGTACAATTAAATTCAATTACATATGTAAATTATAAGTATAATACATGATGAGGAATTAAAGGAAAAATAAATTTGGGGGGAAAAGGAACTCCAGCTCTAAGGGGGAGCTAGACCCCAAAATCCTTGCTGACAGGCGTGGGATGTCAAAATTAATGCAAAAGTTCATCACTTTTGGCCTGGAATTGAGTTACAGGGTCTGTGGACTCAATTGATGATGAGGTTTTGATACCAACTGGGGTAGTTTTAGCTGTTGCCAAGAGGGTAAAACTACCCTTAAGATAAAAAAATCATAGAAAAAACAGTTTTAACTGGTTTCTATGCCTATGACACACATTCTGACGTGTTTTGAAGGCTCTACGCCTGGTATTGCTATAGTAATGGCTGATTTAAGGGTCTAAAATGGCTAAAAATGGCTTAAACCAGCCCTTTTTGGTCTAAACCAGGGTTGAATGATGCCATAATTGGCTTTTCTGTTGTCAGACTGTTTTTCACGACTGACAAGAGTAAATTTTACTTTTGGAGTAAGAGAATTGATGGCTATAAAAGAATGTCTTTGCCCCACTTTTCTCTTCATGTTAGAATCTTTTCCTTTTATAATTAGCTTAAACATTGTTAAACCAATCAATAAAAGATTCCAACCACCTTTTTTAAATCATTTTAAACCTTTCAACCACGTGAAAAAATCATTATAATCATTTTTTGTAACTCTTATAATCATTTTTACCCCTGAAGCACCCCAAAAGTGAATTAAAGCATCTTTCATCACTGTAAACTTTGTCACTTTGTTTCCAAATTCACTCTGGTCACTTTTGGGCATGTTTTCTCTTTAATATTCTTTTTAAAGACTTTGTTCTTTAATTCATTGCTTGCAGTTCTTTGCTCAATTAATTCCAATTGAAATTGCTCTTGAAGAAATTTCTTTTGTAGCCTTAAAATATCTCTTGTAGAGTATTTTTTGGATAAATTTTTATTGTTGGTAAAACAAGAAATCTTCATAATATTATTGTTTTATACAAATAGAGTTACAAACAATAAAATTGGCGTGTTTTCTCTTAAAAATAATATTTCTTACTATTTTTAATTGATTTTTACCTTATACAAATTTTGAGGACAGGAAAAGTACTTGATTTTTAACCAAAGTTTCATATCCACACCTTACACCGCTCCAGCTTGATATGATGATCACAGGCACAGTGAGGAGGAAGTTTCTCAGATTTCACCTTGGAGAATACATCCCAATATTGGTGATAGACAGAAGGAACAACCTTCATAACAGTCTCAACCTCTTCTGGCTCTTCCTCTGCATCCCACAACTGCTCCATGGAGTCATGATAAGATGAAGGAGGAAGGTCCATATTCCCAAAGAAGAGATGAAGTGAAGATACAGAATTATCTTCTCCAACATCTTGAATCTCTTTGAAGACTTAATCTCTAGAGGATAGTAATGATGGATGGGACTTAAGGGAAGGAATATGCACAGAAGATGGAAATGATGGTGTTCTACAATCACCAACCATAGCTGCACATGATTTGGCAGAAGAAAATTAATTACTGAAAGATTTTGAAGGATCAAAATAGTCCTTATGATCAGCATTAAAGGTGATCAGCCCTTGCCTCCAATCAATAGAACGATTAAAGTGATTAATAAAGTCAAAGCCCAATATGAGATCTTCTCCCTTGGGAGTATCAATGATTAAAAATTCCCATTAAAAGCTTGAGAATAAAGGAAGCTAAACAATATATTCAGTATGATGAGTCACAAATAAGGAAGGTGACTCAGAGGAGTCCAAAATGATAAGAGGAATCTTCTCTGGAAGTTCTGACATAGTCAAGGAATACTTGTGAACAAAATGCTTTGCAATAAATGAGTTGGTAGCACCAAAATCAATGGGAATACTGTAAAAAACATCAGAAAGAGAAGAAAAAACAAAGAATTTAAGAAAATTATTGACACCAGTATATGGAATGCACAATTCTGCTCTGGATGGAAAAAGGTGAAGACCATTGAACACAACATGATTTTCACTCAGGCTTTGGCCTGACTGGGAAATTGGCCTGTCAGTTTGGTAAGCTTGTTTTGAGGCTTTTTGAAACAGGACTCAAGACTATGCTTCCCACCACGATAGGTGCATATACCCTCCTTTATTCTTCTTTCTTTTTCAAAGTTCATTAACTTGAAGTCTTTATCCAGAAAAGAAGAATGGGGCTTGTCGCTCTTGTGAAAATTCTTCTTCTTCTTATGACTTGATCTTGAAGAATTTTGAGGATGGGAAGGATTTGAATTTGAGGCTTCAGGCTTCTTCTCTTGATGATGACTATTCTATTTTTGCCTCTCATGCTGTGGTATTCCATACAGTTTTTTCCCAGGCTCAAGCTCATAGTACCCCAAAACAGCAGTAAATCCAGCCTTCAGGCAGACTTACACTCAAATTTTACACCAAAAGGTCAATTTTACAGCAAGAAGCTGGATTTAACACATAAAACCATGGCACAGGCACCAAATGGCAGTGTATGTGTTTAAATAAATTATTCAATTTCATTATGCATATGTAAAAATGAAGTTACATATAGTAAACTAGTTACAACAAATAAGGTACCACCCTTTAAATTACCCACCCCACCCAGCTTTACACCCCCTTATAGCCACAGGACTCATGAAGCAAGAAAACGACACCTGCATGAATTACACAGCAACCTATCACTCAACATAGAAAGGTCACATGATGCAAAGCTAAACCCCATGGAATTCCTGCAGTTCATTTACAACACAGCCACAGGAGTACCTTATCTTATATCCAAAGTAACCCCACTTGAAACCTTAAAACACAATCAAATTTATTTACACCACTCATCACCTCATGCAAACCAAAGCTAGTTACAACAAGCTGCATGCAGTACACACCTTCAATTAAATCTCAGCCACATGACTATGCACAGCATGTGTCAAAATGAAAAATCACATCATCTCATAAAAACAGTAAATTCACCAGGGCAAGAAATTATCACCTGACTTCATTTTAATGTTCAAAAACAAGAAAAACCACCATGACACCTGCATAAATTACACAGCCACTTCTACCAAACCTAAAATAGGACATATGCAAAGGAATTACAAGGTCATCATGTGATACTGCATCCACCAACAGAATATCATGTGACAAGGAAGAGGCTGTGCACAACAAAAATCCCCAGCCAAAATTGAATCACCTCATGTATTCAAGGAAAATTCAAGAATATCACATCATAATTATTTCACCAAAAGACAATCATGTGATAAATGGAGGCTGTGCAGAGAGAAAATTATCACCAAACCTTAAATCACCTGACCCATGCAAGAAAGGTCCTCACCAAAAACAGAGTCACATGATGAAATCAAGAGGAATTAAGGTGGAAAAAGACAGCTCCCATGGAGGGCCCCCTGGGCTCCCAAAAGTTATAAATAGAGAGGCTCTCTCCCCCAAATTTCAAAACCCCCCCATGCAAATTATATCCCATGCACATTGCAAGCATAGGAATAATTCATCCCTCACCTGGGAGGTAGTCCAGAAAATAATAGTGAATTTTACTTGCCCAGTAGCTAAGCTCAGTGGAAATATAGTGTTGAAGATTACCCAGTAGCTAAGCTCAGTGGAATCATATTATCAAAATAAAAAAAATATCCAGAACCAAATATTAGGGTTACTAGTATATTAAAATATTTTATCCAGTAAAAATTAACACCATTTATCAAGATTTAAAATTAACTTACCCCTTTAAAAAAATAAAATATTAAAGAATCTTACCTCTTAAATTTAACAAATACAATTTTATCTTATTATTAACCACTCTCAAGAAAATAACAAACCTTTAAAAGATTATTTTACTCTATTATAGCTTTAAATTAAGAAAATTACCTTTATCAAAACTCATCAAATTTTCCATAAAACCTTGAATAACCCATCTTACCAAGGATTTATCACCAAGAAAAAACCACTCACCCCAATTTCACTAAAAAAAATAAATTATACAGACAAGTATTTCATTAAAATCTCAATTGAACAAAGTTACTGACATTATTTTTCATATTATTTATTGAATAGGTCTGATCTGAGACTGCTGAATTTTGTCTTCTGCAGTTGTAAAGCCACTTACTAATTTTATTTTGGTTTGTGAGCTCCAAGGAAGATTTTGTTCAGTATTTTAGGAGGCGCAAGAAATACACCCTTGCCATCCTTGGTTACAGGAGTTATTAGCAATTCAAAACTAGTTACCTGTGATTTCCCCCTCCAGGTACTGCCTCATTTTAATCCCACACAAGAGGAGTTCCCAAAATGCTACCTGGTATCAAGCACCAGGGTTACATCCATTAAGTCTTGAAGAGAGTAAACGTTTGAAGGATGGGAGGCCAACTGATCCAAAATCCTGTATGGAAATCCCTTCCTGAAATGATTAATAAGAGCCCTTTAACCCCAATATCTAATTCTCTCCTGAAATCGGCTATGTATAAAGAAACATGGCCACCCTCTTTCATTCTTAGAGAATCCAATTCTGCTTCAGATTTGCTGACTTCATTTGGGTCCCCAAAAAAAGTAAAGAATTGAGAAGGTAATTTAAGTCTTGATTGGCAAGTTTGGAAAGATAAAGCTCAATCCATTTTGCAGCCCTGCCAATGAGAAATGAAGTGGAATAAAGAACTTTCTTTCTGTATTGAGAGAAGCTTGCTGGATCATTCTGAAAGATTAATTGGCAAGACTGAATGAAGCTCCTGACTTTGAAGGGCTGAGTCCCATAAGAGCATTCTGGTGCCTTCATAGATGGAGTCTTGAAGGCTGGCGGTCTTGATGACTCAGAAGATGAAGCTGCTTGAAGATTGGCCATAATTTGAGTCATCTGCTGCATAATGACCAATAAGGATGGTTCAGACTGATGAGAGACAGGAAGCTCAGACTGTGCTAGAGTTGGTCCTCCAGTACCTTGGGATTCCCCCACAAGAGCAGGAGCACCTTCATTACCATCAGACTCTTCCTCTTCCACAGAATTCTGCTCCTCCTCTTCACCATCTTCACCTGGACCCTTGAAAATGGTCCTTGAAGTTCCTGGAAATAAGCCAACTACTCCTGAGAGAGAATTTGATATTCTTGGCCCTCTTCCTTCCTTCCTGGATGCTGCTACTCCTTCCATGCAGGGTCATTCTCAAATCAATCAATCAAATGAATTATTGAGAAAAATAGTTTTATGTCAAAAACATTGATGTGAAAAATCAGAAAAATCAACAAAATCTTCAGGTCAACCAATTTTCTTGAAGTCAATATCAATTATATGTCAAATCAATAAATCAAAGCAATTCAAGTGAAATCTTCCTTAAAACCAAAATTTCTTGAAGAATAATTCAAAATGAAACTTCATATGAAGAGTGTGTCTGAACAATTTTGATGACCAATTTGGAAAATCAAATGAAAAATGAGATCATGCTGGAATTAAAAATGAAATCAAATTGATGATTTGAAATAAGATTTGAAAAAAAGCAAAAAAAAATAAGAATGTGTCAGCTTTCAATTTTCAAAATGGAGAATGAATGAGAGAAAATTGGGAAGTGACAAAGAATCATAAATTTTATAACAATTAAAGAGTCATAATTTTGATAAAATGAGTGAATCAGAATGATAAAATAATTAATGAACAGAATGAAAAGAAATTATGAGTTAATTAATATAATGTCACAAGAACTCACTTGAAGGGCTCCAAAAGATTAAAGAAATAAGATGAATATATTTCTTTAAGGAAGAATAAAAGTAAAGACAGGTATTCCAAAAGATAAAGAGAAAAGAAAGCCAATGGCCAAGATGATAAGAAAGCCAAAAGCCAACCAGCCAAACAAATGAATGGTCAATTCACTGTTTCAACCTTCCAGAAAGAACAAAGGAATTAGTGAAGGATATGACCACCAATATCCACTGACAGGTGAAGAAGAAAAGGTGCAAATGACTGACTTCAAATTATCATTATTTACTTTAATAAGGTAAAAGAAAATGGGGATAAAAATAAATCCAATATCTTAATTAACTGGGGAAAAAGTCCCCAGGTGATGAAAGGTGGCCAGTATATGTGAAAAGCTGAAAAGCTGATAATGGAAGGTGAGTCACCTGGCTGTATTGTCTGAATTGGGCCAATACAGTTCTGGCCATCTCGGGAATTGGACTATGGGACTGAATTCCCACAGTGGGATATGAATTGGGCCAAGGCCATACAGGATTCTTGATTACTACCTGTATGGACCAATTGAGTTGTCCAAGGGATGCTGGATACTTAATGCCTTTAAAATGATTGAAATGATTTATTACCTCTGAGAATTGCCCTTAGAATAGTCCTGATGAGAATTGACAACCCAACTCCTGCAGGGCCAGGTGGTTGGGGTACTTGAATGGTCTTCTGGTAGCTGCCAGGGAATTGCCAGACTGAATGGCTGAAAGGTCCTCCTTTGAAATTTGTGATGGACTTGGGACTTGATTTAGAATCACTTAATTGGGTCCTGAAAATGTCACCATTGGATTGCTGACAAAAAATGGTGCATAATGGTATATTATACCATATATGCACCACTCCTGGTTCCTCAAGTACAGGGTGCATTGAGGAAGGAGAAGCTTTCCCCTGAATATGAGGGGAAACCCTTCTGGGAGCTGAGATGGTGGCCTCTAGTGGTTTCCAGAGGCCGTGCACTGAAAAATGGTGTTCATAGAGCTTTTGGCATTTTGGGTCCTGAGGGTCTTTTATGGCCATTCTGGGTTGGATGCAATTTGGGGCCCACTTGTGTTTTGGGACCCATCTGGCCTTGGGGGCTGATGAACTGCCCCCTTGGCCCCTTTTGGCCTCATTGGAATTGGGCCAAAGGGGGCCTAAATGGCCCATGGACAGTGGCATATGGACTGTAGGGGGCCTAAATGCCCCAAACCACCCTAATTTAAAGGGTTGGGCCAAGGGCCCTGGTGATGGCTAGAGGGGAAATAGGCCCCTGGAAGACCGGAAGGACCCCCAGGTGTAAAAAACAAGGATAATGGCCTGGGGGTTGGTGAGTTGGAGAATCGGTGAATGAGGCCAATGAAGACAGGATATGGCCTGAGGCCATAAATGAGGTTTGGGGTCATATTTGGCCAGTGGAAGGGTATTATGGCCAAGAGGCCATAAAGCTCAAAAAGGGTAAAATTGACCATAAAAATGTTATATGGCCATTTGACCGTAACTTGCGTTCAGCTTGGAATTGCTGCAACACCCATTGAGGGCGGTGATTATTTGTGGTTGTGACAGGATTTAACCTTTGGAAGCTTGTAATTCATGTCCAAATTGTGATAAAACCATCTTAAACTTTAAAGCTTGATCAAAGTCTCATATTAAAGCTTAAATGTCAGCCTGTGACTTGAAACCAGAGCAGTAGCATGATAGCCAAGTACCATAAACCAATGGTAAAGCCAAGATACCACCAAAACATAGAGTTGAGCTAAATTAACTAAAAAGGTATCAAAGGAAAGAGAAAAATCACCTCTTTCCAAATATACAAGTCCCATCATAATAGGACAAAGAATAACAAAGTTATTCCTGCTCAAAGTTGTTGCTGAGCATAAACCTTAATTTTCACCTCTCATCTGAAATCCAAAAGAAGAGGCTTAACGCCATCAATTGGGTATTCAAAATGAAGCACTAGGTCAGAGCTATTCAATGGTACTATCCAAACAGAGCTAGCACCAGAATTACAGAAGTTATGACCAAAATAAGGTCAAATAAAGGTGAATAAACAATTCACCTCTCATTCAACTTCTACAGTTTTAGTGTGAGATACTTAAAGGGGGGTCTCTTTTGAAAGAGCACAATCAGGGATATCTGATGGTACAATTCATTTCCCCATACCTCACTTAGAACAAAGGTTATGGAGCAAACAAGCTCCATACAGCTTTTGGCCAAAACATACATATGTACAAAGACATTTTTACATGGCATAACTTTGCCATATCTAATAATAACCATATCAAAGGAGGTACCATTGTGTAGAATGCATTCAGGGCTACACGCTGAACTAGTTTTGAGGTTGATATCTCAAAAACTGACAAAGCTATTGCTTCTTCAAGGTCAAAATCCCACAGTTTGGCCAATACAGCCTTATAGTGGGATAAGATCCCATAAGTATGATTATGAGCTGTCAAAAAGATGAAGAGGCTTGTTTATAGTTCAATACCCCATATTTAAGTCAATTACAGAGGTCCATAAAGGTTCTGTACAGCTTCTGACGCGTCAGAAGCACCAGAACACACCTGTAAACTCCATTGGTGAAATTCTTCACCCTGTATAGGGTAAAAATGACTACTTGTGGTTCCAAAACCACATCTCCACCTAATACTAGTTTGTATTGAGTGTATAGAGCCACAAACCAGCCTACAGTAGTGAAATGTTTCACTCTATGGTTGTGTGCAGAGGTAAACCACCTGCCACTACCCCAGAACAAGATAAAAGGAGGCTCTTCTTCACCAGGAGGCTAATCCAGAATCCTGTTCTTGATATTCTTAAATGGTATAACTTCTTGAAAGAAGTGGTACCCTTACAATTTAACAGGTTATAACTATAAGCTGTAATGATTGCAGGGTTTGTTATTGTAAACCAACAGGCAAACTCTGCACCCAGGGCTATCAGCAGCACTCACCATCACTAAGCTATTTTAGTATAGCCCTTTTACTCATATTCTCACTTTAATATCATCATTATTTTCATGTCAAACTCAGAGTTATAGCTTTTATTATCATTTTTAAGCTATATCATAGAGTCACCCTGAAGTTTTGGGGGCTTGCCCTGGTTTTATTTACCTATTATAGACGAAATTCTAGCTTTTTTTTGCTATTTTTAGCCTCTATTAATGCTTTTTAGAGCTATTATACTTGTTTTGTTTCATATTTTCACTTTCTTTAAACTATAAGAAGCCCTGAAGGGGATTAATTTCGTGGTTTTTCTCTAATCTGTTTTTTTACTCAAAAATAAAAAAACTGAATACATATTCCTTTTGAGAAATAATGTTTTCATCATTTTTGAAGAGTTATAAATATATAATTTATATATATAAAATACTCTCTTTTCATAATAAAATAAAAATCATATTTTATTCTTGTTTTTTTCCATAATATATACAAAGTATATATTATTCAAATTTTTCTTGAAGAAAAACTCTGATAATTCATTTTTTCACCCAAATTGGCGTCAAAAAGTGATTATTATCATTCTTATTGATAATTTCAATAATAGTACTTTATAATAAAGTACAACAATATTTTATTATTGATTTTTTTCATAATATATACAAAGTATATATTGTTTGAATTTCTGTCCAAGCAAAACTCTGATAATTCATTTTTTCACCAAAATTGGCGTAAAAATGGATTATTATAATTATTATTGATAATTTTAATAATAATACTTCATAATAAAATACAAACAATATTTTATTTTCATAATATATAAAAAGTATATTGGGGAAAGTTGATTTGTCAATTATTATTGATAGTTTCAATAATAACTTGTCCAAAGTAGCTTATAGATTCCTAACAAAACAGGGATTCAATCAACTAGCTGAAACTCTCACTTCAAAAATCAGAAATAATACCACCTCATTTCAAAGACTTTGGATTTCCAAGGGATTACTCCTTACAAAGAGAATCAACCATCAGTAGGAATAGAGGCCTGGGAAGGAGAGAAGTTGAAGTTGTTAAAAGTCATATTACATGGCAAAATGAACCTCCATACACCTTCCAAGATGGGTTTCAACAGCAAACCCCCAGGAATGGCCTCAAAATAATAGCTTATTCTAACCCATCAAATCTTCAAAGAACTTATACAATGGAGAATGGCAGACAGGGAATTCAAACTAGAGTCCCACTACAAAGAGCTTGTAGAAAGTATTGAGAAGATTTCCCTCAAAGAGATATTCTTCAAAGAACTTATCATAGACAAGAAATGGAACCAGAAATAACATACTCTGACTCTCTCAGGCTCATGAGGACTGGTAACCCAACCAGACTCCCTAGTGGCTTCACACCACTCAGGCACCAGCAGATCAGTGACCAGGAGTCACCATACTTTCTAATCCCAGATAGAATGCACAAGAGGAAGAGGATCATAGGGCAAGAACAAGACATCTTTCAACCAGAGTCAGAAAGAGTCATATCCTATGATCCAGAAATTTTTGGACCTGTTGCAAGAAGTACAAAGAAACAACAAACTGTTGTAAATACTTCTAATGCATCTAGCAGCCCTAAAATAAGGAATGATATCTCCACTCAGATGAAAACAATGTTATGATACCCAAGAGTACCATAATTAGTAATGTTCTCTGGTTAAAATTTTCCCAATTTGTAGAACAAACTCATAAAGAGTTTGAAAGACTCCACAAAAGTGTATCAAGGTTCCAAAGGTTTATACCTTACAAACCAAAACTATTCATACTCTTCAAGAGGACTATACTGAATTGAGTAAAGCCTCAGAGGATACCAAAAGAAGAACAAATCAAGCCTTAGAGGAGAAAAGTCACTGAAAAAGGGATATGGAATACCTGGATCAATGTATTGACAGATCTTTCAATTTCTGCCAAAAAATCAAACCCCAAACACAAGGGAATGTTTCTGGAAACCCTCCATACCACCAGGAAGACCTCAACCCAGATGCCTTGTTGGAGTAGAAGCCAAGATCTCAATCACAACACCAAGATGGAGACAATATGACTTATTCAGAGAAGGAAGCATTGGGACAGCTTCCAGAGGCTTCAAGTTGGCCCAAATTCTCTGACATAGGAGAATATGATCATATGGAACTCATTAATTATATTGATGGACTCTTCACTGATGTACCAATTATACCAGATCACTGGATTACTTCCAGATTAAATACAGATTTCAAAGGAAATGCTGGTATTTGGTACACAGAAATGAAAGAAATTCATGGAAGGGGAAAATGGCCATGGTGGAGGAGCCAAATAATCCAAAAGTACAGAAATGATACATGGATATGGCAGAAAACCCTTTCATTTGAAAATAATAGATACACAGGGGGCAAAGATCCATATGATTGGTGTCTGAGACAGTCAAAAAGGCTAATAGCCATTGACCCTCATACAACAACAGAAATGATAAATCACAAACTGTTGACCAAACTACCAGGCGAATCAGCGTATGAAGTAAAATGCAGATTCTCCAAAGAATCCACCTTGGATGAAATATTAACTATTTTTCAAGAAGGAAGGATTAGAAAATTTATTGGTAGATACAATATCCATAGTACTGGTGATAAAAGGGAGAATCCAACCCTGGAAGCCAACGAAACTCATGATTCAGATTCTGAAATCACAACAGGATTTCACAGCTATGAATCACCCAATCACTATGCAGAAAATTCTCCCAAAGACAGGGAAGAGATATTTGCAAGAGAGGAAGAAACAAGAAAAGAGCAAGAAGGTCATGATTCTGACTCTGATAGTGTGGGTAATGGCTGTGGAAGCAATTCATACAGTGAGCCCAACCCCCATGAGGAATATTTGGTGGGATTAAAGAGCCATGGAATAAAGGAAATTGGTTCAGTCCACTCCAAAAAGAGGAAACCAATGACCAAACACCTGGATGGTTTGAAACATAAGCCACCAGACAGGGAGGGTATGACCACAAGAAATTTGTTAGCTCAAGGTCACATGAGCCATACTAATACCTCAAAGAAGAAAGGAAAGTCTCATCAATGATGAGCCTTTTTTAAAGGGAGGGTATGTCAGCCTGTGACTCAAAACCAGAGCACAAGCATGACAGCCAAATACCATAAACCAATGGTAAAGCCAAGATACCACCGTAAAATGGAGCTGAGCCAAGTTAAATCAAAATTGATCAAAGGAAAGAGGAAAATTACCTCTTTCCAAATATACAAGTAACATCATCATAGGACAAAGAATAACAAAGTTATTCCTGCTCAAAGTTGTTGCTGAGCATAAACCTTAATTTTCACCTCTCCTCTTAAATCCAGAAGAAAAGTCTTAACCCCATCAAATGGGTATTCAAAATGAAGTTCTAATTAATGGCTATTCAATGGTACTAGCCTAACAAAGGTAGTACCAGAATTACAGAAGTTATGACCAAAATAAGGTCAAATAAGGGTGAATAAAAAAATCACCTCTAATGCGACTTCTACAGTTTTAGTGTGAGATACTTTAAGTGGGGTCTCTTTGGAAATAACACAATCAGGGATATCTGATGGTACCATTCATTTCCCCATACCTCACCTATAACAAACATTATGGAACAAAAAAGGTCCATACAGCTTTTGGCCATAACATACATATGTACAAAAAAACTTGTACATGGCATAATGTTGCCATATTTAATGATACCCATATGAAATGAGGTACCATTGTGTAGAATGCATTCAGGGCTACACACTGAACCAATTTTGAGGTTAATATCTTAAGAACTGACAAAAGCATTGCTGTTTTAAGGTTAAATTCCCACATTTTGGCCAATACAGCCTTATAGTGAGATAATATCCCATAAGTATTATTATGAGGTGTCAAGCAGACAAAGAAGCTTGTTTATACTTCAATACTTCATATTTCAGTCAAATACAGAGGTCCATAAAGGTTCTGTACAGCTTCTGACGCGTCAGAAGCACCAGAACACACCTGTAAACTCCATTGGTGAAAATCTTCACCCTGTATAGGGTAAAAATGACTACTTGTGGTTCTCAAACCAAATTTCCACCCAATAATAGTCTGTATTGAGTGTATAGAGCCACAAACCAGCCCACAGTAGTGAAAACCTTCACTCTGTGGTCGTGTGCAGAGGTAAACCACCTCCCACTACCCCAGAACAAGATAAAAGGAGGCTAATCCAGCATACTTTGCTTAATATTCTTACATGGTATAGATTTCTGAAAGAAGTGGTACCCTTAGAATTCAATAGGTTATAATTATAAGTTGTAATTATTGTAGGGTTTTTATTGTAAACCAACAGGCAAACACTGCACCCAGGGCTATCAGCAGCACTCACCATCACTAAATTATTTTAGTATAGCCCTTTTACTCATATTCTCACTTTAATATGATCATTATTTTCATGTCACACTCAGAGTTATAGGTTTTATTATCACTTTGAAGTTATATCATAGAGTCACCCTGACATGAAATAAGGTTGAAAATACTTCAATATAGGTGGAAAACCTTAATTGAGTCCTTGCAGATCACAAAATTTGGGTATACTGGCTCTATCTGTTATTTTTCCTTTGTCCCATGACTCTGTGTGGTTTTTGCCCTTTTATTTATTTGAAGCCACACTATGGCCTAAAAACGCTTTCAAGTGAGCTCACACAGGATGTAAATCCTGCATGGCAAATCCTTAGCCAATTCATTAAATATGCACAACACCTCAATTTTATCTAAAATTTTGGTAAGTTTGTATAAACCTTATGAAACATTAAATTCAAGCTTATTTAAGCTTAAATGTTAGGCTGAGTCTATGAAGAATTCATAAAACATTCGTTAACAACTTATACTATGACTGTGACACAGATACTGAGTAACAAAAAAGGTTTTATATAAAGGTATAAGGGCTTTACTATTATGGAATAGTGGTGGTGAGCACTTCTGAAGGCCCTGTGTGCAGTCTTACCAGTTGGATTACTATAATCAGAACTACAGTACTTAATATTCAAAGTATTCCTGTTTATTTTCCAAGGATATAACTGTTTTTGATAGTTGTACTACATACAAATTCAAGAGCAGGATGGGATTCCTTTTCTGGAAGTGCAAATGCCTCCTTTTATTGTGAAATGGGGTGGAAAGGTCCTCTAGACCATCCACATTGAGGAAGCTAATATTTCTCACTATACAGTACTGGCTTGTTGTTTGCACAAGGCTTATATACTCTGCATTTGGCTCAGATGTGTTTTTGAAACCACATCTGGGCAGTTTTCCCAATACAGGGTGAAAAATTTCATCTGGGGACCACACAGACCTCTTCTGATGTGTATGACATGTAGAAATCTGTAAAAAAGCTGTATGGGACCCCAGTATTGAATTAACTATGAGGTATTGAAGTATAAACAAGCTTTTTTGTTTATTTGACAGCTCATAATCATAGTTATGGGATAGTATCCCACAATGAAGGTGTATTGACCAAACTGTTGGATTTTAACCTTAAAATTGCAATAGCTTGGTCAGTTTTTGGATTATTGAGCTCAAAGATTGCTCATTGTGTATCCCTGGATGGGATATACACAATGGTTCCTCATTTGGTATGGGTAACATTAAATATGGAAAAGTTATGCCATGTTCAATTTTTGTTATCCATATATATGATTTCCTCAAAATCTGTATGGAACCTGTTTTTTACAGAATTCTCTTCCAGATGGGATATGGGGGAATGGGTGGAACCATCAGATAGCCCTAATTTCACCCTTTCCAAAATGACCCCGCCTTTGCTATCTCACATTAAAGGTGTAGAAGCTAGATGGGTGATCAATATTTTCATCACCCTTATGTGACCTTATTTTGGCCATACCTTCAGTATTTTTGGTACTAGCTCAGGTTGGTTGATACCATTGGATAAAACTGATCTAGAGCTTCAATTTGAATACACATTTTCTGGGGTTAAGCCTCTTCCTCTGTATTTCAGATTGGAGGTGAAAAGTAATTTTTATGCTCAGCAACTTCTTTGAGCAGGAATAGCTTTGTTATTCTTTGTCCTATGTTGATGGGACTTGTATATTTGGAAAAAGGTGAGTTTCCTTTCTCCTTTGATATTTTTTGAGCTTTTTTTGGCTCAGATCAATGTTTTGTGGTATTTTGCTCTACCATTGGCTTATGGTATTCTGGAAGTAATGTTTGTGCTCTGGGTTTGAGTAACAGCCTGGCATACCCTCCCTTCAAAAAAAAGGCTCATCATTGATGAGACTTTCATGTCTTCTTTGAGGTACTAGCTTGGCTCATGTGACCTTCAGCCAACAACTTTATTGTGGTCATACCATCCCTCTCTGGTGGTTTATGTTTCAAACACTCCTGATGTTTTTTCATTGGTTTACTTCTTTTTAAGTGAGCTTAAACAATTTCCTTTGTTCCATGTCTCTAGAATCGTACTGAATATCCCTTATTGAGGTTAGGTTCACTGTATTAATTATTTCCACAGCCAGTCCCCACACTATCAGAGTCAGATTAATGACCTTCTTTATTGTTTCTTGTTTCTCTATCTCTTGCAAGTATCTCTTCCCTGTATTTGGGATAATTGTCTGCATAGTTATTGGGTGATTCACAGTTGTCAAATTGTTCTTTGATTTCAGATTCTGAATCATGAGGTTCTTTGGCTTCCAGGGTTTGATTCTCCCTGTTATCACCAGCACTATGGGTATTGTATCCACCAATAGATGTTCTAATCCTTACTTCTTGAAAAGTAGTTGATATTTTATCCAAGCTGAAGTATTTGGAGCATCTGAATCTTACTGCATGCTTTCAGTCTCCTGGTAGTTTGTTCAACAGTTTGTGATATCTCATTTCTCTGGTTATGTGAGGGTCAATGGCTATTAGCCTTTTTGACTGTATCAGACACAAATAATATGGATATTTTTCCACTGTGTATCTATTATTTCCAAGTTAAAGGGGTTTCTTTCATATCCATGTATAATTTTTATACTTGGTGGATTATTTGGCTCCTCCACCATGGCCCATTTCTTCTCTCATAAATATCATTTCATTTCAGTATACCATATACTAGCATTTCCTTTGCATTCTTTGTTCGGTCAAGCTGTTATCCAGTAGTCTGGTGTGCTTGGAAAATCAATGAAGAGTCCATCAATATAATCAATGAGCTCCATGTGATTATATTCTCCTACACCAGACAGCTTGGGCCAACTTGTAGCTTCTGGAAGCTGTTTCAATGTTTTCTTCTCTAAATAAGTCATGCTATTCCCATATTGGTATTTTCATGGTGTTCTTTGCTTATTATCAAGTTGGGAATTTTGTTGAATGTCCTCTTGGTGGTATGAATTGTTTCCAGAAACATGCCCCTGTACTTGAGGTTTTATGTTTTGGCAGACATTGAAACATCTGTCAATATCCTGAGCCAGGTATTCCTGATCCCTCTTGCAGTGATTTTGCTTCTCTAAACCTTGATTTAGTCTTCCTTTGATATCTTCTGAGGCTTTACTTGATTTAGTATAGTCCTCTTAAAGGGTATGAATAGTTTTGGTTTGTAAGGTATTAACCTCTTGTAACATTGAAATATTTGCATGGAGTCTTTCAAACTCTTTTTGAGTTTGTTATACAAATTGGGAAAATTGTAACCATAGAGTAATGCTACTTATGGTACTCGCAGGGGTCACAAAATTGTGCTCAACATTGGTGGAGATATCATTCCTTATTTTAGGGCTGCTAGCTTCATTAGAAGTATTTAAAACTTTTTGTTGTTTTTTTGTACTTCTTCCAGCAGGTCCAACAATTTCTGGATCATAGGGTCTGACTCTTTCTGCCTCTGGTTGAAGGAAATATTGTTCTTCCCCTATGATCTGCCCCTACCATGGATATTACCTGGGATTGGGAATTATGGTGACTCTTGGCCACTGTTCTTCTGGTGCATGAGTGGTGTGAAGCCACTGGAGAGTTTGGTAAGTTGACCACTCATTGTAAGCCTGAAAGAGTCAGAGTATGATCTCTCTGGTTCTATTTCTCTTCTATGATAAGTTCCTTGAAGAATATCTCTTTGAGATCAATCTTCTGAATACTTCCTACAAGTTCTTTCTAATGGAACTCTAGGTTGAATTTCCTATCTGCCATTCTCCATTGGAGAAGATCTTTTAAGATTTGATGTGTTAGAATAAACTGTTCTATGCAAGCCACTCCTTGAGGTTTCATGTTGGAAACCATCTTGGAAGGTGTAGGAAGGTTCATTTTTCCATGTCTTATTACTTTGAACTACTTCAATTTGTCTCCTTTCCAGGCCTCTATTCCTACTGATATTTGATTCCCTTTGTAAGGAATAATCCCTTGGAAATTCAAAGTATTTGAAATGAGATGGTATCATTTTGTATTTGTAAAGTAAGAGATTTATCTATCTGATTAAATCCCTGTTTTCTTAGGAATCTATAAGTTATTTTGGGGAAATTATTTTTGAAACTATCAGTAATAATTATCAAATATAATTTCAACACCAATTTGGATGGTAAAACTCAATTTTAAGGGTTTCACTTGAAGGGAAATACAAATAATACATGAATTGTATATACCCATAAGATTAAGTAAAAAAAATATTATTATATTTCTTTTTGAATAAGTATTATTATTGAAATTATCAATAATAATGACTATGATCAACGTTTCCCCACCAATTTGGGTGAAAAGGGAAATGATTTTAAGAGTTTTTTTGAGGAAAATCAAAATAATATACACTTTGTATATATTATTAAATTGGGTTCAGAAAAAGAAATATGGTTTTATGGTTAGTTTGAATGGTTAGTCTTATTGAAATTATAATTAATAATGATAACAATCATTTTTTTTCCACAGATTTGTGTTAAAAAATGAATTATAATGGTATTTATCCAAGCAGAAACTCTATCAACATATAAAGATTATATGTTATTCTGAAAAAATCAGTAAAAGTAAAGAACATTATTATATATTTTTTGTAGTATTAGTATTGAAATAATCAATAATAATAATAATAATCAATTTTTCCCACCAATTTGGGTGAAGAAATGATTTATAATAGTTTGTCTTTAAGAAAATTCAAACAATAGATACTTTGTATATATTATGGAAAAAGGATCAATAATAAAATATGATTATATTTTATTATGAAGTATTATTGTTGAAATTATCAATAATAATGATAATAATCAATTTTTCACGCCAATTTGGGTTAAAAAATGAATTATAAGTGTTTTTCTTTGAGAAAAATTCAAACAATGCTTACTTTGTATATATTATTATGAAAAAGAAGTAAAAAAAATATGATTATATTTTTTTAGAAAATAGAGTATTCTATAAATATAGATTATATATTTATAACCATTCAAAATGTGGAAATACTATTTTTCAGAAAGAATATGTATACAGTTTTTTTTATTTTTCAGTGAAAAAATGAGAATAAAGAAAAACCACGAAATTAATCCCATTCAGGGCTTTCTATGGCTTGAGGAAAGTAAAAATATGCAATAAAACAAGTATAAAAACCTTTCAAAGGTATAGAAATAAGCTAAAAATAGTGAAAACAAGCTAAATTTTAATTAAAATAGGTACCAAACCAGGCCAGGCCTCCAAAATATCAGGCTAAGTCTATGAAGAAGTGGTAATAAGCTTTTTATAACTTTTACTATGGCTGTGACATGGATAATTAATAATCAAAAAGGCTTTATATAAAGGTATAAGTGTAAGGTTTGGCTATGAAACCATAAGTAAATATTACAAACATTTCACTTATTGCACTATGAATGTCCTTATTAGATGAATATAATACACAATAATTACAATAATAAAGAATTATTATAATTATGGCATAAAATTATTATATTATTAAATAAATATAATAATATAATAAAAATAAGTATATTAATATATAATAATCAATATATTTGAAGCTGCTTATTTATGTTACAAACAATTAATAACACAGAAAGAAGCATTTTTAATAATAAAAAACAATTAATAACAATAATAATACCAATATTAATGCTTTTTATTGATATAAATACTATTTATATTAATAAAAAAATTATCAAGAGTAATAATATAGAGAGTTTATTATAAAAGAGAAAATAACCTACTTTTAACACTTAATCTAATAATTGTGAAAGAGTTTACACCAAGAAATTTAAATACAACTTATTTAAATTGTATTTACAAAATAAAATAAGAGAAATTACAAATATTCTTGATTTTACGTGGAAAAGAGGATTTATAGAAAAATATAACAAAAAAAATTAAACAAATGGAGTAATCAAATCAATATTAATGATTATAATAAATATTACTTTTGTTCTTTGATAATATAAATGATTTATATATAAATAATAAAGATTTTACCTTTTTATTTAATGTTTTATTGTTTTTGATGCATCTGAGGGGGAAATAGAGTGAAAAGGGCTCTATTTATAGTAACCTCCTCCCTTCTAGAGTCCAGAATGCTTCTAGTAGACGTGTACTGATGGTATCCACCGCAAATGATTAGTATTTTAAGTTTTAGTGATGATTACATCATGATAAAACCATCTTATCTCATTATTATGCCATTATTTAGATTTATCACTATAACTCTAAGCTTGATGACATCATAGGCTTGGAAGAAGCCTAAAATTTGTGTATTTTTTTAGTATTAATCATCATATAATATTATTCACCAGTTTTATTACTTATATAACTATTAAGCTTAAAATAAGATTACAGTGAGTGATCATAAAGATCAATTTTGAGCTTAAACTTTGATAGGTCATACCTTTTAAATTATAAGCGCTACAGAAATTCATAGAGTGAATTCTGTTAGCGTTATATGTGGTTATCGTGCTTCCAAAAGCATTTTATTAAATCATCAAAACTCTATTTTTGATGATTTTTCTTTTATCTCATCTTTTCTGTTGAAATTCAATATCTTAAACTTCAAGCCTTGATTTCAGGGGGTTTTGCCTTGAATATTATGATAAGAAAATACATAATTATTCAAAAATGAGCTAGTAGAGCCTGAGTATCCACTTTATTTTAAGTTTGGACCGCTTTCACAACAAAGTGGTCAACAGCTCAAGCAATTTTGTTCAAGAAACCCTTACAGGTTATAACCTTGTTTATAGCTTGTCAAATAAAGGCCATATCTGTGTTCTTAAAGTAATAACATGTTAACTTTGTTTTTGGTTTAACTCTCTATCATGTATATTTCAAGTGATATTAGCTAAAAACCATGAATGTATGCACTGACCACAAAAGTGCATATATTCAGCTTAATTCCTTAAGTATTAACTTGAGAGAAATGACATAGAACTGTCTTATGTGTAGGGTGTTCATGGGAAATCCAATAGTGAAATTTATTTCACATGTTGTTTCATTGGCTTCTGAGATACATAAGAGTTTATGTCTCTTTATGGAATTTTTAGCTTCTTACTCATTAGTTATTGACTTTACAGATATGCCATAAAAATTAAATATGTGTGTTTTGTAATGGGGAATCTAATGGTGTAATTTATTTCACATGTTTATTAATTAGAATCTAAGTTTATTCAGCATTTATGCTTTCTTATGGTATCTTTACTTATTTTAAGATAATTATTTGGAGAAATAATTATTGTAAAGTTTTTCTTGTGAAATTTTTTGATATGTGGTCATATCTCAAAGGCTCAGATTCCCTAGCACCAAAAAATATTGTACTACAATCTGCCCTAGTTAATTAGGGTATCATTCACTGTCCTACCTCTTCATTAGACTTTCTTAGTCTTGAAGCTCAATAGAGCTTACCTCTTCCATTCTTTAGGTCTTCTTTCATGTCTGAACCTTCTTAGTAGTTTATCAGCATTTGTTATATCCTTCTCAAGTAGCCATTAATCTTATTGAGTTGGATTTCTATACCTTACAGGGTATTCTCTTTCTTTTTTATTTCTTGTCCTTCTTTCTTTAAGGACTTTTACAATTTTCTTGTCTTCTCCTTCTTCTAGGGGGGGGGGGTTCCAAGTGGGGGTTTATTTCTTAGTGGAAATGAATCTTTGTCACTTTATCTGTAAGGCTTCATCCGAATTACAGGGAAAGTGGGGTGTTTGTTCATAAGCTCATCTGTTACTTCTAATTGCACAGCATTAGGTCCAAGTAGTGCTTTTAACATAAATGCTCCTGCAAAGGAATATTGGAATTTATTTGAGCCTTTGATATTATTAAAATTCAGAGTTGATACTAAGTACAAGTATCCTACTTTAAAGTCAGGTGGTTTATGGCTTTTATCCCATCTCTCTTTTGCATATTTAAAAGAGTGCTGCATACATCTGTTTGCATGATGTCTTGCTTTGTCAAGCATTATTTTAAAACTGATTGCTGTTGGGTGTATATCCACTATGTCCTTTTTCAAAGTATCATAAGGAAGTCTTGTATTCCAACCTTTCTCTAACATTGCTGGTGTTTTTCCAGTTGAAGAATGGATTGATGTTTTATATTCTAGTTCAAGAGATGGTATTAAGTTACACAAATAATGGGTAAATTCATCAGAGTCTTTGAGTTCTAGTGCCTAAGCACAGAATCTTCTGATCATGTCTTCTAAGGTCTGTATCATTCTTTCTGCTAGACCATCAGTTTGAGGGTGGTAAGCTGTTGAGAATGATAGCTTTTTCCAAAAACGTTATGGAGGTTTGTCCATAATTCTGAAGTGAATTTTGGGTCTCTGTCACTTATTATATTTTGGAACAAGCCTGTGTGGCTTATAGCTTTAATACATATCACTATGGCTGTGTCCATAGCTGTGTCATCTTTATGAAATGGTAAGAACATTGGAGTTTTGCTGTATTTGTCAACCACTACTAGGGATGCATTATAACTCCTGTCTCCTGCTGGGGGTAAGGCTGTCAACCAATCCATATGAGCTATTTCCCGTGGGGATTTTGATTCTTGGATTTTGATCATCATTCCAAATTTCTTTCCTGTGGCTCTGTTTGCTTTTTGAAATCTGTAACAGGTTTTGCAGTATTATGAAACATCTTTTCTCCAGTTTGGCCACCAAGAGCAGGTTTTAACCCTTTCCAGTGTCCTATCTTCTGAGAGATGTCCAGATGAAACACTAAAATGAAATTCATTTAATATAGTATTTGTCAAGTTTCTATCTGTTAAGGTGATAACACATGTGTGTTCTGTCCTATGATAAAGTATTCCATCAAGGAGGTGGAATATTCCTTCATCATATGCTTTTTTCCATATTTCATATAGTTTGGATGAGATTTATGAGTCTTTGAAGTCTTTCATCAGAAGGTGGAATAGGATATGACAGTTCTTATCCATCTTATAGATTTATTTAACTTTATTAAAGGGTTCTGTGCCAATTTCTGTGACACATATGCCTTTTATATGGCTCTCTTACTGTGGTACCCATGTGGGGCTTTAGGTTTATTTGCTAAAGCCCATCTACTAAGACCATCTGCATTTTTATGAATATTTCCAGATTTATTGACTATAGTCATATAACCTCCATATAATTGGATAGCAGTTTGCCATCTTAGCCTATTTCTATTTAGTTTCTCCATGTTAAACAAAGATTTTACAGCATTAAAGTCTGTAATTACATCAAACACTGTACCATCCAAATAAAAATGTAATCTTTCTAAAGCCCACACTAAGCAAAGACATTCCATTTGGCTTGCTCCATAAATTGCTTCTGTTGGCTTAATTTGTCTTGAAATGAAGCAAATTGGTCCTCCAACAGGTTTATCATGGATTATTTTTGTCTGGTGTAGTTAAGCACCTAATCCTTCTCCACAAGCATCAATTTATAGCTTGAAAGGTAGTTTCCAATCTGGCATTAGGAGAAATGGGGCATTTGTGGAGGAATTTTTCAATTCCTCATATTCCTTGACTCTTTCTTCAGTAATTTCATAAACTGTCTGTTGGTAACAGAGTTTATAAAAGGATTTGTGAATTATTGCAAAGTCCTTTATATGCTGTCTGTAGTAACCAGAAAGGACTAGAAATGATTTCATTTATTTTTTGGCTTGGGCATTGGTTTCAGTAGTACTTATGCTACTTTGTTTTTATCTATGCCCAAGCTTAGTCCAGATACAACATGTCATAGTTCTTTAAGCTCACTACATGCAAAATGACACTTTTTGAGGGAAATTTTCATATTCACTTGGACTATCTTTTGTAGCACTCTTTCTTGTCGTGTTAAGTGACCTTTCCAAGTTTATGAGCAAATCATGATATCATCAACATAGATCATTAACCATACTTTTGATAACTCTTCAGGAAATATAGTGTTCATAATCCTTTGATAATGGAAAGGTGCATTTTTTATCCCAAATGGCATTTTTAAA
This sequence comes from Austropuccinia psidii, assembly GCA_023105745.1. Classification (NCBI taxonomy): domain Eukaryota; kingdom Fungi; phylum Basidiomycota; class Pucciniomycetes; order Pucciniales; family Sphaerophragmiaceae; genus Austropuccinia; species Austropuccinia psidii. The sequence goes on from JALGQZ010000014.1 coordinate 4,402,926, forward strand.
TATTCAGATATCCCACAGTGGACTATTATCCTCAGTAGTTTCTTAGCATTTTCTGTCAAGACATTTTGATGAAATCCTTTCAGAGAATCCATGGCTGTAATTATCTTAGCCTGTGACAATTGTGTCATTGTCTCATGAATTATGGGTATTGGATATTTTTCAGGGATAGTGTAGGTATTTAGAGCTCTAACGTTCCCTACCATCCTTGATTTTCCATTATGCCAAGTAATAGAGACAGGTGTATTGACCTCTGCCTGTTCATTATGTCCTACTTTCCTTAATACCTCAAGATCCATTAGTTCTTCAATGTGTACGTCTAAGGCTTCTATAACTCTTGGGCTAGCTGGGTAAGCTGGTCTCCTTAACAGAGGTGGATAATGTTTTTCTACATTGAGGATAATGTCTACTTCATGTCCAGTAATGGCACCTAGTGGCTCTTTTTCAGTTGCAAAGGCATCTTTCTATTTGAATAAGAGGTAATTTAATTTTTCTTTCATTTTTTCTGTTAATTCTTGATTGAATTCTGCCTCTTGAAGCTGGTCCCTTATGAAAAGTCTTTGTCTGGGTTTTTCTCTTCTTTTTTTATGACTGTAATTTGTTTTTTGTTATTTGAAAACCCAGATTTTTGCCTATTATTGTCTCCTATGGTAGAGTATCTGTCTTTTTGATTTGAGATATCTATTCCATAAATTGACAAGTAATGATCTCCAAGTATAAAGTGGTTACTAATACAGGTGTCCATTACTAAAAACTCCAATTTCACTCTTATACATTGTGAATTGTGAGGAAAAATCATTGTTAAATCAATTATTCCAAGGGGCTTCATGCTTTCATTGGCACTACTAAATTTGACTCCTTGTATTGGTATAAGTTTTTCTTCCCAAATTGGTACAATTGATTTCAAAAATGTCAGGGTGAGTCTATGATAAAGGTGTATACAAGTATTTACAAGCTTTAACTATGACTGTGACACGGTAAAAATAATTTTAAAAGATGACAAATTTGATAATAGATGATTAATTTTAAGATTTAAGGGCTTTACTATAGAGATATAGTGGTGGTGAGTGCTGTTGAAAGCCCTGGGTGCAACTTTTACCTGTTGGGTTACAATAATAACAGCTACAATACTTAAATTTAAAGTATACCTGATTATTTTCCAAGAGTATAACTGTTTTTGGACAGTTTTACTACGTAGGAATTCAAGAGCAGGATGAGGAACGCTATTCTGGCAGTGAAAAGCCTCCTTTTTATCCTGAAATGGGGTGGAAAGGGTGCTAGACCTTTCCACGTAGAGGAAGTGAAGATTTTTTCACTTTCTAGTACTGGCTTGTGGGTTGCAAACAGCCTGTATAACCTGTATTGGGCTCAGATGTGGTTTTGAAACCACATCTGGGCGGTTTTCACCAATACAGGGTAAAAAATTTCATCTGGGGACCTCACAGCCTGATTCTGACGTGTATGACGCATAGAATGCTGTACAGAAACTGTATGGGACCCCAGTATTGACTGACATATGAGGTATTGAAGTAAAAACATGCTTCTTCGTCTATTTGAGACCTCATATTCATGGTTATGGGATATTATCCCATGGTAAGGCTGTATATGACAGCAGGTAGGATTTTGACCTTAAAACAGCCATACCTTTGTCAATTCTTGAGATATCAACCTAAAAATTGGTTCAGTGTGTAGCCCTGTATGTGCTCTACACAATGGTACCTCATTTGATATGGGTATCATTAAATATGGCAAAGTTATCCCACGTACAAGATTTTTGGGCATTTGTGTGTTTTAGGCAAAAAGCTGTATTGAGCTTGCTTGCCCCATAACTTCTGCAGTAGTTGAGATATGGGTAAATGGATGACACCATCAGATAGCCTCGATTGTTCTCTTTCCAAAAATACCCCACTTCAGGTATCCCACACTAAAACTGTAGAAGTTAGATGAGAGGTGAATGTTTTGTTCACCCTTATTTGGCCTGAAATTGACCATAACTCCAGTAATATTGGTGCTAGCTCAGTTTGGCTGGTACCATTGGATAGCCCTGGCTTAGGGCTTCATTTTGAATACCCATTCTATGGGGTTAAGCCTCTCCTTCTAGATTTTAGATGAGAGGTGAAAATTAAGGTTTATGCTCAGCAATAACTTTGAGCAGGAATAACTTTGTTATTTCTTGTCCTATGGTGATGGGACTTATATTTTCAGAAAGAGGTGAGTTTCCTCTTTCTTTTGATACCTTTTGAGCTCATTTGGCTCAGCTCCATGTTTTGGTGGTATCTTGGCTATACCATTGGTTTATGGTATTTTGGTTGTCATGCTTGTGCTCTGGTTTTGAGTCACAGGCTGACAAAAAACGTTTTACCAAAACATGTACAGTATGCTCCCATGATCAAGTTCACTTTTGCTTCTTGGTTTCCAACCATTACTTTAAGGTGTGGATATGAAACTTTGATTAAAAATCAAGTACTTTTCCTGTCCTCAAAATTTATATAAGGTGAAATATGCTTACAATTAGTGAGAAATAGTATTTTTAAGAGAGAACACATCAAATGTATTGTTTTTAACTTTATAAGTATAAAACAATAATGCTGTAAGGATTTATTGTTTTAACAACAATAAAAAGTTATCAAAAAATACTCTACAAGAGATATTTAAGGCTACAAAAGAAATTTCTTCAAGACCAATTTCAATTGGAATTAATTGAGCAAAGAACTGCAAAATATTAATTAAATAGAAAAGTATTTAAAAAGATATCTGAAGAGAAAACACACCTAAAAGTGACCAGAGTGAATTTGGAAACAAAGTGACAAAGTTATCAGTGATGAAAGATGCTTTAATTCACTTTTGGGGTGGATCAACAGGTAAAAATCATTATAAGAGTTACAAACAAAGACTATAATGTTTTTTTCAAGTGATTATAAGTTTCAAAATGATTTAAAAAGGGTTGTTTGAATCTTTTATTGATTGGATTAACAGTCTCTTAAACTAATTATAAAAGGAAAAGATTCTAACATGAAGAGAAAAGTGGGGAAAAGAAGACATTCTTTTATAGCCATAAATTGTCTTACTCCAAAAGTGAAATTTGCTCTTGTCAGTCGTGGAGAAAACTCTGACAACAGAACAGCCAATTATGGAATCATTGAACCCTGGTTTAGACCAAAAAAGGGCTGGGTTTAGCCATTTTTTGCTATTTTTAGCCATTTTAGACCCTTAAATCAGCCATTACTGAAGTAAAACCTGGTCTAGAGCCTTCAAAACACGTCAGAATGTGTGTAAAAGTCGTAGAAACCAGTTAAAACTGTTTTTACTAAGGTTTTTTTAAGTTAAGGGTAGTTTTACCCTCTTGGCAACAGTTACAACTTCCCTGGTTGGTATCAAAACCTCCTCATCAATTGAGTCACAGACCCTGTGACTCAATTCCAGGCCATAAGTGATGAAATTTTGCATGTATCTTGACATCCCACACCTGCAAGCAAAAGTTTGGGGGGGCTGGCTCCCCCTCAGAGCTAGAGTTCCTTTTGCCCCCAGAATTAATCTTCCCAATTTATTTTTTCTTTAATTCCTCATCATGTAATACACTTGTAATTTACACATACAATTCAACTGAGTTTCTACAGTACACAACTGTAATAATTGATACCTCATATGTAAATTAAAGTTAACTTATGTAATACACATGCATATTTTGACATTTCAATTGAAAATACTTTGATTCCTTATAACTTCTAAACTGCACACAACACCTCAATTTTAACCCAAAAATTGATGGTTAACACCACATGTGGTGTGAATTAAATTAAGGTTTTGAGGATTTTCAACTTTTGTACAGAAAATACTAAAAACTTAATTTAAGCTTATTTAGAGTTGAGTTACAGAAATTTTACCCAGAGGTGACCCCGCCTTATTTTTTATGAGGAATCCAATGGTAAAGTAACTTCCGTAAGTTTATTTATTGGATAAAAAGTTATAATATATTTTAGGTAATGTTTTACCAAAAATATTTTAATTTCATTGATTTTCATTAAAAAATCATTTTTACCTAATTTTTTCAAGTAAAAATGCATTTCCAAAATTTCAAAATTCAATGTAATTTTTTTATTTGAAATTATAATTAAATTTTTATCTTTATATATAAATTTGTATTTATATTTTATTTTTTTATTTTGATAATATAAATAAATTTATTTAATTTCTATTGATATCTTATTTTGTTTTTTGTGGTCTTTTGGGTTTATGAAAATACCTCCAAGGCTCACAATTACAATGCTTATACTTGAATTTCCAGCTTTATATCCCATTCCTTTTGCTTGCTTGGTTCTATACAGCTTTTCAGGATTGTTTCAGATGTTCCAACTTGTGGTAAGTTTAAATAATATCTAATACTTCATACATTAAATCAATATTATAAATTTGTGCATTCATTGTATTGATTTAATCACTTTCAGAAGTTTCAGACTCTTCAGTGTCTTTTCAGAATCTGATTGTTCTTCTTTGTCATTGTGGTCATCTTTTTCCACAATTTAATTGGTCTTTTCTTTTTTGAGGCAATTATTGGCTAAGTGTCCAATACCTCCACCTTTATGGCATTTTCTTTGCTCATTACTGTTAGGTGTATTGGTTTTGAAAGGTTCTCTTGGTTTATATTTCTTGATAAATGGTTTATTTGGACTTTTGATGTCCACTTTTTTCCAAGCTCTACTAATGTTAGCTCTTGTCACTATATCTTCCAGTGCATTGATATATTTCTTTATGGAGCATGGTTCTATGCACCTGCTTCTCAGGGCATGTTCTAATTTTCCTCCACATTTCTTAAGTATCTTGATGTGCACCATTTTTCGTGACATTTCTGGGTACAGTGCATTCAATCTTTCAACTTGTTTTAAGAACCAACTCAAAGATTTATCCTTATCTGGATCAAAGAAGAAATTTTAAAATGCATTTTCTATTTTGTACCTCCAGGAATAATTTTCCCATTTGGTTGTTATTTCATTTTTCCACCAAGACCAGGTATTTTTACCATTGGTTTGTCTTATGCCATAATACCATCTTTTTGCAGATTTTTCAAATAATAAATGTAGTCTTGCAGTTATTAATTCATCTGGTATGGCATAATCTTCTTGTAACATCTCAATTTTTTTAATGAATTACATATGGTCATATTCACCTTCACCTGTGAATGTTGGCCATTCTTTTAATTGAAGTGCTTCTTAAAATTGAAACTTGGTTATTGTCTTGATGACTCAAGTCTTTTAAGAATAGATTTGTTATTTCCTCTTCTGGTTTAACAGGAATTCTTCTTGTTGAAAATTGGGTTGATAACTCCGGCATACTTTATTTAGTCTCATTTATTTTATCCATTTTCTCAGTAGTGAGTGTTATTTGACTTTGAATGTCATCATTAAGATTTATTCTTGCTTAATCACTCTCTTCTACATAGTCTAGAAGTAATTTCTTATGTGATGAAGTCTTTTCTTCAAATTTCTCAACAGAAATCCTTGACTTGTTTAGTGTTTCTGTCATATTGTCAATACTCATGTCATAATTGATTGTCAAAGTCTTTCTTTTAATATCTCTTATGTATTTCTACAGTTCCTGTTGTCCTTGTATCACTTTCTGAGTATTTTAAATTAATATTTTTGGTTTATTATTCTCAACCATAATTTTAATGCTGTCAATTTCTTTTTTATTTTGTACAGCAATTTGTGTTAAAGACAAGAAACTATCATTTCTTTCTTGTAAAGATAATAAGCTATTTTTAAAGTTTTTTAGGGGTAATATACTATTTTTTTGATTTCTTTTAAAGTATTTACAAAATCAGGAGCCAAAGTTATTTCTTTGGGAAATGAGGTTGTCTCATTATTTGTTCCTCTTCATCCTTGAACTCCATCAAGGTTCTGGCCATGTTGAAGACATTGTACATGGCATCCTTTTGTATTTTTGGGATCCTGTAGCTTGGGGAATATGGTTTCCTCCAATTCTTTTTCTTGTTCTTCTTCCCCTCTTGGGAAAGTTGGTTGGCTTGAGGCTTTCTGGTAGAAGCTACTGGGGCTTCTTTCTTGCTTGCCTCTTTCTTTTTGGCATGGTATTTCTTTATCTTCTTGATTTTAGGCTTGCATGATAGTGGATTACTTCCATTGGAGTATCTCACTATTTCCTCCTCTTTGACAAATTTTTTCAGGATATGTCAGGAGTTCATCACTCCTTGGTGGATTTGTGGCAACATTTCCCAATCTTTGTCCTTGTACACTGTGCAATGCTGCTTTTACTGGCTCATAGAGACCTCTGAATTTGATTTGTCTCTGTTGGAATTACTCATATTTAATTCCAATTCTGGTTCAGAAATCATGGGCATATCTGGGACATGCCTTTTGGATATGGCACTTCCTTGTGTGGATTCTGTTCCACTGGGTATTTTTCTCTTTCTTTTCCCTTTTGAGGGATCAATTCTACTTCTAAGTAAACCTCCATTTGATTGGATGGAGTATTGGGATCCTCTTCTAGTAGTCATAGTAAAAATTTAAGGAAACAAAAGATTTCAGAACACAAAAAAATCTTTTATGGCACTTAAAAAGGAGGTACTCACCTACAGAGTCCTGAATAGTGGGTCCTGGAAAGACTAATTTCTTATCTTTCTTTTTCTTATTGACAATTGATGTTAGAGAACTTGGACAAGTTTATTCCACCAATCTCTCAACAGTGGCTTGATTATCCTCTGCTGGGTTGTCTGCAAAAACTAAAGGACAAATAAATATAAGTCTTTTTATTAAAAGTGTTATTGTTGATAATATATGGAACTTTCTATGTAACAATTGCTTTAATATCTTTTGAATGAATAATATGAATGATAAAAATAACTTCTTTATTGGGTTTTTATGTTATTTTATTTTTTATTATTATTTTTATACTTGTATTTTTAAAGAATAAAATAAAGTTAAAATGATTCTTTTTAAAATTGATTTATAATATCAGTTTATTTTTAGCTTATAGATATCTTTTTTAATAACTATAGTCACTCAAAGAAAGTTCTAGAAATTCTAAGGATGTGAAAAACCACCTGTGAGACAGTACAATTTCTTTCCAAATGCCTCAATAGCTCTTAAAATGTATAAATATAAATTCTTTGTATAATTTTATAATTATAAATATAATTTATTATTGGAGAAACCCAAAATGAATTTTTTTAAAGGTATTTAAGTAAAAATCATGGCCAGGCCCCCAAATGTAAGGTTTGACTATGAAACAATGAGTAAATATTACAAATATTCCACTTATTGTACTATGAATGTTCTTATTAAATGAATAGAATAAACAATAATTATAATAATAAAGAATTATTACAATTATGGCATCAAATTATCATATTATTAAACAAATATAATAATATAATTTATATTATGACATTATAATATAATAAAAATAAATATATTGATATATAATAATTACTATATTTAAATCTCTCTACTATTTTTGAGAACAGATAGTAAGGCATAGAAAATTGTTTTTTAATAATAAAAAACAACTAATAACAATAAAATTACCAATATTAATCCTATATATTAATATAAATACTATTTATATTAATGAAAGAATTATTTAGAGTAATAATAGAGAGAAATTATTATAAAAGAGAAAATAACCTCCTTCTAATGATTAATATAATAATTTTGAAAGATTTTACACCAAAAAATCTAAATAAAAATTATTTAAAATGTATTTACAAAAGAAAATAAGAGAAATTAAAAAAATTCTTAATTTTACGTGGAAAAAAATATTTATGGAGAAATATAACAAAAAAACTAAACAAATGGAGTAATCATGTCAAGATTAATGATTATAATGAAGATTACATTTGGTGTTTGATAATATAAAGCATTTGAATATACAAAGACTAAATATCTTACCTTTTTATTTGATGTTTTATTGTTTTTGATGTTTCTGAGGGGAAAATGGAGTAAAAAGGGCTCTATTTATAGTAAATTGCTGTCAGCCTGTGACTCAAAACCAGGGCACAAGCATGACAGCCAAATACTATAAACCAATGGTAGAGCCAAGAAACCACCAAAACATGGAACTGGGCAAAACCGGCTCAAAAATTATCAAATGAAATAGGAAACTCACCTCTTTCCAATTATAAAAGTCCCAACCTCATAGGAAAATGAATAACAAAGTTGTTGCTGGGCATAAACCTTTATTTTCCCCTCTCATCTGAAATCCAGAGGAAGAGAATTAACCCCATCAAATGGGCATTCAAAATGAAGCTCTAATTCAGGGCTATCTAATGGTATCAGCCAATTTGAGCTAGAACCAGAGCTACTGAGGTCATGACCAAAATAAGGTCTAATAAGGGGGAACAAAATATTCCTCTCTCATCTAACCTCTAAAGTTTCAGTGTGAGATACCTAAAGTGGGGCTTTTGGGGAAAGAGCACAATCAGGGCTACCTGATGTTGCCCTTCATTTCCCCATATCTCATCTAGAACAAAGTTTATAAGGCAAACAAGCCCAATACAGCTTTTGCCTAAAACCACCCATATGTACAAAAATCTTGTACATGGGATAACTTTGCCATATTTAATCATAGCCATATCAAATGAAGTACCATTTTGTAGAGGAATTACAGGGCTACACAATGAACCAGCTTTGAGTTTGATATCTTAAAAAATGACAAAGCTATGACAGTTTTGAGGTCAAAATACCACAGTTAGACCAATACAGCCTCACTATGGGATAAAAACCCACAGCTATGATTATGAGGTGTCAAAAAGATGGAGTATCTTGTTTATACTTTAATAACTTATATTTTGGTCAATACTGGGGTCCTGTACAGGTTCTGTACAGCATTCCATGCGTGATACACCTCAGACGAGGGCTATGTGGTCCCCAGATGAAAATTTTCACCCTGTATTGGTGAAAACTGCCCAGATGTGGTTTGAAATCACATATGAGCCCAATACAGGCTATAAAGGCCTTGTGAGAACCACAAACCAGTCCTTGGGAGTGAAAAATCTTCACTTCCTCTACGTGGAAAGGTCTAGAAGACTTTTTCACCCAAGTTTGGGACAAAAAGGGGCCTTTTCTCCACCAGAAAAGGTTGCCTTATCCTGCTCTTGAATTCATATGTAGTACAACTGTCAAAAACAGTTATACTCTCGGAAAATAATCAGGTTATAACTATAATATTAACTATTGTAGTAGTTATTATAGTTACCCAACTGATAATTATTGCACCCAGGGCTTTCAACAGCGCTCACCACCACTATTCCTCAATATTAAAGCCCTGTATACCTCATTTTAAACCCTTATTATCATCAAACAATCTTTTTTAAATTATTTTCACTGTGTCACAGTCATAGTTAAAGCTTTTAATTAGTCTTTATTAGCTTCATCATAGACTCAGCCTGACATTTAATAATACTAAAATTCACTTTTATATATAATTATATAATATTTAATCCTGTTATATTTTCCACTGAGGAAATTAATAGTACTCTTGAAATTTTTCTTATTATCAGGAGTTTTACAGACAAACCCTACAATCACTTTCATTCTTTCTACTATATTAGGCTATACCCCTTTGAGCCAATGAATGTTATGATTAAGATGTTCTCAATATTTGTGAAGATGTATTTATTATTTCATCTTTGATTCAATCATAATGAATTCAACAAATATTATTGGAAATATTTGAAGAAAAGTTAAAGATAGAAAATTTGATCTTTAAAATACAAAGCTATGAGCTCCATGAAAAGAGGAAAGACCTTGAAAATATTTCTCTCATATCAGGATTGATGAAATTTATAAGTTTCTTAATTGATTAACTCATGAGCTAACCATCCCTATACAAATATTTTATCTTTATTAGTAATTTCTATTATGGATACTGAACATGTTTTGTAAAATTTTTCTATAAAACTCTTAAATAATATTACTATCAATCAAGAGTACTAGACTGTTTGTATGAAATATAATGAATAAATAAATTATGCTGAAAAAGAAATAATCAACTTCTTAATTAGTTCTTTTACATGCTATAAACTAATAGGGATCATAACAGTAAGCAGTAATTGTCTACTAGAAATAATTACAAGAATATTTCATAATAAGACAGCTCATTAAAATAGAATAAAATTATTTTAATCAATAAGTAAATTTTGAAATAATAATTATTGTAAATTGTTTAAAAAAACTACAAGATTTAGAGAAAAACTTTAAGAATATGAGAAATAACTCACTAATACTCAAAAACGTACCTTGAAAAGATGTAGTAGAGTGATTTGATGGATTAAATGGATCAAAGGTTGATTGGAAATATTAATAAATAAATTTATAGTTAAAAGCTGATTAGAATATTATTATTCTTAGGTTTTACAAATTTATCATTTCTTTGGAAATATTTAGATACTTAATAAGGATTTTAATTGATACTTGCTGATTTTATTAATGTTTAAACTGAATAATAAGATTATGTCTGGAAAACATAAATAGTAGGCTTCTTTTAAGTCTACAACATATCAAAAATTCATTCTATGGAGAAAACTGAACAATCATTCACCTCAATTGGTTTATTTGTCAAATCCCTTGTAGTCAGGTAAGATTATCACAATTACTCAATCAAGTCATTATAAATGACTACCAACCCATTTATGGTTAATGAAGAAAGAAGTTACAAAAGTGAATATTCTTCTATTTGAAAATGAACATCATTTTCTCAAAATTATCAAAGTTATTGGAAATGTAATGACATGTTCTTTTTTCTGTAAATTATTGAATATTAAGTCTTTCATGTGAAAACATCAAAAATGGACTGTAAGTAAAACTTTGAATTTTAACTATAAAGTCACATGATTCCTTAATTTAGTGTTGATTATCCCTCATTCAAATTTTCCTGAATCTTTTAGATAGATTCATCAAGAATTATATTTTTGATTAATTTTTTCATGTTTTACCTCATTTTCTATGTGATACAGGCAAATAGCATAGAGATACTTGGTTTCCAAGAGGTATTGTCATGGATTCTAGTCCTAGAAGGGTTGAAATCACTCTTTTTGGGTTTATAAATGGTAAATGATCAATAATTGACATGGTTATAGGAGTCAGTGTTGCTAATTACCTCTTTTTCATGTGAAAATAGCAGCTTATTTGCTATTTACACATTATTTAATGAGATATTGACTTGGCAACAAGTTTCCAAAATGTTTCAATAGACAAATCAGGCCCTTATCAGCCATGAGTCCAAGAAAATTCCTTGTTCTTTTGATTTCATTGGTATCAAGGATTATGCCTTCTTTCCCTTTTTGAGCTCTAACTTTCTAACAGATTGAGGAAGGGAGGAATAATCTAGAAGACAGAAAGGTTTCAAGATGGCAAGCTAGACATCAAGGGTAGGGGTGAGATATGGAAAAAGGATGTTTTTTTGTTTATTTACCTTACTTATGTAGAAAATCAAGATAGTTAGTTCACTTCTAAATCTTCCAACACCCAACGATGAACACAAATGTCAATGCGCAGCTAACCTAACCCTAACGTTCGACAAAAGGATCATGCACAGATCCTGTGCATGACCGGCAAACCAACCCTCAACAATACTTAAACCCCTGAAGAATCATCTCAACAGACCGTGTTGATCAATACTCTTTTCTTTCTCCTTCGCTCCTTTCTTTCGTCTCCTCTTTTTTATTCTCTTTTCCATTATCTCACTAATCTTCATTATTTGTACCTCCTTTTATTCTTTTTCTTTCCTTCTTATTTTTTGTTTAATTAATTTATAATTCGTATTGTAATCGATTCAGTGCTCGTTGATCTTGTAGCATCCAACTTATATAAAAGCCTAATTTATTATTTGTAAACACTTGTAGTCCACTGTTTAGGTACTTCCTCACTTGTCATTCATGTCATCCTGTGTTTACAATCATTAACGTAATCTCTCGTTTAGTCTCACACTTTAACAGCTTACACATGAGTTGTATGGATTCAATCTGCCATTGGAAGATGTGGTGACAGGCTGTAAGTTATACCCATTCAGCACGGAAAGTTGTGTAATGTAAAGGAGTTGTAAATATAAAATTATCAGAAATTACAGCTGGAGTGCTATGATATTTATGCATTTTTTTGTTTTACAAAGATGGAATAGAAACTAGTAACTAGGTAAAAAATGTAAGAAGATAACAGAATAAGGATACAACAGTAATAAGATGTATTGAAGTGAAGGAGCTTTTTTTTTCTGCCTCTTTCCTCTATCTTTCAGTTTGTATGATTCTATATCGAATTGATGTTGTCTTAATTTCACTCTAATCTGAATCTGATTCAGATTAGGATCATCAGGAATGTTCATTGTGACAAGTTCGCGACGGTGAGTCAATCTTAATGTTGCTCATTATGGCAATTTTGTTGGATTGCTCATGCAGAAATCTTGTTGTTCTTTGTTTCCATCCATATTGTTGATCTGTTTATTATGACAGAGTCAATAATACGATAATTATTAGTAGGTTGTTAATTTTTCATTGGGAGTGATTAATTCTCATACCTTTATTTCTGGAAGATATTCTACAGTAAGCACAGCTTCAAATGTTGCAACTGTGTGAGTTTGAAATACTACTTTGTGTGCTTTTGGATTTACAGGGGCTCGAATGTGTTTCAGTGCTTGATGCTGATGGTGCGATGATATGACAAGAAGACTTGTATAAACATCGAAAGAGAGAACTCCAAAACGGATTGCGTTGTTTCAGGGATTGGATGCTGGATTGCGATCATGGGGCATGGGTGTAACAGCTTTTCGAAGCTTTGGAGATGTAAGGATGAATTTTCTATAGTCGAAACACATTCAATGCTATTCCCAGTTTTAATCCCTCTTGCCAACTAGGAACTGTCAAAGTGGGCTTCTCTGGAAAACAGACTGGAATAAGGAAAATTTATTTCTTTTGAGAAGTTTATTAGAGTCAACCGCCTCCAAGATGCCTTCGATCTTGCTTTTTTTATGGCCATTGATCTTTTCAAAGGCCTTCAATTGTTATATAACACTTACAGCCAGAGAATCTACTTCTAATGTACGGGAAGTTGCAGATATTTATCGCCTTCCCCCAATCACAGCTTTCCACCTACCCACACCCCATCCACCCACGGAGCAACCACTCACGGAACACCCACCCACAGACCCAAGTCTTTCTGAAGATCCAGAATTTCATAACCATGAGTATATCGTTTTTTTAATTACAATGGGCCATCAAAGTAAGCCAAGTTTTACTTGGAAATAGCTCTTCAAAAATGTCTAAGAACTTGAAAACTGAAATAGAGTGAAAGATTCACAATTAAGGTTGCGCGCTCCGAAGCACCCAATTTTTCAAGGTCTGTATACAGTAGTTTCTCTTAGGATGAATCCAAATTCTCATGAAAGATGTGTGACATTTTCAGGAAATATTAATCAAGCTGATCATCTCAAAAAGCGTGCGTAATATTTCACACAGACAACCTGGATTATGTGTTTTAAGTTGCGTTTTGGCTGGGGTATTTGGTTGACCAATTGTTAATTTAGTTTCAAGCGATAACGACGTCACCTTTGCGACACCCCAGCTGAACTGGTTCTCCCAATTGTGGGAGCAAAGCACATCAAGTTACAGCAAGAGATTACTTGATATCCATTCAGCCTTCAGGTATCTCTTGGACAGCAAAGAGGTATCGCCACAGGAGGTTGCGGAGTGGATAGATATGTTTGCACGTATCACACATATTTACCACGACAATTTTCAGACTCTAGGCCTAGAAGCACTCATGCGTTGTGGCCTTTATAGTCTACTTGTCAAGTTCGAAGGCTTTCCAAACGAATTTTTGGCGCTGAAAGACTACATTCATACATTAATAGAACTTCTCGAAAAACGTTTTGCGTCGGTTAAATTGAGATTCAGGTCGGTATGGCTTTTAGGTAAGAAAAAGGGACCATGTGAAGTTTCAAATAGTTTGATTCAAATATGATGATAAAATAATTAAGCTGAGATTCATCCTAACAGAATTATTGTTTCCTGATTATGGTATCAGTTCAACAATGGGTAGGTCAACTTTACAAGTGAGCTGCTGAAAAAATTTTGACTGATTGGCTCAAAACGATGCCTTAATTAGGGAATTATGAGACGTTTGTTAAAGAAACATCTTATGACAGTCAATTCAGAGCGTTCCATAATCTGGTCGCTCAGAAGGACTCAGCCCAAATTCAAGAAAAGATAGACAAATTAATACAAATGAGCAGGAAGGACTCTCGTGGGGTATCAGCAGCATCCAAAACAGCCGCCATAATCTTCCTTTACCATCTGGCCACGCAAAAGGAGAATAACACACTTCGTCTGGCAGCGGTCCACGCCATTGGATTTTTAAAGGAAAAACGGTCCAAGAACCTCTTTCCGCATGATAGCAAGCTTGTGAAATGGATTTTTACCACGATCGTAAAGAAAGCACCGGAAAAACATGGATCTGTCTGAGCTATCAAATAAATATAACTTATAATCTGATTGCCATTGAATAAGGCATGATGTCTTGCTTCCTCAGCAGCCATACCCCATAAAAGTATTATCATTTTTACCACATTATTGTGAATATTATTATTTAGAAATATACACTCATATCCTCTTTTTTCTCTAATCTTATTCTCAGATTTGTCATGCAGGTTCCAATATTTTTTCCTCCTAAGATTCATCATTCGCACATCCTACTTATCATCGTAAGAAGTGACTGTTGGGAATGACTAATCATCATGCCTTCTGAGGTCCCCCTTTCCCTTGACCACTTTTAGTCTTACTACCATTGTCTGAAATATACTATCTTCCTGATTTTTTTGATTTTTTTCACTGATCATGATCAAGTCAGTTCATTCATTGATTTGAGATTGAATTTTTTTCAATGTGGCAGAATTCCCAATATTAGTAGAGAAGCAGACAAATTAAATTCCCAAGAGTTTTAAAGATCAACCAAAAAAATGGAGA